>JAUTXW010000285.1:0-1320000 GCA_030620095.1 Kuschelorhynchus macadamiae
TAGAGTCGACTAAAGCGTATATTTTTATGCCGTATTTGGCGGGTTTGTTTGCGATATACTGTCGAAATTTACAGCGACCTCTAAATGCCTCAAGCATCTCATCCACATATTTGCCAATGGTATAATGCGTTTTACAAAACTGAACAAAACCATCAAATTGTTTTCTAATGGCGGCCAAATTATCCGAGGCTTTCCGAACATCTCTATCATGGATGTTGTCAAATCGTAAAGCACTTAGCAGTGTACAAAATCTTCGCTGACTCATTGTTGCCCGAAAACATTCAGGAGATGTACCATCATCTTTCCAAAGTTCAGAAATATTGACATGGCTACTTTTTTTGATACCGGCTAGATATAAAAGACCAATAAGGGCACATAGTTCATGAAAATTAGTGTCAGCACAATCGCTGGCACGGCTATATTTTTCGCGCTTCATTCGAAGATATTCATTAGTGCAATCGACCACTTCTTGAACCGAGGCATCAGGAAAGAAAAGTTTCCAACATTCAAGCGGCGTTTTTGCATTACGTGCTAAGCCTTTTACGCCAGGCAAATGCGTTACCAAATTATGCTTTCTTGTACGACCTCTAGTAATGGGAGCGTGCTTCAACCACTTTGTGACTTTGTCTTTACCAATGTAAATTGGTGCGTTTTGGAAAAAAACGTCGTCAGTGTCTATATCCATTAGCTCATCACTCTCATCAAAACTTTCTTGATCTTGTTCTTGGACGCCTTCATTTTCTTCGTAATCGGATTGGTCTGTATCTGTATTGTGTAGGCTATGGTCGCTTTCTGCATCACTTTCTGGTTCGTCGCATCTTTGTTTATCATCTTCAAGAGGTTGAAAATTTTCATTTTGATCTGAAATAAATAATAAATTATTTAGTCTACAGATCGAAGAGCAGATTGAATAGTTTCCCCAAAATCGTCGTGTATTATTACACATTTTGGTATAAAATCAAGAAAAAAAAATTATTTGCTTACCTCTGTTCTTTTCCTGCTCAAACTTTAAAAGTGCAAGGTCCACAAGTCTTTTTCCACGACTCATTGCACTACACGTAGCACTATACTAATTAAAAACAACAACCTGGAGTCTATAAAAATACTTCAAAAATTATGACGCGCTTTGTCGCGCAATGAGAGAAAATCTCACACGGAGTGCAACTGTCTCTACTACGCTCTACAAAATACTAACGCGACGCGATCGGATTACACTAATTATGCCAGAAGGTGGGGAGGGGATAGTCAGGAAAGTACCTAAAAGGACACGGATCAGTAACTTGTTAAAAATAATTTAAATTAATTTTAATATAACCGTGAGAGAAAATCTCATATAGCGACTAATGCCGGGTTAAGCTATATTTAGATGAATCTATAGCGACACTCACGGGGAAAATGTTCAATACCAAGTTCCTGCATTATAATGTCTATATCAGTACACGCCCACAACGAATTTTCCATACTGTAGAAGTCAGAAAACATAGCATTTCTTTTTCTAAAATTGGTAATTTTTGTTTCTTTGGCCAATAGGTTCCATTCCTTAAGACGGGAACCGAGCAGTTCTGACTGTTGCTTGGATAACCCCAAATCACGAACTAAATCATTTAATTCACTTTGAACAATCAAATGTGGCTCGCCGGAACTGGGACCTGTGGTAAAAGTGGGATCAGTGCACTGTTCTTTTGAGCTTATGCGGTATCTCCATTATCTCCCAAATCAATAGCTTGCCAATTTAAAGGCGCAATTGGCACTGGCAAATTTGCATTATGAGAAACAGGTCGTATAGCAGATTGCAAATTTGGATATTCTATATTGTGCTTTCCCTTTTTGGAATAACCTTCAGTCTTTGCCAGGCAAAAATAACAATCGTCAGAATGATTGGTGGGTTCTCGCCATACCATTGGAACTGCAAAAGGCATACTTTTTCTCTTTCCCTTTATCCACTGCAACAATGATACACTACAACTAACACAGCACACATGGGGGCCCCATCGCTTATCTTGATCCCCAATTAACACACCAAAATATTTAAAGTAGGCTTTTTTACATCCTCGGAAAATTGCCTGCCTTGTGATTTCACCAGAAATTCTCCACAAATATAACAAAATTTGTCAGGAGAAATTTTGCAACTTCGGCGCGTTTGACTCGACATTCTCGTCTTCACATACACTTGCTTATGCTTAGAGAACCACTCAATTCGAAACTCAACAGAAGCGTGATGTGTAACGTTTATTTTATGTCTAATGTTGTAAACAACCCAGTCTAGATAATTTTTCCGTTGTAAAATGGACCTATTTTAGCCGCTCCACAATAAAATGGTTTACCATGCCAATATAAAAGGTTCTAATTAGGCTATTAAAAAATGGTACGTATTAGGGCTTTCCCAATATTTTTTTTATTATTGGGAGGGTATTTCCATTGTGAAAATAATGAGCTGACTTGTGTTAGAAAAATATTGTCGGTCAGTGTAATGAATAATAACGAAATACTGGAATGGATCTTAAAAGTGACAAAAGTCCCCTTATATACGTAACATCCGACAAAAAACTGTAATCTAAACATATTCCTTAGAATATTGATCTACTCTTACTTAAATGATCACCACTTACCTCTACCACAGTTTAAATTTAGAATATATGTAGACTCTGCCTCTACCGACAAGTGAGCCAACCTGTCCGTAAGCAAGAGCATATGTGTTAGACGTCTGACGTCCATATATTTAACGCATGCGTTTCTTGCCGTGCGGCGGTGTGTTTGCTTAGTGTGCCGGCGGCTTTACAGAGTGTAACATTTCTCTCCTTGAAGTATCAACAAGTGAGAGAATCTGTCCACAAGCGAAAACATGTGTTCGTCGTCCATACATTTTACGTCCATACTAAGCAAAAGCATGTGGTAGAGTTCCTCCCGTACGCGACTTAACATAGAACGAAATTTGATAGCATTAACGAAAACGACAATAAGATAAGACTCTTAGTTTTCATAGTATAGTTGTTATGAGGACATACTGCGATTTTTACGATGAACGTAACTTTATTTATTACTAAAAATTGTGTTGAGAACAAGAAAGCAGATTAGAGAGATGGCATATCAATAGAAAATCGATTAGCTTTATGTTTAAGGTAGCTGACACGCATCTAAAAAATATATTAGATTCGCATATTAAAACTAATTAAAACACCAGATATTTAGCAGGTGAAACTACGTCTCTCGTTCTGCTTCGGCAACGTACTAAAATATAGTCAAGATTTAAACAGCTCACGGATATACGGACTAATCCTCTCAGTGTGGCAAAGTAAGTTTAAAAGAATGGTGGCACGTTTTAGCGAGCATAGAACACATGATAAATATGGCAAACATATCACTATTACTTGATTCGTCCATACGTTCATTTGTCCGCATAGTGTTGTGATTCATCCGTTCCATTCGTTGCGCGGCAATTCAAACATTGAAACGCATGAAGTCCATGCGCGTGAATTAAATAAAAAACACACTATTCATCAATTTTTATTTAATACCTTGGCAAATACACATACGCGTGAAAATACATAAAAAACAAAAGATTTGAATCGCCGAGATTAAAGTCTACTTAAATATCCGCTAAAAAGACGGAATCGCTGCGCAACGAAACGAACAGATGAACCGGACCCTACGCACTATGCGGACGAATGAACGAATTGGCGAATGGACGAATAGTGAATAGCTGGCTTAATTGGTTCCTTCATATGAATTGACGAATCGAATGAAATTATCGAATCGACGAATTAAACCGAATAGTGAGTAACGGGTTTTACAAGCTAAATTCGCGATAATGCCGCGGCCTATTGGCGTAGCCAGAAATTGCTTCTAGGTATGTCTTTTTAACTTTTCCTTTAATGCATTGCCGGCAATGCTGGGATGTTGAAGAACAAAGGCTTATTTCAGGGTTGCCATTCTTTACAGAGCTTATCGATATAAAATATAATACATTGTTATGCCTCAAAACAGTTCATACTTAAACTTGGACTTAGGTTTAAAACCCCGTCTGAATGACCGCGATTTCCGCCATGTTCATTATGCACTCTAAAAATAGCCACCACTGATTTAGATGTACGTGTCTAAACTGACACATATTATACCTACCAGATGGGAATGTATTAATATTTGCCATATACCTAAATTTCGTGGCTTTCACTGTAGCGGAACTCATATAATTATGCCGGCCACACTATAGCTAACTATTCCATTTTTGCGAAAATATTATACGGGGTTATCTTTATAAGATTTATTAAGAAAAAAGCTAATTTTATGGTAAGTGAGCATAGCCTAAAATACATGGACTTCTGATCACTACAGGCGGAGTTTTATAATTATTGAACATGCTTTTCCGCGACATCATCATTAATTTATGATAAGAATTTTCTTTGTTGGTATTTATTCTTGATGAAAGAATATAATTAAAATGTTTTAATTGCTTATTACATATATCAGGTGACTCTGACCAGACCCAGAAATATATGTGAAGTCCAATTTATCAATTTTAAATCAATATTTCTGAGAAATATTACAGAGTTATAAAAGTGTTATATATCACTTATTTTTATAATTTGAGACACCAACTTTAGCTTAAATCCTTTGGGACCATTATTTTTCTTACTGGGACCTTTACTTATTTTACTACATGCCAATGATCTGCTAAAAATTATTTGTATTAGATATGTTACAATGTATGCTGATGATACAACGGTGGTGGTTCCGTGATATTCGTCTTGTAATTAAATCCGACAAAACTGTTAATATGAATATATTTGTTGGTCAACCTTTGTCTTCAAATTTTAAAAAGTCTCAACAATATTAACAATAGTAAATTTTTAGGAACTATAATACACTCATCCCTGAAGTTCAACAGTCACGTCGAGCATGTCTGTGCTAGGATTAATTTTACCTACTATGCACTTCTTACTCTTAATGACTCTGGCTTGCTTGGTATTTACTATTATTTGGCTTACAACCACTTGTGGAATAATATTACCTCATGGAGAGGTAGAAGCTGTGTGGGATAGGGTCGTTGTTAGACAAAAAATTCTAGTGATACTGATTATTGACCTTCAGACCATGGATAGCTTATATTTATTCAAAAGCAAATTTTAACATTAACCTGTATATATATATATATATATATATATATATATATATATATTTTCAAGTGTCTTAATTATACAAACAATAATTTTAAATTATTACCAAACAGGGAGAGACTAATTCTTACAAGAAATTTTTTTATTGATAAGGCATTCTATTCGGTGCATGAATATTTACAATCTTGAGCAGTACAATGTTGGCATGCCAAATGTAATTTTGACAATAAATTGTGTTCATTCAAGTGTACATATAACTCATGTTTTTGTTGTATTAAGCCTGGGTTATAGATTGAAAACTTTTGCCTTTTGCGTCACCGTTTGCGCTCTCTTTGAAGTTTACTTAACGCAAAGCAATGGGTACGGTTATATTTTTGCCGCCATCTGATTGAGTTTCCGCTAACCGTCGAAAAGAAGATAACTTTGTCGGAAGCGGCTGGCGAAAATCGGTATTCGCGTTAAGCTTCAACCAATGAAATTGCTGGATTATAGAAGATCTTTTAATACGTTTATGCTTCGTAATAAATTTGACATTAATATATACATATAACGCCCTTGTCCATTTAAAAAAGCTTCTTGGGGCCATTGTCTTTAATTTTAAGAAAATACTGGTAGGAGTTATGAGTATTTCCACCCCAATTAACAACCCGCATTCGCGGTCTTCTTTGCCGCCTTCTCTTCTACTTCACCCATTAATCCACAATGCCTAGTCTTGACCAGGCATCATTACTATGTTTTTGATTATCCATGCTCAACAAATTAAAAAAAAACGCACGTAAACTGAAAAACAAGCGAGACAAAATTGCATTACACAAAAAGACGATAAATATAAATTGTTGTTGTTCGTTTGATTTGGCCTTCACCCTTAGGTATTCGGCCAGGCCTAGTTTGTTAACTTTTCAGGCTGCGAAATAAATCGCATCGGAGACAGCTCCTGCCTTGTTTTCTTAATTTTTTCTTTTTTAATTTCTGAAATGCATCATGGCTTCCACTAGGTGCCCCTTGAGAGTACTACTGTATCACGAGATGACCCTTTCTTTCAAGCTATCCCCTTACCCCTCCCACTCCGGCCACGTAGCGGCCGTTACGCTAATATTCTATGTAGAACTGCGGCACACGAACGCGATAGAATGCAGGAACAACTAGGCCTCACACGTTCACAGCGTATGCTCCCTTTCTAGCGGGGTCGTTAGTTTCTACACTGAGCAGTTGAGTCTCCCGTTTCCCCCCGAAATAAAGCAGCAAAACCGAACACGTGGCACCACTTATGTTAACAACACAGAGAGGTCTGCATTCGACGAGACGAACCGGAAGACTCATAAATATAAACATTAGAGTAAGGTTAGTTCCACAGGCGACGTAAAGCACAAACGTTTTCAATCTATAACTCGGGCTAAGAACCGTAAACCCTTAGCTCAAACGGACGACGCAAGACGCAAAACGTGTTAAACTATAACCCAGGCTTTCTGTGTATTCTCCTTATGTTCTTGTGCTAATTATGTGTTCTTATAATATATAATTTTATTGTGTGTTTTTTTTTCTAGAAGACAACTCTTTTCAGAATATGCAGATACCGTTTACATAAGTGTATTATACATTTATATTAAGTATAGATTTATACTTATTTTATGGTAATGTAAGTATTCTATTCTACTTTTGATGCATTAAACAATTAATTTTTCCTACAGTCAAGAAGATAACTAAAAAATAGCCAAATATTCAAGGCATAGATAGTTAACGAATATCACTACCTAGTAAAAAAATTATTTTTTGTTTCTGATTGCGAGTTAGTTTTCAAAATTTTGATTCATTACTCTATATGTCAAGCAGTGACAGCTTTCGTAAAGATCCATTTAGGCTTAAGTAATACAATGGTCTAATCAACGCAAGAAAACTGCATTCAATTTGCTTTAATTATTTTTAGCAATTAATCCCAATAAAGCCAACCCAAAATTTAACCATATTGGAGTGCTTGTATGTTTAATCGACTGGCACTAAAATTATTTTTTCTTCTTATAGACTCCATCCCCATAACAAATTTATGGCGAAGAAGAAACTAAAATAGTTCTCAATCAAGCGGCGAATATGGACGTACAGGAATGGATAAACCAAGTAAATCCTAATGGCACACGTTACAAAGAAGGAGATCCTGCCTTTTCGATGTTCTACGATTGCGCAAGAAATACTGGAACTATTGGAACACGCTGTACTTCTATATTTTGGATAAAAAGTGATAATATGCAACTATCAAGTTTAACAATACAAAATTCGGCTGCACAAAGCGGAGATGCACAAGCAGTAGCTTTAAGAAATGATGGCCAACAAATAGTATTAGACGAAGTAAAACTTCTTGGTCATCAAGACACTTTCTATGTCGCCTCTGGAAAAATATTTATAAACAATTCTTACCTTGAAGGTGACACAGATTATATTTTCGGATCAGGAACTGCAGTTTTTAAAAATTGTACGTTTAAAACGGTTGCTGACAGAAAAAGCAGCGGAATTATCTTTGCACCTAAGACTGATCCCGATAATAGTTTTGGCTTCTTGGTAATTAACAGTATATTTACTTCGGATGATTATTTTAAAAATGCCAGCAAAGTATTACTTGGCAGACCATGGGATCCTGCAGAATATATACCAGGTGAATCTCCTAATGGACAAATTTTAATCCGGGAAAGTATGATTGAAAACATTGTTAATAAAACAGCACCATGGGGAGCAGGAATTAACAGTAAGAGACAGTTTCTTGGTAATATAGATATCGATAGAGATCTAAACGACAACAGATTTAATAGGTTCTGGGAATATAATAATGATGGTGATATTTAATGTGGTTTAATTCTTTATCTTTAGTATTTATTTTATAAATTTGTTATAACTATTCCTATCCATCAGAATGTATTTTTTGACTTATTCCATGAACAATAAGTTACCCCGTGACAAAAAGACCTACATATGTAGGTAACGCAGAGAGATACAAAAAAGCTGTTTAATAAAATTAATACAATATACATTTCGTATGAACAATTTTTTTAATCTCACTTATACAGCCCAAATTGAAAATTATGCGCTTATCTTCTATCATTTTTAACAAGTTCGCTTATCGTGTTTTTATTTTATTTCATTTGAAACAAAATTATTTTCTATAGAATATAAAAAAATCGGTAAACTGGTGAATAGTGAACGAAATACAGACACGCTAATCAGAAACAGCCAATCTACAGTAGTAGTGGGAATAGTAACAGTAGTACTAGTAGTAGTAGTATTAGTAGTAATAACAGTAGTAGTAGTAGCAGTAGTAGTAATAGTAGCTAAGGCTTGCTAGAATGCACGCTGCGGCCTACATTCTACAAGATTCTGTCACATATTAGGATATTTTCCCGAATTGGCAGTAACTGTAAAGAAAGCTATAGCTGTATAGCTCACACTTCACAGAATGGAGTCGTTTGACATTCGGAGAGTCATATGGGAATCCTCTGAGGAGCATTCTATGAGAATACTTACAGGCTGATCCAAATTTAGCCAGTCTAATATGCTGTACGGAATCTTTACGAACTCCAGGCCTCCTCGTTCATTATAGAAAAGCTCCTCTTATTACCATGAAACGCGCGTACTTAAAATTTAGACTTTATTTGATGTTTCAAATAAAACGAGAAAATTGGATGACGATAAATTAATCATGTTAGTGCAATATTACAAAGAACTATATGTTATAAGCAGTCTAAAATTAAAAAAAATCGGTTAAGAAGAAATAGTATATGAAAGAAATAAGACATTAAAAGGAGTTAACAGGTATGCAATAGATTCACTCATTATTTACGGAGTAAAAATTAAAGCATGCAGTTTTCGCATCACCTAATTATTAATTTAAGAAATATAATGAAATTAAAAATTAAATGAACATTTTTCAAGTTAGGCTATATCAGATATCATAATAACAGACATTAAAACCGGTTTGTCTGTCTTCAATATAGAAGGAGACTTTTATTTCGACCCTCTATAACAATTTGTAAGAAGTATTGGTCGCATAACGACCATATAAATATGTCTAAGAGCTCTAATTTTTTTCCTAGTGAAACATTCCAGTATAAAACAATTTAGGAAGTTTGGGTAATAAATAGTCGAAAGTTTGTTTTCGCAGCTGTGATTTTTTTTTTTTGAGTATGTATTTCCAACATGATAGGATTCCACTGTACGGGCTAGACAATGCCGGCAAGCAAACAGAGGCCATTTTGAAATTATGTTGAAAGCTCGTCCGTGTCATTATAACCTTTTATCTTATATTAAACTTGAATAAAACATCAATTTGTTATATCACAGCGCAATGTTCTTATTGTATAGAACTGTTCTAGAAAGATATTGGTTAACAAGTTTATCATAAAAAATTAAGCAAATCGCAAGTTTCTAATTACGAAAGATTTCGTTAGTTCGGACTTGAAATTTCTTGCTATTGTGTATGTGTATCATTTAAATGCATTTCTAAGATTGAAAAAATACTTCGAGTATTGTATTGTAGAAAATATATATAAGAATCAAATACTGTCACAAATTTATGTAACATCATGTATATCGCTATCGAAGGGCCCTTTTAGTACTTAAACTGTCTCAAATTAATATCGCTATATTAGAAAATGTTTTATTATAACTTTCGTCTAAATTTGCTCATTTATGGTGGCTGATGGTTACTTTATTCTTTAATTTTAATAATTATATTGTCCAACAAAAGTCTGACAAAAAAAGTAAAGCATGCCGTTCGATGCAGAATTTTTTTAATAATTTGAAAAAATGTTATACAGGCGGTTGTTTAAGTAAAAATAAATTACGGTAATTTTTTTAAGAGCTAAATTTCAAAATTTTTAATACATGGTATTTTAAAGTATTGGTAGTTTAAACATATGCTTAAGTTTAAAATACCAATAAACCTAAATAATTTAGAAGACACAGGGAAATCAAGTTTTCCCAGAAATGTATTCGACATCATATATCGGTAAGGGAGAAGGCTTCGAGATACCTGGCACCTAATTTGGAACTACCTCAACGTCCTTTATCCATGGTTATTCTATGTACACTTTGTGGTGAAACCCTCAATATTTTCAATAATTATTTGATTTATTAGTTTTAGGCTCCTGTATATATAATAAAAGCAAGAACGTATTCTACGACAAAAGTAAGAATTATATAAAAATTACCTTTTTTTCTCTCCCTTGAAGTTGATAAGATAGATCCCTCGGTATGACTTCTTTTAATTCTAGTCCGTTCCTTCCCAGCATAACTGGTACTAGATACGATATTCCTGGACACCACTTTACCACTTTCACTTTCCGGAGTCGTCAAAGGTTCGTTCACGATATAGTTGCAATTATAGTCTACCACTACACCGTTTTTTTTATCGTCACATATTTCGTTGCTTGCCCTTGTTTCCATATCAAAGAGTTTTTGAAATGGGAACACATCGCTTCTTGAATAAAATAAGTTGTTTCGATTGTGTGGATCCTTTGGTCGGCACTGGTCGCTGAAATTTAACAAATAGTGAATTTGTGGCAATTACTGTTTTTTTATTCTTATTTATAAGCCTCTGATCATAATAAATGGATCACTGGTTTTTGTTAGGGTAAATTTTAAGTAAAATATAAAATAAGACGTATCGGTATTCCTCTGCTAGCATTTAAGAGAAACATCATTTGTGAATAAACTAGATATTTTCTTTCCAAATTAATAGGTGAATTTTATAACTAGGATGTATAATAAAAACATGATTTTTTCTCAAATATTTTAGACTTTCAGGTTTGTAACAAAAATTTTTCTTCTAATATATTTATCGGGAGAGCAACCTAAAATAAAAAAAAGTATCTCAGTTTTTAGATATATATTTTCTTTTTGAGTTATTCCGATTTTTCCAAAAAATGTTCAATCTTTCAAAAAATTATTCATATTTAGCAAATTCTTAGAAATTCAGAAATAACGTAGGCTTACTTAATAAAAGAGCACACATTTAATTAAATAAGAATATCTACGTATATAGAGGACTTTTTGAAAAAGGTGGAAAATCGTATTGAGATCGTAATTTACTTATTCCGTTTTGGGAAGGGAACTAGAATTTATCCTTTTAGTTGTATTAAAAAACCGGTTCTTATCTTTACAAAGCACACATATTGGAAAAAAGCCTATATAACTTCATGCACGCGACTGTAAAAAATAATGGCTAAAGTTGAAAAAAAAAAGCAAAATAATTTATAGAGTTTATGTTTTAGTAAGAATTATTGCTTTACGCTAAATATTAATAATAAATAAAAGGATTTTTGAAAGTTTGTACATTTTTCTTGTAAAATCAGAATAACTAAAAAAATATTTAAAAAATGATATTTTGTTTTTAAATTACATAATTCTTTTAATTTTATTCTGCTGTGGAGTATCTTGCTGACTGTGGGAGGCTTTTAGCGAACCTTGCACGCATCTTAGAGTGGTGTCTAAAGAACAACTTGCAATTAAACGTCGCAAAATGTAAAGTACTGTCTTATACACTAAAAAAAGATCCTATCATATACAGATACAATATTCAAAATCAACCTCTCGAGAGATCTGATGTCTTTACCGACCTTGGAGTCACATTTGATCACTCACTTTCGTTTAATAATCACATTGACAATGTCATAGAGTCGGCTAACCGTATGTATGGATTTATTGTTCGGTTCAGTCAAGATTTTAACGATATCAAGACTTTTAAGACTCTTTAAAGTGCATATGTCAAGTCCAAACTACAGTACGCCTCAGCTGTCTGGAGTCCTTTCTATCGGATACATATTGATAGGTTGGAGTCTGTGCAGAGACGTTTTTTAAAATACCTAACTTACAGAATTGATAAGGTATACCCACCTATTGGAATTTCTAATGATACTTTGCTGTCTAGGCACGAATTTTCTAGTACCGATGTGGGTAGGAGATGCTCCATTGTCACACTCCGCAAGATTATTTCGAATGATATACAGTGTCCAGATTTGTTGCACAGATTAAATTTTAATGTACCGCGTTTAGCATCCAGATGCACTGACTCGTTCTACCTTAGTTCTCCCCGTACAAACATTTTAAAAAACTCACCTTTATATACTATGTGCAATGAATATAATAATATTAGTCAAAATGTGGATATCTTTCAGTGCAGTGTAAGGGACATTAAAAGATATTTTTTTAGGAATGTGACCTGACTGTAATTTTTTACTTTATCTTATAATTTGTCTTTTTTTACTTAATCATATAATTAAGCTTACTTGGATAATTAGATGCCTTTTTTCCTGTTCTGTAATTAGGTGTTTTGTACCTGTAGAACAGTGTACGTTAATAAATAAATAAATAAATAATTTTAAATATTTTTGTGAATATTGGAGAAGAAATCATTCATTTCTCATACACCCTCTATTTAAAACTTACCCAGGGACGCTCCAATTTTGTTCCGTCATATTTAATTCGTACCAGTTTATCTCTATATCAAACTTAATTTTTTCGCAAAATTTGTCAATTGAAGAAGAATATTTTTTTACGTTACTTTTTAAACATATCTGGCTGCCCTTTTGTTTCGACATGTTGAGTTTGTATCACAATTTTACCAGGTTATCTATATGTTACTCTTAATTCTTGAACAAAATTTGAATTTTTGTTATCTCTCTCTCTATTTTTGTCTTGGATTCGAATCAAAATGTTATGTTGATGTAAATTGGATTATTAGTTTTTTAGTAATGACTTTTTTAGATTATTCTAGGCTGCCATTGTTTTCCGTCATTCCGGATTTTTACCACAATATTAATTAATTTTTGACCAAAATGTGAAGTCAGTCGGGTAAGTATTTTTTTGGCTACGCTGCGAACTGACTGTCCAAGGAATTAAAAAAACATATATTTGGCATCTCGAAGGGTGATTTTTTTACGATTGCAAATATTTGATTTGGCCGCCATTTTGTTCCGCCATCTTAAATTCGTACCACAATTTTACCAGTTCATCCCTATACCACAATTAATTTTTTTACAAAATTTCAAATCAGTCTATTAATTGGTTTTTTTTAGCCTGAATTTTTAAATATTTTATTAGGCCGTCATTTTGTTTCGTCATCTTGGATTTGTGCCAAAATTTTACCGGTTGATTCCTACATAATACTTGATTTTTGTGCTAAATTTGAGATACATTTGATAAATAGTTTTTGAATAATAATTTTTTAACATTTCGCCAGGCCATCATTTTGTTTCGCCACACTGAATTTTAACCAAAATGTTACCAAACTATCCCCATGTGACCCTTAATTTTTGACCAAAATTTTAATAAGTAGCTTTTTTTAACTGTGCTGCGAACGACAGACACCGACAGACAGACGGAATCAAGAAAACAAGTTTTTCGGTATCTAGGGATCTGGAAACGTAATGATCTGAAAAAATGTCGAATCTTCATCTTTTTTCTCCGTAGGGTAATACACTGACTTACAGTACGGTTTTTAAAGTAGTTACTAGATCCGAAAAGGAAATTAATTCTCACAAACTGAGACTTTTTCTAGTTTTCGCTGGATAATCTTGTCAGTTTGAAAAGTCAGTATTTTGATGTACCGGGGTCATCACAAAAGTGGTTAAATGTGTACAGGTTCGACGTTTTTCCTGTTTATTTTTCGTGTTTACTTATTTAATGAATTGAAATTCATGGACTGATAACTACCTTTTATATTATTTTTTAAGTGCACTATGAAAAGCGCTTAATATGCATGCATAATATATCTACAGGGTTGAAAATTGGAATGCATAAATCTCAAATGCAAATAAATTATCTTGAAAACTTATTTATTCTAATTTAGAATCTGAACTTTAACAATAAATATATTGGTTTTACTTTGAAAGTTAAATCTTATCAATACTTATCAATACATGAATAAAAATTAAATGTTAAGTTGTATCATGTATCAATTTGCAATGATTTAATCACCTTTTTGCAATAACTATTATATTATTATATATTATATTACCCGGTTTGTATAACCTACTTTTTTGCTACTGTTTGAGCCTGCATAATGACCTGTGATATTTTATTCACTTCTTTGCAAATAATGTTTATACACCCTACGCAACATATTTGATTATTCCATCGCTTTTTTCATTATTATATTTTATGCATCCTGTAAAATATATCTGAAACCTTTACATTTTACCTTTACAAAATACAAATCTTATACGCAAATAAAAAATATAAAGTGACGCATGTGTACCATGACTCAATTTGCAATGATTGAATCAGCGTTTAACATTAATTTATTATACTCCCTGTACAATATATGCGATTATTAATAAATGTATTTAAATTTTGTCTTAAAGAAAGAAAAACGGTTATAATTCAGAAAACTCAGGATTCACTGCGCTTATGTGATTTTAAATATTTTTTTCTACAGCCGTGCGGAAAAATCAATTGTCCGTACCGATATCATGCGAAAAATTGAATTTCCCGCACTAGCGCGGAAACATTTTTCATCTTTGATACATATTTCAGAGTGTGTAGCAGGCTTAACTCATTTCGTTTTGGTTAGCTACCAGGTTCCCAGGTTAGTAAGGACATTTAAAGTCAATTGTTGGAAATCAACAGACTGACAGTTCGACATATTTATTTGTCATTAATTGCGTTTATATGTACCATCCTCCCGAAAAAACTCTGGGACAAAGAAGTATCTTTTTAGCACCTAGACTTTTAGGAAAAGTTCTTGGTTTCAGGTGCCGAAAAAAAAACTGGCACTAGCTTGTTTGAAGTTATTAGTTTGATTAATTTTGTGACTGACGGACCTGTCACAAAATATGTATATATATTTAAATGCCCGCGTTAACCACCGAGCAAAAAGCGATTATTTACACGAGATTGAGAGATGGTCATCAATGGATGGAAATTAATGCTGAAGGAGTAGAAAATCATACCACGGATCTCTTAAACCAGTTTATTTTATTTGAAAAAAGCATCACGTGTTCCCCTAATGACATTAAGGACGACTTACGTCGACTCAGAAAGGAACAGGATTCCTTAAACCACCATTTAAACGATCTTCAATTGAGAAACAACAAAAAAATTCTAATTATTCATGGGGTAAAAGAATCCAATAATGACATGTATGACGTCATCATAAATTTATTTAAAAATACTCTCTTGGGATTTTGGGCAAAAAAAGTGCGTCAAACAGCAATGATCGTCCGAGGCCACTTGTCGTCAATTTTTAAAGACAGTAGTCACGGGATTTAGTGTTTATCAACAAGAAGAAATTTAAAGGTTCGGAATATCTTGTGCCCGAAATGTTAACTCCAGCAAATTTACAGATTTACAAGTTAGCTAAATCACTCTATGGTAACTCTGTTTGGACTTTCGGGGGTTTTGTGTATATTCAAGACGGCGATGGTAGTCGAAAATTAATAAAAAACCCTTCTGATTTGCCGGAAAATAATAGTGAAGTGATGACTTTATAGATTAGTGTCGCGCTGTATCTAATAATAACATCATTTTGTACTATGTTAGTTTCTTTGATTTGTACTAAATATGTACTATTTTTGTACTAGTTTTTTAAGAATTGTATGAATTTTGTTTTAATAAGTATAGGGTTAACCTTGTATCTTGTATACTTTCATAGATATATTTACAGCACGTTATAAACCAGGCGTATTATTTTGATTTTTATGTATATTAATTCCTTATATTATTGCTTTGAGGCTCAGACTAATTTGAAAAGTCCATTATACCAACAGATTTTGAATTCTAATTTTTTACTTGATTTGTTAGTTCAATATACCATAACTTATTACACATATATTTTATAGCTCTTGCTGACACATATTTTAAAATAATTTTTTACGCTCTTGAATACTATTAGGTCAGATTGATTATATTTGTGTGTGGATTATTTCTTTCTATATATTTTCTAAATATATATATTTTTAATTTTGTTTTACAGTTATTTCATTTGTGCGCATATTTTATTTTATTAAAATGAAAATTGCCCACTTAAAGATACGATCCATGTCACTGGTTTCAATGACTTTTCTTTTTTGGTTCTGAGTAACAATTTTGATATAGTAGTGGTTACTGGCTGAATGCAGACATGCCTCCAGACTCGTTTACAATTCCTGGCTACAAAATTTTTCGTAAAGATAGACCTCGGGGTAGGGGTGGTGGTGTGATGGCTTATATAAGAGGAACATTCGCATGTAATGATATTTCGTTTAATTTTGAAATCAATGAATCCCTTGAATTTTTATTTTTAAAAATAAAATTTTGTAACAAATTCTATTGTGTGGGAGTTATTTACCGACCGCGTAAAGGCAGACAGTACCATTATACAACGCACATCATTAAAAGTCCGCGCTGTATCGTGGTATGCTATGTCTTCAGTAAAACGCTAGTTATGAGTACACCAGCGGCCATCATGGCATCGCCCACCGCGCGTCATTAAAGCGTTTTTTTACGCGGTCAACAAAATGCAAAACTGTTTTGTTTTAGTTTTGTGGATTTGCAGTATCGTTATCGTGCGCTTGTCTGTGATCTGGAACAAGATGAACGAAACAGAATTGATGCTAAGAAATTTGAGCTGTTATAATAGTGAAGTACAGCTTGTAAAATTAGATTTGGGTGCCAAGAATGTAGAAAGATCGTTTAATGCCATTATACAGTGCAGTTTAGTGGGTGATGATTCAAAAGAGGCTTGCAAGAACTGGATTATTGAATTCAGCAAAGCAACTCACACTAATTGGATTGTGAGGCGAATATGTCCCTCTCCTCAGAAACATGCATTTCGCATTTCATATGACTGTCAACACAGCAGTTTTCATAAACGAAAGGGAAAAACAATTTACACAGGAGAGAGAAATAAAGACTGCAAAGCTACTGTAAAAATGGTTGTTAAAAAAATTAATCGCAATACGATGCGAAATGATCCACTACTAAAAAAAGGTCTTGACACAATTATAACGGTAGGTTATCCTATATTGCCAATATATTTATTTTTATTTGTAAATCTGTTTTTAGATTAACTTTAATCACAGTCACAACGTGGAAGTTGCCCAAGGTTTTAGTTACCTGCGTATTGAAAAGCACACCGAGGCGATGTTTATTAAATATTTCCATGATGGAATGATTCCTAGTGCTGCTAGAATATATCACGAAATATGTCTCATCGAATCAGAAGCTGATGAGAAAAATATACCATTCATTCTTGCAGATGCACAAAAAAATCCCCGAGAAAGACAGATCAAACATTTATACGATAAATGGAGGTAAGTACCTATTGTTTTTGCAAATGTTATGTACTTATTAAATTACAACTGTTTGGTATTTTGAGTTGCAGAAAATCACGAGATATATCGACATTTTTCGACGTTTTTCGTATTCGTTTCGTATTTATTTGTTTGTTTGTCAATGGAAAAACACAAAAAAAATTGAGCACAAATATTAATATTTATGCCTACTGCAAGCATTTTAGAATCAAGGATCGGTTTTAGTGTAAATAAAAAAATGTCGAACCTTACATACACGTGATAACACTACTTTAATGCGGTGTTGCCTGATTCAGTAAAAAATAGTTAATCTTTTAGAAAGTTTTTTGCTCAGTTTTTTGTATCATCATTGATGAGTATTATGATATTTTGAATTAATTTGGGCAATATATAGGTATGTGTAAGGTGTTAGATTAAAACCTGTTTAAAATACACTGCTGTGCAATTGATAAATTAGTGATTTTTATAGAGATGAGAGAAGGCTTTCTCAGGCATCAAAATTTGGGAAATTTTACGAGCTTTTCAAAAATCTCATAATAGGGTGGTAAATATATAAAAAATGAGTTTGGGGAAAACTTGTCTCGCCGAGATAATATTTACGAGACGAGAGGCGAGAATCTCTCGTCTCGGCGTCATCACTAATAGATGGATATTCCAATTTTATTGTCCATTTTTGACCGCGGTTTTTTTCAGATTGAAGCGACGTCTTTTCCGAACAACCTCATTTGTAAAAATGATAAATAAGGCATTTATGTCAATTATACAGGGTTTTTCGCAAGCAACTTACAAAAACTGAAAAATGAATTTCTCTCCCATTTTAGCTGTAGTTTATTTTCTTGTCATTTCATAGTGTTAACTTCTTCATTGATTGCATATAATTTTAGTTTATAGCAAAATTTACCTTACAAGCGGAAAAACTGAGCAGACATGAAAGCTTTACTTGT
This sequence comes from Kuschelorhynchus macadamiae, assembly GCA_030620095.1. Taxonomy (NCBI): domain Eukaryota; kingdom Metazoa; phylum Arthropoda; class Insecta; order Coleoptera; family Curculionidae; genus Kuschelorhynchus; species Kuschelorhynchus macadamiae. Next base: position 18,331 of record JAUTXW010000285.1, read on the forward strand.
AAAATTATTACCTATACTTATTCAAGATTTATGATCTTCTTGGAGAGTAATAATTAATAATAATCACGGATTAAGTAGTAGGTATCTCTTATTCGGGATTTTCTGCAATTTTCTGTTATTATATTTCACATATATGAAATATTTTAGGAAGCAACATTTTGGTGACAGAACTGAAAGGAGTGTAATATCTATTTTAAGGGAGAGACAAGAAGAATTTAGTGCTAGTGGTATCACAGTATATATTCAAGAAAGCCCACTAATAATTACTGTTGTCACCCCAATCATGAAAAGGGCCGCTAGACGTTCATTTACAAAAGAAGCGGCATTCGTTGATTCAAGCGGCTCCTGTGATCAAACCAACACTTGTGTGACTTTCTTATTTACGGCAAGCAAAGTTGGAGCAATTCCGCTAACCGTAGTACTGCACACAGCACAGACAGAGGGAAGTTATGTCCTTGCTTTTGCTGCTGTCAAAGAAATATATATGAAGGAAGGATTTTCAGAACAAGATTTTCCACGAGTATTCCTAACGGATGATAGCGAAGCAGAAAGAAATGCGCTTAGATCGGTATTTCCATTATCTGTTCTTTTGCTTTGCGTCTTTCATATGTGCCAAGCATTTTGGCGTTGGTTATGGGAGTCCAAACATAACATTGCCCAATCCGACAGAAAAGTCATAATGCTTCGATTTCAAGAGTTAATGTATGCAAAGGCCCAGGAGGATTGTGAAGAATTATTTTCCGACCTATATAAATATTTGGAGAAAAAGCAATATGATAATTTAAAACTTCATTTAGAACAATTGTGGGAGCGACGCAAGGAATGGTGTTTGCATTACCGAGCAAATCTCATTACCTGTGGTAATAATACTAACAATTACGCAGAGGCATCAATACGGGTTTTTAAAGATATAGTTTTGCAGCGTTGCCGTGTTTTCAATGCATGCGCTTTAGTTGAATTTATTACCAATTCATTTGAAAAATACCATAAGCGTCGTTTACTTGAATTTTCAAATTCTCGCCGCAGTGAACTGGAATTAACATATCTGAAATTTGCGCGAAAAGCAAAAGACATAACTGTAATTGAAATTGACCCATCATGTTATCATGTGGCCTCGAAGGCCGACAGTCATATGTTATATACTGTGTGTACCGACATTGCAATGTGCGATTGTCCATTTGGGCAAGGTGGACAGTTTTGCAAGCATCTTTGTGCTGTACAAGAGAAATGCAAAATATATATAAAAACTGCACCTCTGCTGACTAATGAAGATAAAGTCGATTTCGCGAAAATTGCTTTAGGTGAAAACGTATCGGCTGATTTTTATAAAAATATGGATGTTACACATACTGAAACTTACAATGTAAGCACTATGAGCGCCGAAATATTTGAACAACAACCATTTGGAGCAGGAGATATCAATCAGAAAGAAGATATAGTTAAAGCCAATACTAATGACATAGTTCACAAAGAAGCTGTTGCCAACCTGTCAAAGAACTTTTTAAACATAACAGAAATAGCAGCACTTCATAAATCACCTGGTATGACTGACATGGTTATTAAACTGAACAAATATTTAGAGAAGATTACCACCCCTGCACAAGTTGAAAACTTTTTTGCCAACACCAAATAAATCTGTCTAGAAAAATCGGGATTCAGCCTACTTCCGTTTCACGTAGAAAATCAAGACCTGGCTTAACTAGTGGCCGTCAACGAATTCAGGCAGGTACACCATCTAACAATGAATTAAATCAATCAAGTCGCAAAAGAAAAAGATGTCTAGCTCAAAATGTAATGCTTAATCGGCCCAATGCGAAATCGCATTAGATGTATTATAATATTTATAATATTCAAATAAATGTTTAAAACATTGCAAGAGCCTTTTTTATAACATGTCAATTATATGTCATTATAATATGTCTTTATAATAATTCATAGTCACAATAACCAAAACTTAAATCTAAGATTCTATTTTATTCCAATCAACTCATATACACAGTGCAGGTCAAACCAAGCTTTAGCTGTGATAGATGAAATTTAGAATATAAATATAATAATTGATACAAATATTTACATAAGTGTTTCCCCCAAAACAAGGAATACTTCTTGGGGTGTATTTAGTTCATTAAAGTTGACATGTATATGTAATATAAAACAATGTAATTTTTAAATATTAAATAAACCTATATTATTATTATTATTAAGACTTCTAAGAATTCGGTTCGCCGTCGCGTCGACGATCATCAGTTGAAACTAGTCGCAATTGCGCTACTTCTCAATACTACAAGGTACGTAGTGTATATCGAAACTATGCTTAAAATGACCGTCTTAGTGTACCATGTTTGAACGCATACGAGCGTCCGTTTTGAGCTACTGCGCTACCACAAGGTACGTAGTGTCTATCAAAAACATGCTTAAAATGACCGTCATAGTGTACCACGTCTGAACGCATACGAGCATCCGTTTTGAGCTACTGCGCTACCACAAGGTACGTAGCGTCTGTCAAAAACATGCTTAAAATGACCGTCATAGTGTACCACGTCTGAACGCATACGAGCGTTGTATAATGGTACTGTCTGCCTTTACGCGGGACCACCTAAGGCTTCTCTTGAGACATTTATTAATGATATAGATACTATTTTTGTTTTTGTTTGTAATATTTACAATAACGTCATATGTCTAGGAGACTTCAACATTAATTTTTTTAACCTGCCAAATCCTGTCTTATCATGCCTTGAAACTTATTATCTGTCTCAAATTATCAGTGAACCAACCAGAACTTCAGCTAGCACGAGCAATCTGATTGACCCAATTTCTATTTCCACGTCACTTGCAATAAACGTATGTGGTACAATTAATGCAGATACGATCTCCGATCACAGAGTAACATATTGTGATCTCTCTGTGATTAATAAAGTAATTCGAAAGGTTATTTCTTATCGTAACTTTGATCGTTTTAATCATGGTGGTTTTATCTCCGATTTTGCAGCTGTTGACTGGTACTCTATTTTTAATAATAATAACATAAATGAAAAAATTACTATTTTTAATGATTTTATTATATTCTTATTTGATAAACACGCTCCGATAGTAAGTCGCAAAGTTACAAAACCAAAGGCAGAGTGGTTAACTCCTAATTTAAAAATGTTAATTAATGGTAAAAATAAAGCTTTACAAAAATATAAAACATCTCATTCTCAAGTCGATTGGAATAATTATAAACAACTTAGAAATCTTTCCGTGTCTATGATAAGACACACACACACACAAACTATCTTCTATCTATATCTATTCAGTTGTTGCTAGGCGTGAGCATCGTAGAACTTGGTCTGCTTTGCGTAATCTCAATATACATTGTAATAAACAAGGTCGGGCAGAGTTGCCAGCTAATCTTTCAGACTCCAATACTATTAATTCTTATTTTTCAAAATTTTTTCAATATGTATCCGATAATTGTGATAATAAAATAAATTTTTATAGCAATAGTTACTCCTCAAGAAGTACTCAGTTTTCGTTCAAATTAAGTAATGTTGAAGAAGTTAATACAATTCTACATTCTTTAAAAAAAGATAGCATTGGTTCTGATAATATTTCACTTAGAATGTTGAGATATTGTAACAATTTTGTAAATACTGATCAGGGTCTTGTCACTGTGCTCCTGTTACTTGACTATTCAAAAGCCTTTGACAATATCAACCATAACTTGCTTTTAGCCAACTTGAAATATTTCGGCTTTGATAACGTCTCAGTAAAATTAATTAAATCCTATCCATCATACAGATCGCAGAAAATCTCTTATAATAACTGTGAGTCACAAGAACTTTCTATATTGTCTGGTGTACCCCAAGGCTCTGTCCTGGGAACTCTTCTTTTCAGCATTTATACTTCTGACATTTTAACGTCTCTTAATAATTGTAAGATAATAGCATACGCAGATGACACCCAGATTTATTTTTCCTTTAAACCCGAAGAGTTTGAAGTGGCTAATAATATAATAAATAATGATTTAAATGTCATTAATACTTTGTCTAAAGAACATAATCTAAATTTAAATTCAAAAAAATCTAATGTGATGATATTTGGTAATAGGGACAAATGCAACTTTTTAGCTTCCAGCCTGAATATCTCCATCGACAATAATGTATTAAACTTTGTTGAATAGGCTCGGAATTTGGGTATAATTCTCGACTCTAATTTGCGTTTCAGCAGTCACGTGCAGGAACTTAGACGAAAAGCGTTTTTTAAATTAAAAATATTATTTGCCAATCATCATATTCTTAATTTTCATCTAAGAAAATTGCTCACCGAATCTCTAATTCTTTCACAATTTAATTATGGTAATTTTATTTATTTTCCATGTCTGAATTCTTTGGACAAAAATAAAATACAGGTAATACAAAATTCATGTTGTCGTTTAATTTTTGATATATCTAGAAGAGAACATATTTCTCATAAAATAAATGAATTAAATTGGTTACGTATGGAAAATCGATGGATACATCACCTGGGAAATTTTGTTTTTAAACTTATTAATGATCCCAAATCCAGTTGTTCTTTGAGTAACATATTTCAAACTCGTGAATCACAGCATTCAGTTAATGTAAGATTTAAGGATAAATACACAATGCCTCATTTTCGAACAACGTTGTTTAAAAGATCTTTTTCATACATTTCAATTTCCCTTTTGAATTTATTGCCTAGAAAATTCAGACTTTTCAATTTTAATAAGTTTAAATTTAAATTAAAACACTTTATTTTAGATAGGCAAAAGGCTTGCAGGACTTTCCTGTCATAGCTTAAGCTCATTTTGATATGTGGGCATGATGGATCTTCTTAAAGAAACACCTTAGCTATTTTATATTTCTTCCGTATTTCTTTAATTTTAATTTTGTCGCCCTCGCACACTATGTAACCTTGAATATTATTATTCACACATATTTTTGTGATCTAAGAATTTAACAAAAAATTTTTGTGTCAATCTGTTTTGCCGTGTTAACAAACAAACCGCCATTTTTTGTCAACTAATTATGTATCTTATTTTCTTACGCATTCCATAGCACAGGATAGTCTCTCTGCTGGTTAAGTAGAGTAGCATTTGTTTGCTAGACTTCGCCAGCGCAGGGATGATTCCTGGCAGTTTTAATGTAATGTTCTTGTTTGTTTTTATATGTTTATTATTGTTTATTAAAGTTTATTAATTATTCTTGTTTGTTTTGTTAAATTAATTATTAAAATTATTTATTTATTTATTTAATAAGAAACATCGCAGATGAATTGGGAATTAGCAAAAACACCGTGCTGTTGGCTAAGAACAAAATTGCAGAATATGGAAGTATTGTTAGAAAAGCCGGTTCCGGTCGCCCCAAAATTTCGAATAACGTTCAAGATATAGAGTTAATTAATTTTCTAAGAGATCATCCCTTTGAAACAGCAATAAAAGCTAAAGAAGAGACACATTTTCGTGGTTCGGCTAATACAGCTCATAGTAGAATTCGTAGTTCGGATATAAAAAGTTGGTGTGTTGCAAATAAAATATTTTTGACTGAAGCAAATAAGCGGAGAAGAGTGGAGTTTGGTCATGAATACATAAATGAAAATAATTTGTGAGAAAACGCAATATTTTCCTATGAAAAAACCTTTCAATCGTGTAACAATGGGAAAATACGCGTTTACAGGCTTTCCGGTACGAGAAAAATATACTCATAAGACAAATCAAAGAGGACGCTTTTCTATAAACGTTTAAGCTTGGATTAGTGCAAGGGGCCCAGGAGTTTGCTAAATAGTACAGGGAAGACTCAATGCACAACTATATTGCAATATACTAAACCAAGTTATGATACCATCAGTCGGAGCAGTATATGGCCAAGATTTTATATTCCAACACGATAATGCTCCTATACAAAAGGCCCGTATAGTTCAACAGTATTTAGAAGAAAATCATATTCGTGTTCTGCCGTGGCCTTCGAATAGCCCCGATATCAATCCGATAGAAAACGTTTGGGGTGAAATAGTAAAGTTTATGTATAAACACAATTTCCAACCTAGAAATCAGGACGAATTGCGCCCAAAGGATAACGGAAGCATGGGATCAAATAACGCAAGAGTCTACGAGAAACCTAGTATTAAGCATGCCACGACGTTTGCGAGTATCAATCGAGAATAACGGTGCAGCTACCAAATATAAGTCTTATTTTTATTTTTGTTATATCTTAAAACAATAAACGTTATTTTGATTTCTCCTTGTATTTTTAAAAAGGTAGTATTATTATTTTGGTGTTTAACCTTTTCACTTCCATGACAACGATAACCTATCCTTAATAGATTTTACATACTCTTTATAGTCTAGCTACTCAACAACGGGAATTTTTTCGGCAGGATGGTACGTATTTTCCATAATTTTGCTATTACAATGAATGTAAGTGATTTTGACAATCTGGCCATACAAGACGGGGTTTCAGAATATATTACGAACGCAGCACAAGAAGTGGATTTGCTTCCAGAAAAATCCATAGTCAGATACATTCAGGAATACGAAAAGTTCATCAAATGGTGCGACAACAAGAAAATCAACAACATTAGTAAAGATGTGCTTCTAGTTTATTTTCAAGAAATTTCAAAGAATTGTCAACCTTCTACAATGTGGTCCAAGTACTCAAAGATAAAATCTATGCTAAAAATTAAGAAAAACTGGACCGGCGAATCTGCACCAATATGAGAAGTTAAGAAAAAAAAGGGTCAACATTATTGGCAGCATGCCAAAAAGGCTAACCATCAAATTGCTCCCAGTTTAGTTAATAATGCATATAATTGTCAATTTTCGGTTCCCTATCATGTTAATTACTATAAAGAATAATTTTTTTTAAACAGTTTTCTATAGCTCTATGTAGTTACTAGCTTTTTCCAAATATTAGTTACTTTTACAGCAGACTCGTGCGGAAAAATTAATTTTCCGCACTTATTAGGTAAATAGCTATTTTAGAATCGAAATGCAGTGAGTGGTTTTTTGCGAAAAAACATAACGCTGCTCTTCTCAAAATGCTGATCGTATAAAAAACATAATTTTGTACTATGATAATAATTATAGATAAATAAAATGTTTATAATGCATGCAGTTTTCCTCAACTTATCGGCAAGAAGAGTTCCGGGTAATAAAGATATAGTTACCTCGAAGAAACTACTTATTTATTAATGTGGTTTTTCGAGCAAGATGCGTTTGCTGTGTTTGCAATGAGACCATTAGGTTGGCTCAATCTGCTGTTTATAGACAAAATGCCAAACAAAGAAGGCAGAAGTTAAATTTCCAGAAGAATATCTATTGGCGGCTAACTCTAGGTGGGTAAAAAGTTTATTTTGATTTGCTAGGTCAAGTATGGGAAAGACTATGTGTATTTTTCAAGCCAATATAAAAAAATAGGAACCAAAGTATAGCATACTGGGTATGCAGTAAGGTACTTAATATTTAGAGGTGCTTTTTAGGCTATGAAAATGTAGTAAACAACGTCGAAACTGAACAGTTTTGAGCCCTTTGGTGACGACCCCGGTATATTAAAATACTGTCTATGATCACCATTTCAAACTGACAACATTTTCCAGCGCAAATTTAAAGTGTGATCTGCAGATCGAGCTCCGACACATACCAGAGTTTCATTGAATTCCACAACCAACCAAAATCCCGTAAATTCCCTGCAGCCTCCTTTAAATTTTCGAAAATTATAGTTTTGAATTTGATGTATAATGTTCCTCATTACTCCATAACTATTGGCTAAACTGGCACATTTCATACTAAAATGTATTTTAAAATAATAAATGTTTAAATAAATGCCTTTGTAAATATAAGTCGATTATAGAACATTTCAAACAAGTTAATGGTGCAACAGTAAATTTATCTAATTTATTTCCATGAAAACACGCGACATAAAATAAACAAAGGAAAATCCGTTCCGAATAACCTCAACTTACCCTATATAATGGTGATAATGCCTTATAAAATAATGTTTACTTTCAAACATATTGCATCGGTTAAAAGCTCTGGGGGGGCATTTTGCACCCGCCGTACATATGCCACTGAATGATAAAGTTGTGGAAAAGGTTCACTATTCAAGAATTCTAGGATTCAGAACACGACACCTTATCCTAAAGTAATATTTAAATATGGTAATACAATCCTCCGGCATGCACCTATCAAATTCAATTTTAATAGCAAAACTCAACAACACGGAAACGAAATGTCCCAAAGCGGGTCCACGGGACAGATTTAAATACACTGGTATAAAACAGGGCAAAATTTCTTTTATGACAGGAACGTGTGGTCGCATGTTAAGCCAGGAAAGCAGGCAATTTTATTATTTTATATTTCGGCTGGCTCATGTTCCATTCATAAGCAGCGTGGCAAGAAAAAGGGGGAATACTGAGAATGGTTGGGATAATACAGGTGACTCTAGAGTTTGTCAGAAAATGTAAATGTCACGTAGCTTTGTTAATACGCATACATTTTATCAAACCGGACTTTCTTGTAAGTAAAAGTGTTATGAAATAAATTCTTTAATAAAGTTTAAATAAAAAAAAATAAAACACATTTATTTTTACTCGTACTTTACCTCGTAAAAGGGAAGTATTGTAATAGTGGAAAAATCACCCTCTGAGATTTTTCGGACCTTTACGTTTCAGGCTACCTAGATGCCGAAAACACTTGTTTTCTCAATTCCGTCGGTCTTTCTGTCTGTCTGCCTGTTTTGGAAGGATTATATGGGGAAGATCTGGTAACATTTTGGTTAAAAATCCAGTATGACAAAACAAAATGGCGGCCTAATCGACTAATAATTAATGTACTGATTTTAAACTGCATGCTTTAAAAAAATGTGGTATACAGGTGAACTAGTAAAACTGTAGTACTAATTCAAGATGGCGAAACTAAATGCAGGCTAAATAAAATATTTGTAATCGTGAAAAAAACGCCTTCTCAGGTTTTATATAACTCCACGTTTTAGCATCCCCAGATGCCAAAAAATCTATGTTATCAATTCCGTCGGTCTGTTGGTCGGTTTGTTTGTCTGTCTGTTAGTTCACGGCATTGCTTAGAAACTATTTACCCGATTGACTTCGAATTTTGGTCAGATATTAAGGATCATATGGGGATAACCTGGTAACATTTTGGAAAAAATCCAATATGGTGGCCTAGTGGGAGGTCAACAAAAATATTACTAAAAAAAACTTATGCAATTTATCTCAAATTTTGCACAAAAATCAAGAAGGAATCTAGTGGTAAAATTTGGTGGCTTACTAGAATATGATAAACTGATGTCAAATTATGTGTCAAAAATAATTGTGGTATACAGATGACCTAGTAAAACTATGGTACTAATTGAAGTTCCAAAAGGTGGTTAAACAAAATATTTGTAATTGTCAAAAAAATCAGCATCTCAGGTTTTATATATTCATGTTTTTGCGCCCCTAGATGCCAAAAAATACGTTTTATCAATTCCGTCAGTCCGTCTCTCGATTTGTCTATCTGTCAGTTGACGGCATAGCTTTAAAACTTCTTATTAGATTGACTTCAAATTTTGGCCCAAAAATAAGGGTCATATGGGAATGACCTGGTAATATTTTGGTATGAATATAAGATAGCGAAACAAAATGGCGGTCTAATAAAATATTTAAAAAACAGCCAGAAATACTACTTATTGTGTGATATAGAGATAAACTGGTAAAATTTCAATTGACTTTATATTTCACAGAAAAACTAAAAATGATAATGTTGTTTAAAATTATGTCAAAAATTAAGTGTGGCATAGATAGAAACTGGTAAAATATTGGTAGGAATCCAATGATTGAACAAAATACAGCCGAATTAAAATGTTTGAAAAGACAGTATATATATATATATATATATATATATATATATATATATATATGTATATACAGTGTGTATCAGCCAAATGGAATAAATTCGATAATAAATAACTGGGGGCGTGTTCGGAAAAACGCTTGGACCCGTCGATTGGTATTTTTAGTTGCTCATTTTCTCCAATAAAAACTTTTTATACAGGGTGTGTCCTGTAACAGTGGTCAATGCCAACTTTCTTATTTCAAATACAACACCCCGGATATTATTTAATTTTTGGATTCTTTAGGAGATTCTAAACATATTTTATGTTCAATGTTCTATACCTATCTTCAACTATTTCGGCAATATTAAGTGTTTTCAAATTTATTTTTATTTTATTTATTTCGAATTTATTATTTTTCATGAAAGTGGCTCTGGTTACTGAACTATTTAATTGATTACAAAAATTCGCTACCACACACTCAATACTTATTTACCATTTAGGTCTTCATATTAAGAATGTAAGCAAAAACCATTTTAGCGTTCCTTTTTATTGATATGGAACAAAAAGAGCCAGTTTTGTTTACTTTTGTGTAAAATGCCTGGCCTTTCTCTTTGCAAGACAGTAGTTGTCAGTGTCAGTGTCATAGTCTTTTGAATTTCGTTAACTACATAATACCTAATATCAGAAAAATGGTTCATTTAACAGAAATGCATAAAATAACAATTCTACAAATGATTGGTTATGGAGATAACACACGAACACAAGTGGAAGTTGCTCGCTTATTTCATGAAAAATTTCCAAATTTGCGGTATATATCACAAGGGACAATTAGTAAAATAGAAAAGCAGTTTCGCGAGCTTGGACATGTGAGGCAGATAAAAAAAGCAGCTGCCAATTCAATAAATGATGATACTAAATTGGATATTATGCTTGAGTTTGAGGAAAACCCACATATTTCTAGTCGACAAGCCGCCGCAATGTTCGATATTAGCCATTCGTCGATTATTCGAACATTAAAAGAAAATAAAATGCATCCCTATAAAGTGATACCAACTCAGGAGCTCATGGAAGACGATTATGATAGGAGAACTTATTTTTGTGAACAAATGATGGTTATGTGAGATAACAATGTTATTCAATTAGAACATGTTTTGTTTTCGAATGAGTGCACCTTTACACTTCACGGTCATGTAAATCGTCAAAATTGCCGCTATTGGTCTAGGGAAAATCCTCACTGGATCAGCGAAGAACATACTCAATATCCTGAAAAGGTTAATGTTTGGGCAGGAATTGTTAGGGATCATATCATAGGCCCCTTTTTCATTAACGGCAATTTGAATGGCGATAATTATTTAGCACTGCTCCAAAATAATGTCGTGCCAACTTTGACAAATTTGTATCCGGATCCAGCAAACCCACAAGTTCCAGCGAATATGATATGGTTTCAGCAAGATGGAGCACCGCCCTATTACCAAATTAATGTCCGGCAGTACCTCAACGGAATATTTCGAAATCGGTGGATAGGGAGACGAGGATCGATAGAATGGCCAGCGCGATCCCCTGATCTGACGCCATTAGACTTTTTCTTATGGGGACATATTAAAAAAGACGAATAACGCTTGCGATTAGATCGGTCACGCCTGAGATGCTAAATAACGTTAGAAGAAATTTCTATTTAAGATTAGGAATTTGCCAAGACGTTCATATTCAACAGTTCCTAAATTAACTTTTTACTTTTGTTTATACATTATGAAGAAATAAATAATTTTATTTTTTTAATCTTAATTTTTGCAATAAATTTGAAAACACTTAATATTGCCGAAATAGTTGAAGATAGGTATAGGACATTGAACATAAAATATGTTTAGAATCTCCTAAAGAATCCAAAAATTAAATAATATCCGGGGTGTTGCATTTGAAATAAGAAAGTTGGCATTGACCACTGTTACAGGACACACCCTGTATAAAAAGTTTTTATTGGAGAAAATGAGCAACTAAAAATACCAATCGACGGGTCCGAGCGTTTTTCCGAACACGCCCCCATATATTTATTATCGAATTTATTCCATTTGGCTGATACACACTGTATGTATATATATATATATATATATATATATATATATATATATATATATATATATATATATATGTGTGTTAGTAAATGACTATGTACTGAATTAAATTGGGCGACACTTCTTTATTCTTAATAAAAGGAAACATTTATGATGAAGGAACTTCCGGGTAAAGGAAATGTATCAATTTTTTGAAAACTGTCGCTATTATTATTAGTGCATAATATACTACTTGGGCTCGTCAGTGAAGTTTTTGACAACATTTTGGCATATTTGCGGCGAAATTTCATCAACGGCGTGACGAATATCGTCTTTCAAATATGGAATTGTTGCAGGTTTGTTGGAGTATATACGAAATTTCAGAAAACCCCATAAAAAGAAATCGCATGGTGTGACACTGCAAGATCTTGGCGGGCAATTTTGATCGATATTTAATATAGTCCAGATGGTATGAACAACATACAAAATACTGACCATCTAAATAATGTTCCACAAATTATATACTTTTAAGTTACGGAAAATTGTATTGTCATGAAGATGACTTTATAGAGGCCGAAACGTTGACTAATTACAACAGTAGATTTTCTATACGCGTTTTATTGACCATCATCCAACCTAAAATACACCCAAAATTACTATTGTGGTCACTAAAAATAAATCAGAATGTATTTTTGATTCACGTTACAGCAACGTCACGACAAGGATACCATAATCCCTGCCTGAAACATGTCCTGCAATGTCGCAGGCGCAATGGTCCATTTCAGTCAAACGACGATCGCGATTTCGCTTTTTTTAGAGCTCATCAGGGCACCATATACTATCGAGCCCTGTGTTGTAGGGTAAAGACACAAAATGGAATCACAGAAACAACTACTCCGCTGGCTAATACCACGACCGGCATTGAATTACACTGGTAATTTCTGACTTTCGTTGGAAGAAATAATGTTAACGTATTTTTGATTCACGTTACCCCAAATTGTTTGGAGTTAGAAGCTAAAAAAATGTTGGTTTAGATTTGGAAGAAAGTGGTTTCGTTTTTTCTATATCTTCCACTGTGAATGTGTATTATTGACTGTTTAATTGTGTGGTAAATTGTATTCAAATGGTGACGAATTTAATAGCACACCTAAAAAAGAAAAGTGGTTAAGCAAAAAATGATACAAAAGTATACACAGATAAAAGAAAAGAGTGGATGACAACCGACATAGAAAGTGATTTAAACGGAAAATGCGAAATTTGTAGTCTAATTTTCTTTGTTTCTTCAGCTGGAGTTGGACATGTAAAAAAATATTATTTACTCTTTATTACGAATTTATTTCAGTTCATTTCTTTTTCATTGCATGCGTTTGTGTGGTTGAATGTGGTATGGGGTGTGTGTATGGTACTGGAATTACTACTGGAGGTTGCAGGATGCAGGTACGTGCATCATATAGAGAAAACAGCATCAAGACACGAAACAACACAAGGACAAAACCGGAATAAAGGAAACGTCTAGTGTCCCACAAAAGAATTGCAACTAAAAAAAAATCCAGAAATATGATGCTGTCATGCACGAGAAAAACCAGTTTAAAAATGGTTACTTTTTAGAATAATTTGCGCAGCATTTCTGGTTAAAAAGCGTACAAATGCCATTAGATCATAATAATCATAAAACAATACATCCCTATCCTAAAAGTTTATTATTTCGTTTTATTCAATATCGAAATATTGGAACAATGAAAATGTTCATATATTTATATAAATCACGGTATTTACATATTGAAAAATTTATCTTTAGTAGGACATGCCTTGCATATTTATAAGCAAATTTAATTTAATTTTTTATATAAAAGCAAATTTTAAAAATACTTATAAGGTGTTAGGGGTTTCACTGCAAATGGTTTAAAAGGTGAGAGTATGGATAATTTTGATAAAAAAAGTCTTATATAACCTAGGGTCTATTCCTTAACAGTTTTGAGAAAATGGAAAAGTTGTATTTTAATTCATAAGTGTTTTTTCACTAAAATATCTTCCTTGATCTAATTTTAGAGAAAAAGAACCGCAACGAAAACTCAATTTTTACCTAAAAAAATCGACAACATACTTTATCATAAAAGGGATTAAACACGGTTCAATGTCCGGGAACGAGATCAAAACACACAAGACTTCTTTTTCTAAGCAGCTACATAGCATTTTGTGTTCAAGTTTAAATATGTAGTGTGCTTTTTAAAGTGTTCACAAATGAAGAATACAACGTGAAAATAACACATTGTTAAATTAGTTCTAAATTCGTTTTGGGGTACCTGTGTGTGAGGTAAAAGTAAACATTTGCTTTAATTGTTTATAATGCTTGTTTTCAATTTCTTCGTCCTATAAATTAGAGTTTTTGCTAAATTGATAATCTCTAATAAGTTTTGGAAAAATAAACTGAAATAGCTATTGTGTAGTCCTGTACGGTTGAAAATGTGCCTATAATATATCTCGCAAATTAGTATTGTTTAGTTACAATGACAAGTAGAATTTTTTTATTTCATTATACGCGCCGACAATATGCTTCCAAATTGCTATCCTTTACGCCAAATAATTAATTCCTGCTTCCGTTAATATAAACCTTCTTTTTTGTTGACAAAATCCAGCTAATCTGATAAAATGAAATTTATATACAGAGAAGTTAACTAAAATTGTCTTCAAAATTAAACATTTTAAACTATAATATCTCGAAAACAATTTAGAAATGGCCGATGGTATATAGGAATTTTTTGTTCAAAATCGTCCTATTAAAATATTTGTAGCTTAAACCCTAACACCCCATAGTTTTAGTTTAATAATATTGATAAAACATAAAAATAATGTTGAAGGTTAATAATCGGTAAATTTCATTATCCGAAACTTTCCTATGTCATCATAATTTATTATTTTGCTTCATAAAAAAAGATTTTGTTTTTAGAAAGTGGAATTTTTCGCCTTCTTGTTTTGCCATGTAGGATATACGCTAAAATGTTTACCAGTAAAGCCCTGTTTTCCACTTTGTTTTTGTGAAAATTTTTAAACTCGTTTGAAAAATATTTTCTTAATAATGTTTTTTTTTACATTTTGTGTAAAATGTAACCATTTCGTTCTCATATGACCCTTCATTTTTGACCAAAATTTAAAGTATACAGTCAGACTGACAACCAACAGAAATCGGAGAACATGATTTCGGGATTTAGGTACTCTGAAAAAGCAAAGATCTGCAAAAATCTCGGAGGGTGGTTTATAAATATAATAACACGTATGGTATTCCAATATACATTGACACAATGGTAATTTTGATTGAATAGATTTCCTTATTGCCGGTATTTATTAAGTTTAAATATTTTTAGTCATGTCCCTTGTTATTGTATTATACTTTTTGCATACAATTATAGTTAATTGGGAAGTTTTATAACGAATACAGTTTATGAAATACAGAACCCGAACTTTTAGTCAAGTAGATCCAGTTTTGCATTTTTAAAAGGCGGGCACAGATAGGTTCATAATCAAAATGTCTTTAAAACTCTATTTAACCCTGTTTGCATTCCTTTCCGAGATCCGTATACATGCATCCCAAATTCCGGTCACACCTGTGTGGGTATTTTTTGACTAAAATCACAATTATAGGAATCATAAGTATAACATTTTGGAGAGAGAAAGAGAGAGAATGAAGGTCTGAAAAGAAAGGAAAGATTAGTAGAAAGCTAAATGAAATATCTTAAGTGCAATATAATAAAAGTAGTAAAGAACAACCAGGTGAACCACGCTAATTTTAAATACAGTTAATTTGTACTTATTTTGGGCCAAGCCGAGATTAGAGGAAGTTATGTTGTAGAAATCCCTAATTTAAATGCCTTAGAAACCAACATACAAAATTTCTAGGAAATTATATGAAAGAGAGGTGAAGTATTGAATGAAATGAAATGAATTTCTTGTTGAAGAAATAGGCGTTTATTACGAAAATGAGAAAAGACTGCCAATATCAATAGATTGGCAGGCAATTATTCACTTAGCTACAGAAGAATTGTTGTTATTTGATATAAGTACGTAAACAATACCTAAACTAAGAAATACTGTCTATTATATTTAAGCAAAAAATAAAGAATCATAACATGGTTTTATGCGGTCCTTATATTTGTTCACTGGTCTTATTATAGTAGAGCGAAACAGGGATTGAAAATTATGTTTTGGTAGAAATTGATTGGAATCTTTTAGAGAACTGGTTCTACACAATTAGTGTATTTTAAATTTCGATCTCTTAATTACAAAGCAGCGTAGGTTTGCTGTTTAATCCGTATAGATATTACACTTACCTGCACCCCGACCTAATCTGATTTACGTTACTGCAATTGTCTGAAGGGCATTGTAATGCTCTGTATCGATTAACTGGATAATTCGTTTCTTGAACACGCAGAGGATCACTGGAATGGCGAATATGCTTATTTCTGTTACGAACACTGTCAGAATTATTAATGATCCTACTCAAATTATCTTTATCGGACCTGGATCTTTGAGGTTTCCATCTATAATTTGAAAACAATAAAAAAATAAAAATACACAAAAAAATTCAAACAAAAATTGTTTAGATATGTGTTAGGTACTCTAGTATCTAAATCATATTAATTACATTTTAAAACCGGGACTTATTTTCGTATATGCCTCAAATTTGTAATCCTATGCGGGCACAATGTAATGTTTTATAAAACGTAAAAATGAATGATTGAGACAAGTATAGGAATGGTTTAATATTATATATTTATAATTATAAGCGTAAAATAGCAATGTTTTTCGATTTACTTATTTTACTAATTTATCAAAAAGAATAAGACACATTTTTAAATTATACCTACTGCCAGCAATACTGACACAACTATCATGAGAATATGAATATAAAAACAGGTTTAAACTAAAAGCTTTTTTAGCACAACGTGAATGAGATATAGGGTTCAGTCTTGATATGCTTAAATTATTTAGAAGAATTAACTGTTATTTATACACTTCATGCCTATTGCCGTAAGGAAAATTAATGTTATCTTTAGACGTTTAAGGAAATAAAACTAGAACTTTACAAAATATTAGATTAAGTATATGGCTTTGGCAAGTCAGGATCACGTATCACGTAACAATCTAAAAAAATACATAGAGAACAACTGACGTACTCCCACCACATGCAAAAGGAGAAGATATATTCAGTGTGTCTCAGATTCGCTTCTGTATATATAGGCCATGATTTATTTGTAACAAAAGTCGGCTTTGACGTTAAATAATTCAAACTATCAAAGTTGTGCTTTAATAAGTAGTACGATTTTCTCTCAATAAAATCATAAATCTGACACACAAATTGTCGAGACATGTTAGCGCTGTACTTATTAATTACACAGAAACGCTGACCTTACTTCAGCAAGGTATTTGGAGATGTATCCCGAACGACGGCAGCCTCATAAAACCCAATTCTGAAAAATCGTAGTTAATATAACTAACCATGGGGCTTTCGAACAACCTAGAAGCGGATACAATATTGACAACGAAAATCGCGACAGAAATATTTTACAAGCTATCAACGAAAACCCTTATCTATAGTGCATTGGTAAGAACTGTAAAACAGGAAATGTATGTGCCAAAATCAAAAGAAAGTGAAGAAGAAAAAGAATAAGTACCATCCATACAAACCATAATAGTTCAAGGACTTAATGAAACTGATTTTCCAAGACGAATACGCTTCTGTGAGTGGTATACTAGGAAGTATAATAAAATCCTGATTTTGTAAATCATGTCTTGTGGTCCTATGAGAGTAGGTTTACGAATTGTGGAGGCACAAGAGTCATCATTGAGAAGTGGAAAATCCTTATGTAGTGGTAGAGAGACGTCTGCAGACGAGATTTGGAAGTAACGTTTGGTGTGGGGTATTGGTAATTTATTCTAACTTACTTTTTTCAATTGGGCACCTATTTATAAATTATTAATCATTTCAGGAAATCGATTTATAAGACAATTTTTGTTTGACTAGAACCTACACAGACAGAGATAACTAGAGCTTTTGCGAACCCAGGTTGTATCTGGTTTCAACAGGATGGATATCCGGCTCACACCATTTAAGCCACCAATTATTATTGAGGAGTTTGACGAAAGAATTATTTCCTTAAAATGTCCAATATCTTGGCCTCCTAGATCCCCTGACCTCTTGTCCTTGGGAATGAGGTCTATGAATTTAATCTCCTTGAGACAAGGAGTTTTGGACAATGTAGAAATATTAACGAAAATACACTTTCCAGGGTTGTACGAATTGTTGTCACCAATTGTAAAAAGAGTCTCGATGCAAATGGCCGTCATTTTGCAAATATTTAAATTAATGGAACCCAGGCACGAAGTAGTTAATAACTTATTTAGATTTTATTTATTTTAGTCGTTATTTACGTTCATGTTGTATTAAAAATTCAATGCGCTTAATACATTACTTATTAATGTAATCTTCTGACAAATAAATCATGGCCTCCTTAAAATTAATACCTAATTTTAGGAAGTGTGATATTTCGATGATATTCAAATCTTTTATGTACTTGTGAAACATCACTAGATTGGAAATTTTACGCTCTTTCCAAGATCGAAAAATATGGCGGCCATAATAGAAAATTAAAGTTGGGACGGGTTGCGGGGTAATAAAAGAAGATGGAGACATATCTTACACACCATTCTATTCGTCTTAAAAAAAAAATAATCTGAAGCCGGATATTGAATGCGCTAAGTTTCCTCTAAAATGTTTTCCATTTAACCTTTGCTGTAGATACAACAGCAGCCGATATATATATAGAATATATATATATATATATATATATATATATATATATATATATATATATATCCTTTATATTCGCCATCGAACCTTCTTTTTATCTTGCCAAAGTAGTCACGGTTTCGACTCCGCAAAATGCCTTTAAAGTTACCCCATTTTTTATCCCTCTATAAATTTTTTTAAATGACATTACGTACTCCGATATTGCTGATATAAGAACTTTTCTACTAACTGTCTTTGGACGTAGAATCCGAAAAAAATGCCCATCGCGAAAAATTAATCATAGCGACCTGCATTTGAATCATTGGGGCTTCCAAAAGAGTGTCCTTATTGGACTCCATTGCCGCTTTATTATAATCCCCACCAAAACCACGTTTTTACACCCATTTATTCCCGACGATCTGCTCCATAGAAGCATATTTCCGCGACGCACCGTTACCGAGCTGGAGAACTTCGATGGTTCAAAAATACAAATTTCAGACATTATTCGACATTGAAACAGTTAATATACTCCATACTATTAGAAAATAAAAACCTATTAGTAGAACGAGTTACCAATATTTGTGAAACATGTCGTTGAACACCCGAAATGTCGCCTAGGATGAGGAGAAATATGCGAAAATATTGAACATGTGTTGCATTCTCTATTAACATCTGTTTTGAAAAACATTAATTATTATTAATACGTACATATTCAATTTTCATATAAATTTTTAACTTTTTTACTATTTGTTTACTATTTACTTTAACTACACCCTTTTAAATTTAGTATTTATATCAGAAATAAATTATCTCTTCTAGAGCATATTATAAATTAATTATAAAAAAAACAAATATTAGTGTTGGATTTAAGAAATGGTGGCATAATATCGCGTAACATCATAAGTTATTTATAAAAATATAAATTTACCGATTATGATAAGAACGAAAGTAGAATTTATAACACGAAGAGAATAAAATCAAAATTATTAAAAAATTAATTTTCGAACTATTTACTCACCTGACTGAACGTTCTCTGCTTTTCATAAAATCTAGATCTTCCGAGGAACTTAACAAATCTCCTTCAATGATGACATCGTTGATATCATATCGACAGTCACCAAAATCTCCGTGGCATCTCTTCCGATGACTACCGCTGAATTTTTCGTCGCTGATCACTAAAATCCCAGCTCTGCTTTGTCTAAGTCTATATCTTTTTGGTTTCGGCACGTCCTTTACCTAAAATATGTATATATATATATATATATATATATATATATATATATATATATATATATATATATATATATATATATATATATATATATATATATATATATATATATATATATATATATATATATATATATATACATACATTTTTCAGCAAAGTTTTCTTGGGAATTTTGGTTCAGTAAAATAAACTGCGAGGTAGTGGGCAGTTACATAATTTTATTTTTTTTTCCAGGACGTTTCGTTGACTTTCGTACAACTTTTTAACTGGTTTATAACGTGTCTAAAAGTAAAATTGACCTTAAATAAATATATACGATTTACCAAAAATAAACTTACCATCAGAAATAAAGATCCAAAATGCGTAAAATGCGATAACAAATTGTGTAACACATATGAAACATATAACACGAAGCTGACTTTTTATATATTACATTAAAAACAAACTCAACGTGAAAATATAATACATCAGTCATACATAGAACGGCAACGAGAATTAAAGTCGACTGCTACTATGTTACAAATAAGACATGTAGGTGCTATGCGAATTCTGTTGTTTTTTTGTTCTGTAAGAGTTTAAAAGAAATTATTTTACGAACATCCAAAATACCAATGTTATTTCATTTCTCATTTGGTATCCAATTGCAAAATAAAAGTACATTTTTTGGGGTACTAGTTAAAAAACATAATAATGAATTATTTAATAAAATATTTGTAAGAGAACTGCATATTTTCTAATTTTAAAGGTGAAAAATTTAATTAGAATATTAAAATATATTTTATTGAGACCAGCTATTTCCGATTTATCGTTTATGGATTGAGGATTGTTTTTTATGTGGATCATTTCATGATATTCGCGTTTTCTTTTGTGTGGTTCTGTTAAGAGTATTTTTGTTTCGTCAAAGTTAAAATTATGATTAAGGTTTTCCTCATGTTTTTTAAGTGCTGTAGTATTTTTTTTATCGTATCGATGCCCATTTAAACTATTGTGAAGATGTTGGCTAGTTTGACCAATATACACAGAAGCACAATCTTTACATGGTATCTGGTATACAGTATGCGTTTTTTTATTTTTAGGAATTTCACTTTTTAGTTTGCTGTAGGACCAAAACCATTCCTTTTGCAGAAATAATCGCATCTATTGAAGTATGAAATAAAAATACAACGGAGAAGGATGAAATTAGAGCGTCTTGTTGTAATATATTGACAAACTTTAAAACAAAAAATAATAGAATTTCACGTGAACAACAAAAAAACAATCAAGACCTACACAAAAATATGAAGAAAACCAAACGTTTTTTAAAAGAAAACCCAGGGTTACTAGTTTTGCAACCAGATAAATCCAATAAAACGGTAATAATGAATGCCGCAGATTACGACTCCAAAATCAATGCATTATTACAAGATAAAACAACATATATTGAAATTAAAAATGACCCTACAACTATGTATCAAAAAAAAACAACAATGAGCTAATCAAAAAATGGGAACAAAATAATTTTATTTCACCAAACACAGCTAAAGATCTATTAATTCAAAACTCCTTACCTCCCAGAATATATGGCCTGCCCAAGCTTCATAAACCAGGAATTCCTATAAGACCCATAGTATCTTGTATTCAGTCCCCTTTCAATAACCTTTCAAAATTTCTAAAAAATATTTTATTGAACGTAGCATACAGAAATAGCCATTACATAAAAGATTCATGGAGCTTTAAAGAAAAAATAAACGAAGTACAGATCCCAACTGATTACACCCTTGTTTCCCTCGATGTAGTATCGTTGTACACCAATGTACCAATAGATGTTGCCCTAAATATAATTAAAAAAAAAAGTGGCCTGAAATAAAAAAGTATACGATTTTTTACAAGCTATAAAAATTACTTTAACATCAACCTATTTTAAATATAAAAATTCATTCTACAAGCAAATTGAAGGTTGTGCAATGGGCGCCTCAATATCTAGTATAATTGCCCAATTAGTTCTAGAAGACCTTGAGACCCAAATTATTTCTAAATTAAATTTTTTGTTACCATTTTTCTATAGATATGTTGATGACTGTATTTGCGCAATTCCCACAGATAAAATCAACTATACCTTAAATCTTTTTAATAGTTACCATAAAAAACTCCAATTTACTATAGAAATCGAAAAACTGAACAAAATAAACTTGCCTGATATGACGCTAAACTACAAAAATACTAAAACTCTGACAGAATGGTATACAAAACCTACGTGGTCCGGTAGGTATTTAAACTATAAATCACAGCACCATATATCACAAAAAAAATCTGTAGTAATTAGTTTAGCCGATAGAGCAATTAAATTGAGCAACCCTGAATTTAGAAATACCTCAACAAAAAAAGGCAAAAAATGTGCTTAAATTAAACTCATATCCACAAAAACTAATAAATTATATTTTTAGACAACGCATTGAATAGCACAACTCCAATATCACAGATAAAGAAAACCGAAAAAACAATAAGAAAAATCATAAACACTATTTGTCCCTACCATATATACCCAACTTGTCAGAAAATTTCCAAAAGCTTGATGAAAAAACATGATGTTACCATGTATCACAAAGGGTTTAACCTTCTAAATAATAATTACAGCAAACTAAAAAGTGAAATTCCTAAAAATAAAAAATCGCATACTGTATACCAGATACCATGTAAAGATTGTCCTTCTGTGTCTATTGGTCAAACTAGCCTACATCTTCACAATAGGTTAAATGGGCATCGATACAATAAAAAAAATACTACAGCACTTAAAAAACATGAGGAAAACCTTAATCATAATTTTAACGTTGATGAAACAAAAATACTCTTAACAGAACCACACAAAAGAAAACGCGAATATCATGAAATGATCCACATAAAAAACAATCCTCAATCCATAAACGATAAATCGGAAATAGCTGGTCTCAATAAAATATATTTTAATATTCTTAATTAAATTTTTCACCTTTAAAATTAGAAAATATGCAGTTCTCTAACAAATATTTTATTAAATAATTCATTATTATGTTTTTTAACTAGTACCCCAAAAAAATGCACTTTTATTTTGCAATTGGATACCAAATGAGAAATGAAATAACAATGGTATTTTGGATGTTTGTAAAATAATTTCTTTTAAACTCTTACAGCACAAAAAAACAATAGAATTCTCTTAGCACCTACATGTCTTATTTGTAATATAGTAGCAGTCGACTTTAATACTCGTTGTCGTTCTATGTATGTGACTGGTATATTATATTTTCACGTTGTGTTTGTTTTTAATGTAATATACAAAATGTCAGCTTCGTGTTATATGTTTCATATTTGTTACACAATTTGTTATTGCATTTAATGCATTTTGGATCTTTGTTTCTGACGGTAAGTTTTTGTAAATCGTATATACAGGGTATTTCACAACTTATCCGCGAAATTTTAACCTCATATGCACTGTTACGAAAGAAGTTGATTTCTAAAAAAAAATGTAATAAAAGTCCTACAGAAATTAAGTTATATTATATATCAATAACAAAATGAAAAATAAATATCTGTATTTTGCGCTTATCGTTGCGATATCACAACACTCATTAATAATTTCTTGTAGCAAATGTTGTACCAATCCACTAAAGAAAACAAAATACCAGGAGTTTTTTGTTTTTTCGTATTGAGAAGAACATGTAAATAATGTTTAATCTGTATCGTGAGTGATCTGAATGAACAACGGTCGATTTTTGCGAATTTAAAAAAAGTATTTTGCGAGTTTATGTTTTTCGATATTTATTAAAAATGGCACATGTGTACAGTAATGAGGAGTTAGTGGATATTGTTTTAGCGTACGGAAAAGCAGGGCAAAATTTGCAAGCGGCTTCTCGTTTGTATGCAAACCGATTTCCGAATAGGCACATACCACATCCACAAACATTTACTTCAATTGTTTTACGTGCACGTGCTAGTGGAGATTTGCGCACCAGACGTGGGGTGGATGGAGGTCGGGTTCGCCCACAACGCGTTTTAAACGCCGAAGAAGAAATTTTGCATATTGCAAGGAGGTTAGCCCAACAGGTACCAGAAGTCTCACATGCGACAGCGTGGCGCATATTACATGAAGCCCAACTGTACCCTTATCACGTCCAGACAGTCCAGACTTTGCTATCCACAGATTAGGGGGTAATCTGAATAAGATTTTGTGAGTGGTTGTTGCAAAAAAATGCTCGAAATGCCCGTTTTACAGCTGATATTTTCGCCACCGATGAATCAATTTTTACTCGTAGTGGTATAACCAATCTTCACAATACACACGTTTGGTCCTTTGAAAATCCTCACGCAATAGTCCAGACAAACTTCCAACATCGTTTTTCTTTAAACATGTGGGCAGGTATTGTCGATGAACGTCTAGTTGGACCGTTCATATTGCCAGATCGGATGGATGGTCACCAGTATTTGGAATTTCTTCGGAATGATTTGCCGGTCCTTCTTGAAGATGTGCCATTGGCGGTCCGAGCAAGGATGTGGTTTTTGCACGATAGGGCACCTCCGCATTTTCGTTTAGAAGTTCGTAATTTTTTGAATGAGGTACAGCAGATACGCTGGAGCTGAGAGTGCATGGCGAATAATGGACTCCAGTTCAAAAATAGATGTTGATATGTTTTGTTAGGTAGGTACTAGAATTATTATTGCTTTTGTATTTTAGGATTAATAGTATGGAAGCCTATTGTTAATTATGTGTTGTTATTTAGTTATATTATAGTTTTGCCAGAAGTTCATAAAACTATCGAAAATGCGCCACCGTGTACAACATTACGTATATCTCTATAAAACTAAACTTCTTATTCGAAGCAGTACCGATGATATATACCTTAGTAAAACAAAATGTCGTTGAGACAATGATTTTAGCAAAATACTTCGTCCTTTGTACAGCTTTACACGTGTAATTTACGTTCGTGAAGAAGCAAGGAAGAAACTCTTGTATATAGCTAATCTTGAGGCACATGTTCCGGTATTTGAGAAGTATATAAGACTGCCAGTTTTCCGAAAGAATAGTAATTGCTTTTAGACTGATGAATCAAATGGCAAAGTAACCGCGTTTGTCAAAGTAATTCCACTTTACGGTACCTACTTACTTGACAAAAAACGCTGCTGAGGTAAGCCGGGGTCACTTCAGAATGCCACTAAGGGCTTTAATTATCTATGTAAAAATCAACCTGTATAGACCCTAACATCATAAAACTTTCCATTCGCCGTATGGCTTTAAAGCAGTCCGTCTTTGTTATAATTTAAATAAACTTAGTCTCATATCATCATATCATCATACTATAAGAAAACAATACATTTAAAGTCAGAGTATCCTATATAAATGTGTTTACATTTTTATACATATTTCAAATATGTTAAAAAAATTAAATTTTCTCCAAAATACTAATTACCTCAATCTTCGCTGGACGATTGTTACAGATAACAGTCTCTGCCGTAGCCAAACAACTAGCATGACATTTATTTTTATTTTTTTCAACACCATCTTGATTTCTGTCATTTTCATATAATCTTGTTTGTTTAGTTGGAAAATGTATCCCTGTATTTATAAAATTCATATAACCATCATTCTCGGCTCGTTTTCGGCTTTCCTTAATGTCATATTTCTTTCTAGTTTTCTGTAAAATATCGTCACTTCTAGATCGACGGTGATAAGGTTTGATTGATTGCGACTCAGACAAAGGATGCAGGAACGTAGTTTTTGCTGAAAAAGGAGTTCCATTAATGAGTAAATAAACTATGTTATTCATTTAACTAAGTTATGGGAATTTAGTTACACCGACGTAAACGTGTTTTAGCTAATAATGGCAAATATTAAGAAACAATTTCAGATCCTAAGAAGAAAAAATGCAAATAAGCGTTTTATTGAAACTGTGGATTGAAATAATTTACTTAAATACTACTGTTGCATAAAATTGCGTTAAATGCACATTTTCACAATGATCATGTACTGCATAATCATTTTAACTTGTCCACGTTTTAATCTGCCATAACTTTTTTATTTTTCAAGGTATCAAAATAATCTAAAAAATAGATTATATGGATAATAACCAAGTTTTGTATAATATTAGAAACATAATAAAGTAGGTATAACTTTCCTGTTTCCAAATATGAACACTACAATATCTTTGAAAAAGAAACGAGCAAATTTAAAAGAACTCCATCACAAGAGACATGTGGTGAATAGAGAAAGAGAATCTTTGACATACACATTGGTCTTGTAGTGCAGCTTTCCTTCATTTCCTCGTTTATTTTTAAAGACAACGGTATCAATCAAATAATTGGAATCAGGAAAAAGAAAAATTTGCAGGGTCTCATTAACAAAATTCCAAGTTATATATATATTTTTGAAAATTAAAATTTTTTTCATACTTATTTTATGTTACAAAAAAATGATAACTAGACTTAGAATTTGTTTTGAAAACTAAAAAAATTATTAGATTAAAATGTGGACAAGTTAAATGACCCAGCTGTACTTAGTGTTATTTGTACTCGAAGTGATATAAATTAAACGGAAGTTCAAAAATATAAGTGGTACTAATCATATTGTTATTACAATTGAGGAGCAACTGAGCAAAAAGCAATAAATCCAGTTTTTAAAATTCGTTCGTACAAAGTACTTTGTTTTGGTCAATCTACAATCTGCATACTTCATTTCAGGCAAAATGCTTTAAATCCAATACTTATTGCCATATTAATAATTCAAAACTTAGCATAAATGCATTAAATCCAATTTGTAACCAGACAAACTGGCTTAAATCCACCCTGTTTGATCAAAGTGCAATAAATCCCTAAAAAACATATTTCTGTAAATGTTAAATTTATTTAAGCGAATTACCAAAAGATGGCACCTGCACTTTTGGTGACTTATGATTGATTTATAATGAAAAGCTGTCATCAGCAGTCTATACTATTGATTTTCTATGGTCAGCATCTGTCATCCGATTATTATTATCGGTTATTTTTTGTTTGTCTGGCCTGTTTACGTGAGATACCGAATTAGTTCGAGTAAGTTGACTTTTTGTGGTTATCTAGGAAGCTGTTCGCTGTTCGTTAGTCTGTTAAGTAATACGTTGTGCGCTATAATCGTGGTAGCAAAGTTTGTACGTAAAAATGGAAGAGGTTATGCCCAGTATTTGTGTCAAAGATGGCAACAAGGGAAGTCGAAAGGGAATGCCTAAGTGTCTAAGAAATTCCTCCAAAAAAGTAAATATATATATAATATATATATGAAATATAGATTTTTGTTTATATATAGATAAAGATCCTTTACTTAAGAAATTCAAGAGGCCATGTAATCACTCAGGTAAATCCTTCAACTGCACTAGTGTTAAGTTTTCTGATATAAAACTGTTAAGAGAGAAAACAAAAAATTATCGATTTTATCGGAAATCTGAAGTGCTGTGAAAGTCATTATAATAGATCCAAATCAAAGAGGATCTATTTATCCGCAAGTCTGAGCATATCAAAGTTACATAAACAGTATAACTCGCAATGTACAGATAACAATCATATCTCTAGTTTGACGATGTTTTCCACAATTTTTAGAACAAAGTTTAACATTGGATTTTCATCCCCTGCATCAGATTGCTGTTCCCTTTGTAATCGGTTAAGGCACAAAATTAAAATAGAAAAAGATGGACAGAAAAAAAGTGAGTTGATTGTTCAGTACAGAATTCATAATAAAAGAGCCAAGGCTTTTTATGAGTTGACTAGAGAAGAGCCTCCAGATTCAATCACCTTCTGCTTCGATATGCAGCAAGTTCAGCCGCTTCCACGTACGCCCATTAATGACGCTTTTTATGCCCAACAAGTGAGTTTCTACATTTTATGCTGTGTAGATATGCAGGCAAAAACCCCAATATTTTACACATGGACCGAGGATATGGCTGGTCGAGGGTCGATGGAAGTATCATCTGCACTACTTTGCCACCTGGATTCATTAAATCTTGAAAATAAAAAACAAATTCGTTTATTCTGTGACGGATGTGGAGGGCAAAATAAAAATGCCCATGTCATCCATGCCCTCTACTATTGGTTAAAGAAAAAATCGCCTGAAAATTTGGATGAAATTCACATTACATTTCCTGTTAGAGGTCACAGCTTCTTACCAGCGGACAGAGTATTTGGGCGCGTTGAAAAAGCCTTAAGAAAATGTACATCTTTAAAAACAAAAGAAGAATACGAAGATATTTACAACTCTTTTGGAACAGTTAAGAGCCTGTCATCTGATTGGATTCTCTATGATGTGAAAAAATTGCAATCATTTTTAAAAAAAATTGATGGGATATCAGATGTTAAAAGAATTATCTTAGAGAAAAATCATCGTTCACCAATAACCATTACCTGTTTTCAAAATTTCCGGTACGAAAGTGTTTTAGAAGTTCCTAGGACATTACTTAAGAAAGGAAAAAAAGATTCGCAGTTGACATTAGAAACAGCAAACATAGGAAGACCACTGAAGGAAAAGAAAAAAAAATCTCTCAAACATTTATTGGTACAAGAATTTGGAGAGACGTGGGAAGAAGAAGAAGACCTGAAATGGTATAAGGAAATTTTAGAAAACCCAGAAGATGATACAGGTGATGGTGAAAATGAGATGGAAACCGAATGTGATTGTCTAGAAGAAGATGTTGGCGTACATATTTAAGTCTATTATTATTTTATAAATAAAGTATTTATGGGTAGTATGTCGTATCTTTTGTCTTTAAAATGTATGACATAAACTTAATTATCAAGCAAAATGAAATAAATCCAAACAATGGTTGAGCAAAACGAAATAAATCCATTATTATGGAGCAAAATGCAATAAATCCACACCATAGTTAAGCAAAATGAAATAATTCCATGAAAAAAAGATCTTTAAAAGATAGCAATTCTAAAATTAAAAAAAAAATAGAACTTTCTCACAGAAAAGATGTTACTAACATATTTCTGTAGTCGAAAAAATATTTACTAATAATTAAATTTAACTTAATTGGTTTTTCGTCTATAACTCAAAATCACATATTTTAGATTTAATGCGTTTTGCTCAGTTGCTCCTCAATTGTATTTTCATTATTTCCTTCCTATTAATTTTGACCAATCACTGATAAGAATGTTTATGTTATATTTAATTTTTAAGTTGAAATATTGACACAACTGTCAGAAGTTTCTCCGGAAAAAATTCAGAAAAATATTCAATATTGACAAACTAAGTTAAAAAAAAAGTATGAAGTAATAATGTTATGTTTTTTAGTTTAATAAATAATGTTCTTACTGTTGTTTTAGATAAAAATATTGTTATATTAAATACTATTTATTGAACTCAGGAAATAATCTTAAATATGTTTAACAAATACTCAACTCGGATTTTTTAAACCAATAACGCTCATGCTGCTTGTTAAAAAAATTACTTAAAAACCGGGTTTTCCGGAAAAATTAGATGCACTAGGGATTTTACCCCCGATTAAATCTGGAGAAATAGAAACATTTTGAAAGCCAACGACTTCTGGGAAATTCGCTAGTGCCCGTCAGTTTCTGTTTCGTTGCGCAAGTTATGACACCAAATTCCCTATATAACCCTACATTTTTGGATTATAAAATTAAGAAACGCACACACACACACACACACACACATATATATATATATATATATATATATATATATATATATATTTAAGTAATGTAGTTTTGATAAAGTAAAACTATTGCTGTAAAACTGAGCTATCAGTTAAGTTCAGAAGGATATCAATGATGAACCACTAAAAAATGCATTAAAGAGATTCAAAATTTTGGTTTGATTTTTATGCTTAGTTAGATACAGTGACTAACCGGCTTAAAAAACGGTTAAAGAATTTCATGTTAATGAAATTTACAAATATATCGATATATTGCCGAGCATATTGCAGTAGTTCTTTGTACACAGATTACCGCTTTTTGTACCAGTTTATCTGAATTGTTCCCTGACCTTCAGTTACTGCATCTGGTCCTTCCAAATATCTCGGCCCAATATAGAGATGGTTCTCTAAAATTAAAAATCATCAATAATTTTCTGCGTCAATCTATGGAAAAAGAGAAATTATCTTATCTGATTAGCATAGAGAATAATGTTTTCCTGCAAAACCAGGTCAATGTTTTATATAACTTATTTTTATTGGTACAGAATATTGGTTTTCTCTTATAATGTAATCCTCTGCAATCGTGTAAAGCATTAGTCCCTGATTTAATCGTATATGGCATGGACATGTTGTCGGAGCCTACACATACTACAAAAAAAAACTTTATTTTTCTAGCAAAAGTGTACACACACAATAGATTTAAGCTTTCAATAAAGAGACAGTTTTGTAACTTTCTAGTATTAATCATCTAGTATTCTGATACAAACAAATCTGGTTTGAATATTATAATAGATGAAGTTATAGTGTATATAATGTAAAAGTGATATTAATATTTTATGAATTGCGAAGTCAAATGCTTTCGTGAAACCAACAATAGTAAGGCAGTTATTTCATTATTGTTGCGGTTACGAAATATGTCATCTGGTATATCAGCCATTGCAGAGGTACAGCTGTAGCCATCTCTGACCCTGATTGCTTTGTATTCAAAATATTGTTAGTTTCAACGTATCTACGAATTTAATTATTGCTCCATAATTTTCGAAAAGTTGGCAAAATACTGATAGATCGAAACTGACTGAAGTCGGTAGGACTATTCACCTTGAGAAGAATAATGTCTTAAAATACATTAGTTTACAATATGTTTGAGGTATTCAACAATGTGAGAACACTATATATTAGTGTGATATTCAACTAATGCGGGTCAAAGGCTTTTGTTTTTATTTTTAAAATTATAGATAAAATTCCATTATATCCTACTTCCTGAAATCCGAACAAATTAAGTGTATTTGCTTCCACATTGTTAGAATAAAAGCTTACAATCTCATCATTAGTCGTGTCAGTATTCTTGGGAGAACTGACACAATATTTATTAAAGTTTGTAAAGTTCAACAATTATCATTCAGTCATTGTTGACAATGCTGACCTGAATCTTTCAAATAGACTAGGTTGCAGAATTTTTATTAAAACAGAAAAAGTTCTAAAGTTATTCAAAGTATGGTGCTAGTTTAGTGTTATTATTTTGCTTATTTAAGTGAAAATATAAATGAATTAAAACTTTTTTTAGAGAGCATGTATCTATTTAGTGTCCTTAAAAATTAAAAATAATTAATTCAGAATACAAATCACTAACAATGCACAGAGTAGTGAAAAATATTATTTTCTTCATAATTTCTAAATAATAATATTTTTTTAAATACACATTGCTATTTACTGAAATGTATAAAATTATTTCTTCTAGTACCAAACTATGCCGACCACATCCGTCTAGTGGTCCAGAAGCCAACGGAACCTTTCCAACATCCAGTAAGATAGCAGCAGCATTTCAGTGTACGTAGACTCTGTTTAACTCAATGGGTTGTTTCATTACAATTGTATATATGATCATCAACGAACACCATCAACATTTTTCAAAAACTTGGAAACAAGGCATTCAAAGATTTTAAAAATACTAGATCCACCACAAAATGGGAATATTACAAACAGCTTAGGAAATATACTACCTCCGCAATTAGGATAATATACTACTTAAAGGGCTTATTACAAAACTTCATTTAAAAGTTTGACAGTCAAAGAAAAATGGAGGGAACTAAACAATTTGAGACCATCAAAACTAAAATATATACCTGACTTGTTTCAAAATGTTAACAACTTTAATAAATATTGTGTCAGTTCTCCCAAGAATACTGACACGACTAATGATGAGACTGTAAGCTTTTATTTTAACAATGTGGAAGCAAATACACTTAATTTGTTCGGATTTCAGGAAGTAGGATATAATGAAATTTTATCTATAATTTTAAAAGTAAAAACAAATGCCTTTGACCCGGATTAGTTGAATAGCACACTAATATATGGTGTTCTCACATTGTTGAATACCTCAAACATATTGTAAACTAATGTATTTTAAGACATTATTCTTCTCAAGGTGAATAATCCTACCGACTTCAGTCAGTTTCGATCTATCAGTATTTTGCCAACTTTTCGAAAATTATGGAGCGATAATTAAATTCGTAGATACGTTGAAACTAACAATATTTTGAATACAAAGCAATCAGGGTCACAGGTGGCTACAGCTGCACCTCTGCAATGGCTGATATACCAGATGACATCTTTCGTAACCGCGACAATAATGAAATAACTGCCTTACTATTGTTGGATTTCACAAAAGCATTTGACTTCGCAATTCATAAAATATTAATATCACTTTTACATTATATACACTATAACTCCATCTATTATAATATTCTGCACTGTATTCAAACCACATTTGTTTGTATCAGAATACTAGATGATTAATACTAAAAAGTTACAAAACTGTCTTTTTATTATTAGAAAAGCCTAAATCTAGTGTGTTTGTACCCTTTTGCTAGAAAAATAAAGGTTTTTTTTGTAGTATGTGTAGCCTCCGACAACATGTTCATGCCATATACGATTAAATCAGGGACTAATGCTTTACACGATTTCAGAAGATTCCATTATAAGAGAAAACCAATATTCTGAACCAATAAAAATAAGTTATATAAAATATTGAAATTTTAGAGAACCATCTCCATATTGGGTCGAGATATTTGGAAGGACCAGGTGCAATAACTGAAGGTCAGGGAACAATTCAGATAAACTGATACAAAAAGCGGTATTCTTTTTACAAAGAACTACTGCAATATGCTCGGCAATATATCGATATATTTGTAAATTCCATTAACATTAAATTCTTTAACCGCTTTTTAAACCGGTTAATCACTGTATCTAACTAATCATAAAAATCAAACCAAAATTTTGAATCTCTTTAATGTATTTTTAGTGGTTCATCATTGATATCCTTCTAAACTTAACTGATAGCTCAGTTTTACAGCAATAGTTTTACTTTATCAAAACTACATTTTAAAGTTTATAATTAATTTTGCAAAATTGTTTATAACCCTTCTTGAACATTTTGTGACCTTTCCCGGAAATATAATGATAAGACCGAGGTGCTAAGAACGGTTATTATATTTTTATTTTAGGAATATTTTCAGCAGATTTTAAAACATGTTATATGACTATCAAAAACATTCCATCACAAGTCTTCGGGGTGCTCCTAATGTCAGAAGAATTCGCATCGCAAGCCTCCCACCCAATATTGGCTGACTCCGCATCGTGGGGTTTGCGTGGTCGTCCCCTGCCGGTTTAACACATATGAAGAACATTGCACAAAAGAGACCATTAAAGACAATGCTCCACATTTTTCTCTAGAAGTCAAAATATTCTCTCTCTTTCTGTCATGATAATAACTGTTTCGAGTATCTTTGAAGATAGAAGTATCAAACCTAACGTATTTATAATCAGTGTGAAGGGACCCATTTAATAACGCAATATAATTCTGAAAAAAGTTTATGACCTTTTTTCTACCGCCCAATTATCATTCTGATTATTGAACACCATTTGAATTTAACATTTATTTCAATGAACAAAAACCCTATACATACATAAAAAATACATAGGGTCGAGTTGGGAACCTTCCTCGTTTTAGAAGTTAGTTAAAAATAATAAGTAGTCTGTATTTTACACACGGAAAGTAACCAATGGAGGATCCAATTTTTAGACGTGCGCAATAATTTGGCCCGATATGCGAATTGAGATCTTTTGGTGTATTTATCCCTTTCATAGCAGAAGTAGAAATATATATATATATATATATATATATATATATATATATATATATATATATATAATAATATTAATTGGACTTCTTTCTTGTGTATAGGTTTGTATAGGTTTATTTTCCATTCCTATCTCGAAAAATGCATGCTGTTTGTTTATTGATATTTCTTTAATATTGGTAGGTAGCAAGTTAGTATTTGCCAGGCAATTCATGTGTACAGTTGTAGGTACAAAAGTGGTCTTTCAACAACATTATTTTTATTAAATATTGATTGGTGAAATGGGAGTGGGAAAGTTAGGTCATCTAAAACAATGGACTACGTTCATAAAAAAAACATAGGGTAATTAAATTTACCGAAAAAGTTATAGCAAATTAAAAAAATTTCATTTGTTTAAAACTCAAATATTTGGACAATAAACAAGTTGCATTGAAAATATGCTTTCAAAATCATCAAAATTATTATGTGTTTAGAAATCGGAAAACCATTGCGTCTACATTTGTATAAACTTATTTATACAAGGATTATCTAGTTGGCTAAGGGCTTGGCGCAATTTATTCGCTCACACTTTAGCGAGGTTGATTTTCCTTTGTTTGCTTTGTTAATTTTGGGCAAAATTTAGAATTCAAACTTTGCAAATTTGGTTCTTGTTTCCTTTAATATGTTTTGTTAGATTGGCCGCATTTTATTAGTTAGGGATCGAGAAGGTTTACAATTATTTCGAACTGAATTAATGTATTTTTGAGAAAAAAGGGAATTAAATCGTATTTCTCTCAAGGACGGACATACATTTTATTTGTGGGGAAGATAGTTTGACAAAGCAATATTTCCCCAATATTTTACTGCTTTAATGGTCTTGCAAGATTGGAAATTCTAAGTAAACAATATGTATTTTAAATTCTACTTCAAATTCAAGGACATAAACTCATTTACACTATGGACATACATTAAAAGAAACCATTGGGGCAAATACTCCCCAAATTACTTTTATAGACACCTTTTTTAATCAATTTTACAGATACGCCACTGCATCTCAAATTAGGGAATTCTAGGTAGTCAGTATAGAGCAGGTCAGTACTATATTGTCAGTAGAATTAAGTCAGTAGACACAGTAAGAGTAAAGATTTGTTAGAAGTAAGAAGTGTCCCTCTTGTACAGAAGATAATAGAGAGATTTGAAACAAGTTGAAGTGTTTACATTTTTAATACAAAATACTAAAATTATTAAATCATAACAGTGGTGGCATTCGGAGAGTAATAAAAATATTAAAACATAACACAAGGACGGACATACGGGGGAAATGGAAAGTAGCTTTCCCCCTACTCTATTGGCAAACTCTTATTTTATGTTAAAAAAAATTATTGAAAGCCGAAGGATCCAGACATAGAAGATAAAAATTTTAGTTCTCGGTTGGATTTTCTTTACTTACTCCCACACATTATTTTGTCTTCGGACCCTCCCTGATTTCTCTTAGTTATTTGCAGTAGTTATTATAAATGAATAATATTCGATTCTTCGATTTTAAACTATAAGAAGCAAATATATGTTTTAGTATTGTACTCGTGAAAAAATTAGTCTTTTTTTCGGATCTTCACGTTTCAGGGTTCCTAAATGCCGAAAAAGAGGTTTTCTCAATTCCGTCGGTCTGTCTGTCTATCGATCGGTCTATTCGCAACATAGTTAAAAAAACTACTTACCCGAATAGCTTTAAATTTTGGTAAAATTTTGATACAAATCCAATATGACAAAAGAAAATGGCGGCCTAGTGAAATGGTAAAAAAAAAGATTACTAAAAGTTTTTATCCATTTTAACTCAAAACGTGCACAAAACTCAAGTATTATGTAAGAATCAACTGTTAAAATTTTGGTACGAATACAAGATGGCGACTTAATAAAATATTTAAAAATTCAGCCTGAGAAAACCATTTAATGGGCTAATTTCAAATTGTGTGCCGTAACTAATTGTTCATCTCTATACCGATGAACTAGTAAAACTATGGTAGTAATTCAAGAAGGTGTAACAAAAGGGCGGCCAAATAAAATCTTTGTAATGTGAAAACCCTCTCAGGTTTCACATATTTTCAAGTTTTAGCGTCACTAGATGCCAAAAAATATCTTTATCAATTCCACCGGTCCGTCTGTCGGTTTATCCGCCTGTCTGCCAGTTCGTGGCATAGCTTAAAAACTACTCATTAGCTTGGCTTCACATTGTAGTGAAACATTGAGGGTATTATGGTGATGATCTGGTATCATTTTGGTAAAAATCCAATATGGCAAAACAAAATGGCAGCGTAGTCAAGTGTTAAAAAAATTACTAAAAAACTACTTAAACAATTTCTAACAAATTTTGCACAATAATCAAGTATTATGTAAGAATCAAGTGGTAAAATTTTGGTACGAAGGCAAGAAGGGGGAACAAAATGGCGACTTAAAAAAAATATTTAAAAATTCAGCCTGAAAAAACTACTTATTGGACTAATTTCAAATGGTGTACCATAACCAATTGTGGTATAGAGATGAACTAATGAAACTCTTGTACTATTTTAATATGGCGGAATCAAATGGCAGGCAAATAAAATATTTGCAATGGCAGAAAAATTGACTCTCAGGTTTTACATATTTTCAGGTTTTAGCGTCCCTAGATAGCCTAGATGACAAAAAATATGTTTTATCAATTCCGTCGGTCCCTCTGTCGGCTTATTTGTTTGTTTGTCAGTTCGCGGCATAAACTGCTCATCAGATTGACTTAAACCTTTCGTCAAAAACTCAGGGTAAGATGGGGATGATCTGCTAAAAAATCTGGTAAAAATCAAATCTGATAAAACAAAATGGAGGCTTAGTGAAATGTTAAAAAAAGTAATTACTAAAAATTTCTTAGACAGTTTTTTTCAAATTTTGCTCAAAAATCAAATATTATGTAGGAATCAACTGATTACTATTCAAGATGGAGGAACAAAATGGCGTTCAAATAAAATATTTGTAATCGTGAAAAAAACACTCTTTCAGCTTTTACATATTTTCGGGTTTTAGCGTCCAGATGCCAGTTGAGCGTAGTGATCAGTTACGTCGGTCCGCCTGTCGGTCTGTCAGTTCGCGGCATGGCTGAAACTACTCATCAGATTGACTTCAAATTGTAGTCAAAAATTAAGGATTATATGGGTAATATTCCGGAACAAGATTTTTTAATTATATATGGGTAATATTCCGGAACAAGATGGTGACCTAGTGAAATGTTAAAAAAATCATTACTAAAAAAACTAATTATCCAATGAAATATTTTTTCCAATTTCTTCAAATTTTGCACAAAAATCAAGTGTTTCGCAGGAATGAACTGGTAACATTTTGGTATGAATATAAGATAACAAAACAAAATGGTGGCCTAAAAAATATTTAAAAAATCGGCCTGAAACTACTTAGTAGATTAATAATTTAAAGTTTTCTGCAAAGTTTAAGTGTGGTATAAGTCGAATTCAAGATGGTAGAACTAAATGGCGACCAATAATTTTTTTTAAATCAACGTAAAAACATCTTATTCAATGGACTTTAAATTACGCTGAAAAATCAAATATGATATAGGGATAAACTGGTATGATTCAGCATGAAGTAACAAAATGGCGATGTGTGTCAATGAAAAAACTACGTATTGAATTTATTTTTAATTCATGCAGGATATAATATATATATATATATATATATATATATATATATATATATATATATATATATATATATTCTAAGGATGCAACAATAAATTGGCGGAACGTCGACAATTTAAAAAAAGGCTTTTGTTTTTCTTTACTGGATCCTAACCCCAAATAATACACCAATCTAACATATCAATAAGAGTATCTATCGTTAATGAAAACTATTTAGGAATTTAATATCTAGGATATCTGCCAACCAACGGAGTAGGTAAACAATGATTATATGGGTATCAATTTAAGATAGCGAAACAAAATGGCGGCCAAATAAAATTTTTAGAAAGTCAACGTAGAAAAATCTTGTTCAGTTGACTTTAAATTTCAAAAGTCAAATCTGTCATATGATGGAACAAAATGGCCACCAATAAAAATGAAGAGACAGTATATGTAACACATATATACTGTAACTATGTACTGAACGAAATTGGGTCACACTTCACTATTCCTAAATAACGAGGTAAGTTCTGGGTAAAGGAAATTTAAGTGCTGAGTATAAAGCACATCTTTTTGTAATTTCGGAAGCTGTTGTGTGCTGCTATGTTTATATTGACTGATAATAATCGTCTAAAACTCCCACTGTTTTAGATGATTTATCCAGGGGTATAATAGCATTTAATATGGGCTTTATTTGTACTGCAGGGAAACTAAATATTTTAGTCAAAGCTTATGTGGTATACTTTGATAGAAGATGTTGAGAGGCTCTTAGTTCTTTAACAGATTCTGAATTGAGAGCGGCAAAATGTTTTCTTAGTGTAGAATTTGAGCCCATAAGCGAAGATCCTCGATATTTTTAAAGTGTAAAATAACGTAAAAAATTATATTTTGAAAACGCATAAACCGATAACAGTCAAATTGAGAGATA
The DNA here is from genome assembly GCA_030620095.1 of Kuschelorhynchus macadamiae. NCBI lineage: Eukaryota > Metazoa > Arthropoda > Insecta > Coleoptera > Curculionidae > Kuschelorhynchus > Kuschelorhynchus macadamiae. Next base: position 56,549 of record JAUTXW010000285.1, read on the forward strand.
TAGTTAGGGTAATTGTTTTGACATGGAAAAATTGTGGTTGTCCTTGACTTAGAAACTGGATTTTTTTTTCGTCTACCTAATTTTAAAAAAACATAATTATTCCAAACACGGTAAATGTATCTTTTTTTTTTGGATTTGTGTTATTAGATGGAGTTTACAGTGAAAAAAAAAAACTGTAATAAAATTATAACAAGATAATAAGAATCTGAAGCCTTTATTTTCAAGTCAACATATTAACTCAGAAATGTTTTCTGTCTAAGTAATTACATAGGAATCTTCTTTTTATATTTTTGGTATAATAAAATGAATATTTATTATTATTAAATTCAAATTCTCTGTTATTAAAACAGTAAATTAAGTAGATAAGAACAATTATATATAGAATTCGTATTATAATTTTAGGGTGGTTTAATATTAACAAACCTTTTTTTTTTTTAGTCGTAGAAACTGGAAAAATATGAGTTTCATTTGTTTCAGAGAAATGTTTTCCAAGTAATTAGAGATTCTATTCAAAAACTGATTTATAAAAATTACGAATACTCATTACACATACAGTTTTATCAATGTAGTCTGTCCAAACATAAAAAATAATTTGTATGTATAAGCTATTTAAATTTGAAGATTTTTAATTAATTTAGTTCCATTACTTTAATTAAACTCAGTTGTTAGAAAATAAGCAGTCAATATTGATCGAGGTTCGAGAGTCTGTTTATTATGTAAATAAAGTAAGCCTGCCATGTCAATTTAAAACAGCAATATACACTTGTTTAAATCGCTCAATTTTCGACCTTCCCAATAAAACCAACTCATACATATCAAATCTAGAATAGGATAGAATTCTATCACATTTTTACACTCTGATCGTATTTTGATTCCAATGTCCTAGTTACGTGGGGAATGTGATTCCATTTTTCATTTCTTATCGGACAGATATTTTTACCCTCGTTTGTATCTACGTGACAGTTTTTTCACATTTATTAAGACCTGTAATATTTTTTGTCCAATACGATTGTGTCAGCCGATACTTGGTTGAATAATATTACGGAAAAATAAAAATAAAAACGTTTGTTACATACTTCCATTTATTTATTTATTTATTGATGTTTTCAGGAATATAAACAGGTGTGAACCCAGGAAAGTACTCACGGATGTTTAAATATTTGATGCCTTAAATAATTAGCCGTAAAAAATAACACAAAAATCGAATAAAAGTAAATAAGTCACGAAATATATTCCCATAATACTCTTCTGATAATCTTTGGTGAGAAAAGGTCTGCAGTGTTATGGTAAGAACTACAACTTCTTGCTATACACCACTGAGAGTTCTGTGAACAATTGTTGTCTTTTTAAAACGTGAAGTAATTGAACTTATCAAAGGATAGTTTAGAACATATTTATACATATTATTTAAAGAATATGAAGTTTTATTACGAATTATTAATAATTTTATACAAAACTAATATATCTGAAATACTTCTTTTAACTGATAAGAATGAAATAAGGAAATGTCGAACCCGTGCAACCTAATGAGAACAAAAGAATCATTTAAACAAATAATTCACATAATGTAAGAAAATATAGAGAGTTTTCGCATGACGTATCCCTGTTTCCGGGGGGCTTTATTCATGACCAGTAGTAGTAGTAATTAGAGGGACGTCTAGAGACCTGACTGGTAGGCCTATAAGATCCTTTTAGTCTAGCCCAACCACCACTTCAGGTTTCCATCCTTAAATCTACCTGTCCTTCTTATATGTATCCGGATATGTTTTCAGGATGTTCCTTGACAGCATCCCTATACAAGACCGTAGTGCTTCACATCTGTACAGAAAGTGGAGTGGAGTTTCCTCCTCCTCCTAACACTCAGTGCAGGCAGAGTCCTCACACAGAACAGAGAGGTGCCTCCATAATCGATAGTGCCCCAATACTATTCCTACAATGGAATTTATGGTCTTCCTGTCACGCGTTAACGGCCACTCTGTTCGGCCTTTATCTGGTTTTACAGTCAAGTCTTTAGCTTGCCCACTACCCTCAAACAGGTCCCACTCACGTCGCAGTTATTGGTGCGCTCATTCGTCAAATGCAGTCCTTCTCTGCTGCCTAGTAACGCCTAAAGCCAGTTCTGTTTCTACATATGTGCTGGCGGCTCCAAGTCTAAGAAGCTAATCTTCCTTCTCGTTACCCTCAATCCCACAATGTCTCGGCACTCAAACCAATCTCATCCTCTTACTTCGCGTCAACTGCTCCAGCCCGTCATCGCACTCCTGAACCAATGCTAATCCTAGCATAGGCGAGTCCAAAGCGCCTTCTCTCCCAAAACCTTTTTTCGGGATTTTGAGAGTATAACTCTTATTCCACCGCAGTCTGCGTGAAGGTCGTGCTACTCTATGGTGGTGGACATCGAAATCTTTCTTTTCACCATATTTGACATCCTTGCATGACCCACAACCTGGCATGCACAGCTCTTGCATTTCTCATTCGCAGGTGAGTTGCCATTGCCTTTTTCTTAATGAAAATCGGCAAAGACGGCAACCGTAGCAGAACATCTAATGCTGCTGACGATTTCATTCTCATTGCTCTGGTTGTCCCTAAGCTGGCCAGTCTCTGGACTTTCGCCAGTCTGAAGCAAATGGTTTTTCTTTCCACTGAGCATCACCATACTATTGGACCGTATGCAATCCTAGGTCTTATGACTGTTTTATACAGCTCAAACATGACTCTAGGACTCAGCCCCCAGATTAAGCCCACCGCTCTTCGGAGCTGCCAGAAGGTCGCTATTGATTTTTTCGTTAGTCTGTCAATATGCGCCTTCTAGCTCAACTTTGCATCCACTATGACCGCCAAGTATTTAACCTCTTTTGTTAAAGTAAATTGTTGACTATACAGTCTTGGGGGCCGAAAATTTCCTAAATTCTTCCTTCCTCAGAGGATCATCTCGGTCTTCCTTGGGTCAACCGTGAGACTTACCTCTTCACACCATGCCTCTTTTATATTATAGGTTATCTGCATTCTTTCGCAGATGATGCCCAAGAACCTCCTTGATATTATAACCAGCCCATCGTCCGCATATGCTTGTGTAATCCCGCGTCTGTGAGTCTATTTAGCAGGTCCTCCATAACTAGACATAACTAGACACCATATATTATTCCCGACTAAAGTCAATATGTAGGTATATTAAATTTTTGAGTCAATAATTATTCCCAAGATGCGTCAGGGTTTTTTATACTTTGTACCCTACCTAGAGGCTTTATTTTAGGAGCTACAATAAAAACCTTAATTACAAAAATTAAAAGTGTTTTGCATATTATCTTTTTGAAATGTTGCAAAAAAAAATGCGTATCGGAAAGTACAGACAATTATAAAACATACTTATTTTTAAATTGAACACCCTCTATATTGTTATCTCAAATGAAATGATTTCAAACATAAATACATTGTTGATATTTGGATGAGCCGTGTTTGAAATATTTGAGTTTAAATTATTAACACATTAATCATTTATTATACAATTGGCTTTATGGGGATTTATATCAAGGTGGCCTAGAAAACAAACATCTGATTTTAGTACTGTCGTTGTGACATTTCCATTGTGAACTCATATTGTTATTACTAATTAAAAGATCAATTTAAACGTTTTTTTTATAATATGGGATATACCGAAGAATATAATTCTACTTCTTTATTCTAATAATTATAACAGATCAAGAAAAGAGAAAAAAGAAGAACTACTAATACTAATACAAAAATATTAAAAAAGATTTTAAATATTATCTATATATCTTCCTTGGTTATTTATACACTAAAAAATATTTCTCCTTAATTTACTGTTAACAGAGTTGGAAATAAAATATGGGTAGTCTCTGTTAAATAAAAATATTTCATTTTCAACCCTTTGACTTAATTCTAGTATATTTTGCAGCATGTCGTAGTAGACTTTATTTTTCAAAAATCTCCACAAAAAAGATCTAATGGATTGATTGGAACTATTAGTAGGCCATCTAAGTGTGCCAGACCGTCCAATCAATAAATCATAGCGATTATTTAAATATTCGGTAACCTTCGCAAAATTATGCCGCGGTGCCCCATCTTGTTGCTAAATAAGATTATTGTACCAATCTACTGGAATATTCTCTAGATGATTGTCTATGTCATTTTGTATTAAATTTAATTATCTCTCACCATTTAAATTCTCATAAAAAATAATTGGTACAATAATTTTATTACCCAACATGCCGCACCAAACATGAATTGCCCTATGCCCCTGTATTTTTACGACCTGTACTTTGTGAGGTCTTTTTGGTACCCAATAATGCTTATTTTTTTCTATTAAACATTTCGATGTGGTAAAATAAGCTTCATTCTTAAAAACTATCTTATTTCAGAAATCAACATCTTATCTGATATGTTTTACCATTTCTTACAGTAACCCAAGCGTTGCCTCATATTTTTTCGTCCCTTAAATTCTGTACTGGCATGAACATTATGGATGAAATTTATATTTCAAAGTGGTAAAACATTCATAGCAGGATGTATTAAAATATAGCGCAGTGTCAGGAATAGAACTTTCTGGATTTTCTGAAATTAGAAGATACCAGGGGTTGTTGTATTTGGAAATAATAATATAGAGAAAATTTTAACTTCAAAGAAAAGTAAAATATTCAAATCTTCTTGATCGTTTCTACACTTAGTCCTCTTTTTTCGCTTGAGATTTTTGGTTTCATCAAATTGCTTCATAATGTATCTGATGGTGCTAGCTGATGGTAGCCGTTGTCTAGGATGTAGCTGATGATGTTCATTTTGAACTTTTGATATATTATAATTATTGGAATAAGAGTCAAGTTATTTTATGATTCTGTTCTTTGGTATATCCCATATTATAAAAATCGTCTAAATTGCTTTTTTAATAAGAGCTCGCCTATATAGTTTGTTTTCCAGACAGCATTGTATAATGAACGATTACTGCATTAATATTTTTAATTCAAATATTTCGAAAACAGCTCATCCCAATATCAACAATGAATATATTTTTGAAATCAGAAAGAAAATATTCCGTATAATAAAACATGAGTGTTATAATTTTTGGCACTTTGCGATGCGCATTTATTTCTGCGACATTTCTAAAAGATAATACGCATATTTAAGGTTTTTCTGTAGCTCCTAATATAAAGTCTCTAGGTAGGGCACAAAATTATAAAAAAAACCTTGTACATAAGTAATTTTAGGAACAGTCATGGTACCTACTTTAGAGTCTGCAAAAAATTTTTTTGTAAGTGCATATAGGGGGCCCTTTGTCGAAACCCGCATGGGAGTTAAAATTTGTAGTTCCGCCACTGATAGTCAAAAGCATATTTGCGTTATAAGAAAAAGTATATCGAACATTTGTCAAAATTAGAAAACAAACTATTTTCGTCACCAAATTCAACCACTATATTCAAAATGTTTTCATTATTCTAGCAATTGGAAATATTTCGAACTTTTCTGAAAATTGGGTTAGGTCATTCTCATCGAGAACGAAATTTTAATGAAGAAAACATGATATATTTTTATGTGAGTCAATTATAGGGGTGTCAACCCTATGAGATTCCTGAACTGCGTTTAGAACGTTTGGAGCAAAAAGGTCGAAAAGAAACAGTCTGTGACGTCTTGAATTCTTGACATATGGCTCTAGACAGAAGGGTGTTGCCCAGATCTCCCTCAGCAAGACGAGTCAATAAGCCTTGATAAAGTCGATGTAAATAGCATTTAAATATTTGATCAAATTACGTGCGCCTCTAGAAAATGCCTCCTTTCGAGCGTTAAGTCTGTAGACAGGATAATTTATTTCGTGCGAACCGACATTATGTGTATGAGATGTTAATTTATTTTAATAATTATTATGGAACTACAAAGTTTATTATGGTCATACTAGAAGAAGTTATAGTATTCTATCTTTAATGACGATCAGTGGCGTATTTAGTGGGTTTATCCAGGAGGGTCTGGAGCCCCTCGGGATCTTTTATTACGTTAAAGAAAGGTATGAACTTGTGTTAAACGATATATTAACTTATTTTAATAATCATTATAGAACTACAAAGTTTATTAAGGTCATAGTGGAAGAAGTTATAGTATTATAGCTCTAATGACGATCAGTGGCGTATTTAGTGGGGTTGTTAATTTATTTTAATAATTATTATGGAACTACAAAGTTTATTATGGTCATACTAGAAGAAGTTATAGTATTCTATCTTTAATGACGATCAGTGGCGTATTTAGTGAGTTTATCCAGGAGGGTCTGGAGCCCCTCGGGATCTTTTATTACGTTAAAGAAAGGTATGAACTTGTGTTATACGATATATTAACTTATTTTAATAATCATTATAAAACAACAAAGTTTATTAAGGTCATAGTGGAAGAAGTTATAGTATTATAGCTCTAATGACGATCAGTGGCGTATTTAGTGGGGTTGCCCAGGGAGTTCTGGAGCCCCTCGGGATCTTTAATTACATTAAAGAAAGGTATAAGCTTGTGCTATATGACGTTTTTTTTATTATGAGCTTGGAGCCCGAATTCTTAAATAAGCCACTGACCATAATAAAACTATAGCGTCTTTAATATCAAATTATTTTATAGCTAGAAAAACTTACCATGTGATTTTTCAGTCTTGTCTGATGTGATTCTAGACGGAAAGGTCATCAGTGTGTCTGATGATCTGTTCTTGTTTTTGTTGACTAATGAAGGAATTACAACAGTATCACTGCGGCATCGCTGGATATGTTTTGATTCTTTAAGAGTCGATGGCGCTTTTCGTGTTTGACTAGTAGCATTTGTGGTTGACCTAAAAATGTACGTCCTTCTTTTATATAATACCAAAGATAGATTATATTCTGAATAAACGATCCATGTAATATAAAACAAAATACCTCCTAAATGGATCCCAACTTTGTATTATATTTCATACAGTAAGGATCCATCGAGAAATTTCCAGGTAGCTTAACGCCTAGAGTTACTAGTCCGCGATGCAATGCATCCTATTAGCTGATTATATTCGTTTACAGGTTTTACGTTATTACCAGGCAATCCTGTTTGCCCCTTTAAAGTTGTGTATTGCGTGTGATCTTATTATGCAACGACTCGAGCAGTTGTTGTAGTTCTGACTTAACGCGGAAATCTTACCTAGCCGGATTTTGTACTCATGGGGTCTTGTTCTTTAAGTATTTACATGACTACAAAAGAAGTCTTTGGGTTTGTACTTCGCCGATGAGGGTCTAGGACTTTTGGGGGCTCTTGAGCTGAGCGAGGTTTTACGAGGTTACCCTTTACAATTAACTGATGACTAAAAAAGTCCTCCATCCTGTATTTCGCTGATGAGCTGCTATTCTCCCTCTTGCCCATGCCTCGCGGGCCCACGGGGTGTATGTGGGCCTTACGACAATGTAATGGTAAATCTCCGCGAAACCTCGCGGCAACTCGGTGTTGGAACCAACGACTATGACGAGGCCTGAGGATATAACCCTCATAGCCACACCTTTAATGCTCTCCTGACATCTCATGAACTTTTGTACTTTAAAAAAAACCTATAAAATATGAGTAGTAATATAACAAGTGCGAACAAAACTTGCAGAAAAAATCGAAAAAATATTAAGAACTTATTTTCTTAATAAGAGTACATATGGTCAATAATACTAAAAAATCCCGAATCCGAAGAATGAGGAATTATTTAGACTCATTGATCATTGTACAGGAATGCTTCGATTTAAAGAAACTACGTGTGAAACAATTTATGTTTTATTTATGAGTCTTTCCGATTTTTTTTGCAGGCGGTATATGTTTTTTTCCAGAGTAAATATTCTAAACATAATTGGAAACGAATGTATTATTTAGTAATTAGCTAGTGTATTCAAAATAAAATAGTTAATTAAATTAACCTCTACTGTTTGCTATTGTTTGTAATTGAGGAGCGTGTGGATACTGTCGGGCGTAAAACAAGGCTGCTTGCTCTCATTTATCATTTTCCTGATGACCTAGGACAAGGTCATAAGAAAGGCTAATAAAGAAAAACGCAGAGACATTAGATGAAAGATGACAGATATGTTGGCAGGTATCGACCACGCAGATGACTTATGTTTACTTTCCCACAACTTCAATGATATGAAAGACAAAGTCAAAAATCTTAATCAAGAAGGCAGAAAAGTAGAGCTGAAAATCAACGAAAAGAAAACTAAGGAAATGAGATACAACAGTAACAACAATGAGCAGCAAATAATAAACAACCAATCGATAAGCCGCGTCGAAATATTTTTGTATCTAGATAGTATGATTTTTGAAAAGGGGGGCACAGACATAGATGTTAAAAGAAGCATAGATAAAGCCAAAGGAGCGTTTGCCCAGTTAAGACTCATTCGGAATTTTAGAGTCTTCTGGGTTCACCAAATCAGGAGATATTTGAGTCCAACGTTAAGTCGATTCTCATATACGGATGTCAGACTTGGAAAATGTCCGCAACTACAAGGCAGCCTCAAACCTTCATCAACCGCTGTCTCAAATAGATCCTAAACATACACCATCTCCAATGAAAACCTTTGGCGAAGCACATAGTATAGAATGCGGAACAACATAGCCAGAGAAGCATTCGATTGGAATCCCCAAGGAAAACGCAAGCAAGTCCGCCCAAGAAACACCTGGCGTAGAACAGTTGAAAAGGAAATACCTGAAGAAAACAAATCTTGAGGAGAGATTTAGGCGATAGCTCAGAACAGAGTTCGATGTCGTTCATTTGTTGAGGCCCTACATCCCCTTTGGGATTAAAGGACATAAGTAAGTAAGTAAGTAAGTGGATATTGTCATGATATCGTTTGGTGTGGCATGCATCGTTCAAAATGGCCATTACAAAACTACATTAACATTTTTAATTTTAGCCATGCTAGATTTACTTCTTTGACTTTTTAATGTGCTATATTTAATACTCCTAATTAATAATATTAATGAATTGAACTATAAATGGGTAATATGAGAAATTCTATCTATGTGAATACAACTTTATCGGTTTATATGACATTGACAAAGTGAAAATTGCACAAGTGCATTTTTCGCAAAAAAATACTTCTAACTAGGCTTTTGTCTTTTTCACTTAAAAAATGAACGATAATGAAGATGTTTTATTGAATTTTATTGAAAATTGCAATTTGTAAAATGCACTGAAGCACAAGAGAAACACCCGGCGCTATTGAATTTTTTTTAGTTTGACAGCCGCAATATTACTTAAGAAAGGAAAGAAATCCTACAACTGAACAGGACACTTGATCAAAACGAATGATTTTGTGTGAATATTCTTAGCAAAAACCAAAAGCCGATTCGAATATACAGTCTATGAGATACAGATAAATTAACCACATCAGTTGCTCGTGTCACCATTTAATTAGGGCGCACGCAACAATATTAGACCCGGACTTGCTAGAAGCGGACTTAGGTATAGTCTATTTAGGAATATCGAAAATTATGCTCTAAAGAGATAGTTGATTACCGGGTAACAATGTAAAACCCATATATATACGAATTTAGCCAACAGCTGTGATGCAGTACGGACTGGTATCTCTGGGTGTAGAGCACGCGGAAATCTCTCCATAGATACTAAACTAAACGCAATACAATGCACACTTGAAATCTATTTCGAAGGTATTTTATTTTACATTGTATCTTATAGATGATTTTACATCATCGATAGAGAGTATAATCTATCTTAGTAGTTATAATAGGGGAGCGCCTCCTCCTCCTCCTCTTCCTCTCTCTCATGTCCCTCATTCTTAACTTCCTCCCCTTTTATTCTCATTCGCATCATATTTTTAATTTTTTCTCTTTGTTCTCCCACATTTGATTTTGCATTCTTAAGTCTTATAAATAGGTGCATCAAGATCATTTTAGTATATTAAGGTACGAGTGACTGTTAAAAGAAAAAAATCTGTTGAATAAATCTATTAATAATAATATTAAAATAAAATGAGTGAATTAGTTGGAGAAAGAAATCGATCCATTCCGCTTCAGACAATTAGCCTCGAAGAAATTATACCAGGAGTTCAAGAAGAAAATATACCATTAGTTCGAGAAGAAAATAATGGGATTGTTTTAAAAAATTTGAATAAAACTGAGAGTGAAGAGAAAAAAGTGTTTTGTGCTATTTGTTTTGAAATAATCGAATATTATGATTCATGTAGACCAAATACATGTTCCCACATTTTTTGTTTAAAATGTATTTTAAAATGGAATGATGAAAATGGTTGTTCTATAATGGTAAACAATTGTCCTGTATGTCGCACTAGATATTACTATTTGGTACAAATCTTCAAAGATGTAATTAGACATCATTTTGTTGTAATTTTAAAAAGAGGATAATATTTTTTTATAATTTGTGTTTGTGAAAACTCTGGTAACAAATAATTTTGTAAAAAAAAGTAAATGTAAATATATATAATAATTGACACACATTTTTTCCTTTTCCTATATTGAAACGACAACAATGATCTAACAAGTTTTTTAATACATACTAATTTTCACATTACATAACAAAACAATTGTTATGGGTTTACACAAAAAGTGCCACGCCCTAAAATGGCACCACTTTTGCAAATGGAAGCTTAAATTTTCTTATGGGAATTTACATGTAAAAATGACGGTTTTGATTGTCGGACCGGCATAGCCTAATCTACTACTTTTTAATTATACTAATAATATTAATATAATTTGCATCAAGTAAGAGAAAACTCAATTGAATACAGAAACAAGCGTTAACAAAATGTTATATGAGTGCTTCTAGTAGCAGTTGACATAATCGACACTTTTTTACATATGATTAGCTATTTCATTTAGAAATACAGTGTCAGATGTTAGAATAAAAAGAAGTATTTTGCATATAGCACTGAAAATATATAACCGCTTATAGTAACAGTTGACATTTTTTAAAATTAATATTGTTGACGTATTCTACTTATTATCTTTACAATTTATGTTTAAAATTAATATTTTTGACATTATCTACCCATTACGTTTATAACCTATATTTAAAATTAATATTGTTGAAATAATCTACACATCACCTTTACAAACTATGTTTATTATTAATATTTAACAACATAATCTTCTATCTTTTTTTTTCATTTTTATTGCAGTAAAAGCAAGCATGTTCAGGAATTAGTAGAAAAAGATGTATCCTACAAATAGCACAATGTAAATCAGAAGCACTAACAACATAAGCTCTTTTGTAGTGGCAGCTCACATGATCGGACTCCCCTCTCCGTAAATATCTCATGTGAATTGCACTACAAGGAAGGCAAATAGCAAATGTTCCTAGTCTTCGACTTTCAATTTTAGAGTAGCTTTGTATAACACATACATCTTTTTCTTCAAAATTATTAAATAATTCACTAGCCCTAAACTTGCTTACTTTTACGTCAGCCTTCCTAAATTTAGCAGTTGTCCATCCATGTCCACTCCTTCGTCAATTTCCTGATCATCTTCGTCCATCTCTTCTTCTTCCTCCTCAATATAATTAATGTCGATGTTAAACAAGAATGATCTTCTAACAAGCCTAGATGATTTGTCCAAAAATGAATGTTTATAAGTGATGGAATCGCCTTCCAAGTTAATAAAAATTTCTTCTCTTTCTTCAATTTGAGCGGCGTTCTCCACATTATTTTCTTCAATTTGGTCAGCGTTTCCAATCATATTTTCTGCCATCGTTAGGAGCTTTAGATTTAGATAGATATATTTGATAAAAAACAATTTTGGTTATAGCTTATAAATAATATCGACAACTGATATTACAGCGAATGATACTGTATGATCGTCGAGTGGATGTTCTTAAGTATATATCCCATCGACCACCACTTTTACTACCTGCAATACTTAAGTTTTTTTTTTTTCTTTTTTCGCTGTCCCTTTCCCTGTCAGTTTCCTCGGGGGGGGGGGGGCTTCGCCCCCCTCCCCGCTCCGCCAACCCCCCATAAGGGGGGCTTCACCCCCCTTAAACCCCCCCTCACCCTCACCTTATCTTCTTTCTCTCCCTTCCTTCTTTCTCTTTTTTATATGTTTCTCCTTTTTCCTTCCTTCTCCTTTTTCCTTCCTTCTCCTTTTTCCTTCCTTCTTCTTTTTCTTTCCTTCTCCTTTTTTCTTTTCTTCTTTTTTAATCTAACCTAACCTAACCTAACATAACCTAACCTAACTTAACTTAACCTGAAGAGGGTAGCCCGAAATTGGGGAACCGGGATTTGAGTCTCGGAAATTCAGGGGTCCGGGGGGGGAGGGGGAGGGGGGTAAGGTTGTTGATCGGCCTGGGAAAGTGGTTTTTAGAGATTGTCGTTCAACTTTAAGTAGGACACATGTGATTAACTTTTGCATATAAAATCGCCTCAGCGAAGAGACGAATGCAATTGATTTCTGCATTCACACTGTGCAGAGCTCGCGAGTTTTCTGGTGTTTATATTGTGTCTATTTGGTAAATTTTTATTTTTATTTCTAACATTTTTATTTGGCAAGATTTAATTTTTATATATATATTGGTGACATTTTTATGTACATTTGTGGCATTTTTATTTGTTATTACGATTTTTTTCATAATGGACAATTTTTTGGCATCGAGTAGCAAAATAATTGACAATGACTTTGACTTATACACATGTACTCAAATGCAAAATTTTGCAAACCAACAAAACAATGAAACAGAAGTATTTACAACTAGTCAACAACAAACTATTCAGGACTTGAATGAAATTATTTACAATAGCCAAGTTCAGAATAATGCCAACAAACACAACAACGAAAAATATTTATTTACAGCTACTCAACAACAAACTCTTGACGATCTTAATGACATTATTGACAACAAAACGGACTTAATTACAACAAAAACTAAACAAACTCTTAAAGAACTGAATGACATTGACGAAACTCAAAATTCTAGCTATGAGGATATTGTTTGTTTTCAAAAATCTAATCCAAATTATTTAACATTAAAATCGCCAATTAATTCTCCGAGACCAATTTGCTCTCCCTTTTTGTTTAGTGAAAATTCTGATTCGGAAGAAGAACAAATTGATCAAAATTTAAGTTTGGCTATTTGTCCTACTAATTCACCATATGATATTGTAAATTCTGATTCGCAAGAAAAACAAATTGATCAAAATTTAAGTTCGGCTATATCTTCTATTAATTCACCATATGCTATTGTAAATTCTGATCCGCAAGAAAAACAAATTGATGCAAATTTGACTTCGGATATTTCTCCTAATAATTCACCAGTTGAACAAAATTCAATTTCGAAACCATCATTTATCATTAAAAAAAAATTTAAAATTAATAAAAAAAATAAAAAACAAATAGCAAACCTTAAGTGTCTGGGTTTCGCTATTCAAAATTTAACTAATTTGATCACAATTAAAAAGGGAGACGAAAGTACGGTGAATTATGTTAAACAGGCCTTTGACAAATTAGTTGACTCATTTGAAGAAATGGATTCATAAAGTCAATTAATTTCTATTGCTTTTTTCAAAATTTGACTATAACTAAATAAAAATGCACAATATTAATTTTATTATTACACAAAGAACTTCAAAAATGCAATTGCTTTTTTCAAAATTTGACTATAACTAAATAGAATTGCACAATATTAATTTTATTATTATTATTATGCAGAAAACTTCAGAAATGCATAAGTGTGTAACATGTAATAAAGTCTTTACTAGAAAGGATAATTTACTGCGACATATTAAAAAACATGTTAACGGAAATTCCACAAAACTCAACAGTTGGTTGAAAAAACCAAAGCTTGTTAAAGGTAAGAACATTTTATTTTTCATGTTATATTTTGTAAAATATTTTTTTCTTAATTTATATAGATTCTACAAATATTGTAAAATATTGTAAAGAATGCAAGAAAAATATAAACCAAAGTCTATGGGGTGGACATCTTCGATCTAGTGTGCACAAGAACAATTCCAAAATAGGCTTGGAGGAAGGTGTTGAAATTATCAAGTCAGCATTCAGGGAACGAATAATATCTTATAGGATTTCCTCACACCAAAACTTCATAAATGTGAAAGAATATTTTCAACATTTGGAATACAAAATTGCACATCTAATAGATCAAGAACTGCAGAAACATAAATGTATCAAGCTAAATATGGAACTGTTCGGTTTCTATTTTAACCCCAGCAGCGACAGCTATGATGTCAAATCTTTTAATGCGCCGTTCCAAGTCATTTGCCAGGGATATCAGAAAAAAGAACTGTTAGAGCAAATCTGCACCATTATTGACCAGAAAGCTGACGAATTTGCAGAAAGAGATTCAGGTAAAGAATTTATTTTCGATTTTACAACACCAACAAAAAAAGTAATTTTTTAATTTTTACGTTGCAGGATGGGCTTTGATGAATTTACTTCATTTGGAAATTAATGTTAACAAGCACAATCCGCTGAGAGCCTCATCTTTTATCGAACTTCCTCAAGAGATCAAGAGACGTCAAGCTGTGATCAACATTAGGAATGATGACAACTTTTGCTTCGCCTGGGCAGTTGTGTCTGCTCTTCACCAACCACGCGGATTAGATTTTGAAACTTCATCCTACCCACACTACTCTTCTGTTTTGGATATGTCAGGTATAGAATTTCCAATGTTGCTAAAGAACATTAAGATTTTTGAAGAAAAAAATAACATTTCTATTAATGTATATGGATTAGAAATTATAAATCCTAAAAAGGGGTATGAAGTAATTGGTCCACTTTATTATTCATCGAATAAAAAAAATCAACATGTCAATTTATTGTTAATAAGTGATGATGATGAAAAAACTTTTCATTATTGCTATATTAAAGATTTATCAAAACTAGTTTCTGCACAAATTTCTAAACATCACGGAAAAAAATATATTTGCGATGGTTGTTTACAATATTTCCCTACAGAAGAAAATTTATTACAACACAATAGCTATGATTGTGATCATTTACGAATTAACCAACCTTCTAAAGAATTAATAAAAGATAAGTTTGGAAACTATTCATATGATAATATTTTGAAATTTGTAAATTATCATAAACAAATGAAAGTTCCTTTCGTGGTGTATGCAGATTTTGAATGCATTTTAAAGCCTTTAAATAATGACAATGTTGATAAAAATCCTAATACTTCATACACCTTAAAACAATATGAACATATTCCACATTCATTTGCCTATTACATTAAATGTTCCTTCGACGATAATTATTCTAAATTTGAAAAATATAGAGGTCAAAATTGTGATACATTATTTATAAATTCTTTAGAAAGAGATGTGTATAACATATACAATAAATATTTAAAGGCTCCTAAAAAAATGATCCCTTTAAACGAACTGGACAAAATTTATCATAACTATGAAAAAGTTTGTCATATTTGTAATAAACCTCTTTTAAATGACAGGGTTGCAGATCATTGTCATATAACCGGTCTTTACAGAGGTCCAGCTCATTCACTCTGCAACATAAGTTACAGAATGCCTAACTTTATTCCAGTTATATTGCATAATTTGCGTAATTATGATTCTCATCTATTTCTTAAAAAATTATGCTTAAACAAAGAACAACTAACAGTTGTCGCACAAAACAAGGAAAAATATATTTCATTTGAAAAGCTTATTCATGTGGATAACTATTTTGATAAAAAGACACAAAAGGCTAAGAAAAAAAATATATCATTAAGGTTTATTGATTCTTTTCAATTTCTATCCCATTCTTTATCAAAACTCTCTGAAAGCTTAAAAGATGAACAATGTAAGGAAATAAAAAAAATTTTCAATGATGAAGAAAGATTTAAACTTATTCGGCAAAAAGGTGTATTTCCTTACAGTTATATTGATGATTATTTAAAATTAGAAGAAACAACTTTACCTCAGAAAGACCAATTTTATAATACTTTAACGGATGAGCACATCAGTGATGCAGAATACCAAAGAGCTGTAAAGGTTTGGCAATTGTTTAAATGTGAATCTCTTGGTCAGTACTCCGACGTTTACTTACTCTCTGATACTTTACTTTTGGCAGATATTTTTGAAAATTTTAGAAGCACTTGTTTATCCACATATAAGCTCGATCCAGCTCATTTTTACACTTTTCCAGGTTTATCCTGGGAGGCGTGTTTGCGTTATACTGGAATAGAGTTAGAATTGTTAACTGATCCAGATATGATACACTTTTTCAAAAAAAGCGTTCGCGGTGGTGTGAGCTCTTGCATTTGTAGAAAATCTGAAGCTAATAACCCATTTCTTTTAAATTTTGATCCTTTAAAGCCAACTAAATACATAATTTATTATGATGCAACAAATTTGTATGGTTATGCAATGTCACAGCACATTCCAACGGGAGATTTTGTTTGGTTAACAGATAAAGAAATCAATGATTTAAATATTATGAATATTTCTAAAAAATCTAATAAGGGATATGTTTTAGAAGTTGATTTAGAATATCCTACAAGTCTACATTCCTGATCATAACGATTTTCCGTTTTGTCCAGAAAACTTTAAACCGCCAAATTCTAAATGCATAAAATTAATACCCAATTTAAATGATAAATCAAAATATGTTATTCACTATCAATTATTAAAACAATGTTTGGAACATGGACTCAAGTTAACTAAAGTTCATAGAGTTTTACAGTTTTCTCAATCTGATTGGTTGAAAAAATATATAGACTTGAATTCAAGATTAAGAAATGATTCAAAGAATGAATTTGATCGTAATACTTACAAGTTGGCAAATAATAGTATTTATGGCAAGACTATGGAAAATGTTGATAGGAGAATTGACGTAAGACTTGTTACAGAGTGGGAAAAAAATAGAAGAAAAGATGGTGCTGAGAATTTAATTGCAAAACCATATTTCAAGGACTTAACAATATTTTCTGAAAACTTGGTAGCTATTCAAATGCAAAAGATTCAAGTTACTTACAATAAACCAATATATGTAGGCTTCTCAATATTAGATATATCTAAAACTGTCATGTATGATTTCTTTTATAATTTTTTAAAACCTCTTTATCAGGAAAATATTTCACTTTTATACACCGATACCGATTCGTTCATTTTAGAAGTCACAACTCCAAATATTTATTCTGACATGATAAAAAATATTCACAAATTTGACACATCTAATTATGAATTTAATAATATTCATGAAATGCCTATTACAAAGTCAGTTATAGGAAAATTCAAAGATGAATATGCTGGTGAACCCATTACTGCTTTCTTTGGTACTGGAGCAAAAGCATATTGTATTAAAACGGAAAACAGTTTAACAAAAAAAGCAAAAGTTCAAAAGCAATTTGTTGTTTTTGAAACCAAAGTTAGTCTTCATAAGTCTTTCACAAAATGTGCTTAGAAACTTTTGACAAAGAAATTGATAACAGTTATTTTAAAACATATGAAAAACGACTTTCCACTTTTAAAAAATGGAAAGGAAAATTGAGACCAGAAGTGTTAGCTGGAGCTGGCTTTTACTATACTTCAATCAATGATATTTGTAAATGTTTTTATTGTGGTATTGAAATTTTTGATTGGTTAAGTTATGATGATCCTATTGTGGAGCATAAGAAATTTGCTAGGAATTGTGATTTAAATAACTGTTTATGGAAAAATAGGAATCGAATAATTGTAACCATTCAAAATAAGTCTTCAAGCTACACATTTTATATAGTATTATTAATATCCTTATTTATGAACTTTTACATATATTTAAATTAAGTATTTTATTGTTATTTTTTTACAACTGCTTTTGCTTTCGTGGTGAAAGTATCTGCTTAATGTTAATACATTTGGAATATAATTATTAATTTGTTTTAATGACTATCAGTAGATCTCAATTTATTCTTCTTTATTTTATTTTCCAAAATGTTTTTTATGTTCATCATCCCCCTGGCGTAACACAGTGTGAAATATGTTTTTCTAATAAAACAGACGTCACTCTAAGTAAATATTGTAAATTTATGAAAATTGGATTAATTAACAATAGTACAATTAGTTGGATGGAACGAATAAATGGAAATGAAAATGCAAGTAAATTTTTTAAAATTTTGTATCATTATCCAAATCGATCTATTTTTGATACAAATTGGATAGAAAGGTTAGAGTTTAAAAATAATCAGTTACAAATTTTAACCCCCAACTGTACCAATTATTATGACGGATTCAAAAATTATTACTTTTCCATCATTAGTGTTACATTAAACTTTGCATTATTTTTATACATTACCATTTTAATTATTTATCTTTATTACAAATTTCAAACTGGAAATCTATTTTTTCATTAATCCATTTTAATCGAAACTTTAAAGAAAGTGGGGATGAGAATATTTAAGTACAAGAATAACACAATATGTTTCAGTCTCGTTTAGTCATTATGAACAACGCCGTGGTTCATAAACCTTTGGAAACGCTTCTTAATTCAAAAATTTATTTTTTAAATAATTCTTTGTCAAAATTTGTTCTTGTTGGCATTAGTTTAAATGATTTTTCTCCAAAAATTGTAATTGGTGGAAAAACTGGATTTTCAATCGCACTAACCGAAGAAAATTGGAAAGACATTTGTGTTCATCAAGGAATTATTGTAAACAATTTCTACTTTCCTCAAGTTGATCAAACCAGTGTGAATATAAACAACATTCATCTGCAGGTTCAGAAAATAAATGATACCCCTGTTCTACAAATTACAAAAGGCCCACACTTCATATACTTAGGACAAGAGTCTTTGGACAATTTGTGGCGATTAAAGGAAATTATTGATTATAGATTATCTATACTTAAAAGGCAAGAATTCAATACATATTTCAAAATATTTCAAAATAATATTTCATCTGATTGTGGCGACTTGTGTACGCATGTTTATAATATAATAAGTCCAACAGAAAATCCTAACAGTGAAAATGTTTCAACTATGATGGAATTACTTGCTTTATATCCTGAACAAATGGAAAACAAATTGAAGCAAAATGGAACAAAACGAAAATATTACGAAGAAAACAATGAAAATTGATCAAAAAGAAAATATTACGAAGAAAACAATATCTTTTCTGGAAGAGAACAATAAGGTGCATGTGTTAGTGAAGTGGAGCTTTGCTTACAGACAAGCCCGTAGGAGTAACTTTCAGATGTGGTACTTAGATAGACTCCGTTTTGAAAAAAGAATAAATGATTGTAAACTTATTCTAGATTCGATATTATCTGAGGAACATAGAAATAAAATATATTTGACACGTTTTAATAAAAATTGTATTTGATGTTTTACTTAATAAAATTTTAGTTTAGTAAATGTGAATTTTATTTGAAATTAATTAGCACATTAAGACTTTGTAATTTGTATCAGCTAAAGCATAAAGTGAGGAACAGAAATAAAACAAATTTAACTAAAATTTAATTTCAATTTAATTAAACAATATTTTTTTTATCAATCCGTATTATATTTTTTATCAAGTCCTAACCATTACACATAAACTTTGTTTCCTTTCCTTCTCAAAATCTTCTCAATAAGATACACATCGGTATGCTTTACTTTTAGTAATTCTTGCTCATAAAAACCACCCAGAATGTCCTGATTATCTTCGTCTTGAATTAAATATGTCCAAGGGTTTGTCATCTTAACTTCTTTAATGTGGAATATCTCATTTGACCAATTTGGTGTGTAACCTTTTGAAAATGCCTCTCGATGCTTGCTTATTCGTACGTGATCACCCACTTTAAACTTTGGAGATTTTATATCTAACGTTTTAGGATGAGTAAATGCAGATTTCAAAATTCTATTTTCATTTGTTTTATTTACATGTTTTGGCTTCATTCCTATTGAAGAATGTTTTGTATTGTTATAATCTTTTACAATATCCGCTAATATATTAAACCATTTGTAATTTCCTTGAATGCTAAATATTTTCCACATATTATTCTTTAAAGTCCTGTTCACTCTTTCTACTATACTCGCTTTCAAATTGGAAAACGTGCTATAATGGTTAATTCGAAATTGTTGCATCAAATTTTGAAAATTTACATTGAAAAACTCTCTCCCTCTGTCCGTTTGCAAGTTTTTTGGTGGAGTTTTTGCACTGATTAATATTTTTTTCATTGCCGCTATTACGTCTTTTCCAGATTTAGATTTTAACGGTTCGGCCCAAACATACTTAGAAAATACATTTATGGTAATCAAGATATATTTAAATCCCTTATTAAATTTGGCAAAGGGTAACATTTCAACCAAATCAGCTTGAAAAAGATCATTTAACCCTTTCACTACCACCCTTCTGCGTTTGTAGTTTTTTCTAGCAGGTTTATGTAATTCATTAACGACTTGTTGTTTAACGGTTGTCATGACAACAAACTTGTTTATTCAATTTTAAGGAAGTTCACTTTCTATGTTTTGTAATAATTCGAAATATAACTTTTATATGTTTTTTCCCATTCATTCAATTTATCAATTTGTATTGTATAACTTTTTTCATTTAAAATTTTACTAATTTTAGTAATCTCCTTTTCTAACGCATTAAAGGATTTTTTTATCTCTCCAGTTAAGAAAGTAGTTGATCTACTATCACTATTTTTTAATTCCTCCTCTGTTTTATTTAATTCTTGTTCTAATTTCTTAATTACACTGGACATTATATTTTCCAAGGAAATATATTGTTGATTTTCTTCCAAAGTGAGTTGGTCAATTGTTCTACTGTTAAGAATGCTATTTTGATTTTTTTTTTCATCATCTAACCTTTTTATAAAAGTTCTTAATTGTTTAATTTTTTCCTTGTGTTTTTCAATTATTACTTCTCTTATATTTGTTTCCATTATTTTATTAATTTTGTTGATATCATCACTTAATTGTTTGTCTTCCTTTTTAACATGTTCATTTAAAAATTGCAAATCTTTACTTATTTGATTTAGCGTTAGCAACTGTTTATTAACGTTTTCAATTGAGGTATAACATCCTTTAATCTGGTTTTCATACTTTAAAAAATTTTCATCAAAAACCTTAAGCTTTTTAGCAAAGATTTCATTATTTGTTTCATTTTCACCTAATCTCCTTTTTAAATTATTAATGTCACTTATTCTCTCTTGATTTTGTTTTGAAATATGGCGTCCAAATTTATCAACTGTCATGTTGAGCTTTCATTAAACAATAAATATGATTATATTTGATAGCTGTTATTTATAGTATTACTTTATCTTCTCTTAATTCTTCAATAATAGAGATAATCTCGTTACTATGAGCATTATTTCCCGCATCACTTGATGAAATTAATAAACGTAGCCTATCAACAATTTCGTTAACATTATTCCAGTATACATAGTCTGTATTTGATCTGTTTGTTTTCAAAATTAATCCCTTTCCTGTAGATTTGGCTCTAGTTGTTCTAAACGGAGGTTTTGGTTTGTTAAATGCTGTAACTAATCTTGGCAAGGTTTTTGTCTTTGTAATCCCCTTTCTTTGTAAATATGGTCCTATTATTGTAACATATTTGTGTGATGTATTTCCTTGAACTTGTTCATTTGAATCAAAATTCCTACGATATACATTTGTTTTAGCTAGAATGTTCATGTAATTATCTAAATCTTCCTTCTTATAACCTTTCGGTTCTTTTTTGAAAAGCAATTCGTATAAACCTGGCGTGCCTGTGTACGTTATTCCTCCCACTTTAATGTCTTTTCCAATAATTTCTACCGGTATCTGTGTTAAACCAAAAGAAAACTTATCCGTTTCGAGGTCATGAACTATTCCATAATAATGGTCAAATTTATGTTGTGTATCTTTCACACCCTCATCAATATATGATCTGGGTAATTCATGAAAATCTGCTAAGTAATCTTTATATGATGGTGTACCAACATAGGTTTGAATTGTTTTTCTAGTTTGTTCCAATATGTCTGACAAGTTTAAATTTGTTGTTGTGTCACTAGAAGAATCTGAAGTTTCTGCTATAACAGTTGATGACAATGGTTGTACTACAGGAGAGGAAGAAGTGATACTACTGTCATTTAAAAATGTTGGTAGTTCTGTAGGGAGTGACGGAGTTTTTCCTGTTTTCTGAATATTTTTCGTCGGAGTTGATGTTTTATAAAGCTTTGTAGGTGTTTTGAAATCTTCATACTTTGAAACTCTTTCTTCTTTTAAATCGAATGTTTCGGATTTACCAATACTTGAAATTAGCTGTTTAAGTGGTTGTGTTATTGGTCTATAAGTTTGTTCTAATTCGGACTGAGCAGTAGAAGTAGCTAATTTCAAGCTTTGATATTTCTGCTTCACGGCTTGTCTCGATCTTATTAATTCTCGAGCTAAACGTTTATCCATGCTGTACAAGTTTTAAATGAAATAAAACTGCAAATTTTTTACTTTTATAAATATATAAAGGAATCGAATTTACTCCTATATCTGCCGTGATTTACTTCACAATCTTTGTCAATTACAAGAAAACCATATGGATCCATCCAACAGTTAGCACAAATATTTTTAAACTGATCAAATGTCATATCCAATATACAGTGGTCATTATATATATGTTTTAAACTCAAACAGTCCTGTTTAAATAAAATTAATAAGTTTGCATTTTCTCGAATTAGACGTTTAAGGATTGAGGAATATCCTTGAAAAATAAAAAAACAATCGGTGTTTCTATGCCTTCCATGCGTGAAATAGTCCCTAATAATAGATTGATTATGACAAGGAATATCATCAAAAATGATAACGGAATTTGGCTTTATCTCATGAGGTGAAATAATGTTCTCATCGCTATCATATTCAAAGTATCCAATTTCTTTCATAGGTTTTAACAACTTTCTTAAATATTCATATTTTGGTTGATCTAATGACTTTGAATAAACATAGACATTTTCAAACCTAATTCCATTTGGATGCTCGAGCAGTGTAAGCATAACGTTGGTTTTACCGCTACCACTGCAACCAACTATAAGCCTTCTTTTTGAACCACCGCAAAATAAGTCACCATGCTTTCTCAACTGTTTACTTAAAATTTTTTCGTCATGATTATTTACTGGTAATGAGAATTTTTGTTTTTCAATCCTCATTCTTAATCACACTAGTAAATATTTTTAGCTGTAAAAGTATTTATACCAGAAAAATGTCAATGTGCTTTTAGTATAAAAAGAACTTCAATGACTGTGGGTCGCCATAAGTTGAAAAAAACTATTAAAACACGTAATAGGAAAGGCTCTGGTTTAGTAAATAAATTAATTAGCAAACTACCTTTTGAAGTTCATATACCAGGATATAATTATTGTGGTCCCGGCACCAACTTGGAAAAAAGATTAACTAGAGGTGACGTTGGTATAAATCCATTGGATTCCGCTTGAAAGAACATGATATATCTTACTCTCAGACTGAAGATTTATCAAAAAGACACATATCTGACCAAATATTAGAAAAAAAAAGCCTGGGATAGGGTAAAAGCTAAAGATTCTTCTATTGGTGAAAAAATTGCAGCTTTAAGTGTTGCAGGAATAATGAAGGGTAAAAGAAAGTTCGGTTTGGGATTAAAAAATACAAAAGGGGGTAAACTTAAATTGAGAAAAAAACGTATCATTCGAACACCCAAAAAAATTGGAGGATTTCTACCTCTTTTGTTTCCCATTCTTGGCGCCCTGGGTGCACTAGGTGGAGGCGCGGCAGGAATTGCTAAGGCAGTAAATGATGCTAAAGCAGCTAAACAGCAACTAGAAGAAATACATAGACATAATATTGCAATGGAAAATGCTTCTAAAGAAGGGAAAGGATTATATATTAGACCATATAAAGGAGGATCCGTCAAAATGAAAGCAATCAGACAAAAAAAAAACTCAAAATAAGTTTTCCAAAAAGAGCACTTACGAACAATGATATTATTAAATATGTAAAGCTGTTAAAAATAACTGGCTTTAGAGGTGTTTTTATGCTCGATGAACTTCCAAAAAAAAATTAATCTGAAAGAATGTGGTATTGTAAATTTGGATAAAAAACAAAATAAAGGATCTCATTGGACTGCTTATATTAAAAATAACAAAAATGTAATATATTTTGATAGTTATGGAAATTTAAAACCACCTTTTGAACTTCTCAAATATTTTAATTCGAATGGCAAAGTGGATGTATTTTATACTTATGAAAATAAACAAAAATTTAATTCATATAACTGTGGTCAACTATCCCTAAAATTTTTGCAAAAAAATATATAAACTCATTATTTATTGTAATATCTCATTCATAAATAAACTGCAATGTCTACCACAATTGCCATATCAGGAAACAGTTCTGTTTTGTCTGCTGTTTTTAATCCGCCCATATATTTAGAGGATGAAAAACAATATTACCTGGGTTTAGCTGATTTTGAAACGTTTATGACTATCCCCAATATAAAAGAAGGATATAATAAATTTTATATAGATAAAAAAGTAATTGTTATTCCCGACGGAACTTATGACATTACAGATATAGAAACATACATAAGAGAAAGTATAGAAGATTTATTTCCGAATGAAAAATTTTTTTTTCTTTTAAAAGCAAATGTTAATACTCTAAAAACTTTTTTAATGTGTAGTAGAATAATTGATTTTACCAAGGAAGATTCGATAGGAAAAATGTTGGGTTTTAATAGCAGGATACTAGAAGCTATGAAAGAGGAAGAATCAGATAATGTTGCAAAAATAACTAAGGTGAATGCTATTTGTATTGACTGTAATATTTGTGTCGGTTCTTACAATAATGGTAAACCTGTTCATATTATTCACCAGTTTTATCCAACTGTAGCTCCAGGGTATAAAATAGTTGAATCTCCTTTGCCCATTTTGTATTTTCCAGTTAGCGTCAAAGCAATTAACAATATAACAGTTAAAATAGTTGATCAAGACGGAGAACTTATCAGTTTTAGAGGAGAAACTATAACAGTAAGGTTACATTTACAAACAAGTGAAATATAAAATGGTTGTTAGATATAATAGAGCCCTTGGGATGAGACTTGCCCCTACCACTATCAACAAAGTAAAAACTTATAAAAAGAAAAAGCCTAAACAACAGTTCAGTATCAAATCCAACACCAACAAGTTAAGACGAGATAATCGTAAATTTCTCACATCCTTGGGTTTCACTGTTTTAAAATAATGAACATATTAAACGTAAACGAAAAGCTTTATGTAGACAATTCCATCGTCAGTTCTGAGCTTCACACATATCAACCATATATTTCTTCAAAATTCGATTACAATGATGAAATAAGGATCCCAATTCAAGAACTCGATGCTTACACTTTACCATCAGATAGTTTACTTTATATCGAAGGAAAATTAACTAATACAGAAGGTAAATATAAGAAAGAATTGCTATTTATTAACAATGGTATAGCCTTTTTGTTCAGAGAAATCCGCTATGAACTAAACGGAATTACTATAGATTCAATAAGAAATGTTGGATTAGCATCAACCTTAAAAAGCTACCTTTCTCACAATACCAACGAAAGTTTAAAACTGGAAAATGCAGGTTGGTTTCCACATCGGAAAGAAGGTGATACAATTTTAGTTGATAATGATGGAAAATTCTCCGTATCCATACCACTAAAAATGCTTTTAGGATTTTTTGAAGATTACAGAAAAATTATTATGAATATGAAACAGGAATTGGTTCTTATTAGATCAACTGATGATTTAGATGGTGTTATTTTCAAAGAAGATCCGGCACACCTTGTTACTGCTCCTGACACTCCATTGGTTACTTTCGATAAAATTTATTGGAAAGTTCCTCACATTCTAGTTGATATGCCACAACAACTTGCTCTATCAAAAATATTAGAATCAAATAAAGATATATTGATAGGATTCAGGAGTTGGGAACTTGTTGAATATTCTTCTCTAACCGAAACAACCCGTCACACATGGCCGGTAAAAACAACTAGTAAACTAGAAGCTCCTAGTCATGTTGTGATTGGCTTTCAAGAAAACAGAAAAGGGAAAATTGTTAAAGATATGAGTAAATTTGACAATATTACCTTGTCAAATATTAGAGTATATTTAAATTCTGAAAGATATCCTTATCACGATTTGTACTTAAATTTCGAAGAAAACAAATTTTCTGCTTTATACGAAATGTTTGCCAACTTTAGACAGTCTTACTATGGTGTTCCAAATGAACCCATTTTTAATCCTGAACAATTCAAAAACATTAGTCCTATTACACATATTGATTGCTCCCATCAAAAAGAAACAATTCAAACGGGATCCGTAGTAATGAGAATTGAATTTGAGACACACAATGCAATTAAAAAAGATACTTCTGCTTATTGTCTTATTTTACATGACAAATTATTTAGCTACAACCCTCTTACTAAAATTGTGAAACAATTATAAACTTTATCCCCACTATTTTCATATTTCGATTTAATTTAAAGAAATTTTCAAAAGCTTTTAGTTTTAATCATGACATCAAAACTACAACTACAAATTGAAAAATTTATTTTTAAAATTAATCAACTGAAAGAAGAAATTGCAAATTATTCAAGTAAAAAAAGTCTCATTAAAAAATTTGCTGCTTTGAAAATATGAGATTGGTTATAGATATTCAAGGATTCAAAGATGAAAAAAATAAATTTATACCGAAAGAGCTTGCAGCTTTTGATGGTTATGAAATGACTCATTACATTTTTAAAAAGCCTTTTCCAATGGAGTTTCTTTCACCTGATTGTCACAAGCAGGCGGTATGGTTAACGAAAAATTATCATTGTATACATTGGAATAATGGATTTACTCCATTACATCAATTCCCAAAAATAATTGAAACACTTACGAAGAAAGCAGATTTTGTTTTTGTAAAAGGAAGCGAAAAAAAGGATTTTATACAGAAATATTCTAAAAAGCATGTGATTGAAATAGATGAACAACCAGCGCTAAAGCTAATGGAACCAAAATGCTTCTATCATTCAAAATCACCTTGTATGTGTGCTTTGACAAATGTGTTATTTTTATATGACAATTGTTTTATGAATGAATAAAAATATAAAAAAAAACTTAATTACCTTTTTGTTTTGCATTAACCAACCATGATTGAATACAATTAATATGATACCTTAAATCTAATTTTCTAAATTCATTTAAAAGTTCATACTCATTTTTATATTTTAAATAATCATTACAAAATTTAGCGGCTAATTTACATTGTTTCATTCGATCTATATTATTAACATATGCTGACAAATCTTGTGCTTCTGCGTCTTCTTCGCCTACAATTGATAAATATTGGAAGTATGCAGCAGATATAATAAACTCTTCATACATTTCAG
Organism: Kuschelorhynchus macadamiae; assembly: GCA_030620095.1. Lineage (NCBI taxonomy): Eukaryota > Metazoa > Arthropoda > Insecta > Coleoptera > Curculionidae > Kuschelorhynchus > Kuschelorhynchus macadamiae. Next base: position 83,826 of record JAUTXW010000285.1, read on the forward strand.
TAACCATTTGCTCCATTGTAAATATTATTAAATTTATTCTTCCTTTTCAATTTCTTGAAGAATAGTATCCTCGTCAATAAATTGCTTCAAGTCTTTTAAATAGTAACCAAAGCCAATATCTTTTAGATCTTGAATAAGTTGAAAAAAATTTAATGTTTCAATGTATTTGTTGCAACAGAGGGCAGCCTTTACGAATTCCTCAGATTGATTACAATAAAAGTCTATCCACTCCGGACCACTTGCCATACAATATGAGAAATAGGTTTTTGAAAGATTACTAAATTTCTCCTCTAATAATTTAACTGCAATCAGCAACTCAGCCATTTCATTTATTTAACATAATATTTTAAATATGTAGGGGGACGTCTCTCGCGAATAGGATTAACTTTCTTTGATAATACCTGTTTTTTATCTTCGTATAATTGAAATCTCTTTTGGGTTGCAATAATAGCAGGTATAAATTGGCAATCTTCTCCTATAAATTCTATTAGGTGGCTTAATTCTCCTACAAAGTATGATTTCCCAAATGTATTGAAAAACGTAGTAAGGCTTATAATTCCTTCTAAATAATCATCACAACAGTCAATTGCTTCCAAATAATCTCGTTTCAGTGGATAAAACAGCTTGGTGTATTCATCTTTCGAAATCACTTCAAAGAAATTGAGATATTTAACTTTTAACTGTCTGATAGTTGTAGTTAATTTTTCGCGATTACACATAATTCACTTATTACTTGACACATTTTTTCTTTTTGTTTTATACAAAATTGGTGGAAAAATTCAAAAATAACTTTTTACACAACTCGAGCACAGCTTAGTAAATGTGTCTCGGCATACTAAAATGATCATGATGCACCTATTTATAAGACTTAAGAATGCAAAATCAAATGTGGGAGAACAAAGAGAAAAAATTAAAAATATGATGCGAATGAGAATAAAAGGGGAGGAAGTTAAGAATGAGGGACATGAGAGAGAGGAAGAGGAGGAGGAGGAGGCGCTCCCCTATTATAACTACTTATCTTTGCAAGAATTCATCTATCTGCTTTTTGATGATTTATGTCCAACTAAAGAAATTACAGCAATTTTTGTTTTTAGAAATTAATTTGGAGTAGTTTTTAAACATATCGCTATAATTTTTATTCCATAATTTTCCTTTCAAAGGATGTTTCACAAGATATTTCACTAAAATTAAGACGATTACTTTAACACTATCTTTTATCGATAAAAATGCAAATTTAAAGAAAGAGCGAACTATTCAAATGTGAAAATTGACTTAAAAAAATTAAAAAAGCTGACAAACTTAACGGACCATGAGGACCTTTCTTTGCGACCTAATTCTCATATTTGTTTACACTCCGTCGAATGACGCGCCTCAACCAATAGCGCGTGCGGAAAATTCAATACCAAAATAAAAATGGTCTATCTGGATGCTTCTACTAAATGGTTTTAGAAAAGTTGTCTCGAAGGTTGTGGGCTTATGCCGCATATTTTTACATACTGTTTTTAGGGCAGATAACTTATTTAATTGACTTCGACTCACATATTTAACGTTTTTTTTAATGCGCGAGTCAGATTTTTTATTTACCACTTCTTTTTGTTGTTGATTTTAATTATTATTTTCTTAAATACCCATTATAAGTTTATTAAGAAGCTAGTGGTAATTCTCCGTTAGAAACAAAAATTACATTTATTTTTTTACTTGTAAATACATCAGTAACAAAACCGATTCACAAGTTTTCGCTAAGAATTTTTACCCTAAAACAAATTACATAAATTTATAAATAAATTTAAAATTGAAGTTTATAAGTTCATGGCATCAAAATGAACATCCCATTCTAAGCAGTACCCTTTTTAAAAGTTAGAAACATTGGGATGTAATTCCTTTGCTCGCTGCAACCTGGTACATACAGGTCATTCAGTATGAGCTCTTGATAATATCGGAAGTTGATAGATACCTCTAAAATATTATTATGATAAAATACTCAACTGTTTACCAAAATTAAGAAAATATAAGAATTAGATATGTATTAATAAGTTAGAAGTTTCAGATATTAGTATACTTAAAGATTAGATGAAAGTTTTGTTATTTAAAAATGATATTTAAAAATGTCTGAGATTTTACTAGAAACTCAATTATGAATATACCTCAAAGATCATATTATTACTTTTAGATACCAATTTAAATTTTGTTTGTGGTACATCTTTGACCATTAAAAATATAATTAAATAGTACCTAAAAATTAAAAAAAGTATTTGTCTCACATTTTCTTGAATAAAAAACTACATGAGAATGGAAACGCCTTGGCCTAATTTATAGCCTAAAATAACAAGTTTAAATTATTAAAAAAACAAAAAACCCAACTGCTTAGAACCATAACTATAAAAATATTGAAAAAGGATCGTCGAAACATACTAAAATAAGCGGCGTTTTAAGTAACCAGAATAAAACAAAAACTAAAAATAGAACTACATCTGAATTTTCGTATACCTAAAAAAGCATTTAGTTTGACGTACAGTTTGTCACAACTAACCTATTTATTTATTATTAGAACGTTTTAAAATTTGGGCAGGAGCTGTGAAATATATTCTATTTTTTGGTCTTTATCTCTTTTAACGCCCCTAAAAGCATTTGAGATGTTTCCAAATTTCTAGACCCATGTCGGTTAAAAAGTCTGTCTTGTAAAAATGTTATACTGACCTCGCGCTGGCAAGGCCGACGTTGAAAAAGAGACAGACACAAAACCAAGCCACAAAATTCGTTTTCTTTTATAAATTTTTGAAAAAATCAGCCTGATCTGAATTTCGTACGTAATTTCTCCTGAGGGGTATAGATTTTTCTTCGGTGTATTAATGTCTTTCGGCCGAGATGAACTGGGCCAAAAGTAAAATAATTGCTTATATTTGGGACACCCTGTATACTATAATAGTAGATGTATATGTATTTAGAATTTTGGGTTGGACAAAATAGCCTACTACTTTGTTTTTTTAGGCAAACCTAGCTAAGATCTAGGCGTTTAAGCTGTAGCGGGTAACAACAAACAATGAATACTATACACACTTACATACATACATGACTGTTACATATATTATCTTTATTTGAATTCTCACTCAGGTAAAAAGTATATTCTCCTAAAAAAAAGTACGTCATATATATATTATTTACCGATATTTCCCCAATGTCTTCTCTAAGTTGTCACTTCTAGACCGCTGTAGTTGTAAATAATTGTCAGCGGTAGAATGTTTGTCCCTTGGTATTTTTTGCAATGAAGTCCACCTCTGTCTGCGCATAGACCCATCGTCTATAGTTTCGACTAAAAATATAAAAAACGCTATTAGAGTTAAGAACAAACAATAAAAAGCGTCAGACAAATCCGTACAGTGTCCATTGAGTGCAACCTAATTTTATGGTTTTGGTAATACGGGCTTTTATATTTACCTGTTACCTGGATAACTACCATGTAGATTGAGTAGTTTTAAGGACATTACATCCACTAACTCTAATCTTTATTAAGATAAGATAAGAAAAAAATTGATTATGTAATTAGGCGGTATATTCCAAAATACAAAAGTAAAAGGTATGTCTTTCGAATAATGTTCTATGTGGTCTCACAGTTCAATGGTTGTTAAGCGGTGAAAAATTTGCGCAATACTATTTTTTAATCATAAACCTCCAAATTTTTCTATCTGAGTTAAATTTCTTGTACTTCACGAGTTGTATACACTAGTCAGTTATATTAATATTTAAAATTATTTCTATGAAATAATACATGAGCAGCTCATTTTCCAAGATTTCTAAATAAAATTGGCTTTTTAAAGTTCCAGCGATATTTTAGCTTGGTCCGTGAGCACTTATCGAAGCACAAACCCTTACTGAATATGCGACAACTGACCCATTGAAAAATAATATATAGGCGAACACTAGCTTGCATATTTTGTGTATGATTTGGGTCGAACTTAGAATTTGCTTTACGTTCCTTCGAATTTTGGCCTAAGAAGGCCACAAAGTTACCAGTATTTACATGAATTGCAATTTTGTTGTGTAATTAAGGTTATTTTTCGTTCTCGTGCTCCAGTGCTTCTATTCCTGCGTCTGGCATTAAGAAAATGATTTGCAACTTTCCCGAGTTGAGTGTAAGTAATTGTCACAGTTTACAAAAATGTAGCTTATTTTATGTTATTATTTTGCACTAAACAGAGCCAAAATGACATGAAATACTGACAAACTCAAATAACTATTGAATTTTTGTAACCGTCAAATTCAAAACGTAATTTAGGTGGGTGAAATACAATTGACAAAATACCATTATTTCCTACTAAGGTATTATACATATAATATAAAGTTTTATTTTTAGATTTGAGTTTTGCTTTTTCGAAAACAAATAATATATATACACAAGATAATTATGTCTTGAATTGTTTTAGGAAAAATTTTAATAGATATAATAATAGCTTTTACTGAGAGATAGATATTATCGAAAATTATATTCATTTTAATAATAACCATCATAAAAGACATCAGACCCTGGCTTTGTAAAATGTAAGGTTCAAGGAAAAAATAACAAAAAAAGTCACAGTACACTTTTAAAAATTGTTGATAACGTTGTAGTGATAGCAATACTTTATTTGAGAAAAACTCGTTAATGAAAATGATCGCAAAGATCTTTATTTGGATTTATTAATTTTGATTTATTTCAAAAAATTTTGTGCAGTGGTTGATTCTAGAAAAATCAGTTATTTTATCGCTGGTAAAAAATATTCTTCCCCAATTTTGTAATGAATAGTAACTGTTTTTTAGTGTAATATCTTATATCTTTTTCCAAAGAGAATATAAATTAAAAAAAAAAGTTGTAGATCGCAAAAAAAACTACATGAAAACAAAACAACGTCACCAGTCCAAACTTAAATTAGATCACGAAATTTTTTATCGATATTTTGATATAGAAAAACCAGATTAAAAGATAAATGATGAGTATATGTAACCTATATAACAATAATAGAAAGACATACTTGCTTTAAATTACTTGAAAATTTATTCTAATAAGATATCAAGCTATACCAATTTTGCATCCTACGTACTATCCTATAAATAACCCAAAACTAGTAATATTTAACCTATGCAAATAATGTGTAAAAACAATTTTTTTTTACCTAATAATTCTCCCTTGGAATTGTACAGTTGAATAGAAGGCAAAGCAATGTGAGGAGATGACTTAGAGGTTGAAATCTCCCAGTTCCAGTTTCTTGGTTTTTTTAGTTGAAGACGTATAATTTCTTTAAGGAAGCTTTCCTCCCCAGTCATTATAATCTCACCTAAAAATAAATAATTTAATATATTTTTCTACAGGCAAACCACGAAGACTATAATTCTAATTACTACGTGCTATATTTTCTGATAACAGACTGCATAATTGGAATGTTTGATTCTCTAAATATCCTCTTTTAATATTAAGAATGGCAGAAAATATGGTGCGGTTATAGGTATTTGTTGATTTAAATTTTGCCTGTCACACATACCCATACAATTTTAAAATTACATGTTTAGTGTGTTTAGTGGCAAAGCTAAATAAAGTGTCATTTGAAACCAAAACTGTACATTTGTACTGTACAATTACAAAAATAATTACACTTTTTATTTGATTAAATAATTGATTAAGAAACTGACCGGCTTTTCGACAACCACTTTGCCATATTTTGACTTAAAATCCAGAGCTGTTATAAGCAGATTAGTTCATGTGGGGAAATAGGTGAATATCCTAAATATTTGTTTTAGTCAATTAAATCTAGGTATTTTTGCGAAGATGCGAACAATGCAAAAATAAATTCTTACTACTATAAAACTCTTTAAAATGAATATAAAAAAAATATGGAAATACTAGAACGCAAAATTTCAGAACGTTATATTCGTTGCAAAAGTGTAAGTTAATGAACTAATACGAATTATGCATGTATCATGAATTACTCCGGTTTCAGAAGCCCTTTTTTATGACTTCATATCTACGGTCCTATTATTCTTGGAAAATTCAGTAAAATCCAGTAGCGATTGTACAATTAATACATAAAAATAACGGGTTTCAAGCGATGGTCTAGAATACGGAAAGTATTCTAGACCAAGAACCGCTATATCAGTCAGCTGTTCTTTGTTGATGTTATTAATTAAGTAAAAAAAGAAAAGTACTGTTTAATTTGGCTTATACGGGCATAACGTAAAATTATAAATTTACCAACATGGACGGTACCTAATAGCGATGTCAGATTTGACGTCCAGTCAGGAACGCCGCGCTATAAGATTAGAATATTTGGCAGAATCAACAATGGTTATGATACTGGTGAGTTTAAATATGTACAAGTTCTAACGAATTTCTTATCAGCGGTACGACAGCTCAATTGGTTAGAGCAATGGACTAGTGTTCCAGAGGTGCGGGTTCGATCCCCGCTCGTACCATAACTTTTGCTGTTGACTATAAATATTTCTGAAATATATTTCACAGTTTAAAAACAAACTGATAAAATACTTCTGTTCAAAATTTGGCTTATACGGGCATAACGTAAAATTATAAATTTACTAACATTGATGGTACCTGATAGTGATGTCAGATTTGACGTCCAGTCAAGAAGGCTGCGACATAAGGTTAGAATATTTGACAGGACCAACAATGGTTATGGTACTGGTGGGTTTAAATATGTACAAGTTCTAACGAATTGCTTATCAGTGGTACGCTAGCGTAATTGGTTAAAGCAATGGACTAGTGATCCAGAAGTGCGGGTTCGATTCCCGCTCGTACCATAAATTTCGCAGTTGATTATCAATATTTATAAAAATCATAGTGCAGAGTTAAACATTTTTTTTTGCTTATTTGACAGTCTGAATCCGTTCCTGCGTTTACATTTTCTCTTAATTTGCACCTAACCTATTAATCCATAAACCTTTTTGTTTTAACTGGGCAATCTTACATGTCCCTGATAACTCGCCTACCAGAAAATGTCATTTCCCTGTTTGATAGCATTGCCTTCCGTTAGATAATTTGTATATTTGTACCTATATGTTCTTAATTATAAAAATTAATGCGTGGCATTAAATTCCGTTAAACAAAATTCCAATGTCAAATTACATTTTATTCGAAAACAAATATTCTATTTAAAATCCCTATCTTTTTGTATTAATTATATTACAATTTCGGGTCAATTTTTGTGGCATTCTGACAATTGGGAAAATTGAGTAAAAACAGATATAATTTACCATTTTCGATTTTAATAAATATCTGAATGCCACATAAATTGAAAATAAATATTTTGGCAAATTACGTTTTAAAGTTATCATATTTTCTGTACACAGTTATTTAGCTGAGTTCACTCATTAAAAAGCAATTAGTAGCAAGTTGTGCTGCAAAATAATGATTTAACTTAATAAGTGACCATATTAAATCATAAAATCAATAGTAATAATTTGGTTGAATATTGGTTAACATGATATTAATATTGATAATACTTGAAATTTCTTATAAAGCTTTTAATACTTCAGCACTAGATATTAATGTAATATGCTGTTAAAATGGCATATTTGTAAAGCTCCATAAAGTTTATAATAAAAAATCTTTATCAGGGATTTCCTATATAGAGATTACTTGAAATCAAAATAAAAAATTTTGAAAATTAAATTGTTCAAATTTAGAAAATATATATTATACTATTCTTTTAGATCAAGCCTGCTTATTTATTGGTAAGACACAGGATAAAATCATTAATGCATATTAATATAACTTTGCCTTTGTGAGGTTGTGTCTTGCTTTATTAAACACGTCTATGATTTAACTCATTTCTTGACTCTTTTTGCAAATGAATAGTAACCTACTTATTAAAATGTATCTTTTTTACTTTTTTTCTAAATTCCTTATAACCCACTGAGTAAGCACATGTTTTCTCAGTTCCGTTGATCTACTGTGTGTTTGTGACATAGATAAAAAACTGCTTATTCTATTGACTGCAAATTATTGCAAAAATTAAGGATCATATGGGAATGACCTGGTAATATTTTGGTAAAAAACAAATATGGAGGAACAAAATGGCGACCTAGTAAAATGTTGAAAAAAAGAGCAGACAAGGGAAAGGGGTAAACCACTTTATGATTATGTTACTGCTTGCTACCTCAACATAAGTACTTAATAAGGGATGGACACCAATATTTATTAGCTCTTATTATTAAAAGAATATATATATTACATTAGCTAGGTTGTGAATTAAACTTAATCCTGAATTGGCATTTTCTTCATAGTTCTTCATAGTTCATAGTTAAATAAGTAATCTATCCCATGTCAAATGTATAGGGCAAGTCTGTTGCGGCGGTTGTGTGTGTCTCTGGCCTTCAAGTTCTCAAGCTAGATGCCCCACGAAGGCAAATTTTGTTTAAAATAAATAAAGGGCGCACGTCGGTTGTGGCGAGCTTTATCAGTAACACACTAATATTGCCTTTCAAAGAGTATCGTTCGGATCTGACAATAAATTGTTTATAGTTGTGTAAAATCTAAAAGACCCAACATAGGTATGTTCGTGTGGTAGGCCAATATCCAACAATAAAGAAAAAATGCTGATGGTGAATGAGGAATCTAAAGATATATCTTCTTACCTGGCAAGTTGCTAAACAGAGAGTCTTCAAAGTTATATTCAAATGGTCTATATAAATCTTTCAAAACGAAAAGCATTGGCAAAATACAGAATGTGACAAGCTAATACGTACATAGAACATAGTTGTATGAGTTAGGGGACGCCTAGATTTCAATTAAGTATTTAACCTTCGTTCAATAAAATGGTTTGTCGAGTGTACAGAATAATAATCATATCTAGCCAAAAAATACGTCGGATAATGTTGTTTTGTCATGGCAAATTAACTTTAAACTTTGGATCCTAGTTTCCTACAAATTCAATGCATGTAACGTCAGAAATTATTCGTGTTTTAGTTAATTCAACGTTATATAGTATCGAACAATGTCAATTAGTGTCCAAAGTGACTCTTTAAAATACATCAAAATTTCACATTTTTGTGCAAATTTTTGGACATTTATTATAGAATTCCGAGCCTCAAAAATTTTTAATCTGCTTTTTATCAGTCATTGTTAATAATTAAAAAAAAAGAGCGTCCTAAAAAATATATCAGACTTTGAAATATTGTCTATTAGAAATAGATCCCCGTATACCGCATTTAAATACAATCGTCGTATCCCGTGTTCGAGGTTTTTTCTTAGCATACCTCGATTAATAAGGAGAAATATTATTTACATACGTTTTGTGAAACCTTACTTAAGATATTTATATTACGTTGAGAAAGTATTAGAGATTACAATATTAAAGTAAAACTCTCTACTCTATCTCTACAGAGTGTCTTCTTGGCATTTGATTTCTTTTAATTGTCCATACTACGCTCTAGGAAGTTAGTTTTAATTGTGTTTTTGGGAATTTCAGTTAACAAATTCTTTAACTTCCCCTTTATTGGATTTTCTATGACTTTCTTTGCTCTTTTGTCATGAGTCTAGCAAGTTTTCTCTTATTTTTTTTTATTTTGTTCCTTGTCTTTTCGCTCCTTCTTTTCTGTCCAGTAGACGATATGTAAGGAGCCTTTTTGCTTTGAAATTTTCTAATTCTAAACTAGTATTCATTTCATTTTCAAAATTAAAACATTCATCTTTTGTTTATAATCTATGCTTCAATATCCTGTTCCTTAGTAATATGAGCAATAATACATTGGTCCAGAATAGTGCCTAGTTCGGTTAGCTTTAGAAAGTGTTTTAACTGAAATACATGGAGTCTTAATCGTTTAAACTTCTTGTGTTAAAATGTTATTATATTATCTTTTATTTTCAAATATTCTTTGTTTTTTACATTCGTGAAGTCAGTACAGTCCATTTCTTAACCTGACGTGTTTTTATTATCAAGATCATGATATTATTTCAAAGACAGATCATTTGCGATATTCTCTGTTTACCATTTTGCGATACAAAATCAGAAATTAAGTGGTCATAAGTGATTATTGGTATATTTTTTATCTTAAATTCGTGGGAACTCGTTTCACTTGTTTTGTTTTTAGTCTCAGAATTCTCTTTCTCACTTCCCAGATGTTAAAAACCATACAGAAATAATTACTTTAATTTACTAAGTCCGACAGTATATGAATAGAAAAATTGCTTAGACTACTTGGCTTTATCAACAGATTTTTTATTTTTAACATCTTACCTACATCAATTGAAAACCATTCAATCTACTTAAATTATTACAACAATATTTAAAATCGGTGAAATTGTTTTTTTATGTAATAGTTCCACTGGATTTTCCCTTCTCCGTTGTGAGACAGTATTTTTCCATAGCATCTTTACTGTCTTAAAAATCACTATATATATCACAACGTTAGAGTATCCTGGTGATATTAAGGTATAAGGCTAATAAAAGAGTTTTTAATTTCTCACACAATTGAGGCACTTAAAAAGTAATGTGCCACTTCTGGTCCAAGGAACAAAATTATATGAAACTGACAGCCAATTTTTAAAAGAAGATATCTTACTTATATAATCATAAAAGTTTTTTGATTTCTTCCATCCGTAACTACTTAATTCTACACCCGACTCTCTAAGAACGGAATTGGCAACAGCTGGTCGTAACTGTTTATAGAAATAAAAAAATAATCGACGATTCGCAGCCCTTACTTTTTAAATAATCCCAGGTTCCATCAGACCGTTTTTTTTTTAATCTGAGCCGAAATAGAAGCATTGCTTGGCTTGAAAAAGTTTCTACTCAGATTTAAACATCTTCCTTACGGCGTGAAATTTGTTCTACAATATAATTTGCATATGTAGGTGCTTGCATTATCAGATTCCAATTTTGGAAGGGGTTGCATTTTGGAATTGATCTTAATGCCTAAACTAAGTATAACTATGAGAGATAAAATATTAAAATCCAGTAATTTGCCCTTGGCCCTAGTGCCAATGATTGGATTGAAGAAGGTTTCTCTAGTTAGTTACTGAAATACCCGCAAATTAGACATTTTGAGGTTAGAAACAGCTTAAAATAATTCCGTAAATATCCCTTTTTTATTCGGAAATTTTATTTGTCTACAGAAAATCAAAATACTCCTAAGAAAACCTACTAATTAAAGGTCCTTATCTTATAAAATTTGCTCAAAATCGACCTAGAACTAGCATTGTTTTTAAGTGACGTTTTTGCGGAAGTACCCCTTATATAATGGTTGCCTAAATGTTTCACTGGAATAAGGAAGTTTGCCAAATTGCTTGTTTTATATTAAACTTCTGAGATTTTATCATATTATGTTAAAAAACTACGCTTTAATCCAGTGTTACCAAGAACTGGGTCGGGCGCTAACAGCTGGGTGGTTTACTCTATTTTAAATAGACATTCCGATAAACAAAAATAAATGAACCCGTAAAAGGGTGCCAGTTGTGCTTTTTATCAGTAGTTTTGAGCTGTGTTGACATATTTGCACGCTCCGGGTTCTTAATCCCAGTTGGCTTTCTTCCCGCTCGAACGATCCTGGTTCGGCTGTCTGTAGACAGGGTCAGGGTTGATAACCGCAGTTGGCTTTCTCCCCGCTTGAACGACCCTGGATCTGCTGTCTGTAGTCCTAAATTACGCTACTCGCTTCAAATATGGTTGATGCCTTTGATAGGGCGAATTTATGTTGGGCTATTTACTACTGTTACTACTTGGGCTGCTTCTAACTTAATATTATTATTTACCTAAATAAAACGTTAAATACTACTTCACATTCGAAAAAGTTGTGCCTGTGTCTACAATTTTACATAAAACTGCGAAATTGATAAATGTATTAATTTTATAAGAGCAGACAGCGAAAAATATTTCGTTTTAGTAAATTTACTTTAACCCCATAGTTGCATTTATCAATAATTTCGTTTTGTGGCTCACAACTGACTAGTTTGTAATATTGAACGATCTTGGTAGCATGCAATTTGCGATTCCAATGCATTTTTGAACATTCGCGCTATCCCAAGCTCGAATGATGTAATTCTTTTATTATTTGTTGGCACGTGATAATGAATAGGTTATTTCCACAAAATGAACTGCAAATCCAATTTCTGGCGAAATTGGATTGGCTCGAAATAAAAACAAGAGTTTTAATAAAATGTAGAATTTTTTTCCTCTGCTGATGGTTGAAATATAATTTATTTTTAATAGGCCATAAAAGGCAAAATTTTAATGTCATCAACAGTTTATTTGCAAATTAGTGGCCTTAAAGATAATTTACAAAAGTAAGTCAGTCTAATTTGACACAGGTTAGACTGTATCAAATTAGACTGACTATTTCATTTTTGTGGTTTTTGTAATCTTATACATAACGAGGGAAATGAAAAAAACGAATAAAAAAAATAAGTATTAATAGTTCTTCCCGGCAGCCAATGATATTTATAGTAAAACGCAATTTTTACTTAAGTAATGTGTGAGTAAGCAGAATTCACACCAACTTTTTAGGTCAGGTGATAGTTCTCAAGGAAGGGAAAAACAGAACAAAATAAATTCTGAATTTTGATCTTTTTTATGTGAGTTCAAACGAATGCTTAATGTAGGCAAATTTTTCACCATAAGCCAAATTTTAGACAGGCCCTTAAGTCCTATGTGGATCATGCCAAACCGCAACACTTTAGAGTGCACCTGTATTTCAAATCGGATTTTCGATAATTTGAGCTTAGTTTAGCATGTTATTTTACCGCTCTAGCGACAATTTATGACTTTAATGATGCTTCTATCGAAGAACCTATGCTAACGAGGCAAATTCACTTAAAAGTAAGGGTCTTGTTACAAAAGTTCTCGTTTTAATATACATCCGGAATTTTGTCCATTCCTCTTAAAATTGGCGCGCTACCGCAAGCTTTCCTCACAGCCAACCTAACCTGACTTCAAGAAAATACATTAATCGCATTTTCATTAATTATAAGTTATGTTGAAAAAAAAATAAAGGTAATCACCAGAATGGGGATTCGAACAGAAATGCGTTGCATCCAAAGTCGAGAATTTTACCACAGAGTCAGAAAGCTCACCCTGAAAATTCAACAAAACTTGTTTATATTCCGCCTAAATAGACGACGTGGCGTGATCCGCATATAGGAGTCTTTTAAAATTTAGCCCCACATATAATTCAATTCTTATATAAGCTTGTTGGGTTCATATTAGGTATATACAGGGTGAATCAACGGTAAGAGATATAGGTTAAACAGATATAAGTTAAATAGTCCAAATTTCCAGATTTGTTAAGTGTCCAGTAGTTTGATCACTTAAAATCTAGAGAAATACGATACTTTTAAATTTTTTTTTACTGAGTTATTCCTGAATATTGCAATAATAGAGGAACATTTGTCTCATAGGCAAGAATACATATGTAGATAAACTAGAAACAGTACCTCAAGAGGAAAGCTATAGAAGAACACGAATCCTTCAGTGCTTTGGATTTGCCTGAAATGAAAAAGTTCCAAGCCATCCAAAGAGAATACATAAGGCCTGTTACGTCCCATCCTTGCAGTGCAATAGGTTCAGCATATTACAAAATAGGTAAATATTTATCCAATATTTAAAACCCATTTTTAAAACCAATATAAAACTTATACAGGGTGATTCAAAAACATGCGTCATTGTTTAATGGAGATTCCTTGGACTAAAACAAGAGAATAATGTCACATACACAGGTCTAAAACCGCTTCGTTTGCAAGAAAAAGTGTGTTAATTTTTTTTTGCTTTTTTCTGCTATGTATTATATCTGGATTTTTGGGCAGGAATAAAATTCGGTGTAGTTAAACCACATACAAACATGGTACACTTTGTTCCTGCGAGAGCTGTAATTTCTCTACTAGTTCTTGGTGCAGAATTATTATTAATATTATTATCGAAATTTTTCAACAAATGGCCTTTTTCTTTTAATATTATCCATCCAGCACGTTGTTTTTGTTAGGTACAGGGATATCTACTAAATAAAGTGTCTTTGTTTCCTTATTTAATGAAGATATTTGGGTAAAATTAAGTGAGTGATAATGACAGTGTTTATTTGTGCTGCGTCTACCTGCCACCGGATGATGACATAGCTAGGGTATCTTTTATGTCAAAATTCGGCTGGATCACTGAAAGGGTGAGTAATAGTAAAATTATAATATGCGGAGATTTTAACTGCTCTGGCATAAACTGGGCCTTTACTACTGATAGCTGTTTAGTACCCTCGAATGCGGATGTAAAATCTGCAGATCTCGTTGATATGCTTTCCTTTTTCGGAGTGGTCCAGTTCAACTATTTAAGAAATAGGCTAGGAAAAACATTAGATTTAATACTGTCAAACGACTATAACACAATTACATCTATTTCTCAATGTACATGTCCGATGGTGCTGGAGGATCCTTATCATCCAAGTTTGGAGTCTTTTCTTGATATAGGGTTCGCCAGATCACTGCACATACCAAATTATAAGTTTTTGAATTTTCATAAAGCTAATTATAATATTATAAATGACGCAATACCCAGTGCCCCATGGAATAATTTACTTAGTAGTAATAACTTAGAAACTAACATTCTAAAATTTTATCACAGAATAAGTAATATAATATATATATTATATATCCAGCATACTTTTCTAGTTCCACCATTAAGGTGATCAAAGAAAAAAATAAATTCCATAATAAATGGAAAGTTTATGGAAGTTTGAGTGATTTAAATATCTTTAGAAGCCGTTCAAAGACACTAATTAGAGAAGACTACCATTAATCTATCAATCATATTGAAGCGGAAATTCCCACAAATTGCAAAAAATTTTGCATTTTGTATCTGCTAAACGCGGAAAAACAGATATACCTTTGGAAGTGTATTTTGAAAAACTGTACAGCTAGTAATAATAATGATGTTTGTAACCTTTTTGCAACTTTTTTAAATCTGTATTTGAGCCAAAAACTAACAACCTAATAACGTCAGAGAGTTTTTCAGGAAATGCGGCTTTCAGTCGACTTCAATTGTGTGAGTCGGAGATCTTTCTGTGCTTAGAGAACTGGATCCTAAAAAGGGAGCCGGTTCTGATGGCATTCCGGCTATATTTGTCAAGAAATGCGCCAACGATTTATGCCAACCACTTCTAAAATTATTTAATCAATCGCTCAATGAGGGCCATTTTCCTACTGTATGGAAAATGGCCATTGTTGTGCCCATCCATAAGTCTGGTGATAGGAGTAACATAAAAAATTATAGACCGATCTGCAAGCTCTGTACGTTTGCAAAGGTATTTGAAAAGTTAGTCTATAAACATATTTTTTACCTAGTTAAAAACATAATCAATAGCTAGCAGCACGGATTTTTTGCAAATAGATCGATTGACTCTAACCTCATTAGTTACTCGCAATTCATCTTAAATAGTTTGGATAACCGTCTTCAGGTCGATTCAATTTACAAGGACTTTAGCAAAGCATTCGATAAGATTAACCATGAAATTCTTATTAATACATTGTCCGATATCGGTGTAGACAGCATAATCCTCAAATGGTTCAGATCTTATTTAACCGATCGGGAGCACTCCGTTGCGGTTGCGGGATCCTCGTCTGATTCATTTATCATTTATATAAATGATATCAGTAAATGCTTTAAATTTTCGAATTATTTATTTTATGCGGATGACCTGAAGATTTATAAAGTAATACAAGATAGCGTCGATTGTCAGCAATTGCAATCAGATCTCGCTAGGATTGAACAATATTGTTCTACAAATAATCTATATTTAAACACTGAAAAATGTTTTACAGTTAGTTTTATCCGTAATCACTAAAAAGTGCTTTACAATTATAGTTTGAATTCAAACCAGCTTCGTAGAGAGGGCCAAGGCGTTATCTTCGATGATAAGATGCTTTTTGATAAACAAATTGACAATATTGTTAATAATGCGTTTAGAATGTTGGGATACATAAACAGGCAATCGAAAGCGTTTCAAAATAATAGTACTTTACTGACCCTCTATCATGCTTATGTTTTTAGTCGACTGAATTTCGCCTCCTCTGTTTGGAATCCCATATATGATTTCTATATTCAAAGCATGGAGCGCGTACAGAACAAGTTTTTAAAATCTTTGGCATTTAGGAACAACATGGCCACAGATTACAATTATTTACGTAAAGAATTTAAACTCTTAAGCCTGGCAGATCGCAGGTTTATAAATGATATCGTTTTTCTGAAAAAAATTATTTGTTGCCAAGTCGATTAAACTGATCTTTTATCCCAAATTCCAATAGGAGTTCCTCAAAGAAATCTAAGAAACACTCATTCTTTTGTACCTCCTATGGCTCACACTAATAGCTGTGCAAACTCTCCTATATTTAGAATGTTAAACTCTGCAAATGTTCACTGCGATAACATTGATTTGTTCTGTATGTCCTCCAAAAATATTAAAAAAGCTTTAAAGGCCGATTTTCTAAATGGGTATTAAGCCATAAGTTTTTTTTTTCCAGTATTGATTATATTGCACTATGTGTTAATTAATAGATTATAATATGTAGCTGTGTAGTTTTAGGTGTATGTTAACGATTAAATTAACATTAATAGTGGACACAATTTTGTGGGCTAGACCTGTATGTGTCCCAAAGAGAAATAAATAAATAAATAAATAAACAGTACTACATCAGGCCGATTATTCGTCTCCCATCTGTCTTTGATAATTGCCCGGCCGTAGTAGAGTTTGAAGGCATTATTTTCAAGCACTGAACTAGGTTGGTATTTATAATAGAGCACAAAGGGGTTCAGAAGCTCGTATTTATTGGCAAGGTTCTGGTGTATGATGTTATACACCTGGTTATGTCGCTGGAGGTCCACGGTGTTTGCTAGGTAAGTGTAGCCAGATGTTATATGCCGTATAGTCTCTGATCTTTCACTACATTTTTGACACTTATCGGATTCAATAGATAGGTCTTTGATGATGAATTTCGTGTGTTAATAACTTGGTCCTGTATTGCCATCATAAATCCTTCTGTCTCTGGTAGTAGTAGTTCATTCTTCAGCCACCTGTTGGATGCTTCCTTATCTATCTGGGGCTGATTGTGATTTCGGTCGTGCAGTGCTATTTGAGCCCACTGTTCTTGTTTGTCATGGTCTGAAAGTGACTTTAGGATGAGGTTGTCACTTGCGAGATTGAGTGTACAGTACGAGTTGTCACTAGAGATCTTACACCTTCTCTTCGTAGTTAAGTCATTCGGGGAGTTGATGACCTTGGGTGGTGTGACCAGTACTTGATTATAGTCCCTCTAGTCTATTTCAAGGTTCCGAAACTGTAGGTCAGCACGGGCACAGCATAGGTGTTAATTACTGTAAAGAGATTTCTGGCGTGCCTGATCTTTCAGCTTGGTCTTTCCTTGCCTACCCTGAAGCAGTCTAGCTTGCTGGAATCCTAGATATTTGTAGGTCTCTCCTTGGTTCATAGAACTATTTCTCCATTGGATAGGGGTACATCACCATTAATGACTTTGCATTTTTCTATGTTTAAGGCTCTACATTTTTCCATTCCAAATTCCATATGGATGTCTTTCTAGAGAGTGTCACGTCAATAAGCTTTTTTAGTTGGGTATGGCTTCCACCATAGAGCTTAATATTATCCACATATAGAAGGTGGGATATGGTTTGGGAATTGACTCTATTGGCTCTGATGTTGAAGCCAAGTCCTGTATTGTTGAGCAACGTGGATAGGTGATTCATCGCTAAGCGGAACCAAACTGGACTTAACGAGTCTCCTTGGTAAATTCCCTTATTGATGTGTATCTCATCGGTGGTAAGGGATTGATCGCCATTATAGATTCTCAGGTTCGTTCTCCACTGGAGCTTGATAGTTGCCCGGAAATTAATGGAATATGATCAACTCCAGTTGCTGGTTCCGTTAATAAATCTGCAAACTTTCTTCTTGGTGATTGAGTCAAATTCCATTTGTGGTGCTTTAATTTGATCAAGTTGAGATTGTAGTATTTCGGTTATGCTCATTTGGTTTTCCCGAGATGTTCGACCAAAACTCTGTCAAATGCTCTTTGCTCGGCAGTAGTAAGTATTGGTTTGATCTTTGGTGTTATTGATATTCCGATAGAACTGTCTTTGGTTAGTGTTGAAAAGCCACTTCTGTCTTTTTATCTTTGAGCATTTGTTGTATCTCTGCATCGCGTTTTAAGTCTTCTGGAGGGGTGTTCATTTTTACGAAATTCTGCAAGTCTTCCTAGTTCCTGTCTCAAATGATCCAATGTCTTCTTAAGTCTTTTCTGCCATATGGGTTTTTGTTGATGTGTAGCTTTGCCAGTTTTCTTCTTTAATCATCTTCATCGCACACATTTGTTGCATTTCTCTTCAAAAGCTGGTACATGTGTTTAATTTTCACTGTTTTTAGTTAGTACGTTAAGGAGTATGATGGGTTAAGAAAGACCGAAATCAAGGTTCTTCCTATAAACATTTCCAGGACCATATAGTTCTTTTTATTGAGTTTTATTTTCACCAGGCTATTCTTCAAGGCCTTGGGCATCAGACCCCGTTTTTCCTAATATTTTCTTTCAAATTTTCAATTGAAATATTCATACCTTAATAACCCAATTTTGTAAACACATGCATAAGTTTATGAAGCGGATGCTGCCTAGATGTCGAGACAATACCCTGTAGCTTTCTGGAATCAAATAAAGTGTTTCAATCAACCTCTCAGGATTTACATATCTTCACGTTTTATTAAAACATATTTCCTCAATATTATTGGTGCGTCTGTTGGTATGTTTATCAGTTCCCGGCGTTCCAAAAAAAACCAATTACACGATTGACTTCAAAATTTGGTCAAGAACTAAGGGTCAACCTTAAATGTAGTGTTACATAGAACTGAACGTGAATTGGTAACATTTTGTTAGAAATCAAAGATAACAAAACAAAATGGCGGCAAAATATTTAAAAAAGCAGCCTGAAAAAATGAACAAAACCGACTAGCAGTAACAAGTGAAAAATAATATGTTATCATCATATCATCTGAAAAATGTTACTTTGCAAAGTTCGCGCCAAATATTTTCTTAATTACCTAACAACAAAAAAAATATGTAATGAGTTTTTGATGTCTAATACCACGAGTATAATGTCTAACTGTCTCTATTAGTTTGTAGCCGACTTCACAGACCAAAATTTTTCAGATAAAATAAAATAATATTTTTCACTTTTTTGTGTCGATTTTATTTATTATTAGGTTTTTGAGTTACAGGACGTTTTTAAAACTGTTGCATTTTCAGACACCCCTCGTAACCCAGCTATCTGATAACTTATCAAAAAGGTGAAAGCTGTCCCTTATATGACTTTTTCTGTACAATTCAGTGCCACAATAATTATACCCCGTATACTTATTCGGGTCAAAATGTTATCAGACCCTACTTTGTTCTTTTAAATAAAAGACACTGTATATTATTCTTTATATTTATTAGGAATAATGTGGGTTTTCAAAAATATATACATGTATGCAATTATTTTGAAAAACAAGCTCAAAAATTGGAGATTTTCTAAAAGTTTCTTTTGTGTCCAATTAGTAAGTAGTAGCGAGGGTAGTAGGATATGGCTAAAATGTATTATAAACAAAATGCATGTAAGTAATTGTTATTCTAAAATGTAATACTTTCAAATTTAATTTAAAAGAACTTTTGTAAGTAACAACTCTTAATTATTTATTACAGCATCTTAACATAATTATGATAAAATTATTAAATTTGTCTCAAAACAAAGCAATAAAATAAAACTTAAGCTACGATAAACAAAAGAGAAACAAAATTTTGAAAAAGCAAATAGTTTTCAAAGGTGGTTTTCAAAATGACGGCCATCTTCCCATATGTAAAATTGTCACATTATCGTTATTCTTCTAATGGCGTTAAAAAGAATCATAGGCCTTATTTGCAAATTTTAGAAAGTTAAATCGATTGCCGCACGAAACTCCGCTACAGACTGATATCGTTATTTTTTTTATATATCTTATTTTGTATGAAACCCCATAATGAAAATTAAAAATCGAACGATCTAGAAATCGAGGGGGCCATCTTACAGGTCCGTTGAGAACAAATCCATCTTTGAGGAAAATTATCCTCTAAAAATGCCCTTAAAAGCGCAGAGTTGCGGTTAGGGGCACTGTCTTGTTGAAGAAAAACGGCATTATAGAGTGCGAATTGAATATTATCCATCAGTTGTATAATAATTTCCTGGGGGTTGGATAAATGATCCGTGCTCTACTAAATTTTATTTAAGGTGCAGAGACCTGCAAATGTGTCTCGGAAAAATTGCCTTCTCTCTCGCGATTTAATATGAACAAAAATTACTTCTAAGATACCTCTAATCATTGCACTCAAAATACGTATCATACTTTTCGTAGATCGCCATTATTATAAAAAAAGTAAATTAAATATAGTATATAGTTAAACAGAAACACCAAAACAACAAAAATATTTCATTAATAATCAAAAACTGAAAAAAGTTTTTGACGTTTTGCTTTTTGTTCCAGAAAACAAATTAGCCATAGCCTACTACCTACTAATCAGACAAAGAAAATTTAAAAAATCTGGAATGTTGAGCTTATTTTTCAAAATAACTGCATATATGTATATATTTTTGAAATATTTTTTGGTGGTGAAATGAAATGTTTAAAACATTAACGTAAAAAAAATATCTTTTTATTCAATACAGGCCAAATTTTGCACAAAAATTAAATTTAATATAGGGATAGAGTGGTATGAATTCAACATAATGGAACAAAGTGACAGTTTTAAAAAATTATGTGGAAAACTACTTATTCAATTTATTTTAAATTATGCGCCAAAATCAATTGTGCCATAGGTGGAAACTGGTAAAATATTGATAACAATCCAATATTGTGAAACAAAATGGAGCCCAATGAAAATGTTAAACGACACTAATAAGAAATATAATTTTATTTGTACATAAGCAAATCGTAATTATAACGTGAATACTAAGAACTAAACGTATTTAAATCTTATTTCCCGATCTGAAAAATATGCATTATGACATAACTGTCATAATGTATATTCACGTCACAGTGTTGCAATTTTATTTGAATAAACCAAATGGCAATATGGTAGTCCCAATATTCCAAATAAATCATCACAGAGTTGTAAAAAGCACATCTTAATATATCTTCTTATCATGAAAATATTCACTTCGAAAAATCCTCTTAAAATATCCGTCTTGCGTTTCCCTTTCATACATCATCGCAACTGATTGCAATTTATACTTGTACAGTCCTTCATATTCACTAAATTTAATAACTTCGTTTTAAGAGAACTTCAAGTTATATCGCAGACATAATTAGTTCTGTAACTAGTACTGCTTCTTTATTTCAAGGGGAAATTTAATTTAACGCTTCTATTAAGTAGCTGTTCGTAACGGGGCAAATTAATTGCTCCTATCATTTTCACCCTGCTTCTCAATATTCAACTTTGCTAAAATTAATTGGATTTACGTGCAACTAAATGAGTTTTGATTGGATAGCTAGCTACAAGAAATGTGGATTACTTCAACTTGTAACCAACAAAATATAGAACATTTCAGAATATAATATAAAAAAATCTGCTTTCTAGGAACATTTAGCTAGATTTCTAAGAAATACCGATATTTTGTTTCATGTCATTATCTTGGATTTGTATCAATGTAAAAACCATTTCGCGTTCAGTTCTCTATAACACTACATTTCAGGTTAACCCTTAGTTATCGTCCAAAATTTAAAGTCAATCGGGAAAGTGATTTTTAGGAATGCCGCGAACTGACAAATATAACGACAGACACACCGTTGGAATTCAAGGAACATTCCCCTGTAGCACAAAATATAGGTCCTAGCCTAGTGCACTGTTGGCCCAATATTTACAAGTGGGGCCAATATAGAAGTTATTTAGCCTACGTAGGTGTTATATTAGCAAAAAATATAAGTTTCGATATATAATGCCACTTTTAGACCCATATAGGCCCAATATTTTATCAGTGAGGTAAATATAAAGGTTGTTTAGCATATGTAGGTGTTATATTGGCAAAAAAAATATGTTCGATATATAATGCCACTTTTGGGCCAATATAGGACCAATATAATATCACCTCTTATAAATTTCTATCCGTTCGATGTTTTTTAATTAATGTAGTACCTTCGTTGGGCCAATATGGACATAACATATTTTTCCAGAATATTCGGACTCTATATCACCAATGATGGGCGATCAGACTGATCGGTCCGTTTCGGTCTTATTCGAATGCATGCGGGGTATCGCATGACCTTGTGCTTCTGACTTCCCGACAGTTGCTGGAATGGAGAGTTATCTCGGTAAATATTAAGATTCTATTTCCCTTAAAAGGAATGTAAAAACAAATATTTTTAAATGCGCCGAATCTTGGGTTTAAAAAGTAGTAGTTATTCCCCAAATTTCGTGTCATTTGCGACTTTTGGCAACGCCAAGTAACTGTGGCTTCTCTGCTTCAAATACCAAATGCAAATGGCCGGTCAGTGTATGTATACATGGAAGACGGCACTGACGCCATAACTTCACGTTTTTAGAAGACAATTGTTGTGAGATAAAGTGCTAATATTTGATGCATTTTGGTAAGTTTTATTTACGTCTATATTTTGCATTTGCAGCTCTAGAACTAGGTACACACTAGATTGTTTTCAAAATATTCACGCCGAACTGAATATTGCCAGTAAAAAAATCACGAGATCGGATTCGTTAATGACTTAAGTTTTTAAGTTTTAAATCAGTTAGTGATTCCTTCAGTTATAAACAATTTGTATAAAACTAGCACTTTTTTAAACTCACATTAGGTACAGGATTTATTTTTGCTATAGAATTGATTTTGATATTTATTGTACCCAATATTATAACCTGTTTGGCCCAATATAAAATTCAGGTTTACCCTTTATTCCAACTTAAAGCATATGGCAGGTTCTCAATGTAATTTGACCCTTTGTTAACATTTCTGAAAATTGATATCTATGTTTTAGTTCATGTCAAAAGAAGAATTTTTTATAATTAAATATGTTAAGGGGAAAGGGGTGAAATGGGGGATTAATTGGTAAAAAAAAACAATTTTCCGTTAATAATTAATTCGTTAATTAATACTGTCTTTTAATGGGTTTTGGGTATGCAGATCTGAATTATAAAAACTGTTTGTTATTTTAATGGAAAATAAGGAGTAAGGGTTAAAAGGGGAGGGGGGCGAAAGTAAAAAGTGTTTAAACAATCGAGTAATATGTCGTTTTATAGGCTCTTGGACATTAAAATGCCAATTTGAGATTTATTTTAGTGTTCATAGAAAAAAAAAAACAGTTATGGGGGTAAATATTTCGATTTATGTCGAATTTTTTCTTCTAGATACTTTTCTAATATATCGAAAGTCTAGTAAAATATATTAAATTTTAAAACATTTGATAGAGGGCCGGACGAAATTTGAAACCTGCCGTCTCCTTTGAGTCCAAATCCTACAGAGTGGCCTATTTACGAGGGGCCTAGGTATACCTTATTATCTCCGACATAAATTATATGGAAATAAGTTTTATATAAAAGTTATTCGTTTTAAAACGATCTTCAATTTTTTAATACTTTAAAAAGACTCAGCTGACTGTTTTGTTTTTTTATTTGTTTTCACCTATTTAAGGGGCAGTGCGAAGACGATTCAAAGATGATTTCAAGACAGTTTCGTTCTTTTAGCAGGAGCAAAGGACTGTGATAGAGGGCGCAAAATTCGCGTAATATGCCAAATACACCATTAGGCACCTAGCGAGAGGAAGAAGAATTAGTAGAAAACGATCTCGCAGTTCAACAGTCTAGTAACTGATGGAATCTCATTTTCATGTTTTGTTGATTTTTGTTATTGATTATAAAACCGAAAAATAAAATAACTTATTTTACTTAAAACTCTCTCTTAGGAGTACGTATGGTATTAGTCAATTACACGCTACTACTAAAAAAAATCTGATTGAATTTTTCAAATGACCTAGTGCTAGGCTCTTTATTGTAATAGAGCTCGACTGTTAAATTAATATAATGTATATATCTGAATCCGGTGGCAGAAAAACTTATTTTTACA
Source organism: Kuschelorhynchus macadamiae (assembly GCA_030620095.1). Lineage (NCBI taxonomy): Eukaryota > Metazoa > Arthropoda > Insecta > Coleoptera > Curculionidae > Kuschelorhynchus > Kuschelorhynchus macadamiae. The sequence continues at coordinate 107,918 of JAUTXW010000285.1, forward strand.
ATAAATTGTAAACAAATTTTTAAACATTAAACATTTTTTTATACCTACCCTCTCAGTTCCGTTTTTTGGGACAACAGACATACTAATGACATTATAACAATTTAACAATCGAGCTGTAATACAATAAAGGGCCTATATATATATATATATATATATATATATATATATATATATATATATATATATATATATATATATATATATATATATGGCAATAAAAAAAAAACAGGTTGAGAGACAGTATTGGTCCAGGATCAGTTCTTATTATTGGACCCAGATAAATTTCATATATTGGAGGTATATTGTGGAACAACATTGGTTCTAAACTAAATTCTAAATAATATTTAAATAATCTGACGAAAACTTTCTTGGTCCCATATAAAGTAGCCAATATTGGACCTTATAAATATGTGCTGCAGGGGTGGTTTTGAATTATTAAGGTATGGATATATCAAATGAAAATTTGAAAAAAATAGTAAGGAAAACGGGTCTCGCAATTGACTATCTACATAAATAGCTACCGATTTAATAATAGAAAAATGCTAAATCCCGGCTGAAACATGTGGTACTAACGAACTTAATTTCCAAGAAAGCTGAAGACATTACAGTTTAGAAAGTATCGGCGATTTTTCACTGCGCATCTTTCGACGTTCCTTAAGTTAAGTTCAAATAGCAAGCTCTTTCCACTGAGAATATCACCTTCTTTGGTGATATAATGATAGATGGTTTCAAAACAGCAAATCTACTTCTAAATATATATAATGACTATCTTCAAAAATAACTAAATTTTTCACTTACAGACAGTCAAAATAGCATCTACTCCTTTTAAATTTATTTTAATATTATAAAATCGTACCCATTAGCAAACAAAACTAGTTGTAGTAAATCATACAAAGAGACCTGTTTCTAAATTAAACAGTAAACAGACGCTAAGTCTCAGTCTCAGTCAATTGACTAACACCGAGACTTAGCGTCTGTTTACTGTTTAAACAAAACAAGGAATAAAATTAAAAGAAAATTATTTATGATACAATTAAAGTCTATTTTACTTTCGTATATTGCTGTTTATTACAACATTTACTATTATAGGACAAGTCTGTTTATTAAATTTCCAATAAAAAAGACATTACAAAAAACTACAAATATTAAATTCTTTTGCCAGATATTTGACATCTTTTGTCTTTAAGTTAAGATTAATATTTGTGGCGCGAATTTATCGGCGGAAATAACTTTTAAAACTGCGTTCAAGTGTGCGTCCGTCAATCGCGATCTTGCGGGAGATTTGTTTCCTCTCATCAAAGAAAATAGTTGTTCACACTTATAGGTACTTCCAAACATTGACAGGCATTTCTTGGTATTGAACAGGCAAGTTCTTATAAAATTCGAATATACCAACACTATTAAATTTTTGTTTTAAATCGGTCTGACACTGAATCTCAATTACGTGCATTTGAAAGTGAGGGAGAACTTTATCAATTTCGGTAGTGAAAAGACCAGTAAATAGAGAAAAATTGTTTTCTTGAAACTTAAAATCCTTAAAACGCTTCTCAAATTCTGCCAGAAGGCTTCTCATTTTCTCTGAATATATTTTGTATGATATTGGAACATTTGTGCTTTCCTGATATGCCTTACAAGTCAGAAAATGTGACAGATTATACTCTGCTAACTGTTTTTCCCACAACATCATCTTACACTTGAAAGCTTTCACATGATTATGCATATCTGTAATAACTTGACGTGGTCCTTGCAATTTCGTATTTAAGTCCGACACGTAGTTTGTGATATCTACCATAAATGAAAGATCTTGTAAAAAAGGTACATCGCATAATAACCTGACATCTTCTCCTTTTGTTTCCATGAAAACGCGTATTTCTTCTTTGAGTTTCCAAAACCGGTCGAGTACCATAGAACACGAAAGCCATCGAACCTCTGTATAATATGGTAAACCAGTGTACTCACTTTCTAAATCACGTAAAAATGCAGAAAACTGTCACTGATTAAGGCCTCGTGACCTTATGAAGTTTATAATTTTTTTCACTGACTTTAAAACACTTTCCAACTTGATCACTTTTGAGTGATGATTAAAATCTGGTTTGTCACTGCCCGTTTCTCTGATCTTTGTCTATAATATTTTAAGGAAGCCATTTTTTAGTCAGTCATTGAAGGAGCTCCATCTGTTGCAACGGAACACAGTTTTAACAAATCTAAATTGAACTTTTGAAGAAGTCCATAAACAGCATTGAAAATATCCTTCCCAGTTGTTGTATCATGCAATGGTACTAATTCCAGTAATTCTTCATACACGTTGATATCTGTATTAACCGCACGAAGAAAAACAGCGAGTTGCGCCACACCACACACATCCGTACTTTCGTCACAAGCAATAGAAAATGCAATGAAAGGGTCTGATTTTGTTCTTATCTGATCACTTATATTGGCAGCCAACTCAGTAACACTTTCAGCGCCAGTATTCCGGGAAAAGGATATATTTTGAAATGCCTTCACGCTCCCGGGACTTACGATTTCCGCGGCCTTTACAAGGCACTCTTTTATAAATTCACCTTCAACAAATGGTTTTGAGTGTTTCGCGATCAACTCCGACAGTACGTAGCTCGCTTGAAGAACAGATTCATTTTCTTGCTTTGGAAGTGTAAACATAAGCCGCTGATCTTTCATCTGTGATTTTAACTTATTTAACTTTTCGTTTCTGACCATGCCTGTATACTTGTCAAACATAGTTTTATGAATATCATAGTGACGTTTTATATTATATAATTTTGGGACACCCACTGTACTATTACCAATTAAACAAATAATTTTTTCTTTCACTTCACAGCAAAAAAAATCTAATTCCTACTTTTCTTGAAAGATACGATGCTCGTCTACAAGTTTCCTCTTACTTTCACTAGGTCTTGAAAGAGGCATGTTAAAAACTGTATCCGAAATAAATTATAATAAGTACTGTTAAGCGTGATAACAATAAGTGCGTAACTCAACTCGAAACTCTATCGCAACTGACTAAACACTGAACGACTGAACTCAATCGAACACGCTTATGTACGGATTGGGATTTCTCGAGTTCTTTCTAGAATGTTCAGATAGCGTCATCTCTGTTTTTGCGCGATAGAATTTCATGGAACAAGCCATAATGTTCGACTTTGGGTTTTAGGTTGAGTATGTATAGTTCATCTTCCTAAACATAGATGGCACTATGTACAATTGTACATTTTATTATGCCAATCGTAGTTGCGGCGGCGAACGCTTACAAAAACGGTTTTTAACTTGTTCGCGGGCTGCATTATCTGGCTGTTTTCAAAATTGATTTGGGCTGGAGAAAAATGCTCACTGGGCCGCATGTTTGATATGGCTGTATTACAGCATGTCATAAAACGAAGCCTCGAAATCTCCAAACAGCTTCAAAATTTAGTTTACCGTGCGAATTACGTGTAATTTTCAGGAAAGATCGTTTTAAAAAAACATTTATTACTAAAAATGAATTTAATCGATCCGATTCCAAAATTACAATAACCTTAAAAATACTAAAAGTAATGTTAACTTTACGACGTACAAAATTATACTGGCCCTTAATTACGCATGGCGGTATTTATATGAAAGTCTTATCTAAACAGAAAGCGTCATTAAGGTAAAGTTTCTAAATAATAGATATATAATTTCCGCGAAAATCCAAATTTACGATTTGACATTATAATGTCAGTGTTTTCTTTTTTTGTACGTTTTAATTTAAAACGTAACAGTAAATAATTATTTTTGACTAAAAATACCGGCGATTTTAGAAATAAAAAAAACCATAAATTTCTTCCCTCGTTATCAATCCTTCCTTTTATTAGGAAACGTGAAGTGTGACCTAATTTAGTTCTGTACATTGTAATTTAGTAACACATATATCCTCTGTCTATAAACATTTTTATTGGGTGCCAATTGGATTCCTACCAATATTTTACCAGTTTCTACCTATAGCACACTTGATTTTTGGACATAATTTAAAACAAATTCAATAAGTATATTTTACACCGACACACACTGCTATTTTAATACGTCATGTTGAATTCGTACCAGTTTATCCCTAGATCTTCAATGGACTAAGTTTTTTTTTTGTGTTGATCTAAAAAAAATATTTGGCCGCCATTTTTAGTAGTTTCAAAACTATGTTTTAAATATTTTATTAGGCCACCATTTTGTTTTCATACAAATATGTTACCAATTCATTTCTACGTAAATATTTGTTTTTTTGTGCAAAATTTGAAGAAATCGGATAATTAGTTTTTTAGTAATAATTTTTCTAAACCTTCCACTAGGCCGCGATCTTGTTCCGGCATATTTGATTTTTACTAAAATATTACCAGGTCATCCCTATATCTCGCGTCCTCTATTTTGGATTCGTACCAGAATTTTAACAGTTAATTCCTAATTCCTAACTTAAGTATTTTGCAAAATTTGAGATAAATTGGATACGTAGTTTTTTGATAATAATTTGCTTATCATTTCACTAGGCCATCATTTCGTTTTGCCATATTGGATTTTTACCAAAATATGGCTAAGTTATCCTCATATGACACTTTATTTTTGACCAAAATTTGGTAAGTAGTTTTTTAGCTATACCGCAAACAGCGGGATCGACAGACAAACAACGGACTTAAGAAAACATGTTTTCGGAATCTAGGGACCCTGAAACGTAAAGATCTGAAAAATCTCGAAAGGTGATTTTTTCACATTACGCCATTTTGTTCCGATATCTTTAATTAGTACCACAACTACAGTTTATCCTATATCACACTTAAGGCTTGCATAACATTTGAAATTAATCTGATACGCTGTTTTTTCAGGCCGATTGTTTAAATATTTTATTACGCCGCTATTTTATTTTGCTATCTTATGTTCATACCAAAATGATACCAATTCGTTCCTATATGCAAAATTTGAGGAAATTGGATAATTAGTTTTTTAGTAATAAGTTTTGAAACGTTTTACTACGCCGTCATCTTGTTTAGGCAAATTGGATTTTTACCAAAATATTACCAAGTCATCCCCAAATAACCCTTAATCTTTGACTAAAATTTGAAGTTGATGGACCAGCGAAATTAATAAAAGATTTTTGGCACCTAGGGACGTTAAAACCTAAAAATATATAAAACATAAGTGGGTGATTTTTTTCACCATCACAAATATTTTATTTCGCCGCCATCTTGACTTATTATCACAGTTTGAATCTACTAGTTCATCGCTATACCATAATTAGGTATGGCACACAATTTAAAATGAGTTCATTAAGTAGATTTTCAGGTTAAATTTTTAAATATTTTATCTCATCATCTTGGATTCGAACCAAAATTTTACCAGTTGATTCCTACATAATACTTTCTTTTTGTGTAAAACGTTAGATAAATTAAGAAGTAATCATTTTTTTAACATTTCACTAGGCCGCCATTTTGAATTGTCATAATAGATTTTAACGGAAATATTACAGTATCATCCCCAGTGGCAGCTTGTGGTCAACTTTTCAGGGGAGTCAATATACATACAACACAAAGAGTCATCTGAAAAAATCAGACACACGAAACAATAAAATGTCTTTGTTACTTCGCAAACGCATGTCCAGGCAGATAAATCGTACATATTTTTACGAAAATAACGATTTACTTCTTTATCTTTGTATTTACTTGTTTGAATTTTAAATTTCGGCAAAGGTCGACTACTGGACTTAAATTCGGCTCATTTCTCAAAGTTCAGCTCGCCAAAATAATTGAAAACGGCTTTGAAAGTCTTAATATTCTAAAACACTGTGACTACCTTTCTTTAAAACATTAATTTAAACCACAAAATCAACAAACAAAATGTAGTCTTGAAAATAAAATCTATAAAAATATGCAATCGTAACCACAACCTATCTATCACACGATCCACAGTAAACGCTTCAACTTACAAAAATATTTAACTTTCCTCGGCGCTGCTGTTGACCAAAACTTTGCCAACGTAAGCCGTATATTACCTATGCACCCTTGTGAAAATTCGATCGTGAACACTCGGGAAAAACATATTCAGTAAACTTTGACGCGGGCTGCTAGCCGTGATCGATGCCAACGAAACCTCTGGAGATCGCCGTGCGAGGCATAAATAGTGTGTCTCGGAATTAAGTGAGCGGTCAACGAGTTTATACGCTTAGAATAATGGAGGGAATTTCCGAATTTAAAAAGAATTGATAAAATATAAATTATGTATTATTTTATTTATTTGTTCCTGTTTGGAAATATTTATTGGGGAGTCATTGAGAATATGACCTAATGGAGGAGCCGCCACTGATCATCCCCAAATAACCCTTAATGTTTGCCCATATTTGAACTCAATCGGGTAAGTAGTTTTATAGCTATGTTGCGAACAGGCAAATAGCTGGAATTGAGAAGACATATTTTTCGGCATAGGGACACTGAAACGTATAAATCTAAAAAAATCTCGGCAAGTGGTTTCTTCACAATTACGTTTTACGAGGGAAGTATTAAAATTAAAACGGTGCGGTAGTATAACATTTCCCAAAGAACCAGCCCGCTCTTCCAGTTAGTAAGTACATTCCTCCAGTATAGGAAAAATAGTGTCTCGACATATAGGTATCATCCGCAAAAACTGCATAACGCACACGTTGAGCAGTGGCAGCTCTTCCATTCAAAAATATTTCAGAAAATAAATTATTTGTTTGACCGTCCCTCCTAATAGTTGTAATAAAACGCGAACCTTGGGAAAAGTTAAATACGCTACACTATTAGCCGCGAGCGGCGATTCGAATGGTCTCTTTGCGTTCCTTAGGCATAATAAAATACGCTATACTAGGCTAGGATGTGCAGTCCGAATTACCATGATTACCTTAAAGCTTAACGAAAGCACCCGAAGATTTCACAGCTACCGAGCGGAAGCCGAACGTGATAGCAAATTGAATATGAAGTCGCGATTTGGGTCATCAGCCGGTCTCTTCTCATAATTCGATCGATTGGTCGCGGCATCACGTCGGCATGCGGAAGTTCAGTTGTTCAGAGATCGTACGGTCGATATTCTAACTCGATATTGTCTCGGACGTTTTTAATCGATGAAAATTAATTTATATACTGTTTTTTGTAATATGAATTTTTTTATTTTTATGATCCATGTGTGAGTTGGAAATACACAGGAAATAAAATATTGGTAGTGACTAATGCAAAAAAAAAATAAACAACTAAAAAGTGTTTACGAACTTTTGCAAAACTAACCAATTTCAAGGTGGTCTATGTTTGAGTTGTGAATGCAGATGAAATAAAATGTTCGATGCTACGGTCGGAAGTGTTGATATTCGCACTCAGCTAGACACAGCTTATAGAAAATCACTTAGAGATTTTAATGAAAATGTATCCAAAAATCGTTATATTTTAAACAAATTATAGATTGTATAAAATTTTGTGAAGCATTCGAGCTGGCACTAGGTGGCCATGATGAAACGGCTTTGTCTGAAAATCCAGGGGTTTTTCGAGGGCTTATAAATTTTGCTAAGGAGTTGGGCCAAGATAGACTATCCGTTTTAGCAATGTTAAGAATCGAGAAATCGTTTATAAAAGGAATGTGCGTGCAATTTTAACGAACGTGTCATTTTGCAATTTTAACAAACGTGTCTTCGCATTTGGATTTCAGTGGATTCAAATTTTAGGTTGTATATGTTTACAAAATTAGCTTATTAAGATATGAGTACATCGTTGTCAAAATTAGAAAAAACACGGTGCAAAATGTTATTTTATGTAATTTGTGTCATTTTCTGGAAACACTGGTCCCGGAATTGGTTAAATACATAATAAATATACTTGTTATTGTCAAAGGCTGGACCCCAGCTGAAACAGTTGCTACATCCTTAATGTATATTATTGCCTTTTCTGAAATTAAATTCCAAAAAAGCTGCACATACATGTTTTTTTAGTGATATATTTTAATGTTATAATTTTTCAAACTGCAAGCTCTTGTTGTTTCAGGTATATCCTCAAATAAGGCATTTCAGAAAGGCGAACGGATAAAAATATACTCTACACTATTTAAAATTAAATAATTTTAATTTCGCAAAATTTTGTTTCGTTCAATTTCAAATTTTAAAACTTGTGAAATGGAAAACTGCTCATATCTTCACAAAATTAACATTGGATTTCAATACAATTAATTCTCACAACACTCCAAACACACATACTTCATTAAACAGATTATAAAATTCGCTTTTAGGTATTTGAACAGACAATAAAACGAAGCCTCGGAATCTCAAAACAGCTTTAAAGTTTTGATTTTCGTGCGCTAAAGGCCAATATTACAATTTGAGAGTAAGTTAGTGTTGTCTTTTTTTTGTGTTTTTTAAATTACAAAGATATTAGCATATTAGGACCCTTGCATCAGGAACAATTTCACGCAGTACAAATAAAACAGATGACTATTGACACAAAGGGCACCTAGCTCATTCAACTAGCTGTGATACCTTGTGCTACCGTTAAAATATTATTTATAAAAAAATTGAATTTTCTTTACCCGGAACTTCCCCCGTAAGAAATATTCATATCCTTTTATTAGAAATAGTGAAGTGTGGCCCAATTTAGTTCAGTACATAGTTATCTAAGAACTTATAATATACTGACATTTTGTTCCAGCATATTGGAATCCTACCAAAATTTTACTAGTCTCTACCTACGCCACACTTGTTTTTTTGGGGCATAATTTAAAATAAATTCAGTAAGGAGTTTTTACATTGATACACACACTGCGATTTTGTTGCCTCATGTTAAAGTCGTAACAGTTTATCCCTATAGCATAATATTCAATTTTTCTGCAAAATTTAAAGTCAATTGAATAAGATTTTTTTTACGTTGATTTAAAAAAAAAATGTTTGGCCGCCATTTTGTTCCGCCATCTTGAATTCGTAACACAATTTTACCAGTTTATCTCTATATCACACTTTAATGCTTGCACACATTTTGAAATTAATCTAATAAAAAGTTTTTTTCAGTATTTTATTAAGGCACCATTTTGTTTTCCTATCTTATATTCATACCAAAATGTTACCAGTTCATTTTAAGGTGACACTTGATTTTTGTGTAAAATTTGAAGTTAATCTCATGTTTAATTTTTTCACTAGGGCAACATTTTGTTTCGCTATATTCAGTGGCGTAGCTACACCCCCACCAGCTTCTGCGGTGCGGAGGGATAATTGGGGGCTACATTCATTGATAAGTAAAGGACCTCTTTTTCATCATTTATTTTTCTATTTTGAGAGAGGACCCTTTACCGAAAAATGCGAAGGGGCCTAAAATTTGTAGCTACGCCACTGGCTATATTGGATATCTACCAAAATATTCCCAGGTTTTCTTCATAAAACCCAAACTGACGAAATTGATAAGACTTATCTTGTGGCATCTAGGGACGCTAAAACCTGAGAGGGTGATTTTTTCAGATTACAAAAATTTTGTTTGGCCGCCATTTTGTTTCGCCATCTTGTATTCGTGCCAAATATTACCAGTTGATTCCTACATAACACTTGATTTTTGTGCGAAATTTGATATTACTGAATGATGACTAATTAAATAATTAGTTTTTTTACTAATAATATCTTTAACGTGTCCCTAGGCCGTTATCTTGTTCAGGTATATTGGATTTTTACCAGAATATTGCCAGGTCATTCCCCTATGACCTTTAATTTTCACAATAGATTAAAATTTCAAGCCCATCTGATGAGTAGTTTTTTTAAGCTATGTCTGAATTTTTAAATACTTTATAAGCCGCCATTTTGTTCTGCCATCTTGAGTTCGTACCACAAGTTTGCCAGTTGATTTCTACATAATACCTGATTTTTGTGCAAAATTTAAGATAAATTGGATACGCATTTTTTTAGTAATATTGTTTTTAACAATTCACTATGCCGACATTTTGTTTTTCCGTATTGTTTTTTTTACCAAAATGTTACCATAAGGCCCATAAGATCGACAGACAGACAGACAGTCAGACCGACGGATTCGAGAAAACATGTTTTAGCATTTGGGGACCATAAAACGAAAACATCTGAGAAAATCTTATACTCAATACTTTCGTTTTACGAGGGAAGTAAACAATAGGTTTTCCAGTATTGTCATTTTAGTTTCCTAAAGAATCAGCGCCTTCTTCCAGTTTACAAATATATTCCCCCAGTAAAGGTACAGTAGTGTCATCTGCAAAAGTGTCACACGTTGGAGCTAGTGAACTTAGGAAACATTTTTCGAACTATTGGTGGAATTATGGTGAAATATTCAGAAATTTCGTTTCCAGTGGAATATCAAATTTTAGGTTATATGTGTTTATTAATTAAGTTATGAAAGTCTGAGTAAATCGTTTTCAAATTTAGAAAAAAACATACGAAACACATTGCAGTTGAAACATTTGGTAGTAAGTGAGCTAATAATCCTTAGGGCTGGTATTTTCATCTCCGTATACTTTTCTTCAGTGGATATTGCCCCAATAATGGTTTCTACGTCAAATATTCGAGGAATAAAGTTATTTGGAGATTACAATACTGGCCCTTAATGTATAATACATATACTTTTTCCTGAACTGGAATTCCAAAAAAGGTGAAGACATCACTGTCTGGAAAAATGTCAATGATTTTTAACTGCGCAACTTTCAACGTTCCTTATTAATTTTACCACTGACAGATTTTAAAGTTATGATGTCAACGAAATTTTTTAAAATGACCGCTGTTGGCAATATATCTTCAAAATTTTGTTACATTCTGTAAATGCATGTTTGTGGAAGACGTTAATAATTAATTCATAGATTTGTTTGAAAATTATAACTACATCAAAGCCCTATTTAAGCATTTCCCCCCTAAATATTGATGATATAGTCGGTTTGAAAATAGCTTGCCCTAAAATATTTATAATTACATATTTCTTAATGTTTAATTTTTCGCTTGCATACAGTTAAAAAAGTACATAGTAACTTTTTAAATTTTATTTTATTGTAATAAATAATGCTTAGAAACATAAATTAAAATATTACTTGAAATAGTGACTTATGTGTTTATTAGCAAATCAAACTAGAAAAAAATTAGAAGAAAATCATGTAGGATGAAACAATTTAATGACTATTTTTTCCCAACTACCACGTTTAACGTTTGAACTGGTAATTAACGCATACCTTCATACAATTAACACTGAACTTCCATAACACTAATTCTCACAGCACTCTAAAACCGCATAAACCCTTAAACGGCACACAAAATTTCCTTGTTGGTATTAGAAAAGACGATAAAACGAAGCCTGGGAATCTCAAAACCATTTTAAAGTTTTGTTTACCGTGCGCGAAAGTCCAATATTACGATTTGACAGTAAGCTTTGTTGTCTTTTTTGTGTGTTTTAAATTACTACGTAACAGTAAATGAATATTTTTGAATAAAAATACCGGTGACTTTTGGCAACGAAATGAAATAGAAACGGTGCGGCGGTGGTACAAAATTTTTGGCAGTGGGACCTACTGTTGATGTACGCGTAAAATCCTAAATGAAACGGAGAGTTTTCGAAAAAACCTTTACGGCAGGTATCAGCGCTAGTTTATTATTTTTTAAAACGGAATGTTAACTTGTATTTTTAGCAAATATATTACTCAGATTACTTTTTATAAAAGAATCAAAATTAGAGTTCGAATATTGTAACATGGATGGTGTAAAGTTTTAAAAATTAACAATGATAAACATGATAATAAATCTATCATTATTCTTCCAACAATGTTAGGATAAATAATAAATATTACGTCCTGCTCACTTGACATGTAAGTTACTTGTCAGTGTAACTTATTGTTCCAAGACATTAATGCAGATTATTATTAATTTTTGAACCAGCAACATGGCATACTAAGTTTTAAAATCCTTAGAAATATTTTAATTGTAAAAAAACTTGTGTTTTATTTCTCAGCCCACTTATTAATTTAATAACGTTTAAACCTCCTTATCGTTGTTGTTATTATCTACAATAAATTGCGGCAAAATTATGACATATTTTACAGTACTGATACTTTTATTAGAAATGCTCTTAAAATTTATTCAGTATAAAATTATTTATACACTATTGACAAAATTTTTGGATCGTAGTGTATCTTGACCGAAATCAAATAAACCTTTGTCGCCGAATCAAAGCAATACGGCGCGGCCACAAGTAATTTTTGGTGTGTAGAATACCGTAGGTCCACATGGCCAGAACAGCTGGAGCAGAATGGGGGATAACGTTGATCTCCTATAGAACTTTACCTGTTAAAATGGAGATTGTATGGTTGATGAGGCTGCAGCACAATCACAGACATTCTACTGTCCTAAACATCCTACACACGTTACGATTTGTCGTACTACCTGTAATACAATATGAGTCAAAACTGATGTCTAGGGGGGTACCAAATTAAACAGGGTATTCAAAATAAAATATTTCTCCACTGTTAAAAACATCACAGATTTCGAAATTTTTGCAACCATCGCATACATTGGAACTGATAATAATAAGATATCGTAATATAAACCCTATAAAACATTTGGAATTGACAGTACTTAATGCGTATTTAGATGTAATAGTAAGTCAGCTAGATAAAAGATTTATTGCGTTTAAAACAGTTTATTCAACATTTTCCATTATAAATCTTCAGATATTGCTTAAATTAAATGACTGAAATTTTGGAAAAAGCTCAGTTGTTAGTGGAAAAATATTCAAATGATTCAACGAGCAACTGAGCTAATTCAGATAAAAATCATTATTGTACAACAGCATTAAAACCCTTAATATAACTCGAGAATTCGCAAACTATATTTTCGAAAATAATGAATTATTGTTAAGTAGTATACCAGAACTGTGATCATTTTCAAAGTTGAAATTAATTAAAAATGTCCTTACGTCGACCATGACTCAAAGTCGCCTTAGTTCTCTAGCTGTTATCTTAATAGAGCACCATAGGACTAGAGAAGTAAATATTGACGAATTAGTTGATAAGTATTTATCTAGTCGATAAAAAAAGAAAAAGGTCTAGTCTACCGCAAGGAAATGATTCTCGTACTCTTTGTTTTTATTATTTTTTAGTTTTGCTTGAACGAGAGTATAGTTATTATTTTTTGATAATTTTTGTTTTGTGTCTGTTAGTTTACCTAAGAGATTAATAGGTATAATCTCAAAATTTATTTTGTTCGTTCCGTTTTTTTTTATTTTATTTTTATTAGAGTTATTTTTTATTTTATATTATGGTTTTTGTCAATAAATGTATCATATTTTTTGTTTACTTATTTGTTTGGAGAAATTATGTAGAGGGCCCCCAAGAAATCTCTTGCAGGGGGGGGGGCTCGCAAAAAACTCAGCACCCCACTAGGGCGTTTAGAATGCTGTGGGATATAGGAGAAAGTATTCTATATGGTACTTCCTCCTAAATTGTACTACTTTAATATTAGGAAAGCTTCTGTATATGAAGCCATCTATATACTCGTATTGCATTGGAACGTTCTATTTTTATTCTTTAAACAGTCAGAGAGCAAGAAAATACACGTGTAGTAAAGTTACCAGCAGTGAAAGACCCAATTGTTTGTTTACCATAGGTTTGAAGTAAGTTTCACATGTTTTTTCATACGCTTTAAGGTACAACATTTAAAGTATTGGTTAAGCTATAATCTGTGTTTACTATACTAAACAATTAATCTTTAAACAATGTTTTTTTCTACTTTATATCTTGATTAACCTCAATTTTGGCAATAGCTTCCTAAATCTTAGAAATATGTGGTTGTTTCCAAATTTGTACCACTCATGAGTTGCCTGATTTTTACACAATGAACCAAAAATACCTTAAACATGGCCAGTGGTCAGAAACGGATACGACAGAAGTTATTTAAAAATATATAACAGGCAAATATGGCATTTTTTCTCTTTGGCCCGATACAAGGGCTTTAAGAGAGAGAATGTTAATGGATTTTTTAATCTACTATAAAAATTGGTTGACGCGAATAACCTGGATACTACTAAAATATTTAATGTCGACGAAAGTGGCCTTCGACAGTTCAAAAAAATATCAAAAGATTCTTTCCAAAAAGGGAAACACCAGATAGGAGCCATAACTAGCGGGGAAAGGGGTGTAAAGACAACCATGGTTGTCTATACTGGTGCATCTGGACCGTAGGTAGCACCAATGATCATATTTAAAAGAAATATAATGATGTCCGAGTTCGGTAGGGGCGCATCTCCTGACTGTTTACTGGAGATTTCGATACTGGTTATATTCATTCGGATTTGTTTGTTGTAGTTAAACCTACAGTGAAAAATAAAGTGTTTTTAGTTCTAGATCGGCACACAACCCACTCCTTCATTTGACAGCCGTAGTCACATTCCACTCTCTGAAATTCCCATACCAACCTCTTTAGAAATGTGTTAAAAAAAGTATCATCCGTTATTAATAACACCAATCTATTCGTAGAAATTAACTAAAATGATTGGTACTGTCAAATATGTATATGTGAAATGATTGGTACTGTCAAAATGTATTGCTGAAGATATATGATTCAATGTACAAAGAGTAAAAATTTGTCCCACGAATCATGTGCGGCATTGGCCACACAAAATTATATCTGTGAATTTTGTTCATAACAACAAAAATAGTTTGTTTATTTATTATACTCTTGCTATTTTTTGGTACTTAGTTCCTTATTCGTTATTTCCACTCTTCGTTTGCCTTGCTCCTCAATTTTGTTTCTGCATATTCTGCGATATATTTTTGCATGCGAATGGATGTGCATTGAGTTTTATGTATTTTGGTTATTGTTAGTGAAGTTAAGCTTATTAACTTGGTAATCATGCGCCTGCTTTTCCCTGTTATTACTGCTATCTCTGAATTCTACCTAAAGATTTAAGAAATGGGCAATCAATTTTCAGAATTCAAAGTAATAATACAAAGTGGGATGTTCCATTTGAGAGGATATCTGAGTAATTCTAAAACGCATCGTTTTTTAAAGCAATATTTAAGGTTGAAGGAGGAAAATGTCCAGAGGAAAAGTAATTTCTTTTCTCGTTAAGTTTATCGTGAAGTCAGTATTATTTCATATTTAATTTTTTTCGTTTCAAAATATTTTACGGTTTGGTTTAATGAAAAACTGTAGACGTTCCAATAATCTTAACAAAAAAATAACTTACTTTTTTCGGAACATTTTTTCCTCGTCGATAAATAAGATAACATCCAGCCTCTTTGTGAGACTAATGAGACACCTATCTCATCGGTAACCTACATCGACCTCTTCCACTGCAGATATGAAAGGATTTATATACAGACCATACAAATCACTTAACGTTTTATAATTAGTTTTTTCATACCTTTAATCACCTCAAAATAATCGAGATATAAGCAGTTTTTACTTTTAACTGGAACACAATATACCCTTCAGCTCTCGTGGTCTCACTATAAATATATAAACATTTTTTTTCTACATATTATTCTATTAGAATTCAGCATGGTTCAGTTTTACATTCTACAATTTTATTGACTAAAGTAATACAAAAAAAGAATGTCGAAATTAAAAATTTTTCTATTCCCTTCAACTGTTAATAAAACAATATTCAAAAACTTGACTTTACTCGAAGATGAAATTATCTTTTACCACAGTTTTTCGAGACGTGACAATTTTAAGTGGAGATAATTTTTAAACCACTATAAAAAATAAAATTTTATCATTTTTATCGTTTTGTTTCATTCCATTGGCATAATAGTAATAAAAGTTGTAATATACCATATTTATGATTTTTACGAGTAGTCCTCATTCTAATTTTCAACCCGGCCTGGTATTTTAATATTCTCTTTAAATTTAGCGTTTTATAAAATTTATTATCGGATAACTCCTTGCCATTCACTATACCGTTAATTAAATGCTATCAAAAATGCCCAATCGAGCTTTTAAATTTAATCTTGTAACAGTTGTTATATTTATATAACACAGATTCTCAAATCTGAACGGTGTTTACTATAAATAACTTATCCAATGCACACGTTATTACTACACAATGAACAGGGTATTTTGTCGATGCTTGTTTTTCTTTTAATATGTTCGCCTACTAAGTAAAATTTACACAAAGCATTTTGAAATATTTTTTTCTTTTCCCAGTCATTACTATTTTTAGCCAGAATTTAACTTGCTGACCAGCAGACTAATCTGCTGACCAACAGGCAGTTTTGCTGACTGCGATCTTTTCAAGCAAATATATCAGAAAAAATGCTGGACTTGTATTAGCAAAAGTGTTTGGGATAATATGAGGTGGTTCCCCGTTCCCCCCTGACTTCCGTCTAGCGGACATAGTACAAAAGTTTCCATACCGGGACTTTTTCTTGCACATCTATCAAAAGCAATGTCGTATATGAGTTGGCAAGTAAGTTGGCAATATTATTAGGTGGTTCCTCCCTACACCTCCCAGCATTTCCAGCGAACATGAGTATAAACGTTTGCTGACCGACCGGAGTTCTTTATCGAATATATCAAAACCAATGCCGAATAGCAAGAAAGTTTGGGGCATTATTAGGTGGATCCTCTCTACCTACTTACCCTTTCTAACGGACTTACACTACAAAAGTTTGCTGACCGGGGCTTTTTCGCGCAAATATATCAGAAATAATACCGGATATGAGTAGGCAAGTTAATTATGAAACTCTTTAACCTCTTCACCATTTCCAGCATAAAGTACAAAAGTCTGCTGATCGAGGCCTTTTCGCTCAAATTAAAACCTTATAAAATTTCGCAAGAAAGTATGGGACATTATTAGCTGACAACAAAATGCAAGAAGTAGCTAAAATTATTTTCCTTGAATCAATACTGCATCTACAACTTTTGGAGCCCTAGGCCCGCTTGAGATTACGGGCCTTTATCGGCCCTATCCCCTAAAAGCATTGCAGCCTATGACGGATTAATTATTTTCGTCCAAACGTAATTACGGGCCCCAAGCTCGTGGGAAAAAGTGACGACCAAAGAAAAAAAGTCCTCTCTTCCATAAAGCAGAAACTCATCCCCTCCTTCAATGTAATAATATATGAAAATTATCTACTTTACTGATAAAATGGAACAAAGAATGCTATATAAATGATTGTGTTTTGTTGCAGCGAGACGGCCGCGGCGGCGGGCCGTTATTTCGACGGGCCCCGGGGCCCGGGCCTCACTGGCTTAATGGGTAATGCGGCCCTGACTTCAATACATTCTTCTTATGTTTAAAAATAATATAATATATAATAATATCATAATTTATATTAAAACAGGAAGATTAAAATTTAAACACACAAACTGAAAACAAATAAAAACAAAATAAAAAGGTTGTATACACAATGTATTTATTTGAGTATGTTAATAGATCTATGCGTTACACATATGTGTGCTTCGTCCGCCATATCACCGCTATTATTCATTATTTAAACACGTTTTCTTTCAGGAAATTAATCAGAAAAAAATACGCCCGTTAACTGTAAAATAAAACGCGTCGCGCAACATGCGAAAAATTGCGAGAATTTCTTTGAGCATAGTATAAGTACTGCGCTGATCAACAGTAGAGTTGGGCAAAAACGCGATTTTCCAATCACATGTATAACTGCGATCGTGATTTTTTAATCACAGCGGTTTTAACCTGTGATTTCAGATTAGCTGTTACTTAAGGCAAGTAACGCGAACGTATGCTTTTACTTTATGTTCATTTGCAATTTAATTCAAAATAGGTACATCTTAAAATATTTGGAACAAATAGCAACATTTTAATAATTATTAAATAATTTCTTTGCTCTTTTTATGGTTATTTCTTCAATTAATTAATAGTTACTATCTCTAACACGTACCCTCACTACTCTAAGTTGTTCGAAACACGAGCCCTAATTAATCTCCAATACGTTCTCACAGCTGATGTTTATATACATGTATTTATTTCACAAATAGTTTGTTTTTCAGATAAATTTGTGAAAAGCTACAAGGGCACACGTGTGGATACAATTGAACAAAGAATTCTGTCTGTATCAGTGGCGTGCGGTGAAATTTTAAGAAGGGGAAGCAATTTTTAGAAACTTACCTATTTGTAATGTAATTCGATTCTTCGATCATTTTTTGCAAATTCGTCAATGACGTCATTATAAAAACGTCGATGCTCCGACATATTTTAGAGAAGTTTATTTTCAATAGAAGTGTTGAAAAATTGCGTTCTACTGATGAACTTGTGGCAGGTATTGTCAATACTTATTCACACAATTTCGACACTTCGGAGTAGGCATCTTCAAGCTCCTTGTCTTTTAAAAATTGCATTAGTTCCTTAGCGTTATTTTTTGCGCTAATGTCATCAATTTCATAAATCATTTTTAGTTCAGATCGCAGTAACACTCGGTCGAAGAACTGGCCATAATGAAGAAGAAGAGATTTAAACGCATCTTCTGGAAAAGTTTTTCCTTTAAATGCATCAAAATTGCAGAGCTCGAGGAACTTAAGATCATTTAAACCGTTAAATCTATGGCTTATTTGTTGCTGAATTTGATCGATTATTTCATAAGAGGCGTCTGTATGATGTTGGAACATCTCCCACCTTGTCTATTCAAATACGCTTGGCTTGTGACTGTACATTTAACGTCATCGTTTTCTGCCAAAATAGGTCAAAGTCATTTTTTGGCTTAACATGAACTTAAAATCATCTACTTTTTTTAGGTAAACAGCAATATCATTTGTTTTAGTTTGTAATATATTAAAATCATTGTCCGAGAATGGAAATATTCCTGAAAATATGTTCAACAAATAATTAAAATTAAAATCTTGTTTCAAACAGTCCAAAAACCCCCTCGAACTATTTATTGCTTCTGAGTCCCACGTTTCATTATCTTCTATTATATTCTCAAATAGCTCAATCAGTAATTCACGATTCTCAGATACTGTTAACACAAGTCTTCCATTATAGTTCCACCTAGTAGAAGCTAATTTGGGCAATTGTTTGTGGACAATGGAGTGCAAAGTTTTGTTGACTTGGAAAAAAAAGCAGCCATGCCAGTAACGAAAAATAATTTACATTCTTTAATGTGATTGATGGACTGGGATAAAACAAAATTTAATTTATGAGCAAAACAATGGACAAACACAGCACTTGGGAAAGTTTCTCGTTAGCTTGCAGAACCCCTAATTGTCCTGCCATCACTGCAGCTCCATCATAGCTTTGAGCAACTAATTTTTTTTCTCCATTAATTTCTTTAGTAACGTTATAAACTATGGTATATAATGCATCTGCTGTACGATTTTCGGACACATTCTTAAAACCTAAGAATTGCTCTTGAATACTTCCGTCTGTTTTAACGTAGCGTATTACTATAGATAATTGGCTAAAATTAGTGATATCAGTTGTTTCGTCCAGAACAATAGCAATGAACCGCGCCTCGCCAATCTCATGCTTAATTCTTTTTAGAATAATGGTTGTAACAGCGGAAATTAAATCATTCTGGATTCGATTCGACGTTCCGCGAAAAACGCTAGACTACTCTAAATGATTTTCCAAGCAATCATCATATTTAGCCATTAAACTAAGTAAATCTTGAAAATTTCCTCTATTTGAAGAAACCCTTGTTTCGTCATGACCTCTAAATCCCAATTCGTGCTGTCCGAGAAAACAAACAACATCGATAAATCTTCTTAATAATTTGCCTATTTTTATCGACTAGTTCACTGTGTTGGAGGTGACTAATTTTCAACTGTTTATTAAGGGCGTGTTCAATTCTGGTTTTGCCGAAGACTTTTTCTTTTATGACGGCCTGCAAATGCGCTTTGGCCATAATGTGTCTTTTTACAACTTTATGGAAATTATTTAAATTGGAAAAACCAGTTTTATTCCAGAGACCTTTTTCATTTTCAAAAAGTAAACATAGTCAACAAAATAATTTACTTATATTTTCACACCCTGTTAGTGATTTAAATTGTTCGTATTGTTTTTCCGGATAAAAATGTCTAATACAGTTTTTCATTTTTGTGGTTAAATTTTTCATAGACGGTTTTGCCCTTCCTTTGGAAATTATTTGAAGCTTATCAGCGCAGTTTAATGTTGAAAATCCCTTTATTATTAAGGCACACACCACACATTCACACACACTCTTCTTACTAAATTCTCTAACATTTTCAACGTTATTACCGACAGCCGAAGTTGACGGTATTTGCATATCCACGTCCGTATTATTGTCTTCCATATCGCACCATGCACGACGCGACGTACGTATCACACAACACACGTATAGCCATTCAAACAAAGAACCTACTCCAACGATAGCTTTCGCCCCCACTTAAAGCACGCGACTGAAATGCAAAAATTGCAAACAGCTAGTGGAAAGTTCAGTAACCTCTGGCTCGATTCACAGGAAATCAAGCATACAGGGACTTGGCTGCAGAGAAGCTAGCGGCCCGCATAGGTTCTATTCTATTTTCTATTGTCGCTTGGTCGGAGTCAAGGCCGCATTTATTATGGGCTTGATAATTAAGATAATATTTTAGCATTTTTAATATAAACTAAATTAATCGTTTCCTACTTCAAAAATTACATTTTAGAAGATGTTTTGTAATTTTTTTTGGGGAAGCACTGCCTCCCTAGTTTCTATGGACTACTCGCCCCTGGTCTGTATAATTTGTATATTATTTAGCGAAACGATTTTGACTAACCAGTCATCCTTAGTGCTACTACATGTCAGTAAAAACAAACTGAAAAGAAAAATCAATTAATAAAACTAAACCTTTATAACATAACAAAATTCACATTTTAAAATGTTTTCGCTACACAAGCAGCAGTCTTTCAGGAAGGTATGTTGAACTAGAGAGTTCGTACCGTCAAGAATTATCAGCAACAATGTATTAAAACATTTTCACATTTATAATACTATACCTATGTAGCCTATATTATATCAATAATATAATATATGTGCTGTTATATAAAAAAGTTGCTTTCAAAGCCTAATTTGTGTATTCTAATCCATCGTCCGACGGCCGATCTCTGTTCTTTTTTTCCACCTGGATGCTATGTTCACATACTACAAACTGTTCATTGCTGTTGCACAAGAACGATAAATGACGAGCGCCTTCGCCAATCACCTTTTCACTGTCAGTTGTATTGTAACTCTGTTAGAAAAACAAAATCGCTCCAATCACGTTTAAGCCAAATCACAGGTTTTATCTAGAATAGTAACAGGTCGTGATTGTGATTTTAAAGTAGCAGCGCCTACATCGCAGGTAGTTCTTTTTCGCTCCTCTCTACAACATAGTATATCATCAGGTAATAGTTACAACGTATGGCGGCCGATTCAGGCAGCAGCGGGACTACCATCTCTGACCGGTACGAACATTTGGAGGGGTCGACAAATCGCAGCGGTTGGCGACCGACCGGCCAGGTGAGTAGCAGCAGCAGCAGCAAGAAATAAGACTACTACCAGAACTAGGACCTGATGAACCAACTAGCACCGCCTCCCCTCACCGACACCCGCAGACGTCAAGATGCACTGCCGTATTACTAGGATATTAGAAGCTATGGAAAAGGTAACAACAGGTGGTATATTGTTATAGGTTACTCTCTCCCACATCTACACGCACTATCTTTCTTGCACATATAAACTGAAACACACATTATTCATTTCCTTTGTGACCAGGACCGAGCGGCATCGGGCAGACTGGTCGTTCCTGCCATGTATTTTATACACACACGCACACACTTTCACTTTACCCACATGCCTCACTCACACAAAGACGCATTATTCCTTTCGTTTGCAGCCAGGATCGAGGCCGTTACCGACATACACATTATTCCTTTCCTTTGTGGCTAGGACCGAGCGCATTATTGAGTGGGAACCGGCGTTGGTTCCGATTGTATGGTAAATCGTTCTTCGGAGAGTTTACCGTGATAACCGATCTTAATTTCGTCCCGATCGACGTCTTCAGGTAGCCGGGTATACCCGTCTCTTTATAATGCATACATTCTCCTTCTCGCTCACACTCATTAGGGTTTTCACACATCAGGTTTTCTGCCAGTCCATTACTCATATGGAGATTTATCAAGTTCAGAATCTAATGACCAATTATGTAAATAAACTGCAATGTGAACTGCTTTAGGCCGAAACGTCTTCTGAGTTAGCGGTGTTTTTTGATGAATAATTCCATTGTTATTTAAGTTTAAGAGGAAAAGGCTTGGAAGGCTTCTGTTCGCTTAAACGCCATAGAAAGAGGATACATAGAGACTGGAACTTTGGGCATACGTAAGTGTGGACCAAATCAGACCCTCTCCTAGCCAAAAGAGATGCCATTATTCCGGTCTCAATTGCTTCTAAGAGGTTTTGTGTCATTGTTCCTTTCTCAATCCGGAGGACCTTGTCTGGTTTACAGACGGCTCTCTGATGGAGGAGGTATCTGGGGCGGGAATCCATATGAAGAGACCCAGGGCACGAATTAGCTCTTGGACGGTATGCGACTGTATATCAGTTTGAGATTACAGCAATCTTGGACTGCGTACAGTAAAAATTTTTCGGAGGATATCACGACAAGCATATATATATATATATATATATATATATATATATATATATATATATATATATATAAGCTGTGATAGACAAGCCGCGATTAAAGCTCTAAAGGGGCTGTGTTAAGAATCGCACTGTCGAAGAATTTCGTGCTGACTGGCATGAGCTAGCATGTCACACAGTCTAAGGTCTTCATATCAGGTCCTTTTGGTCTGAGTCTAATAGACTTCTAAAACTGAACAGAGGCCAACTTAGAACCATTACCGGGGTCTTAACTGGACACTGACTGGTGAAATATTACCTGCATAAGATTGGACTTGACAACGATCCATTCTGCAGCTTTTGTGCTGAGGTAGATGAAATTACCGAGCATCTAGTCTGTCGATGTGACGATTTAGTCAACGCCAGACTGCTTTGCTTGGGTGACTCCTATGTCGAACCTGAGCTTGTTGGACGTGCTCGACTAGGTCTTTTCCATTCTAACAAGGAGTGGGCTCTTGCCCTGACACGCCTACTTGGGGGGATAGTACAGTGGGCCCCAATTAGCCTAAATGCTGCCCTTGTCGGGCTCTCCATCTATGTCTAATGTCTAATGTTCATCGGATACATACATATGCATGTATTATTCCTAACAAATCTGTAGCTTTATGCCTTTTATGTGTAAATGCAAATGTAGGTTGCTTACCTTCACAACATACTTGGCAATTTTTTATTCCTTTGTCTACTATATTTGAATACCCAGTCCTTCGACTAGACCATTTTTCATTTTGTTCAGGAAGACGCTATTTATGTGACCAAAACGACAACGCCAAACTTACCCTGTGGCTACTTGTTAATGTTAATAATAAATATTTATCAGAAATCAATGTATTTAATCATACGTTTACAGGAACTTTTGTTTTGTTATAAACTATAAATATTTTTCATTTCTTCATTAGCAGTCAAATGCACACTTATATACCTGAGTCTATATTCCAGTCTGATTTATTAAATAACCCATTTAGAAATAGTACACTTTGAAGATTTTTGTTTTGTGCCCCATTTTACACTTGTAACATTTTATCTTTTTGTTTCATTTCTACGAGTGTGGACAAGGGTTATAATTAAATTTGTCGTTATGGCAATTCCAGAGTATAATTGGTGTACATGTTTCTGGCAATCCAAACAATAATAAGAAAACCCATGCATTTATCATATATGTCAAACCTTGTACCTCGTAACTTTTGGCTTGTTTCCACAAGTTGATTGGCATATACGCATGGAAATTAAGCTTCTTAGTAAATTAATTTGTCTTGCAAATCCATTGTCATCAAAAATTCCCTTCAACAGATTTTATAACTCAACAGTTGGTAATTGTTGCAATTTTAATATTGACCTATAAGAAGGTTTCAAATATTAGGATCAACATTGCTTTTGCCTTAGTGCCATCTTCTTAAACAACTTCTAAAATGCATGTAGAAAGACCTTCTAAAATCAGGAATTTCTCCACCGCAAATGCCCAATCACTATAGTTTTCTCACTTATTTAACTTTGGGACATTTACTTTGTAATTTGTAGCCATATTTGCACAAACATTGAAATTATATTAACAAATACACGTTTCGGAAGTCATCGCGTGGTTCACGATGATCGGGGCAGTAGGCTCATAAACTATTGAAATGAAACAGTGAAATTTCTGCACTTACTAGTTTTTATTTCGGTATAAATATTTGTCAAAGCAATAATGCTGACAAAACAAACTTATACCTAAGAGCCAAACAAACAGTAGCGTAACGACATTGTAGAAATAGACTATACCAATAGATCAGGGTATATAAATTCTTAGTTTATCCTTTTCTTATGACAAATACTAAACGTGAGTATTCTAAAGAAGTCGTTAAAGTAAAGCTATCTAATATTGTTTGAGGGTTTTTAAAATCTAAACAAAATAATAAATTTATATATATATATATATATATATATAAATTATATATCATTTATCTCAAATGCTATCTTCTAGACTGTATAGACAGATTTATGTATAGATATGGGGCTTTAGGTATACAGTGTGGTATTAAATTAAGGGATATTCAAAGATAGTATATTTTTATTCTATGATTTATTTGGGGAGTAACTTATTTTGAAGAGTTAAATTTATGGTTTATTTCGAGATTTTTCTTTTCTTTTCTTTTGCACTAAGTTTGGGAATTTTAATTAAATTCCGTCATTTTCTAGATTCAAATACTTTTTTTTTGTTATTAGATTTAAGTATTATTTTTGTAAAGTAATTTACATCCTTATTTTTGTTAATAGATATTTAAGTTGTTTTTAAAAATCAAATATTTTATTCAGTAGCGGCTCGCGGGTGACAAAGTAAGTGAATTGCAAATGAAGCAAGAAAATATCGCAATAATTTTTTTTCCACAATTTTTTTATATGTGGAGGAGGTAAAAAATTTGTTTACGACTTACCTACTTTTTGTATCCGAAATCAATTCTTCTATCCTTCATAGCAGAAAATTTATTTATAACATCCTCATAAAATGGATGAGTTGCTTTAATTTCCTCCAGAAATTCCTTTTTAAGTGAAATATTGCCAAGAGAAGTAAGTCTTTCTTGAGATATTGTATTTCTTAAATAAGTTTTTACACATTTGAAGCAAGAAAAACATCTTTCCACTGAAGCACTAGTCGACGGTACTGTTATTGTCAAAATAAGGGAAAGCAATTTATATGCTTCATTGGCAAAAATAAGACCAAACTCATTTTTAAGTCGTGGACTTTTTGAAAATATTTCGCCATATAACTGGAACAAATTTTCAAATGTGCCAGTCGGAAAATTAAACTATATTCGGAAAATTTAGCAGAACCTGCCAAACATGAAAATGTAAGTTTTTCACAGTCTTGAAATCTTAGTGTCATTTCCAGTCAAATATGGTCCAATATTTCATAAAAAAAGGGTTCTATACTTAGCCCTAATTTTTTCAGGTGAAAGCTTAGCAAGCTCACGTTTTTAACGATTTATTTCTGTAACAGAATTTGCTTTATCAAACAGTCAAGTTAACTGCAGAGGAACTCACCGGTTGCAGCGAAATCCGCGAAAATAAAAGTAAACAACCATGCACCGCAAACTGAACGACACGTGGGTGTAGTGGGCTCGACATCATCACGTACGCGTTGTCATGACAACATAATAGGAAAATCGTAAACTAAACATAGCACCTCCAGCGGTTTGCGTTACTGTTATAGTTGTTAAAATAAAGTTCGATTGAAAGTTTTAAAAAGGCATGCCGCCAATGGTCAAGTAAAATATTTATTCGAGATGTACAGTTTAATTTTTACCACTTAGGTGAATAAATGAATGTAAAAACTGAAATTTTAAGAAATATATAATAAATATACTTAGATGTTTGCTTGTTTATTTTCCCTGGTGAAGTAGCACTTCACCTACTTCAGCTGAATAGCCGCCACTGCTTTTATTTAAATAAAAGACCTGCTAGTTAAAATAAAAAAGAAGATACCATCCTCGTTGCAGTTTGCTGTTGTTCGTGCTTATATGGCCATAGAAATGGTGAGATAAGATGTTTAATTCAATTTGTACTAACAATTATATTTGATAACATTGTAAATTATAATTTACGTAGAAGCCTACAGAGTACCTTTGATTTTACTTATCATATCTTAGTTAATTTCAGTATTGTGATAGGGTTGCCAGCTAGATCTCAAATAAATAAATAAAATAAATAAATAAATTTAAATATAATAAATAACTGCTTTATAACCTTGTTACAATATTAATAACATGTTGTGCTACATTTATAACAAATTTAACAGATTTGATTTTGTCAAATAACAACGTAATATTCTAGATTAATTTTGGCTAGTCCAAGATAATTTGTTTCTACTTTCATGGGGGTTTGCCATAAATAGTGTAACAGCAGATTTTAACTGTCTTGAGGTAATTTCACAGGAATGCATTGTGGTTCCCAAGTGACATAATATGAGACGAGACAGCCCATCGGTATCTAGGTGCTAGACGGTACTTTCTTTTTAAATATAATTTGGAGAATATATGCAGTTCGAATTGGGCAACATTTTAAGATTATTTGGTCAAACTAAAATACATGCTATATAAAAGTCACATTTTTTAGAAGGAATGTTCTGCATTTTATTACATATTTGAATTCCTTTTTAGAATTTGGATCAAATATTCCATTTTTTGTAAATATTGATTTTTTTAGATACTACTGAAATAATTAACAGGATCAACTAAATTACAAGTTAATGAGGTTAATGAGATCTATTAACATTAAGGTCTGTCTAAATAGTATTGAATGACGATACTATTCAAGGTGAATACAAATCAGTGGTATACTTTTGCGAGATTCAATCGTTATTAGCTTTGTTATTTTTAAGGTTTCCTATACACAGTACAGTCTTCACTTCCTAGAATATATTTAAACCATCTCTTTTGTTAGCTATATAATGTGTCTCAGTGTTAGCCATAAGTTGCCATTACTAGGACGGGTGTACGATTTATTTTGATTGCAGTTTTATAATATTCTTTTTGAGTTATTTCGTTTATTAACTAGCAAAATGCAGATAGGCGTTAAGCGTAATCGAAAACTATTAACAATCAAGATGATCAAATTTCTGTTAATAGTTAAAAATGTAACCATTCTAAATATTCTGTGTCTCACTGTTGTTCAGTGTCCCCTACTTAAGGTTCTATCGGGATATTTTTGTTTCACAATTTTTTAGAAATCGGTCTCATCAATCTTTTTGCCACAACAAGGTAAGACTTTACACTTACTCGTCAGATACGGGTATTCTATGGTGAACGGGGTACGCAAATACTGATTATGAACAGCTCCCTTGGTATTGCATTAATATATTTATATGGTTTATGTTAGCTATATAGGACACCATATAGCCAACATAAAGACCCAACTCACTGATGGTATTGTAATGTTACGCAAATAATGTTCGACCTATTGCTTAAGAGCAGGGAATGATACCATCTTGGCCACTCTGGTATTTCCTCGAGGCATATTTTGATCGTCCAAAATATTGGCAGTGTTATGGCCGGTTATCTCTGTTTTTTATCAGCCACAGGTGTCTACCGGCCGACAATAAATGAGTTGGTATGGAACAGTGGCGGCGGGTGAAAAAGTAAGTGAAGTTAATAATTTTTTTTCCAGAATTTGTTTATATGTGGAGGGGTAAGATAAGAATTTTTTTACGACTTTCCTAAATTTTGTATATTAAATCAATTCTCCTATCCTTCCTAGCAGCAAATTTATTTATAACATTATTAAATATAAAGAACACTAAACAGAGACTTGGAATGAGGAAGTCTATCCAGTGTCATAATACATCATTGAAAAATTCCAGAAGGCCATAATAAGTTTTTTTGAGTAATATGCATTTAAGAGAAGATTTAAATGTTTTAATATTATTCAAAGTTCTCACACTCTCTAGTAGGTGGTTCCTACCTGTATAGAATATTGAGCTTATAACTCGTGAAGTGTGAGGTATTGGCAGTGGCAGAGCTCCAGTTTGTCTTGTATTATAATGATTATGATACTCTCGATTTTTAAATTTGAAGCAAGAAAAATTTCTTTCCAATGAAGCACTTGTCGACGGTATTATCAAAATAAGGGAAAACAATTTGTATGCTTCGGTAAAAATATATTTATTTTTTATTATTTTTTTTCACTTGCTCTTGCAGCGATATATTCCAATTACTCTCATTGGCAAAAATAAGACCAACCTCATTTTTAAGTAGTTGACTTTTTGAAAATATTTCCCCATATAACTGTAACAAATTTTCAAACGGGCCAGTCGGAAAATTTAAACTATATTAGGAAAATTTAGCAGAACCTGCCAAACATGAAAATGTAGGTTTTTCACAGTCTTGAAATCTTAGTGTCATTTCCATTAAAATATAGTCCAATATTTCATAAAAAATGGTTCTATACTTAGCCCTAATTTCTTCAGGTGAAAGCTTAGCATGCTTACGTTTGTAATGATTTATTTCCGTAATAGATTTGCTTTATCAAACATTGTATTAAAAAAATGTTCATTTCTTTTTTTACAGAGCGCCTCACGGAGCGTTTTATTTATATTGGATATGCAAAAATGAATGTCTAGCGATTTTTTTTGAAGAACGTCAAATAGTATATCTGTGATTGAGAAAATGTCATTAAACACTAATGCCAGAAATGCGAATTCAAAATCGTTCATCTCACCTAAAAATCCTTTCGCAAGGCGGATTGATTTTTCATCAGATTTGTCACAGTTTGTAATGAATTCAAAGACGTCTTTTAATTTATTCCATTCTTGAACAATCACATTAACTAACTTTGAACTTGAAGTTGTAACAACCCCATAAATAAATATAACACAAAACAGTCAAGTTAACTGCGAAGGAACTCACCAGTTGCAGCGAAACCCGCGAAAAAAAAGTAAAGAACCACGGCAAACTAAACGACACGTGGGTGTAGTGTACTGCGCCTGCAATTCACCGAGAGCGTTGTATGGCGCTGGGCTCGACGTCATTGGATACGCGTTATCGCGGCAACATAGTAGGAAAATCGTAAACTAAACATAGCACCTCTAGCAAAGTCAAAGCGGTTTGCACCACTGTTATAGTTGTTATAATAAAGTTCGATTGAAAGTTTTAAAAAGTGCTGCCAACGGTCAAGTAAAATATTTATTCGAGAATTACAGTTTTTTTTTGCCAATTAGGTGAATAAATTATTATAAAAACTAAAATTTTAAGAGATATATAATAAATATAGTTAGATGTTTGCTTGTTTATTTTTCCTGGTGAAGTAGCAATTCACCTACTTCACCTGAATAGCCGCCACTGGTCTGGAAACCGTTTGGTGTTGACCTTAATATTATTTACTTCAAGTGATGCCTAAAGTTTCAGAAAATTTCCAAATTTAGGTATTACGTAATTACTTAATGGCTTTTATTTCATCATGATCTATTTATAATTGATGCAAGAGATTTTAACATGATGTATTCGATGCAGAGCTTTGTCAATAACTACCATTAATCCTTGTAGTAACGAAAAAAAAACTCGTAGGTTTGTGATTTAATTCAATACGCGTTGGGAACCAAAAACTTATTTTAAATGAAATAAAATATTATAATTTATATTGATTTTTATTTGAAATAATTTTCTCTGTTCAGTTTTTGTTTTGGCTATATTAATAATCCGAAATAAAATAACCAAAAAGACTGAAGATCTTAGTTTTTAGGACCATTTAGAGGGGAGGCGCGATACATGCGGACTTTTGATCTAGTGTCTATGTTAGGTATCACCATAACACATATCTTGACCTATACAGGTTGTTTCCTAACGACGCGATGGTACGTAACTCCAGGAGCTAATTACTTAGGTCATTTTAAGAAAAAAAGTTCTTATGAACATGTGTCTAGAGTTGTCTCGATTCTAAAATACGGGGTGTTAAATTTTTTAAAAAAAATAGTTTTTTTTTATAAACGTCATAAATATCCTTAAGCCGATTTGATTGAAATTTAGCAGTGTTACTTTTAGTACCAAGGCGCTAATTCAGCTCTAACTAGACTGAAGTCATTAAGTTCAGTGACGTTTCAAGGGGCACCGCAACCATTAATATTGAGAAAAAAACGTACGCCACTGACTCCTTTTCTGTTTAAACTACTAAAAAATACAACTTTTTTGTCTCTTGTATACTGTTCGTATTTAGCCTCGTTTTTGAGAAATAAATAAAAATGAGTTTAAACCACTTAAAAAATTATCCATGGACAACATTAAAAAAATAAAAACCTATGTATTAATTACTATACATAAATTACAGAAAAAAAAAAACAATTTCGACCTTAGAGTATATGAACAAAATGACTACCATCTGATAAAATACACGATTGCAATAGCTTCATTGATTGCCTGGCACTTTCAAAAATGCCTGGAGTATTACTTATGGCATTGCAATTGTCGATTATTCGATTTCTTAAGTCGCTTGCATCTAGTACATGAGTTTTATAAACTAGAGCCTTCAGATGGCCTTATAAACAGAAATCTAGAGGATTTATATCAGGACTACGAGCTGGCCAATTTTGAGGTCCTGTACTTACGATCCAGCGATTAGGGTAAGTAATGTCGACATGCTGACGAGCAAGGACACTAAAATGAGCTGGAGCCCCGTCGTGCATAAACCAAATATTCGCTCTTACATGTAGGGATACAGCTTCTAACAAATTGGGTAGATGTTCTCGCAAAAAGTAGTTGCTTAAACTGAAAAAGCTATTTTTGCAATATAAAAGGATCACCTGTATTTTTATTAAAACTACCAGTTTCACTTAATCTTGCATGTATCGTTTTAAATCTTTTTTTTCCTAATTTCCATTTACTAATCCATAAATAAAGTGCATTTCAGTCATTTTAGAATTACTAAAATTATTCATAATGGGATCACTGCTAATTGACAACTTTAAAATTTACTGATATGACAGTGACAGTACTATCACTGTATACTTTACTTTACTTTACTGATACCAGTAAGGTAAACTCCCCCAGGTGGGTGTAAAAACATTTAGAGTGGTTTAATGGGTGATTTTTTTATCGAAAACGAAGCTAGATATGAACAAAACACAAGAGATCAAAAAGTTGTATTTTTAGTTGCTTAAACTGAAAAAGCTATTTTTGCAAAAAGGGTCAGTGGTGCACTTTTTTTTCTCAATATTAATTGTTGCGGTGCCCCTTGGGACACCACTGGATCCAATAACTTCTATCTAGTTAGCGCCTTAGTACTACAAATAACACTGCTAATTTTTTTAATAATAATTATCCACATTAAAGATTCAAAAAGCTTCCAGAAAGTCTTTTATCTACATCAGGTTATCCAAGGCCGATTTGACCTAATGGTCAATTATGTGATCCTGTTCCCAGAACAGTTTGTTATTAGCTATCTTAATTATTGATAAAATAAATTTCTTAAATCATTTGTTTTATTGCCTGACTGGTTAATGATTACAATCTTTATCTAAACAACATTTGTTCCTAGAATAATGGAAGCTCATAAATATATATATTTTGGTCTGTATTACAATATGTTTATATTACTAAGATCACATATACATTTATTTTACATACTAAGCATAACTCGATATAAAATTCTAAAATCTATGAAACAGAAATACGTAAAATAAGTAATTTAACTGAACTAATGATTAAAATCTAAAATAAGGAGTAATTTATTAAATGATTTTAATTAAACATCGCAATACAAACGAGTAATAATAATAATAGTAATAATATTAATAATGATATGTTTAACAAAAATGTTTTGTTCATCTTAAAGTTAATATGCGTAAGGTATAGCTAACGATAATACATTAATCCTACTACATGACAGTCTCATTTCCAGCCTTAATGAAAATAATGATGACTGATTAATTATTTCAATCCACAGTGGATTTTTTTCGTAATTCCTAAAACTTCATTCAGTTTAGCTACAAAAATACTAATCTTCAAATAAAAACTTGTTCTTCTTCCGAGGTTGTAATTTCTTCTTCAGATGAATCTGTCTTTTTAACAGGTGTTACAGGGTACCTAAAAAAGTTGTCTTAAATAATAAAATAATACCTCAAACCTAGTCAAAAATCGTGAAGCTTAATTAAGTCATATATTGTTTAATTTATGGTTTTTTTATTACGAACGATTGATATATTCTATTTTATTTCTACAAACAATAATAAACAATTTTATTGTTTTAACTTGAACCGGGTTTTTGTTTGGTTATAGATTTGAGCAACCGATTAAATGTTTTCCTAGAGTCCAATCTTCTACTACTAGTACCATTTTACACATCCATCGCAAAAATTTGTTTAGCTACTGCTTATAGGATTTATCGACGGATTTACTTTAGACATCGGCTCCATGAGATGCATTGACCGCCATTAATTTTAGGCACCAGTAATAATTTTATTATTTTAATTTGTATTTCTGTTATTTACGGTCGTAGGAAAAGTACGAGGTGCAACTTTTGTGTGAAGCATTTTTATATTCATTCATGTATAAAAATTGGCTTCACGCACTTGTGATACAATATACAGGGTGTGAAATTTAAAAAGTTGTCACCTAAATAAATAGATTTTTTATATTTTAGTAGCCGTTTTTAATAAATTCACCTCATCCTTAAAATTATATGTAGTTAGCAAGCATTTGAGCAAGGGGCGAGTAGAATATCATGACGCCTTATGTCTTGCATCGCTCTCCATAACTGGAACTTAAAAAGGACACTCGGAAATCTTCAACAATACAAGGAACCGCTAATCTCCTCTAGGCAGTTACATGTATACTCATTTGACTCCCTTAAACCAAGGTGTATAAGTAAAAACGGCATCTCTATAAAGTGCAAGATGCATTTCATGAAACAACTGGGGAACGTTTTTAGGGTATTTCGACCCTGCTGAATACAAATCTGCCTGTTGCCAAAGCGAATTAATCAATTTTTCGTTTAAATTTTTTTTTATTTTTTAGTTCGATCTGGTATTAAAGCGTTTTTTTTTAGATATTTATACTATTATTTATTAGTAATTTTTTTGTAATACTGCTGTTTCATGCAGGATATATCGTCAACGGTGTGCACCTCACTTAATACGGCTGGAACGATCAATCACAATCTTTGCATAATATACCAGAAGAATATTGCAAGGACAAATTATCAGACTTGATGGATACCGGCAAAGCGACTTCATGATTCTGATTTTGCTGCCATTATTGTTAGGATCGAACAAACAAGAAGCGGGATGTACTGCTACAGAACCGTCGTCATCTCGATACGTCACTCCAGAGCTCAGACTGACTGTGTGGACATTAACAAGTGTATTTTCTGACAAAGCGAGAGAAACGAAGCACTGAGGCAGGTGATGTCGTACCTGAGACTATAAAGGAGCTGGCTAATTGTGTCCACGAACTGTTCAATTCGTATCAATTGTATGCTGTGCTTGATAGCATCAGAAGTGAAATACCACAGTCTGTGTATAGAGAGGACCTAGAAAAAGATATAAATGTAGATGAAGGAGTGTGGCAAAAATAATTTACCTATGATACAGATTTGCAGAGAGCTCGAAGCCTCAGCATCACTTGATAGATACGTCTACCTGGCGAAAATGATTGACGTTGAGATACAGAAGTTATTTGAATCGCGCTTGTCAATTTTTAAAGAGAAATGGTAGAACATCCCTAAGTACTCATTCGTTTTCTTCCAGTCCCTAAGCAAGACAGCACAGGAAGGCAAACACTCCATATTCTTTGAAAGTTTGCTGCTGATCCATCACTTCGAGAAAATGACCAACTCTAAAGTGTGGATGATGAGCGGCACAGCCAAGATCTCTCAGTTCACGATATCTCAAAAATTCTTTCCAATACTCAAAAGAAAAAATCTTGGCCTTCCACACAATCACGGGTTGTGATTCGACATCACACTTTGCAATGATAACAAAGAAAGCAGCGTGGAAAATCTTCGATGGAACAGTCTGACAGTTTCTGAATGGCTTAGGGCACTCTGTACTAACTCTCTCATCAAAAGCCAATGCAGAGCAATTTCTGGTACATCTCTACAAGGTTAGTATTTCATCAACTCCAACTTAGGTTTATTTAATATTAAAACATTTCTAACTGTCTCAACAGGTGGGCAAAGACGTATCCAGCGGAAATGAAGCCAGACAACAGCTTTTCGGTGTTGTGAAAAAGCCAAAAGCCTTCAACAAGCGATGCGCTGCAAGTACACCAAGATGCCATTACCAGGTGCTGTGAGTAAAACCAGCAGTTTTCTGCACTAAAAATGAAAAAAAAAACGTTTCAGGTGGACGTGTAGGAAAATGCTCATCAAACCCCACCGGTGGTGATGAATCATGTGGGTGGAGGCTTCACCAAGACCGTTTTTACACAATTTTTCGTTTGTAAGTAAAGTCAGTGAACTGCACTCAGATTATAGAATACAGCCGACTTGTTTCTTTTTCAGTTTTAAAATATTATAAAACACAATGCAAATATTATTATTCTTTCTTTATTTTTCAATCCGGTATTCGACTCATTCCACAAAATAATAATTAATTATACACTTTGTTTGATGGTTGTATTACCAAAAAATTCACAAAATTCAACTGCTACAGTAAGATTAAAGGGATTCCTTCCAAAATAGTATGCCCATGTCATGCACGAACCGGGTAGCGCCATCTAGTGAGAAGAGGGACAATCGCATAAAGTAAGAAAATTTTCATGTGCAGACTTCGTCTCTACCTTCTTGGCTCGTATTGATTATATTTTGAAAACATAGAGAAAATATTGTAAAACAGTATCAATTCTGTAAAAACGAAACCCCGTATGTGAGAGGCAGAAGAACGATAGTCTTATCATTCGTTAATTTTATATAAGACTTATTTTATCATATATGCAAATTTTCATCTGCAATATTTAATTTTCCACTAATCGATTTGACATATTATGGGAAATTAACCTTGATGTTTTCCTGTAATGCTAAAATATATACATAGTGCAAATTGCAAATAATTGCTATCCCTAATTATTTAGTTACATAGTCCCAGTCAACATCAGCGTTGATATACATTTTCTATTCAATTTTCAAATGTATGCAGTTAGTAATAAATATATCACCAGCATCTGATCAATTTGCTAATATGTTTGATCATATATAGGTATTTACTTTGCAGACTGGTAATTTAAGAGTTAAAGTCTACCTAAACCAACAGGGAGCGGGAACGTTTGTGGTATCGGAACTAACTTTGATAATAATGAAAGAGCTTCTTCCTTATCTGATGAAGGTAAACAATATTTATACATGATTCGAACAAAGACTTGTTATTAAATACCCCGCTCCCACAAAACACTAAATGCAGAGCAACTTTTCTTGTCCGCATCGCAACCGCTCTCGCGGCCCCGGGTTAGTTTGAATAGACCTTAATTCAAATTCTGTCGTGCCTAATTGAAAAGTAATATCTGACAGAATGTTAAAACTGAGAAAGAATGTGTAAATTTGAACTCATTTTTCGCATATGTAGCGAATTTTATACACTTAAACTTAAAAGCAGATAATATTTAAAATAAAAATACTTAGGAAAGTAATTAGCTCCTGAAATTGCATTGCAACAATATGAAACAAAGTTGTCGAAAATATATAATATACGATCCAAATATATTTTACTAGTTTACAGTTGTGTACCTCCTATACAACTGTAGAGAGATATTTCACCCAGAATTTTTTAAATAATATTTTCTAGATTTTAAGAACTTAAACAATTTATACTTAAAAATTATTTTCGATGCAGGGAAAAACCTAATGATTAAATGTATAGTACTTTCACACAAATATAAAATTAATAAATGCTTATTATTTGACACATACCGTACAGGTCCCTTCCATTTTCTGCTTAGTCCTAAGCTTCTAGGAAAAGCAATGATCTGTTCCTTTTTCACATATTTTAACTCTGTATTATTGTCTTCTTTGGGGGTTAATATATGTGTAGAATCTTTTAGAACTTTAATTTCATTTTGTTCTAACGGTCTTCCTGAGGTAAGTCCCTTTTTGGGAATCATATCGACAATAATAGCCTTGTCATTGTTATTATGTAATTTTGATAAAGGGCTCGATATATAGTATTTTGGGTAAATTTGAGAAACGATACTTTCTGGTCTAGGGTATTTTTGAATTGTGGGCATCGTGAGCTGGCGGTATATGTGATACGATAAATCTTCCTTTACTGGAGATCTGTTTAGATACTTGTCGGTATTGGAGAAGTCGTGACAGGATTCGATTGTGTGTTTTTCTACTTGACTTTCTATTGACGGAGACCTCCCCAAAGGTGTTTTGGAAGACATCGATATATTTGAACCAGAATTTTCTAATTTGTTTAAATTAATAATGGTAGCGTTAAAATCATCTTCACTGATATTGCTTAAATTTCTTCTTATAGAATATTCGTTACTTTGATTTAAATTGGTGGGAACAACTCGCGACAAAACAAACTCAACCTAGAAGAAACAAAGTCCTTATATTTATAAGAAACAGTTCGGAGTTAAATACATTTAACAAAATATATATGTTTAGTAGTATACTGTTGAGGACTATTGACATAAGAAACTACGTGGTAGGTTGTTTTTGTGGGTTCAGGATAGCAAATGAAACCTCCTTTTATTTAGAAAATGCCGACATATAAAAATGCTATATTTCCTTTCAGGTGGCAGTATATAAGGAACGACAATAACAAGAGTGAATATACACATTCTTAAGTCGTACCAAACAATGAATTAATTTGGATAGTTTAGGTTCAACAAAGAAAATCGCAAAAAACCCTGTGAAGCGCTATCGCATCCATCAAAATCGGTAAAAAGAAAAAAGGAAAATAAGTGGAATGCAATTTCGTCACAACTTCTCTCCTCTGTTCTTTTTCCCTCTATACATTTACACTTACATATTCCAACAAGAAAGAAGATTCTGTCATGAATGTTGAAAATTTATACCGATAATGCATCATTATGGCAAAACACACCAAACGATTAAAATTTATCTATGAAACAACGATATTTTTTCCCTTTTTTTCCTATTTAGGTTCTAAAAAAATAAACAAATAATATTTTGCTTATTTCATGTCTTAAGAAACTATATAGTCACTCTTGTTATTGTCGTTTCTTATATGCTGCTGCCTGAAAGGAAATATAGCATTTGTATATGTTTAATTTCTTTCCGAGACTTTATAAAGACTCAATAAAGGTCGAAACGTCGGCATTTTCTAATTAAAAGGAAACTTTATTTGTTGTCCTGAACCCACAAAAACAACCTACCAGGTTAAAGAATATAAGAAAACTATATTGCTAAAAAAATAAGAAACTCCATAAAAGTGTTGTTTTTTTTATATCTATATTATACAGTAAGAACGTAAAGGTTGGAATAAAATTCATAAAATATGCAAGGTTGTTTTTTTTATACCTCGAACACGTTGATTTTCAATATTAGTTGCCGTTTTCTTGATAATAATTTCAAGCATACAGAGTGATACAAAAATAAGTTATGACAGCTAACTTCATTTTTTTAAATTAAAACAACTATTTTTTAGGTTAGGTTAGGGTTGATTTAGAAAAAAAATCTCAGACACGTTGATTTTTAATTTTAGTTGCCGTTTTTCAATAACAATTTCATATACACAGTGTGATCCAGAAACAAGTTATGACAGTTAACTTCTATTTTTAAGTAACACCTGTTTTTTTATTTTATTTTCAAATTCTACGTCATATTTTATGTATCATTTCCTATATCTAATTTCAGTTGTTCGCGAAATAGTCATAGTCAATAAGCTTTATTGTATAAAGAATGACGTTCCTATTTACAAAGCTAAAAAAAAAACAAAAACAAAAATATATACACAAAAGAGAATATAAAAACAAACGAAAGAAATTTATACAAAGTTAAAAAAAAGACAAAAAGTATAAAAAGGTCAATTTACATACAGAGAGAAGTATCTAAATGTAATAACACTCAGACACTAGTCCACTAGAAACAAAACAATATATATATATATATATATATATATATATATATATATATATATATATACATATACATATTAGCACTAGCAATAATAAATAATAAAAAAAATACCGTAAATACATACACACATGCACATACACATACATACATGAAATGACCTAAAGAGTATCATTTAGTTGAATAGTAAAAAAAAAACACAAAAATGAAATAAATAGTATTAAGTCAACAAAATACTCAACCAAGAATGTAACATAAACCATCAGCAAACTATAACTCATCTCCATAATATTCATCCAATTGGTAATAAGCTTTGTCAATTAGTAATAGACGAACACGTTTTTTAAACGCTTTAAGTATAGGCGAACCTTTTACAACATCTGGCAGGTGATTATAAAGCCTTATACCTTCATATATTACCGATTTTTTTATTAAGTTGGATGATGGGATGGGAGGTAGACGTAAATTCATTTGCCGACGGGTCACGTACCTCTGGTCCGCAACAATGTACTGATATATATATATATATATATATATATATATATATATATATATATATATAAGACATACAGTTTCCAGAATATGCAAACATAGAAGAGTAAGAATCCTCAGATGAACAAACAGGGGCCTACATGTGTCGCGTGGCCGAGCTTGACATAGATATCGAATTGCTCTCTTTTGAATCACGAACAACATGTCAAGCAGATGTTTAGTTGCCCAGCCCCAAAAAGCAATGCCATATCGAAGCCGCGATTCAATCAGTGCGAAATAAGTATTCTATTCAGTACAGCAGAAGTGAAAGCTGATCTGGCTGCATACAGATCCTATGTAACTTCGGAGAGAACGATTTAGGACAAAGGACCAGAGAATTCCACATTAACTACTTTTCCAGCAATTCCCCGAAAAAAATATTTAGATAACTTGACGTGTCCTTAGGAACTAGATTCCTCAAAGCCTCCTATTGTTATGGGTCTTAGTATGGTTCTAATTAATATTGCTTCTCTAAGAAATAAAACTGACGAGTTGTACTTATTTCTAGAAGAATTGGAGTTCCCCCAACTTGTTGCAATTACTAAGCACTGGTTTAATCTAAACGAACCCTTTTATGTGGAGAGATATTCCACAATAGCTAGATATGACAAAAATAACTCAGCTCATGGAGGAACACTGATTGCTTCTCTAAATCAGGATTTCGTCTCGGTAACTAAATATGACCATTTGTTAGCGGATAACTTTTTTCAATTTTCTATAGTATTTATAGATTACCAAATTCTGATGTACAATATTTCTTTAATTACCTGCTAAATTTGTTAGAAAGTATACCAGTAAAAGGCAGGAAAATTCTATGCGGGGAACTTAACATTGACTATGCTACTGTTTGTGCCACCCAGAAATATTTAATTTCTATATTCGACTCATTCGGTCTTGCAATGCATGTATCGTCTGTAACTAGAATTTCGAATACTCTTTGAAATATTATTGATTACGTGGCGTCTGATTTTTCTCCATCAGAGGTTCAATCCCAGGTTTGTAGCACAGGTTTTTCCAATCACAAAGCAATATTTTCCAAATTTGGTATTCCTATTAGGCCCTTACAGAGACCTCGCCATAGAGGCAGAATTTCATAATATTTGCTTAAACACCGACTGGAATATCGAATTTGAAAATATTAACTCAAATTTTAGAGCTTTCTTAAATAATATTTTCAGTGCTTTTAATAAGACTTTCTCGTTTAAGACTATCAAACCTAAGCGTCATAAACCGTGGACCACGAAAGAACTACGTAGGTCTGCTAAAAGTATGCGTTCTCTCTTATATATAAAAAAATTCAACGACTCCAATCTTATTCTCGACTATCTCTCTGATTATATTAGGATCTATATTGAACTAATCAGGTCTTCTATTCTCGACTATCTCTCTAATTATATTAGGATCTATATTGAACTAATCAGGTCAGCAAAAAAATATACTATCAAGAAGTGTAACAAACTCTAAAAACGTTTCAAAGGAAACCAGGTCCATTATCAATGACCTCAGAAACAAATAACACCCTGTGACTCAGATCATGCCAAGGTCAAATGACCTAAATGATTATTTTATTAATGTAAGCAAAAATGTTACCTCTGGACCCTCTTTCGTTTCTCCCTCCATCGAAAAATGTCGCCTGAATGCCTTAAAACAGCTATAATTATTCCTCTTCATAAAGGGAGCGAAAAAACTAACTCTTGCAATTATCGCCTAATTGCTCTACTACCAGTGCTATCAAAATCATTGAAAGGTTACTGAAGAATCGTCTTATGCCATTTCTCCTTAAATCCCCACATCAGTTTGGATTTTTACCCAACCAGTGCACCAGTGACGCTGCTTAGCGACATCTACTTATCCCTCAATAACAACCACCCCACCGCCTTCGTTTTTTGTGACTATGCAAAAGCCTTTGACTGTGTTAGTCATGAAATTTTGATATGTAAGCAGAATTTTTATGGAATCCGTGGTATTTCTTTAAATTGGTTTAAATGTTATCTCGGGAATAGGGAACAATTAGTAAGGGCAAATGGTTCTTGTAAATTGGTTACAAGTGGATTGCCTCAAGGTCTGGTCTTGGGACCTATTTTCTTTCGTTATACATTAATGACACCATCAACCTAAAAATTAATGAAAAAATCTCTCTGTTTGGTGACGACACAAGCATAACATGGAGTCAATGTGGATAAAACGGTGGCATTATAAGGGGGCTTCACAACCACTGCAGCTACTTAACAGCAATATTAAATACGTTGAGTCGGGTAAATTCCTGGGTTTGAATATAAATAACAACCTAAAAGAGTCTAAGCATATTGACACCCTAACTAAAAAAAAAATTACCACCTGCTTTGCAATTTGATCAGTTTTAAAAGATCTGGACGTGTCTTCTGCCAGACTTACTTATTTCTCTCTATTCGAATCCCATCTCTGCTATGGCCTTCCCTTTTGAGGCTGCTGTACCACCGAGCAATTTCTTACTAGTTTTAAGCCTCAAAAGAGAGCAATTCCATATTTGTTTAGTCGAAATCATAGAGCGCACTGCGAAAACATGAAATATTAACACTTCCTGCATTATTTATTTTAGAAACCGTCTGTATGATGAGAAAATATATAAACACATTCCCGGAAAGACCACAACAAGTATATCCTATATATCCACAGAACTAATAAAAAAATCAATTGTTTACAACGACATAAAACTTTACAATCATCTTTCAGAACATTTAAAAACAATCCATATGTTTGCACTCATTGGACAAAAAACTCGCATGTGTATTGTTATGTCACCTGCATTCATTAACTGCTTTACGGCAATGTTACGAATATAACGAATGTTATATTTACAATGTATGTGTTTGCATTGACCTATCGAAAAATATGATTTTTTCCAATTAATATTTCGTTTTTTCATTGTTTTCTTTTGTTTTATGGTAAATTTCGCTTTTTCCATAAAATTGTAACAATTTTCCTGCGGCAATAAAGCATAATGTTGTTTGTTTGTTTGTTGTTGTGGAACGTAAAGGTTGGAATAAATTTATTAAAAAATCACGTATTAATTTTCTCGAAAAACATTACTAAACATTTCACAAACTTCCATTTGGGTGTGCATTCTGTTTCCATAATCAAGCATCATTAAAATCTCTATTCGCTCTCGTTCACTTAGAATTCAGACAAAATTACTTGATATGTCAATTATCAACTATCACTGTTACCAATGTTACTAAAGATGAGTTAGGTAGGTAAAGGTGATTTTTTTAAGCTTCACAACAATTATTTCGGAAACAAATGAATTTAGGCATAGGATATGAAACATAAAATATGTTCAGAATTTGAAGTAGAATTTAAAAATAAAATAAAAAATAGGTGTTTTCATTTAAAAAATGAAGGTAGCTCTCATAACTTATTTTTGGAGCACCCTGTATACACGAAATTTTCATAAAAAACGGAAAGTAAAATTAAAAATCAACGTGTCCGAAGTTTTTTTAAAAAAATCAATCCTTTATATTTTATGAATATATTCCAACCTTTACCTTCCAAAATAGGAA
The DNA here is from genome assembly GCA_030620095.1 of Kuschelorhynchus macadamiae. Taxonomy (NCBI): domain Eukaryota; kingdom Metazoa; phylum Arthropoda; class Insecta; order Coleoptera; family Curculionidae; genus Kuschelorhynchus; species Kuschelorhynchus macadamiae. The sequence continues at coordinate 150,049 of JAUTXW010000285.1, forward strand.
ACAATTGGATTTATGTATAGGATATGATACATAAAATATGTTCAGAATTTCACGTAGAATTTAAAAATAAAATAAAACATAGGTGTTTTATTAAAAAAAAAAAGAAATTAGCTCACATAACGTCACCTTGTATATATGAAATTATCATAAAAAAAGACAACTAAAATTAAAAATCAACTTGTCCGAGGTTTTTTAAAGAAAAGAATTAACAACCCTTGTATTTTATGAATTTTGTTTCAACCTTTATGTACCCACTGTATTATTATTGACATTCTTTTATTTTATAGGTTTCGCGTAGTCACTGTTAGATTATATGATATGAATCACATTAACATTTTAGATCATACAGACAGTACAGCTTGGGAAATTGATCAATCCCTTATCTTCGTCCTGTTCTCATTCTCATCCTCTCTCTCTGTATAAGTCCTATCTAAGAGAGGGAGAAAATAGTTTAATTTATAATCGTTTGAATTAAAGAACCTCAGTCAAGATAACTAAGGGTATATTACGAAGAAGGTAAACAGAATTACCTTCAGACGGCACCTAATTATACTATAGAAACTGGAAGAAATGATGTATAGAGTCTATAGTGCGAAGATAGGTAGACTTCCGTAAAGAAGCTGCGAAAATAAGAGTCAAGATGTTTTGGATAGCAGCGATAGCGTCATGAGACAAGACCCCAAAATTTTCTTCAGCTATTGTACACTTTGGAAATAGTATGAGAGAAATTTTAAGATCCGATGGTCGGATGTAGACAAAAAAATTGAAAACAAAGAAAACTGTAACATTCAAAGAGTGGTCTGCTGAGAACAACCTAGGACTTTCGTTTATAGGTTATTTTAGAGCTTGCCAGAGCTGAGCCAATTTCCTCAGAACGATTCAAAGCATAGGTAAAATACAATTCACGAAGGGTTCTGCCATCCAAGAATTGATTTCGAATCATAGAGAATTTTCAATAATCATTGGTCGTCTCGTTTGCTGTGCTTAGATATAAAGCTGCAGTGGAATTTTGAAACAACATAATTAAGAACATTCGCATTAACATAGATAATTAAGTTCCAAGTGAATTCAAGTAATAACTAAATATGATTTCCAAACCCAGGATGGACTCGTTGCTTGCTCAAGGAATCGGAACCGGATCATAGTGGAAGGAAATAGTGATACGGTGACTTTGAGAACCTCATATTCGAAAGACCGTCACTAACAGTAGTCTTCGCAAAGAACACTTCGACTACTACTGCATCCTTTGACAGTATCTACCGCAATTGAAGACGAAACATTAGGAACAATAGATCACGTCTCAACAACCCCAAAAAATTCAACCCATTATTAGTTTGTATATTGATTTGTCCATATTATTGCATATTATCTGGTGTAAAAACCATCCTAAACATTATATTTTGTGTGATTTTGTCATTTATTACCTTTTGACCGGTGTTTTTTAGGAGTTCAAGGGAGTCATTGTATTTTCTTCCCAGCAGAGACTGACCATTTACAGCGATCACCTGATCACCTTTCATAACACCTTTGTTAATGTACGCAGATCCTCCAACTATTACTGACTGCACATACACGTTACCGTCGGACCCTTCTGTAATTTGGAGGCCAAGACTACCGCTGGAGTCTCTTTCAATAGTTACGACGGATAATATTCTTTCTTCTGCAAACGACATGTTGTTTAATCTTTCGAGAAGTGTTTCGTTTATGGTCTCTTGAAAATTTGGAAAGAAATTTTGCTGGGAAACTGACTTCAAAGTGGAATCTAAAATATAAGAAAACTACAAATTATTCTTTCAACTCGAAATGCCGATTATTTCTAACGAATTAAGCGAAATGACAATTGGTAAAATGCATTTATTTATCTGATTAAGCTAAGTATAATTATTTGCTTAAGCCTAATCCTAATAATTCAAAATATGGGGCAAAATTTCTTGGAAATCACCCATAAAATGGTGCTAATACGACTTAAGCAAATATTTTGTGGTTTCATTGCTCTTTCAAGGGACATCAACGGTTTGCTAACGTTTAATAAACTAGTTTTTAAATGAAAGAGACAATCTCAATAAAATTCCAACTTGTTTTGTGTAATATAATCCTTATGGGTAGTTAAAGATAAAGATTATAAAATGGTGTTTGCCTTTTGTTTGTCTCAATACTTTTATTTTACATTTTCTGTTTAAAGGAACGAATAATTAATGCCAAAGAGAGTATATTATTTCGTTTTAGTTAAAATCGTTTGGTTTACATCTAATTCAATTGACGTCAAATGTTAACAAACAGTAAAGCTGACCAAATATTAAAATTTGCAAAATAACGCCATTAAAACATTTTTTGGATTCCGCTTGATTTTTAAATCATTGCCAAGGCGAAAACAATTATCAAAATGTAAAGATATCCAGTTTTTTAGTATGTTCTCCAATCAGATTATTATTCACTTAGTTACTGGAATATAGCGAGACTTTTATTAGAATAATAATTTTTTCAAATGTTAACAAATAGTAAAGCTAACCAAATATTAAATTCAAGACTGACAAAAATTTACAAAATAACGTCATTAAAACATTTTTCGGATGTCGCTTGATTTTAAAACATTGTTGAGGCGAAAACAACAAAATAATTATAGGAGCTTTAAAATCGTCAAAATGTAAAGATATCCAGTCTTTTTAGTATGTTCTCCAATCAGATTATTATTTACTTAGTTACTGGAATATAGCCAGACTTTTATTAGAATAATATTTTTTTCAGAGACTCCATCCTCGTATCGTATAATTTAATTTTCGACGTTTAGGATTCTCGTAGCCTTTTCTAATTTATCTTGGTTTTAAAAAATAAATATAACTGTCGCATTATTTAATTTAGTTTTGTGAATATGCCTTTTGGTTACTCTTTTGGGAAAATATCACAACTAGAATATTTATACATATACAGGGTTATTCACGCAACCCGTTCATTAAAAGTTTTTGATGATGCCATTTAGATACAAATTTCAAATTTTGGGATTAAGGTAAGATCAAGGGGTACTTCTTTTTTGAAATATTTTCAACTTCCTGTCACTTCCGGTTTAACCGGAAGTTGGTATCAACTTGCTTATTTTAAATAGAACACCCTATATTTTATGATATTTTTGGATTCTACGGAGAATTTCAATGCTATTTTATATAGCATGTCCTATACCTAGGTTCAAGCGTTCTTAAAATACTGGATCTTGAACCAAAAATGAGCCTTCGGGGTACCTACCAAATTCTAAAATCTCATATTTTTGTAAGTTTTGAAGATGTAATCTTCATATTTTGCAGACGATCGGTAAATAATCTTTACCGAAAAATAGAAACCTACTATTTTTTTTATTGAATGTGTCTATTTTTATACAGGGTGTCCTAAATTCAGCGGCAAACATTCACATTTTCAAAGCCGCCAAAGTCCGTTTGTTTAAATGGAACACCCTATAACTTTATGCACTAGAATTTCATTTTCTATCGAACTGTATTATCCCTATACCCATTCGTAACCATTTTCGAAATAATCAGGTTTTTATTAAACTATCATATGTATTTGCTAAATGCTTACACCTTCCCATAGTAAGCCATGCAAAAACAATTGTTGTGCTTTTCTATTCAACATGACAGCTGATTTAAAAGTTTTAAATTAAAATAAAATAACACGCAAAAGCTGATAATCTTAATTTATTTTATATTCGCGGAGAACGTTACAAAATATTGGAGAGAACGTGCCATGTTTTTAATGAAAAACATGACACATTTTTAACCATATCTACTAAGTTCGAGACTGTTCTAAACTTGTTTTAGTGAACTTAAAAATTATAGCAATCTAACAATCAACAATAAATAAATAAAATTGAATTATAACAAATGTTCTATATGCTGTCCGTTCATTTGAAGACATATTTCAATTCTTCTTTGTACAGTTGCTGTGGCCCGTTGAATTTGTCCGTTTTTTAATTCGGCAAAAGCTGTTCGTATCCTGTCCAGTAAATCTTGTTGGTTATTTACTGGGGAAGCATAGACTTTACCTTTGAAAAATCTCCATAAACAAAAGTCTAGGGGTGTTAAATCAGGCGATCGCGGGGGCCATCTCCAAGGGCCATTGGGACCAATCCAGCGATCTTCAAAAATTCGAGATAATTGGAGATAAACTGCAGCGGAATTATGTGCTGGTGCCCCATCTAATTGACACCAATAATTTTGCAGCTCACCAATAGGAATTTCTTCTATAAATTCAGAAACCGTCCCTCCTAGAATTTCCAAATACTTATCACTGTTTAAATTGTCTTCATAAATACAGTACTGCACCTGATCATTTAATATTATACCGAAAACATTGAAGCTAAACCTCTCTTGAGAACGCGTTTCGCGTAAAGCGTGCGGATTTTCGGCTGCCCAGAAATGTTCGAATTTGTTATTCCTTCTCTAGAAAATTTCGCTTCATCGGTCCAAAATATTTTTGAAAGGAATTGAGGGCCCTCTTGAATTTTCAAAAACATGAATTCGCAAAATTCTACTCGTCGGACGTTATCACTCAAGGCTTGCACGTTTTGGAAGGAATAAGGGAGCATATGATGTTTGCTCAAGATTCTTTGGACAGATGAAGAAGAAATTCCCAAATCGTTTTCTGCAGACTGTATTGAACTTTGCGGGTTTGCGTGGAAATAAGCCAATGTGTTTATTACGTTATCCTCGGCATTTGTCACTGGTTTCGGAACATTTTTTGTAACTTTAACCTTGCCAAAACGCAAAAAGTTCATTTCAATCCTCTTGAATTTTGACTTGTTCATTGGCGGCAAATCAGGGTGGCGTTCATTAAACACACGACACGTTCTCTCCAGAATTTTATAACATTCTCCATGAATATAAAATAGATTGAGAATATCAGCGTTTGAGTATTCTTCCATTTCGATTTAGAAGATTTAGTTTATCACTGACAGCTTTCGATAAATAACGCATACTAATGATCTGTCATATTGGATATTGGATCTCAATTGTTTTTCCATGGCTCACCAAAAATTTAAGCAAATACATACGATATTTTTATAAAACCCAATTACTTCGAAAATGGTTACGAATAGGTATGGTGAACCTTAATACAGTTCGATAGAAAATGGAATTCTACATTTGATAGTGCATAAAGTTATAGGGTGTCCCATTTAAAAAAACGGACTTTAGCGGCTTTGAAAATGTGAATGTTTGCCGCTGAATTTAGGACACCCTGTATAAAAATAGACAAATTCAATAAAAAAAATAGAAACCTAAGATTATTTAGCAATCGTCTGCAAAATATGAAGATTATATCTTCAAAACTTACAAAAATATGAGATTTTAAAATTTGGTACCCCGAAGGCTCATTTTCGGTTCAAGGTCAAATATCTTAAGAACGCTTGAACCTAGGTATAGGACATGCTACATAAAATAGCACTAAAATTCTCCGTAGAATCCAAAAATATCATAAAATACAGGCTGTTCCATTTAAAATAAGCAAGTTGATACCAACTTCCGGTTAAACCGGAAGTGACAGGAAGTTGAAAATATTTCAAAAAAGAAGTACCCCTTGACCTTACCTTAATCCCAAAATTTGAAATTTTTATCTAAATGGCATCATCAAAAACTTTTAATGAACGGGTTGCGTGAATAACCATGTATATTTAAATATTTGTAATAATACATAATAATAATTCGTAAATAAAAACACAGATCTAAACTTCGATCAGTGAAAATTTGTCATTTCCTGTCAAATTAGAAATTGGTGTCAAGAGACTGATAACTAAAATCCAAGATAAGAAAGTGCAATCCATTTTGTTCCAAACTGAGGAGTTTGGAGATAACGGGGTTTCAAAGGAACAAAAATATCAGTTTTAAAATGCCATTTGAATTTAGGAATAGGAAATATCACAAAAAAATGAATTTATAAAATTCAGGAGAACTCATTAATGCAATTAAATACCGGGCATTCCATTTAAAAAAACACATGTTGCCACCGGCTTTGGGTAAATGCGGTAACACAGCAATTACAAATATTTTATAAAGTTTATGTTTACCTATGGCCAGAGCCAAAGGGTCCCGCACGATTCTTAAGAAATATATTGCTCTTCGTGCAACTGGCTGAATTTTTGGTATGATATAGTGATTTCATCTTTATCAAAAGTTAACACTGAGTTCTACAGGGTGTTAAAAGTTCAGGTTTCATTTAACAGCTTCTTATAGGTTTAGAACATAATATATCGTATAGTCATAGCAAGTTACTGTATTTATCTTATTTAAAACAATAACATACGTATTATACAGGATGAATCATGGCTAATAATTTAAAATATGAATAATACTGTGATTTTTATGTTAAATGAAAATTGGCATATTAAAAGTACTCTTGAGCATAAGAAACATTATACAGGTTAGCTCACAAGAGCGAACCACACAATTTTACTCACTGCTGGTTTACCTAGAATAAAAATTCAAAAATCTGACTTACGTAGACTTTTTTCTGGTTATCGAATTATGAGATATAAAACTATTTAAAGCCTTGATTCCAAAAGTATATAATATTATAGATTTTTAAAATCGGAAAAAATTGTCCATATTTCTCAAATAGACCTGTTTATAATTCTATTAAATAAAACACAAAGTCTTAATCTAAGTCAAAACAAATATTTTTAAAAACCTAAGGTGACACGTATTTCGTTCTTGCGAGCATCATCAGATGTTTTATGGTCCGATGATGCTCGCAAGAGTGAAACACGTGTCACCTTCGGTTTTTTTAAATATTTGTTCTGACTGAGAACAAGACTTTGTGTCTTATTTAATAGAATTATAGATTTTTTGAGAATCTACAAAAATTTAGTAGGGTCGGGAAAATTTTGCTTTCGGTGTCCTTTATTGTTAAACCAAAAGAGAAATTTAAAAACTGAACAAATAATTTAAAATGACCCACTGCTTAGTAAACAAACTTACTATCTTACTTATTTTAATATTTCAAACTGTCACGCACGTTAAGTTACATAAAGTTGCCCTAAATGTAAATAAACATTTTATTGCATTCTACCCGCACTTTTTTCGAATATATTTGTGGTAATTTTCCAGCAAGTATCTGTAGTCCCCCAAAAATATTTCAGAAAATAAATTATTCGTTTGTCCATCCCTCCTAATAGTTGTAATAAAACGCGAACCTTGGGAAAAGTTAAATACGCTACACTATTAGCCTCGCGCGGCGGTTCGAATGGTCTCATTGCGTTCCTTAGGCATAATAAAATACGCTATACTAAGTTAGACTGGGCAGTCCGAATTGCCCTGATTACCTTAAAGTTTGACGAAAGTACCCGAAGATTTCACAGCTACCGAGCGGCAGCCGAACGTGATAGCAAATGGAATATGAAATCGAGATTTGGGTCATCAGCCGGTCTATTCCCATAATTCGATCGATCGGTCGTGGCATCACGTCGGCATGCTGAAGTTCAATTGTTTAGAGGTCGCGCGGTCGATATTCTAACTCGATATTGTTTCGGACGATTTTAATCGATGAAAATTGATTTATATACTGTTTTATGTAATATATATTTTTTTATTTTTATGATCCATGTGTGAGTTGGGAATATACAAGAAATAAAATGGTAGTGACTATTGCAAAAAAATAAACAACTGAAAAGTGCTTACGAACTTAATTTTGCAAAAATAACCAATTTCAAGGTAGTCTATATTAGAGTTGTGAACGTAGATGAAATAAAATTTTGGTAGCGCAAAAAATTAAACAACTAAAGACAAAAATAAAGGGGTTCATCGAAACTTTCGCAAAAGTATGTACGATTTAGCTAACTGAATATGTGGTTGTGAAGTCTCTAACTCATTTTACTGTTATGTTTGCTTGTTGTTTTCTAAGGACTCGTCGGATTCATTATGGTGCAAAAGACTTAGAACACTAGAAAAAAAAAACATGCGTTTTCTGCATCACATTTCGGTTCGGTGAACTATGCTACGGTCGGAAGTGTTGATATTCGCACTCAGCTAGACACAGCTTGTAGAAAATCCGTTAGAGATTTTAATGATAATGTATCCAAAAATCGTTATATTTTAAGCAAAATTATAGATTGTGTAAAATTTTGTGGGGCATTCGAGCTGGCACTACGTGGCTATGATGAAACGGCTTTGTCTGAAAATCCAGGGGTTTTTCGAGGGCTTATAAATTTTGTTGAGGAGTTGGGCCAAGATAGACTATCCGCTTTAGCAATGTTAAGTATCGAGAAATCGTTTATAAAAGGAATGTGCGTGCAATTTTAAGGAACTTGTCATTCAGAATTTTTCCAATTCTCAAGAACGAAGAGTAGACCTGAACATCAAGAGAATTTAAAGCTCAATTTAAAGATAAGATATTTATTTTTATTTTAAGTATGCCTATTTTTAAATTTGTTATTGGCCTCCCAATATAATTCACCACGAGCCGCCACTGTTTGCCCCGCTCCCAAGACTTGAGAAAGAACGCAAACACATTTTGACGGAAAAAATATTAACTAGTATATACGTAATACACTATTTTCAAAGTTCATGAGTAGGGTGTTGTATGTAAGTTGTATTAAATAAAGTTTACGTTTAAAATCCTTATGATTTTATTTTCAAGACTTGTCTCCCCCAAAGCTTTTTTGGTACGCCCTACTAAGTAGAACCCTTGTAATGGGTTAAGGTAAAGGTTAAGCGATGTCCAGCACAATTCGTATATAGAAAAGAAGATGCTTGAGAAAACCGTGTGCCATGTTCAGATGTGCGGCTAAAAAATAGTAATTATATTAAGAGGTGCTTGGACAACGGTGAAGGAGATTACAAGATAACAACATATTGTTCACTCTTAGATAATGTGTAATTATGAAACTTGAATCGTTATATTGTTATTGGAAGCGGACTCACACTCCGAAATATTTAAACAAAATAATGTGGTTTTGACGCCATTATATTAGACATCTTATTTTTTGTTTAAGTGACTGCTTATATGCTCCTTCTCATATTATCAATATGTCAATAATAAATTATTATTTTATTTCTATACCAAAAATAAATAACGCAAGTGTGCGTCTTATTCCATTATTTTCAATAATATCCAAATTTCTCGAAAGTGGCATATTTAACCAAATTATAGATTGTATTAATACCTATAAAATTTTACCAGATAATCAATCCGATTTTAGAAAAAAATAGCACCACTACATTCATTACTAAATTAAAAGATGATAGCTTAGAAAATTGGGACACTGGACTTGACATTAATGTATTAATATTAGTTGATTTAGCTAAAGCTGTTGATTCTTTAAATCATAAGATGCTTTAAGCCAAACTTAGATAGATAAGTTCTAGTGTCAAAACATGTCAATGGTTTATTAATTATCTTTCTAGCCGTAATCAGTTTACTAGAATTTCTAACGAATGCAAATTTCACGCTTCTAATATGCTATCGATACATAAAGGAGTATTAAGAAATCATCTTGGGATTAGACCGTGTCAAATTGGAATTACTAACCGGCGCCTTCGATTGTAAGAGGCATCTTCAGGGATCTTTACTCCACGAGATCTGAACACTGAATGAGATCGAAGAGTTTCAGGCGGGCTTTTATACGTTGCTCGCCGAACTGTAACCCTGTTAAGATCGGTTTCCACCGTGTGGTGTAGACCATAATCCGTATCTCTATTAAAATTTTTTGTATGTTTAAATTTTTTAATAGATTTTTTGTTTATAAAATCCTGGGACCTTTCCTTTACATTTATAATATGGCCAGTGGTATGATGTGCAGAGTTTTTGATAAAAGAATCTGTTTTACCGGTAAATTGATTAAGACAATTTGAAAGATAATTACCTAGTTTGTATGTGAGTTTATTGCACTGACGATCGGTTGAATTGGTACATTGATCTTGTGTATCTTCGGAAGAACGTAGTACCCGGGAATTTTGGAGTTGCTTGGTTTTAATGATTTCTACTCCACTAATGGTAGACTGGTTGCGTTAATCAGATTGGTGACGCGTCTTTCTATAATACTTGTAGGGTCTGCCTGCATAACCTTATAGTTGTTTTTGTCCAGTTAATTTACATTTTCCACGTATACCGTTCTCCATGACGACTGTGGCGTTGCCTGCTGGAAGTACCAGAATATTTGCTTCTCCATTTAAGGTCTTCATTGCTCTTTATTCGGCTGCGGAGAGATTCGACTTAGGTGGTTTTGAATTTTTAATGATCTTCTCTGTCTCGTATCTGACTCCATCAGCTTGTTCCATTGGTAATTTTCTAATTGCTGCCATTGATATCCTTTGTTGAAGCAGCAATCAGAAGATTACCAGATAACTGATCAAGATTCCAGATTACTGATCAAGATTCTCTAACATTAGAAAGGAACATGAATGATTAAAAATAAAGGAGTTGTTCAATCTGCCGTAGCTGGACACATTAGCACTGGCCATATTATAAATGTAAAGGAAACCAAGGTTCTAGCACCTGTTCCAGAATTTTATAAACGAAAAATTAGAGAATCTATTGAATTTTTTAAACATTTCATAAACATTATACACAAAAAATTTCCATAGAGATACGGGTTAGGGTCTACATCACACATGGAAACCGACCTTAACACAAGGTCACGGTTCTGCAAGCACAAGTCGGGTCTATTTGAAGTATGATATGTCTTTGATAGTGTTTAATTCAGGTTTTATTTTGGTAGATGATGAAGTCTTATAGAAGTAATTTAACAGCGAGCAATTCTTTGTATTTCTTATACTTCTAAATTCTGACTATTACAGGCCGTAAAACGTAGACTATTTAATAGATATTTCAAACTTTTACGAAACAATTAGCAAGATTGCGACTACATTAAGCTATGCTTTTCTCATCTTTTATAAGCCAGGCCAAAAATATTTCAACACATTTTATGATGATAACTTCTTAGTATATTACATACTGAAAATATACTAAAGGAAAAGTTTTTCGTCATTACTTACTCTCCCCATTATTTTTAGAAAGTTAAGACTTTTACCTGGTTAATGTCTAGAAATAAAAAAGAATCAGTGATTACCAAGAACATATGCATCCCCTTCAGAAAATTGTGCTCCGTCTAACGATGCCTTAGATATTGATGTAGAACTACAATGAAATGAGGCCGATTCTAAAGATGCCTGCTCTAAATACTCATGGTCGTTTACAGTCTCCATACTTCTCGATACCCTAGGGGTTACCTTTGAAAATGCTCTGGTGCCCATTTTCACACCTATAAAAAAAGTAAAAAAAAATTATATATATTTAGACATTTTGACATATTGATGGCACATAAGACAATAAAAATAAATAGAAAACTGTACCTGTGTTGCGATTTTAATTTTTTAAACGTCTGATATACATGTTGTTTTTAAAAGGTCTGTAGGAAATACCAAAATGTATTCCTGAGACCTAAATAGAACCATTCAAGGTAACTTAGCTTAGTCCGAAAGAGTTTCGTTACGGATGTATCGTATGTCAAAAAATATCTTATTATGTTGAATAAAAAAATGTTGCTTTTAGCGAAAAAGAGGAAATGTAGTATGTAAGTTAGTACTGTAAACGGCCCTTTTTGATTTTTTTTGGATAGTAGATGGTATGATAGTGTGTAAAGATTGATCCGTCACATGCAAAAGCTTACAGTTTTTTACCTGTTTCTTAAAAAGTTTCAAACTTTTAAGAAACAGGTAAATAATTTTATTTTAAACATTTTTTTTCTCTCGGATATTTTCGCTACTTATAATATTTTCCACAGAATTTTTTTATGACATTGTCCAGACTATCGAAATTATCTTAATATTTTGAAAAAAAAAATGTTGCTTTTAACGAAGAGGATGAAATATAGTGGTGAGTTAGTACTCAAAAGAGACTTTTTTGATAAATTTTTTTAATGGTACTGGTAGGCAAATGTGTAAGGATTGCTCGTAGTTTTTACCTATTTGAAAAGCAGCTTTTAAATTCAGTTAGTGAGCAAATAAATTTACTACAAATATTTTTTGCCCCTTTATCATTTTCGCTACCTGTTATATACTTTCGACAGAATTTTTTTCTTGACTTTATCCACAGTCTCCACTCCCTTGACAAAGGTTTCCACAAAAAGTTATCACGTAATTTCTGAACATGATTAAATCAATTTAGATTAAGTTTGCTTAAAAGTGCTTTTATGATGTCAACGATAAAATCGTATGGTTTTATAAATATCCTAAAAATAAAAACTTTTACTTTAAATCATTATTTATATTGACTTGATATGTGAGCTTTTACAAAAACATCACCTTCAACGTTCCTTTCCTTGAGAATTTTATAAAATCTAATAGGTTTTAAGAATTTTTATACCAAGATATTTAGGTTTTATCATGTATTTATGCGTATAATAAAGAGAATTCATAAATATTCCCATAAGTATATCAATTTTTAGGATATAAATGACTTGTAAACGAACTTCATACATTTATGGTTGTTAGGGGCTTTAAGACCTCTACATAAACATTATTTTTAGAAAATAAACTTGTAAATACACTTCATAAATATTTTATTAATAATAGATTTTCCTGGATAAATAAATATTTTGTTACTAAAAGGTTGCCCTAGATAAACATTCAGATTCTTATCCACAAAACTTGTTAGCTGTGTATTTAATAATTTTAAGTTCACGACTTTATGACGCGTTCTGAGTTTCAGGTAAGCCCCGGATTTTTCTTGTAAAATGAATCATATTTAAATGTAAGCAGTTTCAAAAGAAAAGTAAAAAGTCCGTACATAAGCACCTTAAATATACAAATATTTGTCCACATCATTTAATTGACCTCAAATTTAGAAATATTGCATCACGCTCAGCAACTGCGACATCTTACATCGACTTGGCAAAGTAAAATGTTAAGTGTTCCGTCGGTAAAATTTTACGTCTCAAATTTGAGTAATAGGGTTTATTGTGAATTAAATAAAATACATTTATACTCAATGAAGATCTAAGGTCTTATGATCAGAATTTAGGACCAAACAGTCTTAAAAACAATATCGCCATTTCTTTGGGTAAGAGTCAAATTTGAGTCAAATTAAGAAATTTATTAAAAATGGGAAAGTGCATGTAAATATTGTTAAAGAAAGTTTTACAAATGACTTTTTTTTACTTTTACTACTACTACTACTTTTTACTACTAAAGTAAACAATCACTTTAATAAAAAAAAATTACTGTGGTAAAACCAAAACATTTTAAGTTATTTTTCACTTTAGAACTAATTCTAGGGTTGCCTGTGTTCTATATTCCCAAAATAAAGATATTTAAATTTCGATGCGCAGAAAAAAATTTACGCAATTATTATAGCTCAGGGATATTCAGATAACATGTCACTAACAGCATTTTTATATTAAAATGTCGTTTCTACCAATTTTCTTTTGTTTAGAAAAGTTGCCTCTTCGTTTCTGCAATACAAGAATTCACAAATCATCCTTAAGAGTTTTTGAAAATACATTTTTTTAAATACATTAAAACTTATGGTGGATTTATTAAATATTTTATGTAGAAACGGTAAGTATAAATCAAAGAAAGAATAAATATACTTAAGAATGATTTTATGACTTATTAAAAAAAAATATACTTAAATATCTCTTAAGATAGGGTATTTATATTTAAGACGTACTTAACAACCTCCTAAAGGATCTTTAAATTTAAAAAGGTTATGAGAGGGCTTTTGAAAAACTTTTATAAGTATCCTTAAGACCTTCATAAACATTAAATTGTTTCTTGGGAGGCCAAAATAGGACGATTTAAGATAACTTACCCTCGTCCGAAAGTGTTTTGTTAGGACGTCATCGAATGTCAAAATTAAAAAGAAAACAATATTATTTTTTAATTGTTATCTTCACACTTCACAAAATTAGCAAAACATAAAAAATATTTGTTATAAGATTTTTTTGTCAGTAGAAAAGTTTCTAAGATTATTTGCCAAATAGTTTAAAAAAACATTACCCCTTTATACTTCTTCTTTTTATAGTGCCTATTCGGTCCGGACGATGGCTATTATTCTGGGGATTTATACGTTCATTCACCGCTGCTTGGAATAATTCGGTCATCCTCATAGAGAACCATGTTTCGTACGGACCTTGCGAAACATTTTGTAAATGACTCTTGTAATTATTAAGGCAAATAATACTGTAGATAACATAAAAACAATCATTCAGAAATATTACAGGTAGCGAAAATGCCTAAGAGACAAAAAACATTTGAAATACAATTATTTACCTTTAAACTGAGTTTAAAAGTTGTTCGCTAACCAATTAAAATATTCTAGCTTTTTTGTATAAAACAGAACAAGGTTTGAACATTTGTGTAACACCTTCAATCTACAAAATATGTCATAACACTTTTTTACTAATTTACCATGTTTGAAATAAAATTATTTACCTGCAGTTGTCATGTTCGCAAAACAGGTAAACAAATACGAGATTTTTTGTATATGACAGATCACTGTTCACCCACTTGCGTGCTATATATCATCCAAAAAAATACGTCAAAAAGCCTTATCACAGTATTAATTCACATACCAAATTCTAACCTTTTCCTTAAAAGCAACATTTTTTTAATTCAAAATAATAAAATATTTTTTATTTCCCTCGTAAGATAGAAGTGTTGTAATCGTGAAAAATTACCCTCCGAAATTTTTTCAGATGTTCACTTTTCAAGGTCCCTAGATGCCGAAAAACATGTTTTCTCAATTCCGTCGGTCTGTCTGTCTGCCGGTGTGATTCTCCATTCGCATAGCAAAAAATTACTTACACACGATTGACTTCAAATTTCTGTTAAAAAACAAGGGTCATATGGGAACATTTTGGTAAAAATCGAAAATGACCGTACAAAATGGAAGCATAATAAAATGTAAATACTGAAAAACTATTTCTTTTACCTCAAATTTTTTACAAAAATTAGTGTAATAAGGAGATAAACGGTTAAAAATTGATCAAAATTCAAAATGGTGGCCAAAAAGGTAAAACAAATCGAAAAACAACGTACAAGAAACTCTTTTTTTTAAATCATTTATTTATAAGTTTAAGATATATTATGTTTACATATATAAAGTTTTTAATCCTCTAAACAGTGCTTAAAAGCTCTGGTATCGAGGATATTAAATTAAAACTGAAACAATGGTTGATGTTGCTGCAACTGAAATAAAAATAAATACAGTAACATAAGAATACCTATCTATAATTAAGAAAAAACAAAACAAAAAAGAAAAAGCTATTATGGTGTCAGAAATAGATATATACACACTAATTAAATTTAAATTACAAATTAAGGAGTAGTTTGATTTTGCGCAACAATTAGATGATATAGGGATAAACCTATAAAATGTGTGAAACAATTATTTAATATGTGAAAAAAAGATGAAGGCCTGTTTAAATCTTTGAAAAAACAATATTAAAATTGGTATATTTCTTTTTCTGAGAACTTACCTTGTTATAAAGCCTTGCTTTCGCTTAAATCGTAAAGCATGTTCCTATATAAATTCACGTGCACTTATTCAGTACTTACATATATAAATTGTGTTATCTTTCGCTTTTCTAACTAAAAATAGGGATTCTTTGTGAGAAAATTTCTATGTAATTTGGTAAAATAAAGCTGTAAGGGAACTTAACCGCAAAATGTTGTCCTGAATCCTCTCTTTTTTGGCTACAAAAATTAAATAGTTCAATTTATATACGTATCCTTTAATGATTATGTGCGGAACTAAATAGTGTTATGCTCCACTATTTCTAATAAAGGAAAATGTTGATAAATAGAGAAGTTCTGGGTCAATACATACATACACACACACATACATACATAGGTACATACATACATACATACATACATACATACATACATACATACATACATACATACATACATACATACATACATACATACATACATACATACATACATACATACATACATACATACATACATACATACATACATACATACATACATACATACATACATACATACATACATACATACATACATACATACATACATACATACATACATACATACATACATACATACATACATACATACATACATACATACATACATACATACATACATACATACATACATACATACATACATACATACATACATACATACATACATACATACATACATACATACATACATACATACATACATACATACATACATACATACATACATACATACATACATACATACATACATACATACATACATACATACATACATACATACATACATACATACATACATACATACATACATACATACATACATACATACATACATACATACATACATACATACATACATACATACATACATACATACATACATACATACATACATACATACATACATACATACATACATACATACATACATACATACATACATACATACATACATACATACATACATACATACATACATACATACATACATACATACATACATACATACATACATACATACATACATACATACATACATACATACATACATACATACATACATACATACATACATACATACATACATACATACATACATACATACATACATACATACATACATACATACATACATACATACATACATACATACATACATACATACATACATACATACATACATACATACATACATACATACATACATACATACATACATACATACATACATACATACATACACCTAATTTCCTAATTATTATCCAGTCACATAAATCGTACATATTTTTACTAAAATAATAATTTACTTTTTTGTTTTTGTCTTCACTTCTCTGCCAAATTTTACATATTTTTCCAAACACTAAAGTTCAGCTCACTGGCGGCTTTTGAAGTCTTAAGATTCTAAACCACTGTGGCTACCATTATTTAAAACATTAATTTATTCAATTAATTTAAACCAAAAAATCAACAAACAAGTCTTGAATATAGAATAAATTCTATAAAAATACGCAATCGTAATTAGAATATATCACACGATTCACATTAAATGCATCAACTGACAAAAATATTTTAAGTTTCCTCGGCGCGAATTCAATTTGGAACACTCGGGAAAAACTCGCCTCCGTTTATAACCACGAGGATATCGCGGGCCGCGAGCCTCGTGGTCCAACGAAACGAAACCTTCGGAGATCGCTGTGCGAGGCATCGATAGTGCAACTGCCACTGAACATTCAACGAGTTTACACACTTAGAATAATAAAAGGAATTTCCAAATTAAAAAACTGTAAATTATTTATTATTTTCTGTTTGGAAATAATTATTGGGGGATCATTGACCATATGACCTAATGGAGGAGCCGCCACTGCAGTGGTTCTATTTTGGTCTAGAGAATACTTGGTATAATTTTGTACTTTTAGAGACATACTGTATAATAGGCTGCTATTTTAAGGCTTAGTTCAGAATCTATGGAGTGCTAGGATACAGAGTAAAGAAAGCGAGATCGAGTGCATGAAATATAAATGAAAATGTGTGTAAGGAGGGTATGTATAAGAAGATGTTTATATAATATTTTAGATAATAGATTAAATCTGTGAGAAACTTCTTGAAACTTGCATCAAAAAAGATATAATATCTGAGCTTACAATTCTATACAAAATATAATTAAAAAACCAGATGTTACTAACTAAAAAAAAAATGTGAAAGAAGTTAGGACATTTTTTAGGATACGTTTTGCATAATTCTGGCTGCATATTTTTGCCTTTCAGAAGGAATTTGTAACGTAAGTATTACAAGAAATGTTTAAATAAATAAGAATGCATACCTCTCCTTTTATCCGATCCAACAGTTAGGCCAGCGAAGTATGAACTATCCAGTACCAAACTGTGCTGATACGTCTGTTCTGGTTTTTCGTTTTCTTTATTTTGCCGATCCTCATTTATCGTCTGATCCATTATTTTACTTAAGTCCTGAACGCTTTTTGTTCGTCTGTAGTAACTGCATTCTGATTTTGTAGTTGGATCGATTCTGTTTGGAGATTTAAATTCAACCTGAAGACAATATTTTTAGATATTTATTTATTTATTTTTTAAAAACACTTAAAAAATATTCCCCAAAATGTTTCTCCATTTTTTAAAATAATTAGTAACTATAGCTAAAAACTAAACAGAATTATAATATGGCAATCAATCTAATTATTGTATAAAAATCTTTCTAAAGTTTTTTGTCTAATGGGAATAATTAATAAAGTATTGTTTCCACAGAAGTGGCTGTCAACAAAACCATGCATTTTAAAAGCACTGGCAAAAGAGTAGAATTGATGAATACCGAGTCAAATAATTTAGTAAAGAGAATCACATAGGCTACTCCAACACACTGTTAAAAACGGGATAAAAATAATAGTTGCCAGTCTGCTAACAAAACCTAAGATATCATTGACTGGAAGAATCCTACGATTTAAAATAGAACTTCTAACTGAAAAATCAGCAAACGTAACATTTAAAAACAGTGAAGTGGCACTTGGCAACAAAAAGTTGAGATATTACATTAACTCTTTAATAGACCTGCAGTCTCATCAATCAGAGAGAATATTCTAAAGCGGGCATATAACACAGATGTACGTTGACAAAAATCCGTCATTCATCTCCTTAGGAAAATCTTAAAGGTTGAAGAGTCGTCAATCGGATGCGAAACATAAAGGTTCAAATATGACAAATGCGATTTTGGTGAAACGTCAACAAAACAAAATAGTAAACGAATATACACCCGGAATGAAAATATATCGTATTTTTCCATCCGTAAAGGATTAAGAATCAACATAAGTGTAAACAAAAAGTAGGATCGTTGATAAACGACATATAGACGTCCGTGTAGGGGTTTCTATTATATTTTACCCTCCAGTTAGAGGGTTAAATATTACATATAGAAAAAAAACTTTAAATAGGAAAGTTTTTATCTGTACTATCTTTTAAGTTGGAAAGTATCCAAAAACCTATATTTTTAATGGGACACCCCGTATATTATTATGTCCTCCTTACCGATGATAATTATACCAGATTTGATACCTTTATCTTTAAAACCCTGCTATGCAATGCGTTAGAGAGGGTAGAAATATTCTCTTCAAAATGAGGATACAATAGGAATACACTGCCTCTTATGGCAAGCTTTTTTAAAAATTTTCTCGGTTGTTTTTAAATATAAATGTATGAAACCTGGTATATTTATAATTGATAAGACGAGGCCCATTTAATGAACTAATAACAGATAGGGTGTCCCATTTAAAAAAAGATAGATTATGTATATTTTTGAACTTTTTAACGATTTAAAAAATTTCGATATTCTTAAGTTAACACAGATAAAATCCTACAACCCTCCAGCTACAACTTTTAAAAGGAAACATTAAAAAGAATAACTTTCTCTTGAACCTGTATATTACAGATTTAAAATCAAAGAAAGTATATTTTACCGTGCGAAAGCAGCTAATAAGGTAATCTCAGATGGCAGTATATTGAGTATATGAGTTAAAAACTAATACAACTAAACTATTTTTTCCATTAAGTATAAGCTTTTCTAACAAAGAGCGGGTCGTACTATTTTGACGTGACGTATTTGTATTTATTCTTCAGAAGATCAAAAACTACAATATATAAGAAAATTGCACTAAAGCCGAGTTTTCGATAAGGGTGGTGCTTAATTTTTTTAATTTCCTATGTATATTCCTATTCTAAACGTCTCACTTACCTTAAATTCTGTATCAGCATTCACCGTACCTGCATAACAGTTGTCAGATTCGGAAAATATAGGTTGAACATATGACTCTAACTTGCAGAGTGAATTTGTTTGATTTTTGATATCTTTCAGTGGTATTCCAAACTGTTGACTTAGCGATTGCAGCGTCGTATACTCTGTGCGCAGTCTCAGGAAAAATTGATGGTGAAGTGATGCCAGCCGAAATGCAAAATAACTCCTATTAGGAAAATATAACAAACCACATTTATAATAAACCCATTAAATATATAAATAATAGTAATAAATATGTTAACAGAAGCCAGATTAAGTATTTTAACATTCGGTATTATATATATTTCCTAACACGCCTGTATTTTATTTAAAAAGTAAGATGACTGTCATAGTTATCTAAAACGTAAAATGACTGAAACAAAACTTTTATATATTCTTAAAATTATACATACGCCACTCTACAATATGTCTTGAAAACTGGTGCATCACTGACCAACAAAGCCAGATTTGTAATTAAAAATACATGAGGTGGAGATTTATCAAAGTAAAGAAATGAGGGCTTTTTTAGTCGTCAAATTTCCCTCGGTAGTTTATATAAAAGCGCACATTAGTATTTTCTCGAGGGAGCTGAGCTAACTTGGAATGGCACTGGTACATAATAAAATCACAGTATAATAAAAAAAGTGATTGGAATGTAGAAGACCCCTCAAAGTTTTTTATTGGCGTATTTTAAAGCAAAATATAGTGTTCTGAACATATATATTTTGTTGTAGGATCGAAATAAATTGTATCTTGCTTATAATTATTAATGTTATTATGTGCTGATTTATTTTGATTATATACAAGGTGGTCTAACAGTGCGTTCAAGGCCAATAGGTCGGTTATTGTGGGAACTAGAAAAAAAAATTATACAAAAGTTGTAAGGACTGCCTAAAATTATTTTCGATTATATAGGGTTGAGGATAAGTTTTCCACAAACCAAGCTAACATTTGATTTTCATATTCTGCCCTTTTTGGCTATTCACCGAATATAGGTTTTGTGGCGTCTATACAGAGGTACATGTGACGCCCTATATTTTTTTAAAATGCGTAAACATAAATCATTTTGGCTTAGTAAAAACTTCCAAATGTGGTCTTCTTTCAATTGCGGTATTTTTCTTTAGTATACTTCAATAATTTTTTATCGGTATACAGGGAAAATCTTGGATACAAATTGTTGTCGATTCATTTAAATAAATCGCCCTGTATATTAATATATTTTTAGATTCCTCCTTTTTTAGCCATTCACCCAATGTATTATGGGCTCTATACAGAGTCGTTCACTTTTCGAAAATATCAGAGGAGGACATTTCAATTTATTACGGCAATATACTGCAAAGTATTCTTTCAACATCTATTTTTAAAATTTATTCATACCAGCATGGATGGGCCGAAAATATTTAAAACTTCAAAAAATAAAAATTATCACTAATAAAAAAAGATTTAAACCTGCAAACAATGCACAAATACAAATGATAGTGTTACAATGATCTAATAATAAAAACTACTAATATCTGTTGGTTACAAACTTTAAAGCTGACCTTTAAAATAAGGAGAAATAAAAACTTTCATAAAAATCATAAATCCTATTTAAAAAAGAACACTAAAAATTAAAAATATTCCTAATTAGTCTTAGCTATTAAGGCACTCAATATATAAAAATCTATTTTTTGATGTAGGTACTTAGTAATCAGGCATTTTTCGAAGCAGGAAAAAGGAAAAACATATTAAAATTAAATTAAGATATCTGTATATATTTTGCACAAGTCAAAGCAATCATCATGAATTTTATTATCTATACCTTTTTAGTACTTCTCTGTTTAGTTCTCCAGAAGGACAATCTCTATGAAAATTTATAATAATTACCTCTCAAACAAAATAATAAAAAAGTATATAAATCAGGTAAAACACTTAATTGCATTTTGACTGGTGCCATGTTCTCTATACACTTACTTTTTGTGATCCATTTTTAGTTTATACTTCTTTAGTTTGGTCCTTTGGTTGACGTTATTGTGCGGTAGTATACAAAGGTAATGTTTGGTATAACAGAGAGTCTGGATACTTCTCCATTCAAACATTTCGTATAATTGGGGACCGAAATGACTAGTCGATTTTCCTCTTTCGTAGAGATTTATTCCTTGTGCGCTAATATAGAGCCAAATATCTTTCTTCTTATTGTCTTTCAAGATCTGAAAAAAGCAACTATATTTGTAATGTTAAAAAATATTAATATCATTTTACTTTACGTTTTCGTGGTCATCTAAAAATTGTACAAGCCAGAGGACGGAAATTAAAAAAAATATCTACCGAGGCCTATTCAGAAGAGTTGAAAAAAAATTCGAACTTTATTCAGAACTGAAGAAGGATTTTTTTACGGCAAAAGAAATAAATTAAAATGGAAAAATGTATTGCTACGATTTCTCCTTTTAATGACAAAATAAGAAAATAAGATGAAATTTTTGTTTTTACCTTTATTTTGCTTATAACAGTATAAAATGTCATGAAGTTTCGGTTGTTTTCTTTTGTTATAGAACCACATATTAGAAAATTTAACTCAAACTTTAAACTTAAGTTTTCTTTATATTATCGTTTTTTGTATTGCATATGATACTAGGATTTTTTTAAAAGACCAGAAATAGCGAGGTAAATTATCTAAAATATAGACTTTTACAATCCCAGTATTTTTGTAAAAAAGACAAGTTAAAATGATATCCTTTGTACTTCTTTAAGGTTACAATTAAGGGAAATATTCTTCTTGAGTATTCTTAAAAAAATTCTTATACGCAACAAAAAAGCTTACACAAGTTATGTCCTTTGAAAGCTTCGACATGTCTATTTTTAGAACAGCCTCGCCCACACAAAAATATTAATAAAGGAGAAAAATAAAATATATATTTTTTTAGGCTTAACATCTCTTACCCATATCGCGGTGTAAAAATGTCCTCCATAGTGCGGTAAATTCTGTGTGAATATAATGAAATCTTGCTCCGCTTTTTCCCTCTCGAGACCTTTTTTTGAAATATGCGCTTTTATAAGTTCCTCTTTGAGACGCTTTTCATCGTCAATGATGCAAGTCATCGTTTCTGGCACGTAATGTTCCAGTAGAAAGTAGTCCCGCGACCCGTGTTCCTACATTTATAGAAAAATATATAGTTCGAAAGGTTATTTTATAAACTATTTTTCTCCTTATATATTTTTATATAAATAAATAATGAAAACATATCTCCCGTTCAATATATTTGTATCGACAAGGATTACAGAAGCAAAATAAGTTTCACATTCATACATGACATATATATCTGAATACGATATTAAAAAAATGTATTTAACCCTTTTGTTCAATTTTATGGCATGAAGTAAATTAAATTAAAATATAAAGTTAACTGCGTTGGATATTTTTTTATTTTTAATTTTTATTGATTGACTGAAAATAACTATTTCTTTAAATAAAATTTTAACGTGAAATTTGATGAATCAATATTACTTTTTTTGAGAACTAAAAATGACATAATCAAAAGTTGCACAACTGACTTGTTGAGGAAAACTTAAATACTATGCAACAATAAAATCCGGCTGCTTTTTTCGAAACTTAAAAAATTAAATAGAGCAAATTTTAATTTAATCATGACATATTTGAATACGATATTAAACAGAAATTAAACAAAATGTTGTTTTACCCTTTTATAGAACGGAAGCTTTGATCAATTAAGAAATCATGGTTCTTGGGATTAGACCGTATCAAATAGAAAGCATCTTCAGGGATCTTTTCTCCACGAGATCAGAAAATTAAATGAGCTTTTATACCCGACTTGTGTTCGTCGAACCGTGACCTTGTATTAAGATCGGTTCCTGGAACCGGTGCTAGAACCTTAATTTCCTTTACATTTATAATGTGGCCAGTGGTATGCTGTGTGCTGTGCTGTGTTCAGCTACAGCAAATTGAACAATTAGTTTCTTTAAATACATCGTTTATATTCCTTAAGTCTGGTTGATATTGAGCGTCCTGTTTCTCCCTCATATTCTTCTCTACAGGAGCAATGCATTTTATGTATCCGTTCTGTTTGAAAAGGTACAATATCTTTCGGGAATCGCAAGCATTGTCCAATCTCCTTATGTGTATTGAAGTATGTACGGAAACAACGCTACCTAACGGTGACTCCTTTCGCGGGGTTGGTTTACTATATGTTTTAATTGAACGCGTAATATCATCAGTGCAATAACTATGCCCTCTCAAAGCTTGGGTCAGTTTGGATGTTTCCGATGTTAGAGAATCTTGATTGAAAATCGAAATGGCTTTAAATACTACTGAGTTAATAACCGATTTCTTTTGTGCTATATGGTGGTGGGAATTTGCATTTAAGTATTTATATACGTCACTTTATCTATACACAGAATGTCCAATGTACAATTTTCCTTTCTTTGAACACATACGTCTAGAAAAAGAATTGTTCCATGTTAGAGCATATCTTCAATGACTTCCATAAAGATATTTGCTGCAACAGGTGATAGAGGATATCCCATAGCTGCCCCCGAAGTTGTTCATAAAAAGTTCCTTGAAAAACAAAATTACTATATGTAAAGCAAGCTTCCACTAGGTCTATTAGGTTCTTATCAAGCTTATTATGATCCAATATGTCTGATCTAGATGATATGATGATAAAGAAAGGAAAATGGTTCATTAGGACATTCTGCGTATAGAAAACCGGTGCGTACAAATAGATGATTAAATACAAATTCTCACCACCATCTAGCACAAAAGATATCGGTTATTACCTCACTAGTATTTAGAGCCATTTCGATTTCTGATCAAGATTCACTAACATCGGAAACACCGAAACCGACCGATGCTCTGGGAGGGACTGGCTATTGCACGGATGATATTACGCGTTCAATTAAAAAAAATAGTAACCCACCTCCGCGAAAGGAGAATGATAAGGAGCCACCGATAGGTAGTGTTGTTTTTTCCTACATACATGACACTAGAGATAAAATAGGACGATTACTTCGGCATTCCAACATACGTACAATCTTCAACACACATAAGAAGATTGAACAATTGTGATCCCCGAACTTTTAAAACAGAAAAAGTATATAATAAATTTCTTGTTCCTGTGGAGAAATCTATGTGGGAAAAATAGGACGTTCAATATCAGTTAGACTTAAGGAAAGTTAACGATGTATTACAAAGAAACAAATTGTTCAATCTGCTGTAGCTGAACAGTGGCGGCTCGTGGTAAATTATATTCGGAGGCTAATAACAAATTTAAAAATAGGCATACTTAAAATAAATATCTTATCTTTAAATTGAGCTTTAAATTCTCTTGAAGTTCAGGTCTACTCTTCGTTCTTTAGAATTGAAAAAATGCTGAATGACACGTTCGTTAAAATTGCACGCACATTCCTTTTATAAACGATTTCTCGATACTTAACATTGCTAAAGCGGATAGTCTATCTTGGCCCAACTCCTCAACAAAACTTATAAGCCCTCGGAAAACCCCTGGATTTTCAGAAAAAGCTGTTTCATCATGGCCACGAAGTGTTAGCTTGAATGCCCCACAAAATTTTACACAATCTATAATTTTGTTTAAAATATAACGATTTTTGTATACTTTTTCAATAAAATCTCTAAAGGATTTTCTATAAGCTGTGTCTAGCTGAGTGCGAATATCAACACTTCCGACTGCGGCAAAATTCACCGAACATTTCATGTGATCTGCAGAAAACGCAAAATGTCTTTTTATTTTTTCATTTAAGTGTTTTAAGTCTTTAACAGTGGTTTTGCACAATAATGAGTCCGCCGAGTCCTTAGAAAACAACAGACAAACAACAATAAAATGAGTTAGAGACTGTTCTGGCAAATTGCGACCACTTACCTTGAATTCGGTTATTTTCACAAAATTAAGTTGGTTAGCACTCTTTCGTTGTTTAATTTTTTGCACTACCCACATTTTATTTCATCTACATACCTTGAAATTAGTTTTTTTCGCAAAATTAAGTTCGTAAGCACTTTTTAGTTGTTTATTTTTTTGTACTAGTCACTACCAACATTTTATTTCCTGTATATTTCCAACTCAACATGGATCATAAAAATAAAAAAATATATATTGCAAAAAACAGTATATAAATCAATTTTCATCGATTAAAAACGTTCGAAATAATATCGAGTTAGAATATCGACCGTGCGACCTCTGAATAATTGAACTTCCGCATGCCGATGTTATGCCGCCACCGATCGATCGAATTACGAGAAGAGACCGGCTGATGACCCAAATTGCGATTTCATATTCCATTTGCTATCACATTCGGCTGCCGCTCGGTAGCTGTGAAATCTCCGGGTACTTTCGTCAAGCTTTAAGGTAATGAGGGCAAATCGGACTGCCCAGCCTAGCTTAGTATAGCGTATTTTATTATGCTTAAGGAACGCAACGAGACCATTCGAACCGCCGCGCTCGGCTAATAGTGTAATGTATTTAACTTTTCCCAAGATCGGCGTTTTATTAAAACTACTAGGAGGGATGGTCAAACGAATAATTTATTTTCTGAAATATTTTTGGGGGGTCATTGACCAAATGACCCTATGGAAGAGTCGCCACTGTAGCTGGCCACATTATAAATATAAAGGAAACCAAGGTTGCAGGATTTTATAAACGAAAAATTAGACATTTTTAAACATACAAAAAATTTCAATAGAGATACTGGTTACGGTCTACATCACACGTGGAAACCGATCTTAACACAGGGTCATGGTTCGGCGAGACCAAGTCGGGTATAAAAACCCACCTCGATCTCTCCGAGCTCATTCTCGTGGAGTAAAAATCCCCGAAGATGCCCCGTGCAATCGAAGGCAAAACGTAGGATAGTAGTTCCAATTTAACACGGTCCAATCCCAAGAAACATGATTTCTTAATTTTACCCTTTTGTTTAATTTTATGACATGAAGTAAACTAAATGAAAATATAAAATATAAACTTAACTTAAAAAAATTGAATGAACTAAAATTTTACATTTTTTTTATTTGTTTGACAGAAAATGACTTCTTTACATAAGATTTTAATGTAAAATAGAATGAACCAATTTTATTTTTTTCAGAACCAAAGACGACGCAATCCAAAGGTTGCACAACTGTCTTATTATAACTGAAGAAAACTTAAATACTTTGCTGCAAAAATAAAATTTGGCTCCTCTTTTCGAAACTTACAAAACAGGAAGGGCAAACTTTAATTTAAATCTTTGATTAGTCTTATGTTCTAAAAAAAATATAAGATCAAATAATATACTCAATAGTAAAATAATACACACAGTAGTTCACAGTACTAAACAGGAACGGGTATTGTGATTTTATGATATAATATCAGTAATCAATTATAATATATTGAAAAAAATTTATGGAGTTGTCCGTTGCTTTTTGATAGTACAAAAGTAAAAAAAAGGAAGAAATACGAAAAAACATATGGAATAACCTAAATGACAACTAAAATGGTATATATACCTACATGAATATATTTGTATCCATTGCGTTTAATAATGTACCGCAAACTGCAGACATGTCTAAGTGCAAAAAAATATGTTACAGTTTACAAAGAAAATGTGTCGTATTTTCTTCGTTTTTTTTTACTTTCATTATAAAATATTGATTTGTTTAAAATGCTTTTCATCGTCAATAATGCGAGGCATCGTTTCTGACACTATGTTGCTATACTTATAGAATAATATACAATCTATATTTATAGAAGAACATATAATCAAAAAGTTTATTTTGTACTATTTTTTTCCGTATGCATTTTAATACAAATAAATAATGAAAATTGATTTGCCGTTTAACTGCTTTATCTTATTAAGGACCAAAGTTTAAAATGACATATTTTAATACGATATCAAATAATTTTAACACATGAAACAAACTAAATTAAAGCTATAATTAAAAGAACTATTAGTGCCAAGACTATTGTTATATAAACTAAATAGGAAATCAAAAACCGGTTATGAAATAAATTACCATTTTATTATTTTTTATTACTATATATTGTCGGAAAATAACTTTCTCTTTACATACAATTTGAATATGAAATATAACTGATTTTACCTTGTTTGAGAATCAATCACAGAATGATTAAAATTTACTTACCCGACTTATAATAATTGAGACAAACCTAAAGGCTTTGTAAAAAAATTTAGTTGTATTTTTTCAAAACTCAAAAATGTAATGGGGCAAAACTTTACTTTAAATATTTAAATAATCGTATATTTATTTAGTGCCTGTTGATTACACAGACTTTCCGCTTTCTTGGCTGGATAATACTTACGTGAAATGTATAATTAAAGTTAAATTTTTTTACATTTTCCCTTTCCTTTCATAAAAAAAACAAGGATCGTATTAAAATTGCTTCGTTCTGAACTTTTGTATGAACTCTATAAATGTTGCAGAGTAGATAGCTTATTGTTACTGGCAAAATTTAGATTGAAACGCAAGCATAAATAATTTACGTGCAATATTTTACTCACAAAATTCTAAGGCAAAATGTTTTGGAGAATCTTATATATACTTTTGTTCATTCATTCTTGAAGCTAAATAAAGAACAAAATAAAAAAAGTAAAACACACTTAATGAAATGTAAATGGGCAAGCATTGTATTACACAGTTGAGAATGGTAATTACAACAACGAGCTGTGCGGGATATTTATCTAAGCTAGGTAGCTGTTGTTCTTCTGAGATATAATACGTGGGTGGATAAATTTTTGAGACAGCTTGAGGTCGAGAAATAGTTATTAGAAAAGTAATACGAATTCAGGGTCATCATTTATGTTTTGCCACCCATTTTCAAGGTTAATTTTTGTATATAGAAAAAAGTAATAAATACAAAACTTGTATGGATTTAAAGGAACTTCCTAGAAAAAATAAATTTGAAGATGCAGGGTGAGTCAGAAACCAGTACCATACCAAATTTTGTTTTTTTTTAATAAAATGCAGTGTATATTTCTGGTTTGATTCTCATTATTCCCTTTCCAAAAATGTTTGATATGTCTATACTTGGATCGGTAGATTTTGAGCTATTCCACTTCAAAATTCCCCCTTAACTGAAATTCAACATAAAATATCCTAGATAATTTAGGTGAAATTGCATCTAAAGTGTCTTGATAATAATATAAAAAATGATTAATTTGATTTTAAAATAAAGAAATATTTTAATATGAACAATAGATACTAAACGAAAATTTATAAAATGAAAGAAAAAATGACCAATTAAAAACCGTAAATTTTAGTTATTCACATGTCCTCCTAAGATGGCGAAGCACTTCTCAATATTTTGTAATTAATGCCGTGAAACATATAATCAGAGTGATTTTCGTTTAATCTTGCCATTTCTTCCCTAATTCTATGTTCCAATACATCTATCTTTTCGGGTCTATTGTAGTAAATTTTGTTTGTTAGATAGTCACATACAAATACATCAAGCGGCGTCAAATCTGGAATGTTTGCTGGCCATCTTATATGTCTATTTCGTCCAATCCACAGATCATAGCTCCGATTCAAAAACTGAGTAGCAACTGAATGTAAATCTCGGATTTAAAGGAACGTTATCTAAATGCTGTTCTATATCATTTTCCAGATATTGGAGATATCTGACACCAGTAAGACTTTTACGGAAAAAGATTGGTCCGATAACCTTATTTTTTAGAATGCCATATCAACATTAAATGGAATAACTCAATTTGTTGGGCAATCTGACAATGTCAGTATCAGAAAGACACCTTAGTCACGATTTCATGTAAATTAATTAGTATAAGAAAAATTTTCAAGTGAAATATCTCAAAAACTACCTATCCAAGTAAAGATCTATCACACATTTTTGAAAAGGGATTTTATACGGAGAGTCTAAAAAATCAAAAATATACAGGGAATCCAGGATTTCATTAAAAAAAAAACAAAATTTGGTAAGCTACTAGTTTCTGATTCACCCCGTATATTCAAAGTTAGTTTTTCTGGAAAGTTCCCTGAAATCCATACGACTTTTGTATTTTTTTTTCTATCTACAAAATTAAACCCTGAAAATGTGTGGCGAAATATAAATTATGACCCTGTACTCCTTAGATCATTTTTTTAATATCTGTCTACAATAGATAATAAAAACTTGTGCCTTATAAAAACGCCAATTAAAAAAAGATTTAACTAAAATGACAGAATGACATTGATGCTTAAAATAAAACGTTAGCAGCTTATGTGTTACTAAGTGAAAACCTTAATTTACACACACTTCCGCCAGAGAAAAAAGTTTAAAAAATATCAACAATGAAAAAACTCAATTAACTCAAACTGATTTTAAAATTAAAAGTTTTTCGGTTTGTTATTAATATTTAACAAAGTAAAACATCTGCTTTTCATTGCCATATTTAACACAGCTCAGGAAAAGCAGTCGTATATTCCGATAAAAGCAATATTGTACTCTCTAACAAAATGACTATAATTCTGTTATTTATGTGCACATTTGGAAACGATGTCAATAAAGAATCGTTATTTTTATTGAAAAATTTACAATATTTAAATAAAAAGCCTAATTTACATTATTAATTTGTTTTATTATAGTGAATAATTTTATTTGTATGAAAATGAGAGCTGAAAAAAATATAGGATACGAGAATTTAATTTTGTTAAAAGAAACAAAACAATTTTAAGGGCAAATGTGAAAAAATATGGGCGAATTGTTGTAGGCATGGATGGCGATTATTGAAAATTAATGTATCTCTATGTTTTATATCATTTTCGACTTTAGCTTTACTTCTATATTTATTTCATTCATGGATATAAAAATGAATATAGACATCAGTACTTTTGTATTTATTTTAGACGACATAGTAATGTAAATTAGATTTGTTAACTTGAAATAAGGCAATATTTGAGGTATAAAAAAATTGATTGGTGGTACTATAAATCAAGCACTGTAGATCAAATTAAAAAAGCAACTTTTCTAAAATAAATTACATTGTTATGGTCCGATCGTTTTAACAAATCTTAAGTATAGTGTATAAGCAACATTTTTACCTAGAATTGTATTCAAGATTTTCAAAACTCATAATATTACTATTAATTTCTAACTTGTTTGATTTACACTGCATTTTTTAAACCCTTAAACATTTACGTATAAATAACGCCTGCACCTTACATCTAAAAACTATCAAAATCAACTATAAAATAAAAAAGTTATACCACTATTAAAAAATTAGCTACCCCACAGCCCACAGTGTAAGTGTGATTTTTGAATTTACAGACAAACATTGAAAATACTTTGCAGGTTTATATTTATGGCGGATTAAAACATCCGGACATGGGCCACGACATGTTTTTGCTTACGGGCTACCAGAAGTGCACGATATGGCGTGGTAGTTGGGTCGTGTCAATTGACATATAAGCCCCTCATTACGTTTACAAAAGCAAAGACAAACGTACAAAAACTTATAAGATTCAGGTCATTCATTTTCTTCGTTCGTTCTTTTCATATAAAACAAAGTACAGGATTTTTCCTTAAAATATTAGTTCAATTTTCATTGTGAATTGTGTGAGTTATTATGTACTTTTTAGAAAACTATAATTTATGTATACAGGATGTCTAAAAATTTTTAACTGACCCAATATGTCCTTTTTATATTGAAATACTCTATATATTATATGTCCATAAAATTGGATTTTTTTCGCTGATTAGAAATATAGTAGGAATGATAACTTTCTCCTTGATATCTTTAAAGGCATCTGAGATATTTTAGGAAAAACCCTGCCTGTTGATTACACAGACTTCCCGCTTTCTTGATTTGATAATACTTATGTGAAATGTATAACATATATACACAAATGTATATAGTTTAATTCTTTTACATTTTCACCTTCCTTTAATAAAAAAAACAAGACACGTATTAAAATTGCTTCGTTCTGAACTTTTGTATGCACTCTATAAATGTTGCAGAGTAGATAGCTTATTGTTACAGGCAAAATTTAAGTTAAATCGGAAGCATAAATAATTTACGTAATATTTTACTCACAAAATTCTAAGGCAAAATGTTTGGAGAATCTTATACAAAATTTTTGTTAATTCATTCTTGAAGCCTGACTAAATAAAGAACAAAATAAAAAAAATAAAATACACTTAATGAAATGTAAATGAAAAAGCATTGTATTACACAGTTGAAAATGATAATTAGAACAGCGCTGTGCGGGATATTTACCTAATCTAGGTAGCTGATGTTCTTCTGAGATATAATACGTCGGGGAGAAATAGTTATTAGAAAAGTAGCATGTGTACAGGGTCATCATTTATGTTTTGCCACTCATTTTCCGGGTTTATTTTTGTAGACAGAAAAAAATAATAAATATAAAAGTTGTACGGATTTGAGAGAACTTCCTAGAAAAAAAAATGAATATACAGAGTAAGTCAGAAATTAGTACCATATCAAATTTTGTTTTTTTTTCAAATGAAATGCCCTGCATATTTCTGATTTTTTAGATTCTTATTACTCCCTTTTCAAAAATTGATATGTCTATACTTGGATCGGTAGATTTTGAGCTATTCGACTTCAAAATTTCCCCTTAACTGAAATTAAAACACATAATATCCTAGTTAATTTCGGAGAAATTGTGTCTAAGGTGTCTTGATGATAATATAAAAAATGATTAATTTGATTTTAAAAGAAATATTTTATCATGAGCAATAAGTACTGAATGAACATTTATAAAATGAAATGAAATAACAAATTAAAAACTTTAAATTCTAGTTATTCTTATTTCCTCCTTGGATGGCGAAGCACCTCTCAATATTTTGTAACAATTTGCGATTAATGCAGTTTTTTTCTTCCCTAATCTTTTCGGGTATATTATAGTAAATTTTGTTTCTTAGATAATCCTATATAAATACGTCAAGCGGCGTCAGATCTGGAATGTTTGCTGGACATCTTATATGTCTATTTCGTCCAATCCACAGATCATAGTTCCGATTCAAAATAAAAAAATAAAAAGAGCGGATTTAACAAACATCTTAAAATTTCTTGTCAAAAAATTAATCTTTGTCATTTATGTTCTTCAGTTAGACCATGAATAGGTAAAAATTTGTATGAGTGATAATTATAACGATGAAGAGTTTGTTGAATTTTGCCAAATGATTTTTGAAAATAAATCGCTGAACCAGTAATTAATCGTTCAGGGTTTTCTGCAATAAAATAACCCAGATATAGTCCTAAGTATAGAAAACTAACAACAATAATTTACCTCGAAAGAATAGCGGCACGCTTAAATCAAGGTTTTTGTTTGGATTTGCAGTTGTTCTTCTATTTAAACTTTTGGTATCTTCAAACTTGTTTACTTACTTGTGTAGAATTTCTCGAATATCTCATCCCGATCCAAGTAGAGACATATCACACATTTTTGAAAAGGGAATTATACGGAGAATCTAAGAAATCAAAAATATACAGAGAATTTTATTTAAAAAAAAACAAAATTTGGTACGCTACTAGTTTCTGATTCACCCTGTATATTCAAAGTTAGTTTTTCTAGGAAGTTCCCTGAAACCCATAAGACTTTTTTATTGATAATTTTTTTTCTATCTACAAAAATAACATCATTATATATATTTTTTAATATCTGTAGAGAAAGATAGTATAAACTTGCGCCTTATAAAAATGCAAATTAAAAAAGATTGAACTAAAATGACAGAATGACATTGATGCTTAAAACGAAACGTTAGCAGCGTTTTCTAAAAACTGACATACTACAAATTCTATAAATAAATAAAAGTGAAAAATTTTATTTACAAAGACTTTCGCCAGAGAAAAAAGTTTAAACTTCAACAATGAAAATTCTTTTAAGTACATACTGATTTTAAATTAAAAGCTTTTCGGTTTATTATCAATATTTAATAAAGTAAAACATCTGAATTTGCTTTTGATCGCCATATTTAACACAGCTCAGGACAAGCAGTCGTATATTCCGATAAAAGCAATATTGAGTCTGTCGACAATTTTCACGTCGTGTCAGTGCAAATTATGGAAAATTAGTGTCATCGGTGCGGCGTTTCGAGGCAGGCATATACTCTAGAACAGAATGACTATAATTCTATTATTTGTGTGCATAGTTGGAAACGATGTCAATAAAGGATCGTTTTTTTTTATTGAAAAAAATACAATATTTAAATGAAAAGCCTAATTACATTACATTAATTGGTTTTATTATGGGGAATAATTTTAATAGAAATCAACCTACTGTTAAATCTCTAGCAATATCGAATACGAAAATTTAATTTTGCTTAAAGGAACAAAAAAATTAAATGTGGGAAAATATGGGCGAATACTTGTAGGCATGGATCAGTACATAAAATGTATTTTTATCAACATGGTTATGTTGATTTAGACTATTGGAATTCGTTAACTTGACATAAGGCAATAATTAATTAAGTTATAATAAAATTGACTGATGGCACATTTACACTCTACATCAAATTAAATCAACTTTTATAAAAGGAAATGACTTTGTTATGCTCCGATCGTTTTAATACAAGTTAAGTATAGTATGTAAGCAACATTTTTACCTAGAATTTTATTTAAGATTTTCAAAGCTTCCATAACATTACTATTAATTTCCAACTTGTTGATATAAAAACCCATATAGTTTTAGTTCACATTGTATGTTCCTAAACCCTTAAAAATTTAGGTATAGATAATACCTGCACGGCAAAATATATTGCAGGTTTATATTTTTGGCGGATATAAACATCCGGGCATGAGCAATCACATATTTTTGGTTACGGGCTACGATATGTGCACGATATGTCATGGTAGTTGGGTCATATGAGCATATAAGCACCTTATTACGTTTGCAAAAGCAAAGACAAGCGTACAGAAACTTACAAGATTCAGTTTATTCATGAGGGTTCTTTTCATATAAGACAAGAGTCCAGGGTTTTTCCTTAAACCGCCACCCCCAATAATATTCAGTTATTGTTGTTGAGTTGTGTGAGTTATTATGTACTTTTTAGAAAATTTTCATTTATGTATGCAGGACTCAAAAATGTGTAACAGACCCAATATGTATTTTTTATATGTCCATCAAATGGGAATTTCTTGCTGATTATAAATACACTAGATTTGATACCTTTCTTCTTGATATCTTTAAAAACATCTTTAGGTCTGAGATATTTTAGGAAAAACCCTGCCATAAGACGCAATGTATTCCTATTGAGTTCTCTAGGTATGAATTATGTACATCTCTCCTTAACACGGTGCCTATTATATTAGATTTTTCCTAAATTTCTCCGATGTCTTTAAAGATAAATGTATCAAACCTAGTTTATTTATAATCAGCAAGAAG
This sequence comes from Kuschelorhynchus macadamiae, assembly GCA_030620095.1. Classification (NCBI taxonomy): domain Eukaryota; kingdom Metazoa; phylum Arthropoda; class Insecta; order Coleoptera; family Curculionidae; genus Kuschelorhynchus; species Kuschelorhynchus macadamiae. The sequence continues at coordinate 185,145 of JAUTXW010000285.1, forward strand.
AGGCCTATTTGATTGGACACATAATAAAGATATTTTTGATACCTGTATACCTACATAAATAATAGTTTGCTAAAAAGCACGTAATAAACCCTATAACATTTTTTTATCTCTTAAAATTATACCAATATTGAGGGGTGGCAAAATATGGGGAAAACCTTCTAGAGCAACACACATTTTCAATATTTTCAGTTGAATCGGTATTGATGAGTAATTAAATTGAAGATGAGTCTGATTAACAGGAAAGGCGAAGGTTTCCTTAATTTACGTGTATTTAAGTTAACTGTTGATAAAATGTAAAAACAATAAAATTTACGTGGTCAGTACTAGCAACTTACCAGCTCATCATAGTTTCCAAACTCGGCTTGAAGAGCTAATCCGTTTAGTTCTATAATTTGGGAAAACGAGCTGGGCAGCTGGTGTTCAAGTATAGATCGTCTTAGTTGAAGGTAAAGAAAGTGTCGAGCTTGGCTCCCTCTTATTCCTCGCAATGATGAAAGAAAAAATCTCACCCTAACAAAAGAAAATGGAAAATGAAAAAAAGCAGAATCACAAATGCAAATTCTAGGCCAACTTGATGTAAAATACCTTATGGCAACTTTCAATTGCTTTCGGGGTATGCACATACTTCGGAAATTGCCAATTTTACTCTTTTAGTGGCTGTACAATCTGAAAGGTTTGACCTAAGGCGTTTTGCTATTGCATTTCTAAGCAAAATCAAACTTTTTCTCCTCTTCAAAAAAAAAACATCGGAAAGAGTTTAATACTATGTTAAGCTTAAAAATGATGTCATTATGAAAATTGTCAGTTTTCAAAGGTATATCGAAAACATTTGGAGGTAGGTAGTTACATCAGGTTGGCCTAGAATTTTGCATAGAATTGAAAAATGTAATAAAATACATTGCATTTTAATGAATATTTTTTTACTAATTTTGTTTCATTTTTTTATTCAATAACATAGTTACAGCCGGTTGCACAACACTTAATTGCTGTTTAGAATATTTAACCGAGTTTTCGGATTTGACAAGCTGCTTATATGTTTGTATTCTAAACTTTAATTGAGCTTTTTGCAACTGACCGTGAGTGTTTCATATTTTAAAATGTTTCTTAACTCTACGAATAATGGAACTATAGGCCTGTTGAAAAATATCTGTATCACATCAACCATGCCATTTGCGATGAAACTTTGTAATTGCCCCCAAGAGGATTTTATTTGAATCTCACGCAAACCCGTTCAATTTCTATGACTGTGAACAGCATATCTGACACAAAATACATACTCGTCACATTGTTGGCCCTTTAGTCTATGAAATTATGGAAATTGGGCCAATATTTGCAATATTTCAAATAAAGCACCCCAGGCGCTATGTGTGGTATGCCCGTTGTGCAATCTTGTTTCGAAAACCGCAATCTAAACATCCCTATTGGAAATATCTATCTAAACTATGAACTGTCGTATTTTAAACTTAATACGTCTGGCCTAGGTAACATATATTAATTAATTTTTGACAGACTTCAAAAAAGGAAGAGGTTCTCAATTCGACCTGTATATATTTTTTATGTTTGTTCGCTCATAATGTCTAAAGGGCTTGGCCGATTTTGATTTTGATGATTTGAAATCAGTTCACCTGTTCTTTTGTAACAATAATATTTAAAAAAAGACACAGGTATAAGGGCGATATATAATACCCCTTTTAAACTAAAGCATTGAGGTGTGAAATAGTAAAAACCCCATTTGCTAAAAGGTATCTCTTTTGCTATCCCTTTATGTAGTTTTTTGTATACAGAGTGACAATAAAAAAGTGCAATCTCATAATCTAGTATTTTACTTTTTTTAAAAATGAACATTCTGTATGAATAAAACGTTATTAACCGAGTACCCTCATTATAATTTTTATACGACTTCAAAAAAGTAAAGGTTATCAATTTGACCCAATGTATTTTTTTATATTTGTATGAATTTGATGAAAATTTCAGGGGACATTCAGGATATTGCCGGAATGTTCCTATAGCAAGCATATTTAAAAAATGTTAAAAACGGCGGAATGACGGCCATTTTGTTGTTTTTCTTTTATGATTATACATCGATTACTCCACGATCACTTGATCAATTTGGATAAAATTTTTAGAGTACATTCATGATATTGCCGGAGTAGTCCCATAGTAAACAAATGGCGGAATGGCGGTCAGTTAGTTGCTTTTTGTTTGTTTGTACATCGATTACTCCACGATAGTTTGACCAATTTAGAGGACATTTTCAGGATATATTTTGGGATATTGCCGGAGTAGTCCTATAGCAATAAAATGGCGGAATGGCGTCATTTTGTGATTTGCGCCAAGATATATTGCAAGAAGCTTTTTAATATTCTACTCTCGCGGCTCGATACTACGCTTCCACCATTATATCAGGAAAAAATATTATGCAGTGGACCTTTGTTAAACCTGATTTTTACAATAAAATTTTAATAGATAAAACTAAAAAGGATGAAATAAAATGTTTATAAAAAAATGAAACCGTCTTTAAAAAAATGCACTAAAAAGGTAAAAGTAATATTTTATTTTACCTAGAAAAATTTACTCCGTAAAGTCGGCGCAAAACAAATAAAGACAGTAAGACCGTAGTACCGAAATGACTTAATAAATGATTATATTTTTTAGAGTAAATAATTAAGAAAAAAGTTTAGCGCCGAGGTCACGAAGTAAAATTTTCAAGGTAAAATAAAATATTTTTCACTTTTTAGTGCATTTTTTTTATTTTATATTTATTTACTTCTCAAAAACCTAATTTAGTACAAGATTATTTTGAAGAATAAATTCAAACTCAATGACACTATTCTTGTAAAAAACAATATTATTATTTGATAATGTATATATTTCATATCCTTTTTTGAAACCTAATTATTGTGTAATAATATAAATTATTTGTCACTGATATTGTATGGCGGAGGGGGGGGTTTCATTTTATTAGAAAAAAACATTAATCATTGTTATTCAGCGTTTTTGTGCTTTGTTACTTTTATTATTATATCTATTATAATTAGGCAATAAATCAAAAAGTTTTAAACATAGTTCGGATTTTTAAAATGTCTTGAAACTAAGCGAAAAAATAGGTTGCTGTTTAAAACGTTCAAAATATAAAAAAAATCTTACAAAATAAACACTTTTCTAGGATAACTTACTAATTCTACCAATCATAGAAAACCTCGTTGAGACATGAAATCGAAATTTTAATTTTTAGTATTTTCAATACTAACAGTTCTATTTACATTCAATACAATAGAAAAAAAAATCTAGAAATCCTTAGCGAGTGTCTCGCTGTCAAAAAACGTACATTTAACTAGAAATTCTATCGATAACTGTTCCAAATTCTCAATGGTTTTGGGGAGATGAAATTTTAATAATTCATGTTCGAAAATTAAAGGACGTGGAAACCACTTAAAGTTGAATAGATTAGACTAACCAGGTCAACATCCACTTAAAAAATGTAGTATTTCAGTGTTCGCTTCACAGTGAATAACTAGTTAAGCAGATTATCTAAGAAGATTTCACCTTATCGGCTTTATATTTTGAACTTAAAAAATAAAATTATATATGTTTGCTTGCCTTTATCACTAAACTGATAGAGATGCGTGAAAGCGTATTTTTATTTATGTATTTACTTGGATAAAATAAAGTGTTTTTTTTTTTTGTTGATGTTTTACTGCCTTTTTGACGTTTCGGTTCAGCTTGATCCTCTTCAAAAATTATGGTCCCATGCAAAACAACAAAAATCGTTGTAGAAATATAAATAACCAATAATATAGGCTGTGACATTACTACGGCGACTGGCATCCGATATGATCCGAATAAAACGGGAGGGTTTTGCATTTCTTTAGCAACAATGATATCTTAATTCGTAATTTATGTTGCTTTACTCGCTTTCGGGTTTACGAACTATCTCGACGTTTATTATTATTTGGGCTTGTTTTCCGAGTTAAGTGTAATAGGCCTAATTGATAATATGAATATCGTAAAATCTTGTCTAAACCAATGTTTACAGTTTTTTTTTTGACAAATAAACTAAACTAGCTATTCAGTTTTAGGCTTTTGCTAGAGTTTAAGTTAACTTAAACTAGAGAACGAAAGGCTTAAATGGGTCGATTACACATAATTAAAAAAAAATAACTGAAAGCAGGTGTGAACCTACAAATTTATTGTAATATTCCCCGTGTTTGTTATTTAATAAACAGATTCTAAAATAGAGTCATCATGCAGCCACATTAATTCTTGCATAAAGTGCATACCTCGGTAAGGTAATTGTTTAATCATTATTAATGCCGTTACAAGCTGGTGTTTTGGCTACTGGGTACATAATAAAGTAGAGAAATATTTTAGCCATATTTTAAAGAGAAATATTAGTTTAGGTTAGGTTGCTGTAGTGCTTTTGATTTATTTTTAAAAGGTCACGATGCAAGTAAGCCTCTGAAAGCATTAGATAATACATTAAAAAACACTTACACAATTCTCTCGTTTTTAAATAGAAAAAAGGAAGAGAAAATAAGATTTTCTTGCAATTTTCTGTATTTGTGGTTGGTCCTTTCTGAAGGCAATGCAGAGAATTGTTAATAAGCTGCATTTAAGATATAATTATGACTTTACCATTAAATATCAGTAGGGAGCGTCCTCCCTTATACGATCGTTCTTAGGTTTAATGCTTAATAAGGGGAATTTACGTCTAATTAGTAATTGGCATTGATTATTAGAATAAAAACGCTAAGTAATAAGTTTAGTTTTAGTTGGAAAAGGGATTAAACTTCATGTTTAGTATAAACCAAATTTTAGCATTGAAAGCATTGTCTTAGGTTCGGTTTCCATTCCTGAAAAAGCTCTTCTGGCTCAACTCCGTCCTTTATTTATGCATCTTGTGATTAACCTTTAAGTAATATTATTTGTTTTGTATAATATAGTATGACCTAGTAGTATATTAGAATACTGTATTTATTAGACGAGGTTTTAGGGCGCGAAATAAACCAATACATCTTACGGAACTATTATTTTATACAATTTTGTTTGTTTGACCTTTTCATATAAGAAATACCATTTGTTTTATAAAAAATTAATAGCAACTGAAAATATAACATTATCTAAATTTTTATTATTCTTTCATTCTACCCAGCAGCATTGATCATTTACTTGAATTTTTCAAAGATCTGTGATTTGCTCCATAATTTTACTCTCTGAACTAGAAAGAATTGGGTTTTTTGAATCATCAGTAAAAAATTTTTGATGTTGTTTGTAGAACCATTTACAGTATTTAGTCCTAAAAAGCCACACTTCTAACAAACATATTGTGGTTTTTGGTTTTCCCGAATGATCTCCTCTAGGATCTCTATTTTTAAACTATTTATTAACGGTTTTGGTTTTAATTTTAATGATGAATTATTGCGTTATGCTGATAATATTACAGTATATACCAAAAATTAGCATCATCAGGTACTTACCAAATTTTGTCCATTAAATATCACCGGTATTACTACTTGCTTCTTAATAACTCCTTTTAAAATAGCGTATTTTATATATTTTGGAAAAATTACATTTACATGTTCCTCGTAATGCCTTTTATGCGCCTAACTCGGTTTTAGCTCTCACCTATATTTTCCATGTGTGATAAATATAATAATAAAAAATATGATTTAAGCAAAATATATTTAGAATTTGCTCTTATTTAATAGTTTTTTTGGATAATATTTCTGCACTTATTTATATTTAATTTTGGTCTGCCGTGCTTAATTCCTTAATCCTTATATATTTGCGTATTATAGTGGGTATTTTTTCTAGGGCAGGTCTTTTATAACAGAAAAATAAAAGAAAGAAAACGTGTGTCGTAATAACATGAATTATGAAATATTATGTACTAAATGTATTATTATTCATTACATTTTAGATTCAAAGATGATTATTTCATCGAAGCTTCTAATTTGTAGCCTTAATAAATTTGCAATGCGTTTCTGACTACAGATTTTTCTTTTCTGTAGACTGAAAACGTATACGAAATAATCTCAATAACCCTATAGAAACTTTAATTTCTCTATAACCTAGTATCCGTAAATACACAAGCCTGGAAAAAATATATCATTTTCTTCTTACCTTAAATATAGAGTCAAATTTTCGCCAGAGTTACTTCCCGGATGTATTACTTTACAAATTCTGGTATCTGAAGGTATGAACACAAAATCTCCAGCAATCAGTGCTGATAAGCCTAACATGAAATTTTCTTCTATGTGTTCTTCCTGGATTATCAACTGCAACAAAATGGCTTGTTAATCACAAAGCAATAAATCATAACGGTACCATTTGCATTCTGCCAATTATTTGGAAGCAATATGTTTTGGATTAAATTTTCTTTTACAAAATACTTAGCAATAAATATGGTCACTCAATATTGATATTTAACAGTTTCGAGATTATTTGCTTCTATAAATTATATATACTAGTTAAAACTCCATAATTTATTTCCGACCTCCATGGATATGCATGTAGTACTTTTATTCCGCTATCTCAGAAACTATTTATCCAAAAATGAGATTGGTAGGAATTTGGTGCAATAATTGTAAGATGGTGAAACAAAACGATCCAAAATACAATAGTATATAGAAAACTGGTACATTTATTTATTTTTTGAATATGAGGAAGCAATTAAGCAAAATATCGATTTACTCTAATACACTTCACGTAGAAAACTTGTCGAAAGGTGAGATATTAATAATTTAAAAACAAATCGCCAAAATGCAAGAAAGCATTTTTCGATACTTATGAAAGGAAACGTAATCCGTCCTATTATCAAGGAAAGTGAAAGATAACTTACAATGTCTATATAATAAAAAGTTATCTTACCTTTCTTGTAAGAGAATTATTTTTTTAGTTGGATGAAAATTTGTTTTGATATTTTCAAAATAGCATCTACATTTAGTATTATCCTTAATTTAAATTTATTAAACGAACAAAAACCATAACCAGAACAAAATTCATATATATAGTATTTCACTGATTTCCCTACAATTAAACGCGGTTGACATTTTCGTCAAATACCATACAAAGGCAAAATTCGAATATTTGTTTAATACCCATTCATATGCATATGTTGAGTTAAACTGCAGTGTAATTCAGTAACCAGGCCTTCGCTAAGGGGTCTCAAAAATATGTTTTCTCATCATTGTACTATAGGTAAGACCAAAGAAAATGTAGCTAACAAAGAAATTAATTTAATTAATTTATTTTGATAAGAATATGAATGCTCTTAATAACGACTCAATTTTGTATTTTGGAAATATTTCATCTTAATACTATGAACACTGTTATATATATATTTATATATATATATATATATATATATATATATATATATATATATATATATATATATATATATATATATATATATATAAAGAGAAACAGAAATTTACCCTAAATTTCAAGTAAAAATATGGTACGCCACCGATTTAAAAATGTACTAGCTCCGTTTAGCGCTGTAGGTATGTATATATATATATATATATATATATATATATATATATATATATATATATAAAATACACAAAAAATGCTTTCTAGTATTTTGTGATACGGCGTCATTTTTGAGAAAATAAAAACAAAAAATTCTATTTTGATGCACGCTCAAAACTCTACAAAATGATTACTAGGATCCTTTTAAGAAAAACCAAAATTAAATATATGTATGGGCGTAGGAATGGGTTTTGAATAAGAAAATAGTGCGCGAGTATTTTGCAAAAAATATATTAGTTTTAGCATTTCGGGCAAGTAAAAGTGCATAAAAAGTGCTTCTTGGTATTTTGTGATACGGCAAGTCGTTTTTGAATTTTATTTTGATGCATGCTGAGCCAGTAGTTTCAGTTGAATTTGGTAGGTTTTAGTAAAATACAGGAAATCATGTTATAAACAGTCAGTAAATGTTTGATTATTGATATACAGAAGTAAATAGAATTCTTTAATACAATTTAAAATTAAATTAGGAATTTAAATTTAAATTAGGAATATGGCCTACAAAATAATTAATATTAAAAGATAAGTACAACTGCGTAGTCTTTTAAATATTCTGGGTGAATTTCCGATGATTTGATATTCAGCAACTATTCTGTTTCTTAAGTCTTCTACAAGGACTTGAGATGTCCCCATAAAAAGTAATCTTAACTGCTTAATTCAGGTGACCTAGGTTGCCATGACTGCGGTCGTATGCACCAGTTAGGTTAAACTCGATTTTTTGATGTTCATACAACATAATATTAAAATGTGCTGGAGCTCCGTCTTGCATGAGCCATATTTGCTTCCTTAACAAAAGTGGTATATTTTGAAGCAAAGTAGGCAATTCTTCTTATAAGAATCGGGGAGATGTGACAAAGTCTAGACGACCAAGTAAAGAAACAGTCCAATCAAATTGTCATTAATAAGGCCTGCCCACACATTAACGAAAAACTGTTTTTGGAGATGCGTTTCTGCGTAGACATGAGAGTGTTTTTATCAGCCCAAAAATGATTATTATGAAAGTTCATAATAGCATTCTGTGAAAAATTAGTTTCATTAGTAAATAGAATCTGATATTCAAACTGTAGATCTGCTGCTAGCTAGGTACCAATCGCAGAAGTTGATCCGCAATTGAAAGCCAAGTGGAAGCAGTGCTTGCTCCCTTTGTAAGTGTGAGAGATGCAACTGTTAATAATAATATTCGCCAAATAACTTGGTGAGAAATATTCAGATTCCCGGCAATTATTCTGGTACTGGTTTGTGGATTGCTGTGTTCTAACAGTACGATTTCTTCCTGCAGATGCTGTGTTTTTGAAAAAGGTAAATTTTTGCAAGGAGGAGATGAATGTTTGAAAATACACGACTGTCAGGTTGATATCTCTCCGCATAAACGCGTGAAGCCTCTAAAGCACTTTAATTTGCGGCACCATAAGCAAAATGCCTATCAGCCATCTCGGAATTCATGATATTCAGCATATTTACAGAGATTTGTTCTAGTTTCTACTTTACTAATTAATTGTTTACATAGTGAAATCAAATTCGTCGAGAATTTGACAAATATAATTGAAGTACTTGTTAAGCAAAAGAAACCTCAATAAGCATCATTTATAGCAGTCTTGATAATTGTCCTCAATCCAAGAATATTAGGAAAATATTGCTGTGACACAGGGAATATTTGAAGGAATTCGCATTTAGAGGGGAAGATGGGCGGGGGCGTGTATTTTAGCTGAAGGAAGTCACTCCCAACAATTAATCTAATTAAATTATTATCAATTTGAAATGTTTTTAATTATATTTTCATTTTAATTAATTTGTAGGATATGTTCCTAATCAATGAAAAATAAAGAATAAAAAAATTAGTTGTCTTTTTAAACGTTTCTAATGAATGATATTCATCCCAGTATCTCAAAAACTAAACATTTGCTATATAACAATTTTTTCATTTTCATAAAACCTATACCATACTTAGTTTGTGTAGTTTTGAGCAATTCCAATTCAAATTAAAACTAAACCTGAGGCATGAATCAAAGCAGAATTTTCTTTTCTAGAAAACAATTTGTCGTATCACGAAATTCTAAGAAGCACTTTTTGCGTCTTTTTTTTCGTTCTAAATGCTAAATCTAATAAATGCAAAAAATCATTGGCATTCTGCTTTTAATTCAAAAACGAGGGAGGGCTACCGATACCTACGCCCATGTTGCAACAAAAAAAATTTTATACTGTCAGAATATGGCTTTAAAATACCTATGAGGTTGTGCCAAAACTTAATCAAATGTTTACTGCAATTGAACTAGTAAGAAAAATCGTACTTTTATTTATTTTAACACTAAAAATATGATATTTGTGGACACATATTTATAAAAACTTTTTTTTCTTAATAATATGGAGGGAATCACTTTCGTAGAGTTTTGAACATTTTCAACTCCAACTAAAATTGGACCAGAAAACTATTTGTATAAGAAAATACTGAGAGACCTCTTATATATTTTTATTGTGGGAAATTCGGTGGCATAATATTTTTTTATTAAGAAAAAGAGGAATGGTTATCCATACCTAGGCCCATGGCTTAACTTCTCTCGAAAGTAGGGCATTTGAGGAGATATATTTATATAAACTGTTTTTCTTAATTTGATCCAAGGGATCACGACCTTTAATATTTACTCGACATTTAGGAACTTATATATAGTGTGCGTTAAACTAGGTGGTTTATTAGTATTAGTAGTTTAAGTATCTGTAGAAACTTAATATATTACTTTGGAAAATTTGGTCATGGCCATATATGAACATAAACATTCTTTTAAAAATATCTTTAGTTGTGCGGAATTGCCGCTTTTACCTGAAACTGGAGGCACCGTCCGTTTTCTAAATAGAATTTCCTGTATATTATTACAGTTTTGTCTCGTCTCCAACATTCTAAACACCTTTTCTGTTATATTTCCTTTATCTATATTCAACTATTTTCGAGAAACTGGCGTTTGAAAATTGACATTTTTGATACTTTAAAACCCTGCAAGGCGTGTGTCAACCTTAAATTGGAACAAAATGGATTTCACTTTCCTGTCTTAGTTTTTAATACAAATTTGCGGTTTGACAGGCATGTCTAAATTTGACCTTTCCAGGAAAATTGGAAATTGATATCAAGAGATTAGAAACAATTAATTTTGTTCCAAATTAACAATTACATAGCATTAAAGTGTCAAAAATGTCAATTCTCAAGTGTCATCTTCACGAAAACAGTTGAATTAACGTACACAAAACATAGTACAATAATTATTGAGATTGTTCAGGATAATACAAAAATATAATAATATACAAGGTGTTCAATTCAGAAAATTGATATTTGAACTGGTTTAGGGTAAATGCGGCAACATCGCAAAATTAAAAATATTTCAATAACATCAAAGTAATATATTCGTTACTTCTCCAGATACTTCTAATATGTCACTAATTTGGTGCACCTTGTATATTGTAATAATTAAACCTTAAAAATTTGAACCAGTCCCACGGTTGCTTGGTTACGATATTGCCCCAATGGTCAGTCTACAGGCTCCTTACAGTTTTTAGCTTAATTCTGCTAATCTTTAAGTTACGTTGTTAATTTTTTTAATAGGGCATACAATAAAGACCTACGCAACTACTCAGTCCGAAATCATAAGCTTGACTATTTTATGGTTATGCCTAAAGTCGGTTCAGATTCCATAAATATTGTCTTTGTTCTTCTCTTTGCCTGGAAATTTGCAGATTTATTACACTCCAGACCCGTATGTCCTTTATTTAGATTAGGGTGATTTTGTTATTAATTTGTAAGCCAGTCGTGACTCTCGAGTTGTTCCAAGCTGTTTCGCTTGTACAATGGCTAGGTTCACGTTCATTAGGCGCAGCTTAATTATCAGAGAATAACTTTATGGCTTGATGTGGCTATTTGACCTTTTTTAATTCAGAAAACATATCACAACAAAATATAGTCCAGTTATCAGGGTCAGGAAAGCCCAAAATATTAAAATGTAACAATTATTTTTTATTTATAATTCAAAATGCGTTTTGAAGAACACATCACTGGTTACATAACAAAATAATCTGTAAAACTATTTTTTCAGTTGCAGAAAAAAACATCAACGCCCATTTTAGGTAAAACAAAAATGTAACGTAATGACAACATAATATATTAAAGAAATATTTTCCTAACCATCCGTTGAAATAATCAATTTCAACACCTTCAGGGTAGAGTTTCGAAAGAATCGTTTAGTTGATGAGACATTGTAGAAAAGTAAATTACTATTTTACATTTTTTACGTCTTAATGGTATATTATTAAGTCATTGACGAAAGAATCTTTAAATCTTCTTTAAAAACTAATTTTAGAATTGTTAAAAGGTAAAAATACATTTGACCCAGTTAAAGACGGAATTTCCAAAAATTCAAAAACTGATTTTTAAATAAATATTTTTGAAAGCCGTGGAGAGTCGTGTAAAAAACTTATATATTATAAAGAAATTATAAAAAGAATAACATATGTTTTACGCCCTTTAAGGTGGATTTTCGAAGATTACGGAAATTATTTCTAAATAATTATTTTTTAATGCGATTTTCAAAGGAATTGTCTTAAAATTACATTTTCTAGGCACCGCCGTAAGGAGAAATTAATTTTAGGATTAAAGCCTTGATTGAAGAAATCATTCTTATAGTACGCCTCACGGATCTGAAGCCCCGACGAAAGGAGGGGGTCTGTCAAAAGCAAGCTGTTTCTATGGATATGTAGCACTTTAGCCAATTACCAATGAGTAATGCACCGTTTCCATAGATATAGCATACTTTTCATAGCCTGAGATTCGCGCGCCAAACTTTAGTTAAATATATAATAAAAAGACATCACGCCATTTTTACCCCATTAAGGGAAAAATGTCGGAAAATCTAGAAGACGGGTTTTGAATCATTACTTTTGAAAGCCATTGTTCGAAGAACTGTCCTAAAATCCCCTTTAACTCAATAGGTATTGTAAAAAAGTAAAAACATAGTTTATTTAGGAGCAATTTCAAAAAAATATTTTCATATCATTCATCTACATCACAAAAAACCATCCACGCCAAATATAAACGAATTTGTTTGTATTATTTAGGTATAGATAAAACAATTAATACACAATTTTAAATTTTGATTCTAGAAGAATAACAACGCAAAATTTTTCTGGAATCAAAAATTAAGAAAACATCTGTTTTTCTAATAAATAAATTTACTTTTCACAACAAATTACCTTTAAAATGTATAGTTAATTTTATTAACGACAAATATATTTAATTCACAAATATCATGAATCACAATTTTATATAAATACATAGTGATATTTAAAGCAAGTGTACGATATATTTTAATATAAACAAGAACAAAATTTAACATGAAAATGAAAAACACTAAAATAAGCAAGAGCAATCAACAACAGATAAAAAATTAATATTTTATCATAGCGCCTTCTTCCTGGATTACTTGATTCAGTCTGTTGGGCATTGAGTTAATTTTATTTACCACAATACTGGGATTACACACACATTATGTGTTCTTCTCAGCACTTATGGATTGTTTCCCAGAGTTCATCAGAATTTTGAGGCCTACCGTTACGTCCATATATTTTTTTTACTATCAATTCCCAAATGTTCTCTATCGGATTCATATCTGGACTGAAAGAAAGTCAAGGCAATACTTCCACATTATTATTCTGAAACCACTGTCTTATATTATTGGCAGCATAGCATAGACAGGGAAATTATCACGTTGTAAAGTAAATGAGTTATTTAAATATAATTGGGCGACTGACGGAAGCATTATGTGTTCCAAAATATGTTCATAATATTTTACATTAAACGTACCTTCTATGCGATAACATACGCCTAATCCATAGACACTCATCCAAACCTATACATTAACGGAAAATCGTCCATTTTTGAAAACTAAGCCTCTCGGATATTTTTCTTGGAATCTGCACGAATAAACTAACCTTCATCTATTCTGGTAGTTATCTGGGCTTTTTCATTTACTGATAGTTGACCAGGCATTTTTATATTTATACACACATGTAAAAAATATCGCTAAAAAGATTATTGCGACTTTATAAACTTGACAACGAAGGTCATTTTGAAATTTTTCTGATGGCACGGCAAATCCTACTTACATACACATAAATTATGTGTACCACTTTTCTCTGAATAAAACTGTACTTTCAGCGAAAAAGTCCACAATTATATTATTCCTGTGACAGCCTCCAGAACTGTCCCTGGTGACTGGGTTAGTCCAGTAATCAGGGGGTTGACGCAAAATACTAATACACACATGTAAAAAATATCTCTAAAAAGATTATTGCGACTTTATAGACTTGACAACTAAAGTCATTTTGAAATTTTTCTTGAGCACCGAAAATCCTACTTACATACGCATAAATTAGGTGTATCACGTTTCTCTGAATAAAGCTGTACTTTTAGCGAAAAAGTCCACAATCATATTATTCCTGTGAAAGCCTCCACAACTGTCTCTGGTGACTAGACTAGTCCAGTAATCAGGGGGTTGACGCAAAATATTAAAAGGCACTATTTTTTTACAAATGATACCTCTCAAGGGGCTGTTTAAAAATGTGCAAAGTGCTCAAACATAGACCGTCTCGTTTACAAAAAAAGCAGGTTTTGTCTAATATCTTCCAAAATATTGCAGATAGAACAAAATTGTTTTATTAAAAAATATAGGGCAGATTTTATCTTCAAAAAAGGTTATTATGATTTTTTCGGAAATGTAATAGTTGTCGCGTCAAATTAATTTAAAGCCATCATTGATTTGCCTCCTCTTTTCGGACTAACAGAAAAATTCTTGAATTTATTAGCAGGCGCGTGTAAAATTTTCGCAATAACTCGAGTAAAAATTATTTTCTATTCATAGTTCAAAATGCGTTTGGAAGAAGACATCCGTGGCTACATAATAAAACATAACCGCAAAAACTATTTTTTTAAAACTCAATTTTCGCAAATCAATATGAATAGTGGAAAAATATATTGGTCATTTTTTTTGTGAACCAGGCGGCCTACAGTATGCTCACACAAACTGTACTTTCCTAAACAGTCCCTCGAGGGGTACTTTTAGCGAAAAAACAAATTGACACTTATATTATTTCAGCTTTTTCAGCAGCTATTAGTGACAGCTTCCAAAACTGTCTCTGGTGACTGGGCTTGTCATTAATCATTAATTACTGAACTGCTCTTTTATAAATTTACTTCACTGGTTTTTCTCTGCCAGTTGAAAAATTTTTAACTGGCACATAAAACATCTTAAAATTCAGAACAATTAAGCCAAATGTGGTTAAAATATAATTCCCTTTTGCCTGAAAATATTCAAAGTTAACACAAGTCTTTCAGATTTCCACATCGGATATTATTAGAATTGAAGGAGCCCGAAATTGAAGGAAGTATTTTTCGTGTACGTGATTTGAATCTATATTGCGGTTCTTTATTCTTCTAGAGACAATCTACATTAAATGTGTATAATAAAATCCGGTATTTTGATTTTACATTTCTTTTTGTTGTCCTCTATTAAATCTTTACTCTGGTATAGGCTGATCTGTTATAATTGCGATCCTTTATCTCATTTATTTCAAGAATTATCAGTAAATTGCTAATTCAAAAATTGTTGAGCTTCAGCCAAATTTTCATAAGATAACATCAAACAAGAATAAATGAGTATCGAAAACAGGTTATTTGTTTTCAAAAATGTCAAAATAAAAAAAATCCATTTAACAAATTAAGTATCTGCGAGGACAATAAATACTAATGGACATATAACATACATTCTTCTCAGCACTGGTTTGTTTCAAACAATTTACATGATGATTCACGTAGGTGGTTCATAAGAAGTATATGGAGAAGGCTTTTTTTGATTACTTCAATTTTTGTGTATATAATATACTTCAATTTTTGGGTATATAACACTCATAGGGTGAGTCTAGGCAAAATATTCAAGATGGCAACACTTGATCGGAACCTTGTTGTTTCTGATAAGCTACCTCGAAAATTATTGGATTTTTAGATCCCGTGCTCGATTCTAAGTAAATTTCATTAAAATTTTTCAAACATTTTTATTGGGCGCCATTTTGTTGCATCATAGTGGATTCCTACCAATAATTTACCAGTTTTCACCTAGGCAACACCTGATTCTTGGGCTTAATTAAAAATAAATGCAACAAATAGATTTTACATTGACACACACCCCCATTTTGTTACGTCATGTTGAATTCGTACAAGTTTATCCCCATATCACATTTAATTTCTCTGCAAAACTTCAAGCCCATTTTTTTAAATTTTATTTGGCCGCCATTTTGTTTCGCTATCTTAAATTAGTACATAAAATTTACCGGTTTATCCCTCTATCACACTTAATGCATAAAATTTGAAATTAATTCAATAAGTAGTTTTTTTCCAACATTTTTTTATATATTTTATTAGGCCGCCATTTTGTTTTACTATTTTATATTTATACCAAAATGTCACCAGTTCATTACTATGTAACACTCGATTTTTGTTCAAAATTTGAAGTAAACAATATAATTAGTTTTTTTAGTAATAATTTTTTAACGTTTCATTAGACTGCCATCTTATTGTTAATTTTTACCTAAATATTACCAGGAACATCCTCAAATGACCCTTGATTTATGACTAAAATTTGAAATCAATCTACTAAGTAGTTTTTAACTTATGCCGCGAACTGATAGCCAGACAGACAAACCGACGGAATTGATAAAACATTTTTTTTGACATCTATGGAAGCTAAAATGTAAAAATATGTAAAACTTGAGAGGGTGATTTTTTCATTTTGTTCCCTCATCTTGAGTTAGTACGACAGTCCATCTCTATACTACAATTGTGGCATACAATTTGAAATCAATTCATTAAATAATTTTTCAGGCTGAATTTTTAAATATTTTATTTGTCCGCCATCTTGAATTCGTATAAATAGCTGATTCCCACATAATACTCGATTTTTGTACAAAATTTTAGATTAATTGGACAAGGAGTTTTTTAGTAATATCTTTTTTAACATTTAATTAGGCTGCCATTTTATTTTGCCATATTGGATTTTTACCAAAATATTACCAGGTCATCCCCACATGACCCTTCATTTTTGACTAAAATTTGAAGTCAATCGCTTAAGTAGATTTTTAGCTATGCCGCGAACAGACAGACCGACACAGGAAGACAGACACTTGCGAAAAAAATTAGTTTCTCCGAGTTGGATGAAGCTAGATTGACAAAATTAGAAACATAAAGAAAAACACTGATAGTCAATAAAAAATCGAAATCTCTGCCAGGGCTATGTCTCAAGAATATAAGCTAGTTGTTACTTAATAAATTATTTTATTTTAAATAGCGTTGTCTCTTTTTATTTTACATTAAATTCTGACTCCAAAATGTTAACATGTTTCTCTCCCTATCTTTATCCCTTCTCTAGTTATGGGTAACTAAAATTTGAAAGAGCTGTAAAATTTCGGAATTCAAATAAATTAGGAAGGCGAACAAACAGAAAGAAATTCTGTGCAAGATTGTTGTGAACAATTTTTATTAAATATCTACTATCTAATAATAAAATAATTTTGAAAGATATACTAATTAAATATCGTAAAGTAAATAAACAACAAGCAACCAATCAAAAAAACGTAAAACAAAATTGTTAAATATAGCGCGGTGTCAATTCGTTTCAAGACAATTAAGAATGTTCTCTCTCACAGCGGTATTTGTGGCATTTTGAATGACACCTGGATGAATAATGCTCACGGCTCTGTTCACATTATTTAATAACTCTTGTCTCGTATTGAGAGACGTGCCAATGTAAACTAAATTTTTTACATGACCTGTTATAAAAAAATCTAGTGTGGTCAAATCGAGTGACCTTGGTGGCCAATTCTATGAATCTTGACAGCGAATTCAATTGTCTACGAACATGTTATCTATTTCATAATTTTCCTGGTTAGTACGAATCCAGCTGATACCAGCATTCCCACAACAAGTTCAGGGTAAAATTATCAATGAACTCAGTCACAAAAGTTTGCAAAATTTCAATTCCCTGTCCAAACTCTTGTCAAAAATATGGTTTACAGATCATCCAATATTATGCAAAATGTATTGTGTTAAAATTTTACTTGATGATTTCTTCCGTATAAATGATCAGGTTTCTCCTTGGCCCAATAGTTTTCTTCTATTGGAAATACCATTCCTACTAGATACGTGTTTGCGTATATAACTCGTCAAAATGTTCTTCTTTACACCGCGGATTAAAACAATAATTTGTGTATCTTCTTCAATCGTTAGTGGTCTATTGCGATTTATAACACACATTGCTGACCCATAAGTAACATAACTACTGTGTATGTATTCGATATGATTTTCTTCATGTCTTATTGGGCAACAGTGGGAATATGGCATTGAAAGCTCTACACGTTCTTAATTTGAAAATATCCGCCATGAATAACAAATAAATAAAAAATATCTGTGAAATTGTATTCTTGATCAAACATCTTGAAAAACGACACTATTTGTAAAATTATGTATTTATTATGAACATTCATAGCTGTCATAGAGTTCATGTTTTTCTTTCATGGCCTACCTAATTTATTCGAATTCCGACAAAATTTTATCTCTCTTTCAAATTATAATAACCTGTAACCTGTAAGGGTTAA
Source organism: Kuschelorhynchus macadamiae (assembly GCA_030620095.1). Taxonomy (NCBI): domain Eukaryota; kingdom Metazoa; phylum Arthropoda; class Insecta; order Coleoptera; family Curculionidae; genus Kuschelorhynchus; species Kuschelorhynchus macadamiae. The sequence continues at coordinate 203,361 of JAUTXW010000285.1, forward strand.
AGACAGGTATAGAAATAAGTTAACATTCTGGATTCAATTCCCTGGTAGATACTTATATTTTTTTACAAACTACCAATGTTTTTCTCTATGTTGTGAAAATTTTATCAAGCTTTCTTTACCTCAAAAGAATTGATTTTTTTCCTCGGGTCCGTTTGTTCATTTTCAAATTGATATCCCAAAAACGGTAAAAGTTAAGCAGAGGGACAGTTTAACGAAATTTGCTTAAAATCGAGCACAAAAGTCTAACAATCTATAAGGTATTGCCTTAGCAATAACAAGGTTCTAGGAACCGGAAGTGTTGCCGTGTTTTTATATACGCACATAAAATTTGAAATCAATATTTATTTAAAACAATACGTTGAATACTTTTTGATGAGCCGTATAAATTTTGTATTTACCTTCTCTTTCTACGTTATTAAACACCCGGTGCATACTTCAGTTTAGGATAGAGTTTCCAATTTTTTATAACATATAATTTTCCCTTAAGCCGTCAGAGGAAATCGAGCGAAAAGCCTGTTAAGGTGCAGGATGACATAAATCATGTACCAGAAGGACTGTTTTACCACCCGCTTCCACACGTTTTGTAAAGGGAGAGGGTATGCTCTAAATGCCTGCCCGACCTATGTCTTTAATTTCGTCCTGCTGTAAGAAGGCTGTCACACTAAATTGGACGAAAGTAGTTTGTAAAATGACATCTATCGGGGAAGGCTCCTGAAGAAAATTTAATGATCGAAGTTTCTTGTTTCAGTGCGTGTACTCTTCAAAACAAAATACCAACTACAATTCAAATGTTAAAATATTGAATATTTTATTTATTAGACTTCTTTTAGAAAACTAAATAAATAATTAGAAACTTATGTCAGACATTACGCGAAAAAATGTAATGTGATTTGAAAATCCATAATTTTGTTGTCTGAAAAATAGTTTTTATTTTTACATTTAACACAATGTGATCTCAGGTATTTATGTTTATATCATTTTTCTAATGAAATATTCCTTAACTTAGAGTTCCGCACAAGGGGACCAAAGACACGACTTTTTATATTAGTAAAATAAATAAATTAAACATTTGTCTATAAATATTATTAAACAATGAGTCCAAAGAAATATGCGACAAATGGAGAACTTTTTTATTTTTCATTCCTCACAAAATTTTATTCGTTATAAAAGCTTGAAGAAAAATAATTTTTGACAGTTTTAAACTTTAGGTCAGATTTACAGGGTGTTCAAAAATACGAAAAAGTGGATTTCAAGAACTAAGAGTTTCAAAAATTGTTGTCTTTATACCAAGAGTTTTAAGGAAACAATTTGTAAGCATTCGAGATCAAAAAAGTATACACTGTAAGTCGAGGTAAATATGATATTTTTTGTGCTACCTGTACGTTTAAGATTTTTAAAATATTTGAAAATTTTTTAAAACTTTCCATGATTATTATGAATTTGACAGATGCACTTATTATTTAACTGGTATTAAGTATGTTGCTGTGCAGATTATTGTGATTTCTCTCGGGCGATAAATATTGAAAAAATGTCTTATAACGTAGAAAGCGGAGTAGAAGAAGCAGTGGATAATGCTCGTGCTTTAATTCTGCCACAAAAATCGAAAGAAGTGCTAATTTATAGATTTTAAGTTTAAAGAATGACGAGAGGCGAATCATTTGAATATTGTGGATGAAAAGGCGCTTTTGGCATATTTCTTTGAACATTTGTTAACATTTAAAGAGTCCAGCAAATTTGTGGAGCGAATATTCAATGCTCAAGACGACATGATAAAATTCTTCCTGACTTACTGTGTTTTTTTTTGTGAAACCGAATGTATTAGCGGCAGTATTTTGTCAAGTACAAGGACCGAGCATTCATCTTTAATTTTTTTTTTAAAAGTTCAGAACTTTTTAATTAGGGAACAGGTAGCACAAAAATAAAATTTTTGTGACGGAGTTTTAAAGGTCATTAAAAATCATAAATGAAAGTTAAGGTTTTTCATCTTAGTTACAGTTAAGGAGATGTGTAGATTGAAAAATCAAAAATTTTTTTTTTCGGTATTTGACCTTAAATCTTCCCTTAACTATAATAAATGTGGGAACATTTTAGTTTTATTTACGATTTTTTGTGGGCTTTAAAACTGCAGTCAAAAACATTTTATTTTTTGAAATTTTTAGTTTTTGAAATCCATTTTTTTGTATTTTTCAAATACCCTGTATATCTGATCTAAAGTTTAATACTGTCAAATTTATTTTTTCTTCAAGCTCCAACATTTATCAAGAAAAAATTTTTCTAAAAAATAAATAGTAAGACAGTTTCCCATACTTCTTTTGACACAGTATACAGGATGGAACATTTACCTGGAATTAATTCTATATTAATGATAATTTATAAACACCATTCTACAAAATGATTTATTCCACTCTGGATCTTTTGGTAATACCTCTTTGACCATGACGTCATCTGTGTAAGAAACGTCTATTTTGTTATATTTTTAAAATAGCATATTTTTAATACATTTTATGCAACCTGTCATATTAACTCTTTCGAGAAAATGGCATATCAGTATTATCATTTTCGGTCACTTAAAGTCTAAATGGTTAAATTTAGAAGAAAATGCCTTGCAATTTTCTATCTTAACTATCCGAAATCTATTAGAAGACATCAACTTCCAGCCAAAATTCAAAACTGCCGCATGCCGTTTCGAACGAAATGTTGAATTTTGACATTTTGAGTTACATATGCACTTAGACACAGCTCTTTATATATATATATATATATATATATATATATATATATATATATATATATATATATATATATATATATATATATATATATATATATATATATATATATATATATATATATATATATATATATATATATATATATATATATATATATATATATATATATATATATATATATATATATATATATATATATATATATATTATTCAATTTGTTTCTTAAACCCGGTATATATTAATTGGACTTCTTTCTTGGGTATAGGTTTATTTGCAAAATCAAACAATGGGATTAACTTGACGTTTCGCCAGTAGGCTTTCTCAAAAATTGCTCAGTCCTTTTTTTTTTTTTTTGGTATATATGGCTGTCCTTTTCTATCTACAATTAATTTAAAAAACATTTAGTAGTCTAATTATAAGAAGACATTTACAATTTTTCTAAAACTGATTTAAAATTTTATACTATTGACAATAATTATTACAAAATTAATAAAATAAGGTTACATACCTCGAAAAATGCATGTTCATTATTTATTTATACTTGAATGATAGGTAGCAAGTTAGTGGTTTGTCAGGCAACTCATGGCACAGTTTTAGGTAAAAAGGTGTTCTTATCGTAGTACGTTTTTTTTTTGAGGAATTTAAAGATAATTTTTTCCTATTTTTTAATTTAAACATTAGAGTAGAATCAGACATTCACAATGATATACTACATTTTAAATCAATGATTTTGGTTTCAGAAAAATTAAATTCGTGTTTTGTGCTTTTTTCATGTTTGTGTAATGTGTAATTATAATTAGACCACTAAATGTTTTTTAAATTAATTGTAGATAGGAAAGGAAAGCCATATATACCAAAAAATAAAGGAATGAGCAATTTTTGGGAAAACCCTACTATGATAGGCGAAACGTCAAGTTAATCCCATTGCTTGATTTTGCTAATAAACATATACATAATATATATATATATATATATATATATATATATATATATATATATATATCGACGTTCGCAAATAAGAATATCGTATTTCGATTTTTTGAAAAAAGATGGTTAAGACCCCTCTTCTATGTAAAAATATCTGATTTTTCGATTAATTAAAAAAAATCGATTTATTTGGAAAAAATAACCCTATTTTGTATAAAATAGTTTTATCGTATCTCAAGCGTGAACAAAATTGGCCGAAATAAAATCGTAACTACATTTACAATTACAAAAAGCGTATTAATTTAATGGTATCTTAAGTTGCAAGAAAATTTACTTTGTGTCAGATGAAAATAGCATCGTATATGTACTTACGATAATGTCAAGGACATACAAATAATATTATATTATTCAAAGTAGACATACGATGTTAATACTCTTCCGTTAACGGATGATTATTTTATCGGAATTTTAATATACGATGTTATTATTCATACCATACCGCGAGCGACACTTTTTGTAAACTTGTCGATTCGAGTTAAGATGCTACTACTCATTAGCTACGATTATAGTAATTTTTGTTTACAATCTGTAGAGACGGGGTGTTCTGCGTGTTGTTTTTTTATTTTCTGCAAAATTTAAGTGATAATTTTGATCAAATATAAACATTATGAGTTCACGAGGAAAGTTTTTAGTAAATCTAGTACAGGTATATAAAAGACTGATGTACGGCGATAACCGGCATTTCATGCTAATGCAATGGCGGCATCTATGAGTAGCATGGAATTAGCTATAGCTAACTTGTTTTTATTTTTAGAAGCTAATAACAGCTGTAGTAATGATGATACATGTTACAACGATCTTTAATATCATATACCATTGAAAACAACCGCAATCCCGGATATACAGAAGTAGATCCTAGTATATTATTGTCAGATAATAACGAAAGAATATTTGCCCAGCATGATGAAGTAATTATCGACAGCTCTTTTGATATGCAAAATACAGAAATCACAGATGGGGATATTTTGCTGGTTCACGAGATTTTTAATTTGAGCTACACATACAATACACATAATCTTTGGAAGGGCAATTTATCGTTGACAAATAATATATTTACTTACCATATAGTCCCTACATGTTTCTTAAGATACACAATTTCCTACTTTATAAACAAAAATAGTAACATCGCAAATAGTTGAATCGCATCATTAGATAAGTTTTAGGTACCTTAAAAACAGCTAATATTTCCATCATATATTTTTAATGTGTATTTCTTAAAACTTTTAAGTGTTTTTAAATAACAAAACATGTAAGAAAAGATTTCTACATATCATCTTTAGACTATGACCAAATTTTACACTTTATTTTTCAAAGATCTCATTGCTATCTATAAAAAACCCTTGAAACTTTAAAACTGTCTCCTGAAAAACTAACATTATTGAGATACGATGTTTCTATTTGCGAGCATCGATATAACGTCGATAACTTTTTCTATTTGCATCTCGAAAGTATGTGGACAGCTGTTCGATATTTTTTCTCGTATTTATTATTATGTTATTAAATTAGGTATATAACAACCTAATACATTTAATTTTCAAGATACTATAATACTCAAAACTAAACAAAACCAACACAAAAAGGAGGTCTTAGAAATTATATATGAAAAAAACAAAAATAATATGAATGACAAACTCGACATAAAAAAATTAAGCAAAGTATATAACATCCTAATTTCATAACATAATCATAAATAAGAGAAAAAAGACGAACCTAACAATAACTTTTAAATTTGAAGTTAAAAATAATTTCTTAAAGATTCTAAGTCAAATCTAGAAGTTTGATATAAAATATTAAAAATATATCAATTATCTTTACTGACAAAGGCAATACTGCTATTAATAGAATAGATTATATTAATAAATCATTGAATTTTCATAATTCAGATAAATAACATATTTTTGATATTATTTATACAGATCTTTTCAACAAAATTGTATTAAAAATTGTAAGAATTTGTTTAAGGCAAAATATATCTGAATAGGTATACTATTAAAAACCCTCAGTCATCAAAAGTGTATTTTCTAATAAATCTTCATAAACCGGTATTCCCTATCAGACCAGTAGTTATGTCCTTTTCAGGAAGTACACTCCTATAAAATATTCAAAAACTTAATAAAAACTCTAGATATTTATCTTACAAAATTAAAAATATTTATTTGTAAAATAATGAGAAACTATTCGCATTTGACGTCATTAATCTCCTGCTTAGTACTTTTGCTAAAGGTGCCATAAAACTAGTAGATAATCTTTTAAATGCAATTGTGTTAAAAAACAAGAAATATTGAAATTACTTACCGAACATTTAGAACCAAACAACTTCAAATTTAATTTAATTATAGGAAATCCATTAGGCTGTTTACTTGCCGAAATATTTTGTATACACTTCACTGGAAAATAAAATTAACAAACACCCTTTTTTAAACATTTTATATCATGACATTGATACAAACAAACAAAAGTATGCTTTAGCGCAAGACAATTGTTACAGTTTTATGGACAAAGCGAAATTTACCTTAAAACAATGAAAAAACGAAATATTAATCGAAAAAAATCCTATTTTTCGATAGGTCAATGCAAATACACAAATTGTAAATATAACATTCGTTATATTCGTATCAACAAAAGGAAATAAACAATACATATGCGAGGTGAATAATTTCGATGACATTGAAATTAGAATTACGCGACTTTAAATTCTATTTTGTTATCGTTATACAAGCAAAATAAGTGAAGTTAAACAAAAAGTGTACTGAACTAATATAGTAATTAAAGTGTATTAGAAGAGAAAATGTATAACTTTAATCTAATATGTAACAAAAATAATTAATTTTAACGGATCAGACAGTTATAATTTTTTTACAACGGCTATGCAGCAACATGACACCCAAAAAGATTTAAGTAGACAAGCAAATAAACAACATTTTAATGGAACTTATTCATTATAAGAATCACTAACGCAGTAAAAAGGTATTTCAATGAGGTACGCTTTGATTTTTTTTTGAAAGAGTGCAAATACAGGGATTGTTTTTAAATGTTTTGGAAGATGCTTGTAAAGTTTTATAGCGTTGCAAATAATTGATTTTTTTTATTAATTCTGTGGAAGTAATCAGAAGGTATAGTTCATGCCTAGAGTTTCTGGTAGGATATACGTGTTGTGGCCTTTCCGCAAATCCGCTTATATGTTTTCTCATCAAACAGACGGTTTCTAAAATAAATAACGCAATAAGTGTTAATATTTATTGTTTTTTGAAATATTATTGGCAGTGCGCTCTATTATTTAGACCAAACAAATAGCGAATTGCTCGCTTTTGAAGCCTAAATACACTAAAAAATTGCACGGTGGTACAGCAGCCCCAAAAAGGCCATAGCGGAGATGGGATTCAAATAGAGAGAAATAAGTAAGTCTGGCAGAAGACAAGTCTAATTCTTTTGAAAGTGATCGAATGGCAAAGCAGCAAGTAGAAAATTTTTAGATAAGGTGTCAATATGCTTAAACCATTTTAGGTTGTTATTTATATCCAAACCCAGAAATTTAATCGACTCATACAGTGGCGCAACTAGGGGGAGCTTAGCCCTCCCGCCAGACGTTTGGCGAGGGCCAACCAAAAGACTTAAACTCAATTTTGTTTGTAAATACGGGTAAAAAGGTATTCTTCCGTAGCATAGTTTATTTTTCTCTTACATCTTCCGTTTTTTAGTTAAGTAATAAACATATGTTTTTTCCTAATTTAGCGTCTTGTATACTTTTGACCAATGTAATTGGACACTATCTGGGCTTACGAAAACGTAAGGGCGCGCTTATTTTAAAGTTACGGATTATAAGAGTTTGAGAAATAGTGAAAAGTGTAAGGGATATTTTTTAAGGGGTTTAAAACAGTAAAAAAATTCATATTTTGATTACGCATAACCGATAATAGTCAAACTGAAAACAGAGATAGGTGGGGTAAGTGTTCTAACATTGAAAAATCATGGAAGTCATTGATGTAGATACATAATCTTTCTCGACTATACGCATTTAAAATAAAATTGAGGTGATATTCTAAAAAACCGCGAAACTTCTTTTATTTAATTTTTTGTATCAAAACCATGTTCATCTCCCAAGTAGCACAAATTAGCTGATGAGCTTTTTTGCCGAACAGTTATCCATAAAAAATACATAAAAACCAGAGATTTGTCAAATTTTGGCAAATGATTCTTGGTTTGTTTTCTTGCCATGAAAGCTCGCTTCAAATTAGATTGTTTGGCTCAATGGCACAATATAACCAGATATATTTTAGTAAGTATTGAAGTTAAATTATACTAAGCATAGTTGTTTAAAATGCCAGAATATGGCATTTTTAATCAATAGAAATCGAGGTCAGAATATAATCAATAAGTAGGCATTTTTCCCAAATGCCAACCAAACATATTTTAGCAAGTATTTAAGTTTAATTATAGTAATAATAGGTATATAAGAATGCCAGATTGTGACAACAAAAATTGAGAGGAAAAAATACGGCTTTTATTATCATATTTTTGTTTCAAAATTAAACTAAAATTGGGTAGTTTTATTTCGCTTATTTTTGCTTTAATATTCCCAAAAAATGTCACATTTTCAAATTTACGTTTATAACCTATAAAACTATACTTAACCAAAAGATTTGTTTAGAAAAACGAAATATAAATTATTTACCATACAACATATCTAATACAGATTAAATATTTCACCACATATTATAGAAAAACGCCGACTTGGGTTAATCTTCGTTTAATTTTGTTACGCTAGCTCCTGGGTCTTAAATTAGCCATTTTTAGCGAGTACTAAAGGCAAACTAAGTAGGCTTTTTTATTGGCAAAATTTTAATAAATGTTGCTACATTTAAAAATTATTCCCATCTGATAAATATTTGCTTACAAGGTGGCCGGTTTCAAGGAATGTTTGCTTAAAAAATAACCGAAAGCTTTATATGATCCGCCATGATTAAAATTAAAATTAAACTAATTTCCTAGCAGCCTTTACATGACCACTTTAAACAAACATATTCTTTCTACCAATAAAAACGTATTTTCATGCTCTTTAATGAATTTTATTAGTAAATTACATCTCCAAAAAAAAATGTAGAAAACGAAATGTTTAGTTTCAAGAAGGGGCGCGTGTTTTACACGCCTATTTTAGATTATTTTAACAATAAAAGTTCCTACGCAAGTGTTTTTTGTCCCCACCAACCGTCATATGAATATTTTACACAATAAGTCGTAGGGTACGTATTTCTATGAAGTCATGATTTGATATGTTTGCATTTCCTCTTCGCTCATAAATTCTTACACTGATTGGCTCTGTTAATACTATTTCTTCATAATTTGAAACAATTGATGATTTATCATATAAACGAAGAAAAGGCAAAAAATGAGAAATTATTTAGGTAAATTTCGGAAAAAAATGTTACATAAATTTCAGCTAAAAACTAGTCAGAATTCAACTGAAAAAGCTCGATTTTAAAGTCGAAAAGTAGCTAATAAACCCAACCATAAAATCAAAAGAGTGGGTCGTATAATTGCCAATTGGCCATTTTTACTTCATTATGGACAAATTATTATTCCCCACTTTAGCCATATTTCCGTCTTTATACTGCAATAGAACTGTTTGGTTAGCAATTTTAGCTAATTAGCCAGAGATATTAGCAAATATCACAGCATTTTAGCCCATATATGATTATATGTGCTACTTGGGCTGGTATACAGGGTGGACCAAAAAGAAGGAGGCACTTTGGCAGGTTTCCTGTTAACAAGTCGAGTAAAACATATATTATACAGGAGAAGTGATAACTTTGAACTCCCTAAAAATTTCATATACGAGTTTCATCGTTCTATGTAACTTTAAGTGTCATAATTTATTAAAAAAAATTATATTTTTTGACAGCTGTCATAGACATTAATCAAATCGTATATGGTCGAAACATAAAAACTTAGACAATATTCAGGAGTTTATAATTAAATCATAGCCGTACGAAAAAATTGTTAAAATTGGTTTTATCCTATAATCATTTTCAAATCTTATAATTGTCAGAACTTGAGCCCCCACAAAAGTCGATGTCTAGTTGCGCCACTGCGACTCAACGTATTTAATATTGCTGTTAAGTAGCTAAAGTGGTTGTAAAGTCCCCTTAAAAGATAAGGCCACCGTTCTATCCACATTGAAGCAAAGCAGATTGGAATCGGACCAAGCCTTAATCATAACAAGGTCATTGGAGCAGAATCACTCCATGTTATATATGTGTCACCAACAAAGAGAGAGATTTTTCCACCTATTTTTAGGTTGGTGATATCATTAATGTATAACAAAAAAAGAATAGGTCCCAAGACCGAACTTTGGGGGACTCCACTTGTACAATCAGAATCAGAACCATTTGCCCTTACCTATTACCTTGCCTATTCCCGAGATAAGATTTAAACCAACTTAAAGAAATACCACGGATTCCATAAAAATTCAGCGTTGCTGATGTTTTAGTATATTTTACAAAAACTGAACGAAATAAATATTTTGCTCGAATATATTAATAACGCAATCATGCAAATATAATGGTTAAACTTGAAATAGAATCTAACAATACTATAGGTACATTTTCTAGAGTTAAGCAGAATAATACAAATAATTCCTCGGTATTTTCACATACGGATCATATTATCACAATGCTCTTAGTAAAATTAATTTGCAGACGTAGTTAAACTTCAGCAAAGAAATCACAATAAACATTGCTTTTAAAATAAATCTATTTGAAAAAAATGCTACCAAAAAAAAGTTACATAAAAAAGCTACCGGTATGATACCCTAACTTGAAGGAAAAAACAAATACATACATATTTCCTATATAGGTAATTTTACCTCTAAATAGGTAAACTAGAGGAATTAGATATTGGATAAGCGTATAAAACAAATTCCTTATGTATTTTTTTAAATATTAAAACACAATCCGACGAACAATCCAATCAACTAAATTGTGGATACTTTGTTAAAACCTATATAGATATATAGAAGCGTTATCACAGGATAAAACCTAAATCCATTAAGCAAATTACTTAGAATTAGACTGTTTTTAAAAATAGTCCTAATATAATGTTCTTTTTTTTATTTCGCTACCTTTCGGCAAATGTTTGCTACCATCATCAGGCTAAAATGACACAATGTTTGTTTAGACGAACAAATTAAGAAATGTAAATATGTAAAAAGAAAAAAAATACCAAATTCTTTTTGTTTTATTTTAAGAATTTGGAAAATTGATAAAGTTCATACATGTAATATCACAAACAAAACATATTTTTTTACAATTATATAATATATATAGTTTGGTGGGTAACCAAGAGTCAATTTTTTTTGTGTTTCTTATTAGAAAAAACAATTGTTTTTATTATTAGACAAGAAATTATTGGATATTATAAATATAAACATACATTTTTGGGAGGTGTGCCCCAAAGAATGTGTAATTTGGTTATTTATTTAAGTAATTGAACAGGTGAGACACCTATGGTGTTATAGGTAATAACAATAGTAGATTGCAAAGTGTTTTGGAATCAAATATTATTTTGTTGACTATCAACAATTTAATGCGAGATGTCAGATCAATGTTTTGTCTTTCAAAAGCAGGTATTCATAAGTTCAGTTATTTGATGTATTATTTGTTTTTGAGTAAGTAATAAGAAAATAGAACTTTTTATGTTAAATCATTTTTAAATTAGCTGTTTATTAAATGAAATTATATTATCATATTCAGTTTTTTTATTACTATTTTTTGGAAACTTGTGAATACATAAAGTTTCCAAAATTAGTCTTATACGATTTTCTTCAGTGTGCTGAAAAATTGTTGAAATCGATTAATGTATGTAATGGTAGTGAATGGTGACATAAACTTGAATCCGAGGGGTTATTTTTGCGAATATTATAGTTCTGTTGATAAAAGCGCTTTTTAGAATATTGTGATGTTTCGCCAATACAAAAAACAGTAGGGTAACAGGACGTACATACTTGTATATTAAATTACTTTGTATTCTTTTATCACCACGATCTTTTAATGAAGTAAACATATTAGACATACGATTAGCAGGTACCCAGGCAAGAGCAGCATTAAAAGATGGTAACATTTTGTTCATTAAGTGTTTTCAATCGCATCGAAAAGGGGCATTTTTATGTATAAAATTCTGGAAGAAGTGTTTTGGAAATTAGAAATATTCACCTTATTATTATTGTTAGGTATGAAAACCTGTAAAAAACATAAAAAAACTTCTAGTAGTAAATTTTTCTTTTTACATATTTACATTTCTTAATTCATTCGTCTAAACAAACATTTGTCATTTTAACTTGATGATGGGGTAAGAATCTGCCGAAACGTAGCGAAATAAAAAAAGCATGATATTTGGTCTATTTTTGGAAACCTTCAACCCTTTAAGACTTAAAAAAACGGGAACCAGACGATTAGTTGAGATTGGTTACTTCTAATACAAATTTGAAAATTTTACACCAAAAATTGTGTAAACTGATATACTGAATTTATTCAACAATCAGCTGGAACTCATAACTTCTCCCCTGTTATGGAACATTAACATTAACGATATCGCTTATAATTTTGGAATCATCAACATTTTATCACTTTTTACGGCATAAATCATATCAAAACAAGTGTTGGAATATGTACTAATAACGACATCTAATGGCAACACTACTACTCTTGCGGAATACGCCATATTCCAAACCTGTTATAGAATATACTATTTTATATTTTATATAGTTTAAATGTATAACTAGATATATAGTATCTTAATAGCTCTGTATCGGCACGGTTCATATTATTAACCATAATTAATACGCATTTGTATCTAGTTCAAAGAAATGTAGCTTATTACTACAGAGCAATTCCAGGGGGTATTAAAAAAAGTTTCATACTCTCAAATTTGAAACTAACAATCATAAGACATGAGCTTTTTACTATTTCAGTTAGGAATAAAGTGAATTACAGCAAACAGGACAACACAAAGTAAATTATCTTATACTATTACCTCTAGTAACTGACCAGCTGTAGTACTATTTGGGCTACAAGATATTTCTAACTTCTGTCCATCCAACAAAATAACAATTACTGGCTTCTTATGGCTTTTAGAATGGCTAACTACCAGGTGTTTGGTAGGAAGAGACGCTTTGACCACAAATTCTGGACCAATGCAGTTATAGGAAGCACCGCTTCTGTTGGCAGGTAAATCAATTCCTACCCTGTAGAGACGAGATGCAGCTCGTTGAACGGGATTACGACGTACTGGTGATTTCCTTTTGCTAGTATTTGTCTAAAAGTAAATGTTTTTAGCTAAAGCCCTAACATAGAACACCGCAGATATGTACTTATTGTGCTTTGGCTACCAGAAAAAAATTAATTTGCTAAATTGTAAATAAGCATACAAATACAAAAAGCAAAAAAATACACAATAAGCATTTTTACTACTGTACTAAAGTTCTAAATCTACTGGATGTTTCAGAAATTTTAATTCAATTGTGACAGAGACCGGAAGCTTTCAAGGCTTTGGTTAATTATTTATTTATTTATTTATTTATTTGTTAAGATGGGTTTCCACGTGTGATGTAACCGTGACTATTATCAGAAATCGAAATGGCTCTAAATACTAGGGAGTTAATACCCGATTTCTTTGGTGGTGTATGGTGGTGGGAATTTGCATTTAAGTATCTATTTGTAGGCGTCGGTTTTCTATATACAGAATGTCGTACTGTACCTTTCTTTGAACAAATACATTCAGAAGGGAATCGTTCCGTTAGATTCAATTTCCATTGTGGATTTAATATTATGAAGTTGTTGATTAACGTGGTTCAGAAATATAAGGAGGAAATCTATACATGGCACTACAAACAAAATAGGACAGAAGGAGTATATGAAATTCCTTGCCCCTGTGGAGAAGTGTATGTAACAGAAACCGAACGCTCGATATCCGCTAGACTTAAGGAACAAGAATGACGTAAATCAAGGTTCTAGCATCGGTTCTAGGATTTTATAAACGAAATATTAGAGATCTATTGAAATTTTTAAAGATACACAAAGCTTTAGTCACAAGTAAAAGTCGGATATAAAAGACCGCCTGAATCTCTCCAAGCTCATTTAGGGTTCAGATCCTGTGGAGTAAAGATCCATGAAGGTGTCCACTTCTTCCAAATATTTTTTTTCGATATTTTGTTATCTTACCCCGACATTTTATCTGGCCTTGTCTTTTTTCTTATTTTTTTAAGCACCCTGGCCCAATGTTTAATACTGTCAAAACTATTGTTCCTTCATACAGTTACTTATATGAAGAATAAAAGATTCTGAAAAAACAATAACAAAAAGTTTCCTATATAGAATAATAATGTAAGGAATACAGTAATCAATTTAATGCAAAAACGGCATTTGTTTTCCTTGATCTAATCTATAGGGTTTTAAACATGATAGCAAATGTTTAAATATTCTCAGCAATTGATCAGCAGTTTAGTTTAATTTTTATACGTAAAAATGGAAAATTGTTTATAATTGTATGTTTATTTAATACATAGCAATATCATAAGACTTAAATATATCTTTAAGCAAAAGTTGTTGCTCTACAGGGTGTACCTAATTTTTTTATGTAAATTGCCTTAACAGAATAGAAACGTTTTTTCTAAAAAAAACAATATGTATATTATAGTCAATAGAATGAAATCTAAAAAAAAAACATTCTCTTAAATTATTTTATACTAAAAACAAATATAGGTCGTAAAATTAAAAATACATATATATTTAACAATAATTAAAATTCCCCACAGTATGTACTTTGGAAATATATCGATCTTAAAGACAGTTTTGAGGTAATAGTAATATCTTCAGAATTTGGAATTCTGATCGTATATAAAAACGAGACAATTTTTTCCCTTTCACTTGGATTTTATTATTCGTATATAGAGTTGGGGTTTATGCTATTATTGACGTATTTTTTTCTTTTAAAAAATTAATCTCCTTTTTGAGAAAGCTCACTATAATGATTGAAACGTCGAAGTAAATTATAGTTTTGTTTTTCAGTTAGTAAACCTAAGAAAATATTTGATAAATTATTTATATATGGTTAAAGAAGAAAACGAACTATATATATATATATATATATATATATATATATATATATATATATATATATACAATAAATTTAGTTACTAGCGCTCGAAGTGGACATTTAATAATTGGAGCCTAATTTTTTTTTTCTACAATAATTTGAATATCTGTAACATTTATTTTTGAACTGCCTTATGTTAATGTCTCCAGACGTATTGGATTTTGTTGATATCTATGTTACTAATGGAGATATACACGCTTTTCTCAGATATTCACAACGAAGCAATTTTTGTATTTCAACATTGTAGAACATTTAAACAATTAATGCAAAAAAAATCAAAAATTATTCGGTAAAATTTGTAAATGGCCGTGGGCAAAAAAGTGAATTTACAATTAATTAGCCTATGCAAATAAGTACATACATGGCACATCAAAAAGTTTAAATATATTATCATACAAATTATAAACAATACAAAATACTTAATAATCCATTAAACAAGCTCTGTGACTAAGGGTTGATGAAAATCGCAGAAACCTTTTTGAATCCGACAGAATATTTTTAGTTAGCTGCGAAAACATCGCGATCGTTGAGTGCATTTTGAGAGCGTGGGTGTAATGTTATAAGAGAAATTTTATGCATATCAGATTTGGTGATATTTGAAAGGGAGTGCACGACAGCCACTAAGTACAGATAGATTTTACTGATTGCTGCGTCTTTTGTGCAAAATGCTGGCTAGAATTTTATATTTATTGATGGAACTGAAAATCCTCTTCGAGCAGCCATAATTAACAAGTATTATAATGGAATAAACCCGATTGGATTCTCCGGTTAAGAATTTTATTGAGTCTAGAGTACGCTAAAATGAACACTTAAAAAATAAAAACAACCACGAAACATCTCAGATTGAATAACTGCAATAAGAGAATGAGAAAATATTCCACAAGATTTCATTAATCCCTTTCTCCCTTGTATGCCTAGTCGCTGTCAGGAATTGTTGAGAGTTTGGGGTGGATCTAGATATTGAGTTTATAGTTTTTCCTAGTTTATAACTTTGTAACCACCGTTTTATAAATTCTCCCGTACTTTTTTTATTGTATCAATTTTTTCATAATATATTTTCAGTTTTTTATATTCCCTGTATATATCTGTAATATGTTTTTTTGTCGTGAAAACTTCTCTAAGTAAGGTTTATAATTATTTATATGCATTAACTTTTTAATTTACAACAAATTTGAACCAATAATGTTTGTATTTTTTACACTATCTGTATAAATACTCTAAAATGATGAGCAACAAAAATTGCCTTAAAGTAGGTAAATGGTATTTACCAAATAGGGAACTTGCATATTTTTTTTATTACATTAATGTATTCCCTTATTAAAATCAATACTTATTTTGTAAGAATGGATCATTATTACTTACAGCATTTGGCGCCGTCTAGGGTTCGACGTCACATCGTACCAGTATGGCAACGTCGCCAACGACCGGCAAAAATGCAATATCAGCTGTCATGGTTGATGGCAGCATTGGCAGTTTTGCTTGTTTTAATTTTGTGGTTTAATTTTTATGTTTATTTAAAAGAAAAGGGTGTATTACTGGTAAATAAATATTTATACGTAAACAACAAACTGAACAAAATAAACTCGAGACTACCAAAACTGAAATCATAAAACGCTGTCAATGTCGTCCATTAACCACAAAAAAGACAAATGTCGTTTGGCTGACGGCTTGACGAATGACGCCTGTTGTTGAACGTTGCACCGTTGCCAGATTTCGCGTATACGTAATGACGTCACGTCTCGTTTTTGATCGAATGACGTAATTTGAATTTTAGGGCTTTTTTAAATGCCTTTTGTCGGCCGGGGAGACAATACAATTGATTCTTTTTTAGATATATGTTTAAATACCACGTGGCCTTATAATCTTTAATATTTTTTAGTATTTAAAAATTTATGCAAGTTACCCATTGCGTTGCGTTGCGGTCAAGTTCTGAGAAAACCCTGTATATCTGCTTTCGTAATGAAGATAACAAAAAAAAATCAAAATACGTCTGGAGATGTAAGTATAAGGTATTTAAAAATAGATGTAACATAAATTCAAATCATGATTTCACCTTTTTGTACACCTTTTAAAACACACTGTATACGGAGCAATTTGTATCTTGATAAATTCCCATTAAAACGGTTAGTAGACAAAGATCTTCCGACAAAAAGATGTTTTCCTTTCTTTAAATTTAGATCAAATTATTGAATATCTACTTCCAGCGATGCGTACTTATTGTAAGACCCGACATTAAAATACTTACATTTTTTACTTAATTAAGAACTCAATTTTACCTGATAATTGTCGTCCTTTCTATCTGCGTCTAAAACACAGTATTCCCCACTATTCAAATCAAAGTTTTCTTCGCCGAAAGTATCGCATAAATTAGACCTTGTGTTGCTAAAAAAATTATTATCATTTTGTTGAATGTACCGACTATCTGGCACACACATGCTTTTTGGTCTAATTATTTTGCCAGGGGTATTTGCAAGTGATAGAATGCTGAGATCTTCCATGCTGGTAGCAACTTCCCTGGTTATTTTTGGATTAGCCGGTTTAGGAAAGTGCCATCGTCTGTGAATGGTGCTAAATTTGTCGGAGGCTTCAGACCTACAAATAAAGAAACTTTATTTTGGTTGCGTTGTCCTGAATAAATTGAACAATATCAAAGACAGATTACACTTTGCATATACAGTGCCTAAGGCAGGAATTTCGACTTAATTTTTATTGAGAATTCAGCCAGTTAGCAGTAACAACAAAGAAACTGTCGCACATGTTCCAGAATGCAGAGGCGCCGGTCTATTTTTCTACTTCGGCACCCATTAGTTATGTCTAGTTTAGTTTTATTATATGTCCGAGAGTATGTTGGGTTATGGTAATATTACTGAAATTAGATTATCTACAACACAAAAAGCAGTGCAAATATTTTTATTGTTTGTTTAAAATGGCTAGTTTGGTTTCTATATTTGGTTTGTGTGATTTCTTTGATAGGTTTCTAATAATTCGGAAAACTGTGCCCTGCGAAATATTCAGATCATCTGCTACTGAATATGTACTTGCATTTAGATTGTCCACTATACTCAAAATAACATTGGTTTCATGTTCCTCACTCATTATTTTTTCTTTCTTGTTATGTAGCAAACATTACCGGTTGTTCTGAAACGATGCAATACTTTGTGAAATACCTGACGGCTAGGTTGTCTTTTATCACGATTCACCGGTGGGCAAATTTTTCAAATTTTTATTTTGGCTTGGAAATTTATTTTCATATTTTTAAATATAATATATATTATATATATATATATATATATATATATATATATATATATATATATATAGCTCCATGCATACTTTTTTGTTTATTATAATGTATGTAACTACATAATATATCCGATGAGCAAAGTAAAACCGAATGTTATTAAGGTTTTGAGTCGGGCATACTAATCTGTTGCGCAA
The DNA here is from genome assembly GCA_030620095.1 of Kuschelorhynchus macadamiae. Classification (NCBI taxonomy): domain Eukaryota; kingdom Metazoa; phylum Arthropoda; class Insecta; order Coleoptera; family Curculionidae; genus Kuschelorhynchus; species Kuschelorhynchus macadamiae. Next base: position 221,666 of record JAUTXW010000285.1, read on the forward strand.
TATATACATATACGCATTCATACATATAGAATTTTTGGATGAAAGAAGCGGTATCTGAGTTATTTAATTATTCAGGTCCTTTTTTTTAACGAAAGTTCCAATGGGCAAATTTAATTATTTATCAGAGTTGGTTGAGAAACGGAATTTTGATTTAATTTTTATTTGATCCTTATTGTAAAATTATCATATGGAATTATAATAACTTATTTTGAAACAGGAAAAATGTAAACAGATTAAAACTTATTTCAAAGTTTTTTTTGTTTTAGTTAATTACAGAGTCGGGTTTATTAGGCTCAAAGGTCTGCAAACTATGTGTTAATTAAAATAAGTGGCGCCTAGAACAAGTATTCCTAACTCACTACTGCGTTTTTGCGGTTTGAACAAAAATAATTATCCCCAGAATAGAACTATTTACTAATTACTGGAACTATATTGCAAATATTGTCGGTAAATAGCACTGATTTGTACATTTAGTGCCAGGGGTTATTTTTTCCCTAACCACGTCTCTATTAAGAACGTGATTCTTTGACTAATTTTAAATATAAACATTCCTATACCATTTTGTCTAAAAAACTCATATTTTTCCAGAAACAGGTTGGCCAAATTTTTCTTAGTTTTTTTAATTTATATACATGTTAAAAGACAATAGAACGCACTTTGGAACACGTACTTCTTGAAGTCTCTTTAAAACAGAGTGACTGATATTTGAAACAACCCACAGGGTGATAACGCCAATAGCATAAATTATAGCTTCATCAAATGTCTTGCTCCAAGAAACATTCTTATCTCTTGTACTTTTTCGATATTCGGTACCGTTTGGAAGCTATTTAGCCTAATATTTACACTTTTAGATTCTATTCATAATAAAAGATTTTTGTACTGAAATCTCATATGCAAGAAAGAGTATTTGGCTAAATAACTCTTAAATAATCCCATATATCAAAAGTGCAACAGGTAAAAAGTTTCCTAACAGAATGGAAAATTTGACGAAGCTACCAAGAAGTATCATCACATAAAAAGGTTTCGGGCATTAAAAGAGGTCGTGACAAAAAAAAAATCACTCTGTAGTTTGTTGCAAATGCTAATGCAACTGCTTTATAGATCCTACAAAAAAAGGTAATAGTTTTTATAAATTTATTTTTAAAAATGTAGATTATAAATTAAAAAAATGGCTTTTTTTGGACAAAATTGTATATATATTTAAAATTTGTCAAAGAATCACATCCTGAATTTTCGGCACTTATTTCTGAATTACACTGTCAAACACAAGAGGAATAAAAATAAAAATTTTTATAAGAAAATGAAACCGACTTCAAAATAATGCCCTAAAAAGTGAAAAATAATATTTTATTCTACCTTGAAACTTTTACTCGTGAAATCCAAGGCCAACCTAATAAAGACAGTTAGACCTTATACGTGTAGTATTAGACACCAAAACACCGAATTGCCTAAATACATGATTATATTTTTGTGATTAAATAATTAATAAACACAAGCAAAAACAAAATAGCGCCATTCCGCCATTTTAAACCATTTTTAAATATTGCTGCTATGGGACTACTCCGGCAATATCCTGAATATTCTTTGAAAATTGTATCTAAACTGGTTAAACCAATGACGTCAAAAAGAAAGTCGTTGGGTTAAACCATCGCGCAGTAATCGATGTACAAACAACAAAATAACAGCCATTCCGCAATTTTTGACATTTTTTAAATACGCTTGCTTCGGCAATATCCTGAATGACCCCTGAAAATGTCATCCAAATCGGTCAAACCATCGCGAAATAATCGATGTATAAATATAAAAAAACAACAAAATGGCCGCCTTTCCGTCATTTTTTACATTTTTTAATATGCTTGCTATGTGACTTCTCCGGCAATATCCTGAATGACCCATGAAAATTTGATCTAAATTTGGTCAAACCATCGCGGAGTAATCGATGTACAAACATAAAAAAAATACATTGGGTCAAACTGATCACCTCCTCTTTTTCTGCTCGGTTAACAATTATAATGAAGGTAGTCAGTAAATAACGTTTTATTTATACCGAATGTTTATTTTTGGAAAATGTCAAGTAAAATACTAGATTTTGAGGTTGCCAATCTTCGTGGTCACCCTGTATACGTAAAATTACATAGCGGAGTAGCAAAAGGGGTATCTTTTAGCAAATATCTATTACACACCTCAATAGTTTAGGTTGAAATGGGTATTATCTAAAAAATTGAAAATGTGGTTATGAAACTCGCTGCCTTTATTGCCCTTATACCTGGGTTTTTTTTATATTTTTGTTACAAAAAAAAGGGTGAACGGATTTCAAATCAAAATATGAGATCACTAGAGAAACGTCCTCTACAATTTGGCGTGTGACTTATCAAAATCGGCCAAACCGTTTAGACAAACGCGTGAACATAAAAAAATACATACAGGTCGAATTGAGAAGCTCCTCTTTTTTGAAGTTGATTAAAAATTATATATATTTCATAGAAAATGTTCATCGCGTTCCACATTAAGCCAATAATATTTCTTAAAATCGAAATATTTCTTATAGGAATAGACAATTACAGTGTCAAAACTGGCAATTTTGTGACAGTATTTTTTGGAAAACAGTCAAATTTAGTCAAAGAGAAGTTTTCTAAATCTAAAATGTTTAGATTCATTACAAAAACCTAATATACCTACTATATAGGAAGATATATCATCTTTTTATTTACTGGGACTTTATGTACCACTCTGTCGAGTCGAAACTAAATTTATTTTACAGCCTTGAATAAATGTATAATTTTTACTCTCTTGGTGCAAATAACTTATTAAACTCTCACTAACCGACCACCATGATATATTTTGCTATTATACATATGTTGGATTCACCACTTTTGAAAACATATTGCCCATAATGTAAAAATGTTAAGACACTTACAAATGCAAGTTCGATGATATTAGAGATTCCTCCTCTAAACTAGGAAAGCCACGAACAATTATTAAGTACAGGTTTCCGCAAAAAATGGTTACAAATTCAGCAGCTGAACAGTGCTGGATGAAAGCCTTCCCGTGGAGTCTTCACCCCTGTCGATTTCGAGCAGTTCTTCTCCATGTTCGTCCTATAGTTTTGCAGAAAGTTGTATCCCATCTTGAGGCCGCTTTTTCGGTCTACCATTTTAGTCGGTAGATCGTTTCGATTATATCGTTGACTTTAGTTTGATTTCGGATCTATTCATTGCGTTCTCTGTTCCGTCTTCTGATGTTTATTATAGATCGTTCCATAGTGCGTTGGGTCGCATGCGTATGTCATTATGGACAGCACGCATTCGTTAAAAATTTTTCACTCTAAATTAAGAGGCATGTTGGATTAAAGTATATGATTGTATCGTCTAAAAGCTTCCCATCCTTTCCTGATTCGGTTAGATATTCCCAGGTCCATATCCGGCCAAACAGTTATTTCGTGTCCACAACGTGACGTCACAACTTCCACTTGCGATCCTCCAATGCTGACGGTTCTCTAGTTATTATATATTCCCTCCATGACATTGGTTTTGTTAAGGTTCATATTTATTCCTATATCTTGGCTCTATCTCATCAATTCATAAAGGTCCTAGCTCCTTAGAAGAGTGAGACAGAAGCACAATGTCGTCTGCAAATCGTAAATTAAGATGTGATCATTGATATTAATTCCTTTGTCTTCCCAATCAAGCGAACGAAACATGCACTCTAAGGTTGCTCAGAACAGCTTGGGCGAAAGAGCATACCCCTGGCGCTAAATAAATATATGTATATATAAACTGTGTAATCTGTATGTGGTGGAATTTGTTACGAGGGAGGTTCTGGGGAAAGGCTAATATACCGATTTCTTAAAATTAATTTTCCTTCATATTTGTTTTATCTATATATATTTTGTAACGTTTTTCGTTACATTTTTATATTATCTTTATTAAGCCGAAAGTCAACGTTCTCTTGAATTGTTAAATTGCGAATACATATCTAACAATCATTCAAGTTGAAATAAATATACGTCTTTCATCTTCACAACTTTTATTGTCTAAATCTGACATGCATACAATCATACATACAGACATATATACATACGTACTTACCAACATTCATTCACTTACCAAACCTATTTTTAAATTTGATTTAATTTTTTACTCGTTTATGTTTATCTTAATATTTATATTATTTTTTGTAAGATTATTTACAAAATTTATTTATTAAAGTATGACATTTATTATTTTCATCCATAAAAAGGAGCTTTTATTCTAGAATATGGAGTTTTACCGCCGTTTTAAATATTCAATTAGGCGTTATCTTGTTTTGCCATATATAATTGACAAAATATTATTTTAATTAAGCCGCCACTTTGTTGCCCCATAGTTATTAGTTTACTCCTATGTCACTCTTGATTTTTATGTAAAATTTCAAGTAAAAAGGTTTACTGAAACCATCATTTTGTGTTGGCATATATGATCGACAAAATATTACTGGTTCATTTTATTTCACATTTAATTGTTATGCAAAACTTCAACTCAACTAAATAAGTAGTTTTTTAATACTGATAACTTAAACGTTCCATTAAGCCGCCATTTTATTCCACTATAATGGCTCCTTACCAAACTTTACCAGCTTATCTTTAAATCACATTATTTTTCTGTATAATGTTTAAAATTTATCGAAAAAGTAGTTTTTTCAGATCGATTTTGTAAACATTTATTAGACCTCCATTTTATTAGGCATCTTGGATTCGTACCAAAACTTTTACCAGTTTATGTTTGTGCAATCAGTTAATTTTTGTGTAAAACTTGAAAACAATGGACGAAGTAGTTTTCTACCCTGATTTTTTAACATTTTAATAGGCCGTTATTTTGTTTCCATGTCTTGGATTTGTACCATTATTTTAAGTTCATCCCCGTATCACAAATACATTTTCTGAATTTTTGGATAAATTGGATAAGTAGTTTTTTGTTAATAATTATTTTAACATTCTGTTAGGTAGCCATTTTGTTCCATCATATTGGATTTTCACAAAAATGTTACCATCTCAAGTAAAACGAATAAGTAGTTTTTCAGCTATGCCGCCAACCGACAGACAGTTAAAAAAACATGTTTTTCAGCATCTATAAGAACCTGAAACGTGAAGATCCGAAAAAACCTGGAAGGGTGACTTTTTCACGAGTACAATACCTACCCTTGTGAGGAAAGAGAAGTAATTCGTCCTCGCATATTTTGGGCAAAATATAGTTACACTCTTACTGAGCTATTAGGTTGTACAAGAACAGAAACTATTCCCAATTTGCTAGAAGTTTTTAAAGGCATTTAGAAAAAGTTTGTCTAATAAAAGTTTATCAAAAGCAATATAAAGTTACAGTTCATTCCATCGACGTAATATAATAGTCCATGCGACCAAGTTACGGAAAGTTCGAGTGTGCAAAATACTCAAATCCTGAAGTACGTAGCGGAGAAAACCTATCAGGCTCGTCGATTAGACAGTAAAATAAATAATAATTTTATTTTAGTTATTTTTTTAATTCTGAATTTTAATAGGTAATTTAATACAAATTGTAACACATATTACTGTTTGTAGTACTTATAAAAGAGTATAATCAGCATCTGGAATTTATGTCACGGCTCCTTTTAGCACTCCATTAGTTTGAGACTCTGGCCCAACGTAGTAGTTTCGTAAAATTTTCTGCTATAATCAGAAACATTTTTGCTGTTTGGAAGTTATTTAGCAAAATATCCACTCGTCCATGTAAATTGGAGAGAAAACAGCCTAATATCTAGAATATGCGATTTTAATTATATTTAATGAATTTTGTACATAAATTGCATATGTAAGGAATATAATTTTGTTAAATAGCTCTTAAACAATGCCACATATCAACAAGTGCAAGAAGCAATAAAGTTTACTAATAGAATGGAAAATTTGATGCAACTATCAAGTAAGCTCATAAAAAGGATTGAGTCCTTAAAGGGGATCGAGACCCCAAAAAACAATATCACTCGGTAGATTGTTCCAAATGCCACTGACATTATTTAATAGATCGTACAAAAGGGATCGAGACCCCAAAAAACAATATCACTCGGTAGATTGTTCCAAATGCCACTGACATTATTTAATAGATGGTACAAAAGGTAATTTGTATAAATATTGTCATTTAACTGTCTAAAACCTAAAAAAACTTTGCACCTTGTATCTTGAAAATAAGTGTTTTTGGACATAAGGATCACATCTTGAAATATAATATTTAATTTTGAAACACCTTTTATATATTTAAAGTATTTTCCACTATTTTTACTACTTTGTTACATGATTACATATTCATTTAATTTAATTTAGATTAATTATATATATAACGTTTAGTACAGGACAGCCAATTTAATCACATTAGTTGAATGTTATCCATATCCGCATGATAGAAGCTTAAAATGTTAAAAATTATATTTGCGCGAGGTGGAGGAAAATATTTTAATATAATATTTTTCATAATTCTTTCGACATAAAACAATGAAGGGATTTTATATAAATATTTTAAAATATATATGGAAAAAATGTTCTATTTAGAAAGTTGCTTCAATGAACTCTGGACATTTGCTTCATAAAAAGGTGAGACCAATATTATTTACTATATAGAGAAGTTTTAAGCTAATATGGACATTGTTATGGTTCTGAGTTGTCTGCTGTACTTGTCATAATGCCCAAATTCAGATAAATCACAGGAATCAATAATCTATACAAAAAAGGATAACTAAACTAGTTAAAGACGGTGGCATTAAACTATCTAGTTTAACTCAAACCCAACCCGGTGTTTTGCATATGAACCGACATTCGGGTTATTTCAGTATATTAGATATACCCTGTTTATGTGTCCAAATAGGTCTAAAAAACCAAACTGATTAAATTTGTTTTGAAAAATCAGAAATAATGTACAGGGTGTTAAAAAGACACGCTGTCAAACTTTAGGGGACTATTCTTTGCATGATTTTAAGACAAAATGTTACAACATAGGTCCGAAAAGGAATAGTTTTCAAGATACAGGGTGTTAAAATTGTATGAAAAAAATTGTTTCTCTATCATAACTTTTATATCACTCTAGATATTTGTATCAAATTTAGTTTACATCTTTTACCCATTACTACCAGTGGCTCTCGTACGGGGTTTGGACTGAATATTTTTTACGAAAAAAAAATGGTACGCCACGTTTTTTTATGAAAACAAAAACTATTTTTAAAATCCCCATTTAATTTGGAGCAAATTTGGTCCCCAGACTTACTTTTGTACCACACACGGTTTTCGCGTAAAAAAGACATTTTTATGCATCTACTGCATTCCTAATTCAATTTTGCAATGGAAATGTAAAATATGTTTACCCTGTATCTTGAAAACTATTAATTTTCGGACCTATGTTTAGATGAACTTTTTGTCTTAAAATAATGCAAGAAATCGTCCCTTAAAGTTTGGTAACGTACTTTTTTAACACTCTGTAAATATCAAGCTGTGACAACCCAAAGAGTTTCCAATACAATCTACATGTATCAAACGCATCAATTGCTCAGGAATAATGGTAATAATTAAATAGGAAATCAAAAAGCATCTTGAAAGTAGACTAGTCAAAAAAAAATTAGTTTTATCTATAGATAAGATAGAAGATCCACTATGGTCCACTTCAGCTTTTGTTTAAATTGTAGTAAAATTGAATAGGTTAATTGGATCATTTGCGTAAAACTTATAAAGATGCAAGAGAAGTATCTCATGGAAACACGAGATTTATAGCTAGGAAAAAAAATATTGGAAACTCCGTGAGAAGTCAATCTACAATAGTTGCTCATATCTAAACACTCATCATTTTCATTCGTATTATCTAAAATTATTACAAGACCTCGACGAAAATTATTAATTATTTTGATAGTTAAAGATGTTAAGACTTTTTCTTACAAGAATTCTGTACATGAAATATAACATACTTTGTAAATGCACTGCATATATTAGGTGCTAAATAACTACATGCTGAAGTACACTGGGTAACGCTTTAGTTTTCCTAATAAAAGGAAGTATTTAATAATTTTTACTTTCCTCGTAAAAGGGAAGTATGGTAATCGTGAAAAAATCACCCGCCTAATTTTTTCCGTCGGTCTGTCTGTTCGCAGCATAGCTAAAAAACGACTTACCCTATTGACTTCAAATTTTGGTTAAAAATTAAGGGCTATATGCGGATGACCTGATAAAATTTTTTCAATATAGCGGCGTAATGAAATGTTAAAAAAATTATTAAAAAACTTATCCAATTTAACTTCAAATTTTGCATAAAAACCAAGCTACGTAGTGCTGGTAAAATTTTGGTACGAATCCAAGATGAAACAAAATGGCGGTTTAATAAAATATTTAAAAATTGTTTCTTAAAAACTTTTGTGCAATCACTGGTTAACAAGAAATTTGCAACAGAAAAAAATTACCTGTTTTTGGTGTTTTTTTGTGCGCTGAAACCAAATATATTTTTAGAATTTTTCTATCACCCACAGTTTTTATGTTCCAGTATAAAATATAATACAGGTAGTATATTAAATTATAATACAGGTAGCAGCTCAATATAGTGCACAAATACTTAATTTTGCAGTACACTACCTGTTTTTATTATATATTTAGCATAATAAAGTTCAGATAAGAGAACATTTTATCATGCAGGTAATATAATATAGTCTATGCCGCCGCTGCTGCCGACGACACGTAGCCATTTTATACACCTATGACGGTCAATCAGTCCAACGGCTTAGTCGTTTGTTAGACTTTACCAAGCGCGTTTATCGTGTCTCGTGTGCAATCCGGAATTTAGAACTATTCAGTTGTGTTTTATTTTTGGTGTTTACCAAAATACCGTGTTTTCACAAAATGCCTAGAAATTGTGTAAATCACCCAAACAGTTTCTGCTATATCTGCGGTGAGTTAACGTTTAAATTCCAAAAACGTTCATTTACACCTCTGATTAAAAAATGCTACGAACAGTACTTTGGCTGTAAAATAGGAGATAAACCTTGGGCCCCCCATATTTGTTGTGTTACGTGTGTTAAAACTCTCACAGCCTGGTCAAAAGGAACTCGTCATATGGCATTTGCTATTCCTATGGTTTGGCGAGAACCTAAAGATCATAGCTCGGATTGTTATTTCTGTTTAACAAATATAACTGGAATAACATCAAAATCCAAACACACTGTCAAGTATCCAAACTTACCATCGGCAATAAGACCAGTACCTCACAGTGATCAGCTACATGTACCACAGCCTCCGGAGCATATGATCCTGAGTGATGATGAGTCGGGAGATGTTTTAGAAGTAAACAGGGCAGAAACAAATTTGCAATCTGATCCGCTATTTGACCCAGGTCATTTGTCAAATAAGCCACATTTGTTAAGTCAAGGGGATCTGAACGATCTTGTACGAGATTTAAACTTGTCTAAGAAGCAAGCCGAACTTTTAGGTTCTAGGTTAAAGAATTGGAATCTCCTTCAGAAATCGTAGTCGTCACCAGCAATTCAGTAACTTCTTTTCCATTGAAGATGGGATAGTGTTCTGTCATGATGTTATATCTGTAATGCGGGAACTTGAGCATGAATATGAGTGGTGATTGTTCATCGATTCGTCCAAAGTCAGCTTGAAGGCGGTTCTACTGCACAATGGAAACAGGTTTCCGTCCGTTCCCTTGGCTCATGCTACCAATATGAAGGAATCATATGACAACATGAAGCTTCTGTTGGACAAAATTAATTATAAAGACTTTAAGTGGGCTATATGTGGTGCTTTGAAAGTTGTAGCGCTTCTACTTGGAATGCAACTTGGTTACACAAAGTATTGTTGTTTCCTTTGTGAGTGGGACAGCAGAGACAAGAAAAACCATTACACAAAGAAAGTATAGCCAGAAAGAACATTTTTGATTCCAGGGAATAAGAACATTGTAAATCCTCCCCTTGTAGATCCTAGGAAAATTTTACTACCCCCTTTGCATATTAAGCTTGGCTTAATGAAAAATTTCGTTAAAGGTACGGATAGAGAGGGTAATGGATTCGCGTACCTAAGAAATAAGTTTCATAAAATCAGCGAAGCAAAAATCAAAGAGGGTATATTTGTAGGACCCCAAATCAGAGAACTGCTTAAGGACGACAAATTTATTTCAGAACTCAATGCATTTGAAAAAAAAGCATGGCTATCGTTTACCCGGATTTGCACCGATTTTTTGGGAAATTACAAATCAGAAAACTATCAGGAAATTGTAAATGATCTTTTAAATTGCTATCAAAAAATGGGATGTAACATGAGTTTAAAAATCCATTTTTTGCACTCACACTGGGGCAGTCAGTGACGAGCATGGAGAAAGATTTCATCAGGATATCTCTACTCTGGAAAAGCGTTATCAGGGGAAGTGGAGTCCCAGTATGTTGGCAGACTATTGCTGGACACTCAAGAGGGATATACCTGAAGCCAAATACAAGCGAAAATGCCACATAACTACATTTTGAGGACAATTTTTTATTGTACAACTGACGTTCTTGTATGCTTATTTATGAAAAAAAAAAAAAAAAAATATATATATATATATATATATATATATATATATATATATATATATATATATATATATACTTAAAAACTATGTGTGATGGAAAAAATCTGAAAACATATTTGAATTGAGCGTAAAAAGTTTTATATAGTGTACCTTATTTAGTTCGTGTGGCAAGAAAAAAGTTTAATTTTGTTAACCAGTGAATTAACTGCGGTGTAGACAAGAGATGAACTGGTATAATTGTGGTACGAATTTAAGATAGCGGAACAAAATGGCGGCCACATAAAAATGCCTGTAATAATAAAAAAAATCATCCTTTTTACATATCTTCATATTTTAGCCTTCATAAATGCCGAATACTATATTTTATCAATTCCGTGGGTTTGTCAGTCGGTCTGAAGAACTACGTAAACGATTGACTTCAAATTTTGGTCAAACATTAAGGACCATATGGGGATACCTGGCAATATTTTGGTAAGAATCCAATATGGCGCAACAAGATGGCGGCCTAATAAAACGTTAAACAATTATTACTATAACAACTAATTAGCCAATTTACCTCGAATTTTGCATAAAAATCAAATGTTTTTTTGTGCAAACATTCAGTGTACCATAGAGATAAACTGGTAAATTTGTGGGATAAAGCATGGCGAAACAAAGTGGCGGCCAAATGAAATGTTTAAAATGTGAAAAATTAAATGTGATATAGAGGTAAACTGGAACGAATTTAACATGAGGGAACAAAATTATAATAAAAAAATCAGGTGTGGCATAGGTAGAAACTTGTAAATTTTTGGTATGAATTTAAAATGGTGAAACAAAATGGCGCCCGATAAAAAAATGTGTTACTAAATGTAAAATAATGAATGAATGAATTATGGGTCACTGTATTCCTAATAAAGGGAGAAAATCATAACGAGGGAAGTTCCGGGTAAAGGAAATTTACCGATTTTTTACACTGTTTCTGCTATATTGGATTTGTACTAATGTTTTACCAGTTTTTACCTAAGTCACACGCGACTTTTGGGCTAAAATTTAAAGTTGATTGACACGCAAAGCTTTATAAGCTGATTTTCTAAAAATTTTATTTGGCAGCTATTGTATTCCGCTACACTGGATTCGTATGAAGTTTTTACCACATTATCTTTATATCACACTTGATTTTTGTACGAAACATGAAGTCGATCGAATAAGTAGTTTTTCAGACCGGCTTTTTTAAACAGTTTAATAGCAGTCATTTTGGTTCCATATCAGATTGAATCTGATTTAATAAATAGTTTTTTTATATTGAGCATTAAGTCATTTTGTTCCTCCATATTGCATTTGTACTAAAACCCTCCTAGTTCATCCGTATGTCACAGTTGAATTCATGTATTAAATTTGATATCAATTGGACTAAGAAGTTTTGTCACATTTATTTTTATTAGATCCTTATTTGGCTTCACCATATTAAATTGTCCTAATGTGTCCTTGTATAGGACTCCATTTTTGTGAAAAATTTGAAATTATTCGAACAGGTAGATTTATCAAACTGATTTTGTTTTACCATCTTGGATCTGAGCCAAAATTGTACTAGTTCATCTCTATATCGCACCTGACTTGAAAAACTACAAAAATGGAGTTGTAGAAATTTTGGAAAAAAAAATTAGTTATACACATATTTAAATAAACATTGAAAAAGATTATTCTAGAGTGTAATAAAATGATCAAAATATTTTGTATTTATAGGTCGCCCTCGACAGATTCCAGCGTGTTTCTTTGTTCGCGAATCAACAATATTTTTGGAAAAAACTATTAATATTCATAAACATGAAAAGATTATTCTCTGTGGTGATTTTAAAATCGATTTTTTAAAAAATTCTATTAAGAAAAATATAGTGTATAATTTCATATATTTTGTCCAATAAGCTGTTTCTTCAACTGCAATTAACTATGCATGTCAGAGTTTATACAACTGTTATGAATTAAGTTGTAGAGTAGATTGTAAAGGCTTATCGAATCACTTAGCTCAGATTTTCAGAAATAATATAGTGTATATCTCTATAAATGTTTTTTGTATAGAAGAATTATTTATAATATATATATATATATATATATATATATATATATATATATTAATTACTTACATAAATAAATATGGTTGTCTGTTTATGAAGCCACAATCGTAGAAAGTACAATTGGCGAAGAACATGCCTTGGAAAGATCAGCATGGACAGGTTTAAGTAACCAAATTTCAACGGATAAAAATGACTTCCTAAGACAAAATCCATTTGAAACGGCTCTATCCGCAGTATATAGAACAGTTTCCAGGCTCAAATAGGACAGCTCAGCGTCGTGTAATACATGTTCCAACTTAAGAAATAGAGCAGCTGCCCGAAACCCTTTGTAAAACCCAGTGATAATGAACAAAGGGTCGAGTTTGCTTTAGAATATTTGCTGCAAAATAAGGATTTTTGGGGAAAGGTAATATTTTCTGATGAAAAAGTATTCCAGTCTACGTATAATGAGCGGATTGGGGTCTATTCACGGTACGATCCAAATTAAACCCAAAACTAGCAAACTAATGGCCGCTTTTCAGTCAGCTTTAGACTTGCATAAACGCAAAGGCCCCAGGTGTATGCTGGAACATTGGTAGTACCTTAAATAGCCAAAAATATTTAAATATTTTAGCATATGTGCTGCTTTCATCGGCAAATGTATTAATTGAAATCGGATATATTATGGTCAAGAAAAGGTATGATACAAATTTTCGACCGGAAAATGAAATTGAGCTGTCGGAGAATTTGGGAAAAGGTTACTCCAGATTGTACCCATAATCTAGTTTAAAGTTCTAACGGTACACCCATTAAATATTAATCCTTTTTACAAATCTGTTACTCTGTTTCTCTTAGTTTATAATAATTTTACTGCCACGTTTACAACTACTTTTGTTATTGTTGATTTTAATATGTTTGTCGTTTTTTAATGTGTTTATTGTTGTTTTACTTTTTTTGATATTGTTATGTTATTATTAAATAATTTTTTTGAGATGATTTTTTTTATTTCCATAAAGTTGAAACTGTATTTAATATATATCCTTGAAACTAACCTAATATAAAACAAATCCTTCGATCAGGTAAAAAAAACATTAATATACCTTTTAAACCACTTAGTCCGTATGGTTGTAATCAAGGTGACATGTAAAAATAAAAGTCCGTATTACCAAAATATCATAAATGAGGTTATACTAATTTGAAACCGAACGGATTTATCTGTCGCCAACTGTACATTTCAGCTTTTCATTCAACTTATATTAAAAATTAAAAGTTTTACATTGGCTTTTTATGCAAAAAGATAGCCCTGCCCTTGTTGATTACTATAAAAAAATATATAGGAAAACCATTCAAGTTGCTAAAAAATTGCAAAATGATAAATATTATATAAACTCGACAAACAAAAATAGAGCTATATGGAGCATAATTAAAAATATTTTGACCGCTGAAAGAGTCAGAAGTGGTATTGAGAGCGTATGTCTGAATGGCGACAGAGCTACTGATTCAAACATCATAGCGAATGCATTTAAAATTGACTTTGTTGAATCCCACCAAAAGCTAGTGTCTGGCATTAGGCAATGTACAAATTAATATACTTTTGAATATCAAAAATATAGAGGAACTATGCTTTTTAAACCTGTGTTGGAAAGTAATGTCAACGACGTCATTAAATCTTTAAAGGAATCCAATTGTTTTGGTATAGACATTAACTCTGTGAATCCTTTAAAGTCCGTATGTAGTTATATTCTAAGCCCAATAACTTATCTTATCAACGTGTCACTAGAGAAGGCTGTTTTTTTTAAACTGTTTAAAACTGCTCGTACTATTCCGCTTAAAAAAAAGATTAGGAAGATTACTGCCCAATATCGCTTTTAGGTTCGACATCAAAAATTCATGAGAAAATAGTGTTTAACCAGATATCTACATCTTTATCTAGGTATAATATACTGACAGGTTGTCAATACGGTTTTCGTAAAGGAAAAAGTGTGAATTTCGGCGATATTGCCGTTTCTTGGTGACCTCTATGGCTCTGTGGATATAAACGAGAAGTGTCTAGGTCTTTTCACGGACATAAATAAGGCGTTCGACCTTGTTGATTATTTTCTGCTTGAGGCTGAGTTTAAAGCATATGTCATGAAAGGAATTGTTCTTGAGTGCAAGGAGTCGTATTTGAGTCACAGAGATCCAGTTGTTGAAGTCAAGGGCGTTCCGTCTAAAAAAACCAATTTTAATAGAGGTGTACCGCATTGGCGCGACTACGTGGCATGGTAGAGAATTTTAATTTGTGGTTTACTAGCAATAAGTTATGTCTTAAACAAATAAAACAGTTTTTATGGCCGTTCGACTCCTCATGGAAGTTACCTCGTTTGAGTAAATGGTGGCTCAATTGCCTAGGCGGAAAATACAAAAATATTGGGAATCCACCTAGTTGATACCCTAAACTAAAAATTTCATTGCAGTGAACTTTGTGGAAGAATGTTCCCAGTTTGTTAAGCATTGTGTCTGTGTGTTGTGTTTGCTGTTTAAGGAAATGAAGTTACTTTCCCGAGTTTGTTGAAACTAATTTGAGCAATTTTGTGTCCACAGAAATTGTTCATAACTACGGTAAGCGTAATAATTTGAACGTTATACCTACGCATAATATAGCTTTCTCTGAAAAGAATTCACTCTATATGACTATTTAATAAGTTGCCTAGGGAAGTAAAAACTATTACAAATTTTAAACTCTTTAAAAAAAACGTGTTTTGCTGATGTTTCGTGTTTTTTATAGTGTGCGTTAATATATGGAATGTATAGACTTATGTCCGTGAATGTATTTACAGTAGTAATATTGGCTTTTTTCTTCTTCGTTATTATAGTCTTAATGTTTTTCAGTGTAGTACATAGTTGTTAGATATTTATTGGTCGTCCTTATCCGCAGGTAGTAGTCAGTTGTGAACAGATTATTGACCTCATTTATACAATATAATACTGTCTCTTGAAATAAAAAATGTATTTATTCACCTATTTTTATTTTATTTAAGTAATTTTAATGTTGAATTTTTAAACATTTTATTAGACCTCCATTTCGTTTCTTCATGCTGAATTCTTACCCATATATTACGATTCCTTGATACTTTATTCTATTTGCAACCTAAATTATACAAGAGTATTAGGGCATTTTTTTAAATATAGATATACTGATTCAGCGATTTATAAGTTTATATATTATTAAAACAAAAATTACAGTTTACCCCCACCAGAAGCTCGTTCTCACGACCCTGGATGTAATTAATTACATCTTAGATTAAACTGAGCCTAAAATTTGGCTTAAAATTTTCCCTATGCCTTAATCTCCTTACTCTGTATATTTTTCTTGTTTATCGACTTAATGTCAATCTCCATAATTTATTAATACTGCAAAGCGTATTACAAAGTTGAAAATCCGCCAGCCCTTAATGACTTTATATTGAAAATTAATAGTTCTTTATATATTACCTAACTCAAGCTTCAAGTGGAATTCTAGATTATTCACGTTTGTGCGGAATATCGATAAGTTCTTGACAAAACAACGTAAGATACATAATGGTTTTATTATCATTAATTATTCATTTGAAAATTTTATGGGTACACCCGATTTTATATAAAAAAATGTAAACTATGTAACTAATTTAAAATATAAGCAAAAAACTTAATATACATACTATGTGGCAAAGAACACTCTACAACATCATGACAACTTTAGGATATTTCATGCTTTTCTTTTTAAAAAACTTTTTTGACATTTTGTTGAATGAAGGCTTGAATCACGAGTAAATAACCGTGATTGTTTTTATTTTGGCCTACTCCTTTTTCTATAATATATAAATAAGTGGGAATTATGGCACGTTTTTAAGTGGCATTCTGGAAAACTATACACTTCAGACATAGGTTATGTTATACAAAAGTTGTTTAGAATTATTAAGAGAGTTCAAAAAACATAAAATGTACAGGGTGTTCCATTTAAAATAATGAAGTCGCGGTCATTTCCGAAGAAACTGGAGACGATATTCAATTGTATCTGAGCGTTCGTTGGTCATTATTTATGTTTTCCAGATGTTTTAATGATTTTAGATTTGTCGATTATTGTCTTCCATACTCTTGGTAGTTTTAATGATTTTTTCTATTTCTATAGCTTCTCGGATTATTCTGGTCTTATAATGCTCTATACTGGCAATCTCCCTACACCCATCGAAATTTATTTTGATGTATACCCGGAATGAAAACACATCATATTTTTCCATCCGTGCAGGACTACGAATCAACATATAAATATATATATATATATATATATATATATATATATATAAATAAATAAATCATGCATAAAATATCCAAAATTGTGCTTGTGATAATTGTAATAAAGTTATTTGTTGTTTTGTATGAAGCCTTTTTTGCCGAACAATCAAAATACAAAACGAGTTCATTAAAAACAAACAATAAATTGAATTAAGTGGAAAGTTTGGGTATTTCAAAAGACAAAAGAAAAATCATTATACGTGTTATACGTAGAAAATAAAAATTGTCATGTAGGATTTCTTCTTTGGTAGCATCAGAAATCCGTCTTAATAAAAAATCAAATAAAAAACGGGACCTCCATCATTTTTATGGATGCACATTTATCTGAAATAGGAAGTTATAAAAAGCCTTATGCAAACAATGAAAAACAATACAAACTTCTAAAAGATATTAGGAAATGGGGTAGAATGCATCTTCTTTTAAACGTTTTGACAATTGACAAACAGGCCAGGATTTAAACAGTTTTAAAATTTTATTACATTTATTTGGCTCTTTTTAATGTCTTCAAACAATGCCACAACCAAAATGTTTTTAAGCTTGTGTATATTAAAATCTATATTGTTTTAACTTTACTTTGCGAATGGCAAGATGGTTTTAAGGTTTCCTTACACCGTTTTGTTTTCTACCTGGAGTAATATTTTTACAAAAGTAGTGACTCTCAAAAAATGAAAAATAAGTTAAAAATTTACTTTTTAATTCATTTTATACACTTTCTTTATCATATAGAAAAGACTAAACAAATGAGATGATAATCTGAAAATATCGTTTTTCAAGGTTCTCGTGGTTTTTAGAGGCACGATGCTCAATTAACTGATCATCTTAATTTTGGAAAATTTGTGTTGTTGATTTTCTATAAATATGTAAACATATGTGTAAGGGGTGCACTTTATTTACAACTTTTAATACGGGTAAATTAGAGAGGTGGCAAATACAAGTCAAATAGCTTTTAGACGTTTTTTGATAATAGACTTCTTTTGATAAAATTAGTGGATATCTAAATATGACGCATTTTTTTTACATATTCTCCCCTCAAAAAAGATTATAATAAAAAAAAATTCTAAAAACTTTTTCACTTGTATTTACTAGCTCTTTAAGTCAGCTGTCTCAAGAGTTGGAATTTTAATTTTTCTTGTTTTGCAGATAAGCAAAACTTTTTATGAAGAATACCTTTGTTCTGATAAAATCAATAATAAAAGGTTGTCATGTGTCTATTTTCGACTCATTGACCCGTAAATTACCTAAAAACTATATCTTGTACAAAAAACTTAATATTATTTTTTATCTCCTATTTTTTGCTCTCCAGATCTCCGAAAAAATTATTTTCTTTTCCTACTTGATTTTACGTGTTTTTCGGAACTTGTATGTTATGTGGCAATATTTTTGCAGGAATTCTTACTTAAATCTAGGCACAAACTATATATATATATATATATATATATATATATATACAGTGTGTCCCAGATTCGCTTCTCTATATAGGGATCTCGGCTCCTATTATATCTACAGCAAAGGTTAAATAGGGAAAGTTTTAGAGGAAACTTATTGCATTCGATATCTGGCTTCAGATATACGATCGATCAATAAGTTTGTGAAATATCGGCGAAAAAAACCCAAGATGGCGGATTTTGTTTTTTACCAGTATATCCAGGACGGTAAATTTGACACCTGTCAAAATGTGACATTATTCGGACACATTTTTAAGACAAATAAGATGGCATATACGACACGTCTTCATTGTTTTTTGTTAACCCGCAACCCGCCTCAACTTTCATTTTTCTTATGACCGCCATATTGGATTTTTCGATTTTTGGAAAGAGCCTAAAATATCCAGTCTAGTGATATCTCACAAGTGCATTAAAGATTTTAGTGTCATCAAAATATCACACTTCGTAAATTAGGTTTCAAAGTTTTTAAAGGAGGCCATGATTTATTTGTCTCAAGATTACATTAATATGTAAGTAATGTATTGATCGCATTGAATTTTCAATACAACATGAACGTAAATAACGACTCAAAAAATCTAAATGAGCTTTAACTACTTTGTAAGTGGGTAACATTAATTTACAAATCTGCAAAATGACGTCCATTTGCATCTAGACATTTCTGACAATTGGTGACTGTTTTTTATACAACCCTGGTAAGTGTATTTCGGTTAATATTTCTAAATGTGTCCAGAACTCTTTGTCTCAGGATTTCTATGGACATGGGGGGATCAAATTCATAGATTTCATTCTTCGTGTGACCCCAGAGGTAGAAATCCAAGGGCGACAGGTCAGAGGATCTAGGAGGCCAAGATATTGGACCACTTAAAGAATTTATTCTTTCGTCAAACTGCTCTCTTAAGAAGTTCCTGACTTGAGTGGTATTGTGAGCCGGGCATCCGTCTTGTTGAAACCAAGTTCTTCTTAATTCATCTTCCGTTAGAATAGGTCGTAAGGCTGGTACAACCTGGTTTCGCAAAAGCTCTAGGTACCTCTGCCGGTTTAGATTGTAGTCAATAAAAAATGGCCCAATAAGTCGATTTCCTGAAACTATAAATTATAAAGGGAAAATTATCTTTATTAAAAAGGAGATATTTTTTTTCCAAAAATAATTATCGAAACATCCCGTAATGAATGAGCTTGTATATAGTTGAAACCTATTCAGCTTTATTATGAAAAAAAAAACATATTTGGTTAGCGGGAAGTAATAACCGTAATAAATTATTTTGTTGGTATTGCATATTAATTTCGCAAATACTAAATCAATTTATTTCAGTGATATAAGAAGATCTTAAAGAAGTACACCGTGCCTTAATAAAACATAAAATATCAAGAGAACAAACTTCTTGGGCTTTAAAATTTAAATTATGCGGAAATACAGCTGAACGCCTTTCTATAAATCATAATGAAAATCGGAAAATAATTCGACATTTGATTAATATGGTATTTTTTTCACAACGCAAGAACTAGGCTTCCTGGGTAATAATAAATCATTAAATTCAGACAATCAATAGAATTTTAGAGAATTAGCTAAATCTGCATAAAACCCAATTCTATTTTTATAGGTTCTTCGAAACTACAATACAAAATGATTGAATAAAATGTAAAACAAGATCAAAAAAGTAAATTGACTGACTAGAGTAGAACGTTTTACTTTTTTTTTATTAGATTATACTCTTTTAGTATCATTAAAGAACTAAACGAAAAAAAAAGATTATTATTTGACCATCATTTGGTGCCTATATAAAAAAGATTGGTTAGATTAACTTACCAATGATCCCACACCAAACGTTACTTCCAAATCTAATCTGTAGACGTCTCTCTGCCACTTCGTGAGGATTTTGCACAGCCCAATGATGACGGTTGTGCCTATTAAAGACTCCACAATTCGTGAACCTGCTCTTATCGGACCACAAGACATGATTTACAAAATCAGGATTTTCATTACATCTCCTAGTATACCGCTGACAGAACTGTAGTTGTCTTGGAAAATCAGTTTCCTTAAGTCCTTGTACTATTATGAGTTTGTATGGATGGTACTTATTCTTTTTTAAAACTCTCTTTACTGTTGATTTTGGCACATTAGTTTCCTGTTCTACAGTTATTACCGATGCACTAGGGTTTTCGTTGATAGCTCGTAAAATGTTTCTGTCTCGATTTTCATTGTTATTATTGTATCCGCTTCTAGGTTGTTCGAAGGCACCATGGTTAATTAAATTAACTACGATTTTCCTGAATTGGGTTTTATGAGGCTGCCATCGTTCGGAGTACATCTCCAAATACCTTGCTGAGGTAACGTCGGCGTTTCTGTATGATTGAAAGTACAGAGCTAATGTCAACCTTTTCTTCATTTGAATACGGAATGCCGGCCATTTTCTATAGGTTTTGACAATTTATGTGTCAGATTTATGATTTTATTGGGATAAAAGCGTACCTACTACTTATTAAAACACAGCTTTGATACTTTCAACTATTTAACTTAACGTCAAAGTCAAAATCCAATTTTGTTACAGATAAATCATTGCCTCCTTAGAAAAAACTGAAACCTAACTTTACGAAGTGTAATATTTCGATAATATTAAAATCTTTAATGCACTTGTGAGATATCACTAGACTGGAAATTTTAGGCTCTTCTCAAAAATCGAAAAATCCAATATGGCGGCCATAAGAAAAATGAAAGTTGAGGCGGGTTGCGGGTTAACAAAAAACAATGAAGACGTGTCGTATACACCATCTTATTTGCCTTAAAAATGTGTCCGAATAATGTCACTAAAACACGTTTTCAGAATAATTAGTTTCTTCTTCAGGGATACTAATTAAAATGTAAAGACAATTTTTACTGAATTTTTAGAAGTACATAGACTACAAAATTAGATATATTTTTCCTACTAAAATTTTGACATTACTTATTTTATGTCAAGTAATAATAGTATTATTAAAGTGTGTGTTATATAGGGTATATATATATATATATATATATATATATATATATATATATATATATATATATAAAACTTAAAAAAAAAGAACAAACCGAACAATCCCATTTTATTGCTTTCCTATTTTCGTTAATTAAAGAATGTTCGCTTATTTGGTTAATGTCCGCTATTCTTTCATTTAATTACTTTAAATGAAATGCTTTTAAAGCACGGGGTTCAGAGCTGGTTTAATTTCTAAAACTGTCATTAGTTTTTTTAATGAGTGTTTACATTCTCGACGAGTTCCTAAATGAATTAAGTAAAGGATATTACTTTTTTTTTATAAAAATATCCATTTATTCTGTTATATTAAAAATCATAGAAGTTGATAGTTATACAATTTTTAATAGCATTTTTTAAATTTGTGTATAGAAAAATTAAATGTGTTCCGGGTACACATACATACATAAGTCATTAGTTTTCACTGTTTCATTAATTCCGTAAACAAATAGTTAACAAACTCACAATTGGAATATGAATGTCTATTTTTGCTAAACACACATCTAAATAGAATCTTACCTAAGCCAAAATACAACCTAGCTGACAGTCTAAAGAATTCGAATGAAAAATGAACCCATAAATTGATAACATCAGAGCTTTTATTTTCTGCAAAAATCTACCTGTATCTGAAATTCAAGTTGCAAAGGCAGAAATAGAAAGTGGTAAATAAATTACTGCATTTTATGTCAGAAGTCGTTTGATTTTCTTGCAGAAACAATATGAATTATTAGACCCAATGAAAAAACACGTTCAGAGTTTTATATAACACGATTTTATACAAAATATTTATAATTCAAGCATTTAGATTTTACCAGATACTAGAAACTAAGATGCAATTAGTTTATGTTTGTTCAATCTATATATAGTATATAACATATAATATATAATATATAATATATAATATATAATATATAATATATAATATATAATATATATATATATATATAATATATAATATATAATATATAATATATAATATATAATATATAATATATAATATATAATATATAATATATAATATATAATATATAATATATAATATATAATATATAATATATAATATATAATATATTATATATAATATATTATATATTATATATTATATAATAAAAAATATATGATATATAATATATAATATATAATATATAATATATATATAATATATAATATATATATATATATAATATGTAATATGTAATATATAATATATATTATATAATATGTAATATGTAATATATAATATATATATATATAATATATAATATATAATATATAATATATAATATATAATATATATATATATATATAATATATAATATATAATATATAATATATAATATATAATATATAATATATAATATATAATATATAATATATAATGTATAATATATAATATATAATATTAAAAGTTTTTTATTTAAAGGCAATGAACTTATTACGTTACCAAAATTTGTGTCTTTCCAAAGGAGGTTAGTTATCGGTAGTATTTTTTATTTTATTATTTCTCCATTTTTAGATAATTATATTCCGTTTAGTTCGAGGTTTATCTAAAAAATATACTTATGTATTTTACGATGATACTTCTATACTTTAAAAAGAGAATTCCAATTTTCTAAATTGCATTTCCCGCCTTAGGTGCAATTAAATGAAAATGTAAATAATAACAAAAATAATTATTAATTAAAAGAACATCTGATATATTATCCAATTGTTTTTCTTATATATATATATATATATATATATATATATATATATATATATATATATATATATATAAATATATATATGTGTGTGTGACATGTGCCTTTAGTATGGGTTAGGTTGTAAAATATATTATTTGTAAGTAAAAAAATAATATGTTTAGTACAAATTATTAATACAACTATTACTACGTATACACCAACATCTTTTACGTATATATATATATATATATATATATATATATATATATATATATATATATATATATATATATATATATATATGCATACAATAACAATGTACTACCTAATATAAAATACTATACTACCTACATATACAGTTTGATACAGTTGTACTTTATAAAAAGTTTCTATTTATAAAAATTATCACGTGTTGTTTGTCTTAAACTAGTTAATTTATTTTTAATAATTTCATATTCCATTTTAGACAAAACTTCTGAAATTTTTTCCCCTAAAGCAGAATCTCCAGATAACATACAAAAGTTTTCAATATCCCTTAACATTTTATATGCTTCCTTAATGTTCTTAATATTTCACTATTTTGAAATTCACTGATGCACTTACTTATACTTATGTTAGAATTTTCCAAAATTCTAACATAAGCTGAATAAACTTTCAACAATTTCTGAATATGAAGTTAAGTCGCAAGAGAATACATTGATGTTTCTACACAATTCCGATAATGGCACATCATCTTCGCTATCGTAGTCAACGTTTTCTTCGAGAATTTCGTTGAATCCAGCTTTGTGGAAGCAGTTATTGATGGTCTTCGGTTCGACTTTTTTCCATGCAGCAACAATCCAAATCAAGGCACTTACAATATTTATCGATTTCTATAATTGTTCGGTAGATTCAGAATACTCCATGAATGGCAAAAGTCACTTGATTAAAAACTTTCTGTAGTGGTTTTTAAAATTTTGAATCACGCCCTGGTTCAATGGCTGACAATGTGATGTCGTATTTGGCGGTAAAAAAAGTATTTTAACATTCTTTAACTCCAGTTTTAGGTGAGATGCAGCTTTCGCCAAAAATAAAAGTACATTTCGGTTTTGCGTTTTTCGGTCAAATTTCATCAACCAATTCGACATTACATTCCTTGTCATCCATGCTTTCTTGTTATAGTACCATTCAAGTGACAATTTTTCCACGCTTGATCTTTCAAAACAACGGGGTTTTTCACTTTTTCCAATCACCAGTGCATTTTCTTTTTCTCCATTCATAGCGAAGCAAAGTAAAATAGTGAGTTTCTCCTTGGACGTTTTCCCGCCAGCACATGTCTCGCCTTTGAAAGAAAACGTTTTATTTAGCAAGGCGCGGAAAAGAGATATTATGACGTTGACTTTGGAACTTCTCCAACCATCCATTTGATGCTATTAAACCATCAACTTCTAGATTCTTCGCAATTTCTTATGCTTTTTCCTTTATTAATGTATCGGATATTGGAATGTTTTTGGAGCGTACTTTACAAAATCAGTCGTAGACAATTTGGTCTATGGCAGCACCCTCAGTTTTCGCAAATTTCTTGTTCTCTTTCATGTTCCTGGTCTCGGCGAATCGCTTGTTAAGATCGTTCTTGTTTCTCAAAACATCACTGATTTGAGATTTTCCTACACAGAACTTTTCAGCTAATACTCTAACACTAAATTTGCTTTTTCCGCGTAGTGGATTATTTCAACTTTTTCTTGACGACTCAAAAACTTTCTTTTGTTTGGAGACACACCAAAGTAACATCAAAACTAAGATATTCTATTGATGAAGACTATATTTTATAAAAATAAGGTGATCTATTTATTATTCAATTCACCCCAATTTATATACAAGCCAGACAGCATAAGCCAGCCTATTGATAAACTAGTGCTATTAACAATAGGTAGACGCCGCGCCGCTTATTAGCATAAATCTAAATATTGCCCATAATGTGCAATAAAAATACAGGCATTAAATGTGGGTTTTTCAAAAATTATCTGAATATCTGTCCGTTTTGAGGAGGTAAGTTTTACAGTTTTTATTAAAAATGTTCCAAATTTTACTGTCCGTGTGATAAGGTGCAAACTGTTTTACATTTTGTTTGTTTGTTTACATGCTATTATCTAATAAACTATTCAACTTAGCTTTAGGAAGAGCTATATAGTATCCAAGAATTATATGTGATATACCCTGTACGTTTAATATGTTAAAACAACCAAGCTTAGGTATTAATTTAACATGCTTAACATTTTGAAATAAGAAAATTGAAAATGTTTATTCTATAACATACAATATAAAATCGACTGAGACCCATGTGATGAGCTCCTGAAAAGAGCTGCAAATCTTGTAATGGATCAAAATCTATCTATGCGGCAAGTAACCAGTGATTTAGGTATTTGTCACGTAACGCTACATCGTTATATTAAAAAGAAACTCCAGGGTCAAATACCTAAAATGGGGTAAAATACACGTACACGAGTTCTCTCTGTAGAACAAGAGCAAGCATTTTTGAAGTATATACGGCTTTTCGTAACAATATATTTTGGATTACCTTCTGCAAACTCGTAAGTTCTATCGTAATTAAAAAGGAAATCACTTTACTTTTTTCTATTTCCTCCATTTTAAATGTTCGAGGTTTGAAATAAAAATAAAATGCCTACTTCTAATTAATGGACTCAAAGCGGGTGAGCTGGCAAAGACTGGTTCACCAATTTTATGCGCAGGCCAAAAATCGATCTATTAGTACTCCGGAGGCGACTAGTTACGCCCGCGAAGTTAATTTTAATAAAGTTAACTTCGACACATATATATATACTTATAAGTATACAGGGTAAACATTCATACAGAGTAAAAAGAAAAAACATTCCAACCTTTTTTGCATAAACTTAGACAAGCCTTTTTGTAAGGGTGATAAGAAAGCTTCAAAGATTGATAAAGTAAAATGAACAGATTTATTACTCCTTAGGACTGTGCTTATGCTAGGGACTTGTATGAGCAAGGAAAAACTCAGGCCAATATTGCCACACTTTTGGGAAAAAGTTAAAGTGCTATTTCAAAAATTGTGGCCAGATATAGGGAAACTGGGACGAATAGGAGATGAGTGGGACAAGGAAGAAAAATAATTACTACTCCGGCACAGGACAGATTTTTAAGAATTCAAGCTCTTAGACACTGATTTATCGCCAGTGTCAAATTTCAGTCGGAATTTTCTACTCTTCACGAGATTCGTTTAAGTAAACAAACAGTATTAAGCAGGTTAGCAGAAGATCGCCTGAAGCCATATGAATCCGCTGTTGGTCCCAAACTTCTACCGCATCATAGACGTCAATGGTTAGAGTTTGCTAGAGAGCATTTGTCATGGGGTGCAGGTCAATGGGGTAACGTTTTATTTAGCGATAAATCCCGTGTTTGTCTCTATAGTAATGACAAACGTTTTAAAGTTTTTCTCAGGGCTGGTGAGTAATAGGCTCAATGTAATTTTAAGACGTCTGTCAGTTACGGTGGTGGATCCGTGATATTGTGGGCGGAAATAATTTAGAGGCAAAAACGGAATTTATCTTCATAAAATGATTGACAGCTGATGAATACATTATATCATCACATGTTGTACCGTTTGCACTTTTCATAGGCAATGACTTTTTATTCATGCATGACAATGCAAGGCCACACGTGCAGGAATACTTAGAAGAGGTGGAGACCTCAGTGATGGATTGGCTAGCTTGAAGCCCAGACCTTAACTCCATAAAGTATTTGTTGGATCAGATGGGCAGAAAAGTTAGAGCTCTAAATTGACCGCCTCAAACCCTGGGCGAATTGAGGATATCGCTCGAAATGATATGGGGGGAAATGGAAATATCCTGTATAAGAAATCTTATAATAAGTATGCTAGACCGCTGTTAATCAGTTATTAATGCAACAGGGGGAAATGCGCGTTTTTAATGTTTGTTTGTTGCTATTTTCTGATCACTTTTATTTTGTTACTGTGTAATTAACTTTAGATTAATGTTGTAGCTTCGCACTTTTTACCCTGTATAAATGCTTACCAAACTTATGAATAGGTTATGTAATAACTAAAACAGAGAGAGAAACCAGATTTCAAAAAACATTTGTGATGATAATATTAATGTCAAAACATCCGATTGATTTCTATTGAGGATGATAAGCAGTTCTTTCAAAAAACCGATTAAAAATATCAAGACATGTATTTATGAAAATAAAGTAGGAGAATAAATGTTAAGGAAATTAATTTTGGGCGACTTACAAATTTTTCTCAAAAGCTCAGGAACTGGATACAATTAAGAATTTTAACCTATAGAAGTTATACAATTTATGTAATTTACCCACCTCGTAACTCTTACGGCTCCAGAGTTATCTATTATCTTATTAATTGGTAATTTATGTAGCTTATTTACCACAAACTCAACATTGATTTATTATTGGTTAGCCAAGGAAACAACATAAATAACTCCTCGACACAATCATTTTAAACGCAGGGACCACGTGACGTAAGCCTGATTTTATCTTCTCAATTATATGAATAAAGTAAGGGCAACCTCAAAAAATCTGGTGGCAACTGTGAACAGTTCCCGTTTTAATAAATTGATATACCGTAATTTCTCTTCTCGGTTATGAATTGTTTTATATATTGCTGAAAATTAAATTTTTCCGTTGAAAAATATTGTAACCTTTTTTCAGCATTTTGCTAAGAAGGTTATAAATGTTTCATTTTAGCTGTAATTTGTCAGATTATTAAAACAGATAACATAAAAATAAAATGATAAATATGTCAGCATTTATTTTTGAATGGTCCACTAAAGACGTTTGTTTTAATATAGAATGATTTACACATAGTTTTTTGAATGGAAACTAAAACTTAACTTAAAAAATTCACAATGCTTGAGGTAACTGTACTAAACATAGACTTTAAAGATAAGATTTAAAATAACTATTACATGAAAACTCATTTTAAATTCCCAACTATAGTGCTGAAAATTTTTGGCCTATTTTTAAACGTTGAATAATTCTTGTAGTATCGGAAAAATTATACTAAAAATCAACTTTGTTTGGGTACTGTACTGTTGAAGTGCTTAGAACAAAATTATATAGGATGTAACAAAAATATGGCTTTACTGCTATTCAAAGTAATTTTTCTAAAAACTTGAAATTTGAAAAAATTGCACTAAAGTGTTTGCCGCTTTGTATTTATGAATAAGGATTGCTAAATCGAAATATCATTCAAAGCACTTATACACCATAAAATGTTCTCATATTTGTCAAAGTGGCACTTAAATAACTTTTTAATTTTTCGAGATATTTAAGTTTAAAAATAACCCAAAAATTTCTATAATGCCTTTTAAGGTTCCGGCACTTTAGTTACTAGTTTTTAGCAATATAACAAAAATGTCTGAGTAAAAAGGATGCGTGTTACCAAAACTTCTGTGTTATCCATTTACAATCACGTTAAACTAACGTCAGTTGAATAAAATGAAGCAAAAAACACTCAAAAAATATAAATGTAACATCTTAAATAATTCCAATATCAAATAATTAAATATGCCACAAAAGTTTGTGAAGAGTTTTGTAACCACGCCTTTATTCCAAATTCTCTTGAAAGGTCTTTAAGATTTTCTGGTCCACAGAAAAAAAATACATGTTTGGCCTGGAAACTGAGGAAACCGTCCAGGTTTGCCCTTTCCAATTTTTGTAAGTTGACAATAAATGCTTCACCCTTTTGAACCCGAGTTTGGGATCGACGGTATCGATTTGCCATTAGCGCCAAAATCATGATTTAAACTTTTTATAAAATATCAATAGTAGAATATGAATACCGGAAGCTGGTGCCAAAAATAAGTCCGAGCACCAAACCATAAAGAATATATTACATAAGTGGTAAAATTGAAAGTTTCACACGATTAATGTACCCTTCAGTAGAACTTTTGGTTTTATTATAATTTACATTTCAACACTAGTGCTCAACTTTTTTTTACCTCAATATATTTCAATCATGCTTGTAAGTTAGCACTGTCCTTTCTGGCAGAAAAAATACATTACTGTTTTATCTAAATTAATAATACTTTTTAGTCTGTTTCACAATACTTCTTTAGTTAGTATTGTATTCAAAGTCGTGGATAATACGTAATGCCCAATAATAAATCTTTAAAAAATTTAGAAATGCTAAGTTAAAATATCGGTAAATTTTCTTCACCCGCAACTTCCCTCGTTATAAATTTTCCCTTCTAATAGTAAAGTGAGTCACAGTAATTTAGTTCAGCACATACTCATTTAGTAACACATATATACTCTATTTTTAAGCATTTCTTACGGGCACCATATTGTTCCATAGTATTAGATTCAAGGGCGTCGCCAGCGGAGGGCAGGGGAGGGCAGTTCCCCTCTTCAGAAATAGAAATTGTTACCTAATATTTCTAGGCTTTGTGAAACAAGGTGTAGCAAGAAGCACAAGAGCCTCAGAGTATTTAAAGAGAATTTCTCTGTTATAATGGAGGCCTTAGAAACCTTGTCACGGGGAGGAAGTAATGCCATTAGAAAAAATGCATATCAGCTCCATGCGGCAGCTTCTAGAGTTTCGTTTATTCTCATCCATATTCTGCTATGATGGAACCAATAGTAAACGTATATCCCAGCACATTAATTGCATTTTGCAACTAATAAAAATCCACCATGACAATCCCGAAGAAGTTACAGATGAAATTATAAGGAAGGTTACTATCGTTGCAGAAAAATTTGGACTGGAGGAGGACATGTCCCGTATTGTTAAGAGAAAACAATATTGAAGCAACCACATGGCAGGAAGCCTCTGAGAATTCTGGCGGAGGTCTATAATAATACCTTATTTGGACTCTATTACTAATTGTCTTGAAGTTCGCTTTTTTGAAGAAAAGACTCCGGCATTTGCATTATCAAAATTATATCCGACTCAAATATTAACTATGTCCCTACGAGACTTCGTAGAAGCTTCCGAAGCATTCGCCCACTTTTACGTTTTACCAAATATTAAGAATAAAATCAAACTTTGGCAAAAATTATGGCAGGATAAACCTGAGTCAGAAGAACTAGGTGTTATAGATATCTTAAAAGAGGCTGATATTTTTAAACACTTTACCTTGCACAACGTGTACTGTTGAACGATCATTTAGCAGCTTGAGGAGGATTAAAACCTGGCTGAGAAGCACTACGGCCGAAAGTCGCCTCAATGGCCTTCCAATGATGAGTGCGTACAAAAAGTACATTTTTAAAAACTTGGAGGAGTTTAATAGTAAAGTGATTGATCAATTTGGTAAGAACCCCAGAAAGTTATGTTTAAATTAATTTGGTTTGTGTTTCATTAACTTTTTTTTAATTTCCATTTTTAAAAAATAAAAACATCTCTTTAAAAAATTTAGTCAGTGTATTCGTATCTACATATATAGGTTATATTTTCCCAGTCCCCGTTCCCAATTTTTTTATCTGCCCCCCCCCTGTCTCACTGACTGGTGACGCCTTTGATTGGATTCCTATTTTAGCAGTTTCTACCTATGCCACACTTGCTTGTTGGGCACAATTTAAAATAAATGCCATAAGTAGTTTTTACAATGACACACACCCACATTTCATTACGTCATGTTGAATTCGTAACAGTTTATTCCTATATCACATTTAATTTTTCTGCAAAACTTAAAGTCAATTAAATAGGATTTTTTGTTCCATCCTGAATATGTACCACAATTGTACCAGTTTATATCACACTTAAGGCCTACACATAATTTGAAATTATTCTAATAATTGGTTTTTTCAGGCTGATTTTTTAAATACTTTATTAAGCCGCCATTTTGTTTTGCTACTTTATATTCATGCCAAAATGTAACCAGTCCATTCCTATGTAACACTTGATTTTTGAGCAAAATTCGAGGCAAATTGGATAATTAGTTTTTTTAGTAATAATTTTTTAACGTTTCACTAGGCCACTATCTTGCTCCGGCATATTGGATTTTAATCCAAATATTACCAGGTCATACCCATATGACTTTAATTTTTGACAAAAGTCAAAAGTAGTTGTTAAGCTATGCCGCGAAGAGGCATACAAACCGACAGACGGACCGATGGAATTGGTAAAACATATTTTTTTTACATCTAGGAACGCAAAAACACAAAATATGTAAAACAACAGGGGTGATTTTGTCCCGTCTTCTTGAAATAGTACCGGAGTTTTACTAGTTCATCTTTATACCACAATTAAATATGGCATAGAATTTGAAATCAATCCATTAAGTAGTTTTCAGGCTGAATTTTAAAATATTTTATTAAGTCGCCATTTTATCCGCTATCTAGAATTAGTACCAAAATTTCACCATTTGATTCCTATATAATACTTGATTTTTACGCAAAATCTCAGATAAGTTGGATAAGTAGTTTTTAAATAATAATTTTTTCACTAGGTTGCCATTTTGTTTTGCCATATTTGATTTTTGACAAAATGTACCAGGTCATCCCCATATGATCCTTATTTTTTTGTCAAAATTTGAAGCCCATCGGGTAGTAGTTTTTTAGCTACGCTGCGAACAGATACACATCGACGGAATTGATAAGATATGTTTTTGGGGGACCCTAAAACGTAAAGATGTGAAAAAATCTCGGAGGGTGATTTTTTACGATTATATCCCTCTTACGAGGGATGCGAGGGAAGTAAAAATGGATCAACATAGTAATTCTCCTGGGCGTATCACTTTGTCTCAGTTTTTTACCTTTTATCCTATCTGGTCTCAATATTTCTTTGAACCTGTAGAATCGCTGTCAATATATCACTGATATTTTTATCTACTTAACTTTCTTGTTAAATGATTTAAAATGATAGTTTTAACCTCATTACATTTAAGTGCTCGGGTTGTTTCAAAGAGGCTTGGGAAAAATATATAATATTTATTTTTATGGAGCATTTATCTGTGCGTTATATGCTATATATGCTAATTATAAATATCTTTGGTGCAACGCGTTTACCACAAAGAAAATATAATTTATATAGTCAGCCAAAAAAATGCCATTTAACAAACATATAATATATTGGGCTATTTTGCTTTCCCCGCATTTTCAAACGACCCTATAAAACGTGTTTTAAAAACTACGTGATACACCCTACAGCTATCGCATTTACTTTTTTGTCTGATTAAAATAAACATAACAACCCCGATTACTGCGAATACTGGATAACGCCAATATACAAACAAAATGCCTTGCCGATAGTTACAAACATCACGACTAAAAATGGCATCACATGCCTTATTTAATAAATCAGTCTTGATTAATTAATATCTAAACCGGGAGGATAGTCACAGCGTATTTTTAGTACAAAAAAACTAGGTACCTAAAAGCACATAAATTAAGTGGAAATCATGATACCTCATAATCTCAAACCAGATACTAATTTTTGGTCATCAATCTGGTTATTATTTAATGCATATGAAGGCACACAAACGTGAAATTTATTATTGTTACCAGGCCGATTTTTTAATAATCCGGCAACATACCGCGTGTGACGTCAAAAAACCGTTTGGCAACGCAGGTAATCTAGGCATTTTCACGAAATTTAAAAAATGTATTCAGCAAACGTATAATAAACGTAATTTGCATTGTATTCTACCCCTTATCCAGCAGTATAAAGACGGAACTACGTCATTTTGGGCCGTATTTTTCTGATGTTTACGTCTTGGTTTGTTGACGTGTATTGTCAAACCGTCGCTTTGCAAATTTTAGTCTTAGCAGTTTAGAAATAATATTCACATTGTATTAATATAAAAGTTGATTTGCATGTAAAAAACGTAACAGACACATTTTTGGTGGTTGGTGTCCTGAATACAAAAAATGATCGGTTGTGTGGCGTGCGGTCGTTCCCGTATTAAAAGTACAAGGTAGGAAGGAATTTGATTCCACCGGTAAATGCATTTGTATTTTCGTAAGTAAAGAAATTAACTACAAACTTTTAAATCCGATTTAAAGGCAACAATAATTGTTATTATAATAAAAATCATAATTCCTAAAGTGTAAAACAGTTAGTTAAAAACCAAGTGGTATATAAAATACACAGTAGCGTAACATTTGATGTAATATTTTGTAACATTTAAATTACCCTAAGAATGTTTTAAAAAGAAAAAAAAACGGAGTTATGACTTTCTAGGAACAATTTTATGGGACAAAATATCTCTTAATATCTAATATTATATATCCTTTTTTTTTTGGGCCTGATACTGTGCTGAAGGGAAAACAATAAATAAATGCTTAAGTTATTAGGTTTTCTGCAAAAATATAATATTCTTCGTGTACTTATTTATTTATATATTGCAGGTAACGAAAAACTAATCTTAACTAGCCCTAATATTCTTGAACTATTATTAGTGTAATTATATATGTATTTTTAAATATAACCCACACGCAATTTAAATCATTTAAAAAAACTAACCTAATCTAACCTTATATTGTTTAAGATTCCAAAAATGTTAAGAATAAAAATGTGGATTCTGTAAGCCTAAACTAACTTAACCAGACCTAACCTAACCCTACCTCTGCTTCTTTAGCCTTAACTAAACAATTGCGAAAACAGTTAAGGGGCCCCTGCATCTTCCATTCTATAGTGTATAGTACTTTTGTACTATCCCTTTCCCAACAATGAACAGAGGAAAAAATATTGGATATCTTTTATTAACGCAAAAGCAGTCCCTTGTCTACAATAAGAATTAGACGAATAAAATATGTAAGTATTAAATAGCAGTGTTTTCTTAATTTAAATAGATCAAGCTGTAGAATAATTCATGGTTACTTTTACCGTTAACAAGGTAAATTGTGGTCTAATGATGACCTATTTGAGCGAAACATGTAGCTACGTTTGTAATGAAAAATATATAGTACTTTGAATCTTGGGAGAATTCAATTAAATACAGTTGTATAAAATATGTTTCATTTTTTTTGTTTTTACTAAAACACCTGTAGAGTGTCGAAACATTTAAAGAAATATGTAATGCCAAAACATAATTTTTTCTGGCTTATATACCTGATATGTTATCATCATACCTGTACAAATAAATTATTCTTCAGTATTCATTATGTACTTGTTGTCATGATTTATGCAATATATATTTAAGCATAAAATAATTGTTTTATTCTATGGCTTAATATGCTTCTAAAATAGATAGTTTATGTTCTATGGTTCTTTTTGGGTGATATTTATGTTATTAGACTAACATTAATATTTTTGATTTATTTTGTTTTGTATCACTCTAGCTATTTGTTTTTTATTCACATTTTGTTGATTTTTGTATTTTTTTTTGTTTTTAATAAAACAAAAAGTATTTATGGCTGTCAAGCAATTTTTTTATTATTTATATGTATTAAAATATTTCGATTTGTTAGTTGGTTTGATCATACAATAATTACTTTTTAATTTATATACCACAAAACAAAAATATAGTATTTTGGTAAAAAAATCCTTATAACAAGGGGTTAGTTCGGCTTCCAATATCTCATTTTTTTTAAATTTGGAAAAAAGAATAAATTGCCTTTTATACAAAAAAAATCCACTTGACTTATTATGCGAATGTTATTGCATCTCGAAATAAGAATCATAACTAGAGGTATTTTTGAATATTGTACTTTTGTTTAATAAGAGTTTATGCAAACTAGGAAATACTAAAAATCAAGGCGTAGAACACCTGTTATCTATACAACCTTCATCTCACAGACGCAGACGGGACTATTTTACAAATCAGAATGTTTAAAGGTAGTATTAATTTTAAAATATCGGATACCTAATATTAATATTATACTAAACTACAATAAAGTATTTAACCAATAAAATTTATTAGGTATCGTATAATAGCAGTTATTTATTTCAATTATTTTATTCACGTTTCCAAAATTATTTTTGTATTTCTATGATATATTTAGTTTTTATTTGTATAGTTAACCCTCTATTGCATGACTTATTTAAAATTTTCTTTTTTTTTTTTTTTGTTTATTTATTTTTGACGTTAAGGTGTACTAGAAAGAAGGTACAGTTAAGTTTTTTGCAAATTTTATTTTTTATAATTTTTTTTTAAAAAATGTTCTCAAATGGAAACAATATGCACAAGAAGTAATAAACATGAAAAAACAAGATGCTTGAAAAACATTTCAGCAGTGAAATTCTTTAAAATAATTGCTCGTTTTATTGAGACACAAGTGCACTTTGCATTTGTCGCACATTATGCGCGATTTTCCTTTACAACCAAGTTTCTTACACCTTTCTCTATTATCGGTATGGGACGGCCAATGACCAATATTGTCACATTGTATTATGTTTGTTGGACGCGGTTCTAGACATCTTCTTTTTGGGGTAAAATGTATGGGTGAATTAGAGGGGGTACTAGAACTGGGACGCCCTTTTCTTCTATCTGTCGTTTTCACTGCCAAGCATAAAATTTGGGCCAATGCTGTTTTGAATTCCAATAGAGACACATTTTCATTTCTTTTTAGCTGCTTATTGATCGGTCGTGAAAGAAGCCAAGCATTGACAGTAACAACATCGACCATATGACAAAATATGTGCATATACCATTTTTTACTCTTCAATTTGATGGGATACAGCCCCAACAGAGAATCCTGCAAATCCACTTCTCCCATATGCATGTTATAGACTGATACTATATCTGGTCGCTCGATATCTTTTCTACAATTTTCTGATTTGAAAAATCGTTGTACTTTGCTCACTGGTTCTGACCCGGAAAACGTAGATATTAGGGAAACTATACGATTATCGTACCACTGTACAGCGTGAACATTCACACCATCCACATAAGCAGTTTTTTCGGTGTATGTGCCTCGCCCTTTCTTTTTCAGGTATAGTTTTCAACCCTTTTAGGCCATTTGACCTTACTGTCGCAACACTTTTTATTTCTAATTTTTCTGAAACCACTTACGCCAGACAAAACATACATTTTATAGCCCCATTTATGGGGCTTTTTTGAATCATAGTTTTTTAGAGAAGTTCTTCTTTTAAAGGGAATAATTTATAATAATAATAATAACAATAATGTTTATTGGTCTGAAAAATACAAATGTATTCATAGACAGGTCTCAGTGTTTGAAAAGATATAAAACATCAAAATAGTTACAAAGCAAACAAAAATACTTACTAAAATACAAAAATACAATTTCAATTAAAAAATATATCTATGTTAAAAAGCTTTCAAGGGAGGTCATTGATATTAGATATTACATTATAATACTCTTCTCAGCTATATATACATGCACTAGTCAATACCTTATTTAGCTTATTCCTAAAAGATTTTTGACTCAAAATTTTTATTTCATGAGGCAATGCATTAAGCAGCTTAATTTCGTCATCTTGGGTTCTTATTAATCTGTTTCTAGGAGGCACCAGGTTACTACAATGTCTTGTACCATAAGCATGAACCTCGGATGCAACTGTATACCTTTCTAAATTGCTCATCACAAGAGTGGTTCTCCTCAAACGGTATTTTTTGGCACGCAGTCTTTATCTGATTAGAACTGGCAAAATTGTATCTGTATTTTTGGTAGACACACCGTTATCAGAGAAATGGAAGAAACGTTTTAGTTCTTCAAACCTATTTAGGGGCATTACATCTGCGATTTGAGAAGTGCGAGTGTTAGTAGCCCAGTACCTGCGAGTAGAATGTTGTCTTATCAAAGACATCCATATCATTATTCCTAAGAATTGCTCTATTTCTTTGCAGTGTGTTACTAAAGGCTTATTTGGTCTCTTCTGTACACTATACAAACATGTCTCATGTACAATTTCAGAGATAAAATCATCTGTGATGAAAAATTTGAATAAATTGTATGCACCATCCAACTGTAAAATGTCTTCTGGTAGATCACATTCCCCTAAAAATGTATTTTCTGTATGTTCCCATTTGGGAACGCTATGCAATAGAGGGTTAATATTAATTTTACTGAATTTTCTTCTGACCTAATGTGTCTTATAAGTTGATATTTCTTATCTAGCTATTTTGCTAATATTTTGTACTTTATTAGATTTGTGTAAATTTAAGTGACAAATAAATAGTTTGAGTTTAAAATAATACTTGTGCTTGTTTTTATTTAAAACTAGACTGTATCATTAAAATTATTTATATATAATTATTTATGGCCTGTTGTATCTTAAATGGCATGCTATTTCATTTTATTACATATATCTACTTAACTTTTCTAAATAATTGTAGTTACTTAGAAAAAAATATAATTTCCTAGTTCAGCTCAAAATAACCCTTCTGCTTATTTAAAAAAATCATTAAATTTTATTTATTAAATTCAAGAAAATTAATAATTTATTAAACTCAAGTCAAATTCAAAAAAAGGAAGCAAAGGAGCAAAAGGAAAATGCAAAAGAAACAAACGAGAAAAATTTCGTGCGTTTTACAGCTTATCAAAGCATGATATAACTTTCAAATGAGCTATGGGTTTTTCCAAATAGGCTCTCCTATGGTTGCGCTGTTAAATTCTTAGTTGAAAGTATTTCTTAGTAATATAGGCAGTAAGCTATACACAGGCGGCAAAATTGCCAGATTTCTTTATAATTTTGATTAGTGTCCCTATTTCAAACAAAGTGTCAATTTTAAAGCATCAGTAGCAACAAACATTGAACTTAAATCCCTGAATAAATATAAGTGTATTTGTACGAAAGGTTTATTATGTAAAAAAGAAAATTTAACGTCTAAAGTCAGCTGTTAAAGACATGAATTTTAATGTTTCACCAATTTTTGTTAAACTGGCACCTGAAATAATGTTCCACACTAATTGGCTTGTTTAATTTAGTCCATACTTTAATTATAATTCGCTTTTAAAAGTATACGCTTTCAAATTACTTTCTAAATTTCAAAGTAAAAATTAAAGTAGATAAGCCACTGGAAACCGTAAACAAGCCTTGTCATTCTGACGGGCAATAGCTTTCAATCTTTGAACCTTCTTGGTCTCGTTAAGGTCATTGTTAGGTTCTTTTCTATTTATTTATTCAATTCATCAGTTGTGTATTATCGAAATAGCCTAACCTCGATCCAACAAAAACACGCGTTATAATTATAGTTTTTAGTGTCACATACTTTGAATTTTAAGTAACATATTTTAAATTAACACGCAAAGTTTAAATTCAAATTTTCCATGATAAAGGTAGGTATTATAAATATTCGTAAGTTTGACAGAACAAATAATAAAAAAAATATTAAACTAAAGTTTATAACCTTATTAATTATTAAGAATATTGAGTCACAATTAAACACATGGATCCACATATTACGTCAATTTTTGAAATTTAGCGTAATCGGAGGGCCATGTTACTTAAAATAATAGTAGCTTTAAATGAAAATGCGTAGAAGGGTTTTTGGTTATAATTATTATATTCGTATTTCTATAAAAAACAAAAAAAGTTAAATAGAAATTGTACGAACTGGTTTCTAGTGTATTTGCAGGTATACAGGGTGTTTAGTTTTTCTCAAATAAACATCAACTTTGATTTCTTAAATGTAACACCTTATATATCATACGTCCATCAAACGGGTTTCCTCTTGCTGATTATAAATATGATAGGTTTAATACCTGATGAACATATTATATTTAAAAAATCAAAGTTCATGTTGAGTTCAGAAAAAACTAGACACTCTCTATATCTATAAACTACCCTATACAAAAATGCCTATAATTTAAAGAAATTTTTTATTTAACTTTTTTTGATTACTAGAAAATTAATAATCTCCCTTACAAGGACAAGTTACTGAAGTGAGTTTAAAAAAATAATGCTTGGGAAAAACAGAGCTAAATTCATGTTAAAAATGTTAGTGTTATTTTAACTAACATAGTTTTCATTGACAACAACGTTTATAATATTATTAAAATGTGAGGTAGGAGCACTGGTTGTGGCAACATTAAGCTATTAGTAGACTTTGCAAAATTGTCTTAATCATGTTTATGGAATAAATATTTTTTACTGGGCAAAACATGACGCAGTATTTCCTTGACTTCCAAGATTTATATTCTTATTGAGGTTATGAACTTACATAATATATATTATTAATTATTTTTTATTAGAAGATAATTTTCACAATTTCAGGTACTTCTGTTGTGACTCCAAGGATTAAAAAGGGTAGAACAGTAGGTAATTGGTAGAAAAACTAACGAAAAATCGATTAAACCTTTGTGCTTCCTGCTGTCCAATCGAGTTATTTACTAAAGCGTATTTACTCTTTATATGGTATTTCTTCAGGTCAGTCAATTCTGGCATATGAATTAATTTGGCCAGGCTTAAATTAATGCTTTGAGAACAGTTGAAACTATCAGATTATCTTCTTTGATTGCATACAGAGCAGCTTGCAAAGACTCCTCTCAGTATCAGCACAAGACTTTTTTATCAAACATACCTAATTCGGCAAAAAAAAACTTTTACTAGAAACAAAAATGTAAAGCAGATAACGAACATAATGATAAAAAAACTGTTTTAAAAAACTATAGTCATAGCAAATGGAATATGAAATCGCAATTTGGGTCATCAGCTGGTCTCTTCTCATGATTCGATCGATCGGTCGCGGTATCACGTCGGCATGCGGAAGTTCAATTGTTCAGAAGTCACGCGGTCGATATTCTAACTCTATATTGTTTCGGACGTTTTTAATCGATGAAAATTGATTTATATACTGTTTTTTTGTAATACATACTTTTTTTATTTTTAGGATCCATGTGCGAGTTGAAATGATACAGAAAAAAAAACAAAAAAATAAACAACTAAAAAATGCTTACGAACTTAATTTTGCAAAAATAACCAATTTCAAGGTGGTCTATTTTTGAGTTGTGAATGTAGATGAAATAAAATGTCGGTAGTCCAAAAATTAAACAACTAAAGAGTGCTAACGAACTTAATTTTGCCAGGACTTAGTATACGACAAACTAGTAAAGACAAAAATAAAGAGGTTCATCGAAACTTTCGCAAAAGTATGTACGATTTAGCTAACTGGATATGTGGTTGTGAAGTCTGTGACTCATTTTACTGTTATGTTTGTTTGTTGCTTTCTAAGGACTCATCGGACTCATTATGGTGTAAAACCGGTGTTAAGAACTTAAAACACTAAATAAAAAAACATGCGTTTCTGCAGATCACATGAAATGTTCGGTGAACTATGCTACGATCGGAAGTCTTAATATTCGCACTCAGCTAGACACAGCTTATAGAAAGTCCCTTAGAGATTTTAATGAAAATGTATCCAAAAAGCGTTATATTTTAAACAAAATTATAAGTTGTGTAAAATTTTGTGGGGCCGTAGTGCCAGCTCGAATAGCTGGCACTACGTAGCCATGATGAAACGGCTTTGTCTGAGAACTTAGGGGTATTTCGAGGACTTATAAATTTTGTTGAGACTATCCGCTTTAGCAATGTTAAGTATCAAGAAATCGTTTATAAAGGGAATGTGCGTGCAATTTTAACGAACATTCAGCATCTTTCCAATTCTAAAGAACGAAGAGTAGACCTGAACTTCAAGAGAATTTAAAGCTCAATTTGAAGATAAGATATTTATTTTTATTTTAAGTATGCCTATTTTTAAATTTTGTATTGACCTCCCATTATAATTCACCACGAGCCGCCATTTCACTTAACCTTCGTTTACTAGCTATAAGGTTTTCCACAGTGGCGTGCCTAAAGGGTCGCTGGGCTCGCGGAGTGGGGGGTCTCCAGCTACTACGGAGCCCCCAAGTTAAACAGGGTATTCAAATAAAATATTTTTTCTATACTTAAAAAAATCACGGATTTTGCAATTTTTGCAATCATCGGGTACAATGGAATTAATAATAATAATAAGATAACGTAATATATAAACTCTATGAAATATTTGGAAGTGACAGTACTTACTGCGTATTTAGATGCAATAGTAAGTCAGCTAGATAAAAGATTTACTTCGTTTAAAACAGTTTATTCAACATTTGCAATTCTAAATCCTCAGATATTGGCTCGGATATTGGTTAAATTAAATGACCCAGAAATTTTGAAAAAAGCTCAGTTATTAGTGAAGATTCGGATGGGCTAATTCAGATAAAATCATTATTGTATAACAACATTAAAACCTTAGTACAAGTCGTGAATTCGCAGACTATATTTTCGAAAAAAAAAATGAATTATCATTAAGTAGTATACCAGAACTGTATTCTGCATTCCAATTGTTCTATGTCCTTCCTGTAACCTCAGGTCAACCGAAAAGATCATTTTCAAAGTTGAAATTAATTAAAAATGTCCTTAGGTCGGCCATGACTCAAAGTGGTCTTAGTTCTCAAGCTCTTATCTGAATAGAGCACAAAAGGGCTACAAAAGTAAATATTGACGAACTAGTTGATAAGTATTTATCTAGTCGATACAAAAATTAAAAAGTCTAGTCTACCGTCAAAGAAAACCATTCATGTACTCTTTGTTTTTTATTATTTTTCAGTTTTGCTTGAACGAGAGCATAGTTATTATTTTTTAATGTTTATGGTTCTTTTCTTTCTTATTTTATGTTATGGTTTTTGTTAATAAATTTATGACATTTTTCGTTTATTTTTCGTTTTTTGGAGAAATTATGCAGAAGGGCCTCAAGAAAGGTCTTGCCCCTAAAAACTCGGCACGCCACTAGTTTTTCATTTTTTGGCAGGTTTACATATGCTTTTGATGTTCATGAAATTATGTCCAATGAAATATTTTGTCCCTTGTATAATCTTATAGCTTCGCGCTAAGGTAAATAGTTTTTCGATTTGTCCAGCTTGTAAGCTATAGTAGTCAAAACTAATAGTAAAAGTAATATTATAAGCGTTGACTGATTATAAAGTTTTGATGCCCAGGTTTGGACGCATTTTTCCTATATAAACCTTTATCAGATTTTTATTCCTCGAAACTTATGGGACATACGTTATTTATTATTGCCCTGCCCAGAGCACGATTCCAATAAAAAAAACACGCGAGAACAAAACGTTCTGCTCTGACTTTTTATATTCGTAATTATTCTTCAACAAACTAAACATATCGAAATATGACACGAGATTCGACAAAAAAGTTACATTTATGATAAAAATTGCATTTATAATAATTTTTCCTCGTACTTACCGATCTGATTAAACATATAACATTCCAAAAACGTTTTTAGATTTGTACAATACAAGCAATTATGCACATCGCGTTCTACGTAGGTACCTAAACGTACTAACTATGCATACATTTAATTTTGTATCAATTGTTGATTTCGTCACGGTATCTCAGTCCTAAATAGTATTTTGTTATGCTGAGTTCAATTGTTAAGAACAATTACGCTTTACATTCGTTTAACCTAACCTGTTTTGCTATTTATCGTGAAATTCTTTATTTCGTATACTTTTAATTTTCCACTTATCCTATACTAATGATAGCGTTAGGTTCACATTTTTTATATAACAAAAGATGAGTTGTAATTGAGTTTCTGGCAGATATGTTAATTTTTTGGTAAATAATGTGTTAGTTTTACAAAATATTTCTAGTTTGACTAAAAAAGATAAGTTTTTCTACAACTATGCACAAAATACTATTTTGCACTTCCAGAACAGAACGCAAAACGACACAATTTCGAGGAGTTTTAATTTACCGCTCGGCGAGCGGCAAAATTAGCAATGAGTTCACTCAGCCTTAACAACCATAAAACAAACATCTGATATGTTGGACATTAACATTTCATATTAATTCTGAATAGTAGGCTTCCTTTACATACTATGATAAAGCTAATATTAATTATAGTAGGTAGTGTTTTACTGAAAAAACAGAAAAATATAAAATATCTCGAAGACTATTGAGTTTTCGATTGCAAATAAGCTGCACTACCAAGTATATATATATATATATATATATATATATATATATATATATATATATATGTTTATTTTTACTCCTTCACGGATGGAAAAATACAATGTGTTTTCATTCCGGGTGTACATCCGTTCACTACTGTCGTTCTGAAAAGAACAGTTTTGCTGACGTTTCGCCAAAATCACATTTGGCATTTTCGAAGCTTTCTTTCTCGCGAGACTATATGTCTCTATTCGGACGCGAGAAAGAAAGCTTCGAAAATGCCTAATGTGATTTTGGCGAAACGTCAGCAAAACTGTTCTTTTCAGAACGACAGTAGTGAACGGATGTACACCCGGAATGAAAACACATATATATATATATATATATATATATATATATATATATATATATATATATATATATATATATATATATATATATATATATATATATATATATATATATATATATATATATATATATATATATATATATATATATATATATATATATATATATATATATATATATATATATATATATATATATATATATATACAGGGTGGTGCAACCAAGATGGGGTGGACGATTGTGGGCAAACGGAGAGGAATTTGAAAAAA
Source organism: Kuschelorhynchus macadamiae (assembly GCA_030620095.1). Lineage (NCBI taxonomy): Eukaryota > Metazoa > Arthropoda > Insecta > Coleoptera > Curculionidae > Kuschelorhynchus > Kuschelorhynchus macadamiae. The sequence goes on from JAUTXW010000285.1 coordinate 265,152, forward strand.
AAAATTGGGATATGATTGATAGTCAAGAACGCTGTGTTTTAAAATTATACCCATTATACAGGGTGGTCTGAAAAGTTCGTGGTGAACCAAACTTGTGTTTTTTTAAATGGGATACCCGGTATATTATTATTTTAGTTGATTCTCCTATTCGTTGCGATCATTTTGATATAAGGTTAGTTGGGTCTAAAATCTATAATAAGGGAATGGCACGAGGTTAAAGTGGAAAAAAGGGTTATACTCCGGCCATTTTTTGAAAACAATTGAAGCAGGTATGGAAAAACCAAATATTCTGTAAAATGTATTGTATCTAGGACTACAATAATCGCTTGTAAGTCGTTCAAAATTATTCACTGTTATACAGGGTGGTCAAGTTTTGCAAATTTACCTTGGATTGAATTTTTTTAAATGGAACACCCTGTATATTTTACTTTCATGTTAAAGATATAATAAATTTATATATATATATATATGTATATATATATATATATATATATATATATATATATCTATATAAATATATATATATATATATATATATATATATATATATATATATATATATATATATATATATATATATATATATATATATAAATATATATCTATATAATATATAAATATATATATAATATCTATATATATATATATATATATATATGTATATATGTATACCTATGTATGTATATATATGTATATATAAATATATGAAAACAATTGAAGCAGGTATGGAAAAACCAAATATTCTATAAAATGTATTGTATCTAGGACTACAATAATCGCTTGTAAGTCGTTCAAAATTATTCACTGTTATACAGGGTGGTCAAGTTTTGCAAATTTACCTTGGATTGAATTTTTTTAAATGGGACACCCTGTATATTTTACTTTCATGTTAAAGATATAATAAATTTATATATATATATATATATATATATATATATATATATATATATATATATATATATATATATATATATATATATAAATATATATCTATATAATATATATATATATATATAATATCTATATATATATATATATATATATATATATATATATATATATATATATATATATATATATATATATATATATATATATATATATCTATATACACAGGAAGTCTATCCTAGGCGGGCCACTATGGGATGCAGAAAACCGTAAGAATTAGAAGGTGGTTAACCCACCTTCTATTTCTTATTATCGCAAACATGGAGCAGATTTTGGAGCTTATTAAAAATATGCAAGTGGCTTTTTAAAATTTTGCGACGTTGCCAAGTTATTCGGGAAATTCGAAAAAGCACTCTTTTATATTATTGGCGATAACTTTAAAACCGTCTGACAATAAAACTGTAAATTACAAAATTAATATATTTTGACATCGTAATTTTATGCCGTAATTTTTGTTTTCCTATTTAAAAGACGCTTAGCGCCGCGGCGCCCATCTCATTTTTTTAATGGACGCCTATGTTTTTTTATTGGAAATTAGTTCCTCTTAAAAAATATAAAATTACAGCCCAAACCGCATCTTGACATCTTGCTTTCCTCAAAAGTTACAGCTGATTAAACATCTGTACTAAAATTTCTAAGGACGCCACCTGTCGACTCATTTAATAACTACATTTTAGGCTGTGTCAATTAAAATAAAAATGATTTAAAATCGTAACAGCTACTCTATTACAAATACTTATTATCGTGTAAAACGATAAAATCTACAATAATTGTTGAAAATGATCTCCATTTTGCCTGATGCACATTTAAATTCAAATTCAAAACACTTTTATTAGCAAAACAAACTACATGCTCTTCCTAAAAGTAATGACAAGGGATATTTCGTTTATCTCGCCAATAAGGACTACATCGCGTTTATAGCAACCGTTAACATTTTGCAGGCAGATTAACCACGTACAAGTGTGATGCAGCCCTAACACTAAAAACTATCCAATCCAATATAGCAATAAACACTAAATAGTAATATTGGTGAAATGCATAGGCTAGAGGACAGACACGGCGGTGAAACGGGGCAAGCGGGAAGCGGCAAGTAAAGTGCGAAGCGGAAAAATAGTAATCTTTGCTTGCAGCTTTAAAGCTGTAAAAAGCAGAAATCAGCACATCTGAGAATTTAGATAGAAACCTCTATAGAAACCATGACAGAGGATGACAAAAATGTGTTAAGTTGTAAGCTGCTGATTTTGTAATAATAGTGTTTTTGTGTATTCCGAAAATTTGTTGGGTGAAAATGTTTAAACTTCGTTACTTAAAATGTTCCATAGACTGACACCTATATAAGAGAATGACTTTTGGAAGTTAGTGGTTCTATGAGGAGGTGAAATTTTGGTGGTATTTAAAATTAATTTGAATAATTAAAATTAAATATTTGTCTACCCGTGTTATGTTGATGTAGTAAAGGAACGAACTGTTTTAAGCAGTTTCAAAGAAAATATTTTGTTTTTTGAGGCATAGATCTAGCTACTTTGTATAATTGCTTTAAACGTATATAAGGTGCTTTAATTTTATTTTGAATATGTTTTTGGCTTCTGTCACATTAGGGATTAAATTGCTGTCATTTAGATAACTTTTAAAAAGACGCTCTGCAGAGTCTGAACATCCGAAATATTTTAGCTTCGATAGTTGCATGTCATGATCCACAGTGTCGAATGCTTTGCTGAAGTCCAGCAATGCCAGGAAGGTGGATTCTTTTGCGATTGCGGAATAACGTTGAACCTATTTACGAAATTGGTAACTTGATTGAAAATATGTTTTTCTAATATTTTTGAGGCTGTCGGTATTATACTTATAGACCAAAGATCTTTAAATTCCCTAGGGTTAGATATCATTGATATAGGCTTCACGATCGCATCTTTCCAGATTGTAGGATACACGTTATTTATAATACAGGTATTTAAAATATGTATTAAGGGTTCTATGCAAAAAGGTAGGCAAATCTGCAAATCTCTTAATGAAATTCCGTCTTCTTCCACAGCATTAGATTTAATTTTTGAAATAATTGTATGTATTTAGTCAACATCAATAAGATTTAAATGTAGTTCGGTTTTATTATTAAAATCCAAAAATGTATGCGAGTTATAATATTGAATTTTCTCAGTAGGGACGGTACTGTTGCAATTTTTGAATCAAAAAAATTATTAATTTGTTCAACGTTTTTTAGATGATCGGCTATATATTTAATTTTACCCTGTTGGGTTAAGTTTAGTTTTTTGGCGTTATTCCAAAAGTCCTGTAGCTTGAGATGTTTGATTTAAATAAGTTATTTTTTCGCTAGTTATTGCATACTTGGTATAATTTCTGAGATCTCTGTAGCACTGAAGTGATGCAGATATTTTAAGATTAACATACTTTCGATGTGCCTTTTCTCTTTCTTTCATAAGCAGTTTTATGTTATTTGTGATCCAAGGTGTAAAAGGTTTGTTGTTAAATGTTTCCACTTTGTCGTCTATGCTTTTAAGGTGATATAAACTTATTTATTTGTAACGCATCATGAATTAAACTGTCTAAGTTAATATTTTTATAGTCATGAGAGATTGTAATAAATTCTGAAATGTGAACTGAATGTGCTTTTTGACTGCTAAATATCAATAACGCTAAAGCCGTTTGTTGAAAGATTAACTCTTGTGGGTTCAGAGATAATTTGGTGAAGATTAAAGGCTTCTAGTAAGTTCTTAAAGTCGTTTAGTGTTGGCAGTATCCTGGAAAAAATATATGTTGATATCGCCCATGAAAACAACATAGTCATAGAATAGGACAATAACGGTAAACAGATCCTCCATGTTATCAAGGAAAGTTGCAATATTTGAGGAAGGAGATCTGTACATATTAACAACACAAATGTTTTTGCTTTTTAATTTGAATTTGTAAATCATAAATTCAAGTTCTTCGGAGGAAATTATTATATCGACAGAGGAAAATTTTAAACATTTTTTTATATACATAGCAAGTCCACCTCCACGTCCTCCGCGGTCTTTCCTAACAAGATGATAACCCGGTATTTGGAAAGAAATATTATTATGGTTTGGTGTGAACCAGTTTCCGATAGTCCCAAGATATAGAAACTGTAATCATGCATATACATTAATACCAAATATTTCTTGAAAATTTGTTATTCTTAGTCCATTTCATTTGCATTATTTCAATAATAATGAACTTTTGCTATGGAGTACGCCATTATTTGTAAATCCGCTTTCCTCGGTACACATTATTTTCGAAGCAATATTGTTATCTTCGGGGTGTTTCCTTAACAATCATCTATAAAAAAGCACCCGCGCTTAGTCAACCGGCGGGAAAATATGGGCTTTTACCAATGTTTATGTTTTCTCAATTTTTTTTGCATCGTCCTTTCTTTGGATATAAATTTCCCCTAGTCTTCTCCAAGCTGCATTTTGTAGTTGACAAATTCCAATATTTACTTTCGAGTTTTCTAAACTATGTTCTATTTGGTACCTGTCGCTCTGGACAGAGTTCTGCTGATATGATTCATGCTAAATGCAACCAAAATGCGAAGCAGGCAAGTGACTGATATGCAGAACTCTATATAGAGCGACAGGTACCAAGTAGGTCATATTTTAGAAAACCCGAAAGTAACCTGAGGATGCACGGGAGTCTTGGGATATATTAACTACAAAAGAGAGATTGGAGAAGACGTTTCACTAAGGGAAATTCAACTAAGCACTGGAGTGAAAAAGGACTCTGCTATATATATATATATATATATATATATATATATATATATATATATATATATATATATATATATATATATATATATATATATATATATATATATATATATATATATATATAATCACTTTGTGCTCTGAAGGTGGATTTATACAGTAAATAAAGCAAAGTAATAGAAAATAAGAATTCGGAAGTTGTTTATACAAAAAATAAAACTTAAATAAGAAATAAGAACAATTGCTGCCAAACCCAGTAAAACCTTTTTTTTCCAGCTATCCAATACCAATATTTTAACACAATTTTAATTTAAAAATACACACAATTCATCCAAAGACAAGAATATTCAATAAAATTGTCAATATCATATGTTCCAAGACGCAATGCGCACACGTATTTTCCTAATTAATAAAAAGAACTTCACAAAAAATATAAACAGATTTGAAATTTAATTCCTGCATACTGAGTTTTACGGAATGTGACAAAAATAGTAATAAGGATGTTCACTAATTCCAAATGGTAATAAAAACCGATAGTTCCAAGCCCAAAAATGTTTATAATTGTTTTTTTTTTGTCAAAATGAATTAAAAGCGATGAACATGACAAGGCTTGTAAACAAATCCTGCAGCGAGCCCAGGGTCCTAACCAGGTGGAGGGGGGGGCGAAATTAAGCATACATTTGAGGTTGAACTCAAATTTATTTTGCCCATGCATTTCGTGTGGTATGTACTAATCGAACGGGAGGAATCAGGAGTGTGTAAATAACAATAACTAATAACTTAAAAAAGTACTTACACTATTTTAGATCTTGGGATGATTTCAGGCATTGCAGGTGGACCCCATAACATATCTGCGGATACTTCGATCCCTGCTAGAGCTTCTTGATGCAGATCCATGACAATATGAGAAAAAGGCCGATTTTGTTGTTTTTTCTTACAGTACTCCGACATAACCTAAAAGTAATAAAATAAAACATTCAATTAATTTTGCTAGTCAATCAAAAATGTTTAATGCAACTAGGTAACAGATTATTGAACATTTTAAAGATTAATAGAAAGGAGCTAAATATATATAGTTCAGTCAAAAATATATTAATCTCTTAAAGATTTATAATGACTGATAAGTAGTTCATTTTATAGTGAAAATATTTTCTGAGGCCGATTATGAATATGAAATAATAATCATATAACACGTGTCTCCAATAATGCAACTAATGCATGAATCCTATAGGTATAATACTCGTATTATTTTGTCTAAATGACGACTAATACAACCTGATACTTTTTCAAGTCTAAAATGATTAGATTGTTAGTTTTAGTTAAAGTTAACTTTTTTCTAGTATCAATGGCGGTATAATTGGAGGTACACTTATAGAGCTCAAACACTATAACTAGACAGATAGGGATACAATAAATCAAGTTACGTAATAAAATTCACAAAAAGGATTTAATTTTAAACAACTAAATTTAAATCAAAATACAAGAGTTCTAACCACACTACACCACAACTTGTTACGTTCTGGACGCGCGTTTCGCTTATCAAGTTAACATCATCAGCAGATGATGTAAACTGTTTATATTATCTGCTGATGATGCTAACTTGGTTAGCGAAACGCGCGTCCAGAACATAACAAGTTGTGGTGTAGTATGGTTAGAACTCTTGTATTTTGATCTATCTTCCACCACAGGTTCCAGTGTTAGGAACTAAATTTAAGTTAAATATTTTTCGCTTTTTTGGACAAAACCAAGTATAGTAGTATGTGCAAATTTCCGGGCAATTGGGTAAAATCGAACTGTAAAGAACTCAACTGCAAATTTCTATGTACATCATTCCTTTGGACCAAAAAAGTAAAACATAATATCCCCAACTTATATATACATACTACTAAATGACCATGTATGGAACTAAATAAAGTCAAACATCAGGTATAGAGCCTGATGTAAATAAGTATTCATAACGAGAGTTAAGGCAATTTTAAATTTTACTTTTAAAATAAAAAGCCGTGTATTTTTTTAAATTTTCTTTGATGAAAGAAAGGTATCAATCATTACATTGATACACATGTTGTCAGGTAGCCATTTTGTTCCATTGTATTGGAAGCCCATTAAAATTGTCTCAATTTATTTCCACGTCATACTTGATGTTTGCACGATATTTGAAGTCAATTGATAACAAGTTTTCAGAAGAGCTCTATCTACACGAATGGGACAGTTCGGCGTCTAAAAGTAGTTTTCAGACGTGATATACAATGTATTTGGGGTACATTTAAATTCACTGTGTTCCTTCCACTACTTTTAACTTGAGTTAAAAATGACAAACAACAATATTTTTTGGCTTTTTCACAACTGAATAAAAGTATCTAACTTATTAATTTAAGCAAATATTTATTCAGTTGCGAAAAGACCAAGAAGATTTTTTTTTCACTAATATATATCGTTATATAAAACATGAAGTAAGACCTGACCAATGATGAATCGATCTGAACCATGGGAAATCATTTTACGAGCGACATTAGTTGTTTTCAGTTAATTTTTTAGAGGTTTGCATAGCACTGTAGAAAAAAAAAATAGTTTAATTATGACATTTAGAAAAATTATTCGTTCAATTGTTGAAAATGTCATCTTAAACCTATAACTGTCAAGTTAGGTCTAAATTTAAACCTTTTTAGTGAATACGGGTGTTAGAATTTAAATAAATATTAAGATTTTCCTTGTAAAAGGGAAGTATTGTAATAGTGAAAAAATCACCCTCCGAGATTTTTTTAGATCTTCATATTTCAGGGTCCCTATATGCCGAAAAACATGTTTTCTAAATTCCGTCGGTCTGACTGTCTGTCAGTCTATCCGTCTGTTTGCGACATAGCTAAAAAACTACTTACCCGATTGACTTCTAATTTTAGTCAAAAATTGAGGGTCATATGAAGATGACCTGGTAACATTTTGGTAAAAATCCAGTACGGCGAAACAAAATATTAGCCTAGTGAAAAAATCATTACTAAAAAACGACTTATCCAAATTATCTTAAACTTTGCACAAATATCAAGTATTACGTGGGAATCAACTGGTAAAAATTTGGTCCGAATCCAAGATGGCGGAACAAAATGGCGGCTTAATAAAATATTTAATAATTCAGCCTGAAAAAACTACTTAATGGCCTGATTTTAAATTGTGTGAAATAACTAACTGTGGTATAGAGATGAACTAGTAAAACTGTGGTACTAATTCAAGATGGCGGCCAAATAAAATACTTGTAATCGTAAAAAAATCACCCTTTCAAATTATACATATTTTCGGGTTTTAGAGTCCCTAAATGCCAAAAAATATGATTTGTCAGTTCCGTCTATCCATTTGTTTGTCTATTTTTCTGTCAGTAATATTTTGGCAAAAATAATTATTAAAAAAACGAATTATCCAGTTTTCTCAAATTTTGCACAAAAATCGAGTTACATAGTAATGAACAGGTAACATTGCGGTATGGATATAAGATAGCATGGCTGCCTAATAACCCAGCTAGCACTAAAGTAGCTACAACTGTTTCCACTACTACTCTTTAAGAGTTTTTACGTATTTATTACCAATAATCCTACTATATATAAATCTTTCGGTTAGACGTCTTCAGGTATAATATTATGTATTTGTTTGTATGTATTGCGAATAATACTGTATAGTAATTTTCCATGCAAAGTAATGAGATAATAACTACTGCCAAGCAACCACTTAAGGAATTGACTCCAAGGTCCTCATTTCTTTTCCGTGACATAATAGTAATTATTCAAAGTTACTGTTTCTAATCTGTTTACTAAATTACAACTTTTAATTATTAGTACCTTCTTGAACTTTGCAGAGACTACTCCATTATGTTCAAATGTACTCCTATAACGTATTACTTTAAAGTAAAACGAGTCGTTGCAGAGTAGAAAAAGTTATCGTCTAGTGCTACTTTAAACAGGCTATTATCAGTCGTTATTCTTCTGTTACAACTTAGAAGTAAGAATTACAGTAATTATTTACTACAAGTAAACTATTACCTCTTGTACTTAAGGTTCCGGAAATTGGGGTCGCTGGTACGAGATTCGGTCGGTGATTTTATAAGGACAGTGGCAACAATAGAGTAACCAATTTTTGATTGGTTTGGCCATATTGCTGCTAAAATCGTTTTGTTTACTTTTCGCCTACATGAGTTTTTTATGAGGTTTGTTGTTTAAGTGTCTCATTTTATTAGTTTTGTTATTATTAAAATGAATATTGATTCAAACAAAAAGTTCTCAGCCATTGGCTGTGTGGGGAAATGCCTGGTTTACTATTTTTTGCTTGTAATTATAAAGTGTTTGTGATGAATGTGTCAATGACTATAACCGTAAATGTCTTAAGTTTAAGTTTACTTCAAGAAAAGTTATTAAATATTGCACATTATTATATTTTGGTTTTATTTTGCTGTAAAAAACAATATAGTTTCATGTCTTAGTGTATGTTTTACTTTATTCAGCACCTCAATTTGAGGTAGAAGCTCTCTACTTTAGCATAAAAGAACCTTTATTTTGTAGGCCTTCTTCAGTATATATTACATTACTAATTTCACTTGGCAGACAACTCTATTAATCGCTTGCACAAACATCGTTATTTGTTAAAAATCTAAATGAAAAAGTAAGTTTGTACTAGATAGTTCCAATAGATTATTAAAGTAAAACATTAACATAACCCTACATTTACAATGACGCTGACAGAGGTTGTCAATATAAACGTAGATTAGTTTAGTCATATTTTGCGAAAAACTAACGATAATATGAGTGCCCTCTTTAAACCTTTAGAAATTTTGCAACAATTTGGCGTGTGTGCTTCTATTGTCACCACTGTCCTTATAAAGTCATTGTAACTCGGTCAACAGCTATTAATTAGTTGTGCATAAGTTGTGTTATCGTCTACGAGTAACAACAAGTTAAAATGCTTCACAATGGCTTCACATACCATAAGAAAAAAAAGTAGCTTTGGTCATTCAAGCCACATTTAATAGAAAATTAAAAATATCCCAACTTGGTTATGTCATACCTGAACAAATCAACCTAAAGCAGTATTTTAAGGAAACAAAAAATAAAAACGAAACAAAGAATTATGGTTATGATAGATGGCAGATAGTAGCGACTCAAATACCACAACTCTCCGTATTCTATGACACAACGCATTAAATTTTAAAGAACCGGCGGAATGTTCGCAAATCGTAACCGCTTGGTAATAATGTACAGTATAGGTTTAATGGGAACTTTGTAGATAACTTTATACCACCTTAGTGTTCAAGACTTTAGTTTAATTGGCTATAAGTGACAGTTGCGCATTTAAAGAATCTATAACTATAAAAGCGTATGGGAGCAGTCGTAGACACTTGATGTTAAGTAATTTTCTCAGTAAAGAAATGCAGCTAACCTAAAGGTAAAAGTCCAATAGAACCCCGTTGTTTATTTTCATCTCCCCTATAAATATTTAGCTATGATATTTGTTTTTGTGAGTATAAAGATTAAAAATGCATACAAATTAAACATTACGTTTACTCTTTACATTTTTGAGAGTTAAATTAGCCAATATATTTGACCAAAATGTATTGAAAATTAACGAATTTTAAAGGCGCGTAATTTGTTTACGACTATCATCAGCATATTTACCAGAAAAATTGCCTGCGTTTTAATTTTAGGCCCTTAGCATAGCCAGAAAACTAAGTGAAACGCATGTATCCTACCTTACATACCAATAACGTATTCTATACGCTCTACACCATAATCCCAATTTGAGTGTTTGTAGTCGCCATAATAGTTTTGTTTGTATTAACACGAACCATACATACTTTTAAAACGGATTAAATAAAGACAGAAATAAAGAAGTGACGAATAGGGTGAATTATTACTATTCGGCTACTTAAATGGAACTACACAATTCTGTACTATCTACGTAATAGTCAAAGTCACAGTAACATGTTATTCACGAAAAAGTTACCCTAAAATTGTTCCCCATTTTGGTAATGACTACGTGGTTTCAGCTTAAACAGAACGTGGCGACACCAAGTTCCGGTTACTTCAATGAAGATACTTGTGATAACAATGACGAATGTATGACTAAAAGTGCTACTTGAAAAAATATTTAAAAAATAGGCTTGAAAATAGCTACATTAGTATAATACAGAGATAGACTGGAAAAGAATCAGCGTAAAATGAATTTCATTCAGTTGACCTCAAACTTTATAGAGAAATTAAATGTGATAATGGGATAAATTGGTACCAATTCAACATGACATAACAAAATGGCGGTGTGTGTCAATGTTAATATTGAAGTCATTTTAAATTATATACCAAAATGATATGATGGAACAAAATGGTGCTTAATAAAAATGTTAGAAAAGTATAAATGTGTTACTAGATGACTATGTACTGGAGTCAATTGGGTTACACTTCACTGTTCCAAATAAAACGAAATATTTATAACGAGGAAAGTTCCGGGTAAAGGATATACCCATTTTTTTTTGACAGAATTTAATTTTTTAGGCATTTTGTTCTGTCATTCTGAATTCATATCAAAATCTTACCAGTTAGTTTCTGTCACACCTGATTCTAATGCAAAAGTTGGACAATTAAATAAGTAGAATTATTATAATGATTTTTAAACATTTTATTAGGTCATTATTTTGTTTCACCATATTTGATTTTAACCAAACTTAAAATCAATTGGATAAGTACTTTTATAAATATGTGTATAAACATGTTTTTTCTAAGTACCCTAAAAGGTGAAGATTGAAAAAATCTCGGAGGGTGATATTTTCACGATTACAATATTTTCCTCTTACGAGGTAATCATTTATAATATATTTGTAGTAGTCTCAGTCCGTCGCTGCAAACACATTTTGATAGGTTTTTAACGAGCCGGAACAGTCGAATGATATTTTACCTAATCTCGATTCTGGATGTTCACCCTTTTAACTTTATTTGCTCTCTAAACACACCAAAACCGTTCGGGTTTAGACATTTCGAGTAAATGACGGAACTCGGTTAGCGTTTGGGTACAGTTAATTGAGAGGAATACGAGTGAAAAGAGTTCATTCCAAAAGTTTGAATTCACGAAGCCAGTATCGGTACGGGGAAGCGCCGGAGAAGCACGTTAGTGTTTTGGGGATAAAAAAATAATCAAGACACGACAAAGTAAAACACAAAAATATTAAATTGGATGCATGGAGTCTACGTGTTATCATTTTTAACAGATGTACTATAAATAAATGGAAATTCCAAAAGAAACTCATATTACACATGTGCCCCTTCAAAGCCTCTCAAACACAAAACATTTTAGGTCTCTCGAGTATATCGCTAACGCCCTTTTCTTTATCAGCTACATGTCCTAAGAATAACTGAAACTCTAGCCTTCTTTTTTGCGCCCTAAACCCGTCGATCCAATAGCCGAAGTCCTTCGTTGTCTTGGAATGATAATGAGAGTACAACAACAACGCCTTACTTCTAAAACAAGACAAATGATCCCAATTTAAACCATTCGAATTAATAAGTTGTGCGTTTTCTTGTTCGTAATCAACATCAAATGTCCTGTAATTATGTGTAAAAAATCTAGTCTTATAGATGGATTAAATAATGTAAAAACAATGACAAATGGTGTGGCTATGTGCCATTTTACAACTTAAGGCCATTTATATACAAATCTTAAGTATTTATGATTTTGAAGGCATCAGCCTCTCAGTCTCTGTGTGCAAAAAGCAACTGAATATGGAATCCTGAAAATTTGAAGGATACATTTGGCAGGCGACAATTTGGCAGTGTCAATAGGAGGCGAATAAGATATTCTCCTAGTACGAGAATTTGATAGAAGTCAATTTGGCCTAGTTAATTGTCATAACACTTGGTTTTTTATTTAGTTAAGCATTTTTTTTCACTATTTTTGACAAGTTGATATCATATTACGGCCTTAACGCTTAATTAAAATTTAATATAATAATAAATATTTATCGATTTCACTTTATTAAGTAGTAATGTGTTTTGTTAGTTTAGGTTTATAATATGATTTTTGGGTTAGGTTCGGTTATTCTTTTTAGTGGAAAAGAGGCTTTCAAAAAGCCTTAATATTTCCATGCTCTAAAATAAACTGACGCTGAAATTCTGGCTACGATTAGGCAATGCCCGTAAATATTTACTATTTTCGCCATATTAATACCAGAGCGTACAGGGTGGTTCGGAAGTATAAGTTTGTTAGTAACTTATAAAAGTAGCCTAATATGAAATTTTTTAAACGGTACACCCTGTATGATTACTGATTGAAATGCCGAAATGCAAAAAGAGGGCTTTTAAAAAGCCTTAATTTTTCCATGCTCTAAAATAATCTCAAGCTGAAATTCTGGTTACAATTAGGCAATGTCCGTAAATATTTACTTCCTTGGCCAAATTAATACCAGAGCATAAAGGGTGGTCCAAGTATAAGTTTGTTAGTAACTTATAAAAAAATCCCAATATGAATTTTTTTAAAAGGGACACTCTGTATATGATTACAGATTTGAAACGCCGATAAATGCTCTTCAACTATGTATAGGTTCTATACCTAACACGTTAAGTTTTCGACGTATAAGCATTTCTGTATAACTTTTTATAAAACATGTAAGGCTCAATGAGTTAGATTGTAAGGGCCCTTGAAAACAATAAAATTAAATATTTAAATAATTTGTTAAAGTAAATTCGATACAATAAAGCAGCAAGTAAACTATCGAAACCAACAAATAGCAAAATCGTTATTATAAAATAAACATAAAACATACTATTTTCAAAACAATATTTTAATAACAGACTTGCTATAAAAATTTAATATTATTTTGTTTAAAGTGCCCACCATTGGCTCTTAAGCAATTATGAATTGACTCCATAACGTTAGTAGTTGTTGCCCTTTGAATTTCATTACCATTCAGTTGCTGAAAGGCGCGTCTCACACGATTTTCCAAATCCTCTCGCGTTTCCACTGGCGTGGTATCAGGGTCCTTTATGACAACCCATAAATAGGCGCCGCAAGGAATAAGATCCTGAGGAATGGGGGGGACAATTCCATAGACCAAACATCTAATCCAACGATCTTCAAACATGTTTGTAAGTTCCTGGCTTACCTCATTTATGCAGTGGGCTGGTGCACCATCCAATTGGTACCAACCACTTAGTTAAAATGGCTGGCGGCATGGCAAAAGTAGGTTCCCGTTGTTCTTAAAAATCGAAAATACTCCATTCAATTCAAATTGTCATCGTAAATACAAAAACTGAACTGATTGTCCATCAACAAACAAAAAACATTAAAAATAAACTTGTGTTAAAACGCCCATTCTCGTACCAACTTTGGGTTTTTAGAAGTCCAAAAATGACAATCTCGCCCATTAAAAATTCCCTCTCGTGAAAATTTAGATTCGTCAGTCCAAATAACTTTCTTCAAAAAATCCGGGTCTTCCTGAGTTCGAATTAACATCATCTCATAAAATTCAACTCGCTTTGCTGCATCTTCCGACAGAAGAGTGATCAATTTATACTCGTGCATATTATGCTTTTTAGAATCCTTTAAATTGAAGAATATGATATACCTAGATCATGCTCTTGGGATAGATGCATGAGGATATGCTTGGATATATCCTAATACGATGATTTCGTTTTCGTCGGAGTCTGTGATGGGTTTTGGTAGTTTTCTTTCGGCTCTACTAGTACCAAATTTACAGAAATTAATCTGAATCTGTCTAAACTTTTTTCCAGTCATTATTGGCCTGGAGATAACGTTCATTAAACACTCGACATATTTTCAATACAATTCGCAGACATTCTCCATGAATATAAAATAAATTTAGGATATCAGAATTTTAGTAACTATTTGCCATTCTATCATAATTTGCTAACGTTATTGAAAAGCAATATTACCAAAATTAAAGTAAACATACGGACAATTCGGCGACAAAGATAAATGTCCAATTCAAAGACAAGAACACCATCGCCAAGGCCCACTGCTCAAAAATGAAATTATCATATTCAAAACTTTTGATTTGATGGTGGATGTTTAAATACTTGTAACTAGTAAAGGGGCAAAAGAAGGAATAGGAATTACCTCATAAAACATTTGATTGTTTGTATTGAGGATAGTTTCCGTGAAAATGTGCCACATTGATTTAAGTATAAGAATAGAATTTTTTGAAAGCCCTGTTTTCGCTAAAAAAAATTAAATTAATTAATATCTGAAGAACCACTACAGATAGGTATAGGAAGACATTTACAAAAGTTAGTCAGAAATAAACGTAGATTCTAAAATTGAAAAATATGCAGAGTGTTCCGTTTAAAATACCGATGTTGCCATTACCACCTATAAACGAGCACGTTAAGCCTTACATGTCGTGAAAAGTCATAAATAAATGCTTATAAATCGAAAATTTGGCGAGTTAGGTAGAGGGAAAGTAGTTGAAGAGCTACATTTATCGGCATTTCAAAACAGTAATCATATACCAAGGGCATCGTACTTGAAGGTGACATTGCTCGTGAGAAAGGATATAACAACTCCCCCATTAAGATGAAAGTTGACGCGTGGTGACAACTTTCAGGTCCTCTGCTTATTGAGGTTGAGTTCAATCTCTTCACTTTCTTCAATCGGGTCGCCAAGGCGGATGCTCGGTCTCCTTCTGGGAATTATTCTTCTCCATTGTATAACGTTAGATCCTCTTTTAGGTGGAGAGGGTGGATTGTCATCGTTGCTAGTGGCTACTCCAATCTTGATGTTACGTGTTCGTCTTCGACATTTGCAAAAGATGTATAAGGCAATCAGTGTGATAATGAGTGTTATTGTAAGAATCGTGAACCAACTTATGTGTTTTTTCACGAACGGCTGATTTACCAATTGATCCAGCTGATCGGCATACTGATTTAGCTTGTGCTGGGCTATGTTCAGGTCCTCTACATCTATTTTGTTTAGCTTCAGAGGCTTCAAATCTGGTAAGTGAATATTCTCTGGCATATGGTTACAGCAGTCAAAAGGAATGTTGACTGGGTGGTAATTGTAGGTTACGTTGTCGTAAACATCAACTGATATCTGGGCACGAACTCTTGTACTCCCAACGAAGGCACTACACTCGGGTTGAAGTTTCATCAAAGTATTTGTGTTGATGATCTGAGTCTCTATATCTCTGGATCCACATTTTATTGTGACGGGCAGAGGGTCTGCAACAGCTATTAACCATAAATTCTGACTGATTTCTTGAATGTTATAGTCTTTGGCAAGAATGACTAAAACTTGGCATGTTCTGGGTAGATGATCAAGTCTCTTCAGAAGCTGAGCCTCGCAGACTGCATCAGTATCAATTGGGTATGGCAGGATGTTGGAACAGATGAACATACGGTTGCCTAGTGGTTTGCAGGACTTCATATTGCGGATGGTTGTATAAAGTAAAGAATCATCATTTCGCGCAATTAGTTTATTAGTTATTGACAAAATGTGATGAAGGCCTGTTCGATTATCCAGAATCGGTATAGGATATAAGTGATAGAGAGTGTATTTTTCATGTTCGACTAAAGGTATTTCTAGTACAAAAATTATTCTAGTATCTAATTGATATGCCTTTAATTCTATTATGTCGAGGTATTGAGCTACGCTTGAATAATATATCGGCAAGGGAAGATTATTCTTCTGTAATGACTGCGATATATGCTTTAATGAGTCTACTAAATCGTATGGAGTGATGATTGAACTGTGCAAAATTTTTAAACGTGCAAATGTAACAGCGTTTATAGCATCGTTCAAAGCATTTTCGATAAATGAATAGCTTTCTGTTAGTGATTCGCACAAGTCTAGGATATCGAGTTGTGATTGATAAAATTTGAGATAATCGGAAATATCCATAATTGATTCGTGAATTTCTTTAATATCATTATTAAAGGTTTCCTCGTCAATTTGAAGTTTTTGAATGGTTTCGTTAAAGCTTTTGATAACAGAGGTAGTTACAGATATTTGATTTTTCAAAAGATTTTCTATTTGGTATTCATCGTGGGTTAACTTTTCGATGCACTCGTTGAAATATTCACCATCGGAGGCGTCAAGATTACCAGTTATTGATTTCCAAATGGTTCCAATACCATTAAGAATACCACGTTTTTCTCTAAAAATGTACTTTTTAGTGTCGGCCATTATTTCAGTGTACTTTTGGTTAACGGCGTTTGATATTTGTTTAAGGAGACTAACATGAGTTTGAACTTGCGGCTTAAAGGCTTTCATTCGCGGTACGTCTTCGTCTATAGTGTTTAATAAGCTTTCTAATATTTTGTCATTATTACTAATTGTTTCTTTGATTGGTCCGAGGTCTTTGTAAACAAGGAGGGTCCATTTATCATTTGAGATTTTTACGGTCGCTTCTTCATGAAAGAAAATTCCTAAGGTGTTGTTTATTGGTGTTAGAGTGTATTGGGACTGAGTGGCTGTTGAAAGTGCCAAGAACCTAGAAGAGAAAAATTACTCATAGTATGGTTTCAGTCTGTCAAAATTTATTTTAGATTTTTGTTTAGATTCGGGGTTTATCAGAATTGCTGAATTTTGTAAAATTTCGATTATTTCGAACGAACCGTTAAATTTATTTTGGCTTTTGTCCTTGATTTGCGATTCTTTAATGTATACCTTATCTCCTACATTATATTCATAGGGGTGAGCAGAAACATTTTGGTCGAAGCGTTCTTTGGCTTTTTCTTTTTGTTGACATGTTCTGGCTCGGGCTGTTTTATAAAGGTATTGCATGCGATTGTTTAGATCTTGCATATATTTGGAAATAAGACGTTTTTCATTATATAGGATTTCGGGTGGTCTAGATGAGGTGTGTCCAAAAATAAGTTCGTAAGGCGTGAAACCGTGCGTTTTGTTTTTGGTATTGTTATAACATATAGTTGCATAAGGAAGAACATTAAACGGATGTTCGTCAGGGTTTTCAGTTTGATTAGCTCGTATCATTTCACTGAGTGTCGCGTGAAATCTCTCAACAGAGCCGTTTGATTGAGGGTGTCCTACGCTAGAGAAAGTTAGTTTGATATCGTAAAGCTCACAGAGGTCATTCATTAAGGTGTTTTTGAATTCTCGGCCATAGTCACAATGTATACGTAACGGAGTTCCATAATGTTGAAAAAATACAAGAAGTGTATTAACAACAGATTTTGCTGTCTTATCCTCTATAGGGTAGGCTTGTGTAAATTTTGTTAGTTCGTCACGTACTGTTAGGGCGTAATTTCGAGTTGGGTATTCAAATATGTCTATGTTTATTCTTTCAAAAGGTGTTTTGGGCGTTTCTGTTACGACTAGGGGACTGCTTAGATTTTTACGACAGATTTTTACTTTTTGGCAAGTTTCGCAACTTTTAATAAAGTTTTCTACGGCTTTTATTATGCCTGGCCAATTGTATTTTTCTTTTATGCGTCTTAACATCTCGTTAATTCCGCGATGTAAGTTGGTTTTTCCGCGATGGTAATGATCTAAGATCTGAGGTATTTCGTCTTCATTAGGGGTTGTTGTGATGTTTTGGCAGATACTTAATTTTATATTTTTGTCTGCAAAAATATACGAAAATATTTCAAGGATAGGAAGTTCGAGTGTGTTTTCCACGAAATAGGTACAAGAGATGTCAAGTTCGTCTTGACCGGCATAGAGAATGTAAAAGAGAAGTTGTGTGACAGTTTCTGGGTTAAACGGGAGAGGAATAATGAAATATTTACGATTTTTTGTTGATTTACTGGAGAAAATATTTATTTGTTTTGGATTAAATTCCATGTTTTCCTCGAAAATATCGTCAAGAATCTTATGATGTAGTTCTTCTAATTTATTTTGTCGAAAGAATGTTATAATATTTTTGTGTGACTTATCCAACAGCTGGTCGTTGGTTGTTTCGATTTTAGAATAATCGATCAGGGATCTGGTTTCGTAAAGGCTTACGAATTTATTGTATTCTTCGGCTATTACATCGTCGTCATAGGTTTTAGGTTCTTCGATAGGTTCTTCGGATTCTGTCTCATTCGATGCAAAAACAGATATTTTTGTTTGAAGCTTTGCGCATTCTTGGAAATGATTTACTTTTATTCGAGATAAAGCATCAGCGTTTTTATTAATTTTTCCCGGTTTATAAATTATTTCGTACTGATATTCTCCTAGTTTTAGCCGCCATCGTGCTAATCTACTACCTGGGTCTTTAATAGAAAGTAACCAAGTAAGGGGACGATGATCTGTGACTAGAATGAACTTTCTTCCAAATAAATATGGACGAAAATATTTCACGGCCCATACAATTGCAAGTAGTTCTCTCTCTATTGTCGAGTAATTGGTTTCGGCTTTACATAATGTTCTTGAGGCATAACCAATGGGTAAGTCTTTGCCAATGGGACCTTGGGAAAGTACAGCGCCTATCGCAAATGCGCTTGCATCCGTTGTTAGTAGGAAAGGCTCATCGAAATTTGGATAGATGAGAATTGGGTCAGAAGTCAGTAATTGTTTTAGTTCGTCGAAAGCTTGACGACAATCTGATTCGAAATCAAATTTGATATCTTTTTTCAACAATCTGGTAAGGGGCTTTGATATTTTCGCAAAGTTTGGAATAAACCTACGATAATAACCAGCTAAACCCAGAAAGGATTTTATGTCTTTTGAATTTTTTGGTTCTGGAAATTTCTGTATACAATCGATTTTAGTGGGATTAGGTTTAACTCCGTCCTGAGTGATTAGGTGACCAAGGTATGCTACCTCTTTTCTCAGGAACTCACATTTGTCAGGTTGTATTTTGAGGTTTGCTTTTCGAAGACGTTTAAAAACTTCGCGTAAGCGTGTGATGTGGTCATGGATTGTGGGTGAATACACAATGATGTCGTCCATATAGACGAGACAACGTTCATTGAGAATGCCTAGAAGGATGTTGTCCATTACTCTCTGGAAAGTGGACGGGGCGTTTTTAAGACCAAAGGGCATTCTTATAAATTCGTAGTGTCCGTTCTCGACAGAGAAAGCAGTTTTTGGAATGTCTTTAGGGTCTATCTCGATCTGGTGAAATCCTGAAGCCAGATCCAGGGTTGTAAAATACTGGCACTTGCCTAGCTGATCCAAAAGATCGGAAATATTGGGAAGCGGGTACTTATCACCTACCGTGGATTCATTCAATTTACGATAATCTATGACTACTCTCCATTTTTGTTTGCCTGAGGAATCAAGTTTCTTGGGGACGACCCAAACTGGAGATGACCAAGGTGAAATAGAGGGTTTTATGATTCCTTGTTCTAACATTTTATTAACCTGAGTTTTTACCTCTTCTTTGTGAATATGGGGATACCTGTATGATTTGGTGAAAACAGGCTTTGCACCATTGGTGTCAATTTGGTGTTTAATTTCATTGGTAAAGGTAAGATTGTCACCTTCGAGGTAAAATATGTCCTCAAAATCTACGCAAAGATTGGTAATTATTTCTTTTTCTTCTTCGTTAAAATGCTCTAAACGAAGTTGGGACTTAATGTTGGGAATGCGGTTAGGAAATAGTTGTTTATCAGATAAATTGTAATTGAGTAGCGAATGAGAAGAAAAAGGCCCGATTTCGATATTTGAAAAATTAATGGTTTTTGGGATGGCGTTTGCGTTAACCACAGAAGTTAGAAATTCGCCTTTTTCATTGACATGGACCATTGCGTTTGGAATGTGAACTTTTTCGATTTCTTGCCTAGATAGCATCGGTGTTGACTAAATCACAACGTAATTTAAAAATTTGTTCGGTCCTACCTTCAATCTTAATTTCGTTAGAATTGTTTACGTTAGTTATTTTATTATTTTGTTCGAGGTTTTCTTCTGCCTTAAACAGTGGCAAAGTTTTAAAATTTGTAACAAGTTGTTTATTTTTTAAGTCGATGGTGCATTCATAATGTTCTAAAAAGTCGAGTCCTAGAATACCATCGAAATCAATATCTAAATCGTATATGTAAACTTTATGTGGGTTTCCGGCTTGAAAAGGAACTAGGGTTGATTCGGTGATAAGAAGTTTTTGGTCTGTGATGCCTTGAATCGTAACGTTTTCGGGAAAACGTTGGGGAAATTGTTTTACTGTGTTTTCTTTAAATATCGTAATTCCTGCTCCGGAATCTATAAGTAGTTTAAAAGTGTTGGATGTGTCTTTTATGTAATATAGATTTTTCGGGTTAACAGCAAGAAGGGGATTTAAAGAAAATGTTGTTCTGGGAAATTCAATGACGGGTTCATGTCGTCCAAATTCAGGGTTTGTATTTGATTTTGGATTTCCGTCACGGCATTGGTATTTGAAATTGTTCGAATAGGAGGATGGTTTTGATTCGAAGTGGGAAGAAAATCCTGATATTCATCGTAATTCGTTTTATCTTGTTGATCAATATTTTTAACATTTTGATATTCGTAATCGGGGTTATCTTCATACATTCCTGCGTATTGGTTACAATACTCGTCATATTGGGGTTCGGAATAGTTATTGTTGGAATATTGGTCATTGTCGAAATTGACAACATGAGCACGATGCTGGGGATTATTTTGTATTACTGAAGGACGTTGAAAATTGTTAAATGGTATTTGACGTTGGAAATTGTTTTGGTTTGATTGGTTATGGGGTGTGTACTGCGGTCTTGGCTGACCGTTGTTTGGTCTATTCGACTGAAAGGAGGTGCTTGATTGAAAAGAATTTGATTGTTGATTGGTATTAGGCCTTTGGAAATTGCCAAAATTCTGGGAAGTATAACCATTAGGACGTTGTTGCGATCTACATTCATTTGCTAAGTGACCATTGCGACCACAGCTATGACATTTAAGAGATTGTACATTAGGTCTTTTATTAGTTTGAAAAATAGGTCTAGCAGGCGGATTGGGTCTAGAAGATTTTTGGGATTCGAAATATGATAGTTGGAGCTCGCGTCTGATGCGAATTTGTGCTTCCAAAAGATTAGGTGGATTTCCTGCACGTATTATATGACCAATTCGCGGTTCCAGGCCAGTAAGTAGGCTATTTAGAGACATGGATTCGATTAATGTTATTTGGGCTGCCTTTTGACTGGGTGCGAGTATGGATTTTTGTATGTTGGCATGCATTTTGGCATTTAGGACTTGAAGTCTGTTAAGGAAAGTCAAAGGAGATTCGTTTGGCAGTTGTCTCATTCTTTGTAAGTCCTGAATAAGAGAAGATAGATCTCGCGTATCTCCGAAGTGAGAATTAAGTAATTGCTTTATCTCTAGAAAAGAAAGTGGATTTCGGGAGCTTATCAGCTGCGCTGCTCTCCCTCGCAACCTATTTTTTATGTGAATCACTAAAAGATCTTTTTGGTTACCCGTAGACATATCATATGCACATTCGCAGGCATTTAGGAAGGTTTGTAAAAATATTTGATCACCTTCGAATTCGGGGATAATAGAAAAAATCTCGGAAAGTTTATTAGGTTCGATTACTGCTACCGCTGCTCCTGCAGTTATTCTTTCATTTTCCGTCATATTTGCTCAATATATCAACACAATAAACACTAGCACAATATAATATAAAAAGGATATAAAACACAAAATATTTTACGAAATTTTATGTTGATAGACAGTACGTAAAGTAGTATGCCAACCAACGTAAAATAAACAGTTCTTATTAACTAGTTAGTGTGATTAAATTAAAGCTGTGTAAAAAATACAAATGTAATCTGGAGATCAGTTAGCAGAATAACTGGTCAAAATAATTCCAAAAAATATTTTAAAATTAATCAATTAACAGAATAACTGATTATACACAAATTATACGTTGTTACACTTAGAAATACAGAAATCAATTAGCAGAATAATTGATTAGCTTATCGAGAAATCAATTAACAGAATAATTGATTATTTTACTAATTAATAAAAATGTAAGATCGATTTTGAAAAATCGAACAGGTATTTAATTAAATATTATTTTTAAAATAAACGTGATGATTCGTTACTTACAAACAGAGTAGAAACATCGCTCATCGTGTTCTTAGCAGTTAGTTCTACCAGGGGCTTCACTATGTGTTCCTTCCGTAGATGCGTGTTCTGCCAAGTTGATGACGTCACAATGCACAAAATGGGGCTTCTTTGTTCTTCTGGATGAAGGATTGGGATCCACCGTTGCCAGTTAGAGTTCTCTTGTTCTGCCAACTTTGCCAGATCCTACCACGACTGCGCCAATTTGTTATATCACTCGACTTAAAATTCACTTTTTAAAAAATATTTTTATTTACAAAATCAAAATTAAACTAACAGTATAGAAGCTTAAAAACGAATCATGATTTTATTTACAATTTACACTATTTATATGAAAGACGAATGCTGCGTCAGTGGGATCTTGCTTGCTGGGCAGATTCTGCTGACGAGGCGTCTCGGTACTCGCCGTCTCCTTGAGATAACCGACATCCGATACGGTGGGAACCAAGGGCATCGTACTTGAAGGTGACATTGCTCGTGAGAAAGGATATATATATATATATATATATATATATATATATATATATATATATATATATATATATATATATAGGGTGATCCATTAAGAATAGCCCTCGGCCATAACTCGATATCTGTTGATCATAAAATTATAGGAAAAAAATATCGCTCGAAAAATGCCCGATGTTTAAAAAATGGAAATGCCGATTTTCTCTTGAATTTTACAAATTAAAGTTTATCCAAAATATAAGCACTGTATTCTTCAGGCAATCTTTCTGCTATTTTTATCTTTTTATTCTGTTTTCAATAATATAGTGGTAGGGGAAGGTTAACCTTTTTTTCTTTCAAACGTTAATATCTCTGTTTTGGATGAACTGATTACATTGAACTTGGTGTGAACTTCTAGTGACCACTAATAGAATAATTACGGCACAGTTAATAGCTCTTAGTCAGCCATGTTAATTTCAAAGTCACTGATGGGCCAAAAGCACGAAGACCATCTACTAGGTGGGCCGCAAAACCTTATCTTAAAGAAGACAAAGTACTGAAAATCTTGAGAAAAAGTACTATTATAGGACAACTCTGTTTATTAAATTTCCAATAAAAAGAACATTACAAAAAACTACAAACACTAAATTCTTTTGGCAGATATTTGACATCTTTTGTCTTTAATTAAGTTGTCTATTTGTGGCGCGAATTTATGGGCGGAAATAACATTTAAAACGGCGTCCAGGTGTGCGTCCATCAATCGCGATCTTGCGGGAGATTTGTTTCCTTTCATCAAAGAAAATAGTTGTTCGCACTTATAGGTACTTAACATTGACAGGATTTTACAGGCAAATTTTCTTATTTCTTGTTATTGAACAGGCAAGTACTTCCAAAATTCGAATGTACCAACACTATCAAATTTTTGTTTTAAATGGGTCTGGCACTGAATCTCAATTACTTCCATTTGCAAGTGAGGGGGAACTTTATCAATATCGATAGTGAAAGCACCAGTAAATAGAGAAAAATTGTTTTCTGGGGTCTTAAAATCCTAAAAACGGTTCTCAAATTCTGCCAGAAGGCTTCTCTGAATATATTTTGTATGATATTGGGACACTTGTGCTTTCCTGATATGCCTTACAAGTCAGAAAATGCTAACTGTTTTTCCCACATCATCTTACACTTGAAAGCTTTCAAATGATCATGCATATCTGTAATAACTTGACGTGGTCTTTGCAATTTCGTATTTAAGTCCGACAAGTGTTTTGTGATGTCTACCATAAATGAAGGATCTTGTAAAAAAGGTACATCGCATAATAAGCTGACATCTTCTTCTTTTGTTTCCATGAAAACGCGTATTTCTTCTTTGAGTTTACAAAACCGGTCTCATCATCTCTGCATAATATGTTAACCAGTGTACTCACCTTCTAAATTACGTAAAAATGCAGAAAACTGTTGCTGATTAAGGCCTCGTGACCTTATGAAGTTTATAATTTTTTTCACTGACTTTAAAACACTTTCCAATTTGATCACTTTTGAGCATAAAACTTCTTGGTGGATTATAAAATGAATATGATAAAAATCTGCTTTGTCACTGCCAGTTTCTTTGCTCATCTTTGTCTGTAATATTTGAACGAAGCCATTTTTTACTCCAGTCATTAAAGGAGCTCCGTCTGTTGCAACGGAACACAGTTTTGACAAATCTAAATTGTACTTTTGCAGAAGTCCGTAAACAGCATTGAAAATATCCTTCCCAGTTGTTGTACCCACATTTAATGCCGGTATTTTTATTGCACATTATGGGCAATATTTAGATATATGCTAATAAGCGGCGCGGCCCCTACCTATTGTTAGTAGCACTAGTTTAACAATAGGTTGGCTTGTAGGTAAATTGCGGTGAATTGCATAATAAATATATCACCTTATTTTTATGAAATGTAGTCTTCATCAATAGAATATCTTAGTTTTGGTGTTACTCTAGTGCGATCAATATGTCATTCAAACTAAAGAAAGTTTTTGAGTCTTCAAGAAAAAGTTGAAATAATCCAGTACGCGGAGAAAAACAAACTTAGTAGAGTATTAGCCGAAAATTTCTGTGTAGGAAAATCTCAAATTAGTGATATTTTGAGGAATAAGAGCGTTCTTAACAAGCGAGTCGCCTAGACCTGGAACATTAAACAGAAAAAAAAAGTTGAGAAAACTGAGGGTGCTGTAATAGACCAAATTGTCTACGACTGGTTTTGTAAAGTACGCTCTAAAAACATTCCAATATCCGGTATAATCATAGAGGAAAAAGCACAAGAAATTGCGAAGAATCTAGAAGTTGATGGTTTTAAAGGATCAAATGGATGGTTGGAGAAGTTCTGTTAACCTCATAATATCTCTTTCAAATCCATCTGTGGCGAAGCAGCGGCTGTAGACTTGATTCAGGTAACTTATTGGCGGACGAAATTATGTGCTATTATCAAAAACTGCGCATCGAGAGACATTTATAATGCCGATGAAACGGGACTTTTTTTCCGCGGCTTGGCAAATAAAACGTTTTCTTTAAAAGGCGAAACATGTGCTGGCAGGAACGCGTTCAAAAAAAGACCCACTATTTTACTTTGCTCCGCTATGAATGGAGAAAAAGGAAATGCATTGGTGATTGGAAAAGGTAAAAAATCCCGTTGTTTTAAAGGATCAAGCGTGGAAAAATTGCCACTTGAATGGTACTACAACAAGAAAGCATGATGACAAGGGATATAATGTCGGATTGGTTGATGAAATTTGATCGAAAAATTCAAAGGCAAAACCGAAATGTACTTTTATTTTTGGATAATGCTGCATCTCACCCAAAACTGGAGTTAATAAATGTTGAAATAGTTTTTTTACCGCCAAATACGACATCACATTGCCAGCCATTGGACCTGGGCGTGATTCAAAATTTTAAAAACTACTATAGAAAGTTTTTAATCAAGCGACTTTGGTCATCCACGGAGTATTTTGAATCTACCGAACAATTGGAGAAATCCATAAATGGTAATCCAAGACCACCAATAACTGCTTCCGGAAAGCTGGATTCGAGGAAAACGTTAACTACGATAGTGAAGATGATGTGGCATTATCGGAATTATGTAGAAACACCAATATATTCTCTTCCGACTTAATCTAAGTGTACGTGAGTGCATCAGTGAATTTCAAAATAGTGAGAATGGTCAGATTTCGTGATGAAGAAATTATTTCTTCCAATTTAAGAACATTAAGGAAGCATGTAAAGTGTTAAAGGATATTGAAAACTTTTGTATATTATCTGGAGATTCTGTTTTAGGGGAAAAAATCTCAGAAGTTGCGTCTAAAATGGAATCTCAAATTATTAAAAATAAATTAACTAGTTTAAGACAAACAACACTTGATAATTTTTTTAAATAGAAACTTTTTATAAAGTAGAACTGTATCAAACTGTATATGTAGGGACTATAATATTTTATATTAGGTAGTACATTTTTATGGTATGCATATATGTATGTAGAGAATGTTGGTGTACACGTAGTAACAATAGTATTAATAATTTGTACTAAACATATTATTTTTTTTACTTAAAAATAAAATATTTTTTTAAATAAAATTAAATTGGTATTTAATTTGTTCACTCTTCACAATGGACACCTCTATACAACGGACAGTTTCTATAGCACGGTTACACATTTTCAAAATTAATTAAAATTCTAAAAAGTGCCAAAATAACTTATAACTAGCACTCTCTTTTTCGCCAAATTAACGCCCCGAAAATTCATTGACGTAGACCTATTTTATATTACTTGGAAGACTTAAATATTTTTAACAGAGGGACATCAACATAGTTCTTCAGGAGTCACCACTAAAATAAAAATAAAGAATTGTTTCTTGTCGAATGGATTTTAAAAATTACCGTGCTTTGAAAAATATACAGTCATACACATACTTTAAACAGATTCAATGAGCCATATTAAATTGCGATGTAAGAAATGCACATTTATTTGCACTTTTCGACGAAGCAAAGGGGATATATCGCAGCACAGCAACTCAAGTGGTTTTGAAAAAGATTTTAATACCCTATACCAGTATTGATTTATTACTCGATAACGAATATGAGAAATGGCCAGAAAATTAATAATTCGGTAAATCTCTGTTAACGGATATTTAATGCTGCGTTCATATTTTCGGTTAAGTAGATAGAAGTTTTTTTTTATCTTTAGATGTAATAAATTATATTTTTAGCTCAAAAAATAGCAAACAGAAAATATGTTTTTTTTAACAGTAACCTTTACACCAGACTGTACTGTTTGTTACCAACTACAGGCGGTATCTTATCTCTCTCTCTCTCTTTTTCCTAAATCAAAAAGTAACAGCAGCACACACCTAGAAATAATATAAATATGTGATATGAATATCTAGACCAAATCGGTCGAAATTTAGCTTTCAATAAGTATGTTTTGTGTATGTGACGTTCCAGATCAAACGTAGTCCGTAAACCTTGCTCAGGCTTTTGTATGGATGTTACACTTGTTTGTTAATGTATTATCTTAATTATATTTGGAGATTACCTTCTTATTTTTAAATTGGATCATTTGTATATGTATTTAAATATTTATATCCCCTTTGTAAAATCAAAATATTGTTTTAGAACCACACTGATGAAGTCAAAAATTTGCCGAATGGAAAACAAAAAAATTCCAGCTACAAACTAAGTGTTTGATTTTGGTTTATATATAAAAAATTAAGACCACAATACCCAAGAAAACTTTGGTTCTCTGTACATAATATTTATTCCGGTTATACATCCGTTCAGTTTTGGTGACGTTGCGCCAAAATCACATTTGGCATTTTGGAAGCATCGTTTCTTGCGTCCGAATAGAAACAGACTCTATGGCAGGGTTTTTCAATTTGGCAGGCCTCTTTAATGAAAACGTATTATTATCCGTAGTAAAAAAAGGTTGTGTCTATATATCTACATCTTTATGACTTTGATGGATTTGGGTAATCTATATATGGACAACTTTTTACTTATGATTTTAGGTGAAAAAGTTGTTCTTCATAAAAAGTTTCACTTATCTAAAAAATAATATTAATTTAAAAAAGAATGTCATTGTATTTACAGGATACGAATTAAATAGAAAAGTAGACGTTTGCAAA
The DNA here is from genome assembly GCA_030620095.1 of Kuschelorhynchus macadamiae. Taxonomy (NCBI): domain Eukaryota; kingdom Metazoa; phylum Arthropoda; class Insecta; order Coleoptera; family Curculionidae; genus Kuschelorhynchus; species Kuschelorhynchus macadamiae. Next base: position 293,420 of record JAUTXW010000285.1, read on the forward strand.
AGAAAAAAAAATTCCAACTTTTAAGACAACCAAATTAAAGAGCCTGCAAATACAAGACAAAAAGCTTTAGGAAGTTTTTTCATAATAGACTTGTTTTTGAGAAAATTAATGAGTAATGCGAAAAAAATGCGTCATAAAGTTCCAGGCATACCCAGCAGTGCATAAGTGATTCATATTTCCGCATATTGCGTATTTTTAACTGGCGAATCAATCTCCTATAAGTTTTTAATTTTCTGGGAATGAATTACAAACGCAAAATAAAAAGTAATTTTATATGCTTGTGGCTTTCTTTTGTGTATTCTCAGTTATGGGTTGTCAGAAACTTATATGAATAGATTGAAAGTAAATCTTTATCCGTTATCAAATTTCTGAAACGTTCCATGCAGATTATTTCAGCGTAAGTTCTCCTATTCCCCATTGTTCGTTTTTCGCATATTGGAAGCTCAGCTGTTATTATTAAAACATTTGCAATGCTTCACATTACAAATATGTCATTTCAGATATTATTTCTGGATTTGTGAACTGCCCTTAGTTGTTCCATGTACATTCCTATTGTAACAATAAAACGGTAAATCGCCATATTTTATCAGTGAACCTAGAATAATTATTTCCAATAATATTTAGTGTAAGCGAGGTCAATGCAAGAAAAATCGTTTTTTTTTAATCAATATATGTGTATAACGTACGATTACATTTTACACTTAAATAGATTCATTGGCTCGATTAGTTGCTTTTGTGTCTTTTAAGTTTTAGAAATGGGATGATTTGTTCCTGCGGTTTTTAAGATTACCAAATATATTCCTTCATTATCTTTATTACCAAAAATGTATTCAACATTACTATCACTTAATTTTTGTGTTTATCGTCTTTTTTTGCAGATGTTTGTCGTCGTCCTGTTGCGGCATAGGTCAAAGATTACTTATCCGATTACTCCAATTGACTTCAGATTGATTTTGGTCACAAATGAAGTGTGATTAGTAATGGGCGGTGGGTAAATACCCACCGGGAAGGAATATAAAAGTTGGGTATTTATTCGGATATTTACGTAATCATATTTATTACCTACCCAAAACTGGGTATTTCTGTTTTTTTCTCTAAAACCTAAAGTAAAGATGAATAAAGCAAAAAAAATCGATATAAATCCTTACTTCGACAGTTAAAGTCGATATAAATATTGCATCCCTACTTCGCCAGAATATTTCGAGGTTATCTTTTCCATCGGTCTTTCTCAAATTATTTGCATTGTTTTATTAATCACTTTATATGTGGAAAGCAAACAGAGTAAAAACCTTATAAAAACAGTTCATGTGCATATTGTGGTTTTTTAAAGGCAATATAAATAATGAAAGTAGGAATAAAAAAGGGGCACGCATGGAGGCATTTCAAAGAGGATGGGAAAACTGTAAGATATCAGTTTTGTAGTATAAAATATAACTTTCCAAATATCAACAAAATGGAAAGACATTTGTTAAAATGTGCAAAATGTTCCCAGTTTTTCAAACGATTAATTCTGCCTCCACATTGTAAAACAAAAGTTCGAGAAAAAAATCTATAACAAATTTCGTCATTACTACTCATGGTCATAGAATTCCTATTGACAGAAGAAAAGAAACATGATGCTCAGTATTTGACAGCACAGATGATAAATGTGAAAAATTTGGTCCTCCTGAAAAGTATCTTGTCGTAATTGAAGACAATGCTGACAACATGAGGGCAGCATTTAGAGTATTGAACCACAGTTTTCCGCATATAGTTCCTTTGAATTCCATTGCTCATTTGCTGCATTTGTTATGCGGTGACATAGTAAACTCTTATTCATTCAAAAACTTTACTTTACAAGTAACTGAAGTCGTAAAAACAATAAACAGCAGCCATCATCTCCAAGCTATATTCTTAAAAACTGGAAAAGAGAAAAACACAAATATATCTTTAAAATTGGCCGGAAAAGCTCGTTGGGGAAGTAATTTATTCTGCCTACAAAGTATTTTTAAAAACAATTTGCTGTGTCCATTGAGGTGCAAATGTCCCCGCAACTAAAGAGTAGGCTATTAGATGACTCCAACTTTTGGATTAGGGTTGAGAAAATGATAGATATTCTGAAATCAATAGTAGATCTATAACAAATTTAAAGTCAAACGACTGTGGCCGCAAAAATGGATTATGACTGAATGTCTGCGTACTGAACTTGCCAATTACAGAGACAAACAAGGACTATGGGCAAAACTTTTTCTGTGTCAGGGTGATATCATTCCTTTGACATGGTGGCGAAGTTTGCGGGGCACAAGTTTACTAGCTGACCTATCTATCAGAATTTTTTCTGCGCCTGTAACTTTAGCAGGCACTGAACGATCATTTAAGGCATTTAGTGATATTCATACTTTAAAAAGAAACAGATTGACCACATTAAGAGCAGCTATAAAATAGCTTACCTTGTACACAATTAGAAGCGAAAAACAAAGAAAACGTTAAATTAAATCTCGAGTAAATACCCTGGGTATTTACCCCAAAAATAAATACCCGGATATAAAACCATCACTAAGCGTGATCTAGGAATACTTTCTGGGGTGAAGTGGAGGAACAAAATGATCCACTAATGAAATGTTTTGAAATTCTGTACTAAAAAACTACTTATCCGGTTAACGTAAAAATTTGCATAAAAGTAAAATGTGAAAAAGGGGATAAACTGGTAAAACTCAAGCGCGAATTGTGATTAAAATAATCGTTTGAAAGTACTGGGATGTGTATACTAAAAAAAAAAACTTGAATATTACTTAGATGTCATCAGAGAACATTTTAATTCGTAATTAATCTATAAAATAACATATCTACTTAGTTTTGTCAGTTAAGTATACTTAAGAGGACATTTTAATACCACACAACATTTGATTGAAGTTGGTAAAAACCAAAATAAACAGCAGATTTGCTTAAATTCCAAACAATATATGACTGTTGGTATATGCAAAATGACCAACGAATTATATTTTCCAGACCTCCTCATAATTAAAATTTATATCTATGACATTATGGCGTGCTTACATAGGATTTTATTTATTCTTTTGTTTGTATGTTGAGTTTCTCCTTAGTAAAAAAGTTAAATTAGAATAACATTATTTCTGGTCTCAGAGAGGCCAAAAGATACAGTATTCCTATAAAAACGTCTATGATGTGCATTTTTAAGGGAAAACGTACTTTGTTACGTTGGAATGACGATAGTCTTCGTATATTATTTTACTTTTAAATATTACAGTATATACAGTTCAATACATTACGTTGAGTACAAAATATTAAATACATTTTGGTCTATATACCAATATTACAAAAGCAACATAAATATTAGATAAACATTTTCAGAGGAAAAATAAAATTTTGCCTCTAGTTTACCTTCAACTTCTCCATTTAGATTTAATCCAGAACTAAAAAGTTTTAATTAGTATGTAATCTGGAAAATCACTTAAACAAGACAAAGTATTAAGAAAACAAAAAAACTAGTTCCTTATGTATTTTTGGCATTCTGTATAGTACATATTTGACATCATTTTAGGGAGCTCTTTAATGTGATATCCGTCATTATGGAGTTGGAAAAACTCTTGCTGTAAAAAATGGTCCCTTATTAAAGGTCTATTAAATCTGTGTATGGTAAGTATAGTAAGTAAAATAAATCCGTTTAACCGTTTGAATTCGACGAGTTTAGTTTTTCATTAAACTTTGGAATCGAGATAATCAGTTTTTTAATTTGATACCTCTCACGATGAGTTATCGAAATATTTCTTAATCCATGCTGGAAAAAATTTAGCTCTCTTTCCGCCATTTTGATTATTTTTTTAAGAGTTATACTTAGGAATACTGACGGGATACAGACGAATCTTTTGAAGCGTCGTTTCTGAAAATCGGTCAAGGACTTTAGTCTGTACATAATGGTACATAACCAGCTGGGGTTAGCGGACAACTCTTCTTGTTCTAACTGTGGGGCAGAGGAGGAGGATTGTTATCATCTTGTTAGCACGTGTGAAAGGTTGGAAGGAGTACGCTGAAATACTTTCGGCGTTGAGTCCCTCTCAAAGGACGAATTACAACATCTCGAGTGGGGCAAGATGCCTTCTTCATTAGAAGGATAGGCCGCTTTCGTAGAGAAATGGAGTAACTTGGGTGGGACCGGGGTTAGCGAAAAGAGCCTTTTAGGCCTAGTTGCTATGCTTTTTCCCCTTTCTTACTACAACGTTGTCAGATAAGTGTACTTAAAAGGCAATTTTAATTACTTAAAACCAAAATAAACTGCAGATTCCAAACTAATTCCTAAATTTCAGATGTTGTATCAAGCCATAATATTTTATTATCATAAGATCATAATCCAAATTTGTATCTAAGCAAATATGGCATGCTTAGAAAAGTTCTTAACATATGGGATTTTATTTATTCTTTAATTTTTCTGCTGTGTTTCCTTAGTAAAAAAGTTAAATAAGGATTAAAGAGTTTCTGGTCTCAGAGAGGTCAAAAGATAGAGCATTCTTATGAAAACGTCTATAATGTGCATCTTTAAGGGAAAACGTACTCTCAAATATTTAATTTGTTACGTTGGAGTCATGATAGTCTTCATATATTATTTTACTTTTAAATATTGATTCATCTTAGAGTCATAAAAATGTTTGTACATTATTCCAATATACAATTCAGTACATTAGGTTGAGTACAAAATATTATTAAATACATTTTGGTTTATATACGAATATTACAAAAGCAATATGAATATTAGTTAGAAATTATCAGAGGAAAAATAAAATGTTGCTTATAGTTTATCTTTGGCATCTCCATTTCGATTTAATTTAGAACTAAGAAGTTTTAATTGGTACGTATTCTATAAACTCATTTAAACAAGAACAAAAATAACCCAGTTCCTTATGTATTTTTGACATTCTGCATGGTGCATGTGCATACATATATATATATATATATATATATATATATATATATATATATATATATATATATATATTTGAATCATTTTGCCGATGGAGTTGGAAAAAATCGTGCTGTAAAAAACGACTCCTCACTTTAGCCATATTAAAGTTCTGTTAACCCTATGTATACTTAGTGATGCTAAGTAAAATCCGTTTAGCGGTTTAAATTCTACGAGTTTAATTTTTCATTAAACTTTGGAATCGTGGTAATCAGTTCTTTAATTTGATACGTCTCACGATGAGTTATCGGAATATTCCTTTATTTATGTTAGAACAAATCGAGCTCTACTTCCGCCGGGAAACAGACGAATTTTTTGAAACCTCGTTTATGAAAATCCAGGCGCTTAGTCTGTATATTACATACATAACTAAAAGAAACTACACAGTCAACAAAAACGAAAAATAAATGCGAGTGATGTTAAAACGGGGGAGTTTAAAGCGTTTAAAGAGTTTACATAGAAGTTCAAACAAACCAAGAAAAAAAATCAAAATATTCTAACGATAAACAGGTTTTATTTGCAAAAATACACATACAAATACATTCATAATAAGTCTATTGTAGATAACATTTCTACAAATGCTGACTTTCGTTTATATTTTTGATCTCTTTCTTTCATAAGAGACTAACAATAATACCATAACATTGCTGGATCCCTTCCGCCTGGGTAGCGTTGCTCCATTATTAGTATATCTTGGAATAACCTTTCTCCTTGCTCGTCACTAACTCGTTAGTAACCTCGCAAGCACAAGGAGTAGTTTTTGTACAAGATTTTCGTATCCTAAGAACTCCGAAACAATTGTTTTAAAAGGCCTCCACGTAGTTAATTCAACATCACTTAAATTTTTGATCGAGGCTTTTATCCCTTAGTATTTGTCTAATTTGTGGTCCAACAAATATTTTTTCCGTAAGTTTGGCAGGCATCACTTAGATTAGAAAAAATGTATTGAAAATATTTAAACGAATCTCCTTATTATCTAATATTTTTACGAAGTTTTAATGTGTAATGGAGGTAACAGAACTCTCTGACGCCATTCTTTTACTTGGTAATGGCTCTGTATTGCTCTACTGTCCCAAAGGCAAAGAAACAGCAATACTTGGTAAATCCACCCAGACTTTTAGGTCACCAGATATCTGCCACTTATAAGTAGAATAAGTGACATACTTTCATATGTTTCTTTCATGTCAACTACATGCACAAAAAAATAGAGAGTTTTTTGCTGCCATTATGGAGCAAAACTGCTTTTAATCTTATTTCAGAAGAATCAATAAATAAGCACCACTCGTCCGGGTTATGTGCAAAGCCTAATTTTTCCATAACATTATTTGTATTAACACAAACATACATTTTGTTCTGCATAGTAAAAAACGAGGATGGTTACGATTCCTAAATATTGTAACTTTTGTTCCAGTGGCTAGTAAATCATCTCATTATTGTAATCTTGAACTTAATAATTCAGCATGCTCTATGGACCAGTAGAAGCCCTGAACTAAATCATTTAGTTCAGCTTGTTCGCTTAAATGGAGTGCTTTTTCGTCACTCTCGGGAAAAGAAGAACCGTCCTTTTTTGATACATTATCGGGTTCTGCCTTGTTATCATAAATTTTTAATTCTTCCTCCCAATTTGTCGGGGTCGCGAGAATCCAAATTTATTTTTTCTAATTCCAGTAAACATTATTTTTTATAATAATGTTATTAAAATACTTATTAATTTTTTCTGAACAATCATAACTCAAAATCTTACGTGTTAGTAGTTTTTATCATCATTTTCGCATTTAGCAAAAATTAACAAAAAATGGCTTTTTACACTACAGTCGCAAAATGACTATAAATTAGAGCCGTTAAACACATTACACTCCTTTGCATGTGCAGAGTCGGGTAGAATACTCAGAAAATCCTTTAAAATACTTTGCAACATTCTAACTAATAACCCACAGAAAATGAGAATATTATTTAAGTAAAACTTAATTTAATTTAAACTATTATATCAAACATGGACATGCCAAATTTGGTAAAAAATTGGTGTGCAACAATCTATGACGTTACGAAAAACAAACTCTAGAAAAACACGTTGTGCCATTTAAAAATTTAATGTCAGTTTTTCCAAATATATTGTTATGTGCAAAATAAAAAACAAATTATTCTTTAGAGATCTCGTAATAAATTATAATAATTTGTATGTGTTATAAGGGATATAATCCAAATCTGAGTTATTTGAGCCAATATAACTGGTCCATAATAAAAGTTTCTTACAAATGTTATTTTATTTATTCTCGACCTTGACCGGATTTTAAATCAGTTTGCATAAAGCATTCTTGAAAATAATTATCATTTCTTAGCTTCATCTTTTATGTTGCTTTTCTTCATTTTAAGCCTAGAACACCTCATCTAATTTATATTTTGAAACTAAATATTTGTCAATATGGTGTTATTTTAAAATATAGGCGGATCGATTTCCGAGAAGAAATCGTTTAAGGCTCCATTGAGATACAAAAATTAAATTAAAATATATTAAATTTTGTAGCATCTTTTGATCCTTGCTAAGTAATATATACCTATAACTTTTACTTTCAATTTAATAAACGAATAATTCCAATTCCTTTTTGAAAAAATTGGATATACTTAAAATATTAATTCATTATCCTACGTATTTCTTGTGACTACTTTACATGAACATATTCTATTGTGGGAAAATAAATATTCCTCAAAACAGCAGACCCTTGCGAGCGGTAGTTCCTCGTCGGCAGGCAGTGGTGGGAAGTGTATAAAGAATACTTACACTTTTTAATTGGGCGACACTCATTTTAACTGGCACATAGTTTATAGAACCCTAAAATTGAGAAACCTGACTCAGAAATTAACTATTAAAAAAACACTTAAAATAACGTTTCAAAAAGGCAACATAATGCTAAATTAAAGGAATAACAATTAGAACCAACAATAAAAATTAATACTTAATTACAATTAACTGTGATAATTATAATTAATTAAATTTACGCTTGAAACTGTTAAGGATAAACCCCATTAAGTAAAAAATTCACATATCCCTTCCGTGATCAAAAAATTACCAGAATATGTACAAACTATACATTATTATGGCCTAGTACTCACTACTTAAAACCGTAATAATAAGAATAGGATTAACAAAATAAGTATAAATGTAACTACATGAACATGTAAATGAAAAGAATATGCCTGGATGGTTCACTTTCAAACAAGATTATATAATAATTTAAACATAAAAGAAAATGAAAAAAACTTTTCTTAGTTAATTCAAAAGTTGCAAGAACCTTCAGTTGAACTGTAGAAAATTAAGTCATCCCAGGACAGCTCATCAAAACATTTATACACTGACTCGTATTCAAAGAGACCATGTTGTACCAGAAAGTTCCTTTTGGGGATGTAGACCCAACAAAAAATTAGTAGAGAAAAGAAAACTTTTCGTTTTCGATATTTCTTGAGAACTGCGAAAAGTGGGTGAAAGGAGGCTTCTCTAAGGTAGCCAGAAACTCCCCAGAGGTAGATGGAGGAGCCTGAAAAAATATTTACAATAACGTAGGTAGGAGTCTGTAAGAAGAAGAACAAGAATGTAAGGGAGGGGGGCCCACCATTCCCTCCCACCGCTGCCTCTGAAGGAGACAACGGTGCCTCGTGAACATATGTTTTGCGGACAGGGAGTTTAAAAGAAGTAAGAAAGTATATATAAAGCGAGTATATTTATATGTTTATTCTTATTTATTATTTTAATCTTTTCAAACTTTCATTATTCGTTCCCTTCAGCTTTTTCACAAGTTACAATTCCTTAGATAAGCTCGGTCCTCAACCAGAGGTAGCTAATACCGTCTTAAAAGAAGTCATAAGAACTCAACTAAACTTTTACATGGCAATTATATTACCAGAAAGGCAGACATCTACCTCAATAGTAGGCAACTCAATGTGCACTTATACCGCAGAGAGCAAAAAAAATAACAAATATACATTTTGAAGACAACGCCACCACGACGCGGCTTTCGACCACGAAAAGCGCCTTGGAAACGTCCACTTGACTATGAAAAGCCCCTCGAAAGTGTCCCCTTATTTATTTGTTTCTCAAATTTGTCAACAGATATCAGATAAGTCATCTTCTTCTCGTGTCTTCTCCTAATGGATGTTGGCGATCTCTTATCTGAATTGCAATGTGGAACAGTTCTCCTACACTCATATCAGTCCATTTCCGCATGTTTCTTAGCCAGTATTTTTTCTGGCCTCTGCATGATAGTCTGTAGTAGTTCGTATTTTTTATTTCTTAGGATATGTCCCAGATCCCAGATAGGCTGTTTTTCTTCGTTGGATTGTTATTAAAAGTCTTCTTCATTGTTCTGTTCTTCACAAGACATCTTCTTCTTCAAGTGCCGTACCCATATTCGGGCGTTGGCGATGGTCAGTAAGTGCCTTGAAACCCATCTTATATCAAGATGTATATGGTTTCTTGAATGCACTACACTAGACCATTATACTAGGGAATGTGTTCTACGTAGTGGTTTCCCGTTGCCTTCTACGCAGTTGTGTCGTGTAGTGTATGTGTTGAGTAAGAGGCCTTGTTACTGTTCGCAGTCGACCCCAAGTCTACGAGCTGAGTCGTTAATTTATTATCCCAACGACAAAAGGCACCTCGGGAAGGTACCGGACCAGGCATATCGAGCACTCTTTATTTAAAAAGTGCCGGCTACGCCAAGTCTCGAACCTGCGCCTTCCGGGTGGAAGCCGGCTCTCTTACCGCTGAGCCACCGAGGATTGTTATTAAAAGTCTTCTACATTGTTCTGTTCTTCACAAGACATGCTCGTTAGTAATTCTGGCTGTCTAGATTATCCTTAAGGTTCTGCGGTATATACAGATCTCAAAGGCTCCAATTTTTAAGAGCTCGAGGCTTAAGGGTCCGAGTTTCCAACCCATACAACAGTTATATCCACACATGACATTCAACGAACTTTATTCTTAGTTTAAGGCCCATATTTGCCTTGATAATTAATGTTTTGAATTTTAGAAATGACCGTCTCACAACTTCAATCCTAATTTTTATTTCATGATCTTATTAACCATGCTACACAGAAAATCAGTATTTTAAAGAAATTGCATTAATAACAAATTAATTATATAGAATGGATAACATTGTAAGATGCATCTGATTGGCTACTTGTGAGTAGTTAGTTGCCTAACTTATTTCAACAATCTGGCTCGAAGGTTAAGAGTTTAGCGTAATAACGTCACTAAGGAGTGCAAGTTAAAATCGGCATTTTACTTTCTTAGTAGAGACGCTTAAAATAAATAAATGGTAGAATTTTAAATTTAAAATGCCAAAAATTTATTGGAAAATATTAACAAATAGTTTTAATTAAAATTATTCTAGACCATTGTATTATATTTTGCTAGTAAACCGACCTGATGTTAGATTTACTAACAAAACTTAAACTTTGTTACTTTAACACTTTCGCTGCGGCGATGCCTATTGGCGTCCTCCGACTCCCTCACTATGCGCGGCTGGTGCCTTTTGGCGGTTCTGTATTGTTCCTACTTAATGCTTTAGTATTCCGTCCGCGCCTAGTGGAAGTAGTCGTATTGTCTGTCGCACATTCTAATAGTACTGAGCTCGTTCGTATTTTGGCAGGTTTTTGAACTTTTTACGACATATATAAATATGAGCGATAAAGACAATAATAAGGCTGGTCATTCGCGTGTTAAAAGAGGTAAAATAATAGTAAAAAATCCAAATCGTCTATCTAAAGATGAAATGTTACAGTTTTTAATGTGTTCAAACGATGAAGACGAAACTTCGAGTTCCGATGATGATTTTAACCTAGAAGGCGAAGTGGAAATTGATGAAAAAAATTGCAAAGAGTGAATATACTTTAAATTTTATGGGAGAGCTATTGAATGTCTATATAATATTTCTTCAATATATTTCGACATAGTCAAGAAAATATTATGTGGAAATACAATAATGCATTTTTAAATATATGCTTGCGTAAACATTTTTTTTTTATTTCAGATGATTCGGCAGAACCCGCGGAGCAAACAATCGACGAAAAAGAGGTTCCGTCCTATAATGATATAGAGTTTTGGCAAGATATTTGTGCAGGTTTGAAAAATTTTTCTTTTATGGAAACCAAAAGAATGCTTGACGACCTTCCAACAGATCCCGAACCATACAATTATTTTAGACTTTTCATTGGTAATGCATTTCTTGAAAATATTATAAAAGAAACAGACGAGTATGAAGAAAATTTGTTTTTGACAAAAGGTGATGGCGTGAAGTCAAGGATATCTCAATGCAAAGATCTATTCCAACAAGAGTTTTTGAAATTTATCGGTTTAGTGTACCATATGGGCAATATCAAGGTAAACAGACTACAGAATTATTGGAGGACAAGTCGGCTATTTAATTTGAAGTGATTTTCGGATTACATGGGTCGGGATAGGTTTTTAATAGTACTCAGGTGTTTGCATTTTTTTCAGAATCCGGAACCAAATCAACCCACACCAGATGATCGGTTATATAAAATTAGGCCGGTTATAAATTATTTTAATAACAAAATGAAGGAATTGTATTATCCGGGTAAGAACTTGTCTCTTGACGAGTCCATGGTTTTATGGCGAGGTAGATTGGTTTTCAGGCAATACATAACCAACAAACGACACAAATATGGCCTAACACTGTATATGTCAACTGAGCCAAATGTTCTTATATTAAACTTCGCAGTTTACATCAGCCAGCTGGATGAAATGGGTGGTAAGGGCCATGCACAAAAAGTTGTCCAGCACCTAGCAAAAAATTACCTCAATAAGGGACATTCTCAATACATGGACAACTTCTATAATAGTTGCCAACTAGCTAGAGCATTACTAGGTAATAAAACTTACTGTACTACTACTACTGTAGAAAAGGTGGTTCTAATGAAGTATTAAATTCAAAACTGAAAGTTGGGGAAACAAAAGCACAATACTCAGACGGTACAATGGTAGGCAAGTGGAAAGATAAAAAAGATGTGACCTATATATCTACAAAATTTGAGAATCAATCGATAGAGGTTGTCAATAGAAGAGGAAATGCTAAACAGAAGCCTTTACCATTTGTTGAATACAATAAATATATGGGAGGGATAGATCGACAGGACCAGATGATATCTTACTACCCTTCCCTAAGAAAGACACTATTTTGGTATAAAAAACTTACAGTCCATATTCTGCAGTTACTTTTGTTTAATTCTTACGTCATTTTCTGCAAGTACTCTGGAAAAAAATGACATATTTTGATTACCGTTTAGCTGCAATTGAAAAGCCACTACCAGATTTACCAGATAAAACAGACGCTAAAGTTTCCAAACACGTGCCCAGTAAAATTGAAGCAATTGACGCTACAAAGGACGCCAAGAAAAAAATGCCGCTTTTGTGCCCAAAATAAGGTTAGAAAAGACACGGTATGGAAATGTAGAGCTTGTTCGGATAAACCCGGTTTATGTTCTGACCCTTGTTTTGGTCTGTTCCACCAAAAAATTGAGTAAACACGTTTTCTATCTATAAGTTCTAATTTAAAACTATTTTTTGAGTTTTTCTAATCTACTCTCTGACAAAATTAGCCATTCTGGTTATATTTCTGATACGAAACATAAGAAATATTCTGCTTTTAGTTTTTTATTTTTAGGTTTGCTGAAGACGGGGGTAGACTTTCCTCCGAAACGTCCAGAAAACAAACATTTTTCAGTGTCGTTCCTCGGGTACCTTCATAGTGGACCCAGAACTTAAGACTATCTATTGATTTTATAAGGTAAATATATTTTATTTTTTTCCAATTTTATAAGGCGAAAAACCCAAAAAATAGTTTTATACCATGAATCCGCCACTACAATTTCGTAATTACGTTCTAGTCTAGTTTAGTTTTTCAACTTGTAGTTTGGGTTAGTTTTATTTATCCAAAAAATTTGCAAGCGTATTTTTTATCTTTTTTGTAAAAATATATTAACTTTTTTGCATATTTTTGATTGTTTTTATTATTAGATCTCTATAATTATTAAAATGTGCATAAAATTGTAGCTGACGCCATATGGCGTCTTCCGCTCATTTTAATAAAACTTTGGTACTATGCGTACGACGCCATTAGGCGTCCTAAAGTTTTTTTTTTAAATTTAGTTAGTATTTCACATTATTTTTCCAAAAGGTACATTTACAAATACCTACACACAAAAAATCTCAGTTTTCGAAAAAAAATTGATTCCGCACAATTCAAGTGTCCTCTATATCGGGTACGCAGCGAACGTGCTAAACAATCTAAAAAGAAAATAAATTTGTGTCAAAAAAAATTTATTTTTTCACATAATATACTAGAAATATTGCGATATACTCTATATTGATAACTTATATTGTTTATGGATTTTTGTTAATTGTATAAAACATTTTCCCATAATACTTCAGTATAAAATCAGAAATTAAGGCAATTTTCATAATATAATACATTCAAAAGTCTAATTTCTGCAGAACTTTTTTTCACAAATATATCTTATGGTAAGTTAAAAATAAAAAAGCTCTCTTTTTTCTGGATACGTGTATAGTAACAATATGTTTATACAATTACTGTAAAATAATTTTGGATCTTTTGAATTAATTTTTGACAGGGCGTAAATGAAAGATTCGTCATAGTCTAAACAAATAAACAAGTGCGTAAAATAAATGACCAGACGCCCATCCCTATTCAAACATTCCACCGATGCCGAGAAAATTGAGAATCTTGAAGAACATTTACACATCGAAGCCTTTTTGATTAATGGTAATCGGTGTGGAGATTTAACGCCATGTTCTATATATTCTGACCTCCATAAGACTGTAATAAATTTCAAAAATGTTTTAAATTAATTTATCAAACTGTTGCAACATGGAAAACGAATAATTTTTAATTTAATATCACATAAGTAGATAGAAAAAGAATTATTGATTACCGTGAAATGGGATTAAATTAATCTCGCGGGGTGACCTTAATAACTATTTCCTAACTATAAATGTTTAAATTTTCAAGAAGAAATTGCTTTTGATTGTCACAGGATACCCCTCTTGCGATCGATTTCTGGGCCTTTACCCTCATCAGGCAAACTTGTATCCAGGGAGATCTCAAATGCTCAGAGATCATCGATGTGACACAATCTAAAACGAAAACGTCTTTCAAAGTAGAAAGATTCCGCGGGCTAAGCATAACACTGAGCGCCACTTATTGGAGCACCGGAGAGTTCCGGCTGCAGACCATTAATGTATTATATTAATGAAACTGAACTATGTCAGAAACTTTTTTCTTATTCTTCGTATGGATACTGAAAATTTAAAAGTGATTACACACAATTAACAAACATGATTAAAAATGTATTGCCCAATAATAATTAATAACTGAGTAAAAAAAAACCACTAACCTAAATCCTAATATTTGCGATATGTCCTCACCAACTTTCAAACATCTATGTCTGTAGATAGAGACTTATGAACCAAATTTGTCAGAGTGCCCCATAAAAAACTAAGGGATGTTAAAGTGGCAAGTTCGAAAGTCTGCGTTGGACCATTAATTCCTTCAAATCACGGGTATTATCTAAGTATTCCTTAAGTACGACTCTTGCTTTACGTAGGGGCTCGTCATCATGCTTCCTTCGTAATTCAATTAAATATTGGCCGAACACAACACATCAAACATTTGTACCAAAATGCCCCTGATTTTGAATTTCGGTAACGAAATGTGAATTTTCTATACTCCGGCACCGATAGGTAAATACCCGGTATATTGAAATTTGGGTAAATACCCACGGTTTGTACCTGGTATGTACCCAATGAGTAAATATCGAGTATATTACATTTTGGTTAAATGCCATATACCCGGTATATACTCAAATATACTTACTTTATTAATTTAAGATACTCTAACAATTTGTTGTTAAATTAGGCCATTTAAAAATAAAAAGTGGCATAATAAATCGAAATAAAAACAACAAAATATGTCATTCTATTTTCTATTAAACAAGAGCATAATATTAACTAAAATGAAATGCAATAAAACCACGTTTAAAAAAGTGGTTCAAGTCTTCAAATTTAGAATCACTTGTCGATGTTGTGTTCAGTTTGGTATGTGAATCTGTATCTGATCTATGTCCATAAGACTCGTCACAATGTCACTACTTTCAGTTTCTTGTTGTTCACCATTCGTTAATTATACTGCAAGTAGAAGAGAAGTTTGAATCTCTTGGTCAATAATCTGAGCATCATCCTGAGAAATATGAAGTACTTAGTGTTGGTTGTCGTTCCAATTTATTGTACTCAAAACTGATTTTCTAATTGTGAGATACGTATGTAATCTTTCCAGCTCTTTCGGTTGTGAATCTGTTTCTTCTTTTGTGATGAACGAAAGAACTTTTGATAATGACGTTGTACTACACAGGCTTCCCCACCAAGAAACTGGAGATTTAAAGTGGATACAACTCCATTAAGAAGTTTTTAGACCATAATTTGTGTTTTGAACGATTGAGGGCTGGGTTTCGTGGAAGTAAGTTGCTTAGGAAGTGCATAGTAAGTACCAGGTATATACCAGGTATACCAGGTATATATATATATATACAATATTTCCCAATAGGTATATACCCCATATCTTCTAAACATATACGAGGTATATATCCAAATTTTATTTATTTACCCGTTGTACTACGGCAATGTTCATTTTTACGACTTGGTTTTATCGTTGCTTACAAACTTCCTTTCGTCAGTCCAATGAGTATGAATAAAAAGCTGATGGTGAGATATTCTAAATTATGCAGCTTGTATATGCAACAACCATTTGCCTTGAAAATTGGTTGCACAGAGGCACTTTTTAAACTTAGAGCAAAAGAGGCGAATAGAATTTCTAAAATGTTATTCAAAATACTGTAAAACCGCAGCTACTGAGTGCTTTTCGGAAGAAAACGCTTCTTAGTTTTGTCGCCAGGTTCTTTTCAGTCCTGCAAATATTTTTAACAGGAAATTTAACAAAACACCTCTTGAAGGATTTTTTGACACTCGAAAGTTGATTAACAACAAATCCTGTTTTTTTTGCGTGAGTAATCATTATCAAAATTACAAGTTTTCCAGTATCCAAACGATGAACAGTAAAAATTTCTGACATTTAGTTTCGTTAACTATTTCCATTAACTGTGACAGTGACACTACATCGTCATGGTTTCCATAGACTACTTATATAGTTTCATATATTTCCCAAAAATTTTCCTTATAGTTTTTGAATAAAGAAAATTAGGGACTAAATAAATTTAGTAAAAAAATAAGAGCTTACAAAATAGGTATGCTCTTGGGAAAAAATATAAATCACGTCACCATTGCCAATTTTGAAGCCAGGGGCTTTGAGACACCATGTTCCGAAAAGAACAATTTTTTTGACGTTTCGCCAAAATCACATTTAGTCTTTCGCGTTCGAATGGATGTATTCTCCACTCAAATATATATATACACAAAAAAAACATAGGGAAACTTTAAAAGCTATAAATTAAACTATACAAAGTTCTTAAAAAATGTTTTCCTAAAACTTAAAATAACAAATCTAATGGAGCTAGTCATTATCCGCAATCATTCAGTACCCCCTACGCAGTTAAATACAAATGAAAGCTGTAACATAAATAAATAAATAAATATACGTCTGCTGTTATTGTATAGACGAGGTGACAAATTTAAAAAAATAACTTGTAGAACTCAAATGGATAAACAAATTTTAATGAGTTTATGCTGCAGACATCACTGACAGAATAACCGCTACCCCCTGAAAAAATTACATTGAGTGTGTGGAGGATAAGCTTGGGAGATTACTTATCGAGAGTTAACCTCCAGTTTAGAATGCGGCTCCAATGTGTGTTTCCAGTATTGTGGAAAGCTTTAAATCAAGATGAAATGACAATTTAGTCCGAGGCACGTCGCGCTGAATACGAGATATCGTACAAAATGAAGGGGAATAATTCGTTATTAGCTTGTTCAGTTTTTAGTTCAATTTGTTATGACATTAGTAATAGTTTATTAAGATTTTTAAGAAAATATTACTAATTTTGGACAAATCTACTTAAAAATAATTTATGTTTTTTTTTATTTTGATGTTTCTTAGCCACAAACAACGTCCTTTCCGGGGCGCACAGTGGTCACACACGCAATTCTCGTGAAACAATTATTTTTAAGATATATATAGCGAAAATAATTACTCTTATTATTTTTTTAGAATATCTTTATTATTAATAATACAAGCTATAAAATATAAAGTTTATTTAGTTCCTATACAAGGTGTGATTAAATAAATTGACAATTGCTATTTATTTTTTTTTACACGACGTAAAAAATGTTTATACCTAACTGTGCTTATTTTCCAGTGTTTTAACTGAGTCTAAAATGACACAAGTGTCTTTATCCAGGGTATCATATATGTATGTGTGTTGTGATAGGAATAATTTGAATACATCTTTTAAAGTATTTAATGTTTCTTATATAGTTTTACATTTAACTATGCTTAAAATACTGCTATTTAAAAATATTGTCATTAACACTACTTAGATTACAGAATACAATTCCTTGTATAAAACATTTAATAATCTGATCATATATATAACATTACTTATTTCAATTTTAAAAACATATACAGTTTATAAAAAGAAACTTGTACTGACAATTCTTTAAAATGTACTCCATAAACTTTAAAATGAGGATCCTAAGTTCTGTGTATTTTTTTGGAAGTCGTCTTACCTAGTAAACAAATACCAAGGCTTATGGTATAGTCTAGGCAAAACAGCTTAGAAAACAAATGAAATTTTTTTAAATTTGAATTTCATCACAAACGAGTGATTAATTAATCGTCATCAATAGCGGAGACGAAATGACAAAATCAATTAACGTTTCCTTAGTTGCTTCTTTGCTTTTAGTTATGTTGTTCAGATGCATTATATTAAGAGAAATATTATTAGTTCCCTGGTTATCCATTATCTAAAATACTAGCAAACAAATAGGACGCACGAAATAAGACAAAAAAGTTCTATAAAAATGGGGCCGCAGATGTTTGGTTTTCGAGTTGCAAAAACCAATATAATTTCAACACCCTGTCTTTCGACACACTAGAAAAACAATTATTTTGATCAAATTTGTCAGATACTTAGTTATTGTAAATTTATCCATAAAAATCCTAGACCTATCCTAGGTCAAAAAAGTTTTTGTGCAAATTAAACTGAATTCCGAATGAAAGCGTATGCACCGCCCTCTGGGTACTACATAAAAATTAATACCGTGTTATGATTTCTCACCCCACAAAACACCCGGATACCCAATTTTGTTTAAAAATGTTTATTTTGTGCAAAACATATTTAAAAAACTCGAAAGTAACAATACTATTTCAACATCCTGTATATCGAAAACGAAACATCTAAGGACCCATGTTCAACAACATATTATGAGGTCAATTTTATTACATTAAATTTGATAATAAGACGAAGTAAATATGACCTTTTTTGCAAACAGCGCAAGCATGCGCAGTAACTGTGATACAGATATTACAAGAAATGGTGTATTTACTAAATGGCATTGCAGTGTTAGCCGAAGTGATCGAGAGTTTTTTATTTAAGAAAAAATATGTAAAAAATGTCGTTATTTAGCAACTTTTTCCTCTTTATACAAATTTTGCTATAATTTATTACACATATATTATAATGGACAGATATTCATATATAATCAATATATAAACTTACTTTTAAAATATATTGGTAAAAAATACTATACAACTCGTTTTATATAACACAAATTTTATACGAGAACTTTAAAGCCTGGGTTATAGATGGAAAACGTTTGCGTCTTGCGTCGTTGTTTGCGCTGTCCTTGAAGTTTACTTAACGCAAAGCAAGGGGTATGGTTATATTTCCGTTTGAGTTTCCGCTAGCCGTCGAAAAGATGGCGATCTTAACTTTAACTAACGAAAATCGACGTTTGCGTTAAGCTGCAACCAATGAAATAGCTGGATTTTAGAGGGTCTTTTAAAACGATCGTCCTTCGTAATAAATTTGACATTAATTTTATACATATAATATCCTCGTCCATTTAAAAAAACTGCTTGGGGCCATTATCTTTAATTTTAAGAAAATACTAGTAGAAGTTATGTGTATTTCCACCCCAATTAACAGACCGAATCTGCGATCTTCTTTGCCGCCTTCTCTTCAACAACTTTACAGCTGCGTCACACATTAATAGATCCACAACGCCTAGTCTTTACTAGGCATCATTACTATGATTTTTATTATCCACGATCAGTAAATTAAAAAAAAACGCACATAAACTGAAAAACAAGCAAGACAAAATTGCGTTACACAAAAAGACGATAAATATAAACATTAAAGTAAGGTTAGTTCCACAAACGACGTAAGGCGCAAACGTTTTCAATCTATAACTCGGGCTAAGAACCCGCGTAAACACTTAGCTCAAACCGACGACGCAAGACGCAAACTTTTTCAATCTATAACCCCGACTTAAATGTTGAAACTGTCATCTTTGGGTCGCTACGGTAACGACACGGTGGCCATTTTGAACTTCATTTGTTTTTCATAGGATACCTTCACATAGTCACCGGCGATTTTATTTATTGTTTCATGTAAATTTTTAGGTTCATTTTTTGGACTTACGTTCCACTAGAAGGCGAAAAGGAACCACAGTGAGGCGCACTAACGGTGACAATTCTTAATAATAATTTTCCAATTATGTAAGCAAACAAAATTCAATGTTATAAATTTTTAAAACTTAAATTAATTATTTAAATTATATAAACTATAAGATGGTCGAAAAAGGTCTCCTGCCACCTCCCGCATGGTGCGATGTACTCTTGCCATTCATACACAGTGTGCGCAAAAAAGGGATGTAACATATAGGAAACGTTTTTGTTGTTCATTTTCCAGAATATTTTATTTTTGATAAAAGTTGGTGATTGAAGAAGAAAATACTTTTGAAATCTTAAGTCTGGTAATAACTGCAGTTCTAAAAGCCTCAAAAAATCGTAACTAAGTAAAATGTTTTCATATTAGTTACAGTTTTTCAGTGGTTTTTTTTGTTCTTCGGTGTTTTTATTTTAATTATACTAAATACGGAAAACATTTTACCTTTCATTTACGATTTTTTGGGGTTTCTAAAACTGCCTTCACAGAAATTTTGTTTTCGGACATTTTTGGTTTTTCTAAGCCAATACTGGTTAAAAAAATATTAATTTAAATCTTAATTTTTTTTACATATAGCAACATTTTATTGCCACCAATTGGGTAGGGTCTAACCCCGGAAAGAGTGATCAAAGCTGCCACGTTGTGATGCGTATCATCAGATTTGCGAATAGTCAACACCATTCCTTATATAAAAAACAAATCCGGGTAGTCCGGCCATGGGTCAAATCTTTGGCAGGAGTAGGTATAACTTGGCAACTTGCTGCTTGAAGGAGAGAGTGCAAACAAAATTAACCCTCCAACTATTATTTTAAACAGGAGTTTATTTAAAATTATAGTTAGAGTATTAATTATCATTCTGGTTTAAGTATTTATTGGTGATTCCGCGAGACGAGACGGAATCACTAACTCGAAATTTTGGTCGAGACGAGACGAGACTAGGATCTTGTCAACGATAGGATACTCTTCGATAATAGTTATGGATCGCATTTATGTCTCAAATTGTTTCTCGACGATTGGAAGAATTCGTCAAAATGATCATGTTTAATATTACAAAAAAATCCAAAATTAAATCTTTTAATTATAATATTTCACATTATATATGTTTTAAAATCTTTTCTGCTTGTGACTCCCAATCTAAATATAGTCAAGTGCATAATAAATAAACGTTAATATATATAGTTAGCAAAACCCGAAGGCTGCATTTTTAGATATAGTCGTCTGCTGTTTTATTAAAAAGGCACTCGAGACTTTGATAAAAGCCCCCGTAAAATTATTCGCTTCCATATGAGCGTAATTCAAGCATACAGTTCCAGAGTAATTATATTTGAAACCGTCTGTCGTGACAAAATTACTAAGTTAAGTTAATAGAGGCGCAATCTGTTTGTAGGCTGTGCGGACATAAATCGTGTTTCCAATAAAAATTTCACTGGTCCTGGCAGAATAATATCGAATAAGGCGACTTTAAGAATGGCTTTGAAATGATAAATTATTATATCTGATATTACCACCAATAATATTATCAAATCAGTAAAAATTGGTTTGGCCCGCCCCGTATAATAGTTAATATCTGCAAAATATAGTTTAGTAAACCTTAACTAGAGACGTGGCATTTCACTTACATAACCCCATCAGGGTTCAAAATTACAATGACCCCACCATGTAAATCTAATAAGAAAAAAAAAACATTATTTTTTGAAATAATTATATAGTATTCTAGAAACATTTTTATTGATCCTTGTAAGTTTTGATCTCCTTTAGGTTTTATTAACAGACAGTGCGGTATTGTTAAAAAAAACATCTAGAAGAGATTAATTTAAATAAATGTGGTTTGGCAAATATATGTAGTTTTCGACGTATATATATGTACAAGGTCCGCAAATAAGAGTATAATCTACTATATTTCGGAACCTAGTCACTGTAGAGATTCGCGGTAAAAAAATCATAAATAAAGTAACGAATTTCAACAAGCTTGGTGTCCTTAAAGCGAGCTTTTCGTGAGCAACAAAACCTACCTTATTTGTGATGATCGTAATTTAGTATGTCGCCACTAGAGGGCATTTTTGAATCTGATGGTATTCATTTTTTTCATGAAAAATAGCAAAATAATGCCCGAACCCCGCCTCGATATCTAGTTCCTTTTTCTCATTAAATTTTCTTTCACCGATATGTTAGGTTAGGAACAAGATATCGAGATGCGATTTTCACTAGATTGTTTGGGCAGCATTTTACAATTTTTTCATGAAAACAAAAGTAATAACAATACATTTATTTTTTAAAGAAATTTTGAAATTGCTGTCGTAATATCGCGTGGCGACACACCAAACTATAATCACCACAAATAAGGTAGGCTTTGTTGCCCAAGAAAAACTCATTTCAACGACAAGTTTGCTGAAATCCGTTCAACCGTTTTGAAGTTACAGGTGTTTATTTACAAAAACATTTGAACACTCCCCACCGCTTTATTTTTAGAACAAAAAGTGTTAAACAAAAAATTCTTTAAAAAGTTTATATTTTTTAGTTTTCTAATGGAGCAGAATTCAGAAACACCAAGAAATACAAGATGGCGGCTACGCCATAGCGACCATCTTAGAACCCTCAAAATAATTTCCAGGACAATCTTTTGGCCACTTTAGTTACAATTTTTTTTACCGCAATTCTCCACACTGTGTAGTTTTCGCGTGCCTTGCGCACTTATTTGGTCTTAAGTTAAAGTTGAGGCTTATACGCAAAAAATATAATAAATGTTTTGACATTTTCTAAAAATAGTTATATATATATAATTTAAAAAATATATGTTTATCTCCCAGCTTAACCCTGGGTAATCCAAACAAATTTTATATATAAAAGATAAACCAAATTTGGCGGCTTCTACAGTTGGAAAAAAAAACTTAAATTTTTAATTTTGTTTCCAGGGAGTTGTTTCATTCCCTTAATGTAACTCTGTATAAAGAAAGAAGCTAAGCGTTATAGAAATTACGGATAATAATAAATTATACTGTTTTTTTTGACAGAAGTTTCTTTTTATTGTGGGTGTTTCGCAACTTTATTGTTGCATCCGCATATATAAATGTCATGATTTCAAAAACAGTTAAATTTAAGTACATGTTTTGCGACATCAAACCGTCTTAAGCTGGCAAAAGTGCTATTAAATTATACAGCAGTAACTATTAGAAATCTAATTGATAGCGGGTGAATATTTTTTCACAAAAAAAATTAGACCAACTTCAGGGATTAGCAAGTCTGCCTATGCAAGATCATGGTGACCTCTCACTACCTATAAACCGGGAGAACCATGTCCCAACTTTGATCCTACTCATATCCACTTACCCGTAAACCTAAACCAACTTATCTCAAGATCAGCGGCGGCTATTTGGAGGAAGTAGGGGAAGTGCCTCTTCTCTAGAAAAACCTGGCAAATTATTTTTTAACTCACTTTAAAAAACAATACAATATACTGATTTTCAATATAAAATCTTTTGAATATTAAATCTAATTCATTTCATAAAAAATTATCAA
The DNA here is from genome assembly GCA_030620095.1 of Kuschelorhynchus macadamiae. Classification (NCBI taxonomy): domain Eukaryota; kingdom Metazoa; phylum Arthropoda; class Insecta; order Coleoptera; family Curculionidae; genus Kuschelorhynchus; species Kuschelorhynchus macadamiae. Next base: position 316,602 of record JAUTXW010000285.1, read on the forward strand.
TAATTGTAATGTTAAATTTAATGCATTCATAGTATTGCCGCTGGCCACTCTTCGGAAACCTAGAGGCAAACACAAAACGAAATGATATACTTGCGCGTATTAAGCAAACCCGTATTTGCGCTCACCGAACCGGCAGCATACTCGTTTGTGTCGATCCACCAACGGAAGAGCCACCTGCGAGCTCGATAAAAATGTTCCAGCGAGAAACGAAAACAATGCCTGAAAATAATGCGTTACTATGGCAAAGAGAGTATCGCATGTACGAAGACCGCGCCTTTAGGGAAGAGCCGCAGTTTAACGCTTCCGTTCGTACTGTATGTAAAGAGTGGCCCGTGTGTCTGGTTGAAAATTAATTCGTTTGGGCCCATTAGTGACATTGTTTGTAGTTTGTTAGAAACTTCATTTTCCCGTTAGAAAGAAGATGACAAAAAGAACCTTTTAATTACGGGTCGACAAACAAGTGTGCTGACAATTAGTGCTAAAAAAGATATTAAAAATGCTGGTAAACTCTACAATATTTATTTAAAAAACTCTTAGTTTTCTGAATTTAAGTGGCTGTGTAGCAGTGGATATTTACCAAACATTTTTTGCATGCGGTGCCCATTTTAGACCTTATGTGTGCTACTTTTTTCTAACTAACACTTCCCCTATTTTTTTACCCACTAGGCGCCACTGCTCAATATGCTATAAGCCATTATAAAAAGACGAAAAAGGCCTAAAACTTTCGATGAATCTGACAAGTAGAGAAGGGCCCTCAGTCCCCAGCTTACCTAGAAGCCCCGGTTACCACAGCTACTGGAAAAACAAACGGAGAGATGGTGCCAAAAATCACTGGTAGGTCCAGGTTGCCATAAGTCGACGATATGGTTAAGAACAGACAACGTAAGAACCCTATTAGACAAAATAAATGAACTGAAAAAGACGAAGAATACATAACCCTAAAATCATGTATTATGTAGCATTATGTATTAAAGAGGAAAATATAGAGGAGTCGGCTTTTTTATAAAACCTAAGATGATCTAACACATAGTAGAATTTATAGTAGTATCGGACAGAGTAGCAGCTCTAACTAAAAATTAACGAACGAAACTGAAATAATCGAAATATATGCACTGCCTACCCCACAGGAAGATGTAGTAGTACCGTGTAGAATCAATCTACGAAGACATTACATAGGCCATGGAAGAAAAACCAACAAATAAGGAAGTCCTAATGGGAGACCTTATTGCAAAAATCTGAGCAAAACAGGAAGAAAATTAAAAACAGGTAGGAAACTACGTATATGGAGGCCATAATCCACTAAAAACACGAAATGAACGTGGGCAAGTCCAAATAAGATAACAAGAAGTGAAATCGACTAGGTACCACTAGCTCAAAAATACCATAATGAAAGATGTAACGGTCTTAAATCGATTTGACAAAACAGAACCGTATAAAGAAAACTGGAAAGGCCTATGTCCAGGAATGGATGAATGAAGGCTGAAAAATAAGAAGATTTAGTCATTGTATATTGTATCTCTCTATCTTTTGTTCCACCAAATTTGAATTATATTTAAAATATTTGTTAAAATTGTGTTTTTGTCACCAATTAAATGTTGATTTTAAATAAAAGACTCTTAAAAAATTTAGTGGCATATAAAACAGCAATTAAAAATATAAATATTTAAAAATATATATTTATTCATATGTACGTAAATGTAAATTTCCGAGATAATGTATATTTTTAACAGTTCAAAAGCCAGAGATTTGTTGTTGTTAATATAACTTTGTGCTATTTTTATGATGATTCTTCTACCAAAATAAGCGGCATCAATTTTATTATTTAATCACTTATCCCGTATTATTCTTAAACTTTTCTCCTCAAAGTAGATTTATTTTACCCTTAATATTTTTATATCTAAATTTCAGCAGCCTCAAGTAAAGAGATCTCTTTTAAAAAAAGTATAATTTCATCTAGTATTTTAGTAAATTGGGTTCTAAAACTTGAAATGAGGATGTATCGTGCGGCAGTTGATATATTAAATACGTGTCCCTATATAAGTCTCCTTGGGCGATCCCGGCAGGTTAGCAGCTTTAATTTGCTGGCCTGATATTTTCTTTTAATAAAATAAAAAGGGTAAAATACTTAAGATATAGTGACGGCAAGTATTTAATATCACGAACATAATATAAGGGTAGGGAGCAGCCTTGCATGGTCGGGAACATTGAGATCCTGATAAATGCGTTTGTCTAAATTGACAAATAAATTAGAACGAAGGTTTTATAAAGGTAAATAACTCATTACCTAAACGAAAATGTTCACTTACAAGTCGATGAGATTTAAGGATACTTACATGTAAACGAACCTAATTTAAATTTGATAACGTTTTAGGATTTTTTAATACTTCAGTTTTAACAAATTGTGGAATTTAAATTTGTTTCAAATATTTACTCTTGGTTCTAAGCTTGGAAATTTTTTGAAATTTCTATACAAGAGGAGCACGATTTCAGAAAATAAACCGAAAAATGTTAAATTTATAATAGACCTTCGTGATATCTTCAAACATAAACAGGCGGTAAAGTAGTGTTAAGTATAATTAATTTTAGGTCGGGTCGAAGTTTTTTGGTAATGTGTACAGGATGTTTTTTTTCATTGATATTATAGGGTATAGGCAAAAATCTGTTTATATAATTTTCCGAAATTTATCTTCTATTGAATCCTTCTTTTTATATATAATAGTTAATATTTTGCTTTGTCCTAAATAGCTGAAATACCAAAAAATATGTATTTTTAGTTGGCCATGGACTGAACTTTTTAGGCGTTTGTTTTTGTTTGTTCACATGTCATAAAATTAAATAACAATTAAGTATGGATTGTCAAAGGACCTATATGTTGAGCGTTACCCGGAACGGCGACAGCCAGACAAACAAATATTTCAAAGATTAAATGATAATTTAAGTGCGTATGGACATATTCGATTTAATACAATATTGGTCAAACATAAATCCTCATCAGACCTCCGCTAGGGTACAACAAGGACGCTTTGGGTTCCATATGTAGGTGACACTATGTAAAGATAGAGTCGTTAACTACAGTATTTATAATGAAAATTTGAATGCTGAAGGATACATCCAAATTTTGGAAGAATGTGTAGTAAACGAGATGGATAACATTCCATTTGCTGCAAGAAATAATATTTACTTACAACAAGACAGCGCCCCAACCCATAACAGCCATACGGTAAGGCTTACTTAACTTACTAACTGTCAATTTCGGCGAAAATTGGCTTGGTACAGATGGACCAAACAAATGGCCTCCGCGTTCCCACGACCTGATACCACTAAACTTTTATTTTTAAGGATTTATCAAGAATGAAGTATATAAAACCCCAAATAATACTTCAGAAGGACTTAGAGCAACTTTTATTAATTGCATTGGGAGAGTGCCAAAAATTCATATTTATAACGCCACTCGTTCAGTTGCAAGCCGAGTCTAAAAATGCATCGAGCAGATTGTAAGACAATTTTAGCACCTTTTGTGATTAAACAATTATGCTAATCGTTAAGTATTCAAGATAATTGTTGAGTTATTATTATAATGTTTTGTTGTTTTTTGTAGATGTTTTGGTTTATCAATGTTTTAATATTCTTGGTAACTGAGTTTTTATGATACTTATTATAAAATAAAAGAATAATAATTCATTCCACGGCCAACTAAAAAAAAATGTTTTTTTTTGTATTTTGGTTATTTAGGATAAAGAAAAATATTATATTAAAAATTCAGATTTTCTAGATAGTTAGATATAAGGTGTCCCATTTAAAAAAATGCTACTGTTGATAATATCTCAAAAATTAAAACATTTATATTTTTTTTAAGTACGCCGGATACTACGTTGGATTCTACGTAAAAAGTCATAAAACTTTTGTATTAAAAGTTTTTTTTCGTCTTCATAAATAACCGAGTAATAAAAGATAATAAGAAACGAGAGATTTTGAGAATCACCATGTATTTTCTAAACCAATCCAGTTAGAGTAGATTTCATCGCGCCATTAAACTAGACACTAAAGAAGAGAACGGGACACGTATCTTAGTTTTTTTGTATCTCTTAGTGTTTAGCCTATAACCTAAAATATCAACGAAGAAAAACTACCCTGTACAGTAAATATATAAATTATGTCATGTTTCATTCCCTAAATAAAAAGAAGGATTTATTAGAAGGTAAATTTCGGAAAATTATATAAAACAAATTTTATAAGCATTTTGAATTCGGAGCAATACTTTACCATCATTTCTCCCTGTCACATTTGATTTTTGGCAAATTTTAAAAAATATAAGCAATTTTTTACAATAATTTAAAAAAACTATATATTAAAGCATCATTTTGTTCCTTCATGTTGAATCCGTATCAACACTTTACCAGTTTATCCCATCACATCTGATTTTTGTGCAAAATAAGTCAGTAGGACAAAAAGCATTTTTGCACTGTTTTTTAAGCAATTCATTTGGCAACAATTTCGCCTCAGCATATTGGACTTCTACAAGAACTTTACAAGTTCATCTTTATGTGAGGCTTGATTTGTGCACAAATTACTTTTTAGAAAATATAAGACCGCCATTTTGTTGCGCCATATCAGATTAATATCACAATTCTATCAGTTGAACCCTATATTACACATGATTGTTGTAAGCCAATTGATTAAACAGTTTTTCACACTAATTTTTCAAAAGTTTTATTAGGTCGCCATTTTGTACCAAATCAAAATAACTTGGTTTAAATTCCGCGCACATGCTAGGTAATTAGAAACAATTAAAGTTCGTTCAGGAAAATGTCACTTTAGGAAATAATTTTTATTTTAATACCAATTATTTTTGCTTCATCCTAGTAGAAGTTTTCATAACATTGCAAATAGAAATTTTTTTAACTCGCCACATGTATTTTAAAAATACCAAGGAATATTCAATATTCCAAATATCAATAATGCATTGCTTTGAACACAGAAATGTAAGGTTAATGAAAAACGATTGGTATGACTTATAGGCTTATCACTGATAATTATAAAGATTTTGATTTTATTTTTAACTAATTTTATATCTACCAGGCCTATTTATACATACAGCAAGATTACTGCAACTGTAAATAATTATATATTTAATCCCTTTGTTGAAATACAATAAAGTAAATTTAATTCTGTTTAGAGTATAGATTTGGAATCAAAAGGGAAATACTATGACAGCAGTTCTAACCCTATTAACATTATTGAAAAGGATTTTGCCAAATAATTGGGATCGTTTAAGTCTTTTGTTACAAAAATTAAAAATACAAAGCAGATTGGAGCGATTATCATTACACAAATTTTTACATTCTACAAATGTCTGTTGAAATAATAGATAGCTAGCATTAAAATAATAAAAAATACACAAAAATGTTTGTTCCATTTAAATTTAACTAAAACTAATAATATATTTTATTGCATTTTGGTTAGATTCTAAACTTTTAGAAAATCTTCCATTATTTCAGAAATAACCGAACAACTTTGGTCACTCCAGTAACGATAATCATACAGGTTCAAGAAAATGTTATTAAAAATTGAAACCGACCTTAACAAAATGCATTAAAAAGTGAAAAATAATATTTTAATCCACCTTGAAAATTTTACTACGTGATGTCGGCGCCAAACTAATAAAGACAGTAAGACCTAATAAGCGTAGTACTAGACATCAAACCACCGAATTGACTGAATACATGATTATATTTATGTGATTAAATAATTAAGAATAAGTTTAGCGCAACTTCACGGAGTAAAATTTTATTTTTCACTTTTTAGTGTATTTTTTTCGTCGGTTTCATTTTTTTATAAAATTGTTTATTTCATCCTTTATAGTTTTATCTATACGAGTTTCATTGTACAAATGAACGCGTAGAATTGAGACGCGAGATTAACATATTAAAGAACTTCTTGTCCCAAAAAAAATGGCGCCATTCCGCCATTTTTAACATTTTTTTTGCTATGAATATCCCCTGAAAATATCATCTAAATTAATCAAACCATCGCGGAATAATCGATGTACAACAACAAAATGGCCGACATTCCGTCATTTTTAATTTTTTTTTAATGTGCATGCTACGAAACCACTATAGCAATAGCCGGAATGTCCCTGAAAATTTCATCCAAATTAGTCAAACCATCGCGGAGTAATCGATGTACAAACGCAAAAAAAAAACGTAGGATCAAACTGATAACCTCGTCTTTTTTTGAAGTCGGTTAAAAATTATAATAGGGGTAGTCGGTTAATAACGTTTTCCCCTTCCCTGTATTGTAAGCAACCTATTTTGACACTGCTTTGACAGACGTAAGTGAAAGTTACTCAACAAGGTATTGGTTGCGCTTAACGACAGGATGTAAGTCAACTTACATCTCTAGGGAAATAATAATCTAAAATTATTATAAGTAGATTTAATTTTTGATTTCATCAACATATTACAAAAATCCGGTGATATTAATTGAAATGAATATTAATAGTACAATTATAAAAATTATTCACATTATTAACAAAATTTGGAAACACGTTTTCTCGTTTCTTGTCGATGTGTATTACATTTTCTGACTCCACAGATCCTTCATTTCTAACCAATGTTTCTGTCACTGTTGAAGCACTGCAAGAGACTTCTGGCTGGGTCTTATCGTATAAAATTTCATTCGCTACTTCCTTTTTATTATTGAGGCTCTCAACTATGTAACTTTCCGCAATAGTACCGGATTTCCATCCACCATGTCGCTTGATAGCTAATACATTAACTCCCGTGTTTGCTAATAAAATTGCCGACGTTCTTCTAAAAGAGTCTCCAGTATACATTTTGAAGTTCTCAAATTTTAGAAATTTCGCAATTTTACTTGGAATTGACGAAAACGTATTTTTCCCGACAGGCCGGTATAAGCACTTTCCATTCTGATATCGCATAAAGAAGTGCGGATTAATAGTCGTCATGTGGGATCTTGTATCAATGCACTTTTGAATTATTTTGAAATGACAAATCTGAGTGGCGTCACTTTTTGTCACTGTAAATGTACGTGACATTCCATTTTTAAAGTCAGGGATGGTCACAACTATGACTTCTTGACTTATGTTAACATTGTCCATTTTCATTTCACATTAGAACGGCACGCTCCAGCAACTCCCATTACCATTACGACATTCATCAATAAGTATATATCATCGAGGGCCTCAAGCATGAAGTTATTCAAATCTTCCCTGTTAAACACATTCGATTTTTTGGGTCTATACCATCATTTTTTCTTTTCAACAATGCTCGAAGTTTTGGATACTTAGAAATATCTATATTTTCCTCTATAAAAAGGGTGGACTACAACATCGAATACCCTCAACATAAGCTATCATTGAAGTCCCTCTTCAATATAGCACTTTTTTCGTGGAAATACGCCAAAAACAAGGTTTCTGAGACTGCAGTAGTCCTCTCGCTTTGGCACCAATTCTTAAAGGATTTATATGCTGCTTCATACCTTTTTTTCGACTTTTCAGGTAGTAGTTATAAACAAGCAATATTTGCTGATTCTTCTATGTCTGAAACATCCATTTTGTCCACACAGAATCAAACAATTGGACTTCTTCAAACTTCAAACAAACTTCAAACACGGCTGCCTTCATAATTTAATGAGAATGCTATCGAATGTAATGATAATGAAAATCCAAAAATATATCCAACATTTTCTTGTAAACATACAATACAGGGAGGGGGAAATATGTTATATACTATATGGGATGTAAGTACATTAACCAGTCTCGAACTTTTTTATCAGCCCTCGCTATCGCTCGGGCGCAAACTCGTCCTCGATTGGTAAATTTTACTTACATCCCTTATAGTATAAATAACTATTTATTCATACCGAATGTTGATTTTTCTAAAATGTCAAGTAAAATACTAGAATTTGAAGTTACACATTTTCATGAGATACCTTTTAACAAATGGGGTTGCATGTCTATTACACACCTCAGTGCTTTAGTTTGGAAAATATATTTAAAAAATGTAAATTTAATTATAAAACTCGCTGCTCTTATCACCCTTATACCTGTGTTTTTCCTAATATTATTATTACAAAAAAAACGGATGAACGGATTTCAAATCAGGATACATATTACAGATAAACGTCCTCTACAATTTACCATTTGACTCATCAAAATTAGCCAAGCCGTTTAGATAATATGCACGAACAAACATAAAAAAAATTCATACAAGTCGAATTGAGAACCTCCTCCCTTTTTGAAATAGGTTAGAAATCGGTAAATTCCTCCTACCCAATTCCACTACATACAGATAGCGTACATTATATATGCATATAATTATTTGCCTATAACTTAATATAAACCATATTAACTGTAATTTTTTTTTTAAATTACTACCGAACAATTTATAAAATATGTCTATCTGATTTTTGCTTTTAATTTATTTCTATATTATTGTTTCGGATTGCAGGTAACCAACCACGTAGTGTCTGAAAATTCCCTTTATTTAGGTTCAAGTTATAGGTAGCAAAGGTAAAAACTGAAAAAAAAAATGTCCTTCAGTCTAATTAGTTAAAATAACCAATATATAAATATCTACCTAAATTCGTAACCCTGCTCTCTTCCCAGGGTTGATAAACCATAACAAATGTCTTCTGTATCTTGGTAATGGTCGATGGAGGTGCATGCATCATTTTCATTTTTGCATGAAGGCTCTTCTGAATCCAGTGCACTAATCTTTTCTGCACTTTCAGCGCCCTTTAGGTCTCTTTGGAATGAATTGTAAATTTTTAACCGACTGTAATCCACTGTGTCTTCTTTCTAATCTTTTGATAAAACGTTAGGATTCCACTCTTGAGAGTTTTGAAATGCTGTTCTTCGGTAAAGAAAATCATCAGTATCTTCTCTTTCTTAAAACATCCGCGTTTGTGTGGTTTACCTCTCTTCGATGTCCCATTTAGGCGATACATAGACCATTCTTTAGAGGAGTTTTTGCCCGTACAAGTATCTGCGACAATGCTCCAGAATTTTTACAATAGCCACTAGTTCTTTTTTTGTCACACAATAGTCGCGCTCAGGTTTGGAAAGAACCCTACTAAAGTAGCCTATTAATTTTCCTTCACCATTTTGTAGTTGTGATAAAAACCACCAATAATAGCAGCATTGCTTGCATCGGTACCTGAGATAATCATCTGGAATGGTTCAGGATATGAAAACACTGGATGATTACACAAGATTTTCTTTAAGCTGTTAAATGTTTCTTCACACTTTTCTATCCATACATAGCTGTTATTGTTTTATGTAAGTACATATAATATCCAATTTAAATTAACAAAACATTTTATGAAACCTGTGTAGTATGTACAGAGTTTCAGAAAACTTCTTACCATTCTTCAATTCCATCAATTTTTGGCAATAAAAAACTGTTTCTATGTGACGTCATTAATTCTGCGGAAGTCAAAGCAAAGTCTGGTGAAGCCATTTTACTTAATAACTTTGAGTTGGTTCTATGATGTTGTTTTTCCATATTTCCAAACATTTTATCAACTTTATGCCACTTTGCCAAAGGTATTCGTCTTGGAGGCTGTTTTATGGTTCTTCCAACGTTTCAGCAGAAGTTTTGAAGATATGACTAAGTCCTTAGGTGGGTATTTTGACGATATCAGTAAGTCATTAGGTAGATCATTTCCAGCTCTTAGATTTTGAAGGTAGGCAAGGTTGTATAGGTAAATATTATACTAACACATTGACAGATTCTTGTCACCCTTTTAACCTGAGGATAATTTTTCTCTAATCTCGAGTTGATGTTCATGTTGGTAAAATTCCTTTTGCATCTAGTGGGTAATCTTAAAATGGACCAAATTAAACAAACAAAATTACTTCTTTTTCATCCAAGTCGTCAGACGTTGCTTTCACTACGCATTCCCAACTAAATAAAAGAACTTATCGTATAATGGAACTATGTCTTCGAGACGCTGAAGGCGGAGGTAGACTTTTCGCTGAAACGTCCGAAAAACTAGGTATTTTTCGGTCTCATTCCTCGGAGACCTTTATAGTAGCCCATAATTCAAGCCTATAATTTAGGACTTCAATCCAATTTGGGTTTTTTGTAGTTCATTAGGCGTCCTTTGTGTATCACAATTTATTTTTGTGCAAAATTTGAGGTCCATTCGATAAGTAGATCCTTTGTAACATTTTGTGATGCCACCATTTTACTCTACCATATTAGATTTTTACCAAAATATTACCATTTTAACCCTATGTCTTTTGGATTTTTTGCCAAAATTTGAAGTCAATAGGATAGGTATTTTTTGACTTACGTCGCGCTCAGACATATTGTTCGGGATCTAGAGACCCTAAAACCCAAAAATCTGCAGAAATATCGAGGGTAATTTTTTTACTATTACAGTACTTCTCTCTTACAATGGAAGTAAAACATATTTAAAGGGAATTTTATGCTCCTTATTTTGGCTTTATCGTGTTTTACTTTCCTTATAAGAGGGATTGCATTTTAATCGCAAAAAAAATCACCCTCCGCAATGTTTGATGATCTGTAAGATTTGGGATCCCTAGATCTCAAAAAACATGTTCTCCCATTTCCATTTGTCTGCCTGTCTCTCGTTCTGCCTATACCCAGCATTATGGTCATAAATTAAGGGTCTGATGCAGATGGAATGGTAATATTTTGGTAAAAATCTAATATGGCGAAACAAAATGTTAAGTATTTATTTAGACCCTACTTAACGAACGGGCCTCAAAGTTTGCAAAAAAGTGAAGTGTGATAAAGGATAATCTGGTAAAATTTTGGTCTAAAGCCACTATGGCAGAAAAAAATTTCCGCCTAATGAAAGCTTTGAATTTGAAATTTTATATAAATATTAATTGTGAAACAAGAATAACCTGGTGGCATAATAAAATGATAAAATATTTGGAAAAAATCCTTGAATAAAACTTATCTTTAGCGAAGAAAATAAGAAATCTATCATTATGAATCTTTACTTTTCCTTGTTATGAATATTTCGTTTTATTAGGAATGTTTATGTAGTCATTTAATAACCCATATATACTGTATTTTCAAACATTTATATTAGGCACCGTTTTGTTCTACCTTATTAAACATTTTATTTGGCCACCATTTTGTTTTGCCACCTTGAATTAGTACCTCAACTTTACGAATTTATCTCTGTACCACATTTAAAGCTCGCACAAAATTTGAAATTAATCTATTAAGTAGTTATTTTAAGATAGCCACGCTATCTTGGATTCATAAGAAAATATTACCAGTTCATTCTTCAATACTTGATTTTTGTGCAAAATTTTAGGTAAATTGTATAATTAGTTTTTTAGTAATATTTGTTTAACGTTTCACTAGGGCGCCATCTTGTTCAGCCATACTAGATTTTTACCAAAATATTATCAGGCATCCCCTTATGACCCTTAATGTTTGACGAAAATTTGAAATCATTCGGGTAAGAGTTTCTAAGCTATGCCGCAAACTAACAAACCGACAAACAGACAGACCGACGGAAGTGATAAAATATATATTTTTTGTCATCTAGGGGCGCTAAAACATGGAGATACATGAAACCTGGTAATTTTTGTTATTGTGGCTTCTCCGTTTTAAATTCGTACCTCAATTTTAGCAATTGATCTCTATACCATAATTAATTATTGCACAAAATTTGAAATAAATCAGTAGTTTTTTCCGGTTGAAATTTTCAATAGTTTATTCCATTCCATTTTGTTTCGCCATCTTGGATACGTACCAAAATTTTATTAATTGATTTTGTCACAATACTTGATTTTTGTGCAAAATTTTAGGTTAATTGGATAAGTAGTTTTTTAGTAATAATTTCTGGAACATTTTTGTTTCGTCATACTGGATTTTTGCTAAAATGCTACCAGGTGACCACCCTATGACCCTTAATTTTATTTTTAATCAGTAAATTTGCATATACCGAAAAATTCCTTCGTATACACTTCCACTGCACACAACACATTTTATGAATTCATAATATAATGGTTTAGTACTCATTTAATAACCCATATATATACTTCCACTGCATACATAACACATTTTATAAATTCATAATATAGTGGTTTAGTACCTATAAGCTTAAAAAAAGACGAAAATTACAGTTTATAGGGTCTGTATAAACTTGTTACCTAATAATTATATGCATAAGCTATGTTATTACACTTACTATGACATTCATTTTTACTACCAGTGTACAACTATCTAAATAGAGGCCACAAATATTAAGCATTAAGTTAGTAATTGTATTTTTTTCGTTCTGCTAACTTAGTTCTCCTAAAATTATATTTGAATCTATAAATGCACCAGATAAGCGACGGAATTAACTAATTACTCCCGAATCGGAAAATATAAAACTGTGATTTATAAGCCCGAACGCTTTATGAATCGAATTGAAAAGGCCATAATTTAAATAACACAATTTAATTAAAACTCTATTATGAACTTTTTTGCTTTTAAGAAGATTAGCGTACCCCAGAAGAGAAATAAAACTGTCAAAAAATACAGGAATCTGTTTGTCGAGCAGTTTATACGGTAATAAGGTAGGATCCTAAATTCTAAATATCTTCCGTTGTTAAAATTAATGGCTGACATATCAATTAGTTATAAACCTACGCACGTATGTTGGTTAAAAATTGTTATTTATGTTTACTCTATGGTGCTCCCTATTTGGTTTCCAGCATACAATATCGATTTCACATTAAAACAATGTATTTTATACTAGCATAAGCCGTTTAAACTAAAAGATTCTCTTTAAAGGTACGAGTAAAAAAAATTCTGCCGTTTTAAAATTTACATGAGATTTAGGTGTTTTTTTATTTTATTTTACGTCTCTCCGATTTAATAACCAAAGCAAAAAAAATTAACAGTTCAATCTTTAAATGAAAGAAAAAATACCTAAATTTTAAATAATTTGTTTTATTTGATCTTGCGAGTCAAAATCAAGTCAAACATGTTTTATTATTAAAATACATAATACTTTTAACAAAGCGTTTACATCTGTAAATGTCAGTGTAAATTAGTAGAAAGTATGTAACATCAATCAAATCAGAACAACTGTATACTATACCTAAGATTATTAGGAAATACAAAAAAAGAGGGAGTATTTACAGAATAAAGGAATATATATACGGAATAAAAAAATTCAATATACAAATTAAAATAAAATAAAATAAAAATAAAAACAAATTTTATATGTCATTTAAATAAAACTAATGAAAATATCATTTATAAAAAAATCGGTAATTCGCCTTTACCTAGAATTCCACTACGTAGAAATAATTGATGCATACATTTATTTGGTAATGCTTTATACAAATATATAATCTGATTCCTAACACTGGAACCTGTGGTGGAAGATAGATCAAAATACAAGAGTTCTAACCACACTACACCACAACTTGTTACGTTCTGGACGCGCGTTTCGCTAACCAAGTTAGCATCATCAGCAGATGATATAAACAGTTTATATCATCTGCTGATGATGCTAACTTGGTTAGCGAAACGCGCGTCCAGAACGTAACAAGTTGTGGTGTAGTGTGGTTAGAACTCTTGTATTTTGATATAATCTGATATTTATTTTCATTTTTACCATTACCAAAGAACTATAAAATTTAAGCTTATAAATGAGTTGTCTGGTTTCAAACTCCCCCAAATCCATTTTTGGCAAAAATGAGGTACAGGAGCTATTTGGTAGAAAACCCTGCTATATAAAATTGAATCAAATAACCCACCTTAGATTCAAATCCCACTAAATCCACTTCCAAAGCGTTGCAGATGGCACCAAATCCGTTTCAACCAATCACAAGCCTAGATTTTGTCATGTTATGTTTTGACATTTTGACGATCCCCGGGGCTGTCATTTGCAAATAATTAGGGTTTGAAACCGATTTTTACGCTCAATATTATTGATATTCCTAAAAAAGTTTGTGAAAATATAGATTAAAATGTCTTCGGAGATACAAGAAGTGGCATCCGGTTATGCAAGAAAACGATCTCGAAACCGGGAAAGTTGGCAACGAAGTATCAAAAAAATAAAAAGGTAACATTTCCACCTTTATTTTACTACAATTTTATTTTTGAATTTTTTTTAATTTCTAGGTACTCTTCTGTAAGTTTGCCTCAATACCCTAAATTGATGTTTCATAAGGCGTTCTATTCTCAAAGTAACAAGATTCAGCAGGATAATTTTTTAATAAACTTCACCAAAATCCAAAATCTAAAACGTGTAAGAAATAATAAAAATAGTCTATCTCGAAAGTTTTTAACTACGTACTGGGTTCAAACAAAGGAGAAGGAGCGGTTAATTCCTGTGTATAAGAAAACGTTTGTCGGCATTTTTTTTTTTTGGAGAAGAGAGAGTAAAAGGAGTACTAAATCGGCATTTTCAAACTTCAGAAATGGCCACTGATAGAAGAGGTGGGGATAGACAAACAAATACATTTTTGAACAGGAGAACAGAAATAATTCGATTCATTAAGAAGCTTAAGACTTTGGAATTTCATTATTGGTAGAGCGAAAATTGCTTGTCGTAGCTACGTTACTAGTGATCTAAATATCAGAAAGATGTGGAACATGTTCCAAAGCGAGAACATTTGCGGTGAAAATGTGAAAGAGAGCTATTTTCGTTTCATTTTAAATCCTCGTTTCAATATCGGCTTTGGATCCCCTGGCACCGATGTTAGGGAAACAATTAAGAATAAAAAAGATGCATCTGCAAAAATAATGCTAACAACAGAGTTTCGAATACATAAGATTAGAGCCATTTTTTTCGAAAAACTTAGAGCAATGTGACGGCCTTTTGACCATCTCTTTCGATTGTCGAAAAAATTTGGTTCTACCTAAGATACCGGATCAAAGTACCTATTATAGTAGACAGTTGTATATTTACAACTTCACAACTGTGACTGGCAACTCACATGCTCCTCTATCAAGAGAAAACGTTAATATTTTTACCTGGACGGAGGATGAGCATGCTAAGGGTGCAAATGAAATTGCAAGTTGCATGTTTTACACGTTAAACAAAAGCCAACTAGAGGGTGTGGATACGGTGCGGCTGGTCGCCGATGGATGGATGTGGCAACACCATTTTTGCTGTCCATATGTTTCAAATGTCTGAGTAGCATTGATATTAAAACCAGTTCTATCAGAACCATCGAGCTGGTATTCCCGGTGGTTGGACATTCGTATTTTCCACCTCACAGGGTTTTTGCAATCGTTGGGAAGGAAATTAGAAAGAAAGAAGAAATTATAACACCAGAAGAATGCATTCATATTCTTAAAGAACATGACACGGTTTGTAAACTTGGCAAAGATGTCCCTGATAGTGATTGGAAAGATGTTGGTCAACAAGTTTTTAAACCAGTATCATAATTGGTATTTTAAATTTAACCAGTGCAAGAGATTCATTATACGACGCGGCAACAATTCCGCTATCACTATTCGTGGTGAGTTATTTTACCGTTCAGACACCGGAATACCCAAAGGAGTTTTCAAGAAAAACCAAACCGCTATCAATATCCAGCCAAAAATAATCCCAACTGGAGTGAAGCCAAAAGATCTAAAAATGAGGGATGTAAACAATCTGTTAAGCAAGCACTATGAAAAAGAATTGAAGAGCCTGGGAAAATTCCCCAAAAAAATGGCGACGAAGACCATAGGTTGTGCGAACAAACCGAAGGTATACCCGATTTAAGAGTTTAGAAGTTTTTTATTTACACGTTTAAAATAAAGTTTCTTTTTTTTTGTACAATAAGGTTTGATTCAATTTCAAATCACGCCTAATCCATTTTATTTAGTTTCAAATTACACTTAATCCACAGTTTCGTAGCAAACGCCACTAACCGCTATTTTTAATTGCATTTTGTGATTTTATGTCTATGTTACAAGCCGTGGTCCTTGAATTTTTGAGTCATTAATCAATCGTACAAGAATGCCGTTTTCTCAAAATTGGAAAAAATTAATTTCAGAGGTTTTGAAACCAGACAACTCAAATGAATTTTGTACGTTGGATGTCGCGGGTAATATGACGATTTTTTTTATTTGGTTTTAATTTATTTTTTTATTATTATTACTAACATCGACGACCGATGACGGGTATCACTTCGACCCTGTCCAGTTACACATTTGTTGGATGTCTATCCATCTCTGCATATTTAGTCGGGTCAGTTGTTCATCACCTGTCTATCAGTGACAATCGATCATAGTAGAGTCTAAAAAAGTTGCTGTCGGGTACTAGAGCACATTGATATTTGTAATATGGTACGTAGGTGTTTAGGAGCCCATACTTGGGGGCTAAATATTGTACGATGTTACATACTTTGATGTGTTTGCTAAGTTAGTGTATCCTGATATTATCAGTTTCCGAGAACAGCTTAGCTTACTTAGCCACTGGTTTGATGCTGATTTGCCTATGTGCATTTGGTTTAAGTCATTACAAGGGCGGATCCATGGGTGGGTGATGGGTGATCACCCCCCCCCCTCCTAAGGACAAGAAAAAATGCGTATCAATAAAATTCCTCATCTGGATTTTCAGGGCCGGTGGTTATTTTTTATACTTATCGAGATAAAATAAATATCAATATGTTGTTACAACGTCGGTTTGGTGGATGTCTGTGTCATCCACGAGCCACGCCAACTCGGTTGTTCGACTCTATAACGTTTTTGCGCACATAAGAACCGAATCTCGTAACCTATTTTATTATTAGTTTAGTCTAATCTTTAGCTTATATTCGTTAGTCGAGTGATAGTGGATTGGTGGTTGTGATGATTAAGTGTGGATTTATTAAGACTAATTCATATTTTTTTCCTAGTTAACAAGGTACGCATTTTAAGAATCTATTTATAAATCAGTCACAGGGATTTATTGTACTAATCTCAATAGTGTAGGTAAAGTTTCCGTTCCGCAGCCTAGAATAAACCGCATACACACCTGACTTTAGGACTGGGACCGTGGTGCATCAAATTAATAGTCACTAATTAAGCCAGTAATGTGCAAAAAAATATCTTAAAAAAATAAATGTACATATTAGGCGATTTGAATTAGTGTAAAATATTTTATTAAAATTTTTAGGATTTTAAATCCCAGAGGTAAGTATCTATTTATGCCATTTTTCTGGATATACGGTGATTTATGTGAAATTCTATTAAGATTTTGGGAATTAAGAGATATCCTCGGAGAATTATAAAATTTTTTACTGATATATGAATATCTTTGGAGATGTTCGTGTCGTGTATTTATAGAATTTACTGAATTTATCCGGAATTGGAA
Organism: Kuschelorhynchus macadamiae; assembly: GCA_030620095.1. Classification (NCBI taxonomy): domain Eukaryota; kingdom Metazoa; phylum Arthropoda; class Insecta; order Coleoptera; family Curculionidae; genus Kuschelorhynchus; species Kuschelorhynchus macadamiae. The sequence continues at coordinate 333,906 of JAUTXW010000285.1, forward strand.
TGTAGTTACTAGTTTGTATGTTTTCTGAAAAATGTTTGTTACATTATTGAATGAATATATTTAGTATCAAAATAGGTTGAGGCTCTTTAACACTAAAGAAATATTTTATTATTTAAGTAGGCCGAAAAATATACAGATTTAATTCCGCGGGGGTAACATATATGGAGTGGACAACTTTCTCAGAAATTTTACATCTTTATTATATATGTTGATTAATTTAAACCTACCAAAGTAGGTGCGAAAGGCTAAAAATAGGACTATCAAACCTATTAAAAAAAATGAGATGCCAAGTAGAAACCCCCGGCGCGTCATCTCACACCACACCCCCCCCCCCCTAAGCAATTCATCTGGATCCGCCCTTGAGTCATTGTGATATCCTCTTTGCAAAGCTTTCTGTGCCCATTGCTCCCGTTTGTCAGCATCAGAGATTATTATTATATCTCTGTGGTCGTTTAGAAGACCCAATGGTGTGCAATCGGCTAATTTTATTTAAGTTTTCCTGAAAAAGAACTCTCTTAATTTACTTAGATTGTTAGAATGTAGGGCTGTTACGTCAACAAGAGCTTGTTATGCTTTTTTATACATACTGCATAAAAAAACCAACAATTAATTTGTAAAAAATTATGGCGCTAATTTATTCACAAAGGATTTTTCTATTAAATGCCTGCAGGCGCCTGCCGATATCTTTTCTGGTTTTGGAAATCATATCTCGGCCACTTCGAATTTCAAACCGTTTAGGATTTTAAAGTGAAAACAAAAATGGCGCACTTGCAGTTGCCACTTGTTGCATTGTTACCAACTTAAAAGTATTCAACAGTAAATAATTTTTTGGAGAATGCTTTTTTAGAAAATAGTGCACAAAATAGAGCACAAGCCTTTGGCTCCTGTTATAAAATCATGTCTTGTGAAACTAGTATTTTGATATAGTATTTCGGCATTTAGGGACATGTGAAGATCCGATAATTGTGATTTTTTAAGATTACATTACTCCCTTCTAACTAATACTTACCTCTTGCTAACTTCAGTTAAACAATTAAAGTTAAAGTAATAATACTTTATACACACTAATTAAAAGAAAACACAAAATTACAATGAATATAATTTGCACAGACTAGGATAAATAATAGTGCAGAAGAATTGATAATAAAACATAATTAAACTGTGTTTGTATTTTGGAACAGTAGATACATTTTTAGTTTATTTTTAAAAAATCTTAACCAGTTGTTTCCTATTCAACACTTAATTACTGTACAAAATTAAACATTTAATTTGGCAGCCATTTTTTTTCAGCCATCATCAGAATTTTATTAAGGGACCCTGAAACGTAAAGATCAAAAGAAATCTAGGAGGCTGATTTTTTTCACGATTACAATACTTCCCTTTCACGAAGAAACAAAAATTAGTTGGCAATTGAATAAATTATACGAACCCTTATAAAATACTGACATTTGGGGATATTTACTTGTCACAAATGTATTATCTTTAGTATATTTTTTTGTATTTTTCTGACGTGTTGGATGCATTGCACTAAGTGCATTACAGTGATGTGCTATTTGTAATTTGTCTTTTACTCAAATCTTATCTTATCTCATCTTATCTCTTGTAAGCTTTTTTCAAACTGTAGTATTATTAAAAAATATCTATTATTTGCGCCAAAGAAATAATGAAACATAAGTATCACTCATATTACATATATTTAGTGAAAAGTTTTATTCTGAAATCCTTGATTTAGTTAAATAATAATCTCAAAAATTTGGATATGTAGATTCAAAAACTTATGCAGTGGCTTTGGTTTCAGTTGTAAAACTTTAACATGAATTCCAATCGGAAATCGCCGCTAGAGTATACCGCAGTTGCTTCGTTAGTCCCCAATAATTTATGAAATCAAACGTCTTAATATATTATTTCAAAGTTTGGATCAACAAGAACAAACCCTAACTATCTTATGTCCCAAACTAACATAACTAGCGCTGCTAAATCTTCTTCATAAGAAAGTTCTAACTTTTAGACTAGCTACTAAAACAGCTTTCTGAATTAACTTTGTCGCATAGGGAATAATCAAATTTTATGTCGTTTTAATGTAATTTTATACCGTTTAATGTTATGTTAAAATTAAAGCTAATTTCTAACTGAATTTAATTCGTGCTTTCATAAAATCTGCCATTAACCCAAATATTTACATTATTAGATACATATATACATAGTGTATATACGAAGATATTAGTTTTCTCGTGAGCTATTATTTTTTAATAATTTAACATCTTTTTATTTTATTTTTTTTACTTAGATCCGTAGTAGAGCCTCATGTATCCCTAGAAGACCAATATAAGGTACTTTGAAAATTTTGCTGTGGCTATAGATGAATATAAACCCGTTTTTTTAAAATATTTTAAATTGTGCCGTGTTGCAGCTTATACCTTAAATCGGTAACAGCGTTCGTTTTCTAAATGGAATGCCCTCTATATTATTTCATTTTTGTATTGTCCGGAAAATTTTAAACATTTTTTGTGTGTTTCCTATACCTAAATTCAACTGTGTTCGAGAAAATGGCGCTTGAAAATTGACATTTTTGACCCTTTGAAGCCCTGTAACTCCCAAATGACCTAACTTGAAACGAAATGGATTGTACTTTCTTGTCTTAGTTTTTAGTTATCTATCTCCCGACACCAATTTCGACTTTGACAGGCAACGTCAAATTTTGACACCTTCTGTCAAACCAGAAACTGATGTGGAGAAATAGATAATTAAAAACTAAGATAAGAAAGTGAAATCGATTTCGTTGTAAGTTAAGTCGTTTGTGAGTTACAAAGCATCAAAAGGTCAAAAATATCAATTTTCAAGCGACATTTTCTCAAAAACAGTTATACTTAGGTATAGGAAACATCATACAAAAAGTGTTTAGAATATTCAGGACAATACAAAAATGTAATATTATACATTCCATTTAGAAAACAGATATTGCCACACAATTCTATTCTAGTCTATTTCTAGATGGTTGGCGCGGATACAGGCCAGCTTGCTCTCCATCTTACAAATATCTTTTTAAATTATTCCTTCTCTTAAAAATCTTTGAAATGCATTTTGACTTCCACTAGGTGCCCTACAAGAGTATTACAGGTATAACGAGATGACCTTTTCTTTCAAGCTATCCTCTCACCCCTCCTCATAAGACCATTACGCTAATAACATAAAACTGGGCAGACCCTTTCTAGCGGATTTGCTAGTTTCCAAACTGAGCAGTTGAAATGAAGCAGTAAAACGGAAAACGTGGATATATATACATATATATATATATATATATATATATATATATATATATATATATATATATATATATATATATATATATATATATATATATATATATATATATATATATATGTATATAAAATTTGAGATTAGTATCAATTGTTAATCCCAAAATGTCCACTTCCTTCACTCTATTGATAACTTCATTATTAGTCTCACATTATTTATTACTGTATCAGGAGTATTTCTGTTGGAAAATAGCATTACATTGGTTTTATGTATATTGTACTTGTTCTTGTGAACCAATTCATTAAATCATTAATAGTTTGAATTATTCTACCCCTTCAGAATTTCAAGAATTTTTCACTAACGATGCAAGTCGTATAATCAGCATACATAACAACTTTAGTTCATTTATGCTTTGGGAGGTCAATGATAAACAAGTCAAATAGCATGAGATCTGCACCTGACCCTTGGGGCACTCCGGCATTCACATTCGTTTTCACAGGCTCAGAACTGCTCATACGGTCATTCATACTTACAACCAGGGTTCTGTTGTGTAAATCCTAACCAGGAATACATGTAGCTCCTTATGCCGTAATTTGAAAGTTTATTTAATAGTATTGCATGATCAGTCATATAAAATGCTTTAGACAGTTATGATGTGATAATATGCATATCACATCATAACTCTTTCCCACACAGAGGCAATTCGAAAAACTAGCCACACAATTTAAAATATTTTAAAGAGAGTTTATAATCATCTATGGCCTGAGCCAAATTTTCAAAATAATTTATTTATTGGTTCTCCAGTTTTCGGGTGTACATACGTATACTACTGTCAATTTGAAAAGAACAGTTTTGCTGAGGTGTCGCCAAAATTACATTTGGCATTTTTGAAGCTTTCTTTCTCATGTCCGAATAGAGACTGAAGTGTTATTGACTGCGTAGCTTCCTTCCTTCCTTTTATATGTTATTTATGTTTTTTTTTCGGGTGTTACTGTTGTTGCTCTAATTCCATTTGATTTTTTGTGAGTTTAGATTATTGGTTTCCAAACTGTTGGTAGTTTTAATGATTCGTCCCTTTTATTTAAACCACCCTGTTTTTCAATTTCTATGGCTCTTCTCGGATTATTCTGCTCTTATAATGCTCTCAATGGCATTCTCCCTGCAACCATTTATTTCGCCAGTTTCCTGATGATGTAGTAATATGGCCGAGGTTACTCGTTTGTTTCTTATGCTGAGTATATGCTCTTCTACTCTTGCTGATATTTTGTCTGTTAATTTGTTCCACGTATAACTTTTAACAGTCCTGACACAGAATGCTGTATATTCCATGGTTTTCTAATTTGATTTTGTCTTTTGGGTTTCCAAATAGTTTACTTATGGTGGTTTGTGAATTATGTATTATTTGTATGTTGTGTTTTCTGATAATTCTTCCGATTCTATCTGGGATCTACGTATTAATGTATTGATCACAGCTTAAATTTGTGTGATAATGTGATCTGATATGATATGAGCATATAAATATCTGTTGGTATGTGTTGGTTTTCTATACACGGTGTATTCGAAATGTTCGTTATGCAATTTTGTGACCAGAACATCTAAAAATAGAAGTTTATTGTTTTCCTTTAAATTGTATTCTGGGATGCAATGAATTTACGTGAGTCAGAATTTTTTCGAGCTCTGTATGACTATATTGCCATATGTAAATCTATCATCTATATAACGAATCCATAAGTTGGGCTTCAAACTTTTCTTTTTTTCAAGAACTTTTTTCTGGAAGTATATTATAAATAAATTTGCGACTACTGGTGATAGCGAGGACACTATTGGAGCACCATCTATTTGTTTATACATTTGAATAATAAGTATTCTTAAAGCAATATTCCGAGAGTTGTACTATATGTGCCAGTAATTTCTCATTCATAGCTATCTTATCCAATGGTTCGTCAATAGAAATACTGAAGTACAATTGGCGAAACGTCAGCAAAACTGTTCTCTTCAGAACGACGGTAGTGACCGGATTTACACTCGGAATGAAAACGCGTATTTGATTTTCTGCCAAAAAAGTAATTACGTCATAAGATTAACATCTAACCTTTTATCCTATCTTCGAAAGTTATAAATATACTTTTTACATTATATTTAGAGAACTAGGAAAACTAAAAAATTATTTTTACAATTTTTTAAAATTCCTGTTAATGACCTCAACTGTAGCAAAAAATCAAGGGTCATATTAACTTTTTTGTTTAATGAGGTAGACAAAAATGATAAACAGAAAAGTGTGAAAGACAATAAATAATACTTGTAAATTAAACACCTTGTATATTATATGACCATTAAATAGCCCTGCTTTTGCGATTTATACATACACAAGCTTCCATAAAAAATTAAGAAAAGCAGTGCCATAGATACGTGTTAGAAATTAAAATGTTTTCTCTCTCTCACTCTCCAATACGAGGATTTTGTCATTTTCCTCAGATAAAATTTTTTTATTGCATTAAAAACTACATGACAACCCTTACTACTATCATTTTTCCTATATTAATCAAACAAGTTTAATATGGTTCTATTTACTCAATAACACTGTATATCGAAAACACTTATATTCTTTAAGTTTTGTAGTTTTGCGATTTCCCATCTTTAGCAAAGTGATCACTAAACAGTCACTTTATATTTTTGACGTTCCATTATTAGAGAACGCAGTTTCCAAATAATAATAATAATAATCGGCTTTTTATTTCCAAAAAGGATTACAAAGAAAACAAAACAAATAACTTAAATATGAATAAATAAATAATATGTATAAGGGATGAAAACAGAGCTCATCCAGGCGAAATCTAGCGTTCTGGCTATGTCCACTTAACAAAGGATGAGTCCATTAACATCCCAGCAAAATTAAACGTAAATTAAGTTTATTTTAAAATGGCACATTGAATATCTACATGTAGTTTTTAATATTATTTTTGAATATTACATTTAATTTCATCAACAAATTATAGCTTTTCTTAAAATAAACAATTTTTATTAAGAAATTATCGAGAATAAAGTTTAATAATTCGAAATGAAATTCAGACAGACCGCTGCAAACTTACCCAGTCGATAAAAATCATTACCTACCTGCTATTTAAGTGCTCTTATAACAGGTGATTCTGCAGTTTATATTTGAATTTATTGAAATTATAATGCTTAAATTCGGACAATAAAGTTAACAGAGTTATATGAAAAACTTCTCCTAAAAAGAGGCGTTTTATGCTGGGGTATTGCAAATTTGTTTTTAAATCTAACATTCCTATTTTAAATATGGCTACGAAGAATAAATTTCTGTTGCAAAGTATTAGAGTTCTGTGTGGTATTTAAAAGTTTATGTATAAGGTTTCCCAAGTGCTTCTGCGATTATTCATATTAAGCCAAATACATTCTGAGATTTTTTCGGAGATATGATCATCTTTACGAATATTAAAAATTAGCCTGCAACAGGCTTTTTAAACTTTCTGTGTTCGATATTTATCGACTTCATATAAACAAGGACCAATAAATAAACAAAATCGCAATATGCAAAGTGGGAAAGAACTAGAGATTCACAGAGCAATTTTTTCATATTAATATTTCATAAATGTCGATTACTATATATTAATTTTAAGGAACAAAAGGCTTTTTCAATAATATTTTTAACGTATTCACAGAACCTCAAATATTCATCTACAAATAATTCTAAATTCCGAGCACTTGGCACGAAAGTCAAAGAAAAATTATTCTTTTCCAAGCTCAAGTTTTCTTTAACAAAATTTCTTTTATTTTTTGTACTTATGCAAATAACTTTTCAGTTTAGTTTCAGATTATGTTCTTCTGAAAGTGATTTTATAGTTTCTAGTTCTGTATTTATGGTATCACTAGCTTGTGGAATGTCTGTATGACAAAAAGAGTAATACAGTAATACAAATGTTGTTGTAGCATTTCGTTAGCAAAACAAATAAATCAATAAACATTCAGTACTAAACTTGTGTCGTCCGATAAAAGTATAACTTATCTGCAAACTTAATTATCTCTATAATTTTCACATAAATATACGTTTGTTGGATAAACATATTTTGAAATATCAAGGTATTCTTGCTTCGGGAATTTAGAGGCACGTAGACAGGTTTTAATTAATCTATTTTATGGTAGTACAGATAACTTTATAATCTTTGGCATATGGGACGGATTATGAAATTTGACGAGTTTGAAACTTAGACATAAAATATAACGCAACTACCGAAAAACTGTTTATGTATTTTGTTACATAATGTTTTAAAATGTTAGTAACGAAAAATTCTGATGGGTCTTTGAATGAACAATATATTTCAAGAACTTTTTCCAAATCTTAAAGTCGTCCATCGTTTTACAGATGCGTCAGAAACCACAGTACGTAAAGTGAATTATAAGTTACTGGTTTTGATACTGAAGAGCAGATTATCAGATCTGCAGGAAAAATAACTACCTAAAATCAAAAATTAAAGAAAAAGAATCTAGGTTAATTTTTAAATTCTTGGTTTTGTTTTACCTACATTGCTTTTTTCCTATTCCTTCATTTCTTATATTTTGTAAAACTGTAAGGCCTGATATAATACACAATATATTACAAATCAGGCTGTACATATGTCTAGAAAATAGGTAACCATACCATCCTGCATTTACGCCTTTTACAGCTAAAATTAAATAGTTCATTAGACTATAAATATTTTAAATCGTATTAAAATAGTGAAGGAAAAATAAAGTATTATTAAAATTTAAACATCCTATTTATCTTAATAGCAAAGCTGTATCGGATCTAGATTAATAACTACTTTCCTACACTTCCTATAGTTTGGCGTATGTTTTGCACTCTGCATTGAAGACATTTTGTAGAGAAATTAATAGATATTTGTTAATTTTGTTTATGCTTTTAATTGTATTTAAATTAAACTTATTTTCTGAATAAGTCATAAAGTAAGAAATTAGATTTTTTTACCACGCATTGCAATAACCTCACTTCTCTGTCGGGATTATTCACACATTTCTACATATTCAATCTATTTCAAAGGCACGTATACTTCGAAAAAGTATGTTTTCACACAGTTTTGTTTAAAAAATCCATACATCAGTTTTTTATCAAGTGCAATGAAGCATAAAACAATTAAATTGCGGTAACTTTAACTTTCATTGATAAATGGAAGTATCCATTGTGAAAAAAAGTCGTGGTAGTAATGTTAAACCGTGAGGTTCTATAATAAATTTTATCAAGGAAAGAAAAAATAAGACAATTACATAATTCAAAAATTCATTTAGATTTTTCGACGATTAGAATATAATATAAAAACACAATTAAATATCAAAATAAAATAATATGTAGAAAAACTTTTTTTTTTAATTGGAATTCAAGAAGAATTGTAATATTGTTGATGTTGTATGTTTTTAAATACCACTTCCGTGTTAGCAGGAAGCGAAGCTAAAAAATGTTTGGTTTTCAAAAATATATGAATATGTAGATATATTTTTTACATAATTCATATTATTAAATAACCCTGGGATGCGTCAAACTACGCGTTGCTTAAAAAAACGCAAGGATCGTAAGCCAGGGGAAGTTCTTAGTAGAATCAATTTACCAGTTATTTATACTTCAAAATTTTAACCTTTTAACTTCAAATGAATAATTTTGTCATTTCTAATTTTCTTTAATAAAATGGAGTTATGACTTCTTTAGCATTTTTCATGACAAATTCATACCATAAGAGAACCATAAGAGAACATTTTAATTTCTAACACGTATGTTGTGGAGGAAATAGAAATATAATGCATATTCCTATTCTCTCCACAAGATACGTGTTATAAATTAAAATGTTCTCTCTCTCCAACGCAATGCCTCAAATGCATGGATTTTGTCAGTTTCCTGAGGTAAAACTCGAATATTGCATTAAAAGCTACATGACAACCCTTACTACTCATCATCATTTTTCCTATATTAATGAAGAAAAAAAGTTTGATATCCGTGTTTCTAGTTTTTAAGTATTTAATATATTTTGTTGCTACTGAGAAAATCAGAGTTTTTCGGTAAATGTTGTTTCTAGAGCTGTTCTGCTAGTCAGCTTCGCTTTTGGTGTATGTGAAATACACCAAGATATCGGCTTTCGAAAAAGTTGAAATAAATAGACATAAAACAAGTTTCCACTAGGTCAATTAAGCTATTATCAAGATTATTATGATCTAATATGTCTGGATAATGAATACTTATTTCATTTTTCAATGAACTTTTTATGAGTAAATCGAAGACGGAACTTCCGATAGTAATTCCAATTTGACACGGTCTTATCCCAAGAATCATGATTTCCTCATGATTTTTATGTCAAATATTTGTTGGAGAATCGAAAAATATTTTCTCATACATTTTTTATAATTGAATTATTGTACTATATCCTTGCTTTCTTTAGCCTGGTGTTATTCTTGACAAAACTTTGTCCGAGAAAATTAAACGCTCTTCATTTTTCATTTCTAATTCGTTGCTTTAATTGTAATGGTTAGACCCATTTTTGTTTCATAAATACTTTTTGCAAAAACTGTGCCCCCTAAAAGAAACTTATAGGTTTTGATCAAAAATGATCGCACTGCTCAGACAAAATTGCCCTTGATTCGAAATAATTTTGAAAGATATTTCATATATTTCCCGAGATTTTAATAAAAATTTGAATACTAGCGTTCCGCTCCCAATTTTTTTGCCAACATAGTCACAACCATAGGGCCGGCAGAAATAGTTTCATTTCAAATTCTCACCGATTATAACTTATTTCTCTCTCTCTCTCTCTCTCTCTCTCTCTCTCTCTCTCTCTCTCTCTCTCTCTCTCTCTCTCTCTCTCTCTCTCTCTCTCTCTCTCTCTTTCTCTCAATACAAGTACAATAGCCTACAGCAGAAAAATCTTTACAGGGTCACGTGACTGGCATGGCTTAAAAACCAATAGCGGTTTGTGGAACTACAATAAACTAATAATTTGCTAAAAAGTATTTTAACCCAGAAATTAATTTAATTAAAATTGTCATCAGGTACCAAGCTTTTCTTAGCTTCACTACTGCATGTATTTTAATGTATTATTGTGTAATTGTTGATATGGTTCAAATATTCTAACTATATGTTGCCTTACTTCAATAAGCTGCGTTCTAAAGGAACGATGACATTAGGAGAACCTTGATTTTAATTAATTTATATATTTAATAAATAAGTTTTATGTACTTTATCTTGGACATTACGAAACTAAGAGCTTTAGTTGACCTAACTATGGTGCGACAATGTGAGTTTGCAAAACAATGGCCGTTTAAGTTTAGAATTGTCTTTTAATCACTAAATAAACAGCTAAATTTCGTTTTCCAGGGGACTTGTAATATCTAATGTAAGATACCTTATTCACTTATTTTAGATCACATGACGTATTGATCAATCTGGTTCAGTATACTAGAACATTTATTTCGGCGAGGGTTATTGAAAATCCTTAGAAGCAAAATGATACAAAAGTCTCTGAAGTAATTTTTATGACGATTACAATAGTTTATCCTATCAGAAAATTAAAATAAGTATAGAATATATCTATACTATATTAAAATACTAAAATTATAAATATTCCCAATAATTACCTAGATGCTATTATATGCTAACCTAACTTAAAGTATTATTATCTACTGGGTAATAGTCGCAGGGCGTCTCACACCCAAAAAAACTTACAGCGATTCACTAGATTTTGGATGCAATCTGGGGAAATAATAAGCTTTCGGATGATTTCGCGCTTTTTTTAATTTTCACTTGAGTTGGGCCAATTTTGTATTTAAGTATTATGAGATAAAGGAATTCTTTGAGTAATTAAAAGAAAAAGTATTCGTAAACATGTTCTAAACTGGTTAGAATTTAAGATTTTGGATATTGAAAATTAATTTTCAATATCCTAAATCTTACCCCTTAAAAAATTATTTGTTAAATTTAGCTATTAACATAGAAAAACAATGTGAAAAGTGTCTATTCTATTTTTGTTTTATAGCGTTCGTTTCTTTATACTTTACTCGCAAGAGTTCCGTCAGTCAGTCTGTATGTCTGTCAGCGACAAAGCTCAATAACTACTTATTCTATTTACTTCAAGTTTTGATAAAAAATTAAAGGTCATATGAGTATGACGTGGTAACATTTTGGTAAAAATCCAATATGGCAGAACAAAATGGCGGTCTATAGAAATGTTAAAAAATTATTACTAAAAAAATGCTTATCCATTTTATCCAAATTTTGCAGAAAAATTAAGTGTAACATGACCATTAACTTGTAAGTCATTACAGAAAACTACTGCATCAATTATGATAAAATTTTGCTCAAAAATCAAATATTATATAGAGATGAACTGGTACAAATTTTGAGACAAATTCAAAATGGCCGAAAAAAATGGTGGTCTAATTAAATGTTAAAGTATCTGAAAAAAAGTACCTATCAAATTGTTTGATTAAATGATTGATGACATCCCCATTTTGAATATTTATTACTAAAAATGTATAAATTGCACACTTTATATAGATTTGCAATTGCAAATCTGCCTCTCGATCTAGGCATTCCTAATCTGATTTTTTAAATATTTCCTAAAAATGTATGATATGTATTCTCAAATACCCTCAGATGCCGACTTTCTTTCAGCCAAATCTATATGAATATTAAAATTACGCCGCAATGTTGGCGTTACTATCTTGAATTATTAAATGGTGACAAAAATTTATGATGTGCAGTCTTAAATACCCCCAAACGCCGAATTTTAAAATTAGTCTGCTATGTGAGGGCCGCCATTTTTACCTCTCAAATATTGAAATTTTATAACTTTCATTCTTAAATGCTATTAGATACCGATATTTCAGCCGAATCTGTACAAATGACAAAATTCGGTCGCTATATTGGTGCCACCATTTTGAATATTGTTGTGCATTCTTAAATAATCCCCACAAATGTTGAAACCATTCGTACGACATGTTGACATTGTCATTTTGACACCGCTATTTACAATTTTTAAATGCTGAGATTCTAAAATTTTCCTAGGCACCGATTTTCAGTGTAATCTACACAAGTAACAAATTCGTTGGTCCTATTGGCGCCGCCATTTTCGATTTCTAAACGTTGACTAAAAAAAATCGGATTTTTTATATTCGAAACTGCATGCACGTCAAATTTGAAAATAATTGGTAACGTGGAAGTGGTGAAAAATCCATTACAAGATTTGAACCAGACATACAAACATACAATCAGACGAGTAGGAAGCTAATAAAAGGGCGTTAAAAGCATTGTGTTTTAGTTTAAAACTCTAAAAGTTTAATAAAATGTAAATAACTAACTTCCTTTTAAACTTACCTAACTTAATGGTTTGACTTCGTGATTTCCGATGTGATTTTTAACTCTTAGTATAATTACACAATTTACTTAAAAAAATATTAGAGAATTACTATTTCGCCACTCTTATTATTGGCATTAATAAAATCGGCAAACATTTGTGAAATCACTGAAAATGTTACCATAGAATGGGAAAAATACCTATTTGCCTCATTAAGGAATAGATAAGAGTCCTTCTTTTTGTCAACGATAATGAAGCATGACCCATTTCTTCATTTTCGTACATCAAATATTTAACCAGATCATCATTTTGTTTCGCCATATTGAATTCATACCAATATTTTACCAGTTTTTTTTTGCATCAGACGTAATTTTTGAGGAAAATTAAATAAAATTAAAGTTAATTGGGTAAGTAGGTTTTTTAGCTATACCGGGAACAGTCCGACCGACCGACAGAAATGGAACGATTATTTTTTTACTATTAATGATATTTCCTTATGCGGGAAGTAAAAAACTCGCGGCGTCATTGGCATCCATCAACAAATGGGCACGGCTTGGGCATGGCCATCCCCACTTCTTGTTTTATCGTAAACATTGTCCGATAGAATGTGAAAAATAAGGTAACCATGTTGGCGCATACCCCTAACGTGATTTATGAATGAATTGTGATCTCTACTTTAATTCTTACTCCGGGGTTTTGCCTTTACTTTATAACCAATCTTGTATAATTTTATTTACCCCCACTAGATTTTTACAAATTCTACAACTTTCGTATTTGTAAATTGTTTGCTCTTACTTTTGGAAATAATCGACCGTTTCTATACATATGAGTGATCCTGTATACACACAGTTATTACACATGAAGCTCTCTTTAACCCATTTATTAACGGAAGGAAGAACGAAGCAAATTAGAAACTTTTATCAAAGATAAAATGACTGTTACGAACTATTGAAATACTCTGCACAAAGGAAAACAAATAATTTAGTGAATCCTTTCAAATCTCTGGATTTATGAAGAACCGGTCATTATTCGGCGTAATATAGCTTTCAAAGCCTTAAAGGACAATCGACAATGTTGGCAGGAGTAAAGGAGCAAGTGACTTTGAAGGAAATTTTGATCCTCTCTTGAGGATTTCAATAGATGAGAACGAAGGGTAAAAACCGGTTTTTAGTTTATAAATATATATGAAACAGAAGAGGCGAAAGAAATAAAACACCTTTTCGTGATTATGTGGGAAATAAAGGCTTTATACAAATGAAATAGTTTCCTAAAATTCCTAGGATGCTAATAAAAACATAATAATAATTTTCAAGTCCGTATTTTTTGCTCGTGATGTCACAGCACTATATACGGTACTACTGGTGACCGATGCGCATTTTCATATTTCGCAATCACATTCAGCTAATTTCGCACCGCAAAAAGCGTTGGCAGTTAGTGAACATGTAACTAGTAACACATTTTTTATGAGCTGTAAAAGTAGAAAACTTATATGAATTAACAAATACGAAAAATTTCCGTTTAGTCGTATATTTTCCTCACAGAACCTACTAATTTTACAGAGTATTTAGGTTAGGTTAGTAGTGAGTGGATCAAACCGACCCTCCACTGTGACTCTGTGGTCTATTGTGGCTCACACCTATATTTACACTTTCTCAAGCAACTCTAAATCCTCAATGAGTTTTATCATTGCATTTGGCATAAGACAAAACAATGTTCAATTTTTGTTAGTAGAACACCGTGTATATTACATGTCCATCAAATGGGTCTCTTTTTGCTAGTCCTCGGGCAGCAGAATATCCTTACCGAATACGGAAAACCTGATCCTGGCAGCTGCCGGGCATTCAACCAGCATATGGCTGGCTGTCTTGTCATACTCACAATTTGATAGCATGAACTTCTGCTAGGAATATTGAAGTGTGCGGTGAGGTGTGCCCAGGCTTACTGACAGAGCAACTTTCGGCCTTACCCCATGACCACACACCCTTATTGGTTTTGGAACCGTCTATAAATAGGCCCAGCTCTCCTTTCAGTAGATCAGATTTATTCTGATCTGATTCCTCTCTCCCTGGGAAGGTCACGGAGTTGGGTTGATGTGCACTTACAGTTTTTGGTAACAGGTTCGATGGCATTCCCAACATGTAATGGTTTTTCACAACTTTTAATTGTCCTAATTGCTTCCCCTTCCACAAATAAGTGGAGTGGCGGAAATTTTAAAAGGAGTTCCATGGTCGCTGTCGGGGTGGAGCGAATCGCTCCTGTAATTGACAAGCAAGCCTGTCTCTGCAGTCCACTCAGTTTGGCTTGGGCAACACTTTGTTGTCCCTTGCTCCACCAGGCTACAGATCCATAGGTTATCATTGGTTTTATGACCATTAGGCACAGCCAATATAGCTGTTTTGATCTCATACTCCATAACCTCTCGCAGATGTTGCGGCAGGTCCACAGGGATACTTTAGCTTTCTGAATTATTTTATTCAGGTTGTAGTTCAGCGTTTTATCCAGGATAATTTTCAAATATTTCACTTCAGCTGAAAATGGTATCACCTGTCCCCTTAAGGAAGATGGTCGAAGTTTCTCCAGATTCCTTTTCTTTGTAAAGGACACTAAAATCATTTTATTAGGGTTGATGGACATCTCTTCCCTCTCACACCATGTTAGTGTGGTGTTCAGTACTCCCTGAAGGGTTGCTGAGATTTCCTCTTCAGTCTTTCCTTTTACTATGATGATTAGATCATCGGCATATGTCTGCAGATCAATCTCCCAGAGCCGAACCACAGCCACTGGCATTGGTGGGTATATCTGATATACCCTCCCAGAACCTTTTCCACAACTCTGATTTGGCTTTTCTGATTGCTTTGTTGTAATTTGTTAAAACAGTTCTATATTGGTCCCATTTATCTGATATTTTAGCTCCATTGAAGATTCTACGAAATTCTTTTCTTAATTTATTTCAGGTTATTGTACCTGTATATTTACTGCGTTTCGGCTTTCCAAACAAAAAATACAAAATCCACGTACTTATTATCACCTGTCACTACTTTGATGTTTAAGATCTATTTTACTATTTATGTTGTTGCTGTGGTATTGTTTCACAAATTTGTTTTTGTACCATAATTTATATTTTATGTTTCTGTCTAAACTAAATTATTCGATTTTGTTTTTCTATAGTCAATGCTGTTTAAATGAATTTTCTTATATGTTGCCGCCTGAAAAGAAATATAAGTTGTATATGTTTTAATTTCTTTTCCTGCTTTGATGGCGTCCTAAGAAAGGTCGAAACGTCAGCATATTCTAAATAAAAGGAGATTTTATTGGTTATCTTGAACCCAAAAAAAAATTGAATAACGTAAAACACTATACTGCTAA
The DNA here is from genome assembly GCA_030620095.1 of Kuschelorhynchus macadamiae. NCBI lineage: Eukaryota > Metazoa > Arthropoda > Insecta > Coleoptera > Curculionidae > Kuschelorhynchus > Kuschelorhynchus macadamiae. The sequence goes on from JAUTXW010000285.1 coordinate 349,880, forward strand.
AAAAATTAAAGAGTAATTAAATATATATATTTCGTCGCTGCGCCTGCAAGAACCTGTATGCTATTTATTCAAAAATAAGCTTAGTGGATCAACCAATCAATACTGGAATTCCTGGAAGTGCTTAATAGCCGTAGAAAAAAATCCTTTGGGCGTGTGCACAACCACTCATCCTTATTTTGAAATTTTTTCATACCTAACGCCTTGTTATGTTAACATGATAATCGCATGAGACAAGGTCAGAGGAAAAAGGAGGATATGGCAGACACTCAAACTTCAAAATCATAAATGGTGGCCGCAGTAAACACTTTCAACATAAAGAAAATTGACGAGTGAAACTTGTTTATGGTTTAATCGGAAGTAATCCTAACACCGTTATTATAAATGAAACTCCATATAGATTTTTGCTTTTTTTGGACTTTCTACTTTCTGAAAAATTTTAAGTGTATTCATGTCATCCTATACGTCTATGTATGTTTACTAAATTCAACCATACTAACGTTCCAAATTTCGTCTATCTGTTCTAACATGCCGCTTTGGACAGTAGTTTCGTTTTCACCCAGTATTATTATATGAGTACTGTTTTATGTTTACAAAACTACAGAAAATAAAACACAACTTTATTCAATAAACATATATAAGTAACACAAAAACAGGAAAATCAGTTCTAACATGCCGCTTTGGACAGTAGTTTCGTTTTCACCCAGTATTATTATATGAGTACTGTTTTATGTTTACAAAACTACAGAAAATAAAACACAACTTTATTCAATAAACATATATAAGTAACACAAAAACAGGAAAATCAGGAGAAACAAAAATAAATTAATAATAACACTGCAACTCTAAAAATGTTATTATGGTTTCCATCGCATTTCAGTTTGGTTTAAGTAGAGAAAAGAAATAAAATTTTTTATATGAAGCAAAATATTTATTTACCATTTTGTCTGAGTCTATACCTTGTACCAGGTCATTTTCTATAGAAATTAATGTTAATAAACGTGATTCGATCATTGTTAATCTTGCAAAACTTTTTATTAATTTTGAAAATATTCTTTCTGGTTGAAACGATGTAACAGGCATTACTAGAAACAATTGAAATGCGGTTCAAATCTCGGGTACACCCCTAATCAACAATTTTCAAAAATTAAATCAGAAAATTCCCTAATACTGTATTTTCCTTAATGTAAGTACTAATAAGACAAAATATATTTGATTTTGGACAATTATATATTAAGCAGTATAAGCAAATTCTGTCCCTATAGAATTCAGAATATTATATTTATTATTATGTAAGAGGTTTTCTCAAGGCCGAGCCCACCGCAACGTGAGCCCTGCGGGCCTTTTTGGCCGCCACTGCTTTCCTGCCGATAGATGTGTACGAAATTTTTTGGTTTCGGCGAAGAAGGGTGGCGCTACTCTTTGCTGGCGCTATTCTGTGCTTGTTCTCTTGGTTTAGGTTAATGATAGTGCACCCACGACCCATTTCTAGTCACCATCCTTGTCCGAAAAGGTTTTCCTTCTGCTTCATACCGGCGCAAAAATTCTTCACAGACATCAACGCGTCGTTGTCACAGTTCTGGGGTCTATTGCTTGGCACCGAGCATGATGACATGATTAATCTCAATTGGTTTTATGCCTTGTGTGCAAGAAACGAATAACAGAACGCTGTTCCTCGTTCGTGCAGGGCTCCAGTGAAGCCATTTTTAAAATGTCAGTGTGACAACACTTTCAATTTTTCCGACGATATGTCATTAACATAGTCTTCCAGCTCTCAAAAAATTATATCTGCCAACTTGGTTTGTTCTCTCTGGTTTAGGTTTATGATAATGCACCCACGACCCATTTCCAGTCACCCCTCTTGTCAGAAAAGCGTTTCCTTCTGCTTCACATCCACGCAAAAGTTCTTCACAGGCATCAACGCGTCGTTGTTTTAGTTCTGGGGTCTATTGCTTGGCACCCACCATGCTGACACTCTATGAAAATTGAGGATATCGTGCATAATGTGGCGTACATAACCATGACTCATGATCAAAACTAGAGTGATTTCATCCAGAATATAAGGACACTAAAGCTTCTACTGCCGAAATGGATTCAGGCGTCACAACACGATTTCCTTGGTCGGTGAGAATCGTTGGAGTAACAAACATGAATTTCCATATTGTGGCTTCATTTTACGATTAATGTCAATCGGTTTTATGTCTTCACTGTGCAAGAAACAAATAACAGAATGCTGATCCTCGCTAGTGCAGTGCTCCAGAGGAGCTACTTTTAAACTGGCAGTGTGACAACATTTTCAATCTTTCCTACGATATGTCATTAACAGAGTCTTTCAGCTCTCAAAAATAATGCATCTGCAACTTTTAAAACAAGGTTCTGTTTCTGCGTGACTCAAATTTTCTTTTTCACTGATAATACAAGGAATCAACTCGCAGTATAACAGTCAACAGCGAAAGAGTTTAAAAATTCTTTTAAAGTTTAAAAAGGGGAAAGAAACTCAAGGGTTTTAAAAAAAATCAGTTTTCATAAATATATTACAATTTTTCCAACTCTTTCTTATAGTCTGTTTCAGAAATCTATAGGATAATAAAATGGGGAATTCCGACTAGTTTGGCTGAATTTCGGGGTCGTCCATAGACATAAGTAAACTTTGTTGAGATTTTATTACTCTATAGAATACATTTAGTACTCAGTGCATATATAATACCATAGTAGAAATAACCTAATAGGTCCACTTCTTAACAAATCTTTTGATCTGGTTCTGCCACTTTTTTTTTCGCCTCGCGCGATCACTGGTGCCTACGAATTGTTGCTGAAGTTTCCGAAAGCCGCGGCCGGCAAAGGGAAGTCGGGCACTAGCCAAAGATGTATTTAGGAAAATATGGTCACAGAATAAAATAAAAAATATCGTTTGATCATCATCGGGTGAAAAATTACGTGAAAACGGAATATTGTAAGAACCTTTCATGTAAGCAGTAGTACTTCTTCTGCATCTGCAAGACGAAAACAAATGCGGCAAAAATATTATTTTTCTTTACCTAAATCGTCTTAAATATCTCAAGTTTCTCATAACGTGTAAAAACCAATTTCTATCAAAAAATATCTCGGTATGTCTAGTAAGTCACGAGGAGATAACTGATTTTGGGCATAATCAAGGATTTAAAAGGGGCATGAAAGGTAAAAAAAAATTAGTATTTTCTTATTACGGATTTTTGGGAATAAACACTTACGTTACGTTTCTAAATGCTTCCGGCGAACGTACAATTATATTTTCAGATATTTTAGAGATGCAAATTTGTTAATTCTCACTGAAATAAACATATAAATTTAATTAAATTTTTTGGGCACTCAGAAACAGATTTAAAATTTGACACGTTAAATTTTCCATTGAAATAAAAAATAGGTTGTACAATTTATTTAACATTTTAATTCAGAAATTGGTAGGAGTTTAAAAAGGGGAGAAATAAAATTCATATCTACATACCAAATCCTAAAAAATCATGCATTAAATATTATTGTTTTAATTAAAATACTACTACGTATATCAATTTTAATTTTAACTTTAACATTCATTTAATGTTTTATTTAATGTGCTTTTAGTAATATATCAGTTAGGGTTTTTCTACGTATAATTGTTGTTATCTAAATATAGAATCAAACATCACATTTGCTACTCTACGTGTGTTCCTGATCTATTTAGCATCATAATCCAATATGATTTTCTCTGAAACAGTGTTGTCAGTATTATAGATAATTGTAAAGAACCTTTTCATAATTAAGTCTTTACTAATGAAACACTTTTGCACTTGTAGCTGGATTTCCGCAAACAGAAATATTTTCTATTTGCTGTTACGCAAATAATTATCATTCAATTAAACTGAAAAATGTTAATAATTACTACTCATTTATTTTCAACCCGTGCTGTAAAATGTAGGCCAACAGCGGCAACGCCGCGCGCAAGCTCGTTCGTTATGTTTTGCAGATAACATCACAATACGGGTTATTAATTCATAAAAACTTCGTGGAGTATATTATAGTATTCTACGCCGTGCGTTGTTTCTTCAAGTCGGAACTTGTACTTTTTATGGATATTTAGTGTGTTTTGTATTTTTTTGGTGATATAACTTTTTGAAAGTCCTTAAAATGGTTCTCCAGTGTCAAGTTTATGAAAAACTAGAAACTTTTAAGCCGGAATCGTCCTTTCACAGGTTGGTTAGGTTAAGGTTATAACGCCATCTTTGAAATGAAATGCCAATGATGAAAAATTATTATTCTTCACAAGTCGTTTGTTGTGCAATTATAATACCAATGTTAGTAGATACAACGATTAAGCTCTTTGATAAAATGTACTTTGTAAAATTTAATGATTTTTTATTTCGCGGCGGCCAGAGTTAGAGGATGAAAATATCAAAAGACTATATTTTCGTGATAAGTGTCGAATTTCAAGTCCATGATACATTTTTACTAAATCCCAGCATTTCACTATAGGTTAAAACATTTGTTTGCAAATATTATAATATAATATTTGCAAACAAAAATATTATATTTCAGTACGATGACAAAATCTATACCTTTTTTAATGCTCTAATTTCATGAATCGAATTAATAACAGGTTTACTTGATATAAATTAAAAATAATATATGACAGAGATTGGGTCAGAAACTTGCTTAAGAAGGGGTCAGACCTATTAGTTATAAAATGTATTTGAGTCTGAGTCCGAGAAAAGGATCTACTGCAAGAGTCTATTGAATAATTCAAACGTTAAGCTCGTTTTTAAAATACGGTGAATATAAGATTTTGTAATGCTATTTTAGAAATTAGAGGTACTGTTGGTAGTATATTTTCAAGAAATGACGAAATCTAGGGTAATGGCATGTTTTATTTGTTTGTTATTTGCAACTTATTAATATGCTTTATTAATATTTTAAGATAAAATTACTATAGTATTTCAAAATTTATTTTTCTTTAATTTATTAAGCTGCCATTTTGGATGCGTACCAAAATTTTACCTGTTGATTCCTATCTAATACTTGATTCTTGTGCAAAATTTTTGATAAATTGGATAATAAATTTTTTAACATTTCACTACGCCGCCATTTTGTTTTGCCATATTGGATTTTTACCAAAATGTCACCAAGTCATCACCATATGACCCTTGATTTTTGACCAAAATTTGAAGTCATTCGGTTAAGTAGTTTTATAGTTATGCCGCGAACAGACAGCCAGACAGACAGAAAGACAGACCGACAGAATTGAGAAAACATGTTTTTCGGCATCTAGGTACCCTGAACCGTAAAGATCTGAAAAAATATCGGAGGGTTATTTTTTCACGATTACAATATTTCCCTTTTACCAGTAAAAAATCAATTTGTTTTAAATCATGCCCAAAATATAAGTGTGGCTCAGGTAGAAACTCGTAAAATATGCTGGTGGTGAAACAAAATGGCGCGCAATAAAAATATTTGAAGACACTAAATGACTATGTGCAAACTAAATTGAGTTCCACTTGACTATTCCTAATAAAAGAAAGATTCATAACAAAAGAAGTTCCGGGTAAAGGAAATGTACTAATTTTTTTCAGATTCATAACAAGGGAAGTTCCGAGTAAAGGAAATTTACTGATTTTTTTCTATTTTTGTTGCTTCAGAAGTTTAAAATCAAGCAATATGTAATGCGGCGTTCGCGTGTAAATATTCAGATTCACTCTTATGGTTTTATTATAGAATCAGTAGTACTATTAAATAAATATAAGCATCATAAAGCATTTTAATACAAAACATGTTGAAGATGAATTTATTTTAAAATTTAAATATTCCTCAAACTCCGACCCGCCGCCGCTGGCTCCAAAAACTCTCTGGTCGGAAAGTTTCCACAGCGATGTGGAATGTATATATATGTCTTTGTCTGACACCTGGGCAATGATTGATACACAACAAACGGGTATTTATGAATGAAAGGTTGTGTTTCCCCTTGCTTATATGTTTAGGAGTGAATCAATGAAGGTTATATAGTACAAAAAATGTGGCAAGTCAAAAATGTAACCAGTCAAGCTTTTATCGAAGGCCTTTCAACGGGTACTATTTAGTGACCTCTGAAAAATGGAAGAGACTAATAATTGCACACATTGGAAGCGAAGAAGGATTTTTAATAGAAGTTTTGCTAACTTTTCAGTCGGGTTGGACGGGACATTACCATGAGGACACGAATTCGGATGTTTTCGTTTTCGAATGATAAAATATATTGCGGCTGATTTGGTAGTGGGTATCGATAACGCAAGCTATCATTCACGGCTCATAGATAAGACACCAACTTCATCTTCGAGAAAACAAGAAATTATCGACTAGCTAACAACCAAAGGTATTACGTTTGAGCCCAACTTAATAAAGGAAGAACTACCAGCAATAGCAAAGTAATATATATAGCAGAAAAATGTAATGTAATTGTGCTGCGCTTACCGCCATATAATTGCGAACTAAACCCTAGAGAACTTATATTCGACGTTATAAACCTGCATGCTCCCTGAAAAAATATCAGAGGTAAAAATAAGCTATACAGACCATGGATTACTCCTAATATTAGATTAATGCAGAGGCTTCGTAATAGGGCCTTAAATAAGTTTAGAAACACCAAAAATTGGGAGGACTGGAACACATACAAACAGTATAGAAATCTTACTACTAGCGCAATCAAATCGGAAAAAAAGGCTTATTTAACATAAAGGTTTGGAGTGTGCAGTAATAAAGAAGCATGGCAAGAATTAAAAAAAATATTTCTAAAAAACAAAATATACAATTTTCCAATTCCTTGCAAAATGTAGATGAACTTAATATTTATTTTACTAATATAAATAAAAATAACAATAAGCCTGATGAAGAATTTATTAGGAATTTTAAGGAACATAAAATTACACAAAATGAATCTAAATTTAGGCTGATAACGCAAGATACAATAATTTCCATTCTAAAAACCATAAAGAGTGAAGCATCTGGAGCTGGTAATTTAAATATTACACTTATTTTACTTTGCTGTCTTGCCATAATTAATCCACTAACTCACATTATAAATGTTTGTTTAGAAAAAAATCATTTTCCACATCAATGGAAGGAAGCCAATGTTATTCCGTTCCCTAAAGTTAGAAATCCTACTGAATCCGTTCAATATCGATTCTTCCAGTTCTCTCTAAACTATTAGAAAAAATTATGGAACAGCAAATAATTGAGTATTTAAATATTAGTAATTTGATCCCTGAATATCGGTCTGGCTTCCGTAAAGGTTATGGTTGTGTAACCGTATTATCTCAGGTAACGGATGATATATTTAAAGCCCTTGATAATAATCTAGCTATTGTTTTGCTTCTTTTGGATTTTACTCAAGCTTTTGACATGGTCAACCATGAAATATTATTGGCTTTGTTGCAGTGTCTGGGTTTTAGCGATTCTGCGGTGGCACTGGTGTCTTCTTTTTTGTCAAACAGAAAGCAAAGAGTAGTACTTGATTGAGGATATTATTCATTTAAAAGTACTGATATAGCCGATGCCAGTAGGTGCATTAACGCGGATTTGGACACTTTATATAGTGAAAATCAAAAGCTCCTCTTAAAGATTAACCCAACCAAATCAGTAGCTATTCTTTTTGTAGTGATAACAATTGAATGAATATTTTAGATAACTTAAATCTACACGTAAATAACGATCAAATAGATTTTAAAAACTCTGTTACTCATGTTACTCTTAAACTAAAAAGTGGATATTCCGCCTTAAAAACAATATTTTCGCAAAGGCACTTTTTGAGCTATAACATTAAGAAAATGCTTTGTGATGCACTAGTGTTATCAGCATTAAACTTCTGTGACACAATCTATGGACCTTGTCTTGATAATGCCGATGCTAATAGATTACAAAAACTCCAAAATTCCTGTCTAAGGCTTATTTTTGGTATAAGAAGACGTGAACACATTTCCCATAAGTTAAAAGAAGCAAATTGGTTAAATATGCACAATAGACGACTTTTACATGCTCTTGTCCTTTTTTATAAAATTCTTAAGTTTAAAACTCCACCATATTTCCACAAAAAAATAACTTATCGTACTGATGTGCACAATCTTAATATAAGACGAAAAAATCTATTAACTATACCGTGACACAACAAAGAATTTTTTAAAAGGTCTTTTTCTTATTTAATTGCACATTTAATAAACAAATTCAAAATAAATGAGTTTACTGTCTCAGAAAAAGTTTTCACGAGAAAAACCAAACTACTTCTTCTAAACCATATTTAATTGATTGCCTATGCCACAAAATGCTAAATTTGAAACTTAATACTTTCCTTTTTCCCTATCCTTATCTATCTTCCATTTTCCTTTTAGTGTGTGCTTTTTTGCTTTTATTTTTTTTTCAATTTTTTTAAAAAATTTAACTGCTAACTGCTTATTAATTTCTTTTTTATTTCTTATATTTTTGGCCTCAACAGAATCCGGGGAATGAACATCCCCTGAAATCTAAAAACAAGGCCCGTTAGTTACTATGATTATTATCATAATAATAATTATTATTTTAAGTTAATTCCTTGTCTGTATTTAAGGATTTGTAAGAAGACAAAACAGGACATCTAAAATGAAAAATGTTATGCTACTGTTTAATCAAGCTACTAAGAAAGTAACACCAGAAAACTGACGAAAAACAGTCCAACATGTGATTAAACAGGAGAAGAAAATTTGGGATCTTGACAACCTGATCGATCAGGCGGTCGAACCTTTAGTTATAATATCAAGAGGTGATGACAATTCCTCAAATGACGAAGAATATAACCTATTATAATTTAATTGTTGTATAATAATTATTTTATCTGTATTTATATATTATGAACATATTATATATAATTTTGTTTTGTTAAAATAAAATTTCGTTGCACGCCTTATTGTGTGTTTTTCAGTGTTTATGAACGGTTAACACTAGGCAAAACGCATGAATTGGTCCAAAACCCTGTGGTTCTACTTGCACTCGATGAAAAGAAGAAGACATTTTGCAATGAGATGAATGGCAAACTGTGGAAGTTGCATAAATTATTGGTGGATCACCTGATAGACTATAACTATTTGTATTTCTCAAATTACAAGCTTTTTAATAGTATATAATACTTGTGCACACATACACATTGGGAGTTTAGTTTTAAAAATCACGTTAAAATTTACTTTGCTACGCTATTCTAATGCTAATTTTATTTTAAATGTAATTCTAGTTGACTAAATACTAGATGTAATTCAAAACTTAACGAGATATTCTGTAAATTTTACCAGGACTAAATTAAACTCGAACACACTTTCGTAACATTAAACGTTTTAATTAATCCTTACTATTTGATTTGGCATTTCATTTCTAAGGCTCAGTGCACCATATAATTTTAGTATACAAAAAGAATGTTCCAATGAAAGGTCGACTAGAGAGAGATGCTTCATTTATTTTAATACAGCTTTAATGTTCTAATGAAAGGTCGAATAGAGAGAGATGCTTCATTTATTTTAATAGAGCTTTATTAAAAGCTTTAAATCTAAAGCTCTGTAGTTGTTCTTTGTCTTTATACACTGTTGATTACAAAACTGTGAAAAAAGTATATTACGAGATGTAAAGAAGAAAATAGTATATTACATAACAAGTGTTGAAAACGATTACTTTTATACGAGTAAAGCACGAGGTAGGTACATAATTTTTCCTATGAACGTGCATAAATTACGTACCTATGTATTAGTAAATGCAGTGTAATGAGGAGGGTGAAATGAAGTAGGTTAAATTCTTATTAGAATTGATTACTTCAAATTAGCTTTGATCACAAATTAGAAATTTTAAATATGTCAAATGTGATTTTCAGAATTCCTAAGCTGCATTAGTTTATTATATACATCTATATAATATATATATATATATATATATATATATATATATATATATATATATATATATATATATATATATATATATATATATATATATATATATATATATATATATATATATATATATATACAGTGTGTCTACTTAAGTTCTCTACATATGGGAAACTTTTTTATTAGTAGTTTTACGGAAAAAAGTTACTCTTTATAAAAAGTTCTGCTTTCTGCCAAAATAATATTAAAATATTCAAACTTGAGATTGCATATACAGGGTGGTCAAAAATTCCAAAAAATCGAAATTGACTCAAGAGAAAAGTACCTTTAATTTTTATTTTATAGCAAAATGTAATACAAAATCTTACTTAGAATAAAAAAACATATCTAGCACTAGATTCGTTGCTTCCTATCTGAAATCACTTCTTAAGGAATGTAAAACTTTGGCTTCTTACTGGCAAGTCCAGTTTCTTACTTTTGTTCCTACCTACATACCAGCAAAATTTCCTTATTTATCGATTGTTGATAATGGCATTGTCACTGCCATTGTCAACCACAATATTGTATTACTTTATTGAAACATCAGTTTGAATATTATAGAAAAAAGAAATGCCGCTGAAATTAAGCAAAGAAGATAAAATTGAAATAATTTTAATTGTCAGAGAAAATTATAAAACATTTCGAGAAGCTGCAGACATTTTTAGCAACAGACACCCCAAAAAATTATACATTTCACAACAGTGGGGAATATTCTAACGAAATTCAAGACTTTTGGAAATGTAGACAATAACTTCACTAATTTTAATTCTAGTAAACATTACATGTAAATAACTTAATTAACAATAAAAACTAACTGTTCCGTCACTGCACATTTGCCTCAACATATCCACCATCTCTTTCCATACAGATAACCGTTCTTACAGAAAATTCTCTTAAAACGTTGTGTGTCTCTTCCCTAATTACCCTCTCCAAATGATCAACATTCTGAAATGGCCTCTTTAGATACACTTTCTCTTTTAAGTAGCCCCAAAAGAAATAGTCAAGAGGGTTCAAGTCCGGAGATCCAGCTGGCCAGAAAATATCAGAATACCTGTCGATTACTCGTCCATTAAAGATAAAATTTAAGTATTGTCTTACATCCTTTGCTCCGTGGTATGGTGCGCCATCCTGCTGGTACCATATATGGAACCTCTCACTTATGAGTAGTTCGTGAATAAAATCGTACAAGTAAGTATTTAGAAAATCCAAGTAGCGTTGACTATTTAAACTATGTCGAAAAAAAACTGGTCCAATTACTCTATCTTTATAAATTCCGCACCACACATTTGTTTTGAATGAATACTGATCACGAGTTTGTGTAACAAAATTAGGATTAACGTCACTCCACCAACGACAGTTTTGCGAACTTACAGTCCCATTGGAAGTAAACGTTGCTTCATCGGTAAAAATAATGCGTCTTACCATAAAAGGATCATCTAGTATCAGACAGCAAAACTCGAACCGTCACTCAAAGTCTCCTGGTCTCAAGGTATGTATAAATTTTGGTTTGTAAGGTCGAAAACTGTTTTCTTTTAATATTTTTGAAACTGTATCTTTACCTACGTTATTTGACAATGTTGCTGACCTTTTTCGTAGGGACTTTTTACGGTCTTCTATTACAGAGAACATTACTTGATTTGTAGTTTCGTCATTCGCAACCCTTGACCTCCGTTTCTTGTTAAAGTTATTTTCTACATTTCCAAAAGTCTTGAATTTAGTTAGAGTATTCCCCACTGTTGTGAAATGTATAATTTTATCGGGGTGTCTGTTGTTAAAAATGTCTGCAGTTTCTCGAAATGTTTTATAATTTTATCCGACAATTAAAATTATTTCAATTTTATCTTCTTTGCTTAATTTCAGCGGCATTTCTTTTTACTATAATATTCAAACTGATGACAATGGCAGTGACAATGCCATTATCAACAATCGATAAATAAGGAAATTTTGCTGGTATGTAGGTAGGAACAAAAGTAAAAAACTGGACTTGCGAGTAAGAAGCCAAATTTTTACATTCCTTAAGAAGTAATTTCAGATAGGAAGCAACGAATCTAGTGCTAGATATGTTTTTTTATTCTAAGTAAGATTTTGTATTACATTTTGCTATGAAATAAAAATTAAAGGTACTTTTCTCTTGAGTCAATTTCGATTTTTTGGAATTTTTGACCATCCTGTATCTGCAATCTCAAGTTTGAATATTTTAATATTATTTTGGCAGAAATCAGAACTTTTTATAAAGAGTAACTTTTTTCCGTAAAACTACTAATAAAAAAGTTTCCCAGATGTAGAGAACTTAAGTAGACACACTGTATATATATATATATATATATATATATATATATATATATATATATATATATATATATATATATATATATATATATATATATATATATATATATATATATATATATGTATACAATAATACCAATGTCATTAACCAATTAATCAATTAACCCGCACCATACATTAAAACCAAATCGCACTTGCAGTTTGCGTGACTTCCGTAGTTGCAGATTTTCAATGGCCCAATAATGGTGATTCTTTTTGTTAAAAACTCCACAGTTGGCAAAATGAGTCTCATCTGACCAAAGGACTTTATTACGAAAAGCGGGATCTTCTCGACATCTATCGATATACCAATTACAAAAAATAATTCTTCTTTTTTGGTTTTTGAGGTATTTTGGAAAAACAAAAAAGTGCATTTTCGAAATACCCTCATAATTTCTTTATTTTTCAAAATATTTCTAATCCGTAGAAACATTATTAAGGCAACTTTTTACGTACAATACGCCTATTTACTAGAATTTTATTTGCAACGTTTCGGTTTTTTAGAACCACCATCGACTTTGCATTTTCTTATGGCCAGTATATACGACATTAACAGCTTTTAAAAGAGTATTTTTTTAGCGATGTATAACACTTTATAACTAATTTAGTGTTAAGATGTAAAAATTGCGCATTGAAAATTAATAAACATTTTTTTGAATTATCCAAATAAGAAATTAAAAACTAATTCCCAACATTTAAATTTTCTTGTATCTCTTAAGGTGTACATTTATGAATCTGGCAATCCCAGTATTGGATGGCATCTTCCCAAATGTATTAATCGCCACACATTGTATTGTGCATTTTCCCTGTTTGTAGTTTACAAAAAAAAAACGACGATGAAGTGAGTTCCAAGGACGTAGAGCTACATACATATTTCCTATAAAATGTTTTGGAAATATGAGTTTTTGTATCAGGGATTTTGATGATTAGTAAGGTCCCTTTGTCTTCAATGTTATTAATGGTTAATTTAGTAAGAGCTTCGCGACGTCATTCACCTGCCAATCCAATAATGGTGGCAACTTTAATCATTTCACGAGAAACAGGAAACGTATAAAATTGGAATATTTCCACTTTTTCAAGAGAACTGTAACCTTTAAATTGTCTGTAACGCCAAACCAGTCCTTCAGTGTTGAGTCCCTGTTATATATAAAAAATTACTTGTAATTTTACCTGTTAAAATATTTGCAGTTATTTCCTTTTCGCCTAGGTGCCTAGGAAAAAAATCGCTGTTTCCGCTTTTGAAAAAACTTTGGGTTTTTTGGACGGTGTCCTACGTTTTTCCCATTCAAAAATGCTGTTGATTTTGGATATTTACCTATATCTACATCTTTCTTTGTTTGATGAACAAATTGAGAATTGAAAAAATTAACCATAGCGAAGAAGATTTGCAGGTTTCAGATTTTTCGCGTAAATAGGCTAGAAATACTTCTTCTTTAAGAGATTTTACCTGCTAAGCTGACTGCTGCAGCTTCAGCTACTTTCAGGAATTACATGTCTATGTCTTGCATGTTGAGTAGCAAAATCGTCTTTTAAAGGCACAACTAGAAATTATTTATTGTGACGATTTAATTAACGTTATCAGACCTTTTATTCAAATTATTGAATGTCAACACACTAAAGAAAGTTATGGCATTAAATAGCGAGCGTATAGGGTAACAAGCGCTCTCTACATATTACATGCAAAAATAGAACTTAATTATATTCCCCATCCCCAAAAACTTCTAATTACCAGTGTTTATGTCGATATCTCAAAAACAGCTTGAACTATAGAAAAATAACAATTTCAAGATTTAAACTTTACCATCCTGTATCTCATTAATAAGCGACATTTTACAAAGGTGCGTTTGGCCCAATATCATTATTATGACGAGTTTAATGTAGGATTTCTTTTTGGTGCATTTATTACAGACCACCCTGTATTTCTCTTTTCTTCAGAAAACGGTTTGTTATAAGGTAAGTTCTGGGTACTTAAGTAAAAGATAGGTAACAAAACTTTCCTCGTAATGAAACTTTCCCTGTCTCAAGCTAACTGAAATATATTAAAGGGAAATTACTGCAAATATTTTAACGCGGGAAAGTATTGGCCACTTAAGGCGAAAAACGTATATAGCCGTATAATTTAAGATGTGTACTAAATATGTTATTCATTTTATTATCTAATAATTACATCGTTATTAATTCAATAATTAAAAATCTTGGTTAAATAGTTTTCATATTTAAGCATTGAATGGTACTGATTTTAGAACGTACAATCCAGCAACACGGAATAAATCTTACTTGCCGTAGAAATTGTTTTGCTACTGTAAATGGTCAAAAAACTTTATTTGTACCTTCTTAATCGAACGCTGAGATTTGTTTTATAGCGTATAGGTAGCTCCAACAATTTACAGCGAAATATTTTTAGATAAAAGAAAAATTAAATATAATTTTTATCACTATTAATGCGTACGAGAAACAGGAAACGTATAAAATTGGAATATTTCCACTTTTTCAAGAGAACTGTAACCTTTAAATTGTCTGTAACGCCAAACCAGTCCTTCAGTGTTGAGTCCCTGTTATATATAAGAGTTTCTTTTGCTCTAAATTACTTGTAATTTTACCTGTTAAAATATTTGCAGTTATTTCCTTTTCGCCTTTTATATTATGCATTAAGTTATTACTAAATAACAATATATTTGCATATACAAAAATCTGGTTGTGAAGGATTTCATTACGAGGGAAATTTCGGGTAAAGCCAATTGACCGATTTTTTTTTATTTATTAAAGAACCTATAATCAGACATATTTATTAATAGTCAATTAAAAGTGTAGAGTCTAGGGCATTCAATTTATATACATAAAAATACATCAAATACAATTCATAGATTTTTAAATATTATTAAAACAATAAGCAATTAAATGTTTAGGCTTTCTGTCGGTGCAATAATTTTTATGAACAGAAAAACTTCTTTCAGCATCAGTATATGGCTAAAGCTTCTACAAAAAAACTCTAGTGGAAAACCTGAATTTTTATTTTGGTTTCTATTTTACTACTGTTTTGGACTTGCTAATTATTTATTAGGGTACTATTATTAGAAGTTGATTTTATCTATTTTTTACCCTATTGAGCATGTAAAGGAGGGTAATATAGTCACATATGTTCGTATCATTGTTATCACATGCTAAACGCCTGCATCGATTTTCATGAATGAGGCATCAAATAATTGGTCCGCATCCCGCGAGTGTCCACAGCTAAGTTTGCTTTAAAAATTAAACTGGTGGAAGTAGTATGCCATTTTGTGCAACCGATTATAATTCACCGAGATAGGTATCAGATTAGAGTTCATTAAGGTGATTTTAGAGTATTTTTAATAATATCTGAGTAAGAAGTAAAGGTGGGAAATGTCTTTCTAATGTATACCTTCCTTATTCGGTTCTAAGCACACATGTTTTTATTTTCTAAATAATTAATGCTTGCCATCAAGGGTGTATTTAGCTTTTGTTCATGTGCGAAATAATGACCATGAAGAGTTAAAGGAGCACGTCATAATTTTAGTCGTAATTGGATTTAAGTCCGGACTTTGAATACAGGTAAAAAACGAATTCGAACAACCCCAACACAGACAATATGAAAACAGGAAACATAATGTAAAATATAACAACACGATCAGGTGTGGATTTAAGAAAGTGATTCCGATTGAGTCCAGTGTAACAAAACGTTCTCGCCTCTTTCACACATTGCCCTGGTTCTTGAGATTTTGATTGATTTCCGACGTTTCGCCTTCGATTACACAAGGAATCTTCAGCGATCTTTACTTTACGAGATCGGAACAGTGAATACGTTTCCTAAATGCCCTAAAATACTATACTAAGCACCTTTTTTATATCTAGATGAACGAGGAACTCCCACCATTTGTGCGTCACTCACAAGGCAAGTAATCTTTCGCATATAAGTTATCGAAAATACTTGATTCGCTGCAATAGCGTATTTCTATCGCGGGTTCAGCTACTAGTTGCATCCGAAGTTGCTTAATCTTACTGATTATCTATAATTGGACTAACGCAAGTTAACGCCAACTCAATAAAATATCTTCGGCTACTACGTCTTGAAGGAACAAC
This sequence comes from Kuschelorhynchus macadamiae, assembly GCA_030620095.1. Lineage (NCBI taxonomy): Eukaryota > Metazoa > Arthropoda > Insecta > Coleoptera > Curculionidae > Kuschelorhynchus > Kuschelorhynchus macadamiae. The sequence continues at coordinate 366,223 of JAUTXW010000285.1, forward strand.
TGGTCAATAAAGTTTTCTTTTATTTTAATGGACTGGAAGATATCATAGCTATTACTAATCCTTTTTAATACTATGAGAACAATAAACAACATAAAATAGAAATTTTGTCCTTAAGAATATCAATGCATTTCACCAGCATTTACATGTTAGTGTAGATGTAATTGCTTTAAAGCTGACACCCATAGATTCCAAACTGTATAACTTTGCTTCCGATATAATAAATAATCCCCACGGATAAAGCCAATAACGGGTATATGTCCGCCTGCTAACTTGGCGATAGTCTTATGACTTGATAATTCCATAACTTAAATTAATTGTTTGAAATAACTATCAGCTATTGCAGCATCGTAACAATCACGAAGGAGTTGGAATTTAAATTTATTATTTTCTTATTTGTTAGTCGTTACTTAATACCTCTAATTTTGTTTCTTTGGATCGACCGGCCGTCTTTATGCATATATAAAAATCTTTCAATAAAAATTTATACTCAAATGTGCTATGTATATACACCCACGGCACTTAGTTTAGGGCAACTAGAGAGCCTTGTGAATAGGAAATAAACTGCTGGCCATTTGCTTTGCACATCTCAGAATGTTTACCCAAATTTAAAGTGGAATTTTTCAAAAGCTAAAAACGTTACAGGGATGCGGTTTTCGATGTTTAAAGGGTCTATCTATCTAGAATTGGTCTATGCTGCCTAAGTTTATCAAAATAGTCCTCCGCATAATATATAGGGTGTTATATAAAATTGTGCAAATTTTACAAAAGTTCGTAAGTCCCGAGTTTCTGCAATTTTCATTTTGTTTAATTTTGGGAATGTTATGATATTCTACGAACTATATCTAAAACCAGTTTAGCGGGTTTTTAAGTCATTCATTTGGTTTTAATATACGGGGTAAATTTAATCATTTCTGACCTTCCAAAAGAAAATAATTTTTAACTATTCTCTTATTATTTAAAATTAATAATGTTTACATAATTTTATGTTAGTTAAGATTGCGTTAATCAAAGAACTACAGCTGTATTATACAGGGTGTTACACAATTTTTGAATCAGTAACATAACAAAGTTTTTGCAATTTTTTGCTTTCAAAATAAGTTAAGCTAATTTTCATTACGCTGAGATTAAAGAAAGAATTGGCTAATGCCAATATAATAATATCAACTAATGTTGATACAATCAACAACATCGAAAACCGCAGATGTGCAAAGCAAATGGCCAGCACTTTATTAAAGCTAAGAGTTTATTAGCTCAGTGTAATATTAATGAATGGGACGCAAACGTTGAGCTCGTCTATAATTTAAATGGCCAACTTCTATACCTCTAGTTAGACCCAAGCCCGATTATACATCGAATGAACAGTTTATAAGAATAAATAAATTAACCACCTCAATGTGTTGGTGTCGCCGATAAATTAGATTGCACGCAACAATTCTTTGGCTCGACATTGCCAGAAGCGAGATAGGTCTCTACCTTTTAAAGAGACAAATAGGATTACCGGGTAAAAGCTCAAAAACCGATCAATCAACGAATTTAACCAGAAGTGCGTCCCGGACGGGTGTTAAGCTACGGGGAAATCTCTCAATGTATCCCAACATCGCAATGCAGCATAATTCGGAGTATAATCTGCCAGTGATAGAACGTAATATTTTAGTACGAATATGCGACATGAAAATGTTTTGGTAGTAATAGTTTCGAAACTTCTAACTGGTTATTCGTATCCAGATTTTTATTCCATAATAAAAGTTGACTTATAGAAATACATCACGTACTTACATACACTTATTACACCACCTAAAAAAGCAAAACCAGAAGAACGCAGTGAGACCGCAGAATCATTAGCCTTATGGTCACACACTTAAAATGTTTCTGAAGAATATAAAACAAAGAATTTTTTGAAAGCTAGAACAGAGCCTTAATGATAACAGTTCGGATTCAAAGAAGCTTAAGGCACAATAGAAGTGTTGTTTGGATTCAATGTACTGATCCAGAGAAAATGCATGGATGTGAACCAACACAGATATGCTTGTATGATGGATTGCAATAAGGCATTTGGCAAAGTGCACCATAATCGTCTCATGCAATTCCTCAAACAATTCAAAGGCTATCAGAATAATAAATCGTCTAGACAATAACCAAAGAGCAGTTGTGAAACAAAAAAACCGATACAGGGTTGTATGTTTTCTCCACTATTATTCAACCTATACTCGGAATAATTATCGGGCATCAAAGTCAACGGAAATTATATCAAATTTTCTGATAACACAGTGCGACTAACGGAATGTCTGGAAGATCTTCAACGAGTATTCGACCGGGTAGTGGAGGTTAACGAGGAGAATGGCTTACCATGAAACGTTAAGAAGAATTTATGATTGTATCCATAACACCACAAGATCAACATAATCTAACATCATATTGAAGTAGTAGAAATAGAATAGGGTTCAAAAATACAAACATTTAGGCCCAATAATCAATGAAAACCGTGAATACACCGAATAACTTAATTCAAGAATAGAACAAGCAATAAGTGCATTCAGTAGAGACTTTAGTTTAAAAACAATGGTCTCTTATGAAACGTATTTTTCGTTTTGATGTACGAAATGGGGTCAGAATCAACAAACAAAAAGGGTTGGAGGCAAGAAGACTACAATACCTGGGTGACATAAAGAGAGGGGACGTATATAAATTGCTGCGACTTATAATGCAAGGAAAAATACTAGGAAAAAGAGGTCAAGGGAGAAGACGCATATTATCGTTAAACAATCTGAGAACATGATTTAACTGCAGTTCCACCGACCTGTTTAGAGCAGCAACATCCCAAATTCGAATAGCTGCGATGGTTGCCAAACTTAGTGAAGACGGCACATCGATGATTATAGAGTATAATCAATTTTATAATACGGTGAATTATAACCATGTTTGCCGTTTATTAATGTTAAAAGTGACAAATCGGTTAATATGTCGCGCAGCCGGAATTACGATATTCTAGAGTGAATCATTTTAGACTATCGGGTCGCTAATGTATTGTTAAATTCGTACTGAATGAAATTTAAGCGGCAGAGCCGTAATGCTCCTGAATTCCTATTTCTTTAGCAAAAGAAATATACAATTTGCCACTAGATTCTCCATTACTCGTAGAACTAGTATGCAAAAAAGAGTTCAACAGACACATTCTCTGACCTCCAAATTTCTGCAAATATTATTAAAATCGAGAGTTTTTTACACAGCTCGAAGATACCGCTTTATAATTAATAATGCGTAAGGAAATATATACCAGATGACAGAACATAGGTACACGCATATTTTGTCTTTTTAGATATCGTTTTGAATTTTGGGTACATCAGATAAATAGATACTCAATCTTTTGTAGTTTAACCGGAAATGACCTGGACTTTAATATATTATATAGAACAATCTTTGCTGATGTTATTGTATTCAGAAACATAGAAATAAGAAGTATTTTTTGTCTTTAACTGTGAATGTCAAACTTCCCAACGAATATTTGGTTGAAATGGCTTCAATCTGTCCTAAAAAAGCATGAATTATTAGTTGACAGTACTTGGTTATAATGTCGACCAAGTATGACTCTTGTCTTAAACTGCTGAACTGGCAAAGCCTGATTCATTTTTCGTTAACTAAGTAGTTTCCCCGATAAAAAATTATGTACTTCGGAGGGGAAATCGAAATATTGTCGTTAATTTGACCATAAAAGAATAACTTGTAGCCGATTGTTGGAAACGTAATTTAATGTAGAATTATTTAAATAAATAAAATACACAGGGTCCAATTTATCATTTGGCAAAAAAATTACATTAAAAGTAAAAATTTTTATTTTTTTTTTGAATAGGCGCTTATTTAAAAAAAAAACATATTAACATGCTCTCATGATTTTTCTGACTTAAGGAGTGTTATCAGGCTACTTTAACATTTTTCAGTAAAGGGGTTTTAGTTCTGTAATAGGCAACCTATAAAAATAGTAACTTGCAATAATAAAAGAGCAGCAGTCACTTCTTTAGTACCGGGTGTTCAATCCAAGAGTGGTCTGCGGCCATAACTCGATAACCATTTATCACACAAACCTATAAAAATAGTAACTAATTGTAAAAATGTCCGTTACGGGGCGTAACAGCAACTCAAAAGGAGAAATGCCGATTTTCACTCGAATTTTCCTAATTAAGGCTTGTCGAAAATATAAGCATTCTATTCTTCTATAAGAATTCTATTCTTCGGACAATTATGTAACTTTTTGCTATTTATCATTTTTTTCTGTTTTCAATAATAAAATGGTGGTGGGAAGCCCAACTTTTTTTCTTTTAAATGTTTATTTCTCTGTTTTGGATGTGTGTGTGTGTGTGAATTAAGTTTATTCGGCACTAAAATAAACCAATTGGCCAGCATTTAGACTATCCCAACCATCTGGATAGATACTTAAAACTAAACTCTATGCCATTTTTTTCATAAATTTTATTTTCTAAATTTTTTGAAATAAAATAAACCTCATATTCTAAATTTTTTGAAATAAAATGTTTTTAAGTCGTTCATTTTTTATTTTTTTTCTGCATGTTTTATGTTTTTTGTAGACAATTATTTTTATTTTTTTATATTTGTATATTTATACTTATATTTTACTTTTCTTTCCATTTTAATTTTTAAAAGGTGTATGATGGCTTATTTTTAATTTTATCATAACGATATGGTTGTATATCATTTTACAGATGTGTTTATTTTGCGAGATCATTAAAACGTTTAACTTAATGGGAATTGTAACAAAATTTTTCAATTTGTGGTATAACAAACAGTTTTCTTGTACGTTGTAGGGGCAGCCTAAACTCGCATGTTGAATATCTCCTATTTCCCCACATGTACATAAATTGTTGTCATTTGTACCAATCTTTCTCATATATACAGGACAAATGGCATGTGAGCTCCTGATTCTACAAATTATTTTGTTTTTATTATTTTCATTTAGAAACCATGTTTTTTTATTGATCATTGGATTTATAGCTTTATAGAGCTCGCCTTTAATAGTGCTCTGGAAATGATTTTGCCAATCTACTAACCGATCTACTGCCTAATTTTGGTTAAGTCCAGCAGGACATTTTACCCAAACTAGAGAAACAGACTTATTATTATCGTTGATTAGTTTAAGCGTTCTAAGTATATTTAGTAAAAGATGAGAGGAAATTGAGGCATTTCTAATCTTTTCCAAAGCACTTTTACAATCAGAAGAAGAAAATATTATTCTGATAATTTTGACAATATTTTAATGCCTGCTCTATTGCTACCCGTTCAGCTGTATAAATAGATGCATTGTCGCATAGTTTGTATTTACATTATATAAGTTTATTGGAATGAAAAAAAAGCGCAACCCACATTACTATAGATTGATGATCCGTCCGTAAAAATATGCTTATAATTTAACCAGGTTGTGTTGATCTGTTTACTAAATTCTGCTTTAGTTACCAGTATATTGTTAGCTGCAGACAATATGATAATTTTTGGATTATTTTCATATGATTCATAAGGAATTTCATAACAGGGTGATGTCTGTGCTTGGAAGAAATTAAAGTTATTTTCCAGTATCCAAGCACGGCTATCTACTAACAATGGAACTCTTTATCAATTGTAGAATTATTCCAGTATCTGTGGGTATAGTTAAAAATAGTCAAATTATAGATTTTATTGATTAGTTCACTCTTTTTACTCATGTGTTTAAGAAGAATAAACTTATTGCTTAAAAAGTTTCTTTGCCAAATAAGGGCGGCTCCGATGTTTCGGATTCTATTATGTTAGTTGGTGTACTTCTCAAATATCTCACACATAATCGAAGGCTCTTATTTTTAATGACTTCCAACTTCTTCAAATGTGAATCAGCTGCTGATCCATAAAAAAGGCTTCCATAGTCCAAAATAGATCTAATAAATGCCCTATTTTGGATGAACCGATTACATTGAACTTGGTGTCAGAAAAAAATTCCTTTTCAGTGGTCACTAGATGGCGTTTTTCGTAATTCTTCAAATAATACGATTTTTCTCAAAAAAATCAAATGGTTTGATATGACTTTTATCTCATAATTTAATTGAAGGTTATAAAAGGTATCCAATAGCAAATTAAAAAATTTAAATTAAAATACTTGATGATGGTCGCCCGAATCCGACACATCGAATTGAAAAACTAATCTCACTCATTTTTAGAGGAATAACACTGACTGACAACGATGAAGTGAAAATTATTTTCATCTATCATTTCAACTAAGTCAACAATTTTTTTTTTTGCCTTGAGCAGAGCTTATTTAGCCACGAACATTCAAGATATAAGTAGAAAAATTGCAGTCGTAAGAGAAACCGAATCCTAATCTAACAACTCAAGATCACAAATCTCAGAATAGAACGATAGGAAATTTTACACAAGGTCACACACTTCTCGCCCTGGTGCCAATTCAGGACTTTTTTATTATGTAAATATAAACACACAATACAGGAAGGCCCGGATAGTTAGCTTGAAGGTTACAATAGGAAAAAACAGAGGATTCACAGCTATCTAACCTGTTAATGTATAAAAATGTATGCATTTATTAAACTCCTACGCTGCATCTTTTTAAATACTCTAAAAAAATTATTCCAAATTTCCTATTCGAAATGACAGTCTTCATTAATTGTAGGTGAGACATGGGAAGTAAATTTAATTTACCCAGTTCAGAAACAATATATGCCACGGCAATTGAATTTTGGTTGCAATTAAACAGTCGGTGGTTAAGATCGTCATTGGTCAAATTGTCGCAGGTACAGGATGGGCTATTAGTGAGCTTCATTTTGAAGAGGTGGCTATTGACATTTGCATGTCCAACCAAAAATCGAAAATAAGAGACAGCCAAATGTCTAGGAAAATTCATTTTGTAAATTAAGGGTCTCTGATTAAGTTCTGGGTATAATTCTGTGTATACATTTCCTGCATTTTGGGCGTATTGTTTATATTCTTGTTTCCAGTTCAGAAGTGATGTTTCTTTTATATAAGCGAAAAGATCTGAATAGGGAATACTTCTTATAGTGGTTTCAGAATTGCAAGCTTCTTTTGCAGCTTTGTCCACTTGTTCGTTACCGGCTATCCCAGTATGACCTTTGACCCAAAGAAAAACGATGTTTACTTGTATGGAATATAGTTTCGAAATGAGGTGCAGAATCTCGGTAATTACAGAATGTTTACAATTCTCATTGTTTTTGATGGCCAACAAGACTGATTGAGAATCTGACAATAAATCAACATTTTTCATATTTTTGATGACATAGTCAAATTCCAATGCTTTGAGGATAGGAAAGGCTTCAGCTGTATAGATTGACGCCATTGTATTGCATTTAAATTGTTTGACCATGTTTATTTGGGGTACTGTAAAGGCACAACCTACACCAAGTTGACTTTTTGAACCATCTGTATAAATTTGATAGTGATTTTGCAGTTGTGGTAAATACATCGGCTAATGGTGGGCTATTTTTATTAGCCCAAAAGGGTATAGTTAAGTTTGCAACACTGACTAGTTTTAACTATAAGAGTATTACTACGGACTCTCATATTTTTAATCATAAATTTTTCAGCCAGAATTTTTCGACGAATACACAAGGGTGGCTCATCACACTCTGCCAATAGAGCCTGAACCAGTGAAGAGCGCATTGCTCCTAACACAAGTCTTAGGGCTTTAAACTGCACACAGTCAGCTCTTTTGAGAAGCGATTTGGTCGCAGAACCGTAGAATATCGAGCCACTATCAAGTATCGATCTAATAAAGGCCTTATAAAAAATTAGGGATGTCTTCTGATCAGATCAGACAATTTTAGAAAAACTAACACAAAAACTTTTATGGTTTTTCAATCATTTTAGGCTTAGTTGAAGTGACAGATGAAAATAATTTCCACTTTATCATTGTCACTTTTTCTCCTCTACAAACTGGTGAGTTTAGTTTTTCAATCCGACGTTTTGGTTTCGGGCGACCATGATCAACTTTTTAAATTTAGATACGGACCTGGATTTTTTACTTCACTATTCGATACTTTATATAACCTTCAATTAAATTAAGGCAAAAAAATCATATCATACCATTTGTATTTCTTGAGAAATTTGTAGAATTACGAACAAACTCCATCTAGTGACCAAAAATAGAATCATCCCTCATAGCTCTACGTAAAAAGCAATAAAAGGCACTTTTTCTGATACTAAGTTCAATGTAATCGGTTCATCCAAAACAGAGATATAAACGTTCGAATGAAAAAAAGTTTTGACTTTCCTCACTTCATTATTAAAAAAAAAAGACAAATAGCAAGAAGCTGCATAATTGCCTAGAGAATACAATGCTTATATTTTTACATTAATTAGAAACATTCAAGATAAAAATTTCCAGATTTTTCGCATAAATATTTTTTCCCCTGGACAACCGGTACAGTACTTTGCGATACAGTCGTATTTCCCAATAAGGCATATTTAGATTTGAAAAAGAATAATTGAAAAGCACTTATTATTAAAATATATCAAGGATTAAATAAACAGATATATATTTGAGTTAACTAGATCGTTTTTCAAATTTGTATTTAAGTAAACTCAGCGAGTATAAAAAAAAACATATTTGAAACTGGAAAATTAAACGTTAATAAAACATGTATATTCGTTTTTGTAACCGATGTTGTAACATTTAGCAAATATATTTTTGTCACGTTCTCGATGGTAGGTGTGACCCGATATTTTATGTGTGGTCTGCAAACCGAAATAGAAGCATATATTTCACTGTAACGTTTAATGGAACATGTCCAACATATTGCTTTTAAATATATTATATCAGTTTAATTTACTTTAATTGATGAACTATCGATATTGCTTTGCATACTGGGTAGTTTAATCACAACACATATTAAATTAGAAATAAAAGGAAAAGGAAACTCGGATTCTTTAAAGTAGGTTTCCGTCCATAGCCTTCCGGCTTAACAACAAATTGCCTTTATCTTCGTCTTTTGTTTTAAAGATATTTTTTCAAGTTGAACCCTTGGGCAATTTCTTTGAGCTGGAGTAATGTATATTATTTAAGAAAAACAAAACAGCCTATTCTAAGAAAAGAATATGCTTTTTTGTTATCTTGTAGAATAATTTGTGGCATAATGTACATTCCCTAGAAGGTCTTGTATATTATATGCCCATCAAATGGATTTTCTCTTGCTGACTGTAAACTTGTATATCTAAAATATATTCCACCATTGACAAAATAGTTACGGATCTAGCTACAATTTTCAAAATATCTTAAGATCGTCTACATTAGTTGAACCTTAGTAAATCAGTTGGTATTCTTTTTGAGTCCCGTAACTCTGCATTAGATAATTCAATTGTACCCTTGAATAGGCAAGGAGTTGAATATACTGATCATTTAAATAGCTAGAGCCAATTTAGATTGTAAACAGAGATTGCTAGAAAATATAAATTAATTACTCCAAAGGTTTTATTCGTTTTTGAAACTCAACTCACCAATTAAAAGATGCTGGTTGGCTAAATTTGACTAACTAACGTAAACTTCAGTTTATCTGATACATATTATTTATACCTACACAGCAAAATAACAGTTCATTTCCATTAATTTTACTTTTGTTAATTTTTTGGCGGTTTATGTAAATCCTTATAACTTCAATCTTTAAAGTAAAACTTTGTAGGTACGTCACTAAATAAATATCTCAGAAGATCCCGTACAAAAATTTTGACCTGCTTCTCATATTTACGTTTCCTAAGTGATTTGGGCGATGTTCCGTGAAATAATCTTTAAATCAATTTTATTAAGAATAAACTTTACAAGGTGCTACAAAACCCAAGAACCATGACTTAAAGACATTTATTAAACCGTTTGTTAAGCATGCCCCTTACAATACGAAACAATATTTTACCAATATTATAAAGAAATTCATGAACGATAAAGATAGGGTGCCAACTAAATTTAAAAAGAAAAAGAACCGTTAAAAACATAACTAAAAAACATTATAAACAATAATTACTATCTAAATAACTAGCTATTTTGTAACAATCATAAACTGTGGAAATTCATCCAAGGAAGTTTGATAATAAACATACAATAAACAAAAACATAACAAACATAAACATACCCGAATATTTATATGATTCAAATAGTATTTATAAATAATGCTGGCTCGGGAGACCTTGTTCTGCTTTTTCCGTTAGATGGCGCGATGAGTTTTCAGTGAAATTATAATACGGGGCGCATTCACCACATCGTCCAGAAATGTATTGAAAAAAACATATTGGTTTTATAGAAGAAATACACAATAAAACAATACGAAAAATAGTGTTGAAACTTGAAACAAGGCTCTCACGAAACTTATATATATATATATATATATATATATATATATATATATATATTTATATATATATATATATATATATATATTTATATCTATATATATATATATATATATATATATATATATATATATATATATATATATATATATATATATATATATATATATATATATATATATATATATATATATATATATATATTTATTAGTTAATATTCAAGCAAATTTAGCTCAGAAGAAAAAAAATCTATCACGATTGTCTAGTAACCTGAATGTTTGTTGTGCAATGAAACAATTTCTGTTTTAAAAGATTACAATGTGAAGCAGCATTACTCTAGTAAGCATTTCGCTCAATATAATTTACTTACGGGCCAGTTAAGAAAGGATAAAATTAAAAAACCATTACGGATTTAGAGAAAGAGCAACAAATGTTTCATTCACAAATATCCAATTTAGACAGTGTTGTTTATATTTAGTTCCAAAATAGCGAAAACATCGAAGTTATTTTCTGAGGGAGAGTTTGTTAAAGAGAGTCTAGTAGAAGTTCCAGAACTTTTGGGTGCAGAAAAAAGAAAGAGTTTGAGAAAGTGAGCTTTTCGCGACGTACTGTATAAATATGATAGCTAGTGATATCAAAAACACATTGACTGATAGATTGGCTGGTTTTCAAGCATTTTTGATTGTTTTGGATGAGAGTATCGATTTACCTGACACAGCTCATTTAGCTATTTTTATAGCAGGTGTTGATGAAGAATTTGTAGTGATAGAGAAATTACTGGCTTTACGGCCACTACAAGGAACCAATAATGGAAAAGATATTTTTGCCGAGGTGCAAAGTACTTTTGAGCAATATGGTTTGCAATGGTGCAACTTAGTTGTAGTGAGCACAGATGACGCGCCTTCAATGGTCGGTTCGCGAAAAGATTTATCGGAATTCTAAAAGAAAGAGCAACCGCTATGAATGTACAAGAATGTGATTTAATAATTCTACATTGCATTATTCACCAACAAAACTTGTGCTCTAAGTCCATTCGACTGAAGAACGTTATGGATGTGGTAGTAAGTACCATCAACTTTCTTCAGAACACGATGATGTGACATACTATTGCGAAGGAAGGTGGCTAAGAAACGGTAAAATGCTAAAAAGATTTTATGACCTTAGAAACGAAATAGCTGATTTTATGGAAATGAAAGAGAAAACATTGCCGCAAATTTGTTATCCAACATGGCTTTGTGACTTAGCATTCCTGGTAGACATCACAAGACACTTAAACGACCTGAACTTGAAGCTTCAAAAACAAGGGCAATTGGTAAATCAGTATAGTCATCTTAAAGATTTTCAAAACAAAATTCGCTTGTGGGAAACACAAATGAGAAGTAAAAACAGTGTTCATTTTTTAACATTATCCAGTTACGAAAACATTGAATACGGCCGCTATGCTGAAGAACTGAAACTACTGTCAGAGCAATTCACTGATCGGTTTTCTGATTTTAAGAATATGAATAGCACTTTCAATATTTTTACAAATCCTTGTAAGTGTAATGTGGAAGTGCTTCAAATTCACCTACACATGGAGTTGATCGAGCTTCAAAAATACTCATATTTAAATGATGTAGAACTAAACCAATTTTACAGAACATTTCCGAAGAAAAGTAACCACATCTAAGAGTTTTCTCACGAGAAATAATTGGTACATTCTGTAGCACGTATAAATGTAAGCAGTTTTTTTCCATCATGAAAATTATTAAAAATAACCATCGTACACGGCTTACAGAAATTAATTTAAAAAAACACTTTGCGCATATGTACTGGTGATATTGACCCCAATATTGATTATCTTGTTTCTCAGCTTTAAACTCAAGTCTCTTATTAATTTTCATTTGATTTTTCTATGTGTTTATGTTAATTTTTTATTCACTACTACCTACTTATTTCTTACCTACGGCCCGCGACAGCTAAGTAAAAGTTGCCCATGGCCTAAAGATATCTTCTGGACTTTTCGAAATTCCACCCTTAAGGTGATCAAAGGTGATTTTAATTTTTTACAATATATCTTTAACCAAATAAGATAATACGTCGACTTTTGGTCGAAGGCTGTCAATAAATAATTATCTAAAAATCAATTTTAAGATTCTTTAAAATTCCACCATTAAGGTGATAAAGCTTGAGACATCTGACGCCGCATAAAAGAATGTTTTGCGGTTAATCAATGAAATTCAGAGCGAAAGTCTCCAATACCCATTGCTTGAATTAATCTAGTATTAGTTTATTTTATGTTGTTTCTTTCAGAGTTGCCAAAATAAATAATTTTTCTATTTAGACACCAAAAGGGCTGATTAAATATATAGTTTAGAAAAATGGATTATTTTAAATAAATTCAAATTTCGCATTTTCTATTATCATTTTTAGTTCCCTAGCAAAAGGGAAGTATTGCAATCCTGAAAAAAGCATCCTCCGAGATTTTTCAAAATATTTACGTTTCAGGGTCCCTGTAAGAATCGACTAGTAAAATTATGATATGAATTCAAGATGGCGAAACAAAATTGCGTCCTAATAAAATATTTAAAAGTTCAGCCCGAAAAACTACTTAATGGGTTGATTTCAAATTTTATGCAATAATTAACTGTGGTATAGTAATGAAGTGGTAAAATTATGGTACGAATTCAAGAGGGCGGAACAAAATGGCTACCAATTGTTTGTTATCATAAAAAAAATCGCCCTCCCAGGTTTTACATATCTCAACGTTTTCGCGTCTCCAGATGCTAAAAATATATTTTATCAATTCCGTCGGTCAGCCTGTCTGGCAATTCGCGGCAAACCGTTTACCCGAATGACTTCAAATTTTGGTTAAACATTAAGGATCCTATGGGGCTGACTTAGTAATATTGTATGTATGTGTGTAGTATACCTAGACGGCGGCCTTAACTAATCCAATTTACCTCATATAAAATAAAGATTTTGGTATGAATACAAGATAGCAAAACAAGATGGTAGCCTAATAAAAGAATTATAAAATCGACCTGAAGTAAGTGCTTATTAGATTAATTTAAAATTATGTTCAAGCATTAAGTGTTTAGAGGTAAACTGGTAAAGTTATGTTACAGATTCAAGATGGTGAAACAACATAAGGGCCAAACAAATATTTAAAAAATCAACATTAAAAAACCTTCCTATATTGTATACTAATTCCTAATATATATTATGTCTTACTAAATGACTATGTGCGGAACTAAATTGGGTCACGCTTCACCTTTCTAATAAAAGGAAAGATTCATAACGAGGGAAGTTCCCGGGTAAAGGAAATTTACCGAGTTAATAGTTATTCTTCTATTTACATTTTTCATGTCCCCATTTCCATTTGTATGTGCAATGAAGTGCATGGGCTTAGCTATATACAGGGTTACTCGTGAGTGGCCTATTAGAATTATCTGGAAAACCAATATAAAATTTTTTGAAAATTTGGCTCTAGCCATAGCTGGACATAAACTCGTTTTTAAATGGTGCGGTGTTACCGCTTCTACCTTAACTGGTGGTAATATCCGTCTTCTAAATGAAATGTCCTGTATATTATTGCATTTTTTATTGTGCTGAATATTCTAAACACTTTTTGTATTATGTTTCTTATACCCAAATTGAACTGTTGAAAACTGACATTTTTGACCTTCTGAAGCTCTGTAACTCCTAAACGACTTAACTTGCAAGTAAACGGATTGCACTTCCATATCTTAGTTTTTAATTATCTAGTTGCTAACATTAGTTTGTACTTTGTAAATGTAAATTTTGACAACACCTCCACAGACAATAAAAATAAACACACTTACATCTAACAGGTGCATCAGAGAAGCTCTTAATGATTCTTGTGGACGAGTCATGTTTGACAGTACCCGGCAGATTTCTTCGCTGAACCGAGAGGATGATGCATCGGTATCGCTTATAAATGTCGCCCTTCTAAGGGTTTTTCCCAGAGAATATATCCACATCTGAAAATAAAAGCACACAACTAAATGTAAAATAACCATACATACTTTATCCGCCTGCAGATTATAATGAATATCATGGGAATTCGAGGGACAATAAAAGTTGTAACTTCAAAAAAATTGGTAGAGACCTTTAAAATATCACAAATTAAATTCTAAATTCTTCACGGACACCAAATGTACTAAAAATTTGTTTCAAAGTCAGAACTCAAAATATCGCTTTTCTAAAATATATTCAGAATGTTAAATTTTACCGCAGTAATAGTTATTACAAAGTCTGTAAATTATAAAATTCTCTACAAAAAAGTAATATGTATATTTTTTTTAGATATTATATATAAGTCAAAATATCCAAATATTAGTTTGTAACTTATATTATAAAATCTACACAAATTAAAGGCTGTGACGCTTTGGTGTCATTCCGGCCATATTTTCAGCACTAGGAATGTAGAGTTGGCAAAATACAATATATTAAATTTAAAACACGATAAATATTTTTCTTTTCTCGAACTGTTCGATTACAACTCATCGAACACGTATTTTCAAAACATTATATTCAAAACCACAAAGGAGTACGGAACATTATATATAAAGAGCTTCCATTTTGTGAACATTAATCACTTGTTTTAATCTAAAATATCTAAAAACCCTAAGTATTAAGTTTAAATAAACTTTTTCATTTTTTAAAATCATGTTTAAGTTCTTATCAACGTAATATTTTATAAATGTATTTAATAATGCTGTCTCTGCATAATATAAGTCATTAATGGAACACAGTATTTTCAGTTTTATTAAAATTGCCTCCATTGATTGAGCAATCGTTTCCACAAACATTTTTGCGAACTATTGAACATGGCACTCCATATCAAAGGCATGTATATTTCGTATGATTATATCAGTGACCAATTGCAGTTTGACAGTCACAGTATATCTACCATGTTTAAGAAATGGTCTGTGGCTTCATTATATATATATATATATATATATATATATATATATTAACATATATATATATATATATATATATATAATATATATATATATATATATATATATATATATTTATATATATATATATTTTATTATATATATATATATATATATATATATATATATATATATATATATATATATATATATATATATATATATATATATATATATATATATATATATATATATATATATATATATATAGTATTTTAATATTGCTTTATGAAAACTTGCTATAAACAGTAACAAACGCTTATTATATGTAACAGTTATCTTTGATATATTAGCTTTTCATGTAAGAAAGTTATTTTTAAATAATGTAAAGGTATACAAACTTAAAAGCTTAATACTAAAACCTAACTCAAAACCATTTTGTCTGTACTGAATGGACAAAATGGCATATGTGTTATGGACAAAATGACTTAAACAGAAACACATAGTTCACAAATGAACATCTTTGTCGTTTTTGGTACATCAGCGCAAATTGCATGAGCCCACTGTGCACATTTTATACACCTTAACCAGTTCTCACCAGGCTTTGAACGGGAATATAAGTCGTTGAAACAAATACAGGGACGGTCGTCATCAGTTTGCGAAGCAAATAGATCTGCCTCTTCATCATCCTCATTGTAATCAAATACTGCTCTAGTGGCCTTTCGCTTTCTTTTCTCAGAGGTGATTTTTGCTTCTTTGGTTTTCTCTTCCCCTGTCCTCTGACTAAATTTCCTTGCGGAATATGAGATAACATTTCAATAGGAACGAGCAAAGAATTTGTTAATGGTTCAGGATTTTCCTCACCTCGAGATATTTCATATGGTATGATGGGTGCACTTTCAGAAAATGAATCTGTTGATGGTCCAAGATTCTCTTGACTATTCGTGCTTTCATCTGGTACGGTAGAGGCAATTTCGTTATTTTTAGAACTTGGATTTTCTGTTACCTGTGTGGGCGCAAATTCAGGAGGCATTATTGGAACATTGGTTGTCTCAGCAGGCTCAAACATATAATCCGGAAAGATATCAGGGGCAACAGGCCAGAGACCAGTGTTTTTAAATCCTTGGCATGCATTTTGCACAGTAGCAGCTTTGCCATAGGCCTCATTAAATAAATAGCCGATTTGTAGATGAGTAACTACGTGACCTGGATGAATCTTTAACCATTTTGATATTTCCTGATTGAAGTAGATTTTTAATGGTCCATAAAAACATACATCCAAAGGTTGCATCCGATGGGTGCAATGAGGTGGCAGACATAATACGATTATACCATTCTCTTTAGCGTATGTCAATGATTCAAATTCTTTTTCTTCTCTTTTTCATCAACACTAGCTTTCGCATAGGTTTGAAAATGCTTCAACCATTTGAAAAACACATCTGTGGTCATCCAGCCCGACTCTCAGTTGGGGCCCCATCCAAAAGCTCATTTTTAAAATTCTTTCTAGGGAATATTAAACATGGAGGTATGTAAGAGCCGGTTGCATTCATGCAACACACAACGGTGACATGAGATCCTCGCTCAGCAGTTGTTGCCAAAATTTTCTGTGGTTTCTGAATAGTAGACAGACCGGACTCATCTACATTATAAATCCTATTGGGTGAAAAGTTATGAGTATCCAACAAATCTTGATATACCTTAAAGAATTTTTCAACTTGAGGCTTATTGAAAGCCTGAGCCCTAGCCGCTGAAGTCGGGTCTGGTTTACGTACCGAAATATCTTTATTCCGTTTTAAAAACCCAGTTAACCATTCCTGACCAGCTCTTTGTTTTTCTGCATTGAAAATATGGGAAAATTTATTTTGTTCGGCTAACTGAAATGCTAACTTCTGAATGTCTTTACGAGTCAAACCAAAAAGTCGTGTTTCTAATAATTTTAAATGATTAACTAGCTGCCTTTCAATTTCTGGAGGAAAAGTAGGTTTGTACCTTCCTAGTCCTTTACCAGTTGGATTTAATGTTTTGTTTTTTCCGTGTCTTCTCAGGGTCGCCTGAGGGACACCAAACGTTTTGGAGGCTAAAAGCCAACCCATTTTATTTTGCTGAACAGCCTCAATTGCCTTTTTCATTGACACGTCGCTCCAGGATTGTCGATTAGATGTTCTTTTATAGTTGCGCGGCATTATGGCACTATGGTCTGTAAGCAAATAAATATAATCATATTTTTGGTCTATATAAATTATAATGTCTATATAAATTATAATGAACAAAATGACATACTATGTCATTTTGTCCGAATGAGCACTATGTCATTTTACCCATATTGGATATTTAATAATTTTACATTAAAAATATGCATTAAATGTTATCTATTTACGAAAATAATGAAGCCATGTCATTCCATACACTATAAAGAATTGATTTAAAGCAAAATGAGTTGACTGAAAATCCAAAACTTACCGAAAATAAGAAAACAGAATCACGCGTGGAAAATTTTTTTAGCCCGGTACACCTTCACTATATGACTGCGTCGGTCTAACTGAACTTTTAATATTACGCTCTTCGCTGCTTATCCAGGAACCGTTTGGAACACGTGACATACAGTCGGTGGGGCGGTAAATAGCGCGAATTATGAAATACAGGTTGTATGTCATTTTGTCTTTATGTGTCATTTTGTCCATACTTCCCCTATATTTACTTCATTATAGTAACTTATTTTTACTTGCTAGAGTTTAAATTAGTCGGAGAAACGTAGCGTCTGCAGTTTTAGAGACACTACAATTTCAGTTTTAAACATTGCTACGACATATTTTGCTGGTAATGTAAAAACAGATTGGCTAGTAATAGTTTCTCAAAATGGTATAAATAAATGGTTTGCAGCTTAAGACAAAGCATTTTTAGTAATTATTTCAAAATTTAATTTAATTCTAAAAATAGTGTATTCAGCGTATTAGCTTATCTCTATCATAAAACAACTGATTTAGCTATTTTTTCGGAATTCATTTATTTGCAAAATTTTACTTTAGAGTACAATGTTTTACACTAGTTAAATTAAATTATTTAAGGCACTTTTAACTACATAAAGCCTAATATTTGAAAAGTGGGTATTCGTTTTACAATCCAGGAAATATACTTCATATCTTGCTAACTAAAAGTTCCTTTTAGAAAGGAGTAATTGACCTACTTCCTCAGCGGTATTTTAAACTTCCTACACAGGTGCTTCACGGAATATTTATCACCTTCGCCTCCAGCCGCTTTAAAAAGGGCAACAAATTATTGTTTCGAGGAGTTCAAATGGTTTA
Organism: Kuschelorhynchus macadamiae; assembly: GCA_030620095.1. Lineage (NCBI taxonomy): Eukaryota > Metazoa > Arthropoda > Insecta > Coleoptera > Curculionidae > Kuschelorhynchus > Kuschelorhynchus macadamiae. Next base: position 384,773 of record JAUTXW010000285.1, read on the forward strand.
TATAATTGCAGAAGACTCAATGCCTTTTCGAGTCATAAAATACTTAGTGTTAATTTTATTCTTAAATTGTTGTTGTTCCTTATTGTCTGTTTTTTTTTTAATTACAAAATTCCCTAAATGATTTAATCAGCATTTCAGAGCAAATTTATTAATATCGGAAAAGTTAAATTGTCTTCGTTCGGATTCGAACCCAAGACCTCTCAGGTTCTAGTTAAACGCTCTGACCACTACGCCACGAAACCATGAGTTTGAACGACTACGGCAATTTGAATTATTCAATTTTATGTTAGTTGAATTTTACATCGACAAACGATATATATATATATATATATATATATATATATATATTTATTACACAGAGAAATGAAGGAAAATAAATTAGTAAACTCTCCTATATAATTAAAAAAATATAAACAAAGTAATAAACAAAAACAGACATATTTATAAAATAAAAGAATATATATTTTTATGGTTTCTTATGATATTTTGAAAATAAGTAAAACGCAATGTAATGTTGCACTTGCTGCAAAAGGTAATTGGTTTACCGGAGCAATTTGGATACTGGCAACGGCACTGTGTTTTACGTTTTTCGATAAAGTGACCACTATCATCATACCTAACATCATCAAGAACCTTTGGTCTGGACCTTGAAGGGAAACTAAGTGGTCTCTTTCAGGATACGTTAGCCATGCCCAATTTTCAGATATTCTATGGCAAGGGTTCTTCTAAAATCTTTTAAAGAAGTGGATGTCTTGAGAGTCACTAGACACCAATACTACTTTTTCCCTCTCACCGAAATGTTGAACTTTTCTAGCAGCCAGTCATGTTGGTCTAGGCCTCCTATATAGTAATTATAATTATAGATAACTCTGGGTTGAGGAACAGAAATGCGCCCCTTTTTTCTTTACTCCATCGGGGAGCAGACGCTAATGGTTCAATGATATCAAACTTGGTTACTAAGGTCACACATTTATTGTCGTTCCATTTTACGACAAAGATTTTATTTATACGATCAAATTGAAAATCATATGCACCGCGTCCACATTTTTCAAGATCTTTAGTTAGCTTTAGTGGACATTTTTGTGTTCGGTTTTCCTTTAATGTGCCAGTTGGCCGGAACCCTAGATCATTTAACTTGCATAATAATGTATGTCTGCTGAAAAAGTTGTTAAAATAAACACAATAGCTTCTCGGGTCTTCTACTACAGATAGCATTTTCATAACTACTTTAGTTCCAAGAGGGTCTGTTATATCTGTTGGGTTTTCCCCACAATATAATTTATAACCAAACCTAATGGGCTTCGACTTTATAAATCGTTTCAATGGCTGATGATCGTCGTACCGAACAATCATTTCATCAATAGATAAGTTCTTCTGAAATACTCCCCACTTAGAAAAATTTAAATTTACCATCCGGATAAGGGAACTAACTTCAAACGATTTGTCATGCCTATTATTCAGTAGTCTCGCTCACTAGGTAACTTGTGGTATCTAAAAAATATCAGGAACCCAAAAAAAGTCTTTATTTCATGTATGGTTATACTAAATGTATGTTTATTTTTTTTGATTTTCTGAATATCTTACTGTTTATTCTACAATCATATTATACACATCTTCATCTAAAAAATGCTTTACAGGTGTTGCTGGTGGTGGTGATAATAGATGATTTTCAGAGGAAGAGGAACCACTTACAGCAGAGGTTGAACTACAACCTCTACTAAATGAGGCTAACGGCCGGTCGTCTTCCTTGTCACTCATTAATTGGTCAGTCTCTTCTTCACTTTTATCCTTGATGTTAATTTCGGTACTTCCTGGAATGTCGCTGCAATAGGCAAGCCAATATCTCCATCATCAAGGTCCTCCTCATCAGTCAATTCATCGACTGAATTTAAATATGCTTCGGCTTCTTCTAACGTTTTGAAAACTGTTTGTTGATACTTCTTTCTATCCATTACTCTTGAAATCTAAAGGTAAAAGAAAAATCGCAATAAGGTGATGCAATATTGCAAATATTCACTACACCGCCCAGCGTCCTAATTTTAGGACAGCTACTTTTACCGCTTCATATAACAAAATAGGAAAAACACAAACCAACCTAATAACTTCTGAAATAAACTTGATCTAATAGCTAGCCACAGCTAGTGTTCGCAAAATCACCAAAAGAAAATCACAATGTTCAGATGTCGAAACTTGATAACTACACTAAAACAGCTCACACTCGCTATTTTGCGAGATCTATCTATTTTAAGACGCCGAGGAACAGTTATACGATAATTGTCGGAAATAGCCGAAATAAATTCCAAATGTATTGTCCTATAAATATGACACTAAATAATTTTGGGAAAATTGGTTACAATAAAATATACATAAACAAAAAGCAATAACAATAAAAAACTAGTCCAAAATTATTATTATTCAAAGATCTGCTCGGGATTCCGGTTTACAGAGATCTTAACAATTAATATCATAAATGACTTCCTTTCCCCTTTAAGGTGCATTGTTAAATCACAAACTGCCCCCTTCTCATGAATAAATCAGTAGGTATTGTTTTCCTTATTTCTTGGTAGGGTGGAATGAAGAGTGTAATATTTATCTATCTATCTAAAATTGAAAAATTTCGATAGCCGCAACCGCAAAACAACATATTTCAGGGTTTATCAGTAGCACGTAAAGCCGATAAAAGTACTTGCTTCTTCAACTCTGTTACATCCTATATCATGCAAATGTAAGAAAAATTTTTATTTCGGCTGAAGGAAAACTGAACTTAATTGCTCCATCATTTATATAAAGTGCAAAGGTAAAATAGATTTCAAGTAATCATCGATTCGAAAGAAGATGTATGAGGAATTGCCATTGCATGTTATGGAGAGATTTTCGGAGCAAGGCCTAACAAAGTATATAACTGAACATAACTTCCAATCAGAAGAAATAATATCCGAGAAAGAAGATACTGTTTTTTCTGCAAATATTATTGAAGGAAAACAAACGCTTCCGAAGAAAAGAAATCTGAAGTGAACATTTTTTCAGCGTTATTTTTAACTGCACACCCGATAACTTTAAAACTCAAAAATATGTAGCTTCATCATGATAATTTTCAATTGCACTTAATCATTTCAAAACTATTTTTAACTCGTCTGTAACTGACATTAATAAAAATAAACGTTCATACAATATTTTACATTACTTAAAACGAATTTAATCAATTCATTTCAACTTTATATATTTTCCACAATTTTAAAGTACATCTAATAGTTCATTATTGCATTTAAAATTAGAATATTTTCTTTTAAACTTTTATTTCTGAAATAAGATATTGAGTGCATTTTAAGCCTCTCCATTAAAATTATTCAAGTAACAATGTTTCAAATTGAATTTTCATGCCACTTTCGATTTAACAGGGAGTGAATTTTGGTTAAGTCGGTGCTTTACGGACTAAAAATTAGACGATTTAGTGATAATTGAAATTGTTAACCTTCAATTATTTTCTGTTGAAATAACCATGTTAGTAGGTGTAGTATATTTAAGGTTCTGTAGATACTTGGCAACATTGTAGGGCTTACCCGAACGAGGAAAACAACCTGCCAAAAGGGGGACATATTTGACACTACATAATAGCAAGGTACAATAAGTACCTTTTCAAATTTCTGTATAAATATGTAATGTATGATTATGAAACCAATAAACCTGGTTAGTAGTACCAGTGGTAGTGGTTTCATAAGGTTCTAGCAGATATCACATAAGTGGCAACGAGGATCTTAAACAAACTTTATAATAAAGTTTACGCCGAACTTAACGCGAGTTACACTATAGATTAGTGTTAAAATGACGGCACCTCCAATTAGACATTTTAAGGAGTTTGACTTAGAAGGCTCAGATTGAAGCATCTTTAAGAGGCGACTAGAAAACTAAGATTGAAGCTTCTTTAAGAGGCGACTAGAAAACTATTTCTTAGCGAACGAAATAAAAAACGATGATCAAAAAAGGGTTATTTTGCTAAATACTATGGCGGAAGATGCCTGCAAACTTATGTCCCCCAAAAGAGCCAGAAAAGGTGAAATATAGCGATCTTTTTTTTAAAAGTATTTTCGGATTACTTCAAACCAAATTTACCAGTGTTTGCAGCAAGATACAAGTTATTTGTAGCACGAAAAGTGACTACGGAGTCAGCCAAAGAGTGGTGAAGCCGATCAGCTTCAGCGAATTCTCCGCGACATATGTATTATCGGATATGATTCTGGCCCAGTTCAAGATCGCCTTTCAGAAGAGACCGTGAATTGCAGTGGCAAAATCGGTAAGAATATTACAGATCCGGTAAGTCAAAATTTACATATTAAGACTGATCCAGAACTTAATTTTGCGGGAACCCTTGTAAGGGCCGAAAACACATATAAGGATAATAAGGGTGCGCGCAACACCGCTAGAGGAAGTACCACCGCCCCACCTAATTTCCAGAATAGGCGTTGCTGTGTATGTTGGCGAATCATGTTAAAGAAAAATGTTCTTTTCGGGAATGTATTTGCCACATTTGTGAAACGAAAGGCCAAAAGTAAATCTTATAGAATTAAATTGATTTATAAAAGATAAATCATACGTGTTTCGTTTAGTTACTGGTTCGACTTATTCTGTTATATCTAAAGCCCTTATAAAAATAATTTTAGACATTTACTTTTAAAGACAACCAACCGATATTTTAATTTATACGATAGTAGTAAAATTTTTCCTGTTGGACACTTTAAATGTACAATAACATTTAATAATATGACAAATAATTTAGAAATATGTGTATTCCATGTAATCCACTATTAGGACGCGATTTTTTAATACTTTTAATTAAGAAATATCTAGTTGTAATTTTTTAGAATTTCAGAAGGATCTTAAGTTTTTATTAGATAGATATCAAAATGTTTTTAAGCCTCGATTAGGTACATTCAATAAGGGCGTATTTTCTATTAAACTTAAGTCGGAGTCGGAGCCTAAATTTATAAAAGCTAGGCCTCTACCGTTTGCTATGAAAGCTGAGGTACAGACAGAATTGAAGAGGTTACCTAACTTAGGAGTAATCGTGCTTGTCAATTTTAGTGAATGAGGTACACCTATTGTACCGGTGTTAATACTTAATGGAAATATTCAAATATGTGGGAATTTTAAGCTTACAATTAACTCCTATATTGAAATATATCAGTATCCACTTTCCCGAGTGAAAGATTTACTATGGAAAAGGAGGTAGCTATTTTCCCAAATTAGATTTATCTTCTGGGTATCAACAGATTCTTCTAAATGAAAGGTCCAAAGAATTATTAACAATAACTACTCATAAAATGTTATACAGATATACTAGAGCACTTTTGGAATAGCAATAAGTTTACCGGCAAAATTTCAGCAGATAAGTATTGTTTATTGCAGGATATTAAGGGAACAGTGGTTTTTGTGGATGACATTCTCGTAACGGGGGAGACTAGAGAAATTTATATCAAACGTTTAACCACTGTTTTATTAAGATTGCAAGAAGCAGTTCTCAGACTTTCTATTGATAAATGCGAGTTTTTCAAAACTGAAATATCTTACTTAGGTAAAAAAATTAATAAAGATGGTGTGCAGACTACTGATGAGAAAATATTAGCCATTAAAAATGCACCGACGCCTGAAAATGTGTCTTAGCTTAAATCCTTTCTAGGGCTTATATATTTTTATGGAAATTGTGTACCACAACTTATATAATTTGTTAAAGGCAAGTCTTAAATGGGACTGGTCTCCAGGGTGTAATGAATATTTTAATAAAAATAAAGGAACTGTTATTATCTGATAATATACTGGTCCATTTTAATCCAGCTTTGCCGATAACATTATCAACCATGGGCGTGCAGTCCATGGAAGCAAGGAAAGCAGTGCTTCCCCAAAAAAAAATTACAAAACATCTTCTAAAATGTTATTTTTGAAATAGGAAACCACTACTTTAGTTGATATTAAAAATGCTAAAATATTATCTTAATTATCAAGCCTATAATAAATGCGGCCTTGACTCCGACCGAGCCACAATAGAAATCGAATAGAACCTATGCGGACCGCTAGCTTCTCTGCAGCCAAGTCCTGTATGCTTGATTTCCTGTGAATCGAGCCACAGGTTATTGAACTTTCCACCGGCTGTTTGCAATTTTTGGATTTCAGTCGCGTGCGTGGGGGCGGAAGCTATCGTTGGAGTAGGTTCTTTGTTTGAACGGCTATCCGTGAGTTGTGTGATACGTACGTCGCGTCGTGCATGGTGCGATATGGAAGATAATAATACGGACGTGGATATGCAAATACCGTCAACTTCGGCAGTCGGTAATAACGTTGGAAATATTGGAGAATTTAGTAAGAAGAGTGTGTGTGTCTTAATAGTTATTTTCAACATTAAACTTCGCTGATAAGCTTCAAATAATTTTTAAAGGAAGGGCAAAGCCGCCTATGAAAAATTTAACCCCAAAAATGAAAAACTGTATTAGATATTTTTATCCGGAAAAACAATACGAACAATTTAAATGGCTAACTGTGAAAATATAAGTAAATTATTTTGTTGGCCATGTTTACTTTTTGAAAATGAAAAAGGCCTCTGGAATAAAACTGGTTTTTCCGATTTAAACAATTTCCATAAAGCTGTAAAAAGACACATTATGTCCAAAGCCCATTTGCAGGCCGTCATAAAAGAAACAGTCTTCGGCAAAACCAGAATTGAACACACTCTTAATAGACAGCTGGAAATTAGTCACCGCCAACACAATGAACTAGTCGATAAAAATAGGCAAATATTAAGAAGACTTATCGATGTTGTTTGTTTTCTCAGACAGCACGAATTGTGATTTAGAGGACATGACGAAACAAGGGTTTCTTCAAATAGAGGAAATTTTCAAGATTTACTTAGTTTAATGGCTAAATATGATGATTGCTTAAAAAATCATTTAGAACAGTCTAGCGTCGAATCAAATCCAGAATGATTTAATTTCCGCCGTTGCAACCATTATTCTAAACAAAATTAAGAAGAAGATTGGCGAGGCGCGATTCATTGGTATTGTTCTAAACGAAACAACTGATATCACTAATTTTAGCCAATTATCTATAGTAATACGCTACGTTAAAACAGACGGAAGTATTCAGGAGCGGTTTTTAGGTTTTAAGAATGCGTCCGAAAATCGTACAGCAGATGCGTTATATACCGTAGTTTATAACGTTACTAAAGAAATTAATGAAGAGAAAAAATTAGTTGCTCAAAACTATGATGGAGCTGCAGTGATGGCAGGACAATTAGAGGGTGTGCAAGCTAAAGTTCGAGAAACATTCCCAAGTGCTGTGTTTGTCCATTGTTTTGCTCATAAATTAAATTTAGTTTTATCCCAGTCCATCAATCACATTAAAGAGTGTAAAGTATTTTTTGTTACTTTAAGTGGCATGGCTGCTTTTTTTTTAGAAGTCAACAAAATGTACACGAGCTTTGAACTCCATTGTCCACAAACGATTGCCCAAAGTAGCTCTTACTAGGTGGAACTATAATGGAAGACTTGTGCTAACAGTATCTGAAAATCGTGAATCACTGATTGAACTATTTGAGAATATAATAGAAAATAATGAAACGTGGGACTCAGAAGCAATAAATAGTTCGAGGGGGTTTTTGGACTGTTTGAAACGAGATTTTAATTTTAATTATTTGTTGAACATATTTTCAGAAATATTTCCATTCTCGGACAATGTTTTTAATATATTACAAACTAAATGATATTGCTTTTTGCCTAAAAAAAAGTGGATGATTTTAAGCCCATGTTAAGCCAAAAAATAGATGACTTTGATCTATCTTGGGAGAAAACGATGACGTTAAATGTAGAGCCCCAAGGGTCCTCGAACAGGCAAGGTCGGAGATATTCAAACATCATACAGACGCCTCTTTTATGAAATAATCGATCAAATTCAGCAACAAATAAACTATGGATTTAACGGTTTTAATGATTTTAATGCGTTTAAATCTCTTCTTCTTCATTATGGCCAGTTCTTCGACCGAGTGTTACTGCGATCTGAACTAAAAGTGATTTACGAAACTGATGACATTAGCGCAAAAAATAACGCTAAGGAACTAATTCAATTTTTAAAAGACAAGGAGCTTGAAGATGCCTACACCGAAGTGTCGAAATTGTGTGAATTAGTATTGACAATACCTGCCACAAGTTCATCAGTAGAACAAACGAACGAAGAAATTTTTCAATACTTAAACGTATAAAAAATTTCGTGAGTAATTCAACGGGGCAGGAGAGAGTTTCGCATACATCGCTGTTGTCCATTGAAAATAAACTTTTCCAAAATATGTCGGAGCATTGACATTTTTATGATGACGTCATTGACGAATTTGCAAAAAATGATCGAAGAATCGAATTACATTACAAATAGGTAAGTTTCTAAAAATTGCTTCCCTTTCTTAAAATTTCACCGCACGCCCCTGTTATCAACAGATTCGTTTAACTATGGAATTGGGGCGGCAATAAGACATACTATGGATGACGGATCGGAACGCCCGATTGCTTTTGCAAGTCGTGTGTTATCGGAGGCTGAGCAAAAATAGAGCCAAATAGAGAAAGAGGATTTTATACATTATTTTTAGAGATATCAAATTTTATCAATATCTATATGGCTATAAATTTACTTTTTGAACTGATCATAAAACACAAACTTATATTTTTAATCCAGGTAAAGGCATACCGCAATTTTCGACCAACCGTTTGCGCAGATGAGTAATAATTTTATCGAATTTTGATTACAATATAACATTTGTAAAATCGTCAGACAACAAAGCAGACATGTTATTAGGATTCCAATAGCTTCAGAAAACTTGCCTTCTGGAAACTTAGAAATAAATTTTATAACTTACTTTTCCGAAAATACAGATTTTCCCATAAAATTTGAACAAGTACGCGAGAAAACCTTAAAAGATAGGAATCTAACCAGGGTAAGAAAATACGTATTATCTGGTTGGCCTAAAAAGGTCGCAGACAACTTTTCGAAATATTTAAGAATTCGAAACGCATTAAGACTAGAAAATGATTGTTACGCGCCAATAGAATTGTTATTCCATATTCGCTGCGCACTAATATTCTTAAGCAGCTGCACTCATCCCTTATGAGAGTAGTCAAAATGAAAAGTTTAGGTGGCCATGTTTGGATAAGCAAATTAAGGAAACATGTGCATCTTGTGAAACGTGTCTTGTTAATAAAAATTCTGTAAATAAATCGGTTTTAAATCCTTGGCCATATTCAAAGGAAGTCTGGTCTAGACGGCATATAGATTTCATGGGTCCATTTTTAAATAAACAGTTTTTAATTGTTCTTAATGCTTATTCTAAGTGGGTTGAGATTTTTCCGACTGGCAAAATTACATCGCAAATGACTATTGACATTTTGAGAACATTATTTGCCAGATATGGGTTAGTTAACGTAATAGTTTCGGATAATGCCACTACATTTTCGTCGCAAGAATTCCAGTTATTTTTGTAGCAAAATTGTATTAAGCATTTAACTTCTCCTCCATATAATACGTCTAATAAAAACTTAAAAATCGAAGTTGTAAACTAGCAGAGCCGGCAAGCCAGATATCACAAAGGTCATCGATTTTTAGAATTTAATGTAGGCGAAAAAGTTATTATAAGGGATTACCGTAAGAAATCATGGATAAAGGGTGAAATATTCAGGAGAATCGGCACAGCAGCTTATATTGTAAAAATTCCGGAACTTCTGAATGTGACCGGGAAAAGACATCTCAACCAATTAAAAAAAGTACATTATGATTATTTCTTTGAACCCTTATCAGATAAAGTCCTCGATTCTTCTGAATCCCAACATAATATAGACTTAGATAATATATGTAAAAATAAGAGTGAAAGTGAAAGTAGAAGAAAGTGGAATTTGTGAAAAAGAGGTAATTTATCCGAAGCGGGACCGACAGTTGAAATACTAGTGTATCCATAGATAATTTTTTTTGCGTTTTTTTTTACTATACATATCGATTAAGCACCTTAATTCATCATAGTTCGTTATTTTTTTCTCTTTTAAAGGGGGGAGGTACCTAGTATATTTAAGATTTTATAGATACTTGGCAACATTGTAGGGTTTAGCCGAGCGAGGTAAACAACCTGCCAAAAAGGGGGCAGTACATATTTGACCCTACATATCAGTGGCCGCTATTCAGGTGAAGTAGGTGAAGTGCTACTTCACCGGGAAAAATAAACAAACAAACATCTAACAATATTTATTATATATCTCTTAAAATTTTAGTTTTTAAATTCATTTATTCACCTAATTGGTAAAAAATAAACTGTACATCTCGAATAAATATTTTGCTTGACCGTCACCTTACATGTCTTTTTAAAACTTTCAATCGAACTTTGTTATAACAACAATAACAGTGGTGCAAACCGCTTCGACTTTGCTGGAGGTGCTATGTTTAGTTTACGATTTTCATAGTATGTTGCCATGACAACGCGTACGCGATGACGTCGAGTGCATAGAAGAATACTGTTAACCAGCGCCATACAACGCTCTCGGTGAATTGCAGGCGCGGTACACTACACCCACGTGTCGTTCAGTTTGCGGTGGTTGTTTACTTTTATTTTCGCGGATTTCGCTGCAACCGGTCAGTTCCTCTGGAGTTTGCTTGACTGTTTTGTGTTATATTTATTTATGGTGTTGTTACAACTTCAAATTCGAAGTTAATAAATGTGATTGTTCAAGACTGGAATAAATTAAAAGACCTCTTTGAATTTATTACAAACTGTAACAAATCTGATGAAAAATGAGTATGCCTTGAGAAAGGATTTTTAGGCGAGATGAACGATTTTGAATTCATGTTTCTGGCAGTAGTTTTTAATGACATTTTCTCAATCACGGACTTACTATTTCACGTTCTTCAAAAAAATCGCTTGACATTCATTTTTGTATTTTTTTAACACCACGTTTGATAAAGCAAATTGTATTAGAGAAATAAATCATTACAAACCTGAGCTTGCTAAGCTTTCCTCTGAAGAAATTAGGGCTAAGTTTAGAACTCTTTTTAATGAAATATTGGACCATATTTTAATGGAAATGACACGAAGATTTCAAGACTGTGAAAAACTTACATTTTCATGTTTGGCAGGTTCTGCTAAGTTTTCCGAATATAGTTTAAAATTTTCGACTGGCCCGTTTGAAAATTTGTTACAGTTATATGGGGAAATATTTTCAAAAAGTCAACGACTTAAAAATGAGCTTGGTCTTATTTTTGTCAATGAGAGTAATTGGAATATATCGCTGCAAGAGCAAGTGAAAAAAAAAATGAAAATAAATATATTTTTATCGAAGCATATAAATTGTTTTCCCTTATTTTGACAATACCGTCAACAAGTGCTTCAGTGGAAAGAAGTTTTTCTTGCTTCAAATGTGTAAAAACTTATTTAAGAAATACAATATCTCAAGAAAGACTTACTTCTCTTGGCAATATTTCAATTCAAAAGGAATTTCTGGAGAAGATTAGGGCAACTCATCCATTTTATGAGAATGTTATAAATCAATTTGCTGCTATGAAGGATAGGAGAATTGATTTAGTACACAAAATTTAGGTAAGTCGTAAAAAAATATTCTACCCCCTCTGCATATAAAAAAACTGAAAAAGATAATTTTGCAATATTTTCTTGCTTCATTTGCACTTCACTTCCTTTTTCACCCGCGAGCCGCCACTACTAACGGTTTTCAAAGATCTCATTTAAGAACTGGCTAACGAAGGCAGAAGTTCAGTGTCAAATAAGTTACGGCAAATTAAGTGAAATTATAATAGCGTCCGCAGCGCCCTCTTGGTGCTGCATAAAAACAAATGATTTCTCACTTCAAAAAAGGCACCAAATTGTAACCGAAAATAACGTGAAAAATAAGATTTCAACTTCAACACCCTGTATCTCAAAAACCAAAGATGTACCCATTTACATATGAACTTTTTGCCTTTTTTGGATAAGGAATCTCCCATTAAGCGATGGTCCTCTGTATAAATGATGAAATTTTGTACTATATACTCAATTGTGTAAAGAATAATAATAGGACAAATTCGCTAATTTAATAAAATAAGATTCACAAGTTATTTACCCTGCACTAATGAAAACAAGACGCACAAAAAAAGTCTGAAAAACTTTAAAGATCGTAATATAATCTACTCGGTTCCTTTTTCTTTTTGCGCTGACTTAACTGACGGGCCTGATAAAATAAAGTAACGCTAATAATAATTGCTTGTCGGAAAACAAATAATGTCAAGGCGGGAGACGCTTTAAGCCAATTATTACGTCCACCGCCTTTTTATTCATTAAAGATCGATTTTTCCTGAAACTTAATACACCACTTTTCTCTCGTTCTGGCCAACCTACGTACGACACACCTCAAATATTTTATTCTTAGTGTGTGATATAAAAAGAATTTTAAAAACATTGGGTCGCAATAAAATGATACTAATAATAATAATTATAATAATATCATTAATAATAGTAATAATGAAAAAAACCCTACATTCTAGCCAACTAAATCAACTGAGAGATGTCATTTTCAGAAAAGCTGAAACTTCTGATCTACATAGGATGACAAAATTAGCCGACAGGTCGTAAAAGCCACTCAATCTTGCGAACGACTATATGGAAATAAACACAACCCCTGTTATTCATAAAGGGAGCAATCGACGCAGAAAGCTTTGCACAGACGACACTACAATGATTTAAATTAGAAGCACATAGGCAAATAGATAAATCGGCACCAAACGACTGGCTAAGTAATGTGTTCCTTTTCCTTAAAAATAAAGCATTCATGGTTCCCACCAAAACTACAAATAGTTTATAAGAATCCTAACATCCATTCGGACAATGTAGGAAATACCAAAAATTGGTGATTGTCACTGATATGCAGGTGACGAATAACCGACCCGACATCGTGCTGCTGGATAAAAAAGTTATGTCCTTGTATGTGATTAATGTTGCTGTCCCCAACAATCGCAGCATGTCGAAACATTCGAGAGGAGAAGATTAAGCATACAGAACTAGTTGTAGAAGTCCAGCATATGTGGCAACTGGACAAGGTGTAAGTAATACCCGTGTCATCAACTGGTCTGATACCCAAGAACTTTTAAGAAAACACAATATAGACCTCCATAAAGAAGCCATTTTAGATAGCTGCCATTTGGTCAGGAAATTTTTACAGGGAGGACTTTGGTTTCGGTTTTTCTTAACCCACCTACTCTTTTACATTTAGTGATGAGTTTATGATAATAAGAACAGTAAAATTTGCTTTCAATTTTTGTCCTTTTTTTTTAAATTTATTTCTTATAAATAACTTAGATTAGGTAAGGAGCACTTCATAAACTGCATAGTCGCTAGATGCTGTAAAACAAAGCTTTTCTAATAATTGAGATATATTCATTTATTAGGAAGGCTTTTAGCAAAATTCAGAAATATGCCGTTAAACTCATTTTTTACATTATTACAAACCTAATGAGTAGAAACTATACAGAGTGCCCTGAACTCGGTGGTACCTTAGCCGTTAATGGAAAACGAAGGCACAATATTCTGACATTTCCGATACTTGTGTGATCAACTTGTTATTTTACACACCCTTAAAATATTTTTGCGATTTTTTACTTAATTAAAAAAAATATTATAACACGAATCTATCCTTGTCTTTAGCATTTAGGGGTTGAACTTTGATCAATTTATAATTGTTTTCATCTCCTTTTTTGCAATTCATATATTACTTGTATATACTATATCATGTATCGTTATTGAATAATTACCAAATAAATATCTTATTTTTATTATTGTTATTTGCGAGACATTAACAATTTATTAACAAATTGAGAAAAACATGTTTTTAATTAGGGGGCGATGTTTTAAGAACCCCATCATTTATCGAAACCAAATTTTCCAAGCAGGCACTCGTTTAAAAAAGTATATATAATTTCGAGTATAGTAACTTTGTAACACACGTCCTGAGGAAAACAATACAATACTTTTTTAGAAGACCATAAGATAACTGTTTAAATAAATGTCCAAAGTTTTCGGTGAAAATAGAAAAATGAAAGAAAAATTATATTGCTAAAATATCAAAAGAATATTACATTGAAACGGCTATCTAACTTATTCCGGTTGGGCGACATAAGTTAGTTCAGCATAGAGTTTTAATTCCAGCTTAGAAATGCTTTTTTAACATTTCAGTCGTTAGTTGCCTCTTTTTCAAAAATATACTTATTTTACCGGATGTAAGTTTTTTTAACTTGTTAGTTTCAACCACGGTGACAACATTTAGAGATGCCGTTAATGTTAATATATAAAAAGAAACCACTAACGGACTCACGGATCTTGGGCTGCGACGCCTGAAAGGAGCGGGCGGTAAAACGCATCAAAAATTTGGGTGTTATTGAAGCCGGTTTATTCGACTCGTTGGAGCCTTTAATACTTGCAATGAATGTTTTTTACTCTCATAGTTTCTGGGTCCCAAGGCTGTACGGCAGACTTTACTTGATAGATACAAATTGTTACGGTTTGAAATAATTTTATAATATACATTTTTTTTATTTATTTTCTGTACCGATCCGGAATTTTTTTTGTATCATGTAGAAAATTGTTACATCTCAGATACAGGGTGCCCCAAACCCGATACTATCTTACCCCTAAATATAAAGCAACATTTTTAATTATTCTCCACTTCCACATGGTGATATAAATACAACTAATTTATTTTCACATTTCCGTAACTTCTGGTTGGACTGGAAGTGAGGTCAATTTTGTTATCTTAAATGGAGCACCATGTAATAAATAATTTTAATTCCTTATTGAATTCTAAACATTTTTTTAATAAAAAAATTACCCTTATTAGCCATGTTTGAGATACTAACGATTTTATAAAATAAAACTGAACAAAATTTAAAAAAATAGGCGCGGTATTTTAAGAACCACATTACCTAGCAAAACAATATCCTGGAATGTTCAAGCACCGATGATGTAGACACTACATTACAGTTTAATTTCATTCACAAGGTGACTCAAAAGAAGCATCGGGTTAACAGATTCTCTTTTTATAAAAACTTGAATTTTTTAAAATTAATGCCTTGTATATTTGTTAGGCAATACTTTCTTTAAAGTATGCTTATTTTAAAAAAGTATAAAGTTCCGGTATCTATATGTGCAACGGTTTTATTATATATATATATATATATATATATATATATATATATATATATATATATAATATGTACCTATTCTACATATATATATATGTATATCACATATATCATATATATATATATATATATATATATATATATATATATATATATATATATACTTTTGAATTTCAAACACTCTATTGATATTTTCAATCATCCCCCAATTTAATATTCCGTAACTTTAGTGTTTGTTCACGTAATAAAGAGATAAAAGTATTTCCTTACTGCAGTGCACAGACATAAAAGTAAGTGCATAAAAGCTGATGCGCTCTTTTTTTGCTAAGACCCTCAATATGCGAATGCCATTCATTTTAAATTTTCATCGAAAATGACATTCAGCAGTTTAGATTGACCCGCTGAGCATAAATGCAAACCCGTACCTTCAAATGTTTTTAAATTTACATTGTTACGCCTTAGTAAAAAGTTAATAATTTGTCGTTGTAGTTTTTGTGTTACTTATAGTTGTGTAAAAATATCTTTAGACAAATAATATGAACTTCAAGTTGCTTCAAGTATATTTTTTGTCACAACGACTACTAACGGATTAAAAAATTTTTTTAAGCTTCTCCAATATTCTATATTGGAGCGTGCAATGAATATTTTAGAAGGCTCATCTTAAGCATTGTATCATCAACCTCACAATATATTAAAGAATAATACACTGTTTTACCTTTAAAACTTTTAATCTTTTAGATCATGTACTGTGAATCGGAAATCTTGGTAAACTTAGTCAAAGTCTTAATATATCAAACGATTTTCAAAAAGAAACTTCTAAAGTAAATTCAAGTATAGCACCGAATCAGCATTCTAAAAGTTTGAAAAGCTGCAATAGTTACCTTCAAAGCTTTAAATATTTTACTTTAAGATTTTAAGGATTCTCCTAAGTTTAAATAGCAAAATCAGAAATCTTGGTAACCTTAAGCAATTTCTAAGTATATTAGGAAACCGATTTTCAGGCGGAAATTTATCAAGACAGGAAGATGCAAAATTGTAGCTATAAATAACTCCTTCAAAACAGAAATAATTACCTCTAAAAAATAATCAAAGGAGTTATAATTTACATAGCTTAAAATATTTTTAGCTCCCTTTTTAAATTCTAATAATATTATTGTTGTCTGGCCATGTATCAAATATAAATATTATAAAACATTTAAAGATCTTTCCTGGTTTCTTTTAGAGCAGGCTAAAAGAACCTAAAGCTAGAGGCAATTACAAGTTTTTTAATTTACATATTTTTTTTGTCAAAAGTGGTATATTTTTTGTCACAACGAAAGATCTGCAGTAAACTGAGTGGCGTCCAGCTTACATTAATTCAGGTACAATATAGTTTTTTCTAGGATGGTTTGGTATGGTACGGGGAGCGTGAAATTAAATTAAAGATCTTAAAATCCCTGAGGAAAACTTTTGATAGGCGAATAGTACCCATTATATTTTTTAAGGTACAATGTTGTAGAAGTACTAATAGGATGTACAGGACAGGTGGGAGCTGCAGTATATACAAGGTGTTCCATAGCTTATAGCAATGGCCACCACTCTTTTTTCTCCATTTTCCTATAAAAAATCCGTCACACACTATTCTGCATGATTTTGACCAGAAAATCTGCATCGCAAAACGTTTCATGAAAATCTGAAACACTGTTTCATCTATAAACTTGCTTCATACCCCTTATTTTGTTCAGTGATCGTGATTCGTAATCCTTGGAAAGGTAACCAAATCACAAATGAACCGAGCTTTTAAGTCTGCAAATATCCAGACTTCGTTGTTGCAAAATAAGATGGTTGTTGTAGATGGTGGTTGTCTTTTTCACAAAATTATATGGGATAGTATTTGGTTCTATCTGCAACAATTACGTCAACTATGTCAAGAGGCAATATGGATCACAAGTAATCGTAAAAGTAATAAGTCGTGTTAGATGTCTACCCAAGTGATTCGAATCAGAGTTACAAAAAGTTCAGAAAGGGTTCGTCTTTCGAAAATAAATACCTTCGACAGAAGACAACCTGCTGTTTCCGAAGAAAAACTCTTGGGTAAGAATACAACCGCCTGATTTAAATCATAAAGACCTATTTCAAAAAGGATGGTATGTTCTGATAATAAACACAGTACTGTCACAGTCGGCCAGCTTTGATAATGTTGCTAAAGCTAGCCAACCAAATACAATGTATGCCTTCTCAAACCAGGAAGGAGTGGGGAAGAAGATAGATATTCTTCGACTTCATCGTACAAGTATGGTGGCAATGGTCTCAGAATCCCAAATCAGCAGAGAAAAGTAGAAAATTTTGATAGCACTGTATGATACTGGAGGGATCGATGAGCTGAGATACCACCTCTTCGTGAAAATGTCATCAAAAGCTAGGTTCATATTAACGAGATTGTCAACAACACCCTATGCAGCTAGCTGACCATCCCAGCTTCAGAACACCAAGTTCACCGCTGGCTGATGAACACCGTAAACCCATTGGAATGGGGGTGGAAACCAGACAGCTTTGGCCTTACCTCAATTCAAATGAGTAAAGATCCAGCTTCCCAACCTTTGCTGTAACCAGTTTTCTGAAACCGCAAGAAGGGTTATATCACTGTATGCACTTGCCCAGTATAGGGCCTCAGTTGCACAACAGTATGCAAAAACACACCCATTGAGATCGAGGAGTAAGTTGATTTAAAGAAATGTCACCGATGTGGAGAATGACAATTTGGTTACCGAGAAAGAAATGAAAGAGGAAGAACAAAATACAGAAGCCGACGAGGATAATGATTTTTCTGAGGATGAAGAGTCTGAAACTAGGCTTTCAAATCGTATAAAAACGTGATTATTACAAATATTTATATTATTGTTATAAATATTTAATTAATCATTTTTTTACTTCATCATATAATTCTTGTAATTACCCTTATAAGAAATAAACCGACTCTTTTCAAGCTTTTACTATTATTTTCCAGAAAACATCTAAACTACACATTTACATATTATAGATATGTATATTAATTAATCTATCAATAATTCTATAACATAAGTGAAGGTTATTCATCATTAAAAATATATAATGGGCGCCATACACCATCAGGCAAAAATCCTGAATGAAAGGGTTAATATGGTAAAACAAAAGAATGCATCCTTTACGAGTTACAAGCCAAAAAGTACCAACATTTCGAGGTTGTTCGCATACTAAAAGTTCTCCGGGCTTTCGAGATCGCACACTTAGTTCAGTGGATGTAAGCTGAAATGTATCTATATACTGGACTAAATAGTACATAATACACTTATTTTCGTAGTACAGCTGTTTATAAGTAGAAAATTAATAATTCAATTTTCATTTCATATTAAAATGGGAAATAATTTTGTTTGTATTGGTAAAGCACAACTTTTAAATGGAAATACAATTTTTCTGTTCTAGAGCAAATGTTTATCTTAAACAAGCACTCTTTGGTATTACAATTTTTAAAAGATAAAAATCATTATCCATGATCATTGGTTAATGACCACTCCTAACTAAACCCAGGTTGATAGGCTGATGTTTTAAATAAGCTCTAATCAGCTCTGATTCATCCAGGAGAACAAATGAATGAAGAGGCAGGTTTACAGGGGTTACTGGTTTCTAACTACTACCTTCCTCGTAAGAGGGATCGTCCTCCAAACATGTTTTGACGTCAAATTTTGGTCAAAAATTAAGGGACATATGGGAATGTCTTGGTAATATTTTGGAAAAAATCCAATATGTAGAACAAAATGGCAGCAGAGCGAAATGTTACAAAAAATATTACTAAGAAAGTGCTTATCCAGTTTATCTCAAATTTTGCACAAAAATCAAGTATTATTACATATGACATTACATAAAATTAAACTAGTAACATTTTGGTATGAATATAAGATAGCAAAACAAAATGGCGGCTTAATAAAATATTTAAAGAATCAGCCTGAAAAAACTACTTTAATTAATTTAATTAAATTGATTAATTTCAAATTGTGTGCAAACATTAAGTGTGATATAGAGATAAACTGGTAATTTGTGTTACGAATTTAAGATAGTGGAACATAATGGTGTCCAATAAAATGGCTTGAAAAGATAGTATATAGTATATATGCCGTAGGCATAATGCAAATTTAGGCTTTTTATAATCTACCTACGCATTTAACAAAGAGCCGGTAAAACACGAGCAAGCAATACATTTTTCGTTATGACTACACAAATTCAGGCAAATTGACAAAATGCCGGTAAACCACGAAAAGAAGAATGTATATCACTTTATGACTAATTATTTTTCGGCGTTTTACAATTTACCTAAAACGGTACCGTCAAAACATAAATATAAAAATGAGTAGACTTTTTTCCATAGTCATGTAAGTTTGACATGTAATAATAAATTAATGTGTGATCATAAGCAATATATAAGCATATTTTGTTACTTTCATAGGATGTGTTTTTCATTTTTATTTGTAGTTTCATATTAATAATAAGTACATTCTTACCTAAATATTAAATAGGTACGTACTATTTTTTTTGCAATAGTTTAGACTCGTCCAAATGTCATGGAAGTTCAACATGCAGTAGTATTTGTTTATCGATTATAAATTTTATTTTATTTTTTTTTCGAAGGATCTGTTTTTTAATTTTAATTTGCAGTTACATACTTGTGATAGGATGGTACTAAAAGTACGAAAGTTCATAGGTATAATCTTATGTCATGAAGTGTTAACTGTTTATTTATGTTTCCTTAATAAAAAGATTTAATACATTTACTATAACTGTATTATTTTACTTAACTCTATGTCTCCTTCCACGCTAACGTGAACGAACTTTCTAAATATTGGTTCACGCGAAACCACACGTGATGTCATTAACGTTCACGCTACTATAAGCTATTTATAGGGTAGGGTTCTCGGCCCGTGTCGTATAGGTTGTGGGTTCGAATCTCGACATAAGCAAAAACATTTTTTTTTAGTTTTTTGTTTTGATCTATAATTAATCAAAATTTGGATTACTTGTTCTCTTAAAGTTAGGTTAGGTTAGGATTGGTTACGTTGTGAAGCGCGCGGTAGCGGGCCAACCGAATCCCGAGTCTATATTAAAACATGGATTTTTTTTAACAAAATTTATAATACTGTTAAGTGAAGGTTAGATTAGTACAGGTTTGTCAAAAACGCAGTCATTCACACGTTGTTCTTATTTAACGTGATCCGACTTTTCGACGATTCGGAAGGAGCAACGGCCTTTACTTAATGGTAGTTTTGGTTTTATTTTTACGTTTTGACGACACCGCTTTTGGTAAATTGTATAATGCCTAAAAATAATCAGTCATAAAGTGATATACATTCTTCTGTTCTCGTTTTGCCGGCATTTTATCAATTTGCAGGGATTGGTGTAGTCATAACGAAAGATCTATAATATGCCGGCGTTTTGCCGCCTAGACAGATTATAAAAAGCCTAAGTTTGCATTATGCCTACGACATACACTTCTTTATTGCTTATAAAAGGAAATAATCATAACGAGGGAAGTTCCTGGCAAGGGAAATTTACCGATTTTTTTTAGTTCCCAAAGCGAATGGGAACATAAAAAAATAAAGGAAAGGTCGGGTAATAATTTTTTTTCGGTTTTTGTTCTATGAGTCGCCGTTTTTAAGAAAATCGACTTATAAAGCTTTTTTTAAAAAGTATTTTTTTTATTTAGCATATTTTGTCTTAGGTGGTTTCTTAACCAATAACAGTATTACTTCCTAGAAATGAAATTCAATTTGAAGCTAAATGATGTTACATAAATACAAAATGATTTGTTTTTTTTATGATGAATAATACGTCTATACGCAGTATGCCATGTGCGAAGTTTTATTTTTGTCGAGAATCATTTAGCTGTAGGTAACACGTGACTTTACCTTTGGTTGTCGCATCTCTTAGGCTGAGTTAACGTTACGGACATATGAGAAGCTGGGGCAAACATGGGAATGTCAAAACTATTTGGTAGTTACCGTAGGGCAGCGGGCTATTCATGCACGACTTAAGATATGTTAGATTATCACAATTTTTAGTTGGTATTTTATTATTAAATATATACCAAATAATATGATGGAAAAAAAGGCAATAAAAATAGAATACTGAAATTATTTGTAATAAAATACATGCAAAATAACAAGGCAATAAATACACAATTTCTGTGTTGCTTCACTATACTAAAAAATGAAAAATTAAGTATATTTAGTAATAATAATTAATGTTGCTTTTAGGTATTTTAAGTTGTACTGATATAGCCTATCCATAATAAAAAACCAGTCACTCACTAAGGAAAATGCTGAACACATTATTGTTAGAAATGTTTCCTAATAAAATTATTTTTATTCAAAAAAACTGTATTATTAAAAAAACTCATTAATAGATAAATTTGTTTGATTAATAGATCAAACAAGATCAGAAGAAAAGGTTGTTTAAAAAACGTTTTAGAAAAATAAGTCACAATTCAAATAAGATGTGGGGTGCTTTATTTGAATTATTATGCCGACGCATTTGGTTCGTCGATCAGTGTCAACAATCTGAGGTGAATATACCTTATTTCAGTTATAAACGTCACAGGCATAGAAATTGCACCGGTGAGATATTTTGCATGAGGTTTAAATAAATACCTTCTGGCAATGAAATGTTGCCTATTTGATTTATATAATAAACAAACTACAAATGCGAAGAAGTGATAGTAAACACCAAAATGAATGGCTATTTGTTTAAGTAATAGGCTGGCATATAGAAAATAACATAAAGTACTAAACTATACTTAGGTTATTTAGTTAAACCACCTAACATCTTTATTATAATTATTTATGCAATAAACCTGGAAGTATGATATTTAAATAGGAAATATTAAACAAAATATGTATATGATATTATAATAGGCTGATCACGCACGGTTTAAGATTCAACTGAACAAACTAAAAATGTAATTTTTGTATTAATGCCAGATTCAGTAGTTTATGGCACAAATCTTACAGAGTGATCAATTACGACAGCCGGTACACCAGACGTTCAAATCTCTGAACGTTTAATATTAAAGTTGATGTAATTTTCCGATACAGGCAACAAATGAAGCTGATCGAAAATGTCTTTATTTACCCGCTGAATGAAATAGATGAGATCCAAGAGCGTATATCGCAAAATGTCTAAGAAAGGAATTGAGGCAAAAAATATAGCAAAAGAGTCGAAAAAGTGTGTTCATGAATTCCTCTAATTCACTTTGCCAGCGGCTCAGTAATGAAATGATGGCACTTGTTACAAGAAATATACTAAATCGTATTTACAAGGTCACTTCACTCACAATTATCATATACAGGGATATCCAAATAAAAGTAAACAGTCTTTAGAAATTGTTTCTTTATAAAAGTGGCAGAAAATGTTAAATATGAAAGTTCGAGCATCTAATAAAAAAGATATAGTATAAAATCGATTTTCATGCTTATTGTGTTTATTATGGTTTGGGTTTTATCGCATTTTTTGGATTCTACGAAAAGTTCTAGACTTATTTTGTGTAATATATCGAGGGTTGCCAGATTGGGATGACTAAATTCCGGCATAGCAAGTGAGAAAAATAAGCCGTCGGGGCCATTCAACAAAGACAAACATTCTGAGCAGGACCCGCTAAAATTAGTTCGAATTTATAGCAGCCTTTACAAAGTCCAAACACATTCGATTACCCTCGTTTATACACAAATTATTCATAAGGCTAAATATTCTCTCACAAAAGCATTGCTAATTGGAATCGACAGAACAAATGAGACAGTTTTGTTTAAGTTTATAAAGTTTTGATTTTAACCCATTCTAAAAATGCAACCTGACTTAATTTGATCATTAGGTACGTTTTTGGGTAACTCACTATATCAAAGCATTCTTTCAATGTTTCATTCCTTAAAGCAGAAAAACTAAATTCAACCAGTTCGAGAGTTGGTAGGGGGCGTGTGTACATTGAACAGCCGACAAAGCCAGCGGCGGCGCAATATCTTGATGTAATAATGTTAAGTAGGAGTGTGTATTTTTTTCTTTGTGAAGTTTATAATATTTGGTTTTTCTGATTTGAGGGATGCTTTCCGGGATAGTATGAAATTCCGGAATTCGGGACATATTACCTAAATCCGGGATTTTTCCGGAAATCCCGGACGTCTTGCAACCCTAAATATACCCTATAAGGTTTTACAGCCAGTTTTAAAATATTTTAACTTAAAATTTATTTCACATAGATGTATATCTAGTTTGTAGACAAGATACTTTCTATCTTTTTAATATGGTATTTAAATTAGTCAATAAGAAGAAAATATTGAAGAGAAACCGAGAATTCCATCATTAAATACCATGATTGTGTGTAGCATTTACCACAATAAAGATGAAATAAAATATTAACTTATAGAGGGTGTTAGTGGTTTGACTATCAATATTTTAACATAGGATAGTACGAACGGTTTTAAATCAAATATTGTTATAAACCATCGGTATATTCGAAAGGGTTTTCGAGATATTTAATTTTAAAATATTTAATTTTGGAGAAGGTTTCAACTAATTCCAAGACAACATGGCAATATTGCTATTTGCTTTGACATCAATGTGACGACAATCTCATCGCCTGTGTTTTGTCAACAAATAAGCATTAAAAAAACTCTAGGTTCGAAAACGACTAAATTATTCTATTTTGATTATTTTTTTGGAATGTATGAACCAATTTTTAAATAAATTGTGGTTTTTTTAGCATAATTATTGGCGTGTATAAAAAACATATAACCCTAATTAAGTTTATAAGTTTCCAAAAATTAATAAAGAATATGAACTTACCAAGCATATTAATTTATTGCACTAGATAGGTAATGCACACACTAAAAAAATATTTTAAAAACTTAAAAGTAAATGTTGAAAATGACTACCGCCACTATTTAAACACGCACTAATTCGGCGAAACCAATTTTCTTGAACAGATTCAAGAACGTTGGGTCTTTGTCTAATTTGTTCCGCTGCAGCAAAAATACGGTATCTAAGGTCATCTTCATTTTCAATTTCAACCCTATTATACACTAATGTTTTCATGTGGTCCCACAAATAAAAATCAAAGGGGTTTAGGTCTGGTGACCTCGGAGGCTATTTTCTAGGCTCTGGGGCATTTCGACTTATCCACCTATTATCAAATGTATGTGATGTAACACATTCCTACGGATGTTGGCAAGAGCTAATAATCATGAAGAAACCAGGCACTGGCTCACGGAGCTAAAGGAATATCTTCTAAAAGAGTGGCCAAGTTATTAGTTAAACATTGGAGGTATGTCTATCCTGTTAAACGTCTTCCTAACTCAAAAGGTCCGATTAATCGATTGTGGATTATTCCAGCCCAAATATTTATTGGAAACCGGTAACGAAATCGGCCTTGTTGAATCATGTATGGATTTTCTTGAGACCAGGTATGAGTGCTATGATAATTTAAAATTCCATCTCTCGTAAAAGAACACTGATCGGTTGTCAATATGTTTAAAGTAAAATTTTTGTGTTCTTGGTCTTTTCGGAGAAACCAATGGCAAAATTCTCTTCTTCGGGGTATGTCCTCTAAAGTCAAAGCCTTTACTCGCTGCACGCAGACGATCCTAATTTCATTTGGACCATAGAGTATGAAAGAAAAGATTACCCGATTATGATTATTTTAGGAGCGAAGAATTGTTTACATTATAAATGCTTTGGAGTCCAAGTTGTCAAATCTGCGTTTTATTCGTGCAATTTACTAAGAAAACTCTAATCATAAAATCACATTCATATAGATAAATGAAACGAATATTGTGGCAAAAGATATCTTAATTGTGTATTTCGTCTATAGTATGTGTGCTTAAACAAAACGAGAATCGAATTTTAAAAATTAAGGATTTGTTGGTAAAAATCAACAACAAAGAATTCTTAAGACGAACTAAGTTAACAGTAATCTAAAATCACAAAGATATACCTTAACTGGATAATGGTTTGTGCGTATCAAATTTCTGGGCATTTAGCATCGATGCACGTGTCGTTGTTAGTGCATTTTAAGTGATTTTTTTGTTGCAATAGTTAATACAGGTATGTGAAAAAAATTAGTTACAATTTTTCTAACCTTACTTTCTCTCAGCATAAACAAACAACAAGGAACATGAAATATTTTTAATAATTGTAATTATCTATTTACAGATGAAACTGAAATACAGGAAACATATTAGTCATATTAAATATTTTTTCGCGCCTTTGTTCCTATGTTTTTTTTTAGTTAACGAACAGTGTTTACTTTTTTACATATCTGTAGTAAATCAATATGTATGCAATAAATGCAAATATCATATTAATTTCAGGACCATATATTAAATATTAACAATTCCCCTTGTTTATTAATGTTTGCTTTAACTGAAAAGTGGGTTGAATAAATTGTAGCTAGTTTTTTTAGATGTCACGATGTTTTCAAAAAATCGAGTTTGTAGTTAACTGTAACAAAAAAAATCATCGACAAAATGCACACAGAAACTATTTCGAAACTACGTAAAACAATCGCAATATAGACGTCAAACCAAAAAAAAAACTCGTTATGAGCTGCATTATTTCCCTCGTAAGTGGGAACTTTTATAATTGTGATAAAATCCCCTTCGAAATTTTTGCATATTGGCATTTTAGGGTCCCTACTTAAGATATAGAAAAGCATGTTTTTCCATACCTAATAAAATGTTTTAAAAAATAATAAAGGAACTAACTTATTCAAGGATCTTAAAATTTGCACAAAAATTGAGTATGATATTAAGGATTACCTGTTAAAATGTTGGTGAGAAGCCATTATGGAAGAACAAAATGACGACCTAACGAATTAGTATCATGGAAGAAAGATTACTTATTATTGATCTGACATTTTACACAATAATCAAGAGTAAAGCAAGGATAAACTGGTCAAATTTTAATGCGAATCCTACATGGTACTTATAACATTTCTATCATAAAACACAGTTTTAAAGATATGGGCGAAAATTTTAGAGAAAAATTTAAAGCTTGGATTAATACCTTCAAACGTTTTTAATTTTTAGGAAAAAAACATACATTTTTCAATTAGAATTACAAAACTTCTTAACCCAACACAAATAATTTAACTTTTATTATTATTTACTTATTTATATTTTAATGTTATTGATAATATAAATTATTATAAAATATCTTTTTAATATTAAATATTTCTGAAGAAAAAACGAAAATTTAGTTTAAATAGCAAGTTTCTTTTTTATAGCATTTTAAAAACTGTTCTTTTTTTACAAAGTGTGAAAATTCGATAGAAGTCACTGAACAACGATATTTTTATGTAATTTTGAATACTCTAAAAATACTTAAATTATCTGTTTTCAATTTTACCTATAATTTTAGTAATTAAATTTAACACAATAAACATGTTTTATTTAATAAATATAACTACTATGGAGAGGTGTATTTAGTTATATAGTAAGTATAATAGCTCTAGAAAGATTATTATTAGATGAAAAAATGGCTTTAATTTTTTTTTAAATACCAAGATATTATATGCTGTAACAGTTTTGCCTTTTCCCTCCCTAGTTCATTTTTTAAAAAGAACATGTGCGTTTTGTATAAAAAATGCACATATATTTAGAGAGATATTAACTAAAACCGGCGAACAATTTACTTGATGTGTAAAATCGCATTTCTTGCCTGAAGTTTCAAAAGAAAAATGGTATCACCGTAACCAAAAAGCAAACATTTTTTGAATGTGTTAACTATATTTTTGGACTCAAAAGTGATGTTTGCAATCTAATTGTTTAATTTTGCGCCATCAATCACGGAGAAAAATGTTATTTTACGTCCTGTAGTGGTAAAAAAATCGAATTTATTTAGTTTGGCTAAGAGAAAAAAATTTATATGTATTTAAATGTCTCTCTGATGTGTAGTAGATATTAATCCTATTTCAAATAATTATTAAACTAAATAATTACTAAACCCGGTTGATAAGTTTTGAATTTATATATTTTGGTGTACCTCAAACAACCAAATTTAAGATGGTTCTACATTGCAATAGTCTTTACTCGTTCAGTTTTAGGTTACCTATATTTTATTTAGCCAAGTTGGCAAAATGTTAGTTCTTTAACTAATATTATATCCCAATAAGTGGTTTCATATTTTTTAAAACTTAATTGAGATTTTCTAATGTATGACCCCTTACTAGCTAGGCGGGGTGAGTCGTTTAGGATTGTTGGGCTATATCTTTTACTATTCGTGAATGACTAGTTTCGTCTATTTTTTATTAGTCTAAAATTTAGATAGATGAATCAAAATTCTCAATGGCAGGAATGTTTAGTAGACGAAATGTCCATGTG
Source organism: Kuschelorhynchus macadamiae (assembly GCA_030620095.1). Classification (NCBI taxonomy): domain Eukaryota; kingdom Metazoa; phylum Arthropoda; class Insecta; order Coleoptera; family Curculionidae; genus Kuschelorhynchus; species Kuschelorhynchus macadamiae. The sequence goes on from JAUTXW010000285.1 coordinate 412,339, forward strand.
TGATCAAATAATAATTCCTTGTCGGTCTTAGATATCGTAATTCAATCAACGTTTGCTGTGGAATATTACACAATAAAATTCTAAAACCTTTGTTTTCTGGAGAGCATTAACTAGGGAGCGCTATCTAAGTTTTCTAGAAAATTAAACCGAAGATATACTTGACGAATCGCTTGCTTCCCCATGATATACGTGGGGTCAGCAATTTCTTAAAACATTAGTATAACGAATGCATCGGTAGACGCGGAACGTTACATTGCAATACGTTACCTGCAAATAACCTAGACTTCATACCTTCAGTTACATTGTTTTAGATTCGTTTGAAAAACATATTCAAAAATCACTTGAAAATATTAAAGAAATTTGAAGGAAGGTGAGAAATTAAATAATGCTGAAAATATTGTAAATTCTCTTCGGAGGCATATAAGAATGTATGAAGAGTGTGTAGAATTGCGAGGCAAGCCTTTTTTCTTTTAGTATGGAATTCTTTAGGGTCCGAATAACTTATTTAGCAAAAAAAAATGAATTATTAAATCACGGTAAGTAAAGTATTATTATTGTCAATCTTGACATTTCCTTTGACCTAAATACCTAAAGTTTCTAAAAAATGGTAAATTGATTTTACCACGGATCTTCCCTCCTTATGAATCCTTCATTCCATTACGTACGAAGATATCCGCAAAAAACCGAAAATCGTCGTTTTCCTTTTAATTTTTTTAGGCTGTATTTTAAGAGGTATTATAAAATAAGTTATACATCCTTGTAGCCGCTTTTCTTCTTCTACAGATAGTTCACTCAGATCTGAAATCCGAAGTTTCGACTTCGAGGTCTCATCATCAACTTGATGTTTTAAATACGGATCTGGATTTTTATTTTATTTTTTTACAAACTCTTGTCCTCTCAAAACCAATGATGTAATGCACTTATAGATTCAGAGTATTTAAAATTCTCTTTTGTGAATTTGGCAAGATTCTGGTTATCCGTCTCTATCTAATGCATTGTTTCTTATGTGAAAATTTGAAATTTGCTTTTCAAACAATAAGTATGATATATCGTTAGTGTTGGGTGATCGAACGCTTGTTATAAATGAAACAAAAAATACAGGTCCGTATTTAAAAAAATGAAGTTGATGATGAGACCTTGTAAAATTTATTTTGTAATATCCCTTAAAATGCATCCTGAAAAAAATTAAATGGAAATTGACGATTTTCAAAAGTCCGGAATTAAATTAATGTAGCCTCAACCAATAGCTTTTTGAAAAAACGCTTAGACCCGGTAAATTGGCTTTTTAATTGCTCAAATTTTGACGTAATTCATTTGTTTTTGTATTGACATTTGTCAAAGTTATGACGTCAACGACCTTTTTTTTAAATGGCAACATACAGCTTGTGAAACTTCATTGGAAAGCTCTTTTCTCATACAGTATCCTAAAATTCTGGCGAGATTCCGTCGAGCTATTTCAAAATGGCTACCATTCAAAATAAAAAAATTGTTGCACTAATGAATTTATTTTTTCATTTAACACTAGATATCTGTTTAGTATATTCACAATAGTTTATTTTGTCAAAAATAAAATAATTAAAATTAAAAAAACAGCAAGGCAAAACAAAACAAAATAAAAAGGTTGTTTAATGTCGCAAATTCTGAAAATGTCCTCCACCGCTACTTGGCATGCTCCCAGGCGATGATAAAAACCATCCACGGAATTCCGAATGGCTTTATCCGGTATGTTATTTGACTCCACACCAAATTTTCAATATTATTTGGCCTGTTTTGGTAAACATTCTCATTTAGTTGTCCCTAAGAAAAGTAGTTTAATGGCGTTAAATCTAGGGACCTCTCACATTGACACCAAAATGTGGTGGAGCACCGTCTTGTTGAAACCAAATTGTTTTATTAGGTATATCTGGGTCTCTTTCGTTAGGAAAAATAACAGCTAGAGCAGGCATCAACTCAAAGGTTAAGAAGTCCAGGTATCGTGCAGCTGTAAGGTTTTCTCCAAAAAAGAATGGCCCTGTAACTCGGTTATTAATTATACCTGCCCATACATTTACTTTTTGGGTCGCTGCGTATGAGCTTCACATATCCAGTGTGGAGATTTTCCAGACTCCAGAAACGATAATTGTGTCTGTTAACTACTCCGTTTAAAAAGAAGGTACATTCATCCGAAAATAATATGTTATGGGGAAACTTATTATTATCATCACACCGTCTCATCATTTCCTCGTAAAAAACACCTGTCATCTTTTAAAAGTTCTTGGACAAGATATACTTTATAAGGATGGTATTTTTCTGCTTTCAAAAACCTGCCAATTGTACCTCTAGACGTAAAATGATTTTGGGCTAATAAAACTGTTGATAGGTGTGGATTTTCCTGCAGAGATAATACAATGTTCAATTTTTCATTGTCGTCTAAAACGCCTGGCCGCCCATTTCTGGGCAATCCTTTACTGCACCATGTTCCTCAAATTTGTGGAATATCTTACTAACAGTACCCTGTGAGATTTGATGTTCCGGATATTTAGCATTAAACACAGCGCACACTTCTTTTTGACTTCTCATTTTATCTCCATATCCTAACCATATCAAGACTTCGATACGCTGCCTTTCAGACAGTACAATATTTATTAAAAAAATTATAACAGAACACTTTAGCAGTACCAAAATTACTTTTACTTAGGAATACTTGTCACAAAATATCAAGCAATGCAGTTTTTCACCTTTAAAGGTAAAAAACATGGATGATTGATCATTTTCACTTATTGAAATAATCTTATCAAATTTGGGGAATATCTTACTAACAGTACCCTGTGAGATTTGATTATCGGGATATTTAGCATTAAACAAAGTGCACTATTCACTTTGACTTCTCATTTCATCTACACATGTTAACAATATCAAGACTACAATAAGCTGCCTTTAGGGCGATATCTTTTTTATTAAGATAATTGTAAAAGAACACTCTAATATTACTTGTCACGAAATGTCAAGCAAACCAGATTTTTATCTTTAAAGGTAAAAACAACATGAATGATTAATCATTTTCTTGTATATTTTTTTATTTTGATTGGTCTTCATTTAAAAAAAACTGTATGTTTTTTTATTAACATTTGTCAAATATATAATATCATCGACATTTTTTTTTAATGGCAACATACAGCTTTTAAGACGTCCTTTGAAAGCTCTCATACAATATGCTCCTAAATTTTGGCTCGTTTCATGTTGATTTTAACTATAAAAATAAAAACTTGCATTGCTTGATATTTTGGCATTTTGTAAAAAGAATTACTTATAAATTTTCTTTTATAACTATCTTAATAAAAATGGTATTGTTCGAAAGACAGCGTATCGAAGTCTTGATATTGTCAGAGAAGTCAAAAAGAAGTGTGCGCTTTGTTTAATGCTACTGTCGGTAAGATATTCCACAAATTTGAGGAATATGGTACAGTAAAGGACTTGCCCAGAAATGGACGGCCCACTGTGGGCCAGAGAACCTTTAAAATAGTGAATTATTCAAAAATATTAAACTGCAAATATCTTCACAATTTTATTTATTATGGGTAAGTAGGCTATGAAGCATCCCAAAACAATCGAATTATATTGATATCTTGTCATGGAGATGCGCAAACACGTTCAAAAGTTTGACATATTTGTTATTGTTAGCAGTTATTAATTTACCTTATTAAAAATTGCATAATATAACCGGTGAAAATAAGTGTTTCGTGAATTACAAAATATTTTGTGATGAATGATGTTCAAGCAGGTAAGTTAATAATTATTTTAGGCCATTAGTTCTTTTTTCTGAATTATTACATATTGGTGCAAATGTTTGTAAAAAAATAAATTTTAAGTTATTTGACAAAAAATATTTTAATGTTCTACACACAGATACGTATTTTGTCATACCTGGTTTTCTTCTTTAATCTTATGACTTTTCAAAAAAAATATAATTTGTGCAACTTTTTGCAACTTGTTGATTAATTGACATTTTTATTTGCCTATTATTTTACCTACAATGTAAGACCTATTTTAGCTCCACACTTTTTTATTGCCAATAACTATTGTATGTTCCTGCAAATTTGTCAAATTTTGATCAAAACCTTTTAAACAGTGTTGTAGTTGATCACGACTTTCTAAAATAATGCATAAAAGTCGATAATTTAATAAATAATTATTATTAGTATCAATTTTGGGTCTTCTTTTTCTTCACTTCTTATTTTTTTTTTCTAGACGTACGATCTCATCGAATTCGCAAAATTGATATTTTTGAAAGGGGAAAAGATGTCAATGATATTTTTAATACCTTATTGTCTATAACTTGTCCCATCTGCCAAAAGAAAAATAAACAAAAAATAAAACAAATATCAAAGAGTTTGAATAACCAATTTACATAAAAATGGAATAAAGTTTTTCGTATAAAATCAAAATTTATTAATAAGAATAGATTATGGCTGGACAAATACATAACTTTACCATGCTATCCCGGTAAAGTTGGGAGACCCAAAGAAAACAATTTTAATAATTTAAGTTATTCTGCAAAATTTAAAAGAACCGAATGTTTACGAAAATTTGAAACGAATGAACTTTTGTTTGCGTCTAAAATGGGTTTAAGGACAGACGGAAAATCACAAGCAGCCAAACAATTACTAACCATTGAACACAAATCCAATCCAATTAGTGAGATAAATCGACTTAGTGATGATACTACTTTGGCAATGATAGTAGATTCTAGATTGTCCAAAAGACAGTACCAAAATATTCGAGACTCTGCAAAAAATAACAAAACCGATATTTATCCATCTTATAATAATATTAGAGAAGCTAAAAAACGATGTTATTTTCCAAATGTTATTTCCACTGAGCATTCAGTAACAGTCGATCTGCAATCCCTCTTAGACCACACTACACGCAGGCTCTTGTCTACTCTTGATCTGGAAAACTATAACATAACTCAGAAAATTGTTTTAATCTCTAAATGGGGAATGGATGGCAGTTCTGGTCAGGCAGAATATAAACAGGCCTTTTCCGATAACAGATTCACCGATTCTAACCTACTTCTTACTTGTGTGGTACCTATTCAGCTTTATACAAAAAACAAAAAAAATCAAAAAGTAATGTTGTGGAACAATCCAACGCCTTCGTCAACCAAACTATATCGACCACTAAAAATGCAGTTTTTAAAAGAAACGAAGGAAAACAGCATAAATGAGACCAAAGCAGTTCAAGATCAAATAAAGGCATTATTGGAAACCCAATTTACCACCAAGTTCTCAAAAGTGTTATTTATAAAACATAACTTGAATATGACCATGCTGGATATGAAAATGATTAGTTCCATAACTGACACGTCCTCACAAAAATGCTACCTGTGCGGAGCATCTCCGGTTGAGATGAATAACTTGGAAAAAGTTTTACAAAAACCTATAGTCGACGACTATCTACTTTACGGAATATCCTCGCTCCACGCTTGGATAAGGTTTGTGAATTTTATATTTTATTGTAGGTACAGGAGGGTAATCCACCATATTTTGAACATTAAAATTCTCCGTTAATATTGGTGGTATTATTATTTGCAAATCTTTTTTTTTAATGGTGCACCCCTGTATATTATTTTATAATAGGTATAATGGTCAAAATATGGTAGGCTATTAGTTGGACCTAGCTAGTACTTTTACTACACCACACACCCTAGATCGCCCAGATACAACAATCACTATTTTGGATAAAATGTCTGACTTTTGATTTTTTTTTTAGATCTTTTGAGTTTCTTTTAAAACTGAGTTATCGACTACCACTAGAAAAATGGCAAGCCCGTGGTGATGAAGCCAAGGAAGTAACTAAAATTCAAAAGCGTCGAATTCAAGATGAATTTAAATCTCAAATTGGAATAATCGTAGATCAACCGAAACAAGGGGCTGGAACATCCAATGACGGCAATAGCGCTAGAGCTTTTTTCCAAAACCACTTGATATCTTCACGCATAACTGGGGTCGATAAAGACTTAATATATAGATTTTATATTAACCTCCAGGTAATCACTAGTGGGTTATACATTAAATTAGAGGTATTTAAAGCCTACACTTTGGATACTGCTAAGCTTTTTCTCTCCCTATACCCTTGGTATCGAATGTCTGTGAGCGTACACAAAATTCTGTTACATAGCCATGAAATTATAAACGCTTTACCAGTGCCCATTAACCAATTTTCCGAGGAGGCCCAAGAAGCCCGCAACAAAGAATATCGGAGGTACAGGGAACATAACTCTAGGAAATGTAACAGGATTTCCACAAATATGGATGTTTATAATAATTTCATCGTATGTGTTTCATCGGATCCAGTTATAACGAGTTTGCGAAGAAAACCCACAACACCAAAAAAAAGTTTTGCTCCTGAAAAAGCATCTTGTCCAAATACGTCATTGGATTCTTCAAGTGACAGTGATTCTGAATAAATGTGTTAGAGTTATTTTTTTTTCAGTCTCACCATACAAATTTATTTCTCATAACCCTGTACTTTACATCTGTAATATTTTTTACACTTCTAGACTTTCCAGGGTATGCCGAGATTAGGTTTTTTTTGTTTAAAGTTAAAAATAAAACAGTTTTTCTTATTGTGTCATTATTTTCGCACACGGTGTATGACACCGTTGTATAAATTCTAAACTAGCTTCAAATATGTTTTACAAAATGCTAAACTAAGGTTTTTTAAGCGTTTCATCACAAAAAAAATGCATAAAGCCTAACTTAACACTTTTTCCACATTTCAAGAGGTTTCTGGGCCCACAGTGCGGCCTAGTGTTTTAGACGACAATAAAAAAATCAACATTGCATTATCTCTGCAGGAAAATCCACACATTTCAACAGTTTCATTGGCATTTTTGAAACACATTTATAAAGTATATCTTATCCAAGAGCTTTTGGAAGACGACTATGCCCTAGCGCTTTTTCTGAAAGTTATTGAGAGAAGCTACATTAATTTTATGTCGTACTTTTCTTATTAAATTTTGAACGGTAGCCATTTTGCGCCAAAATTTAGAAGCATACTGTATGAGATAAGAGCTTTCCAATGATGTTTCACAAGCTGTATGTTGCCATTTAAAAAAAAAAGGTCGATGACGTCATACGTTGACAAATTTCAATACAAAAACAAATGAATTATGTCAAAATGTGAGCAATTAAAAAACTAATTTAACAGGTCTGAGCTTTATTTCAAAAAGTTGTTGATTAAGACCAAATTAATTTTATTCCGAACTTTTCCTATTAAATTTTGAACGGTCGCCATTTTGAAATAGCTTGACAGAAACGCGCCAGAATTCAGGATTATACGGTATGAGATAAGAGCTTTCCAATGATGCATCACAAGCTGTATGTTTCCATTTAAAAAAAGGTCGATGACGTCATACTTTTGACAAATGTCAATACAAAAACAATTGGTTTAGGCTATATTAATTTAATTCCGGACTTTTGGGCAGCCCTGTATATAGGAATATCTGTGTGTGCATTTTTGTAGTATAGAAAATTCATTTTGTAGAAACATTTTTAATGTTAACAACATAAGCTGTGAGGTGTTATAACATGAACACAACAATGCCATTTATACAAGCAAGTACCGGCTCCCATATCATAAATATGTCCAGCATGTTCTGCATAACGCTGCAATTTCTAGGTGATTTAAATTATTATTTATGTATTTTTTTGGCAGTTTGAGCTAAGTTTATGCTACTTTTACCAATAGTTGGATTTCCTATCAGGAAATGGTAGAAAACGAATTTCAAGGTAGTTGTTTGTGTGTAATTTTAAAGGAATTAAATTAAAAATCAAAGCATATTTGAAGAAATTGAGTAGCGCAGACTGTTAACATAATTTAAGCGCATTAGCCATACGACACTACCTCGTAATATCGTATATTGTATTTTACACAATTTGAATATTAATTGAAATTGCTTTGTTTTAGGTTGAATTTAATCAACAATTATTTATGCCCGTACGAATAATAGCACCGTCAAATATAATATTATAAATTGAATTAATTTTACTCCTTATTCAACAGATCTTGTTATTATTAATGAAGCAATTATGAATGTTATAGGTATACGTTATTAGAAATATGAAAACTACAGACAAACTCGCAACACAATTCAGTTAGACCAAAGACGATTATACTTCAAATAGACACTCGACCAGGTACATTCATAAATTCACAATATCGATCGCTAATTTTACCGTTTATATTAGCACATCAATGTCAATGTTAGCAAGTCATGGGTTTACTTGTTTAGAAATATAATACAAAAGGAAAGTCTAGTTCGCAAAATCAAAATGATGTTAATTCTTGCTACTGCTAGTATATAGCACTCATATTTTTGAGTGAGGGCTCAATGAATTTGAAATGACGTCTACAAAAATGTGCAAAAGTTTTAAAGCCGCACATAAACAGTTTCATAAGTTATTAAAAAATTAAGATAAAAAAAGAGTTTAGTTTATAATATTTATGAAAAAATGTTAATAATAGTTTCTTTAAGAGGTAGAAATTTCCAAAAAAAAAACTTTACTCTAAGAACTCTAAGAATTATTATAATTAATTTTAATTTAATATTGGAAATAGAGTTCGGCGCGGCAAGTGCTAAGCTGGTAACTTGACCCAAAACCGTACTAAAAAGATTTTAAACTATTAAATATGTATTTAAAAATCGTAAAAACTATGATATTATCTAGACACTTGAAGGAACAATATCTCGCTAAAAAATTTTCACTGATTTTTCATAATATGATCCTATGTTAATTACCAATTTATATAGAGTTTTCGTTTATGTTCCAAGTCGAATGATTGTTAAACAAAAGTCACTAAAATTGTTTCGAGGAGACTTTATCACAACTATATTATATGAGATTATTAGATTGCAATGCTTTTAACTGTGATAATCTATTACTGATTAATTATTGAAGCTGACAAAAAATATTATATAAAGTTATTAAATATAATTAGTAACTAATAGGTTATAACAATTAAAAACATCGTAATATCGTATGGAATAGTTGTTTTTTCGGGGCTTTTGTTTAACAATTATCCGACCTGAAATATATAAATCTGTAAAAAAACTTGTTAACAATAGGCTAATTTTATGAAAAATAAATTTTCAGCGGGATATCGTTCCTTCAAGTATGTAGATAAGCAATCATTTTTTTTTATTTTTAAATTAATGTTTAGTAGTATACAAATTTTTTACTTATTACTGCAAGTTTTGGGGCATTGTAATAGCTTAGCGCTCGCCGCGCGGAGCTCTATTTCCAATATTAAATTAAAACTAGCGAGTACTTACGACTTTCGACGTTCGTAAATACCTTTTTATAAACCATGTTTTTTTGTTAAATTTTTTTTCAACAGGGGCTTGAGAAACTTTTGTTTCAAAATTATTTCCTGTTTTTTGGAACAACCTGTATAAATGTTTACAAAATATGTACACAAATAAACTAAAATATACCTGTTACCATCCGTTATTTAAATAAAAAATATTGTAGTATTTAAGGGGCAGTTTCAACCTCTTGAAAGAAAATTAGTTTTGAAAAATCCCTTCTTATCGAACCTCTACATCCTTGAATCAACCTGTTGGCCAAAATTCAGCTTTTTACGTCAAGCGGTTTGAGCAGCTGTATAAATTTACAATACAAAAAAATAGAGTTGAAATATCTTGGTCACCGGACGATCATATAGGTGCAGTACAACTCTCTCACGAACTTGCTGAAAAATTTGGCCTAGTGTTTTAAATATGTAGATATTTAAGAAACATGTTTTTAATTTCTTAAATGCTAACAGTTTACCCTTTATTGGTAAAAAACTAAACTCCTTTTATTTTTAATCCTAATTTGTTCATAACTTTTAAATTTGTTTATGTACGGGTTTGAAAACGGCACATTTTTACGTCATTCCGAAACCAATGAGCTCTCAATCATATTTTTACTAGCAATAGCAAGAACTAACAGCATTTTGAGTTTGTAGACTAGACTAGTAAAATCGATTTATAAACGAATGCGACAACGAATCGGATATCGTGCGTCGTGAACTAGCAATTGTGGGCTTTAAGCTACGCAGATATCCCTCGATGGAATCGAAGTTAAATATAATACAAATCTGGCATTAATTTAGGTGGCCTTTTATTTTAAATCGGATGGCACATCTATTCCGAAATTTATCTGTCTTAGGTTGGACCAAAAAAAGTCAGTATCTAATTAAAGGACTTTCATAATTTTAAAGTTAAAACAAATTCTTTAATGTAATGTAAGGCAGTCGGGCGTGAACGTAAGTTAAAAAGAAAAAGTTACTTTATTATTTAATTTTAATATTTTTACACTCAAGCTAATCGCTACTGGCAGCATTTAGTATTCTTTGGATAGTGTCTCTAATGCACTCCTTTATGAGTTAAATAAAAAGTTAATTATAATCAAACGATAACGCAGCCTGAGAAAAAATATTCTGAAACTTGGTGCAACATTTACGAGACAGTGGAAAAAAAGCTGCTGTTATAAAAGTGGTCTATAATAAAATCTGAAAATCTGAAAAGGGTGTATGAAAGAAAACCGTTATGCTTTTCTGAATTCTGGATAAAGTCATGCAAATATTTGTTATATAATTATCAGATATGTTTATTAAATCTAGGTAGAAACTTGTAACAAAATCAGTTGTTATAAATTCTTATTTATTTGGCATCCAAGCGATTATAAACGTCAAATAGCATGCATAAAAGTGTCAGCCAGGTAATACTGGAGTAGTGCTCGAGCGTTTTTATGACTAAAAAACACAACTGACTTCTATCACTATTTTCTAACATACTTAAAAACTTTACCAAAGTGTTCAGGTTCAGGTTTTTCTAAGCTTTCATGGTATTGAAGAAACACTTTTTCAAAAAAAAATATACAGGAAGCTTTTGAAGTTGTGTCTATTTCATCTATATTATATAGATACCAGCCATGGACCTGAAGATGCGCGTTATTTGCGCGTTTCCTTAATGTCCGTTTTTAAAATACATGGAAATATTTGATGTGCTCACAGGAAACATTGACATTGTCGCGCGATGTCATGTGAAAAGTAACAAGTGGTTTAGTAAATTTTTAACATGCGCGTTAAGAAAACTTGCGAATGTCGACTAATTCTAAATGCAGCGTATTTGGGTAACATATACCCAACTTTTTTATTTGTGCTTTTAGGCGAAAAAGTTGTTCCTTATAAAAAGTTTTTTTGTCTAGAAAATAAGATTGATATTAAAAAGTAAATCATTATATACAGAGGTTTGCAAAACAAAAAAAAAAAGAAATTACAACTTCTGAGACAGCTAAATGTATGACCATGCAAATAAAAGGCTTTGAAAATTTTTTTTTAGTTATAATTGACTTATTTTTTGAGAAAAATAAACATGAATACATAAAAGTGACGCCATTATTAACATATTCATCATTAATTTTCTCAAAAACTAGAACTATTGTTAAACAAATTCTTAAAACTTGTTAACTTGTATTTGAAGGCTTTTTAATTTAGTTGTCTTAAAAACCGAAATTTCACATTTTTTTTGTTTTACAAAATTCTATTTTTGTATTTATTTTTTACCCTATATATAAATAAAATTTTAAATTAATATTATTATTCACATAAGCAAAGCTTTTAATAAGGAATAATTTTTTCGCCTAAAATTACAAATTGTCCATATGTTACCCATTTTCGGCTTATTGATTATAGAATTACCTAGACACTACACCTCTAACAATAAAAAACTTTAAGTTACTTTTTTTTTATCTCATATTTTTATATTCTCCATTTGGCTATCTTAGAAAATTTGAATTCTCAATTTATTATATATCACAACTAAAAAATGTGTCCATATGGTACCCAGAACCACGCACACGTCTGTCTAAGTGTGTTTCATTACAAAATAATTTATGCTATTTTGACTTTTACATATATATGTATTGTCTCATAATAACACATGAAAATGTGCCTCAGAATTCAACTATTTGTTGCTTGAATTCTATCTCAAAAAAATAAAGCATTTAAAGCCTAAAAAAGTAAGACAAAATAAAATGATAGCACTATGCTATGGTGATATTCTAAATGTATCATTTTACAATTGTATATAAAAATTTGAATTTTGATAAAAAATAACCTAATTTTTGACAAACCCTTAAAGTATTAACCGTTAGGTCTAATTTTTAATTAAACAATTTAAGCTTGAGGACAAAAAAGGGAACGCACAAAATTAAATATAACAATAATTTAAGAAGAATAGTTTTGTAATACGACAAATCAGCAAATTTTGCCGGGGAAAGAAATGTTATTGAAAAACAAAGCCTTCTCAACTTAATGGATGGAAATTAAAGTATATTTAAATTTTATATACAAAGACAACTTGGATTATTTTTTCAATCTTATTTTAGGAAAGCTGTGGTATTTACCACGTAACTTTTTACTGTCTTTTCGATTTCATTATATAAGTTCAAATGTGAACTCTTTTTCTATTCTAAAACCACCGCACAGTTAGTGAAGTAGGTTGTATCTCTAGGGATATAGAAAATTAAAAATTAAATTTTTCAAATGAATAGAAGCTAAATTAAGATAACATGCTGAATTTGTAGAATAGAATATATATATATATATATATATATATATATATATATATATATATATATATATATATATATATATATATATATATATATATATATATATATATATATATATATATATATATATATATATATATATATATATATATATATATATATATATATATATATATATATATATATATATATATATATATATATATATATATATGTTTGGTTTTGAATCTATTATCAAAGTAATAAAAGCGAAAACAGTTAATTAAACACATAACAGCAAAAGAACAAAACATTTCCAATTACAAGATATTAGCGTGCCTTGACAACTGTTATTATGGTAACTATGAATGTCCTTATAACTACTTTTGGAATCTCTAGTCCAGCACGTGTTTAACTAATGCGATTCCACAAGAAATAACAATAAACCTCAGAGATACCCACTAATAAAGTATATCAAATACCATTTGTTTCATTTTTATTAAATGATAAATCAAAATGATTGAGTCTGTAAAATAAAACTAAAAAATATTTTAAAAAGTTAAATCGTAAATTCCACAACTGTTTCGAAAAAAAAACAAGAGCTAATTATTTGCAGGAGGTAATACCTATTGATACTTGGCCGTTCTGAAACAAAACTTTTTGAAAATCGCTTGATCATTATTATCTATGTCCAAACTCATTGTTAGACTAGTATCTCCAGTCATTTCACGGTTGGGGTTTGTATGACTAGGATTTCAAAAAAAAACCATATAACTTATTTTGAGATTGTACAGAGTTGTTTTAATGCTATTGATAAAAGTGATGTTACTAAATTTAAGCCGCCAGAATAATAGCCATTTAGTAATTATCAAAGCAGTGTATCGTCCAGCTTAAATTAACTTAACAAGCGTATGACAATAACTAAGCCAAATAGTTATCAAGTAAAGAATGGTTTTAATCTATATTTGTCTAAACAATTTTTTTTAATTTATCAGGCAAAGTGCGTTAAGTCAGCCAAATATCAATTAACTGAGTTCAGGTAATACTTTAAAATAGTTGTATTTGACTTAGTTTACACATGTGTCCTAAAAATCACACGTTCCCAATAATATAAGTAACAAGCTAATATTGTCGATTTAATGCTTAATATTTTAGTGTGGAACCAATTCCTCTCTTATTCTTCAAAATAAAATTTAATTTTCAAAACAAAAATTCCCACTACCTTTAATAGTAAAAAATTAAAAACTATAATTACTTAATACAATTTTACCATCACACTCAAAGTTTTTGGCGTCCTGTATATTCATGAAAATTATATAAATGTAACTATTTTAAATATCCCACGTCTTCCTTTATAAAAAAGTCGATTTTGTACAAAAAAAAGAATGGGAAATTTAGCCCTCTATCTCACAACAATTTATAGCTTCTCTGAACCTGGCAAACCTATACACTTAGTACTAGGATATTATTTTTACAGGACTACAGCACCAAAAATATCGTGCCATACTCTAGCCCCAACCTTGCACCTACACAAATACTGTAGCAGAATCTATTTTCTTTAATATTACCTTAGGCCGCCATTTCATTGCGATATTGAATTTTTGCTAGAATGTTACCAGGTCATCCCCTAATGACCCCTAATTTTCGATCAAAATTTGAAGTTAATCGGGTAAGTAGTTTTTTAGCTATGCCGCGACAGATCTACAGACATACTGACTCTTCCTCAACCAACAGTCCTGAACCAAGACTTTGCTGGCCTTAGCTAAATTCAGCGCTTTTAATTCTACTTGGTTGTCTGTGCCGCGACAGATCTACAGACATACTGACTCTTCCTTAACCAACAGTCCTGAACCAAGACTTTGCTGGCCTTAGCTAAATTCAGCGCTTTTAATGCTACTTGGTTGTCTGTGCAAATTACTAGTTAATCCGCCTTTAGCCTCCTACATCGCAGCCGCAATCAAAATGGCATTTGCAATATTAACTTTAAATTTAATTTTCACGCATGGTTTGTTGACATTTAAAATATGACAGTCCACACTAATACGTCTCTTAATATTGATAAGTAAAACTAAGGTAGTAAATAGTATTTAGTGGTACATAGAGATTTTCCATTTGTGGGGTTAACAAAGGTTTTGAATTCTGTATAATCTAATTTGGTCGGACACTTACACATTTTATATTAACCAACTAACAAAAGCCTTTATGTGTATTAATTATATATTTACCTTCTCATATTCGGTGTCGCTATATTTTCTATTGGCTCTAAACTCGGGTGCTAAATAATCTGCCAAATGCGTAGGGGGTCCAAATCCCTGAAAAGAATCTGTTAAATGTAGTTTTACCCTTCCTTTGGATGAAAGCTGCAAGGCAGCGGGTGTCACTAAAGGAATGCATTGTTTTCCAGAGACACCATCTGAAAAAAAGAGTAGTTTTTTGTATATTGAACATAATAATTAAAAGAAACAAAAGTTAAGTTAAGTAAAGGGGTCAATATCAATTGTTATCAAAACATACACTATTTCAGAATTAAGTATCAATTTCATGAATCAGACAAAAATATGATTTCCTATCTGTCTTACAGATATTTAATGACCAATATTTTATGTGTGAAAAACGTTACATGCTAATTGAGTAATTTAATGAGTTTTTACAAATCAAATTGCCTAGAGCAGGTTTGACATATTTTAGGTAAGATTCCCTTGTAGGGTGCAGATTTTAACCACTATATTTCATATAGACGAATCAAGGGAGAAGAACACCGGGCTCTAACCCCCCAGAAGTTCCATCTTATGTGACATTAAAAATTAAATTAAGTTTGTTTTGTTGTTTATTTTGATTCTCAAGAATATTTTCAATTTTAAGACCTTTGTTAAATTATACATTATAATGTATAATTTACATCGAAAATACAGTAGAAAGTAGGTAATAAGTGGAAGCACTAACAATAAATTATTATTATGTTAGGTTTAAAATAAAAAAAATATTTAAACATTATAGTACATCGTATAGGTCACGATCGTCCGTCCTCCCACCCTCCTTAAATAAACAAAATCTTGGATTTGCTTATGTCTGATGACGATCCATTAAATGTGAAATCAAAACTAACTACTGTGATATCCGGTACACTGTATGAGAATGTCCGTTTTACGAAATGGTGGATGCAATGAATATTTCATCAGCGGGACGATTTTTGTATACTGATCCAGCCCCCAAATATAATTTCTGGATTCAATTATGATATTTTAAATGCAATGCACGTAGTGAATGTATATTATATACGGGTACATTCTACCTACATTTTTGACGTTGGAACTAAATATAACCGTTTATAACCTTTACTTAAAAAAATATTAAACAAAACACCGAAAAACGCAAAAAGAAAAATAACGTTTGACGTAATTTGTATTGTGTCCTACGTTTTAATCCTAATATGTTTTCAATTTAAAATATTAACACAAGAAATTAGAGACATACAACGCTGTTAACAGCCTAGAGAAAATGTAATTTTTTATTGGAAAAAATTACTTTTGTGGACAATCTAGTATGCCCGTAATTGGATTGATTTCAAATAAACGATTTTGTTTATTGAAAAATAGGTATCCCGTTTAGACTATAAAACAAAGGATAGTCAACATTTCATTCATAAATAGTTTCGAAAGATGAATCTATTATTGTTTTTCGCGTGCTATGGTTGCGAGAGAAAACATATATTTTCCTCTGCGTCGCCGGTCCCAAAAATGACAACCCTGTTGGCTTTCATTATAGACTGAGCCAGCGGCGACTCTTTTATCTTTAATTTAATATATGTTTATAGAAAGAAATTTAATGTTTGTATTTGTAAAAATTGTATATTCGTAGGTATGTATGTTAGAAAAATAAATTTTAAAACAATCAAAGCATCAAACAAATTCCAAAACAAATATATATATATATATATATATATATATATATATATATATATATATATATATATATATATATATATATATATATATATATATATATATATATATATATATATATATATATATATATATATATATATATATATATATATATATATATATATATATATATATATATATATATATATATATATATATATATATATATATATATATATATATATATATGTATATATATATATATATATATATATATATATATATATATATATATATGCTCCTAAATTCATGTGTCTTGGTTAAGACTAAATTTTCGAGATGTATTTTAACCTTGAAATCCCTTTTTTAAATTAATTTTGGATGTTCGCTTAGGACTTCGTCGTCATACATGTGATCCCGAAATAGATCAGACACTCAAATAATTCAAAAAATTCTATTGAAGACGGCAAGTATTTCATAGTATTAAAAAGAATTAAAAAGGTAACTAATTCTTTGATGTTTTTATTAAAAATACTATTAGTTTTATGGAACAACCTAAAAAACTTCTCAGCTGCCCTACACGTCACTATAACTATTTTACTAACTTTAATTTGAATATATTAGGCATTTATTGTAGATCTACTAGAAAGTTCAATAAAAATTTAATATATTTATTTGTGTTCTCGCCTCGGTTATTTTAAAACACCTGATTTACTTATACATATACATATTTTGTATTTTCTATATATGAGAAATTATAAAACAAAACAACTTTCGAATACTAATAATATTGATGTATAACAAAATTTAGGGGGACTAAAGCTTTTATATACTAAAAAGGTTAGGTAGTAATTGTACTATATTTTAATTATATATTAGATATAACCCGAGGAACTAAGTAGCTTGGAATTTGGTATGTGGAGGAATAACGTGAGCTACTTCCTCGTAGGTATCTGAAGATTAAAATCACAATATGATTTAAATGAAACGTTTTATAAGCAAGAGGCATTTTAAAAATCCGTAAAAAAATACTTTTGTTTTTAAATAAAAGCATTTAGCCATAGAAATATAGAACTTATTCACATTCAAAATAAGAATATTTATATTGTAAATAACGCATTTAAGTATTTGGAGAGCTAGTATGAATTTTAATGTTTACGGTATGTAAAACCCAACCCAAAATTGGCAAAATATTTGTTTTTGTTCAATTAGTAGCCATCATAGCCAAGAGTGCTATGATAGTACTATGAATGAATAGTTGTAAAACTACTCGTAAGGTACGTAAATTTGGAGTAGCGTCGTTACCAGTTCTATTTGGTAATATTTTTATTATTAAATTTTTGTAATTTTTTAAAGACCTTAGTTAATTACTTAGAAATAAAATAATGTTTTATAGTCTAATGTTAATTATTGTGTGTAGTTTTTTGAAATACATATAACTGTGTTATGAAAATATATAACCATATTGGAGAAATTCAATAAAGCTTGGCTTAGAATATTTGACAATTTTTAAAACGTGACAACAACAGACACCTATCGATGTAGCGGAGAAGGAAGAAATTCAATCTATGATCCCATGTTAAATGTAAATAGTTGGGTCTCTCTTGTTTTTATAGTCTAAGGTACCCCGAGACTTTTTCTAAATTTTTAACGCAATTTGTTTTAAAAAATGCTTTTTAGAGACACCCAACAAAAATAATTTGGTAAAAATGAACCGAGAAATGCAGTAAGAAGCAAACATATGTTATAAAGGCAGTACATGTAAATTTGTAATAATAGTATCACTTTCTTGAGGGACTCATGAATTCTGAAACGAAAAAAAATAAACCGTGAGCGTGTGAGGAATATTACTAACACTTAGTAAAAGTATTTGGAATATTACTGCAAAGTTCCAAGTGAAATAGTGTTTAACGGCCTTTAAAACCCTTGTATTTTCCTTTTCATTTTTTGAATGTTAAATAATAATTTAGGGAATAAATAAAATTAACTTTTATTATTAATTATCTACTAATAGATTTTTAATTCAATTTTTTTTACAAACGATTGGCCACCTAAAATATCTAACAAGATTACTTGGCCGTATGGGCAGGTCATACTGTTAAAATATATCTAAAAATTGTTGTTGTATTCAAAAATGCAATAATATGCAGATTAAATCTATTAGGTATAAAAATAAAAGAACCAAAAATGTCTTACATTAAAGTGGTTTTTACCGGTAGATCGATATAATCATTAAATTAAAGATAAACCAAAAAAATGTTATTTGTTCATATCTATTTTTTTTTGGATGTCGAGATATTTATATGTTATAATTTTTTATAGTTCAAGTATGCAAGTGATTCTAAACAATAAAAAAGTAATCCAACCCGAATCTTTTTAAAATCGTGATGCGAATCCGAATCACGAATCCCTCATAAAAAAAAGGACTCAAACACTTAAAAATTATTCGGATCCTAAAGGAGCTCTTTTTCATATCAATGTGGTCCTATTATCAAAATATTGGTCAGAACACAATCATCATAACTACAATATTTACTATTCAATAACTAAATGAATAACTTAAAATACATAGAACGAAAGCTTTCACGGCTGGTTCTTGGGGTTAGACCGTGTCAAAATGGAATCACTTTTCGACGTTTCGCCTTCGATTGCATAAAGCATCTTTAGAGATCTTCATTTCACGAGATCAGAACACTGAATGAGTTCGGAGAGACCCAGGCCGGCTATTTATATGATGATGACTGAAGCCCGTATCTCTATTAAAATTGTTAGCATGCTTATAAATTTCAATACATTCTCTAATTTTGCGTTTATAGAATCTCGAAACCGATGCAAGAACTTTGGTTTCTTTAGAATGTTGGTGTTTAGATACAGCAGATCGTACAATTTGTTTCTTTCTGATACATCGTTCATGTTCCTTAAGCCTAGTCGATATGGATCGTCCAGTTTCTCAAATAAAGACATCATTACAGGTTTGCCAAATCGAGAAAATTCAAAGCACTAGGCAACAGAAAATCTCCAGTTTGTGAGACAGGTTAGATTTCAGGGTCGAAAGACCGTTAAAAATATTAACATACTAGGACCACACATCTTTGAAGGGACATTGATCCGTTATATCATCAGCTTTGGAAAGACACTTGCAAGATATGTTAAAAAATCTCCCTTTGAACGATACCTGCTTCACCGCATGTGACATAAAAAGTTCGAATTTTTTTGAACACGAAGCACGACGAGTGGATTCGAAGAAACGGAAATATTGTATAGCCTTCAGATAGTCTTGATTTAACGCCTATGGACAACTTTTTGTGGGGTTCAGGGGTTATATTAAAAACAAAGTTCATGAACGTGATCTTATCCACATTAAGTGATCCTCAATGTCGGTAAGATCAGGTCGGTACTTTCTAATCCAAGAAATAAACAATCCAAATGAAAGAAATGCTAATTTTCTAGAAAATGCAATACAACTTGGATACTTAAACACCTGTTACCAATAATGCATCCAAAACCAGGAAGGAAATGTTAGTTCTGATTAGTTTACATGTTTTCCTATTTCTTTTTATTGTTATTTCTATTTAGTTAGTAAACAAAACTTTAAACCTTGTGTTGGTTTAATTTAGTTAAAATATATATTACATGCTCTTACACCCTACTTGCGCAATTTTTTGCCTTCATTTGTAATTATTGACATGGCTTATTTCTATGTATAATTCCAAATGTTATCTTCTAAAACGGATATATTTTAGAAAATATTAACTTAAACTATGAACAATAGGGGTTCTTTGGAAATGTCATTTTTAAACTCTCAACTCTTTTCAAATATTTGAAAATATACAACATAACTCATTCACTTCTACTTAACAATTTTCATGATGTCATGATTATTCTCAATAATTTATTGATTTTCTTCAATAAAAAATACCATTTTTACAGTAAAATTGTTAAAAAGAAGAGCGTGAGTTAAAATGATAACAATATTGACAAATGTATGACTCAATGATAATAATTGCAATTACTCTTAGCATGGCCTACTATTACAAGTTTTTGATTTGAATTTACAAATCAGTCCAAACACTTTGACTTAAAATGGCTATGTTTCAGAATATACTAAACTAAACAATAACAAGTGTGGTATTTCTGAAATGCTATTTTTAAACTCTTTCCAAAGAGTTCAAAATACACAGGGTATTCCAATAAAAAATCACTATTTGTCACCACCTGTATATTTTCAAAGATACTGAAATTGTGATTTTCGGTATGTTTGGAAATACAGTTTCGGAAAGAAAAAGAATTCCTGTGGATGACCGTTTTTTTAGTTTTTGTGTACGATAAAAAACGAGGAAGTTAAAGGAGATGGTACTTTATAGCGTGTCACACGGTACATCCAACCTAGGAACATCGTATATAATAGTATTCTAGGCGCAACTATACTTTTGCACTAGGAAACTTCTTATGATTATTAAAAAATATATAAAAATTATTTACAGCAAACATAAGGCAAATTGTCCGTGGCGGAAAGCGCCCAGTTACGGACAGTTGCGATTACCGATTCCTACGTTAAACCACTGCATCTCTCTATAAAAAACCGTTCTAGCGTCAGACATTTGTTGCGCGTTTCGCGGCATTGTGCAAATGGGGCGAATTCCTTGACAATGTCAAGATATTTGTGATTTATTATATTAGCAGGGAATAAATGGAAGTTTTGAAGTATCTGTTAACCTCATACCGTTTTTTACATATTATACTTAATATAAAGAAGCATTAAAAAGTTATTAACGCTGTATTTAAAGTTTTACATAATTGGGTAAATAATATCCATAAACCAGCAACATGATTTTTTGAATCTAATGATCTCTCCTTATGTTGCCATTAATGTTATTAGTTTTTATGTATGATTTGTTTCATAAATACTAAAAAGGTCTGTTGTTGACAGTGTTTTCTGGGGAAAATTAGTTTAAGAACCAAGTCGGGTATAACAATTTTGTGTTCTTTCTTATAATTGTTCATTAAGCGATCAGGTTCTAGATCAATAAAGGACTTATTTTAAACAACTCTGACGTTTTAAACTGTACTTCTTAATGGCTGTACATTCTAGTTGCGCCCTGAGAAGTAAGCTCATTTGATATGCTGGAAACCGTCAAAGCTTCATCTATCACAATCACTGGCGGCTCGTGGTGAATTATATTGGGAGGTCAATAACAAATTTAAAAATAGGCATACTTAAAATAAAAATAAATATGTTATCTTTAAATTGAGCTTTAAATTCTCTTGAAGTTCAGGTCTACTCCTCGTTCTTTAGAATTGGAAAAATGCTGAATGACACGTTCGTTAAAATTGCACGCACATTTCTTTTATAAATGATTTCTCGATAATTAACATTGCTAAAGCGGATAGTCTATCTTGGCCCAACTCCTCAACAAATTTATAATCCCTCGAAAAACCCCTGGATTTTCAGACAAAACCGTTTCATCATGGCCACGTAGTGCCAGCTCGAATGCCACACAAAATTTTACACAATCTATAATTTTGTTTAAAATATTTAAAATTATATATTAAAGTCTCTAAGGGATTTACTATGCGTGTCTAGATGAGTGCGAATATCAACACCATGACCGTAGCATAGTTCACCGAACATTTCATGTGATCTGCAGAAAACGCATGTTTTCTTATTTTTTCTTTTAAGTGTTTTAAGTCTTTAACACCGGTTTTGCACCATAATGAGTCCGGCGAGTCCTTATGAAACAACAAACAAACAACAGTAAAATCAGTTAGAGACTTCACAACCACATATCCAGTTAGCTAAATCGTACATACTTTTGCGAAAGTTTCGATGAACCTCTTTATTTTTGTCTTTACTAGTTTGTCGTATACTAAATTCCGGCAAATTGCGACCATTTACCTTGAATTCAGTTATTTTCTCAAAATTATGTTCGTTAGCACTCTTTAGTGGTTTAATTTTTTGCATAATATAATAATAATAACTCACACATGGATCATAAAAATAAAAAATATATATTACAAAAAACAGTATATAAATCAATTTTCATCGATTAAAAACGTCCAAAACAATATCGAGTTAGAATATCGACCGCGCGACCTCTGAACAACTGAAATTATGCATGCCGACGTGAAGCCGCGACCGATTGATCGAATTATGAGAAGAGACCGGCTGATGACCCAAATCGCGATTTCATATTCCATTTGTTATCACGTTCGGCTGCCGCTCGGTAGCTGCGAAATCTTCGGGTACTTTCGTCAAGATTTAAGGTAATCAGGACAATTAGGACTGCCCAGACTAACTTAGTATAGCGTATTTTATTACGCATAAGGAACGCAACGAGGCCATTCGCACCGCCGCGCGCGGCTAATAGTGTAGCGTATTACTTTTTATTACGACTGTTAGGAGGGAGGGTCAAACGAATAATTTATTTTCTGAAATATTTTTAGGGGGTCATTGACCAAATCACATATAACAAGTTATTTACAATTCATACTAATATATATAGCTAGCAATGTGTACAAATAAAACACAATGTATATTATAAATTGTATTAACTTTATACATAAACATGAAGAATTTAGATCAGATGAATCATTAATAATTATTTTTAATAAAATTTAATTAATTTATAGTAGTACTTTCTTCTATACGAATTAAAAGATATTAAATGCTCGATTTATAACACAAAAATTTTTGTGCAAAAAGCTAATCCTAAATAGTTTTGTATAATATATACTACGCGCAAAATGTTTAAACTTAACTTTAATTTGAACTCGTAACGTTTCGATCAGCGGTATATCTACCATCATTATAACGTGTAAACATTAATTTTATAGCAAAAGAGGGTTAGGTGGCTGTGTACACGTAGAGATCAAATGGACAGTAAAAAAAATTTAAAACGTAGCATCTTCAGTGCTACCTGCAAGAAAGAAAATAACTTTCTTTTAGAAATTTAAATTGGAGAGTAATAGAAATAAAGGAGACAATTTTGGCTTTTTAATTAAATTGAAAGAAAACCATTTAAATTTGGTGAAATAGCTAAAAATAAATAAGAAATTGACAAATCGTTAAGAGAAATAAATCAAATATATGTGAATATTTGAGAAGAGTTTAAACTTATTTTTGGCTAACAAATATGAAAAGATTTTTATATAGTATTAAATTGTCGAAAAATCAATCGGAATGTTAGAACTTAAGTTGAGATAGATGCTACTGAATGAAAGGTAATTCGACATTTGCATAATTAATTGAAAGTAATTTACTCATCAGACAAGTAAAGCACAGGCAACATTCATAAATGAGCACAACGTAGACATAATAGACATTACAAATTAAACTTTATAAAATTTTGTCAAAATATCACATTTTTTATTTATTTTTATTAAATAAAAAGGACTAAAAAGGGTGTGTAAATTATTAACCCTTAAAGCGATCAAGTCCCCATTATATTAAAAACACGTGTCTTTAGAAAAAGAATGATAATAACGTTAGTTTAGGTAATTGAAATTGAAAAATGAAATGGAAATTTTAAATTTAGTTTAAAAATGTTAGGGTATTAACACTGTCAAGGTTGGTGAAATTAGTAGAAAAAAGTTGGATTCAACTATATTTTGACAATACAATAAATGTGGTTGAACGAAATCAAGAAATTATAACTTGTCAGAGAAAGTTGACTATCAAAAAAAGTTATCAGAATATAAAAGGGGGCAGCCAAGATGAATGTGCAACTTTTTTTATGATTTCTAAAAAATATTTAATTGTTTTAATCAAATACTAAATTTTTCAATCAAGAAACAAATTGAACAATTGGATTAACTTGCGATGGTGAGTTTATGTGGGTGAAAGAGAGAAGCTTTAACAAACGAAACACAAATTATACTTTGCGAGAAACAATTCCAGAGTCAATCTGCAAAAGCCATTGATTGATCTCTGTATAAAATAGTGGATGAATTAGTTAATTATACACCAAATTCTAATATTAAAGGTCTTGTAAAGGACATTAATAATGTATTAAAGCATATAGATTATTTATACAAATGTTGGTCTATTAGTAAACAATGTTATAATAATATTTTATAATAAGGTCTCCGAGTTCTACCGATGTAAGTTTTGTTACAAGACAGTTTATAAACTGCATTTTTTAATAAAGAGTCTATTTTATCCCTTGTGTTGACCAAAAGTGTGATTATATCTAATCTTATGTGAAATCTTTAAGTTAGAAACATAATTAAAGAAAATATTTGATATTTTTTGATTTATCTTAATATCCAAAAATGGTAAAGCAATATATTTATTAGAAGGAGTTTCATTAGGTTAAAGTTCTTTTCTCAGCTTTATTAGCAATGGATTTATATTTGTCTGTTACACGGCATTTTGTTCTTTGAAATAACCTAATTAGGCTGAGCGGAAATAGTCACGCATTTTTATGAGAGTTAAATTCATTTAAACAATAAGGGATAAACATATAATAAAATCAAAAGTTCGTTATATCCGATGACAAGTCCTTTACTAATTTTTTGTATTCTTACTATTTTTATCCCATACATTTTCAAAGCATATATTTAATATTGACATTCATGGGAATTATTGGTAATTTTTAAAAGTTCGTATTATATTCAAAAGCTCTTTAACTCGGATTATTAAAATTTTTAATTTACTGTAACTACACAATTACACAATTCTATTAACGCAGATTGTAAAATTACTTTAAAACTTATCCTAAATAGAACATCCATTAAAAATAATAGCTGATACCAAGTTTCGTCTAGTCTATTTTTTTTTAATCAAAATAAATGGATTACGATGTTTGGCAAATAAATATTTATAAAAATATTATATTTGTATAAATTTGAGAACAGGTGGGTTGATCTAGTTTTCACCGTGCAATAATGATTATCTAGACTTGAATTAAATTGTCTAAGCTCCACGATGAAAGATAAACAAGAGGTTAGCCTTAATCAAGTAAGTTAGAGGGAATGCAAAGCTACCACTAATCTAGTTGGGCACGATAAGACATTAAATTGGAGTTGAACGTAGAGGAAAACAATTGGAAGTTGTACGAAATAGCTGAGATAATTTCGTATTAAACCGAATTGTATCATAAATTATGAATACTGCTGAGGCAAAATCACTTTTAATTTGCCATAAATACTCGGACGGTGCCCATCGCCAATTACATTTCAGTATATTCTGCTCTTTAAATTTAAACATTTTCGAAACTCCTATTTTGTGTTTTGTAAAAGCACAATAGTTATAACGTTTTCAGTTTGATTTTATTTATACCAATATTACTGTCAAATTCATATATGTCATAAAATTTTGTTATATAAAAATTAGTTTACGGTCAGTTAAAAAGCAAAACAACAATACCTAAGATAAAAGCGTTTTAGAACTTTTGCCTCCTCGTATTATTAATACATATTTTTTACTTTAACATAAATCCTTCTAAAGAATTCGATTTTCCCATTCGTTCTTTTAAATTGTCACATTGAAAGCATTTTAAATTGGAATTTTGAAAAACTGAAAATATTATTACTAAATGAGCTACTTGGAAAGGGGGAGACTGAGTAATCCTTATTTTAAGAAAACACAAAGCCCAAAAAAAAACATTTCAATCTAGAAAACTACAACTGATATATATATTTTGACATTACAATTTAATGCCTTAAAAATTTAGCCTCACCTTTTTACGCTCTTCGAGTGAAAGCACAAGTCACCTACGCGTTGGTTGGACTCAGACATAATAGGATAATGGAGTGGGCTTTGCGACTTTTTATTGACGAGAGAGATGGTGCTAATGAGGGCGAAAATCCCATTAGCGGCGAGAAAGATAGAGCTAATAAAGGCCGACTATATGATGGGACCAGTCTATATTACCTATTGTGTCGATGGCTAGGCCTAAAAAGTTGAAAAAGAACTGTATCGTCTATTCTAGCCAAAAGTGAAAACGCAAATAATTCGTTTTTTTTAAGATATTAAAAAAATCTCATTAAAAGATTTTATAGATTTTTCTAGTCTTTTGAAACGTAGGGTGATAAAAACAAATGAACGAATTAAAAAATGTACCAAAAACTTTTAAAAAAAATCCTATTATATGGAAAATAAAATTCATTATTCCTTAAAAACTTGCTTCGGGTCATATAAGTTATATTAGAAACTATTAGTTATATGAAAAACACTATCTATTTTAGTCGGACAGACTTTTTTACTGCGTTAGTTTCCACTCCAATTTGGCATTTTTTAATTGTTATTTAGATTTTATAGTCTCCCAAAATTTTACTTGGTCAATTTTTAAATGTTAATATCTCATAAACAACTGAAATAGGTGCAAAATATGTCATATGAGACCAATCCAGATTTTTCTTGGATTTGTAGTACTTTCGGATGCAGCACATTTCCACATACTCAACACCATTTTTAAAAGCAATGTTTTAATAAATTTGGCCCTTTTTAGTTCACTCACGAAGTACGAGAAACTAAGTCAAATTAAGTTACAAATTGGTACACGTATTTATATTTGTTGACTATAAAATAAATTTAGTATTTATTTCTAAGTAATCACTTATCCAATCATTCCATATCCCTAGCAGTCGTACCTAATGATATGTAGCTCAATTCAAAGTGCAAAGTAACTTCTTCATTATAAATATAACCCGAGTAACTTTTTTAATTTTAACTATACAGAAGCTTTGTTTAGAAATTCATATAGTAATAGTAACCTAAAGTTCATTTAGAAGAGTGACTCTAAACCAGTGGTGAAGTAGTTGAAGTGCTACTTCACCAGGAAGAATAAACAAGCAAACATCTAACTATATTTATTATATATCTCTAAAAATTTTAGTTTTTACATTCATTTAATCACCTAATTGGTAAAAAATAAACTGTACATCTCGAATAAATATTTTACTTGACCGTTGGCGGCATGTCTTTTTAAAACTTTCAATGGAACTTTATTATAACAGCAAACCGCTTTGACTTTGCTAGAGGAGCTATGTTTAGTTTACAATTTTCCTAGTATGTTTCTATGACAACTGCATGGGTGAATTGCAGGCGCAGTACACTACACCCACGTGTCGTTCAGTTTGCGGTGGTTGTTTACTTTTATTTTCGCGGATTTCGCTACAACCGGTGAGTTCCTTTGCAGTTAACTTGACTCTTTTGTGTTATATTTATTTATAGTGTTGTTAAAACTTCAAATTTGAAGTTAGTAAATGAGATTGTTCAAGACTGGAATAAATTAAAAGACGTCTTTGAATTTATTACAAACTGTGACAAATCTGATGAAAAATCAATCCACCTTGCGAAAGGATTTTTAGGTGAGATGAACGATTTTGAATTCACGTTTCTGGCATTAGTATTTAATGACCTTTTCTCAATCACGGACGTACTATTTGACGTTCTTCAAAAAAATCCAACATTTTTTTAATACCATGTTTGATAAAGCAAATTCTATTACAGAAATAAAGCATTACAAACGTGAGCTTGCTAAGCTTTTACCTGAAGAAATTAGGGCTAAGTATAGAACCCTTTTTTATGAAATATTGGACCATATTTTAATGGAAATGACACTATGATTTCAAGGCTGTGAAAAACTTACATTTTCATGTTTGGCAGGTTCTGCTAAATTTTCCGAATATAGTTTAAATTTTCCCACTGGCCCGGTTGAAAATTTGTTACAGTTATATGAGGAAATATTTTCAAAAACGACTTAAAAACGAGTTTGGTCTTATTTTTGCCAATGAGAGTATTTGGAATATATCGCTGCAAGAGCAAGTGAAAAAAATTAATAAAAATAAATTTTTACCGAAGCATATAAATTGTTTTCCCTTATTTTGACAATACCGTCGACAAGTGCTTCAGTGGAAAGAAGTTTTTCTTGCTTCAAATGTGTAAAAACCTATTTAAGAAATACAATATCTCAAGAAAGAATTACTTCTCTTGGCCAAAAATATTTCAATTCAATTCAAGGAATTTCTGGAGGAGGGCAACTCATCCATTTTATGAGGATGTTATAGATAAATTTGCTGCCATGAAGGATAGGAGAATTGATTTAGTATACAAAATTTAGGTAAATCGTAAAAAATATTCTACCCCCTCCACATATAAAAAAATTGTGGAAAAAAAGTTATTGCCATATTTTCTCGCTTCATTTGCACTTCACTTACTTTTTTACCGGCGAGCCGCCATTGCTCTAAACTATTTTAATAAATATCGTTCAAAATTAACTTTCACTATATTACAGGAATGTGCGGTGTTCGTCAAATATTTGGTTTATTTATTATAAAATTCTGATCGTAAGTTGATTATTAATATGGTTTAGTACAAAATTGTGCTATATGATCAAAAATATATTAGGTACAAAGTAGTGGATCTACATCAAAAATATTTTAGTTTTTTACCATGGAATAAAAAAGTTTTGCTATTAATTGTATATGACAAGCTTTACCTGATAGTCCATCATAAAAATTAAAATATAAAAATAAAACAACACTAGTAGAGCAGCTCTGAGCATTTAAATGTTTTAGCTTAAAGTTTAACAACATATTAACTTCCGTAATGAACAAGTCTGATTTTAATAGACATGTAATAGTGTAATTAAGATTTAAGGAATTTAGTAAAACAAACAACGTATCAAAAAGTAAAAATTTGCTTTTTTACTTACAATTTTAGGCTTAAAGTACGAAGACGTTTGTTTGTTTTTTTCCAACAAAATGTTTAAATGTTCATACCCACTTCAAAGAGTATTAGTTAAAATCCTCTTTATATGTGATATTGGAGAATATTCTTATCTAAAGACTGCTTAGCACCTAACATCTAGTGGTATTTGCAATGCTAATACATGATATGCAGCTATATTTTTTCCCATTATTTTCAGACTTTTTAGAAATGTCAAATGTGTATCATATACGGTTGAGTTATAAAACCCCATAGAAACAAAACGTTTCATTTAAAATAACAAATTAGTAACTGGTAAAAAGTACACTTTATATTTTCTCTTGTTTTAGTAATATCTATCTCTGGTCTCGTTCTTGAAACACCCCAAGTAGTAGAAGTACTAGCAAAGTTGCCGATATTCATTTCCAACGAGTGTTTTATATATACATATTATCTATAAGAATTTGTCTTACCAGGCTAGTTCATTTGCACCAATGCCGCAGCGTTTTTAAGGTTACCCTTTTTTTAAGTCTAATATTTTTTTATGGTTAAACGGTACCTAGCGGAGATATAGGCATAACTTTTATTTTATAGTTCTCTCTGAGCAATCACGATTTGCTAAATGTAAAACAAACAAATGACAAATGAAAAGTAAAAAAATAGCAATGATTATGTTATTTTAAATAGAACAACTTATTTAATATTATTTCAATAAATGAACAATTTTTCCTGGTTATAAAAATACCAGGTCTTATATCTTTATCTTTAAAGGCAACCGAGAAGTTTGACAAAAACCCTACCGTAAGGGGAAAATTGTTCGAAACATTTATATAAGTAAAGTTATTAGAAAAGAATTGCCTGCCTCATAAGCTAAGGTTCCTGTCAATTTTCCCCACTGTCTAAAAGGTATGAAGCCTGATATTTTTATAATCAGCAAGAAGATGCCCATTTATTGAAATAATATTACACAGGGTGTGCTACTTAAATAACAAAGTCGATGCTCATTTTTTGACTTATGTTTATTTTTTTTAGCTAATCCTAATGGTTCAGAGAAAAGCATTATCATATCTAAAAGTTAAGCTTGTAGGCCCCGTTTAAAATATAACCAGACACCCTATACTTGACCGGTATCATATACAATACCATTATAAATGACATAAAGAAAAAAACAATAAATCCATAATAATTTGTGGCATAAGGCTAAAAATAAGCTTGGAGGTATACACTACAATGCGTCTCTAACAACGTATGCAACAAATTGGAAACTTTTATTATTAATTTTTCAGAAAATTATATTCTTCATAAAAATTGGTGCTTAAAGAAGAAAATAGTTTTGACAGTATTAAGCTTTAGGTCAGATATAGAGGGTGTTGAAAAATAAGAAAACCTAAATTTCAAAATATAAATTTGTGACGGAGTTTAAAGTAAAAGGCAACAAAATCTTAAATTAAAGTTATGTAAAGTTTTTTATATTACTATAAATATTTAGGACGAAAAATCAAAAAATCCACTTTTTTGTATTTTTTTCTTTTCGTATATCTGAATTAAAGTTTAATATTGCCAAAACTATTTTTTCTTCAACCTACAACCTAAATCTAGAATAAAATTTTCTAAGAAATGAATAATAAAAAGTTTTTCATTTGTTAAAAACTTCTTTGGACACATTGTATTGTATGAATCAAAAATATGCATATTTTTACCTCTACACCCTATTCTAGAATAGATGATGAAGCGGTTTTAGAACAGAAATGAAAATACCTTTTTTTTAAACAAAACCGACGTTCCGTTTAGCCTTTTTCTGGTCTAAAAGGAAAAAACATTTCGAACACATTTCCTTTCGTTTCGAATAATATTAAAATAATGTACACTCTTTAATAAATACACTGTATGGTCAAATTAATTAATTAAGTATTCACTAGAACACAATTATAAAAAAATAAAAAATAAACAAATAAATTACCAGTAACTACTGAAGACATTTTTCATCATATTTTAAATTATTTTAATTTTTAATTTCTATTTTTTTCTTTTTCGTGGGCTATTAGGGTTTTTTTTTATTATAAATAGCAATTTAAAGTTGTTTGAATTTATTACTTCAACAAACCAGAAACATGTTGTCTTTTTACATACTAGTTTTAAAATACGGGAATACAACACACAACACAAAAAATATATACATATTGATACAAAATCTAAGGATAACAATGACATGATCTTCACAAAATTTAAAAACGGATGGACGGACAACGGCAACTAACAAATCCGAACTTGGTTTGTCATCGTTCTCAAACATTCCACTCAATAATTGTATTATGTTTTTTCCCCAAATTGTTATTATTTATTATTTTAATTGCTGATATTGCGGCAGTGATTTTCATTATTTTTTCGTTGTGTGTATGTATTAATGATCATATTGAACTCAGGCTTTATGTGTCGGTGCTATTATTTAAGGGTATATAAATCATTTCGCTTTATTGCTATTAGGATTAGTATTTTTTCCCTCCCAGAAATCTCAATACTATCAAAACCAAAACCGTGTCCCAAACTAAAATGGTGTTCTATTAATACCGTAATTACTGGTTTGTTGCGTTGGCGTTCCCTACAATTTGCTGATACACCCTATTTTTAAAATATTGTTTTTTAAAACCTACATACGATTTTTGGCAGTTTCCACAAGGACTTTTATAGGCAAGGTTTGAGTTTAGGTTCATGAGAACTTTGTCTTTCAGTGGTGTATAAAGACAGTTTAAGGTGTGGGTGTTGAAAATTGCAAGATTACAATTATGTTATAATTAAAAAATAGGGTGTATCAGCATAAGTATAATTGTAGAGAACGCCATCGCAACAAACCAGAACACCATTTTAGTTTGGGACCCGATTTGTTTTTGATAGTAGTGATCCTAATAAAGGAGAAAATTACTTTGAGCGTAATATAAGAAACAATAATTTGTTAATGCTAGTAAGTGTTCAGTTGTATGCTTTTCTCATAGAACTAAAGTAACGTTTTTCGCAAGCAAGCTAAAGCTGAGTATTCTGCTCGACATAGCAGAATCCTATATTGACTGTAGAATGAGAATTATCGAACTTGTTTCATAAGTAATTTAAACATGTTTTGCAGTCTTTCGATTACTATACATTAATATAAGTCTGGCCAATTTTAAATTACGTAAAAAACTTTGTGAAACACTGATTATGCCGATAATTAATTGTCCCAACCTTATATATTTTCCATGTCTGGATGTCTTTACTAAATATCGTCTTCAATATGATCTGCTCAAGTTCGATCACATCTCTCAAAAGTTTTCTAAACTGGGCTGGATGCGGATCGATATTTGTTTCAGATACACGCTCTCAAATTTCGTCCATAAACTAATACTTACCCTAACTCCGTCATACTTGTTAAATAAGATTGCGTTCCGTTATGCTGATAGAGAGGTCAGTCTTAGAAACAATAACAAACTTTCAATACCCAAATTTAGAACCACACTTTCGAAGCAGGGTTAAAAAATATTTTTTAGAGCTAATAAACATCTAATCAGTCATTTCCGATAATTTTAATGTGTGCTTCTTATCTGTATGTATCTAAATACCTATCTATATTTCTCTTCATATTAGAAACAAATATATCCGTCTAAAGGTTAAGTAGAGTAGCTCTTAGCTAAACTTCGCCTTATTGGCAATTTTGTTATCTATCTATACAAATTTATTTTTTATGAAATATCTGCATATATAATAATAATTATTATTGTTGTTCTATTGTCAAATAAACCTAAATAATAGAACCGACAAACTTAGTATTCAATATAGTCACCTATTAAATGAAGTCAAACATATAATGTTAAAATAATAAAAATTACTGCCGCAATAACTATAATTAAATTAATAAAACAATAAAATATCTGCTACTCTGCTACCAGATGAAAATAATACAGGGGCGTGCAGTACATGAAAGCAAGGGAAGTAGTGCCTCCCCAAAAAAAATTACAAAACATCTTCTAAAATGTTATTTTTGAAATAGGAAACCATTAATTTAGTTTATATTAAAAATGCTAAAATATTATTCTAATTATCAAGCCCATAATAAATGCGGTCTTGACTTCGACCGAGCGACAATAGAAAATAGAATAGAACCTATGCGGGCCGCTAGCTTCTCTGCAGCCAAGTCCTGTATGCTTGATTTTATGTGAATCGAGCCAGATGTTATTGAACTTTCCACCAGCTGTTTGCAATTTTTGCATTTCAGTCGCGTGCTTTAAGTGGGGGCGGAAGCTATCGTTGGAGTAGTTTCTTTGTTTGAAGGGCTATCCGTGTGTTGTGTGATATGTACGTCGCGTCGTGCATGGTGGAATATGGAAGACAATAATACGGACTTGGATATGCAAATACCGTCAAATTCGGATGTCGGTAATAACGTTGAAAATGATGGAGAATTTAGTAAGAAGATTGTGTGTGAATGTATGGTGCGTGTCTTAATAATAAAGGGATTTTCAACATTAAACTTTGCTGATAAGCTTCAAATAATTTTCGAAAGGAAGGGCAAAACCGCATATGAAAAATATAACCACAAAAATGAAAAACTGTATTTGACATTTTTATCCGGAAAAAACAATACGAACAATTTAAATGGCTAACAGGGTGTGAAAATATAAGTAAATTATTTTGTTGGCCATGTTTACTTTTTGGAAATGAAAAAGGTATCTGGAATAAAACCGGTTTTTCCGATTTAAACAATTTCCATAAAGCTGTAAAAAGACACATTATGTCCAAAGCGCATTTGCAGGCCGTCATAAAAGAAAGAGCCTTCGGAAAAACCAGAATTGAATACGCCCTTAATAAACAGTTTGAAATTAGTCACCGCCAACACAATGAATTAGTCGATAAAAATATTAAGAAGCCTTATCGATGTTGTTTGTTTTCTCGGACAGCACGAATTGGGATTTAGGGGGTCATGACGAAACAAAGGTTTCTTCAAATAGAGGAAATTTTCAAGATTTACTTAGTTTAATGGCTAAATATGATGATTGCTTAAAAAATCGTTTAGAGCAGTCTAGCGTTTTTCGCGGAACGTCGAATCGAATCCAGAATAATTTAATTTCCGCTGTTGCAACCATTATTCTAAAAAGAATTAAGCAGGAGACTCGCGAGACGCGGTTCATTGCTATTGTTCTGGACGCAACAACTGATATCACTAATTTTAGCCAAGTATCTATAGTAATACGCTACGTTAAAACAGACGGAAGTATTCAAGAGCGATTTTTAGGTTTTAAGAACGTGTCCGAAAATCGTACAGCAGATGCATTATATACCGTAGTTTATAACGTTACTAAAGAAATTAATGGAGAGAAAAAATTAGTTGCTCAAACCTACGATGGAGTTGCAGTGATGGCAGGACAATTAGGGGGTCTGCAAGCTAAAGTTCGAGAAACTTTCCCAAGTGTCCATCAATCACATTAAAGAATGTAAAGTATTTTTCGTTACTTTAAGTGGCATGGCTGCTTTTTTTCCAAGTCAACGAAACGTACACAAGCTTTGGACTCAATTATCTACAAACGATTGCGCAAAGTAGCTCCTACTAGGTGGAACTATAATGGAAGACTTGTGTTAACAGTATCTGAAAATCGTGAATCACTGATTGAACTATTTGAGAATATAATAGGAAATAATGAAACGTGGGACTCAGAAGCAATAAATAGTTCGAGGGGGTTTTTGGACTGTTTGAAACGACATTTTAATTTTAATTATTTGTTGAATATATTTTCAGAAATATTTCCATTCTCGGATAATGTTTTTAATATATTACAAACTAAAACAAATGATATTGCTTTTTGCCTAAAAAAAGTAGATGATTTTAAGTACATGTTAAGCCAAAAAATGACTTTGACCTATTTTGAGAGAAAACGATGACTTTAAATGTAGAGCCACAAGCCAAGCGTCTTCGAACAGACAAGGTGAGAGATGTTTAAACATCATACAGACGCCTCTTTTGTGAAATAATCGATCAAATTCAGCAACAAATAAACAATGGATTTAACGGTTTTAATGATTTTAAATTCCTCGAGCTTCCCCTATATATATATATATATATATATATATATATATATATATATATATATATATATATATATATATATATATATATAGTAATTTAAAATCATTAAAACCGTTAAATCTATTGTTTATTTGTTGCTGAATTAGATCGATTATTTCACAAAAGAGGCGTCTGTATGATGTTTAAACATATGTATATATATTATCTAAATAATGTGATTTTGACATTATTTGAGCTGTTGTAACGTAGAAATGTTAAAATTTAAAAATTATTGACTCTACCATCTTTTGCTCCGGATGAAGCTTATAAACATTGGCGAAATATTGAGCACTTAAGATAAAAAGAGTTTCTTGTTTTTTTTTCCCACGGACCGCTGGACCCGAAATAAAACTTCTTTGTAATTTCTGTACGGTCGAAAATACTTAACTTATACATATATATATATATATATATATATATATATATATATATATATATGTATATAAATATATATATATACATATATATATATATATATATATATATATATATATATATATATATATATATATATATATATATATATATATATATATATATATATATATATATATATATATATATATATATATATATATATATATATATATATATATATATATATATATATATATATATATATATATATATATATATATATATATATATATATATATATATATATATATATATATATATATATATATATATATATATATATATATATATATATATATATATATATATATATATATATATATATATATATATATATATATATATATATATATATATATATATATATATATATATATATATATATATATGTATATATATATAATGCAGGTACGGCCTACAAGAAGAATATATATATATATATATATATATATATATATATATATATATATACAGTACTACAAGTTAAATGTAACATAGCACCACCTATTATGATTTCCGGCTGCAAACCCATAGGTAATTTAAAAATATGCACTAGCACCATCATGCGGAGAGTAGATATTAAAAATATAAAAATGCGCTCTCACACATCTTTATCAAAAGTTCTTGGCCGGAAAAGATATATGTATAATAGCAGAAATATATAATTTCTGCAGGTGCAAAACGGCCTACAAGAAGAATTGCTTTCGATTATGTCACAGGGTACCCTCCTGCGATCATGATTTCTGGGCCTCTACCCTCATCAGGCAGGCTTGTACCCAGGGAGATCTGAAATAACAGATTGCTCGATATGACAAAATCGAAAACGAAACGTCTATCATACTGAAACAGTACTACAAGTTAAATGTAACATTTAGCACCACCTATTGGGGCTCCGGTGATTTCCGGCTGCAAACCCATAGGTAATTTAAAAATATGCACTAGCACCATCATGCGGAGAGTAGATATTAAAAATCGATAAAAATGCGCTCTCACACATCTTTATCAAAAGTTCTTGGCCGGAAAAGATATATGTATAATAGCAGAAATATATAATTTCTGCAGGTGCAAAACGGCCTACAAGAAGAATTGCTTTCGATTATTTCACAGGGTACCCTTCTGCGATCATGATTTCTGGGCCTCTGCCCTCATCAGGCAGGCTTGTACCCAATGAGATCTGAAATAACAGATTGCTCGATATGACAAAATCGAAAACGAAACGTCTATCATACTGAAACTGTACTACAAGTTAAATGTAACATTTAGCACCACCTATTGGGGCTCCGGTGATTTCCGGCTGCAAACCCAAAGGTAATTTAAAAATATGCACTAGCACCATCATGCGGAGAGTAGATATTAAAAATCGATAAAAATGCGCTCTCACACATCTTTATCAAAAGTTCTTGGCCGGAGGACTTGTAGTACTGTTTCAGTATTGGGGGAACTTGTAGTACTGTTTCAGTATGATAGACGTTTCGTTTTCGATTTTGTCATATCGAGCAATCTGTTATTTCAGATCTCCCTGGGTACAAGCCTGCCTGATGAGGGTAGAGGCCCAGAAATCATAATCGCAGGAGGGTACCCTGTGACATAATCGAAAGCAATTCTTCTTGTAGGCCGTTTTGCACCTGCAGAAATTATATATTTCTGCTATTATACATATATCTTTTCCGGCCAAGAACTTTTGATAAAGATGTGTGAGAGCGCATTTTTATCGATTTTTAATATCTACTCTCCGCATGATGGTGCTAGTGCATATTTTTAAATTACCTATGGGTTTGCAGCCGGAAATCACCGGAGCCCCAATAGGTGGTGCTAAATGTTACATTTAACTTGTAGTACTGTTTCAGTATGATAGACGTTTCGTTTTCGATTTTGTCATATCGAGCAATCTGTTATTTCAGATCTCCCTGGGTACAAGCCTGCCTGATGAGGGTAGAGGCCCAGAAATCATGATCGCAGGAGGGTACCCTGTGACGAATAATCGAAAGCAATTCTTCTTGTAGGCCGTTTTGCACCTGCAGAAATTATATATTTCTGCTATTATACAAATATATTTTCCGGCCAAGAACTTTTGATAAAGATGTGTGAGAGCGCATTTTTATCGATTTTTAATATATATATATATATATATATATATATATATATATATATATATATATATATATATATATATATATATATATATATATATATATATATATATATGTATATATATGGGTATATGAGTGAACGGCGTTTCAACTAAAATTCCAAACGCAGATTTTTCGAAAAACAAAATTTGGTAAAAAATAGTTATCTATTCCAGTAAATATAAATATAAGGTTAAAAATAAAGCAAAACCTCCATCAGTATAAAAGCAAAATATAATAAAAAACTGTAAAAACTTTTAAAATATCCAATTTAAATAATATATCACCTGAACTTTTTGAACTTTTTTGTTGTTAACACCAACATCATTACTATTCTGGTAATTAAGATAGTAAAATGTTTTAAAACATATTTTTAAGAAACCTTGATACGATATGTCCTAACTATTTTTGGAACTCTATTCCAAAATATATCTCAATTTAACTTAAGTTTTTGAACTCCTGTAGATATTTCTAGTGCTAAAACAATTCTCTGTTAATAGCTTTGTTTATCTAGACAGTGTATGATATGTAGCAGAAATTTAATGAATAAGATGGCCGATTTTTCCAATTAGCACGAATGAATAACTTCATACTTGCATTCTGAGCGGGATTTCCATCCTAATTAAATCAATGGTTTCAATTTGTGTCCCTTCCAATAGTTCTGAAAGAATCTACCGAAAAAAAAGGAAATAATATTGTCTATAAACATATTGATGGAAAATATAGGCTAACCATCAGAACACATGCATTAACCAAACCCTTATTCCGCACCATATATATTGCATCAAAAGATTCCTTGGTTTACCTTTTTTCTATACATACTTGTAGACGTTTTCATTTATTCAGATCGTTTTCTTTCTTTCCGGGCATTACAAATGCATGACAGTATCTCAAATTTTCGAATTTTTTATTAACCGCAATTTCTATGCTAGGGTACATTTCTTCAGCACTTTTCTTATTAGAGTAGCCCTGAGTTAACATTTGTCAACTTATATGCTAATAGCTTAAAAAGAAAGTCATGTCTGAAGCCAGGTTGACATCAGTCACAAAAATTAAATTCAAAATTAATTTGATAATTTGCTATCCTTTATTAAAAATCAATTTAATAGACGAAAAATACACAAAAACTACTTAAACCAAAAACTCAAATCTTGACGCTTGACGCATGTTGGAAATAATATTTTATGACAGTTACCAGAACCTACAACTTATATTGAATTGGAATGATTAATACTAGTAAAATTATTATAAAGCCAGCACCATTTGATGACGCGAATGCTTTATAACTCTGCACCCAAGGAGAAATCTAATTGTTTGCACAGTTCTAATTTCAAAAAGTTATATCTAAATTTTTTTCATATTTTACTATATATATTCGCCGTTGAATATTGTATAATAATAATAGTACGAAGGCCTAATCAGTTCATCAATAACGTACAAGTCACAATGCCCATCTTGATTAAGATAAAGGATAAATACGGGAAAAAAGATTTACGTACACAATTAAACTAAGTGTCATTTTCGGCAAAACAGGTAATGAAAAGAACTAAATAGGTTCGGTAGAAAGTATTTTTTTTTCACTTCAAACCATCAATTGCCACTTATAATATAGAGCGTTATTTATTTAAAAATTAGATTTTTCTGCATATTTTTTTTTTGTTTTTCAATGTGATATTCCAATATTTTCAAAGAACTACTCTTTCCTTGTTTTTATTTTTGCTTCCCCATATAACAGCCCATATATTACATTATTAACACACCATATGGTGAAAGTATGTTTAGACGTTTTATATTATTAGAAGAAAATTGTATGATGTCTGAACGGATGTGTGTATAAAGAAAATCTACGCGAACGATAACTTAAAACCAATCAAACCGATTCGTTTCAAATTTTCAACAAAAATAGCCTGGGTCAATGTCTCGCGGGGATTAGATTTTCAATGTCATCTAGTTCTGCGTTAGGGAATATGAATACGTAAAAAATTATATTTTGAAATCGCGAAAACCGATATCAGTCGAATTGAGGACATAAATAGTAACAGTAATTGTTACGACATTAAAACTGTGTGTTATTGGTGTAGATTCTTGTTAAGGCAGCCCCCGGAAAACGAAAACAAAATTTTTCAAAAAACGGTGAAACACGTCAAAATTATTCGAATGTTTTTTTTCAGCTGTACAAGGTCGCCTTACGCGGATGAAACAACTTGCTCAAAAAGTAAAAACTTGTATTTTAAAGGACTTGGGCTTTTTTTCAAACGGTGATCACCAAATTCTTAAATATATAGGAACAGTCTCCTGACAAGAGAAAGAAAAAATACGTGTACTTTTTTTAAACGTTGAAAGACGTCAAATTAGTTTTATTTTGTATATAAATCCGTTTTCTTTTAACTACAGGGTAGTCCTAGAAATATGAAGCCATTCCCAAAAAAACAAAAATTACTATACAGGGTAACACGATAGAAGATAAAAGAGTCCCTTAAAAATATAGAGGGTCATAAGTGGATAAAATGATATATGATGATATGAATGATAATGAATGAATGATAAAATGATGATAAAAACCCAATATGGCGGAACAAAATGACGCCGTCACAAAATGTACAAAAATTAGGAAACCACTTATTAAATACATTTCCAAATTTACGCAAAAATAAAGTGAGATATAATGGTGAACTAATAAAATATTTGCCCAAGTCCATTAATAATTCAGTAAAATTCCATTTCTTGGAATAGAATTTCCTTTTATGGAGGAAAATAATAAAGGACATGATATATTTTTGTAGACTAAGTAATTAATATTATGAAAAATAAATAATAATAGTAATAATAATAATAATAAAAAAATTAAAAACTTTAAAAAAATTAAATAAATCACAATTTATATGATCTGTATAAGGTTATTACGAAATATTTTATTATCTATGTACTAAATTATTATTAATTTAAATTATTTTATTTTCGAACGTCCTGATATTTATTATTTGCTTTTTGTTGTGTAATTTTTTTTAACGCGACATGCCTGGGAAGTTAGAATATCTATTTACGTAGCAATGATCGGTATATAAATAACTCTCTTATTTAAAGATGTCAAACATTCTTAAATTTAGAAATATTAAATCAACAAAGATAAAACGTTTATGTTTATATTTCAAGCATTTAAAATAAATAGTTTGCTATAAAACTGTGGTAAAATTATCAAAGAATCTGATTATGTAATAGATGTACATTTTTGACACTACGTTGATCTTTGCTTTGTAAAATTATTTTGCGTATGTATCGAATGCGTTTAAAAATGTACCAAAAATTTGGTATCTCTTATTTTTTAATTGTTCCTTAGTTGCTGTTCGAGTACATATTATAGAAAAACAAAAAATGTTTCAATTCCAAAAATGTATTTATTGTCAAAATAATATATATATATATATATATATATATATATATATATATATATATATATATATATATATATATATATATATATATATATATATATATATATATATATATATATATATATATATATATATATATATATATATATATATATATATATATATATATATATATATATATATATATATATATATATATATATATATATATATATATATATATATATATATATATATATATATATATATATATATATATATATATATATATATATATATATATATATATATAATACGAAACTCCAAAAAGAGATGGAAATAAAAATTTTGAAAACTTTATCTTTTTGCCTTTCTATTAAATAACGTAATAAAACTTTAAAGCCTTATTATTTTTACAAAACGTTTTTTGTATCACAATGGTGCGGAGGACTTTTACTTAAATGCCAAAAAAATAAAAATCCATTACAAAATATTGAATATTAGAAGAAAAATATTTTTTAACAGAAAATCAAAGCAAAAAGTTGAAGTGTTCGTTGCTTAATTTAGTTTTGAGATTTTCACTAAAAATGGATCTTTTCTTATTTTTTTCCCTTAATGAAGCTAAAAATTTGTTTCTACGAATATTTCTACAGTATATAAGGTGTTACATAAAAGCGTGCAAAAAACAATTAACATTTTTAATAGATTAGCCCGATCATGAAATGGGCCTCTTTTTGATAGTTTCAAATTTCGGAGATATAATATCTTTAGAAACAACTCAAAACCTAACTGGACATTCCCTCTTGAATTTTTTCTTCTGGCTATAAAAATGAAAAGAAACAGAGTTTTTTATACGTGTCACTAAATAAATCATACGTCACTATTCCTTTTCCCCTTACTTACTTAAATCACCTACTATGCCTAATAATGAAAATATTAATAACGAGGGAAGTTTCGGGTAAAGGAAATTTACCGACCTTTTTGCATATAAAAGGGG
Organism: Kuschelorhynchus macadamiae; assembly: GCA_030620095.1. NCBI lineage: Eukaryota > Metazoa > Arthropoda > Insecta > Coleoptera > Curculionidae > Kuschelorhynchus > Kuschelorhynchus macadamiae. Next base: position 454,461 of record JAUTXW010000285.1, read on the forward strand.
TAAAACACCTAACTAACAACAAAATATTAGAATAGCAATGTGTTAATATTTGGTTTTATATTATGTAAGCAACCAGCTTGCCTTACAGAAGATAAGAATGACAATCCGGAAAACGACACTTAAATTCATGTGTATACTTCTCATTTGTTTTTAGGCGTGTAGAAATAATTAAAAAAAAAGATCGAAACTGTTGCAAGGAAAAGGAATTCCACACAAAACGTTAGTGCCAAATTACACTTAAATTCTACGCTGAACATACCAACATATCTCAATTTAATTAAAATATTCTTGGTTATTTAGATTACGATTTTAATTATTATCCTTCAAAGCACATATTTCAATTTGTTTGCCTTGCCGGTTTCAAACTTCTGCGTTAAAAAAGTACAGTTTAATAACTACATCAGTCCCAAAAGTATTTTAAACATGTGAACGGAATTTTAATAAGCAAGCTTTAGAGGAAACAAGGATTTGTTTGTCGGTTTAAAACATGGAACGATAACAGGCGTAAAACTAGTAAAAGTGTTTTTTTTTCTGAGAGTGACAAATATTAAAACGTTAAAATAATAATATATTTTATGCAGTTGTTGTTAACTCGCACAATATTTCATAATAATAAACCTTACAATTTATTACTTCTAGCAAAAATAAGGAATTCTTCGATTTATCAGCAGAGCATATGCACACCGTTGCACGTAAGAATCGATATGGAGACATGAAAAATGTGTATATAACAATAACTAATAAATAGTATGAATGTAATATAGCTGGATAATAGAGAGATCCGATAAAAAATATTTCTTGCGGGAAGTTTGAAAAGAAAACCTAAAATAGACCATGTGAAACGCTAGATCCCGAATATCAGTTCCAGCAATAGATAGAGTTTGCCCGTGAATATTATTTATCGACGGCAAAACGTTATTTTCGCGCGAATTCAAGGATACATTATTCGTAGCAAAAATCTAGACATCTCTTGTAGTGCTACTATATGCTTAAATTTATCTGTATTTGAAATATTCACAAATAAAATAAACTTCTTTAAACTTCGATAGGCTACATAATCCGAAAAATACGTCTCGTCTAAGTGCCAAAACGGCTTGTGCCCATATCTTTCTTTTTCATTATCTACGCAAAATCAACAACTTCCGATCTAACTGAATCTATATATATATATATATATATATATATATATATATATATATATATATATATATATATATATATATATATATTTATATATATGGAATGTTTGTTCATTAGTTTATTTCGTTCATGTTGTAAATTGAACCAAAACTGCGCTCTTACCATTCTGTGGTCATTTCGTGTATGAATTTTGTTCAATACCGACACATCTCTGCACATGGATTTAGAATTTGAAATAATATAATCTATTTCATTTTTAGTGTGACCGTCCGGGCTGTTCCATGTCCATTTTCGTTGTTTTGGTTTTTGAAAAAAGGTATTCAAACAGTATAATTTTTCCTTTTCTAGAAAGTTAATTAGCATTTCTCCCCTGCTGTTTCTATCACCCAGTCCAAACTGACCAATATTTTCTGGGTCTCCCTGTGTCGAAAGTCCAATCTTCGCGTTAAGTCGCCAGTGATTATGAGAAACTTAGTTTTTTCACGTTGTATGGCATTTGATATGTCCTCATAGATTTGATCTACTTCTTCGTCTTCCGCTTGACTAGTTGGTGCATATTTCTGTATTACTTGCAAGGAGTATCTTTGGTTTAATTTAATGGTGAGATATATGATGCGGTCTGATTTTGCGTGGTACTTCGTAACTAAGTGATTTATGTTTTTATTTACCTTAAAGGCAACTCCACCCATGTGTTGATTTAAATTGTTTTGGTACAAAATATGTCCGAACGAAAAAAAGGGTAGTTACTTTTTCGTCAGGTAGGCGTGTTTCACACAATCCGATGATGTGCCACTTGATATCTTTCAATTCTTGTTCTAGCTCGAACAGGTGTTCTTCAGTCCTTAATGTTCTGGTGTTATAAGTGGCAATGTAAAATGGTTTCTTGTTCACAGTTGTTTTCGAATTTTTGCCTCCCCCAGAATCCATGAGGCTGACTGTCGACACAGTGTGAGAGAGATTCTGAGCATTGAGCTCTACTCACCTGGGGTAATTTCGTTCTAAAATTCGACATGACGACATGGTTTTATTAGGAACATATGACAATTGAAACGCCACGCTTGCCAGTGCGGGTTGGAGGGTCGCAGTATCACAGCCTTTCCACTGGTTCAGCTCCGCCTGTCACTTTCCGAAGATCAGCCGGTCCAGGATCATTTCCTTTGCGCCTTTTCTTGGTACTAGTGATTGCTGCTGCCCATCACTTTGCGCCAACAGGGTCACCTCTGGTTGGGTGTGGCTCTTCACCACGCAGTACGGTCTTGACTGGAGAGAAGCTTTATAATCGCTTCATCCAGCCCTGAGGAATTGGGAGGACCAGTGCCCAGTCGGTACAAAGGTGCTACCTCTTCTCTTCCTCTCGACCTATATATATATATATATATATATATATATATATATATATATATATATATATATATAAAATCACTCCTTTTCACTCCCTTGAAGAGACAAGTTTCAAAAAATCCTTTATGTGATCAGTCAGACAATGGAATTCTCTTTTATGTGTATGTATATAGACAAACATCAATCTTGTACAAATTCTTATTTTGTTCGTCGTCATAGCAAAAAGTTTACTTTTTATTTATTTGAAACATGTTTGTGTTATTGAATTTAAAGTTTATCACTGACGTATTTGTCTCTAAATTCAATTGTCTTTTTAAGTCCTTCATGGCGTAACTTAACAAATGAAGGAGTAGTTTCGAATTTAAGATATTGTAGTATTGAGGAAACTTAATATGTAAACAATATTTTAGCTTCTTCTTTGCACCTAATAACTACATTAATGATAATGATAATTGTCCTATTTGAAAGGAAAGGCAGAGAACTAGCTTCTGGTAAACCCCGTAATCCAGTACCGCTAGTTTCGCCTCATTCAGTTGAGCTGTTGTGAATGTCGTTATCCCACACTCATTGTTCCACCGTTCCAGAGACAAAACTTCCAAAATATTAAAATAAGCATCAACATATTAAGCATTCCACCCAAAGTAAAGCAAAATCACGAAAATATGTAATCTTGACAAAGTACAATATCATACGAATGGTATAAAATCAAAAAGGTATAAGAAAAGGTTTTGGGACGGTTCTAAGTAAGGCACGAAAAAGTCTAGACGTTGAGCCCTATACACAGCAAAATAGGCAAATATAATGTTCCCCTTGTCATAAAACTAGACATATGGAAAAAGAATGTCGTGTGAAAATATCGAGATCTCTTTTCATAGATCTAGTTTCTATGTCTCAATACCGCCCGATCACCAGCCGAGAAAACATGGCGTATGCAGGATAAACAAGACGTAGACCCCAGGATTGCCTCCATTAAAAGCTTAGTGAAACCCTATATAGGCCTGACAATAAAGGGAGTAGTGAATGAGAAAACATCGAGAATTACAGTAGACACCAGCGCAGCAGTTTGGCTAGTTAGAAAAAGTATCGTCGAAGCTAAAGAAATGGAACCACTTGTAGATAAACTGTTGTTGCGCACAATAAGCGGGAAACGTCAGACTTTTACTTGGCTCCACTTTAATTCACCTTGAAACAATAGTGGATGATATAAAAGATGAATTCGTTCTCGGAATGGACTTGATTAAAAAACATAGCTTATCATTTGACATAATATCGTGATAATTAGAAACGGAAAAGATGTCCTAACAACAAACATCATAGCTGCTAAAACTGTACGAATACCGGAAAGCACAGAAATAATTGTCGATGGCAAACTGAGGATATATCGTGACTACTACATTGGACATTGGTACAGTCATTAGAAGACAGCAAGCCGGGAAGTACTTTGTCGGAAAAAATCTAGTACCAACAAACAGTTCCAGTAAAATAAGTGAAGGAGGTATGATTGCATTCGAACCAGTTATACAAATAGCTAATTGTAGCCTACCCAAATTTGATTCGGAAAAAGAGAATATCAAGCTAACTAAGGATATTTTGCAGGCTTTGGAAAAATCATGAGGTCATATGTCAAAAGAAGAGTTTTACAAGGCCAAGGATTTTATGCTAAGTGAAGGCGACATATTTGAAACTGGGGAAGGCAAAACCGAAAGGACAAATTAAGTAAATTATTACTGAATAGGCACATCCGATTAGACAACCCCAATCGCCACAAAGGTTGCCAATTGCAAAACAGGAGTTGAAAACAGGTCTACAAAATGTTTCAATACGAATTTATCGAAGATGCTAAGAGTCAGCACCGGAATTCTTGTAACGAAGAAAGAAGTTTAGAAGAAGTTTTGTGTCAACTACCGTAGACTTAAAGACGTTATCAAAAAAGACAGCTACTCATTGCAGAGAATTGACGATACATTAATAACTTTGTGAGGATTCAAATTGTCTTCTACCTTGGATTTAAAGAGTGCTTCAAAGGAATGCTTTTTTCTCCTCTCAATAAACTGTTCACTTTTGGGATGTTTATGGAATATGTTCTAAGTGGTTTTACTTGGAGAACCTGCCTGGTGTACCTAGACGTTGTGGGGGTAATGGGTCAATCATTCGGAGATGATCTTATTATTTCAACATTAGTATTAAAATATACAAAATATAAAATAGAATTATGGTACCAAATATTTTAAGCGGTCGTAGGAAAAACTAGTGTACATTACTCTTATCAAAGCTAACGCCAATACCTCCTGGTTTGGAAACTACGATTTTCAATACTTGTTATATAATATACTATTTGAGGGCGAAATGAGAGTAGAAAAAATAATTTAGAAATAATTGTTCATACCTATTTATCGGTTTACATGTATAACCACATGTCTAGATATTAAATTAAATATTATTTGTTAATTTTAGCGATTTCTTATATAATTACTATACGATCACAGTTTACACATGATACATGACATCATAACTATCAGTTATTATTACCTTCCTTGGTATATCTAAAGTTTTGTACGTTTGCGTCTGTACGAAAATATTTCCTTTGGGGTGCCTCTCAGCAAACAGCTAAAATAGTTGTAATCCTTTCCCTAACCCAGTTTACAGACATGGAATATTGCGACATAGTTTGAATATATATCAGAGTGGTTTAGATACTTTATTGAGTGAGTGAGAGTATTTGAGATTTCATATCACCGAACATAAATCGAATGAGGGTTAGGATTCAAATAATAATGAATTATTAATCCAATGCTTAAATGCTATAAGTGATAGCATAGCAAGCAACAAAATATTTATTGGGTGACTTATTGAGCCATAATATTATTAAATGATTACTTTGAGTTTATGTAAAATGTCACACTTATAAATGAGTAAAATTTTAGTAGAACTTACTTTATATGTATAATGTCCATCGATTTAAAAGAGCTGTTATCATTTATTTGGAAGTGATACAAAGACATAATGTTGGTAGTTGTGTAAAAAATGGATCCTAATGTTACACTATCATCTGTTATTTATTTATTTGTACGAAACCATATTTGTTTTCTTTAGTAACTAAAATACCAATTTCATTTTCAAACAAAATATTTTTTCTTTCTAAAATTCCGTTACATTTCGCGTTCAAACATGCATTGTTCAAAATGAAACTATTCAGCACCACACTGTTAACACTCTGTTAGAGTGTGGAACATCAAAATAATCTAATCCTAGAGGCACTAACCAGGTTAAGTACATACTAAAGTAACAAAGTGATTAAAATTTATAATAGACATTTTAACAACAAATAATTTGTTGTAAAGATGTCGGTTGACATTTGGGTTTCAAATTTTAACAATTTAAAATTTTTAGAATAATTTCTTTCCACCAGTTGCAGTTTCGCCTATTACCGAATGTGTTTTAGCAAGTAATTTGGTATTTCACACAGATTATCGTAATTTGTTTTAAAACCAAACAACAAACACCAACGTAGAAACCTCTAATTAATCAATATACCCTTTGCTGACTAAAAATTTGCTAACATTTGCGACGTTCGTAATGGCATTCATTAGTAGGCAAACCCTGTTTCAGGGAAATTAATGACAGAGTGAATACCGCGCATTTCCCAATACTGTCTGTCAATACTTTTTGTTTATAACTAATAATTAATGCCTCTTTTTAAAACAGCCACCTACGTTATTTGACGTTTTGATAATTTATTCAATGGAAATAATGCCATTTATACGTATTATACGTTAATGTACAATAATGTTATTGATAATTGTATTGTATAATTATCAGAAATGATATACCGTATGAGTCGGTGAATCAAATTACTTTTTAATTAGTTTGTGTTTAATAATAAAATGAATAATAATAATAACCTTTATTTTCCAAAAAAAAATATCAAAAATACAGTTTCGATCACGTACTCACAATACCACATCGGAGTCGCCAAGAGGAGCAAAACCAACATTCGTGATTCCTAACAGAACATTCGAACGATGCTTTATTAAAACGGAGTAGCATGAAGCTACCTGCGATTTCGGATGATTTTGGTCCTGATGGTAGCTCTAGTGTGGTTATATATATATATATATATATATATATATATATATATATATATATATATATATATATATATATCATATATACTTTCTTGGGATTAGGTTCGTGGATTGAACAAAGAAACTTTAATTGACGTTTCGCCTGTCCATTTCAGGCTTTTTCAAAATATTTAATTCTGCACATCTAAAAATTAAATACAAAAAGTGTATATATGTAAGTTAATAAATAAAAACAATTAGGTATAACGGCACGCACTAAAATTATTAAAACATTTATTTAAAATAGTACAGTACATACCTTGAGAAAGATGTTCTTTTACCTTGCTTGGCGGTGTGGAGGTAAGTGATATATTGGTTAAAGAATTCTATTGTTTTTTTTTATATATATCCTTTAGTTTTTTTGATTATATTTACAATGTAGAACTATTTGTGGATACGGGTTGTTTTAAAAGTATTTGTGTGAGTCTGACAGTATACAGTATGTATTTATGATTGATGGAAAATAGTTTGTAACAATTGAATTATTAAATTAGATTGTGATATATTTGGCTGAGATTGTCAGTGTCTTTCCGATCGTTTACTGTATTTTTTTCTTTTTTTATCTCGACCATTTCTTTGAATGTCAGTTTATGGTAATGTTGTTCTTTTGATAAGACCGTTGTACCCGAAAAATCAAATTCATGTTTCATGTCTCTTTCATGTTTATGTAGTGCTGTGGAAGCATTTTTTGTATATTTATGCCCATTTAGTCTATTTGATAGGTATTGTGTGGTCATGCCTATATATTTTTTGGGGCAGTTTAGGCAGGGAATGCTGTAAACTACGTTTGATTGTTTTTTAATTGGTGTCTGACTTTTTAGTGGTGTATATAAAGATTTAAGGGTATTGTTAGATTTCTGGTATACGGTTTCGTCATGTTTACCGAGAATGTGTTTAATCTTTTCAGAAAGACCTTCAGTGTATGGCAAAGATATGTATGTAGTTGTTTTATTGTTGTCATGATTATTTACAATATGTTTTGGGGCATTGTATAATTTTTGGTATTTGCGGTTCCACCGCAGCCCAAATAGTAATGGAATATCTAGAAGAAACAGTGTTACAAAAAGCCAATGTACCAATATTATTTTTTAAAAGGTACGTGGATGATTGTTTATTAGCCATACCAAAAAATAAAACAACGGAAATTATCTCCCTCGTTAACAATTTTCATCCAAAATTGCAGTTTAGTTCCGAAATAGAAAATGATGGTGCTATAAACTTTTTGGATTTAACATTAATAAGAGACCACATAACAAATGGCATTAAAACTAAGTGGTACACCAAAAAAACCTGGTCCTCCCGCTACCTTAATTATAATTCCAGTCACCCAAAATGTCAAAAAAACTCCGTGATGATAGGATTAGTTGACCGTGCACTAACACTAACATCACCTATATACCGAGTTGACATTCTAAATAAAGTAAAAAATACTCTCTTAAAAAATCATTTCCCATTAAAAGCCATCGAACGAATTATAAAGCGAAGAACCCAAAAATTATACAATGCCACAAAACATATTGTAAATAATCATTAAACAATAAAACAACTACATACATATCTTTGCCATACACTGAAGGTCTTTCTGAAAAGATTAAACACATTCTCGGTAAACACGACATAACCGTATGCCACAAATCTAACAATACCCTTAAATCTTTATATACACCACTAAAAAGTCAGACATCAATTAAAAAACAATCAAACGTAGTTTACAGCATTCCCTGCCTAAACTGCCCCAAAAAATATATAGGCATGACCACACAATACCTATCAAATAGACTAAATGGGCATAAATATACAAAAAATGCTTCCACAGCACTACATAAACATGAAAGAGACATGAAACATGAATTTGATTTTTCGGGTACAACGGTCTTATCAAAAGAACAACATTACCATAAACTGACATTCAAAGAAATGGTCGAGATAAAAAAAAGAAAAAAATACAGTAAACGATCGGAAAGACATTGACAATCTCCAAATATATCACAATCTAATTTAATTCAATTGTTACAAACTATTTTCCATCAATCATAAATACATCCTGTATACTGTCAGACTCACACAAATACTTTTAAAACAACCCGTATCCACAAATAGTTCTACATTGTAAATATAATCAAAAAAACTAAAGGATATATATAAAAAAAAAAAACAATAGAATTCTTTAACCAATGTATCACTTACCTCCACACCGCCAAGCAAGGTAAAAGAACATCTTTCTCAAGGTATGTACTGTACTATTTTAAATAAATGTTTTAATAATTTTAGTGCGTGCCGTTATACCTAATTGTTTTTATTTATTAACTTACATATATACACTTTTTGTATTTAATTTTTAGATGTGCAGAATTATCTATCTATGTATATACACACATATATATATATATATATATATATATATATATATATATATATGTATATAGTTATATATTTATATACATAATATATATATATATATGTATATAGTTGTATATATATATATATATATATATATATATATATATATATATATATATATATATATATATATATATATATATATATATTTCCATCAATTTCCATCATCTCTTCTGGTATAATTGACGACGAATACAGGCGAATACAGCCTTGTGGTCGAGATAATGGAAAATAATTAACGGTATGCTGAATATAAACTGTCAAAATATTAGGCAGTGAGATATTAACCCATAGAGTAAGAGGTGCCATATAAGGGCATAGAAGAATGCACCATTTCGGATCTTTTACACGTTTTATTGAAATCACCTCGCATTTCTCCTCGCTAAATACCAAACTCATGCATCGTTCTAACGTTCAATGCAGAAATTGTAGAAAGATTCCTAAACATAGAATAGCTATTTATTAGAGGACTTTTATTTTATATAAGTCTTTACCTAGTGAATTTCGTCTTTTTAACGTACAGAAAATTAAATATAAATATGGTTCTTTCTTGTTCGGCAAGCAAAAAATATTTCAATTTAAATATGTGTTGGTGGACGTTGTTGGGTGCAGTCAAATATTATAAAGTTTGAAAACTCCGCATGGAATAGGAATTTCATAAATTTATGCAAGTTTAGCAATTTTCAGTTTTTACTTGTTTGAATATGAAATCCTGAAATATGAAAAGGTGGGAGTGGTCGACTACAAACTGTGGTTGATTAGAAGCAGCAGTATATGCTAGAATTCCCTAGGTTATAGTTGGCTGCTTTCTGGTAATTATATTTTTATACGCAGTTTCTTTTGCTTTGAAATAAAGGCTTTACTTATAGACTATATCATTAACAAAAAAACATATATGACCACGTTAAGATAAATAACCTTGAAACAATGCAATTCATAATATATACAATAGGGTAAGTAGTTTCAATATTAGCAAAAATAAATTGTTTACGCCGTCGACTAAATACTTACAATCAAGGAAATTTCTCACGCGGGTAAGTTGTCATAATCTGTTAAATCCTAATTGAGTAAATTTTACTAATGTCTAAAATAGGTTATTCATCGATTTTTTTGATATTATGTTTAAACGACGTCAAAATATTTTTAAAGTTATTACACATATTAGACCTCAAAACCCTACTTAACGTGGGGAATAGTTTTCTCCCCCATTCCACATGTGTTGGTACTTCAATTATTATTATTGTTTTTGGTGTGTTACATTTTTATTCAATAGGATTTAAATTAATTTTATTATTGGAAATATAATGCAATATTCGTTGACAGAAAAGCTGTCGAAAGTGAAATATACTATTTTCAGAAAAAGAGAAACATTGTCACTTGAATATCCTACATCTAAAGTACTTTTAAGTCCCTATTCCTTATTTACAAATTACTCCCTGCAAGTAAGGTGGAAATTGTACCATACAAAAATAAGGTGTTTTAATATTTATCGTTGGTTCCATCGTCCACAAATTGGTATCCATCAAATGAAACAATAACAGCTTTTTTGAACAAATACAAGTTTATAGTATTACAAAACCAACGTTTCGGCACCAATTTGTGCAATCATCAGGGCTAGTAAATTCAAATTTAGTCACTCCCCAGTAACACAAATAAAAAACAAACCACAATAACTTAGCTGCAGAAATATGATGCTGCTAAATTATTGTCGTTTATTTTTTGGGTTGATTGTCATCACCACTCACGTTACTATGGAGTGCCTACGAAATTTAAATTTATTAGCCCTGATGATGGCACAAATTGGTGCCGAAACGTTGGCTTTGTAATAAAAGTTTATAACATTTGTCCAAGAAAGTTGTTATTGTTTTATTTGATAAATGTGTTTCTAGATTATTTATACTTAAAATACTTTAGTTAATTCTATTGTTTTTTACACGTTTGACTTGAAGATACCCTCTTAAATGCCGATCGACGATAGTTCCCACATATATTGAATGCAAAGTTATCGAAACCACCGAAAGCCCTGTGTAGCCTGATGATCATCCAGTGGCTTTAGGAGCAAACTGGGAGGTTATTAACACAGTAGTGACGAAAGACAAAATAGCTTGGGCAATCAATACCTACAAAGTATTTAAGTCCGCGGGAACTGACGGCGTTTTCCTGGCTATGCTTCAGTGGAGTCTGGATGTTGTTATCAGACTTCTAGAATTTTTATATTCAAGGCATGTCTAGCCCTAAGCTAAATACCTATGAAATGGAGAGAGGTGAGGGTCGTCTTTATCCCTAAGCCGCGAAAAGTCTACTTTTCCTACCCAAAATCTAACAAACCCATCAGCCTAACTTCATTTCTTGTGAAGACTCTGGAAAGGCTCTGTGACAGACAGATTAGGGATGAACATCTGCCTTTGCTGGAAATACACCCTAACCAACATGCTTACCAACCTGGAAAATCAAGAAAAACCGCTCTGCACTGTGTGGTTCAGAGAATAGAGTTCAGAGTCGCTTGTCTATCGGCAGTCAGCTCTAGGAGCTTTTCTAGACATAGAAGGCGCCTTTGAAAAAGCGACCTTCAGAAGTGTAGAACTGGCTCTGACGAGGCACAGCGTAGACCCAACCATTATTGGCTGGATTCGCAGTATGTTGAAAAACAGAACAGTCGAACTAAACACGGGAGGCACCACGATGAGAGCGCTTGTGAGCAGAGGCTGCCCTCAGGATGGCGTGCTATCTCAATTAATTAAGAATCTTAATGAACACGGATTCTGTACACCCGGTCATGCAGAGGATATCACTATTCTGCTAACAGGAAAATTTGAAAACGTCCCGTGTGAAACCATGCAGGCTGCGTTAAGGCTAGTAGGAAAATGGTGCACAGATAACGCACTCTCTGTGAACCCTACAAAAACCAAGCTGGTACTCTTCACTAGAAAAAGAAAGCTGGTCAACGTAAGATCACCATTTTTGTTCGGTACGCAGCTCGGTCTGTCTAAAGAGGTCAAGTATCTGGGAGTCATCCTGGATAGCAGCCTAAATTGGAATAAACACTTAAGTGAAAAAACAAGGGTCACAAGAGTTTTCTGGCAGTGCAGAGGAGCTAAGGGCACAATCTGGGGTCTATCGTCCAAGGTTATCCTCTGGCTCTATACGGCCGTTGTTCGACCTATGTTCACTTACGGAGCCATTGTGTGGTGGGCCAAAGCCAAGGAAGTTATAGCATCGAATAAAATGCAACAGCTACAGAGTTTAGCATGCCTGACGTTTACAGGCGCAGTGATATCTACACCTACGATGGCAATGCAGGTGCTTGCCGCCTCTTGATGTATTTCTGAAAGGCAAAGCAGAGAGAACGGCAGTCAGGCTGCATGCGGTTGATCTGTGGTGGGGAAAAATCTGGGGTTTGGGACATACACGAGTGTTCCTGGACGCTATCGCACGACAACCTCTTGTGGAACACCGAAGGGATGCCCTGATTTATTTTTAATAAAAACTTTGAAATTGACATCAGCGGCTCAACAAAACCAGAAAAAGAAGCAGATATACACATCTACAGTGACGGCTCGCTGAATCAATCTGGAGCTGGCTTGGGAGTGTATGTACCAGACATAGAAATTAGTATGGCCCTGACAAATGGGTGACAGTCTTCCAGGCAGAACTGCTTGGAATTTGCCGTGCAAATAGAAAAAGAAAGAATAACAGGCAAAAAAGTTATTATTCTCACAGATATCAAACAAGTGTTGCAAATCCTAAAAAAGAACAAAATAACATCCAAACTGATCCTTGAGTGGCACCAGATGATGGAGACGGTTTCCCAGAGGAACACGGTCACAGTGTCCTGGATTAAGTGACATAGTGGAATTGAAGGAAATAAAAAAGCAGATAAGCTGGCGTCTAACGGTGTAAAGGGCAAACCATGCGGCTCTGAACCCTTCACGCCGCTATTCTCTAAGGCGATCAATCTAAAGATAAACGAACAGTCAACAACGATTCTAAAAGAGAGATGGGAGAGACAGGGCTTTAGACACTCAGGTGCCGCAATTCGTGGCCCTGAGGCCACTCGGACTGAGTATCTCCTCGGGCTCTTTCGAGGAAATCTTAGAAAACTGGTAGGAATGCTAACGGGACACTGTAAGCTAAACAAACACCTTGACATCTCGGACGTCTTCCCGGATCCAAGTTATAGGGGGTGCAAAGAGGACGACGAGACTGCTGAACATGTTCTTTGTTTCTGCCCAGCTCTTGTAAATACCAGAGAATCCATTAGAGGGAAAAGATGGCCAGAAATGGCTACAATCGTTGGATGCTCGGCCGCTTCAGTGACGAACTATATTAATGCTGTTGGCTGGCTCGACGAGAAAAACTCCGAAGGAGGTTACAATGGGCCAACCTGAGAGGCCTAAGTAATAGGTTGGCGCAAGTCACCACTCCATACTCTCTATCTGTCTATATATTGTTTGATTTTTTCCAGGATTCATTGTCTACATGTTAAGGTCTCAAATTGTCTTACATTTTTATACAAATATCTAGAAAAAATAAATATGGAAGAAATATTTCAATTAAAACCAGTACCCTATTTCTGTGTAAAATATTGTAAAGCTGAATAAAAGAATCTAAAAATTATTCCGTTAAAGATTTATTACCAACGTTATTATGGGTTTCATTAGCAAAATAATTAATGGAAAAAATGTCGCCTAATTTTATTGCCTTCATGGCTCCAAATATTTTAAATGTCTATAGATTTCATTACATTTTATTGCAGCGCTTAAAGCGCATTTAATAAATCTTCTACTTTACCAGGGCTTTAATGAAAGCCAATTGCACATGCCGAAAGGGTTTTAATCAAATATTTTAATGCTGTTTGAGAATATCTGCGGGAATCATATACGAAACTAATGATAAAAGGATAATTTTTAAAACCCGTATTTTAATCTCAAAAATTAAAAATACCCGGAATTAAACCTTTAGATCACATTCTAATTATTTTTTAAATGTTGTAGCCCGCCTTTTGATCTAACTCATTTGTTTGGAATGGAATTTTTGTGTGTGTGTGTTTCGCAAGAAAATTCTGAATTTTATATTAAAAGCGAAACGTACTAACCAATTGTTGATTTAATTGATTTTATTAATTGATGTATTTAATTTTAATACCTTCGTGCACATTAATGGTATTCATTTTGTAGGTTTGATTCTTGAAATAAAAATAAGTCGCTTTCAGACTTAATGAATAAACATAAAAGAGCATAGACAGACTATTTAACCAGTAACGTTAACTTGGAAAATGACACTATCATAAACAAACAAAAAATACATTCGTGCTTGTTTGTGATCGCAGAATGGATAGTTAATTGACTGAGTAATAAACCCAAACATATTTTTGCAAGGTAGTTTACACACCGTTGCAAGATTAGAAAACAAAATTTAGTGGACTAAAACTGATTGTGGAATCGTAGCGCATCTCTGAACTATATATCGCCTTTTAAAAATTCAACAACTCAAATTTTTAAAATAGTTACTTGTAGTAGATAGAGAGGATGGAGGGGTGACTTGCGCCAACCTTTTGCTTGGGCCTCTCAGGTGGACCCGTTGTAACATCCTTTGGAGTTTTACTCGTCGAGCCAGCCAACAGCATTGATGTAATTCAGCACCAAGCATCCTCCGATTGTGGCCATTTCTGGCCATCTTTCCCCCTTAATGGATTCTTTGGTATTAACAAGAGCTGGGCAGTAATAAAGAACTTGTTCAGCAGTCTCGTCGTCCTCGTTACACCCCCTACAACTTGGATCCGGGAGGACGCCCAAGGTGTGAAGCTGTTTGTTTAGCTAACACTATCCCGTTAGCATTCCTACCAGTTTTCTGAGATTTCCTCGAGAGAGCCCGAGGAGGTACTCTGTCCGAGCGGCCTCAGGGCCACGAATTGCGGCACCTGAGTGTCTAAAGCCCTATCTGTGCCATCTCTCTTCTAGAATCTTTGTTAACTGTTCGTTTATCTTTAGATTGATCGTCTTAGAGGATAGCAGCGCGAAGGGTTCAGGGCCTCATGGTTTGCCCTTTGCTCCGTTACGCGCCAACTTATCTGCTTTTTCATTTCTTTCGATTCCACTATGTCCCTTAATCCAGGACACTGTGACCGTATATCTCTAGGAAACCGTCTCCAGCATCTGATGACACTCAAGAATCAGTTTGGATGTTATTTTGTTCTTTTTTAGGATTTGCAAGACTTGTTTGCTGTCTATAAGAATAGTAACTTTTTTACCTATTATTCTTTCTTTTTCTATTTGTACGGCACTTTGCAGAATTCCAAGCAGTTCTGCCTGGAAGACAAGGCATGTCTAGGGCCATACTAATTTTCAGGTCGAGTTCTGGTACATACACTCCCAAGCCAGCCCCAGATCGATTCTACCAGGCGTCAGTGTAGATGTATATGTCCGCCTTTTTTCCTGGTTCTGTTGAGCCGCTGATGTCAATTTCAAAGCTTTTATTGAAAATGAAGCAGGGGATCAGGTCATCTGTTCGGTGTTCTACAACAGGTTGTCGTGCGACAGCCTCCAGGAATACTCAGGCATGTTCCGGACCCCAGTTTTTTTCCCACCACAGGTCAACGGCATGCAGCCTGACTACCGTTCTCTCTGCCTCACCTTTCAGAAATACATCAAGAGGCGGCAAGCACAGCAGCATTGCCATCATAGCTGTGGATCTCATTGAGTCTATAACCGTCAGGCATGCTAATTTCTGTAACTGTTGCATTTTATTCTGTGCTAGGGCTTCTTTGGCTTTGGTCTACCACACAATGGCTTCGTAATTGAACATAGGTCGAATAACGGCTGGACCTAGAGGATAAACTTGGGCGACAGACCCCAGACCTTGTTGATAGTTCCTCTGCACTGTCAATAAGCTCTGGTGACCTTCTTTAATTTTTCACTTAAGTGTTTATTCCAGTTTAGGGTGCTATCCAGAATGACTCCCAGATACTTGACCCCTTGGGCAGACCGAGCTGTGTACCGAACAGAACAGTTGGTCTTACGTTAACCAGATTTCTTTTTCTAGTGAAGAGTACCAGCTCGGTTTTTGTAGGGTTTACAGAGAGTGCGTTATGTGTGCACTATCTTTCTACTAGTCTTAACGCAGCCTGCATGGTTTCGCACAGGACGGTTTCAAATTTTCCTGTTAGCAGAATAGTGATGTCGTCTGCATAACCGGTTGTGTGGAATCCGTGTTCATTAAGAATCTTAATGAGGCTGTTAACTACCATGTTCCAGAGAAGCTGAGATAGCACGCCACTCTGAGGGCAGCCTCTGCTCACAGGCGCTCTCATCTTGGTGTCCCCGTTTTTAGTTCGACTCTTCTGATTTTCAGCATACAGCCATTCCAACCAATAGTGGTTGGGTCTACGTTGTGCCTGGTCAGAGCCCGTTCTATACTTCTGAAGATCGCTTTGTCGAAGACGCCTTCTATGTCTAGAAAGGCCCCTAGAGCCGACTTCCTATAGAAAAGCAACTCTTCTATTTTCTGAACAATACAGAGCGGTTCCTGTTGATTTTCCAGGTTGTTACGCATGTTGGTTAGGGTGTATTTCCAGCACAGGCAGATGTTCACTACTAATCTGTCTGTCACAGAGCCTTTCCAGAGTCTTCATAAGAAATGAAGTTAGATTGATGGGTCTGTAAGATTTTGGGTAGGAATTTTCCAGGCTTAGAATAAGTATATAGCTTAGAGCTAGACATGCCTTGAATATAAATTCTAGGTGTCTGATAACAACCTCCAGACCCCACTGAAGCATAGCCGGGAAAACGCCGTCAGTTCCAGAGGACTTAAGTGGTTTGAGGGTATTGATTGCCCAAGCTATTTTATCTTTCGTCACCACTGTGTTTATAACCTCCCAGTTTGCTCCTATAGCCAATGGATGATCATTAGGCCACACAGGGCCATCGGTGAAGTCAATATCTTTGCATTCAGGAAAATGGTAAAAACGGTAAGTTCCGTCGCTGTTCCACAGACTTCTCGGCTGCATAGTAGCATCTTTAGAGAGGACCTTCTTAAGCCTCGATGCCGACGACGTGTTGAAGACCTCGTTGCAGAAGTTCCTCCAGGCTGTTCTTCTATTATCCCTCAGTTTCTTTTTAAAGACTTTTAGCCACATTGAAAGCTTTCCTTGTAGCTCTTCTGAGTTTCTCCATTTCTCCATCCCATTCAGGGTTTTTGATATTCTCGTTAAAGGTGGATAGAAGGTAGGAGATCTCGAATTGTGTCTCTATTGTTTCCGTGAGAGCGTTGACGAACCTCATGGTGTTCGTTTTACGAGGCTCTCAGAACGGTATGCTGTTGGGTAGTTTGACAAGCAGCTTGATACCTGGTCGTATATACTTATAGAGTCAAGAGTGAGGCCTATTACTGTTTGATGTCTGGAGGTTACAAACGATGGTTCGCAGACTCTGTTCACCATGTTTAGATTGGTCTTGGCCAAATATTTAAGTAGAAGTATACTTCTTTCATTGGTGTTCTTGCAACCCCACACCATATGGTGTGCGTTTGCATCACACCCAACGACAAGGTCCAATTTCTCCCTCTCACATTGCTGCACAACTCTTGCAAGTTCAGTGGAAGAGACGGGTTCTCCAGGATCCTGTAGGAGATATGCAGAGGTCAGGGTGACCTTCACCCGCAGAGACTCCAACGACGGTGACGTCCGCACTGCACAATTGGGGGATTATGTTTGCTTGGAAGTGCCTAGGAATATATATACGCGTTCTAGGCTTACCTTCATTTGTTTTTTAGTAGACTGTGCCTTGGAGGCCACCGAGCCCACGTACTTTACTTTTCACTACCCAAGGCCCCCTGAATTAAAGCGATGGTGTTTTTATTTTTGCCAACGTGGCGTTGCATATTTGCCATAGCCGCCCGGCAGTGTTGGATGACATTTATAGTGTTCGTCGCAGGTGAAAATCCTACATGTAGCCCGGGGGACTTGTTTTTGAGTTAGAGTCAAGAAGCTCTTGCTCGGTCTTGGATTTGGGGTTGTCAATATCCATGGCAGCCACCTCATCCGTCGCCGAGGAGGGTCGTCCTGAGTCTCCCGTAGTTATCACGGGGCTGCGCTCTAGTGGCAGTCCCGGGGGCCCCTTCCGAGGTCTGATCGGAGAGATCATTCATTGTTGGAGCGCCTCCGTGTTTTGAGGTCGAGCGGTGGCCACGCTTCTTTTAATTTTTAAGGACCTGAATTTATAACTCAGTCTCCCGTCTTTCCTTCTGATGGCGTCCACCTACACTTTTGGAACACCAAGAACAAGGAGCTGTCCTTGGTTGTGCAGCTTTCTAACATCTTGCTGGAATTACCTCTTCCACCTACCTATATTTGCCCAAGGGTTTTGCCCCTTGAGCCGACGCTTGACAACGTCAAGATTTTCTGGTGAGCCAGTTTTGACCAACTGGGTAAGCTTATCCGCTGGAATTCCTTCAAGGCCGTCTCCCTCCCAAAGTTGGGAAAATTCAGCAATAGCCTCCACCAGTCAGTCCTCCGATAGCTGGTCGTTTGCGGTGATCCTCAGGATCTCTCTGCTGTTGTTAAACCCACCACTAAAGGTTGGTGGAACCGTCTGGGAGGGGCCAGGGGAGGCTAGAAGTGCATCCAGCTCTCTCAATAGCGCCTCTTCCACGATTCTCGCTTGGTCTGAGGTGATCCTTCCTATGGGGTCGCCCCGTCTCACCACAGTCATCCTGAGATGGCTAGCGGCTGCCGCGGTGACGGCGAAACTCCCTGGAGGACCAGTCCTCTGGGATTTCAATGTCGGTCTTGGCTTTTTATTAGGGTACAGCTCTTTGTGCTGGCTGCTCTGATCTATCCGACCGTATCCGCTTAGTAGTTACTTTTACAAACTCCTATCCTTAACCAATCTTGTAACCACCTACACTTGGCTTCGTTTGAAAAGTTTTGACATTCACTGAGGCGGATTGGAAATAATAGCACGTCAAAAACTGGATCCCTAAAAATAGGTCAAGAGATCTCGGAGGGTCGCCCTTGTGGTCGTCAAAACTTTTTATATAAAAATCAAAAAGGTTCAAAGATAAAAAACGACTCACCTATATAGGATTCACCAAACGCGCAAGGGATTTAATAAATACAATTCTTATGGCATTTGGGTGGTTTTTAGCAAAAGCCGATTATACTTAGAACATATAATCCATAAGGCAGTTTCATAAATTCGCCACATCAATCTCTCGTATCGCCGTTTAATCCTAATATTAATACATAAGTAACCTTCTTTGGCTCTATGTTGCAAGTAGCATCATTAAGTCTACTTGCCCATAACCATAATAGAGCAACTACGCATTAAAGAGGCAAAAAAAATTGCCGAATAATAGCGTAAAACCGATCTATCAACGAATGAGCGGAGGCAGTGCGTCGGGGACTGGCAACTCTGGCCGTTAAGGTTAAATACAATACACGGAAATTTCTCAATAGATAACAAAAAAAATGTACTTAAAAGAAAATAATCACTACTTTTGATACTATAAGTATTTTACTTAAGGCCTTTGGATTAGTGTTACTTGGGACAATGCATTTAGTACTTTTTTAGAAAAATTACATTGTAGATGTGTAATCAGAAGTACTAGTCTGAAATGTAGGATGTATAAGAAATTTCATCGATAAATCATATCTGATCTAAATAAATTATAAATTGGACATCTACGAAATAAACATAGTTCTAAATTAAACGACAGTCTAATTCCATTCATGTGAAGTTTTATTGTTGAGGCCAGGTCTAACGATTTAGAGGATTAAAGCCTGGCAGAATTTAAAAAATACCGACCTATGCTTGTTTTTACAGTCACAAAAAGACAAGATTTACTTTAAATACCTACTGTTAAAATACTCCCAAAAATGCCAAGTTTACAATTTTGAACTTAATATGACAAAAAAGTATCAGATTTATTGGTATATAAATTTTAGCTAGAGCTTTGATAATTAATGATATATAAGTTCCACCATCAAAAGAGCCGAACAAGACCAATATACAGTGAGGGCCAAAAGTCCCCCCTTTTATTTTCCGATCCGTTCGGAATCTAGAAACAAAATTTGAAGGAAGGCATAAAATACTATTTTTTGAACCACTGGGGGTCTTACGATATATCATTTGATAGAGTTTGAACTTCCTTACTCAGTACCCAAGATTTAATTT
Organism: Kuschelorhynchus macadamiae; assembly: GCA_030620095.1. Classification (NCBI taxonomy): domain Eukaryota; kingdom Metazoa; phylum Arthropoda; class Insecta; order Coleoptera; family Curculionidae; genus Kuschelorhynchus; species Kuschelorhynchus macadamiae. Next base: position 474,637 of record JAUTXW010000285.1, read on the forward strand.
TTTTTGTGGATTAATTTCAAAATGGCGGTTACTTATATCGAGGACAGAAAGTCCGCCCTCCCTCCTTTTACTGTTTGGAATTTGAAAACGAAATTTGGAGAGAGTGAAAAGGCGCAAAATACTACTTTTTAAAGAAAAATGGTGGATTTGTCGTTCTTCGGAAGTATGCGTTCTTCCAGTTTTTGATGTATCCTTTACACTTCCAGCTTGTCTAAATTTCAGAACCAGTTGTTCTAAATATTTTCGGCATATTGAGGGATCTGGAAAACTCTCATTAAATATACGCTCTGCCGCATGAACATTTTGATTGACCTCATCAAAAATAATTACTGCTTCACATTTATCAGATGGACTACGGGCCTTTTTTTCGATAAAAATTTAAATTAAACAGTGACACGTTGACCTTGTTGCACGAAATAAAATACGCGTCTCAGTCGGAAAATGACTATATGATTTTATTGTAATAATAACACATTTTTAATCAGTATTTTTCCTGTTTCTTTTTATGTGGAATATCACCATTATAAAGTCAATCGATAAAATGATACCAAATTTGGAAAATGAATGGCGAAACCTTTACTTATAGGTAAGTACAGAAACAACCCCTTGCCACTTAAAATAAGGCACTCTTATTTTAAAAATGTATGGTTGTTTCTACGATAATAATTTTTCAGGACGTTTCCCTCAAAACTAATTTTAATGGTATTTAAAATATCATTAGCCGTGATGTTGAAATAAGCTTTTAAAAAATATCAAACTTAGGGAAACGAATAGAGAATTGGGAGACTTTTAAAATTGTGTATCGTAAGACCTTTATTTTATTAACAAAAAAGATAGATACAAAAGAACACTAACCCAGTATTTTAAAAATTTGACATTTCTGTTTTATTAAAAATAGTATTTTACGACTCACATAATACCTCGAAATTTCGTTTTCAAATTCTGAACGGTTCGTATAATGAAAGAGGAGAGGACGGAGTTTTTTTCCGTAAAAAAATTGAAACTCAGATAATGAATAAAGAAGTTAAGGACGGATCAAATGATGTATAGTAAGACCCCCAAAAATAACAAATAGAACTTTTTAAAACCTATTAAACGCTGTATCGCAAGACCCCTAATCCATTTAAAAAAGGTGCTCAAAATAGTGCTAGGACAAAATTTTAAAATTTTTACTATTTTATTTTCGTTTAAAAAAGTAGTATTTTGCGCCGTCAAATTTCTTGATTTTCCGAACGGTTCGAAAAATAGGAGGGAGGGTGGACTTTCTGTCCTGAATATAACTAGCCACACTTTCGAACTGAATCCGCAAAAAAAAATTAAAATTTGGGTATTAGATAAAGAAGATGAAGTGTTTGAAATGGCGTTAAGCAGCCATCTTGAAATTTCGGTTTTTGTTCAAAAAGTAGTATTTTACGCCTTCTACACTCCCAAATTTCAATTTGATATTCCTTAACGGATTAAAAAATAAAATGGGGACTTTCGGTTCTCAATAGCTCGGCAAAACAAATTAAAACTGGGATACTACTGAATAAAGCAATTCAAGCCCTATTAAACGATGTATCGTAAGAGCCCCCACTCCATTTAAATAAAATGTTCAAAGTTTTGAAATTTTAATCTTTCTGGTTTTGTTTAAAAAGTAGTGTTTTATGTCTTGTACACTCTCTCAAAATTTCGTTTTCATATGCCGAACAGCAAAAGGGGGAGGGCGAACTTTCTGTCCTGGATACAAGTAACTGCCATTTTGAAGTTATACCACAAAAAAAGTAAAACTGGACTATTGAATAAAGAAGTTCAAGCCCTATCAAATAATGTATCGTAAATTCCTCTATTTAATTTAAAAAAAAAATATTCAAAATGGCGCTAAGTCGAAATTTTGATAGTTCTATTTTGGTTTAATAAATAGTATTTTACACCTTGTCTACTCTCTCCAAATTTTATTTCGAGATATCGCACGGTTCGGAAAATAAAACGAGGGTGGCGGAGTTTTGGCCCTCACTGTATATATATTCAAAATCAGGAAAACAAAACGGTAAAAATGAAAATATATTGTTAAATTAAACTTCCTGTCCCTAAAAAAAACAACAACCAGAGATTAATTTTTTTTAATCGGTAGAATTTCCAAAGAATACGAAATTAAATTTTATTTTTAATGGAATACCAAGTATATATATGTTTTTTTTATTACTTACTTTTTTTTTCAGCTTTATAATAAGAGCTAAATATATAGGAAAAAATTCTGTGGTGAATTAAAATGTAGGTTTTGATATTTCGAAACATTGTCCTAATTAAATATCAAAATATAAACATGTTTGTCATTTATTGTTTGGAGCTGCAAGGCGGTTCTGGTAAACTATATAAAGACCACTAAGAAATCATGCTTCTTGGAATTAGACCGTGTCAAATTGGAATTACTATCCGACGATTCGCCTTCGGTTGCACTAGGCACCGTCAGGGATCTTTGCTCAACGAAATCTGAACACCGAATGAGCTCGAAAGAGATTCAGGCCAGCTTTTATACCCATCTTGTGCTCTCTGAACCGTGACTCTGTGTTAAGATCGGTTTCCACATATATGTAGATCATAACCCGTATCTCTATTTAACATTTTTGTATGTTTAAAAATTTCAATAGGTTCTCTAATTTTTCGTTTATAAAATCCTGGAACCGATGCTAGAACCCTGATTTCCTTTACATATATAATAAGGCCAGTAGTATGGTGGTGTTAAGCTGCAGCAGATTGAAAAATGTGTTTCTTGTTAATACATCGTTCATGTTCCTTAAGTCTAGTTAATTTTGAGCATCCTGTTACTCCTATATCCACTTTTCTACAACAGGAGCAAGGCATTTTAATAACTCCTTCTGTTTGGAAGGGTACAATATGTTTTTAGGTTTCGAGGATAGCAAGCATTGTCCAATCTTCTTATGTGTATAACGGTGACTGCTTATCATTTTCCTTTGACGGAGTTGGATTACTATATCTTTTAACTGAACGCCTAATATCTTCAGTGCAATAGCTATTCCCTCTGAGGGCTTTGGTCAGTTTCGCTGTTTCCGATGTTAGAGAATCTTGATCAGAAATCGAAAGAGCTCTGAATACTAGTGAGTTAATAATGAATTTCTTTTGTGCTAGATGGTGATGAATGTGAATTTAAATATATATTTGTGTGCGTCGGTTTTCTATACACAGAATGTTCTAATGAACGATTTTCCCTCCTTTTAACACATAGATCTAGAAAGCGAATCATTCCTAGACCATTAATAGACCTAGTGGAAGCTTGTCATGGCGAAACAAAGGTTTTTTCAAATAGAGGAAATTTTCAAGATTTACTTAGTTTAATGGCTAAATGTGATGAATGCTTAAAAAATCATTTACAGCAGTCTAGCGTTTTTCGCGGAACGTCGAATCGAATCCAGAATGATTTAATTTCCGTTGTTGCAACTATTATTCTAAAAAGAATTAAGCAGGAGATTGGCGAGGCGCGGTTCATTGCTATTGTTCTGGACGAAACAACCGATATCACTAATTTTAGCCAATTATCTATAGTAATACGCTACGTTAAAACAGACGGAAGTATTCAAGAGCGATTTTTAGGTTTTAAGAATGAGTCCGAAAATCGTATGGCAGATGCATTATATATCGTAGTTTATAACGTTACTAAAGAAATTAATGGAGAGAAAAAATTAGTTGCTCAAAGTTATGATGGAGCTGCAGTGAAGGCAGGACAATTAGTGGGTCTGCAAGCTAAAGTTCTAAAAACTTTCCCAAGTGCTGTGTTTGTCCATTGTTTTGCTCATAAATTAAATTTAGTTTTATCCCAGTCCATCAATCACATTAAAGAGTGTAAAGTATTTTTCGTTACTTTAAGTGGAATGGCGGCTTTTTTTTCGAAGTCAACAAAACGTACACAAGCTTTAGACTCCATTGTACACAAACGATTGCCCAAAGTAGCTCCTACTAGGTGGAACTATAATGGAAGACTTGTGTTAACAGTATCTGAAAATCGTGAGTCACTGATTGAACTATTTGAGAATATAATAGAAAATAATGAAACGTGGGACTCAGAAGCAATAAATAGTTCGAGGGGGTTTTTGAACTGTTTGAAACGAGACTTTAATTTTAATTATTTGTTGAATATATTTTCAGAAATATTTCCATTCTCGGACAATGTTTTTAATATATTAAAAACAAATGATACTGCTTTTTGCCTAAACATAGTGGATGATTTTAAATCCATGTTAAACCAAAAAAGAGATGACTTTGACCTATTTTGGGAGAAAACGATGACGTTAAATCTAGAGCCACAAGCCAAGCGTCTTCGAACAGACAAGGTGAGAGATGTTCAAACATCATATAGACGCCTCTCTTATGAAATAATCGATCAAATTCAGCAACAAATTAACTATAGATTTAACGGTTTAAATGATTTAAAATTCCTCGAGTTCTGCAATTTTGATGCATTTAAAGGAAAAACTTTTCCAGAAGATGCGTTTAAATTTCTTCTTCTTCATTATGGCCAGTTCTTCGACCGAGTGTTACTGCGATCTGAACTAAAAGTGATTTACGAAATTGATGAGATTCGCGCAAAAAATGACGCTAAGGAACTAATGCAATTTTTAAAAGACAAGGAGCTGGAAGATTCCTACACCGAAGTGTCGAAATTGTGTGCATTAGTATTGACAATATCTGCCACAAGTTCATCAGTAGAACGCAATTTTTCAACACTTAAACGTATAAAAGATTTCGTGAAAAATTCAACGGGGCGGGAGAGACTTTCGCATACATCGCTGTTGTCCACTGAAAATAAACTTCTTCAAAATATGTCGGAGCATCGACGTTTTTATGATGACGTCATTGACGAATTTGCAAAAAAATTATCGCAGAATCGAATTACATTACAAATAGGTAAGTTTCTAAAAATTGCTTCCCTTTCTTAAAATTTCACCGCACACCCCTGGTATTCAGAGCTATCTCGATTTCTGATCAAGATTCTCTAATATCGGAAACCTCAAAATTGACCGAAGCTCTCAGAGAGAATGGCAATTGCACTGAAGATACTATGCGTTCAATTAAAAGGTATAGTAAACCAACTCCGCCAAAGAAGAATAATAAGGAACCACCATTCGGTAGTGTTGTTCTTTCCTACATACATGGCAGTACAGACAAAATAGGACGATGACTTCGGCGGTCCAACATACGTACAATCTTTAATACACATAAGAACATTGGACAATGTTTGCGATTCCCAAAAGATATTGTACCTTTTCAAACAGAAGAAGTATATGAAATGCCTTGCTTCTGTTGTGGAAAAGTGTATGTGGCAGAATCAGGATGCTCAATATCAACTAGACTTAAGGAACAAACATAAAAGATGTATTAAAAAGATACAAATTGTAAAATCTGCTGTAGCTAAACACTAGCTTACTACTGGCCAAATTATAAATGTAAAGGAAACCAAGGTTGCAGCATCGGTTCCAGGATTTTATAAACGAAAAATTAGAGAATCCATTAAAATTTTAAAAGCAAAAACTCTCAATAGAGATACGGTCACGCGTAGAAACCGATCTTAACACAGGGTCACGGTTCGGCGAGAACAAGACGGGTATAAAAGCCTGCCTGAATCTCTTCGAGCTCATTCAGTGTTCAGATCTCGTGGAGTAAAGATCCCTGAAGATGCCTCGTGCAATCGAAGGCGAAACGTCGAATAGTAATTCCAATTTGATACGGTCTAATCCCAAGAACCATGATTTCTTAATTGATCAAAGCCGTGAAAGCTTCCGTTCTTCCGCTGTCATTAACGTGTATAATAAACTAGTCAAATTTGATAACATGACAGATAAAAAATGTTTAATAACTCTAAAATTGTTTAAATAGGCTACAATATAATGTAATAGTTGTTTGTCGTGCGTAGACCCTACTCGTACAAGTTGTTGATTATATTTCACGCTTAAGTTTAACAGTAGAACAATATGTTTTTGTTACTGCAGCTTTATACATGCAGATAGTGCATAATTAGGTATTTGCAGAAAAACGTTATAAACTCGACGCTTTATTTTAGATACATAATCCTTTATTAATTTCATCTTCATTTGCAATGAACTAATTTTCTTTAAAACTGTTTTTTTTTTGCTAAAACCAAAATATTACGATGAAACTCAAAAAATAACTTGAAACATGAGCAATTGTCATGTGTTTTAGAGAAGAAGTTATGACATAATAAGAATTATTAATATTTAATTATTAATTTAGAAAGAATTAACTTGATTACGATTGCAGTACTTAAAATCGGCTAAATGCTTAAGTATTTAGATGTACTGTAAGTACTTAAGTATTATAGATATATTTTAAGTATTTAAGAAATGTATTTAAAACTAAATAGAGCATGTACTTAATACTTATACTTAAATTTTCTTTTTCAAGTAAACTATTGAATACTGGTACTTAATACTGCAAATGGATTTTTAAAATGAAGTACTCGATATTGGCTGCGTACTTATTACAGATTGATACCAACTATACTGAATACAATTCAAAATCGAAATCCTTTTAGGAGATCTTTCATTTTTTTAATGGATGGATCGTATATCCCGAATATAATAGGCCTTTAGTTTTAATTAACCAGCTATTTCAGGATTTAAATGATATTTTGAATTCAGCTATCTTGCCAAATATTTTCAGCTATTACGCTGAAATATCATTGTTATAGCTTGCTGGCTTGTATTCAGGTAAACATATATCGTATTATTACATTGACGTTTAAAAATTATAATACATTATCTTTAAAATATACAGTCAGTCTGCATACTAAGACAAAGAAATTTATATAATAGTGGAGGTAGTAAAATAGCTATATGCATGTAAAGGCGAAATGGAAAATGTAGAGACTTTGCATTTGGTAAAAATCATTAATTAAATTACAATCCTAGCAAAGCGCTTTTGGCTTTCACCATCTTTAATGTCACATGTAAGCAAGGAAACAACATTCTTATTTCCAGTACAGAGATTCAGTTATAAGTTGATTTTCTAGTTTCTCTATTTTATTTCTAAAGTTTATAAAGAATTGTAGGTGTTAATATGTGATATATGTAGAATTTTCTTTTGAACTTTAACATTCTATTACTGAATTTGTTTTTGATAAACGGGTTAAGCTAAATTTAAGAATTAGGTGAATTATTTTAAACTAAAAAAAAAAAGAAAACTTTATTATAATATTCAAAAGTATGAAAATGTGTCATTTACTTACTCGTCAAGTTTCACACAGATTAAAATCAATAAATACACTATACAACAGAGATACAAAGAATAAGAAAATTCAAAATTCATTTAACAATACATACTCATTCAATTTAAAAACCTAAAAGGAGGCAGTTTTTGCTCACATAATTCGTATGAGTTCCGAAAACGTGCTAATAATAAGGTGACATTTCTCCATTGTCTTCTGTTAAGTTGCAATTATGAAAAATTTTGAAAGTATTCGCCTGATTATCAGTGCTGCACAAACTCTTATATCAAAACCCCGTCAATTCACTGAAACAGGGTATAAGTTTTGTTATTTCTAATTTGTTTGTCATTTAGAAAATTAGAGATTTTTAATTTTTTTTGTTTAAAGTTTAATTAATAAGATTTTCCATCGATAAGTCTACGATGTAGCGGGGCAAAAGATCTATTGAAATTAACTTGTGCATTAAGACAAGAGTTATTATTTTTAAGTTTCTTTCCAGGTAGGGCAAAAGTTATTATTAAACGATTTAAAATGTTCCCTAAAAATAGAGGTAGTTTTTTACATTTTGTATAACAATTATAACAACGAGGTAAAAATACTTAAACAAATAGCATTTAATATTCCTAAAACTAAACATAAAAAGGTAAAAGAACTTCAATTGATGTTTGCATTCAGTTTTGTTAGAAATTAATATAAGGGTGTGATAATATTTCTTCCCAAGTCTTGAAGAAGTACTTTTTGAGTTCTCAACATATTTTCTGAAATTTTATTTCCTGATCACTTATTTTTGACAGCTCAGCTTGAATTTGAATTTAAGAAACATAATTTCTTTTATATGGATTTAGTACCAATTTGTTAATTCATGTCTAAAACCTGTTTGAGTCCAACCTTTTTCTGCAAATTATGCCAACCTCTTTAATTCAACCCCCAACAGTTTGACAATAAATCAAAAATCCAACTTTTTATAATCAATTTTGTAATAAATTAAGTGACTATAATTTTTTCTTGTCTACATTACTTTTATTAACTTTTTGCCTGTAAAATTTACTAATAAAATAACTTTACTTCATTAATATTTCAAAATTTTTTTATTACACCAACAAATCTAACTTCTCCTGTGTAATGTCACATTATTATTAGCATGTTTTCTGAATCAAATGAAATATGTAAATAGATTGTCGAAAGGGTAAAAAGCTAACCCCTAATAGGGTTTTAAAATTAATTAACATCTATTGTAAAATATATCGGACTTATTTAAATATTGTTATTTTTTGTATCGCTTTTGAATGATCTCTGTATTGATTTTAATCGGTGCGAAATTTGATAAATAAGTAAATGACATATTTTAATACTTTTAAACATTATAATAAAAGACAAAAATATTTTAATCCAAAACACACGATAATAGAATTTTAACAACAAAACATGTTATATAACACCACACAAATTACATTTATTTATGAATTTAAAATTTTGAAATTAAAAAAAAATCAACTTATAAATCTCTGTTTGAAAACTTTCAAATAACTTACAGGTAGCACTGAAGATGACGAAAGCAGAAAGCGTTTTAATAAGACTTTAATTTATTAAATGATTTGAGCGAAATATAAAGACTCTAATTTGTTTTGGGATACACTTTTTTTGGGGGAAATAATTTACTTTTTTACACTCTAGATTCTAAATTGTGTATCGGTAAAATATAAGAAAATCCGTAAATTTCCTTTACCCGGAAATTCCCCTCTATCTTTCCTTTTATTGTGAAGTGAGAGCCCATTTAGTTCAGTACAGAGTCATTTAGTAACACATGTATACTGTATTTTCAAACATTTTTATTGGGCGCCTTTTTGCTCCATCGTATTGAATTTGTACCAATTATTACATTGACACATACTGCCATTTTGTTACGTCATGTTGAATTCGTACCAGTTCATCCCTATATCACATTTAATTTTTCTGCAAATTCAGATAAATGAGGTTTTCTAACTTTGTTTTTTTTATATTTTATTTGCCGCCATTTGTTTCCGCTATCTTGAATTCGTACAACAACTTTACCAGTTTATATCTATATCGTACATATGATCTATGCGGATTTAAATTAATCTTATAGCTGTTTTTTCAGGCTGATTTTTTAAATACTTTCTTAGGCCACCATTTTGTTTTGTTACCTTATATTCATACCAAAATACCCATACCCAGTTCATTCCTAGGTAACGCTTGATTTTTGTGCAAAATTTGAGGTAAACTGGATAACTAGTTTTTTTAGTAATAATTTTTCTTCACTACAGCGCCATCTTGTTCCGGCATATTGAATTTTTACCAAAATATTACCCTGACTGACAAATGATTCTTAATTAAATTATGGTACACAATTTGAAATAAGGCCATTAAATAGTTTCTTCAGGTTAACTTTTTTAATATTTTATAAAAGCCACCATTTTTTTCCGCCATTTTGGATGTGTACCAAAAATTTATCAGTTGATTCCTACATAATACTTGATGTTTGTGCAAATTTCAGGTAAATTGTGTAAGAGGTTTTGTAGCAATAATTTTTGTAACATTTGACTAGGCCACTATTTTGTTTTGTCATTGGATTTTTACCAAAATGTTACCAGATCATCTCTAGATGATCCTTCATGTTTGACCTAAATTTGAAGTCAATCGGTAAGTAGTTTTTTAGCTATGCCGCGAACAGACAAACAGACCGAGAAACCGATAGACAGACCGACAGAATTAAGAAAACATGTTCTTCGGTATCTAGGGACCCTGAAACGTGAAGTCTGCAAAAATCTGGGTGGGCGATTTTTTCACGATTACAACACTTCCATTTTACGAGGGAAATAAAACAGAATACAGTTGTAGGAGTTGCAATCTCGGCGTAAACAAATCCTTTTATAAAATTCTATTAAACAATTATTCTTTAAGTTATGTTATAAAGATACTTATAAGACTAAAATAAAATTCTTGAATTAATTAATTGAGTAATAAGGTTTTTTGTGTTATTTCGTTTTTGTTTTCTCGTTTATTTCATCATGTTACGTCCTGAACACATTTTGTTGCTAGTTGCTGCTGAATCAGATGATGATGAAGTGTAATTTCTGAAAAACAAAAAAAGTTTAAATTTCAAAAACTATTAGAAACAATTACTATTTCAACAAAACATTTATGCAAGTCTTTCCAATGAAATAAGGTCCCGTACACATTTGTAGGTCAGATGTGTTTGACCCGTTCTAATACCCCAGTTTGATTTGTATGAACTAGAGATTTGAAACAACCATTAAATGTTAGACATTTTTATTATAGAGTTTTATAAAAAAGCCACTAAAAATAGCAAAAAGAAAACATTTATAACGAATACTAACATTATCAATATTAACTTGGATTTTGATGGAAAATATGGACCTGATGAGTTTGTAGTGAAGACACTACAAACTCCGATCGATGACTTTACCTTTTAATACTTAATCTTCTTGGCTTTTCGTTTACTTATCTTGCACTTTCATTTAATGGTACGGCTTTAATCTACTCATATCATGCCACTAATTTTTCATTTCTTTATTGGGTTTATGTTTTTTTTGTAGAATAATCAGAAAATAACAGGTTTGCAAAATAATTTTAAACATTTTTTGCTTACCATAAATACGAATTCTGCCATAAGGGATATCTAAGTACAGCAGCCAAGATATACATATCCTGTTGTAAGCATATTCTTACCTCTAATGTCAAATACCGACAATGACATCTATCCCTGTATTAAACCAGGAAAATACACGAATCAATGAGGAATTCCGCGTCCCCCACCCAAGTATTGTCTCAAATGATGGTTATTTAAAAGACTCATATTTGTAATACTGTATTTTTTGTTTTTATTGTACCAGTTTTGTTAACATTTTAAGAGTAGGGCTGCCACGAGATTAAACATTACAAGGTACAAAAACAACATATTTCGAAATGTATGCGAAATTAACTTTTTTTTTAATACAAAATAATTTTCACTAAACTAGGCAGTTCCATCAACACGAAAAAAAAATCAAAAAAACGGTGAAAAAGATGTTACGTCTTAAAAAACGGTAAAACATTTATTTTATTTCTTTGGGGGAGACACAGCTTTTTAAAGACGATTTTTATTATTGCATGAGATCCAAAATTTTAAAAAACCGCAGAGCATGACTTATTTATTATATGTTTGGGTTACTTTTGCTGGGTATCTCCATTTTTTTTATAGATAAAAAGTTGGAGTTTTCGCGAGAGCGTGCTACTTTTTCGTAAAACTAAGGATGCCGTTAACAAAATTATCAAAGCCCTTTTACTTTTTAAGATACGAACTAAATTGAAAATGTTGCATTTTCAGGTACCCCTCGTATCTCAACTATCAGATAACTTATCGAAAATGTGAAACCTGTTTCTTATATAACTTTTCCAGTAAAACTTAATTCCGCCTTCGGAATTAGTATAAAGGATCAGGTCAAAAAGTTATCGGATCCTACTTTATTTGTCTTGTACACTTGTCTTTTTTGCCTTTTCAAAAATATATAATAGTATAGAATATTTTTCTCAGAAACATATAAATAATTGACAATTTTCTGAAATTAAATGGATAATTTAACAGTAGGCCATAGGAATAACAATAATAAACAATTATAAGTTACATATTGCTAAGGAAGAATTGGATTCCTTGCATAAAGGTATCTTCTTATATTAAAATACCTATAGAGTTTTTTAATAACAGTAAGTTTGTAACAACAATTTTATAGCATAAAGTAACAATATAACAAACACAAAAAAATACAATTATTAAAAAAAAATAAAAAACAAATTTTTAAAGGTTATGTTTAAATTCTAACACTGGAACCTGTGGTGGAACTTAGATCAAAATACAAGAGTTCTAACCACACTACATCACAACTTGTTACGTTCTGGACGCGCGTTTCGCTAACCAAATTAGCATCATCAGCAGATGATATAAACTGATTTTATTTAGTTTATATCATCTGCTGATGATGATAACTTGGTTAGCGAATCGCGCGTCCAGAACGTAACAAGTAGTGGTGAAGTGTGCTTAGAACTCTCGTATTTTGATTTATGTTTAAATTGATGATCATTTTCTCTAATGCAAAATTGTCACATTTTTGTAATTCTTTGAATAGAGTTAAAAAGAACAATTGGTCTCATTCGCAGATTTCGAAAGGCTAAATGAATTGCCTCTCGAAGTTTTGCTATGCCCTCATATCGTGTATTATATACTTCACTTCGTATACAGCCCCAAAAAAAAATTAAAAATTGAGAGATCTGGAGATCGCGGAGGCCATCTAACAGGTTCTTTAGCACCTATCCATCTTTGAGTTATTAATCAAGAAAGTCCCTTAAGAGCCTAGAGTTGTGACTTGAGGCACCATCTTGCTGTAGGTAAACAGCATTATATTGAGATAATGGAATATTTTCGAGCAGTTCTGGAATAACTTCGTCAAGGATTGCTAGGTATCTACGTGCTGTAAGAACTCTTTCAAAAATCCTATAAACTATAGGTCTACCCAAATTAACACCTCAACTCCAAAGCCTCCTTGTTGTGCTCTTTCAAACATTAAATGCTGATTTTCACTATGCCAGTTCCTGGTATTGTGACGATTAAAAAATATAACAAGTCTGCCAAATAAATCGTTAGCATCGATTTGTCGCAAATACCACTAGCAAAACAGTGCCCGGCGCTCGGCATCGCCAAGATGCAAATGTTGCACTATATTAATTTTGTATAAATCATACTTATATTTCTTCAAGATCCTCTGACCGTCAGTTTTTGGCACACCAATTTCCTTCTCAATTTTTCTACATCAGGACGAAGGTGTTGCTTCTATATATCCCAAAACATCTATCTCTTTTCTTTCGCTGTCTTTTTTATTGTAGGTTTTAGGACACGAGTGAACAAATGATCCGTGCTCAGCCAAATTTGTTTTTAAACGAGCAAATATCTCAAGAAACGGTTGCCTTATTTCTGGATATCTGACAGGCAAAAACTTATAATGGTAATTCAGATATTCATGGCCATAATAGCTTACTTACCTATGGAAATATAATTCCGAAGGTTCTTCAGAATTTTCATTATAAAACATGCCAGCATATCATATTTTTCATAATTTTCAATACCAGAAGAACGTTTATCAACTGCTTTATAAAGCAAAAGTCGATCTAAAAACCGACGAAATTTATTTTTGTTTGTTGTAATAAACAATAGCCATAGCCTACTATTAAATTATGCATTTAATTTCAGAAAATTGTCAATTATTTGGTATTTCTGAGAAAAAGTGCATACTATTATATATTTTGGAAAAGGTAAAAAAGACAAATTTAAAAGTCTATAAATATACAGGGTGTTCCATTTAAAAACAAAGCATTGTCCGATAACTTTTTGACCTGACCCTGTATACTAATTTCGAAGGCGGAATTGAGTTCTACGGGAAAAGTTATATACAAAACAGTTTTCACATTTTCGATAAGTTATCTGATATTTGAGATCCGAGGGGTGCCTGAAAATGCAATATTTTCAATTTAGCCCTGTATCTTAAAAACTAAAAGGGCTATGAACATTTTGTTAACGGCATCTTTAGTTTTACGAAAAAGTAGAAAGCCGTCGCGAAAATCTCAACATTCTATCTATAAAAATAACGGAGATATCCCGCAAAAGTACCCATAATGGGACATCGTGTATATATATAAGAAAGTAAGTACTATGTTAGAAAAACACATTTTTCTTGTTTTTCTTGTTGGGGCTTTATTAATATACTAAGAAGTGGTAAGCGTTGACAAGTCATTTACAGTTTTCATGTTTATTTTTAAACTATTTTCTATTAGGTTTTTTTACTCAAACAAACGAAATAATAGAATATTATTTTACAAGTGTATAGTGATCGAATGTGGGTTGCGACACTCGCTATGTTCGAGTTGCAAAGATCATCCTCGTGATAAATATCCATTAACTGCCTTTATTTTGATCTATATTTAAAACAAATTCAAGAAAGAGTACAATCAAATAAATTACTTAGCAGCACAGATTAAATTGAGAGTAATTTTAAATACATTTTGACAAATGTTTTTTTAAGGGCGGACGTCATGCCTCAACAATCTCGTGGCATAATGTTATTTTAAAAGAGTAACGAATTTGGGGTAACATGATTGGTTGTAGGTATTATTTAATTTTATAGTCCTAGAAAAATGTATTAACACTGAGAGGGATTACTGTGTATCTATTTCCTATACAATAATCAATTGAAAATGTTTGTTTTCCTTTGCAGCAATCCCATCAAAGAAAGCCGTTATTCACAACAGACTCCCGTTTCCCGAAACCTGATTGCGTCAAATCGGAGTGACAGATTCCGCTGAAAAGGAAGCTTCAATTTTCATATGTAAATGTACCCACATTTTGTTATATTTGCAGTATATGCAGTAGTACAGTAAATCAGGGTGTAATTTTCTATTGCAGAAAATATATTATTTATTATTGCGATTGTAAACTGTACTTAACACTACCCATTTAAATGCTATGCATCAAGTATTATTACAATATGTTCTATTTAAATATATATTGGCAACAATAATAATATATTTCTATGAAACAGCTGATATATGAATATGCAAACTATCTTGCAAAAGACGATTTTATTAATTAATAACAATTTTAGGAAAATGTAAAGTTTGCTTCACAAGGATTTGTGCTTACGTCATCGATGAAGTTCTAACTTCGAAGTTAGACAATATATATTAAAGCAAACGAAACTTTAGAGAGTTTTGCAATATACATGAGTATTTAAAAGAAGTCGTTAAAGTAAAGCTGATATTAGTTTTGAGAGTTATTAAAATCTAAACAAAATAATAAATATCATTTATCTCAAACGCTATCTTCTAGACTGTATAGACAGTTTTATGTAAAGATAAACCTTCTCAAGTGGTTATGGTCTATGCCTCCCTTTCGAGAGTTCATGGTCCCATAAGGACCTGCGGCGTAGAAATCTTTCATTTAAGTTAAAGCTAGTAATAATTGAAACATTTTATTTGATTCGATTCAATTATAATAAATTGTCAACTTACCATGTTAAAAATGCAATAGAATATTTTATAATAGAAGGCGTTTCAAAAATTCCGTTTTTTTTTTGGAAAGCATTGTCTCCCTTGGAAAAGATTGGCTGAGAGGGTTTTTTTTTGCCTTTTTCGCCATGGTCTTTTTGAGCCACAACGCTGATAAGTTAGTTTAACTTTTAGACATTTATATAGAAGGTACTATTATCCTATTTAGACGGAAATGTAATTATTTTTTAATTACATAAAGTAGAACTCTAGGCGACACCTATGAAGTATTTATTAATTAAGGGTTTAGAGTGCGTCTATGAGGACGTAATGCATTTTAGCCAACGAAAGGCAGTTCTTGTCAATTTAGGTGCCGACCTTTTTTGTGTTTTCTAAAAGAAGTTCTGTTTCTTACAGTTGATTTTAAATTCTTCTTTTGTGGTGGTTTATGCGACTTTTCGTATACACTGGGTTATTCAAGTTGAGGGATTATCAGAGATATTTTATTTTCATTCTATGATTTATTTGGGAGTAACATTTATTACATATTGTCAAGAGTAAATTTATGGTTAATTTAAAAAGTTTTGCTTTCTTTTCTTTTGCTCTAAGTTTGGGGATAATTCCGTCATTTTCTGTCTTGTTATTAGTTTCAAGTATTATTTTTGTACAATAATTCACATCCTTATTTTTGTTACTAGATCTTTAAGTTGTTTTTAAAAAACCAAATATTTTATTTAAATAAACCACCTGCTAGTTAAAATAAATACATACAAGAAGAAGATACAATCGTTGTTGCAGTTTACAGTTATTCGAGTGGCCGCAAAATTGGTGAGAAAAGATATTTAATTAAATTTATACTAACAAATCTATTTGGTAACATTGTACATTATAATTTAGGAAGAAGCCTACAGAGTACCCTTGATTTTACTTATTATATCTTAGTTAATTTCAGTATTGTGATAGAGTTGCCCGCTATGTCTCAAATAAATAAATAAAATACAAAATTTTAAATATAATAAATAACCGCTTTATAACCCTGGTACGGGGATTACCTATAGGAAAGTGAGAACCACTAAAGATAAGGTAATATTGTTAATTTAAAAATATCACTTCTTCGAGTGCTTCATTCCACAAGGCTGACTGGATTGACTGGACATAATACCTCTTACACTCCAACCATGCCTTTTCTATAGAATTAAATTCGCAATAGTAAGCCTTAGTACCTGAACATTTTAATATATATAAAAATACAACCTACTGCATATATACATATATATATATATATATATATATATATATATATATATATATATATATATATAGGGTGCCTAGGTTAACGGCACCATTGCTAACTTCCTTATTATTGGAGATATGAGGTCGGTTAAATTAGCAAACTAGTAGTATTTTTTCTGCTGATTAAGATAGTGAAATCAGAAAAACAATTGAACATCGCGTCTTCGAGTAATTCCAAAAAATGTATATTTTTTCAATGGAACACCCTGTATATTTTTCGACATAACGTTAGCAAATCGTCCTAAGAATAAAAAAGTTCATATGCACTATCTGCCTAAACCTAATAATAACAAAGTTATAACGATATTTTACTAACAGTCAAGTTGGCCATGAAATTAAAAATAAAAACAATTGATTGGGTGGCTTGGCGATATAAATGACAGTTTGTAGATGAGGGGCGTTTTGTTGTAGCAGAAAAATAATATATTTACAGTTTTAAAAGTTGTTTTAAAATGTTGTTCACGCATATTGAAAAATGTGATATGTTAGAAACATACCTTATGTGTAGGAAAAATTTTCTATGGCAATACAAGAATACCGCCAAGATTATTTTTGTACAATAATTCGGACAGGAGGTATTTTTTAGTTCTCTATAGAAAATTTAGAAGTAACGAGGAGGTTTTTAAAAAACAAGGAAGAGAAAACCTTTTATAATTAAACGTTGAAATTACCATATTAGCCTATTTTGAAGCACACAAAGAATACTCAACCAGGGATTTAGCAAGAGATTACGGTGTTAGTTTAGGACAATATGGCGGATCTTAAAGAAGCCCAAGTTTATTCCGTATAAGTACCGGCCAATTCAAACATTGTTGCCTGGTGATAATGAAAGAAGACTTGCGTTTTGCCATTGGTTGCATCATGTTTATGAAAGAAATAATGACATTTTGAAGAACATTATTTGGAGCGATGAATCCAATTTTTCCAACAAAGGTATGTTCAATCGCAAAAACGTCCATTATTGGTTAAGAAAATTTATTTCTCATTGATCCCAGAAATTCAGCATCAATTTAGTTCAATGTTTGGTGTGGTATGAGAGGAAGCGAAATACTTGGACCTGTATTTTATGAGGATACTTTGACAGGAAGGAGATATGTTGAACTGATAATTTCTCAAATAAATGGACAGCATCAATAAAATACAACTAATTTTTAGCAATATAATAAATAATCAGTTTGGTATAAGAATGATGTTGCAGAGATTATTTGGAGACAAATGGATTGCCACAAATGGTCCAGTTCGCTGGCCAAAGATAACATAATATTGATTTTAATTTACGTGAAAATATGAAGAAATATGCAAATTTGGAAGAACTGAAAATTGAAATAAGGAGAATAATGGATTGATGGAAGGACAATTTTAAAGGCGATAGGCATGTGCTAAAATGTGTCCGAAAATGCATAGAACAAGAGGGTGATGTGTTTGCTCATTTACTGTGACAGTTAAACTAACCAATTAAGTAATATTGTTTTTATTTGGAATTTCATGGCCAACTTGACTGTGAGTAAAAATATCGTTATAACTTTGTTGTTATTAGGTTTAGGCGATTAGTGCATATGAACTTTTTTAACCTACGATTTGCTAATATATATATATATATATATATATATATATATATATATATATATATATATATATATATATTGTTTTTCTGATTTCACTATCTTAATCAGCAAAAAAAATGCTACTAGTTTGCTAATTTAACCGATATATATATATATATATATATATATATATATATATATATATATATATATATATATATATATATATATATATATATATATATATATATATATATATATATATATATATATATATATATATATATATATATATATACTGTAAGGACTTTTTAACTAGTTGTTTAGACGAACTTGAGTTTGGAATCTTCTATAATAGCCTGGAATGGTAGGATGCTTTATCTATTACCATCAGGGAATGTTCTAAATTTGGCAATTGTTCTTGAAACCATTTAAAAACAAAATTCAGCATTCATAGCGTCATGGTAATCACCCGACTTAGACCCAAAAATAAGACTTGAGTTAACCAGAAAACCAATCTCTCAACCAGTATGCAAAATAATGTATTTGACGCGTCCTGAACTTTTCTTTTTGATTGTTTTAATTGATAATATAAGTATGATTATAATATATACTATTCTATTTAAATGTATATTGACTACAATAATTATATATTTTTCTTATAAATCAGCTAATATATGAATGCATATACAAAACACGATTTTATTAATTAATAATAATAATTAAGTTCATTTAACGAGGATTTGTACTTGCGTCGTCGAAGAAAGTTCTAGCTTGGAAAACAAGGTATGTCGTAGCTAATTCATAGAAATTCAATAGCGTTTAACTTTTGTCTTAAAGTTGGGCAATATTGAACCAAGTTTGTTCCAAAATGGTCTTTAGAGCAGGTTTGGAATTGTTATCTCATAAAATGTTTAATTTAGAATTCATTTAAGAAAGTTATCAGAAAATAAAAAAATAACCGTTTATAAAAGTGGTTTTATACATCTTACATTTATACAAAAATGTATTTATTCTTTGCACTTTTATGACACTGTTAAAAATACATGTAATAACTTAATATGTGTTTTGTGCTTTTAATAAACACAGGAAACAAATGCATATATATATATATATATATATATATATATATATATATATATATATATTTATATATGACAAAAACAATAAAACAGACCTAACAAAACACGAGACCCAAACCTTACATGAATTTAATTTTGGAGAAGCAAAAATCTTAAAAACCTAGCCAAATCAAAGAGGGAATTCCTAGAAATGTTATACATTAAAAAAAATACAAATTCTATCAATTATAAATCTGACATAAAAAACTTAATTAAAACTTATTACGTTATTAATTAATTTTCCACCTACTAAAATCAAAATTAATATTTGTATTATTCTACATTATACGTTATCGTTATCAATAATTAACGAAAAAAAGAAGGTAAGGTAGAAATAAGAATAATATGAGACTCGACTGGTTAGTTTATATTTCAAAACAGACGTGAGCACTGTGTCCTATATAATAAATATTGTACCCGTCTGTGTTTTGAACTTTATACCCGTTGTGTTAACTGTTAGTTTGTGTATTTTTCAATGAAATTTTACTATGTGACACGAATAAACTATCGGATATTTAATGAGTGACCTCATTAGGTGAGTCAAACTAAATAAATATTTTAAACATTTTAAAAAATTTAACACTAATAAATTATTGTAGCACTGAAGAAGACTAGATTCTCGTCGAAACGTCTGTTAATATAAGAGTCTCTGCATTTATATGTTGTCTTAAATACCTACCATTAAAGAACCAAATACCCAAGGAAGTCTACTTTAAGAATATATTTCATTGGTTCAAGAAATCATTCTTCAAGTATACTATAATATACATTTCGTATGCTCTTTAATTTCCTATTTTTCTTAAGTGTGGCCTTAAGCGTAACATTTTCATTTAGTTTGGCAGCCCTGTTCTAGATTTTGGAAAAATTATCTAATCTAGATGAAATTGACGCTGCTTGAGAATACAAGATTTTTAATTTGAATTGATAGCGAATTCAGTTAAGTTTGGTATTACTAATACAGCTTCCAGGAAACATAAAACGACATTAATAGCGACTCCGTTTGCAATAAAAGTATATTGAAAGTTTTTTGTTTGGAATTGTTCTGCGTCTTACCTATATTGACATTTTTGCCAAGTAAAATAGCGGAGAAAAGGATATCAAAGTATCAGGCTTCGAGGATACAAATTTTTCATTTGTGTATCTTTTTTAGTGCAGACTGCATAAGGAAATGTTTTCAGATCTTCTTGAAAATATAAATTTCGGAACTGTTAAATAAATTGCGATTTTTCTTGCCTAAATTTGACTCGAGGCAAGTAAGTTAATAATCACTTCAAAAATATTGCTTTATTCTTCATCCTCTTCGTCCTCCTGCTACTATGCATGATATAGTCTAGAGCAGTATTTTTCTATGAAAAAAAAAACTTTTCAACACGAATCCATTTTCCAAATTAGTAATGTTCAAAATTAAAGAAATGTGCTGTTTTTCCGATTTTGTACTATTATCATATTGTTAAGCAATCAGGTTATACAAATAGATAAATAGAACAACTTTCTCTCGTTGCTAAATATTGTTTACAAGTCTAAGGCCCAGTTTCACAATGTATGGTAACCTCTGGGTTATGGTTATTTAATATGGTTTCTGTAGAAGAAGAAGGTGAATTTTTAATTGAATCTATAGTTACTAACCCAGATTGTTAAACTGGCCCTAAATATATTAACATTAAACTGTTAAGTAAATTATTTAGAGTTTCATATATATATATATATATATATATATATATATATATATATATATATATATATATATATATATATATATATATATATATATATATATATATATATATATATATATATATATATATATATATATATATATATATATATATATATATATATATATATTTAGTCTTCGTTGCAATAGTTTTAAATGAGAATATATTATCGTAAAATATTTTAATATTATTATTTTATACAAATGAACAAGGAAGTTTTCAAATTTTCTTTAATAAATTCCAATATCTGTCTTAAAGTTCACGGCCCCTAAGCCTCGTTGCCTTGGGTGCCTCATACATCCTTCCTAGGAACAGTTCCGTAGCTTTCAACTGGCCTATTATTATTTTTTAAAGCATACGCTAGAAATACCACAATATTGGAACTTTTATAAATCTGAATGTTCGTTTGTATATTCTGGGAGTAATTACTCGCAAAATGTGAAATTAAAAGTATAAAAAAGAAGATTGGAGACAATCTCATTAGACGGTGTCAATTTATAGTATATAAAAAATTCTCATTTTTATTTTGATATATATCTAGTATTTTGACATAAATCTAGGACATATAAAAAATCTTTATATACAGAAGTAGCATTTTCCTTGTATTACCTTTTAAAAACGTAAATGTTTGACAATTTTCTCAAATGTCTTTAAAGATAAAGATATCAGACCTAGTATGAAGATACTCATTTAATGAAATAATAATATTCAGGGTGTTTAATTAAAAAATATTTGGGTTTTGCCTTCCTTTCTACTTCTTATTGATTTTTAGAAATCTTTCAAATTTTTAAAAGATAATGCAAATAACTTTCATATTTAAAGTATCTCTGTATCTTCTATAGTTAGTTAAAGCAGTAGGTAGGTGTGAAAATATAAATGAAGAACTGTACAGGGATATCCAAATAAAAGTTAACAGTCCTTATAACTTTATTCTTTACACTTTGGAAGAAAATATTATTATAAATATAAAAGTTTTCTGGATTTTTAAGGTTTGCTCATAAATAGTATTACCCTGAGCAGCGAATAAAAAAGATATAATACGAGAGATAGATTTTCTTGCTTATTTTAATTTACATGGTATGGCTTTAGTGGCAATTTGGATTATATCCTTTTAAATTCAATTCAATTCAATTCAGTAATATAAAGTTCGATTCATGATAGTTTGTACTCACCTCATATGCATTAGCTTTTTTAAGAAATAGAAAAGTTCAAACATAGACGGAAACAAATTAGTCACGTTAAAAACTTTGGTCGTTTCTAAAAGCCAAAATGGCGATCATTCAATAGCTGATTCATCAAGTCATTTATCAAATTTGTCAAAAAAATTGTTTTGTCAAAACACGTTAAGTTTCATTTAATTTTCTTAGTTTTATCGTGTAAAATGTCTCGACGGTAGTCAGAAGATGAACAAAATATGATATCCAATAAGCTTGAAGCCTACTTCACAAAGGAGAGAGATGCAGGAAAACTCCTGTTGCCACTTATGGCAGTTTCAAAGTTAAGTTTTTTTTTCTAGATTTGTTATTTGTGTCCGTATTAAAATATAATTCATGGGATTAGAAACGATGAGGATTATAAGAAAACCACAACAACTGCAATTCAAAGATCTCGTGGACGCCCTGTTTATAGGGTTCACGAGGACATCATAAGAGATAAAATTTACGTACTGTTTTTATAATTTAAATAAACTTAATTTTATTCAATAAATTTTAAAAATATATATTTTCTTCTGCAGAAAAACATGTGACTTTAGTTCCACTCCAAAGGAATTTGCTGAACTTTGATGGTGTAGAAATTTCAAAAGCTTCCTTATTTAGAGAATTGACAGCACTAAGGTTTAAATAACGGAAATACGAGTATACTATATCCAACAAGATATTTAATGGATTAGCCAAATGTCATTGAGAAAAGAGTTCGGTTTTGAAGGGCTTATACGGATAATTTTACATCTAGTTTTGCTTTAAAAGCTATTTTTTAAATAAAACATTTTCTAGATAAATCGTGGATATACAGGTTTGTAGAAAAGTTTTATTAAAAGCAGACAAATAGTTGGCAAGATAGTTCAATTAAAACTGTCAAAAACAAAAGTTCAGAAGGCGTCAGATACATAATTTTGCATGTTGAATCAAATACTGGTTTTGTAAGCCTTATTTTTAAATCTGGGTCCAAGTCCGGTGATTACCATGATGCTATGAATACTGAAAATTTTTAAAAATTGTTTCGTGGTAGATAAGTCATTCTATACCATTCCAAGAGGTTAGAGAAGACACCAACTTAAGTTGGTCTAAACAACTACTACGAAGATGGTTACAAGATAGAAATATCAAATATTTAAATACAACAATGAAAATAGATTTATGGAATTTAGTTAAAAAGTTTCTACCAGAAAATAATATATATATATATATATATATATATATATATATATATATATATATATATATATATATATATATATATATATATATATATATATATATATATATATATATATATATATATATATATATATATATATATATATATATATATATATATATATATATATATATATATATATATATATATATATATAAGGAGTAGGTTGTATTTTTATTAGATTACATTATTAAAATGGTCACCGACTACTAAGACTAACCATTGCCAATTTAATCCCATAGATATGGCTTGGTTGGAGTGGAAGAGGTACTATGATTGTTGCTGTCATTAATCTTAAGCTTTTGGATTGAAGCACTCCAAAAAGGGATCTTTTAAATTAATAATATTATTTTTTCTGTAGTGGTTTTCATTTTTCTATAGGTAACATCTCACAAGTGTGGCCATTATTGCCGCCATACGAGTAATCTTATACACTCCGCTTGCGAAAGAGATCGCTGTTTGGACTCTTCAGATATTCTCCCTATTATTATAAAATTAAGCGATTTAGAATCGTCAAACTCTACCAGTGATGACGAATTCTTAGAAATTTTGATGTAGCAGAATTGTATGTTATTTTAGTTTGTAGAATATATATATATATATATATATATATATATATATATATATATATATATATATATATATATATATATATATATGTATAGATATATATATATATATATATATATATATATATATATATATATATATATATATATATATATATATATATATATATATATATATATATATATATATATATATATATATATATATATATATATATATATATATATATATATATATATATATATATATATATATATATATATATATATATATATATATATATATATATATATAGAATACTTTCTTTATCTTTAAAAAAATATATGCCAAAATTTATTATACTAATTATTCACAAAACCAATATAGTATTTCTAATAATCTAATTTCACTAGTGGAGTAGTATAATAAATTTTGGCATATATTTTTTTAAAGATAAAGAAAGTATTCTGAGTGTTCTATAGAAAAGAAGAGCTTTAACGAAAAATTGCTGATAAGCTATATATATATATATATATATATATTGTTTCAATGCATAAACCTAGACCCAAGAAATATTTTCGAAGTAATTATAAATAAAAGGTTTAACAAACAAATTATATATATATATATATATATATATATATATATATATATATATATACTACAAACTAAAATCACATACAATTCTGCTACATCAAAATTTCTAAGAATTTGAGACACTTCGTCATCACTGGTAGAGTTTGACGATTCTAAATCGCTTAATTTTATAATAATAGGGAGAATATCTGAAGAGTCCAAACAGCGATCTCTTTCGCAAGCGGAGTGTATAAGATTACTCGTATGGCGGCAATAATGGCCCCACTTGTGAGATGTTACCTATAGAAAAATGAAAACCACTACAGAAAAAATAATATTATTAATTTAAAAGATCCCTTTTTGGAGTGCTTTAATCCAAAAGCTTAAGATTAATGACAGCAACAATCATAGTACCTCTTCCACTCCAACCAAGCCATATCTATGGGATTAAATTGGCAATGGTTAGTCTTAGTAGTCGGTGACCATTTTAATAATGTAATCTAATAAAAATACAACCTACTCCTTATATATATATATATATATATATATATATATATATATATATATATTTATTTATTTATTTTCTGGTAGAAACTTTTTAACTAAATTCCATAAATCTATTTTCATTGCTGTATTTGGATATTTGATATTTCTATCTTGTAACCATCTTCGTAGTAGTTGTTTAGACCAACTTAAGTTGGTGTCTTCTCTAACCTGGAATGGTAAAGAATGACTTATCTATCACGAAACAATTTTTAAAAATTTTCAGTATTCATATCATCATGGTAATCACCGGACTTGGACCCAGATTTAAAAAAAAGGCTTACAAAACCAGTATTTGATTCAACATGCAAAATTATATATCTGACGCCTTCTGAACTTTTGTTTTTGACAGTTTTAATTGAACCATCTTGCCAACTATTTGTCTATTTTTAATAAAACTTTTCTACAAACCCGTATATCCACGATTTATCTAGAAAATATTTCATTTAAAAAATAGCTTTTAAAGCAAAACTAGATGTAAAATTATCCGTATAAGCCCTTAAAAACCGAACTCTTTTCTCAATGACGTTTGGCTAATCCATTAAATATCTTGTTGGATATAGTATATTTTCGTTATTTAAACCTTGGTGCTGTCAGTCCTCTAAAGCTTTTGAAATTTCTACACCATCAAAGTTCAGCAAATTCCTTTGGAGTGGAACTAAAGTCACATGTTTTTCTGCAGAAGAAAATATATATTTTTAAAATTTATTGAATAAAATTAAGTTTATTTAAATTATAAAAACAGTACGTAAATTTTATCTCTTATGATGTCCTCGTGAACCCTATAAACAGGGCGTCCACGAGATCTTTGAATTGCATTTGTGGTTTTCTTATAATCCTCATCGTTTCTAATCCCATGAATTATATTTTAATACGGACACAAATAACAAATCTAGAAAAAAAAAACTTAACTTTGAAACTGCCATAAGTGGCAACAGGAGTTTTCCTGCATCTCTCTCCTTTGTGAAGTAGGATTCAAGCTTATTGGATATCATATTTTGTTCATCTTCTGACTACCGTCGAGACATTTTACACGATAAAAATAAGAAAATTAAATGAAACTTGACGTGTTTTTGACAAATTTGATAAATGACTTGATGAAACAACTGTTGAATGATCGCCATTTTGGCTTTTAGAAACGACCAATATTTTTAACATGACTAATTTGTTTCAGTCTATGTTTGAACTTTTCTTTTTCTTAAAAAAGCTAATGCAGATGAGGTGAGTACAAACTATCATAAATCGAACTTTATATTATTTATTACTGAATTGAATTTAAAAGGATAGAATCCAAATTGCCACTAAAACCATACCATGTAATGTAAAATAACCAAGAAAATCTATCTCTCATATTATATATTTTTTATTCGCTGCTCAGGGTAATAATATTTATGAACAAACCTTAAAAATCCACAAAACTTTCATATTTATAATAATATTTTCTTCCAAAGTGTAAACAATGAAATAATAAGGACTGTTAACTTTTATTTGGATATCCCTTACAGAGTTTTAATTTATATTTTCACACCTACCTACTGCTTTAACTAACTATAGGAGATACAAAGATCCTTTAAATATGGAAGTTATAGTGTTATTTGTATTAACTTTTAAAAATTTGAAAGATTTCTAAAAATCAATAAGAAGTAGAAAGGAAGGCAAAACCCAAATATTTTTTAATTAAACACCCTGAATATTATTATTTCATTAAATGAGTATCTTCATACTAGGTCTGATATCTTTATCTTTAAAGACATTTAAGAAAATTGTCAAACATTTATGTTTTTAAAAGGTAATAAAAGAAAAATGCTACTAAATATATGAGAATTTTTTATATACTATAAATTGACACCGTCTTTTGGGAGTAATTACTCCCAGAATATACAAACGAACATTCAGATTTATAGAAGTTTCAATATTGTGGTAATAAACAGTATTTCTAGCGTATGCTTTAAAAAATAATAATAGGCCGGTTGAAAGCTACGGAACTGTTCCTAGGAAGGATGTATGAGGCACCCAATGTAACGGGGCTTAGGGGCCGTGATCCTTATGACAGATATTAGATTTTTTTAAAGAAAATTTTAAAACTTCCTTGTTCAGTTATATAAAATGAGCCCAACCTACTGAAAATGTTTTACGATAATATATTCTCATTTAAAACTAAATAGCAACGAAGACTATATATATATATATATATATATATATATATATATATATATATATATATATATATCAAAGTCATGGATATTTTAGCAATTTTTTGAAACTCTAAATAATTTACTTAACATAACATTTACTAACTCCACAAAATAAAAAAGTCGTCCTTTTCCAAAGTTAATCTAGAATTATTAGGATTATATTATATTTCCATTAGCTTCATCCATATTTCTATGTTGAATTGCTTATAGCATAACAACAATATTTTATGGACTAATAATTATTGTTTTGGAGAAGATAATTCATTCTAAAGTGTGTTGATTTCACGAAGAGTGGCCTGATATGTCCTTAATAGAGAAAAGGATAGAGATCATTATTTTAAAATTTATGGGAACCGGCAGCGACCTTAACATTAAACAGAGAAAAATCTGTTTAGGCAAATAATAAAATACTGTTGCAGCCATATCAATAGATTGAGCGCATCGTCCCAAAAAATGTCTTTGACACAGAGCACCGGAAACTGGAGAACAGCAAACATGTTTCCGCCAAAATAGCAAAATCTTATTAATTTTATTATATTAATTATCAATCTTGCAACAGTCTCAGTTGACTCCGGATTTATAGATCCATGCTTATTATCATAATTTACCTACTTGCCCTTAATTTATGGTAAAGTTCGACCACTAAATGAGAAATACCTGGATTTATTATAGCATGTGTACTTTATAAGGGCTTTAAATGCATATAAAATAAATCCTAAAATATTAGTTAGTAGTATGTCAACCACCAGTTGATCGTGAACAGTTCGTATTTGAGATATTAGTTTTGAGATAAAAAAAAATATTTTATCAATTCCGTCGGTCCGTCTGTAGGTTTGTCTGGCACTCTGTCACTTTGCGGCACTGCTTAAAAACTACTTATCAGATTGACTTCAAATTTTAGTTAAAAATTAACGGTCATATGCGGATGACGGTAATATTTTAGTAACAATCGAATATCCTGGAACAAGATGGTGGCCTAGTAAAACGTTAAAAAATAATTACTTTAAAGAGGAATTATCCATTTTACATCAAATTTTGCACAGAAATCAAGTGTTGCGTAGGAGTAAACTTTTAATATTTTCGTATGAATATAAGACAGCAAAACAAAATAGCAGTCTAATAAAATATTTAAATAATAAGCCTGAAAAATCTGCTTATTAATTTCAAATTATGATCAAGCATTAGGTGTGATATAGAGATACACTGGTGAAGTTGTGGTACAAATTCAAGATGGATGGCGGAACAAAATGTAGACAAATAAAAATTTTCAAAATCCAACGTGAAAAAATCTTATTAATTTCAATTGACAAATCTTATAAAATTCACTATTCCTAATAAAAGGAAATATTCATAGCGAGGGAAGTTCTGGGTAAAGGAAATTTACCGATTTTTTCTATGTAGCACCAATAACAGCTTCACGCACTACTTGGTTAATATCAAATTGAGAATACCTATCAACTGCTGTACGTGGTTAAGTAAAGTTCCTGGTGAGATCGCTGTGATTAATAGTCGGTATAGTCAGATGATTCATATGTCGAAGTGGACACAAATATAATTATTTAGGAGTGAACATAATTAAAAAAAATGTATTTAGCCGGTATAACTTGAAAGCCGTAGAAATACGTATACATATTTTATGACCTAACACGGGCGATTTGCAAAAGTGGCACCTCGATTATAATGTGATAATTCATTACATTTATATAAGGTGTTTGTATTATTTTTTCTTTAAGTTATGTTAGTTAATAAGAAATCAGTTTATCTAATTTATAAGGAATAATGAGACAATAAATCTATGTTACATTTCGTATGCTTTTTAATTTCCTATTTTTCTTAAGTGCGGCCTTAAGCATAACATTTTCATTTAGTTTGGCAGCTCTCTTCTAGATTATGGAAAAATTATCTAATCTTGATGAAATTGGCGCTGTTTGAGAATACAAGATTTTTAATTTGAATTGATAGCGAATTCAGTTAAGTTTAGTATTACTAATACAGCTTCCAGGAAACATAAAACGAAATTAATAGCCACTCCGTTGCAATAAAAGTATATTGAAAGTTTTTTGTTTGGAATTGTTCTGCGTCTTACCTATAGTGACTTTTCTGCCAAGTAAAATAGCGGAGAAAAGGATATCGAAGTATCAGGCTTTGAGGATACAAATTTTTCATTTGTGTATCTTTTTTAGTGCAGACTGCATAAGGAAATGTTTTCAGATCTTCTTGAAAATATAAATTTCGGAACTGTTGAAATAAATTGCGATTTTTCTTGCCTAAATTTGACTCGAGGCAAGTAAGTTAATAATCACTTCAAAAATATTGCTTTATTCTTCATCCTCTTCGTCCTCCTGCTACTATGCATGATATAGTCTAGAGCAGTATTTTTCTATGAAAAAAAAAACTTTTCAACACGAATCCATTTTCCAAATTAGTAATGTTCAAAATTAAAGAAATGTGCTGTTTCTCCGATTTTGTACTATTATCATATTGTTAAGCAATCAGGTTATACAAATAGATAAATAGAACTTTCTCTTGTTGCTAAATATTGTTTACAAGTCTAGGCCCAGTTTCACAATGTATGGTAACCACTGGGTTATGGTTATTTAATATGTTTCTATAGAAGAAGGTGAATTTTTAATTGAATCTATAGCTACTAACCCAGACTGTTAAACTGGCCCTAAATATATTAACAATAAACTGTTAAGTAAATTATTTAGAGTTTCAAAAAATTGCTAAAATATCCATGACTTTGATATATATATATATATATATATATATATATATATATATATATATATATATCAAAGTCATGGATATTTTAGCAATTTTTTGAAACTCTAAATAATTTACTTAACAGTTTATTGTTAATATATTTAGGGCCAGTTTAACAGTCTGGGTTAGTAGCTATAGATTCAATTAAAAATTCACCTTCTTCTATAGAAACATATTAAATAACCATAACCCAGTGGTTACCATACATTGTGAAACTGGGCCTAGACTTGTAAACAATATTTAGCAACAAGAGAAAGTTCTATTTATCTATTTGTATAACCTGATTGCTTAACAATATGATAATAGTACAAAATCGGAGAAACAGCACATTTCTTTAATTTTGAACATTACTAATTTGGAAAATGGATTCGTGTTGAAAAGTTTTTTTTTTCATAGAAAAATACTGCTCTAGACTATATCATGCATAGTAGCAGGAGGACGAAGAGGATGAAGAATAAAGCAATATTTTTGAAGTGATTATTAACTTACTTGCCTCGAGTCAAATTTAGGCAAGAAAAATCGCAATTTATTTCAACAGTTCCGAAATTTATATTTTCAAGAAGATCTGAAAACATTTCCTTATGCAGTCTGCACTAAAAAAGATACACAAATGAAAAATTTGTATCCTCAAAGCCTGATACTTCGATATCCTTTTCTCCGCTATTTTACTTGGCAGAAAAGTCACTATAGGTAAGACGCAGAACAATTCCAAACAAAAAACTTTCAATATACTTTTATTGCAACGGAGTGGCTATTAATTTCGTTTTATGTTTCCTGGAAGCTGTATTAGTAATACTAAACTTAACTGAATTCGCTATCAATTCAAATTAAAAATCTTGTATTCTCAAACAGCGCCAATTTCATCAAGATTAGATAATTTTTCCATAATCTAGAAGAGAGCTGCCAAACTAAATGAAAATGTTATGCTTAAGGCCGCACTTAAGAAAAATAGGAAATTAAAAAGCATACGAAATGTAACATAGATTTATTGTCTCATTATTCCTTATAAATTAGATAAACTGATTTCTTATTAACTAACATAACTTAAAGAAAAAATAATACAAACACCTTACGATAAATGTAATGAATTATCACATTATTCTAATCGAGGTGCCACTTTTGCAAATCGCCCGTGTTAGGTCATAAAACATGTATACGTATTTCTACGGCTTTCAAGTTATACCGGCTAAATACATTTTTTTTTAATTATGTTCACTCCTAAATAATTATATTTGTGTCCACTTCGACATATGAATCATCTGACTATACCGACTATTAATCACAGCGATCTCACCAGGAACTTTACTTAACCACGTACAGCAGTTGATAGGTATTCTCAATTTGATATTAACCAAGTAGTGCGTGAAGCTGTTATTGGTGCTACATAGAAAAAATCGGTAAATTTCCTTTACCCAGAACTTCCCTCGCTATGAATATTTCCTTTTATTAGGAATAGTGAATTTTATAAGATTTGTCAATTGAAATTAATAAGATTTTTTCACGTTGGATTTTGAAAATTTTTATTTGTCTACATTTTGTTCCGCCATCCATCTTGAATTTGTACCACAACTTCACCAGTGTATCTCTATATCACACCTAATGCTTGATCATAATTTGAAATTAATAAGCAGATTTTTCAGGCTTATTATTTAAATATTTTATTAGACTGCTATTTTGTTTTGCTGTCTTATATTCATACGAAAATATTAAAAGTTTACTCCTACGCAACACTTGATTTCTGTGCAAAATTTGATGTAAAATGGATAATTCCTCTTTAAAGTAATTATTTTTTAACGTTTTACTAGGCCACCATCTTGTTCCAGGATATTCGATTGTTACTAAAATATTACCGTCATCCGCATATGACCGTTAATTTTTAACTAAAATTTGAAGTCAATCTGATAAGTAGTTTTTAAGCAGTGCCGCAAAGTGACAGAGTGCCAGACAAACCTACAGACGGACCGACGGAATTGATAAAATATTTTTTTTTTATCTCAAAACTAATATCTCAAATACGAACTGTTCACGATCAACTGGTGGTTGACATACTACTAACTAATATTTTAGGATTTATTTTATATGCATTTAAAGCCCTTATAAAGTACACATGCTATAATAAATCCAGGTATTTCTCATTTAGTGGTCGAACTTTACCATAAATTAAGGGCAAGTAGGTAAATTATGATAATAAGCATGGATCTATACATCCGGAGTCAACTGAGACTGTTGCAAGATTGATAATTAATATAATAAAATTAATAAGATTTTGCTATTTTGGCGGAAACATGTTTGCTGTTCTCCAGTTTCCGGTGCTCTGTGTCAAAGACATTTTTTGGGACGATGCGCTCAATCTATTGATATGGCTGCAACAGTATTTTATTATTTGCCTAAACAGATTTTTGTCTGTTTAATGTTAAGGTCGCTGCCGGTTCCCATAAATTTTAAAATAATGATCTCTATCCTTTTCTCTATTAAGGACATATCAGGCCACTCTTCGTGAAATCAACACACTTTAGAATGAAATATCTTCTCCAAAACAATAATTATTAGTCCATAAAATATTGTTGTTATGCTATAAGCAATTCAACATAGAAATATGGATGAAGCTAATGGAAATATAATATAATCCTAATAATTCTAGATTAACTTTGGAAAAGGACGACTTTTTTATTTTGTGGAGTTAGGGTACAAAGTAATTGTTTATAAAAGCGTCTACTTAACCTAGAACATTGAAAAGCAGTATCAGTTTGCAAATTTATTATAAAACCACTTGAAAAAAGAGCATGATTTAAAAAAAACGTACAGGGAAACCCACATTTTTGAAATTAAGTAATGAACTCATTTAACAACTGCTAAAAACAGTATTATCTGATTCGATATATTAATTGTATTTTATTAATATTATTAATATTTTTAATTCAAATTTATAAAATAAGCTGAATCTATAGATTAACAATATAAATGTATTTAGGTACAGAACCATTTATCAGTTTTATGGTAATGAAATATCTTCTGTCGCTTTTAGAATATTAAAATGTTTTCCATCAATTTCATTCAAATATTTATCTTGAAATGCTAACAGTCCAGCAAAAAATTTTTCTAGTACAAAATTATGGTTTGAGGGAAGATACTTAGGAGTGATAAGATTTCACGAAAAGTGGCTTAACATGTCCCTGTCAAACAAAACTGGAAAATCTGTTATTTAAAAATGCATGCGGACAGCAGCGTCTTAAAATTAAAAAAAAAATCACTTTAAGCGAACTATTGGCATTTCAAGATAAATATTTGGATGAAGTTGATGTAAAACTTTTTTTTATTAAAATCATAGAAGATATTTCAATACCGAAAAGGTGATAAATGATGAATGGTTAAGGATAATTACACAGGTATCCAATGCTAAATAAAAAGTTCATTTTAAATCTATGCTTATTTTATTATTTGATACTAAAAACAATTATAATATTGATAAATGAGATATAATAATAATAATAATAAACGACAGCACAAAGGCACAGATAAAGGAACTCATTAAAATCTCTTGTCTGCGGCTCACAATATTTTCGATTCATTTTCGTGAAATATTCTGTGAAATACAACTCAATACTGTGATTCCTTTCGGCATATTTTTACTTAGCCCCCTGGTGTATTCTGGCAAAAAATATTCGTAGAAATGAGTTTTAAATACTTTAAGGTAAAATCGCTGGTGCTAAAGCTCTTCCCATTTTTTCAAGTAATATTTTTTTGTATCCGGTTGCCTTCGGTAAAAATTTCCGATAAATCGCGAAGTTGTGGATATTGATTTACGTCGTCTAGAACAATATAGATTTTAATTTTCGTGTTTTACTGTGACTGTCAGAGTTACTATACCAAACGTGAACAATTGTTTAAACTGCAGGTAATTGATGCAGTCATGTCGACCTGTATAAACCCACCGATAATTATAATTATTACGGTGTATTGTATTCAGCAATACTAACAATGTTGGTAAGCAAACATAAAGCAACCCTTGTGTGTTTGTTTACTGAGATTACATTTTTGGGTATATTCAAAATAAGCCAGGAAAATAGGATTGTCATAAACGACTATAATTTAACGCGAATTGTTTAAGTGCACCTAAATAATGTTATTTTAGAAAAACTATCAATAAAACTATTGAGGAAAATATTTAAATAATTACCGAAAGTTGATTTTTTCCTTCAATATTAAAATGGGTAGGTACTAAAAAAGTACTAAAAAAATGCTTTATTTGAAAGTTGTAGATATTTTCTATCTAGTTTCCGAGAAAATCGCGAAAACCCTTCAAAATGTGCTTTTTTGCAAATGTCAAGAACTTATGCAAATTGCAACATGTGTAGGAAACTGCTTACAAATATAGGCTACTTGTTTCTAAATATGTGTGCAAAATGTTGACCATGTGATACAGATTAACTACCACATCCTACTTATCGCTATGCATTCCTGGAGACATTGTTTAAAATTCTGCAAGCGAGAGCAGGTACAGATCTCTACGAGAGTCCACGTTGTTCGTCATAACTGACACTATAATATATAATTATTTTCAGTGTGCAAAATAAACCAGCAAAAATGGCGTCAAAAAACATATTGATGTGTTTTTGTTTTTTAAAGCCACTTTAATAATTATTAACATTAAGAGTTGAAACTAGGCAAATATACCACTAAATAGTTTGTATACAAAAGGTTTTGAAAACTTTTGAAATTGAGCGGGCACGAAAATTCTTGCCTAGCTTAAAGCCTTTGTAGCGGAGAATTGGTACCATCCAAAACGATTGGGCAGATGAAAGCTCTATCTTTTTGCTACTGGACATAGATTTACACTTTTTTACGGAATCATCAAATACCTTTGCAAGGTTTTATAATCGATCTAAATCTGAGCCTGCTCAAAATTGTATTCTCCATCAAATATGAAAAAAGGAAAACATTTAACTTTATACTGTTTATATAGATCTTATTTTTAGACCTTAGTTTAACACATACTGTTTAAAAAATTTAGGTTTGTAATATCTACACCTCCTAGTTATTTACTCGGTTCTATATTTCATGTTTTGACGTTATTTTGAAAAAAAAAATAATAAATAAAATAAAATAAATCTCTTTTCAACTTCTCCATCTTTAAACATCTAAGTGGTTAAGTGATATTCAGGACAGGAGGACACGTTAAAATTAAACGATCAATCGAACTTACCTGTGCAGTCCGAAGATATCACTTCCCGCCCTCTATATAATAATTGTCCCCTACCCATGAGTTGAAAGGGATTAAGCTTATTTAAACCAATGAGGACTTGTGGTACGGGGCACAACTAGTGCACAAATATTTATCCGCACTAGTGTGGAAAAATTTTTCCGCACGTAATATTTCAAAATTAATTCGTTATTTATTAATTTATTTATTAACCGTCTTTGATACATATCTCACAGTATGTAGCGGGCTTAATGCATTTAATTTTGGTTAGCTACTAGGTTTCCAGGTTACTGAGGACGCTTAAAGTCAATTGTTAGAAACCAACAAACTGACATTTCGACATATTTATTTGACATTAATTGCTTTTATGTGCGTATTTTCCGTAATTTTGCATTATTACACTGAATTTAAGTGATTTTGACAATCTGGCCATGCAAGACGGGGTTGCAGAATATATTATGAACACAGCAAAAGAAGTAGATTTGGATTTGCTTCCCGAAAAATCTAAAGTCAGATACATTCAGGAATACGAAAAGTTCATCAAATGATGCGCCAACCAATGTTCTACAAGAGAAAATTCCAAGGAAAATTCGCTCTTGCCTTCTACAAGTTTCGCGTACGAAATTGATAGTATTGCTGGCAACAATAGACCAGTGAATCAGCACCAATATGACAAGTTACAAAGAAAAAGTGTCAACATTATTGCCAGCCCCAAAAAGGCTAACCATCAAAATGCCCCCAATTTAGTTAATAACGCCTATAATTGTCAATTTTCGGTTACCTACTATTACAACATTAATTACAACGTTAATTACAACAAAAAATAATTTTTTTAAACAGTTTTCTATAGGTATATGTAGTTACTACCTTTTTCCAAACAATTAGTTACTTTGAATATATCATTGTTGGTTATAGTTTAATAAAAACTATTAAATCACTACGAATTATGTACTTATTTCCGCACGTCTGTAGAAAAACTATTAGGTATAATTGCGCACGAGTCTAGCGTTCGCAGCCGTAAAAGTTATTTACTCGAAAGTTACTCACTTGCATTTTTGGCTTGAGCTACTAATATAAATCCACGTTACTGTTAGAACCGAACTCATTTGAAGTTTTTTACCCCCGTATTCACTGAAAAGGTTTAAGATTTAAACCAGGTCTAGTTGCTATGGTACTTAAAACTCTTAGTTCGCCAGTTATGCCACTATCATTTTGTAATTGTGTCATTTAGAAAAATTAAAAATATCACCTTAAACCTATAACTGGCAAGTTAGACCTGGTCTAAATTTAAACCTCTTTAGTGAATACGGGTGTTAAAGTTTTTCTTATATTTTTTTAGGAATCAGAAAACAAAAATATCAAATATAGTAATGGGTAATGGGATAAATCAGTTTTTCTGTGAAAATAATCTACTTTGCTTTACCTGACAAAAACAAATCCTGCAATGCTTGAATGCTCTGACACAGGATTGCCCATGTTTCGGTTTCTTCGAGTCCAGACGGTCTTATAATCAACAGATCCCCTAGACTCGTGCTTCTGTGAACAAGACTTGTATCGCTGCATGTCGTTGAGAGAGGCCTGGACATACTGAAAAAAAAAACAAATTTGTTTTAGGATAAGCACGCATTTAAGAAAAAATATACAAATTGTCTATTTGAAAGTAAGAAGCTTTTGAATTATATTTATTTATAACCAAAATCCCCATTTTACCAAAAGAAATTCAGTTATTAGTGAGTATAGGTAAACAAAACAGAATAGTACGCAAACGTTAGCGACTGGAGTCAATAAAAAAAATCATGGTTCTTGGGTTTGCCGTGTCAAATTTCTGACGATTCAGCTGACATTGCAAGATGCATGTTCAGAGCTATTTACTGTACCCTGTGCTTAACGTAATGATTTGTTGCCAAATATATTAAACTTTTCAGGGCTCTTGATGATTTGAATGTATTGTATACATTTTCTTTTATGCTTTTCTATGCCGAAAGTGATGAAAGAACCTTGGTATCCTTTACATTAGTTATATGTCCGGTTGAGTGCTGGTGTTAGCGACAGCGGATTGAACAATTTATTTCTTGTAGATCTTTCATATTCTCTATGTCTTGTAGGCACAGACCATCCAGTTTCACCTAATATACACTTTACAGCAAAAACAAGAAATTTCGGCAACCTTAAGCACTGCCCATGCCAAATCTTTTTGTCCGAATGTTAAACAACCGTAAAATTCTTGTAATTTTACCCGTGATATCTTATCTCTGTATGAAAGGAAAAAGTGCACTAATGGTTGACTTTCCTATATTATTTAA
Source organism: Kuschelorhynchus macadamiae (assembly GCA_030620095.1). Classification (NCBI taxonomy): domain Eukaryota; kingdom Metazoa; phylum Arthropoda; class Insecta; order Coleoptera; family Curculionidae; genus Kuschelorhynchus; species Kuschelorhynchus macadamiae. The sequence continues at coordinate 512,131 of JAUTXW010000285.1, forward strand.
AGTCTTATATGTTTGATTTAAAAGCTTCAGACAGATTTTCTGCTACTTTCGGAACTTACTTTGCATTACATATTAAAAGAACCCTAAAATATATATAACTGAGGGGGAAACCGCTGATGTATTTTGGTGTACAAATCCTGTGTAATCCATTGTATTCCAGTGTATTCCAATGTATTCCATGTAAATGTAATCCAATATATTCCATGTATTCCACCTGTATTTCATTGTTTTCCGATGTATTCCAGTAATCCAATGTATTCCATCATGTATTATGTGTATTCCGCACGAGATGAACGCAGTGTAATTTGCGGGACTGTTTTTACCTCGCCATATAATAGTCCAAGTATTCTATTATTAATGTACTATAAGCTATATAGGTCAATTATTGTATTTGCAAAACATTTCTAAATATATAATTGGGATTTTTTGACTTTTGGAGTCCCTACAGCTGGGGCATATATTGTTTGACATAAAAAATTGTAAGTCATTGGCGCAGATACTTTTTTTAGATATATGTGAAGAATAATACTACAAAATTTTGAAAAACGGCGAAATACGTTAGATTATTCATTTTTTGCGGAAATCTCCAATTTTTGTTTTATTTAATTATTGTCGACTTTACTTTATATTTTTCTCGTAAAAGATAAGTATTGTAATGATGAAAAATTCATCATCCGAGATTTTTTGAGATCTTTACGTTTCAGGGTCCCTAGATGACGAAAAACAACAAAACAAAAAAACTACTTTCCCGTTTGACTTCAAATTATGGTCAAAAATTAATGGTCATATAGGAATGACCTGGTACCATTTTTGTAAAAATCCAATATGCCGTGAACTGATAGACGGATAAACCGACAGACGTACCGAAGGAATTAAGAAAACAAATTTTTGGCATCTAGAGACTCACTGAATTAAAGAAACGCTGGAACGCTCGCGCTAACCGGTTAAGCGGCCGCAATACGAGCCACGTTGTTAGAGCAGGACCGCCGCATATCGTGTATTTCCTTCTTTCTTGCGTACATTTGTTATAAGGTAAACCAAACGTGGAAGATGCGTTTTAGGTCTGAGAATTTTGTATTTTCGAAAAAAAAATTATTAAAATGGTAAAGAGTTATGTGGCATATAGTTATAACAACGTGTGGACGCAAATCAGGAGTTTAGTTATCACAGGTGAGTTTCTTTTTATAACTTAAAACTTGAACTTCTGTAATGAATGGTATAACATAACCCTAATTGTATTGTTTCTTTTTTATTTTTAGATTTCCCGTAAACCGCCCTGATATTTTAGAAAAATGGGTTAAAGCTTTTCGTTTAGACAATTTTACTCCAAATGCTCACAGCTTATTATGCAGCCAGCACTTTAGTGAAGATTCACATTCAATAAAAGGCGTTTAAAAGTCAATGCTGTTCCTAACATTTTTGATTTTCCTAGTTACTTTCAAGATGTATCAAAACCAAAACAAAGGAAACTAGAAGCAGTTTCACAACCAGAGACATCCCCAAAAGACGTAAGTATTTTTTATAAATAATTTTTGAATATTTCTGTGAAGATCAAAATTATATTTTAGGTGCAATTAAAAGAAAACTATCCATCTACGTCTGCCAAGTCTTTAGTTGATGTTGCAACTCCAACATGCCAAAGAAAAGTTAAATTTTTGGGAATTTTAAAGAAAAAACGAAAAATAAAAATTTTACAGCAGCGCTTAAAAAGAAAGGATCTAAGAATACGTAATATTAAAGATCTAGTTAAAGTTTTAAAAGAAAGAAATAGGTGTAGTGCCAACCTTGAGCACGTACTCGAAAATAATTTCTATTTGTTTATGTTGGATTTAACAAAATATGAAATACAAAATTCTAGCAAAAACCAAAGCGAAGGTATTCTAACCAAATGAAAACATTTTCATTAACTTTATATTTTTATAGTCCCAAAGCTTAGAATTTTTTGCGTAAAAAATTCAGCTTGCCACACCCGTCAAAAATTAGAAATTGATTAGCTTCACGTAACTGTGAGGTTGGCTTTCTATCTGAAGTATTATTTTTTTTACAAAATAGTGAACATCAAAATACACACATGCAAAATGTCTTACTTATTTTTGATTCTATGGCCATTAGATCACAAGTTGTTTATGATAAAAAGAATAATAAGTATTGTGGCTAAGAAGATTATTGTGGTATAGCTACGTCAAGCTTGTAAATGGCAACTGAAGTTCTTGTATTTCAAATTGTGTCGTACACCAAAAAATGTAAATTGCCTATAGCTTATTTTTTTGTTAATAAAATTTCCGTCCAGTTGCAGTCTCAGCTTATTAAGCAATGTATAGAAAAGTTGTGGGAGGTTGGTGTTCGTGACAGTAATATTTATTGCATATTAGATCCTTCACACATGTTAAAGTTGTGCTGAAATACTAAAAATGAAAATTAAAATCAGACTTAGGTTCGATTTCATTTAAATATATTACTAAACTGCATGAATTGCAGGACAGAGAGGATTTGAAATTTGCAAACTCAATTACTAAAACACATATACATTTCCAAAACAAAAAAATGAAGGTGAAACTTGCGTCACAAACCATAAGCTCCGGTGTGGCTGATGCCATTGACTTTCTGCGATTGAGTGGAAATCCAGATTTTGCTGATAGTCAGGCAACTACGGAATATATAAGAATTTTTGATCGATTATTTGATATTATGAATTGTAGGTGTGTGTTCGCAAAACATTTTAAACCTCCTTTAGCTCTTCAAAATAAAGCAGGTTGGGAAGACATTTTTGAAAAATCTACCAAATATATATTAAAACTAAAATTGGATGGAGGCAGGGACCTTCTTCATCATCCCAGAAAAACATTTGCTTTAGAGTTTTTAATTAATATATACAGTTATAAACACTTAGCAACTGACCTTTTAACTTTAGAAAAACAACCTTTAAAATATATTTTATCATATAAACATCTCAAGACCATTTGGAGCTTTTTTTTTGTTGTATACGAAGCAGGACAGGTTGGAATAAGAATCCTAACTGTCTACAGTTTAAGTGGTGTTTAAGAAAGCTATTGTTTTCAAATTATATATCCCCTACAATTAATGCCAATTGTGTTGATTTTGAATAACCAGTTAGCACAATATTTGATTTCCGATCTGAGGAACGAAAGGACAAAACTGATGAAAATTATATAGATACACAAATGAATTTAGTAAAAAATATTGACAATATTTCCTTCTCAGCGGTACAGAAAAATATTTTATATTATATTAGTGGTCTTGCTGTTAAGAAACTTTTGTTAAAATCTCAATGTAATTTTGTAGAAATATTGTGTTAGATGCTAATTCATTAGCGTTAGATCATACTTATATTTTAGATTTGAATGTATACACTTCATTTACATCATTTATTACCGAAGGAAAACTTTGTACGCCTTCTGCTGGAGTTTTTAAAATCATTGAATTTGCTGAAAACACTTATAAGACCTTAACATCAGCTGAGATTAGCAACCGAAAACATTTTAAGGCAAAAATAGTGGGTATGGTTTCAAAACATTTTATGCCACTAATATCAAAAAACCTTTTCTCATCACCCCCGATGACAGATATTTGCAATGATCTTGATTAAGTTTAGGTTGTAAAGTTTCTGGCAAGTTCCTATTCAGAGATAAAAATTTACACAGCTGCCAAAAAAATTACTCATGATTATGTCGGCCAGAAATCCGGGATGAGACAAAAATTGTCAAAAACTATTTTATTTTATAATGTATAAATAAATAAGTATAAGGATATATAGCTGTACACTGTAGTAAATATAACAGGACCAATCTTTGTTTTTTTAATCTAATATTTAATAGGTATATCTGCAACTTGCAATCCTATAATGCCTAAAATATAAACAATTATTTAATCTTTTATTTATTCATATTACATAATTATGGTTTTTTATAACAGTTTTAGAATTAAATTTATAAAATAATAAATGCACACAAAAGTAGAACACTTTAACGTATAGATAATTGTTATACTTTAACACCTACCATCCCTTTTATCTTATGTAAACTTTGTTTTGATATTCTACATTCAAAAATTCCATATAGCCGCATGAGAGTAAGAAAGTTAGAAGACCACTATTTACGTCGTTGTCGCTCGATCAACGAGGACCGATTTTTAAATGCGCATGTAGACGTTCCAGTGTTTCTTTAATTCAGTGGTAAAACCTAGAACAGCGATTTTTTCATGACTACACATATTTTATTTAGTCAGCATTTTGTTCCGCCATCTTGAATTAGTAGCACAGTTTCACTAGCTTATCTGTATACTACAATTATTTATAGCCCACATTTTGAAATCAGGCACTTAAGTAGTTTTTCAAGCTGAATTTTTAAATATTTTACCAAGGCGCCATTTTGTTCCGCTAACTTGAACTCTTACCAAAATTTTATCACTTCATTCCTACATAATATTTGGTTTTTGTGCAAAATTTGAGTTAAATTGGAGAAGTAGTTTTTTAGTAATGATTTTTTTTTACATTTCACTAGGTCTCCATTTTGTGTTGTCATATTGGACTTTTGCCAAAATATTAGATCCCCATATAACCAAAATTTGAAGTAGATCGGGCAAGCAGTTTTCCTGCTATGCCGCGAACAGACAGACGGACGGAATTGAGAAAACATATTTTTGGGTATCCAGGGACCCTGAAAAGTAAAGATCTGAAAAAATCTCGAAGGGCCATTTTTTTACGATTACCAAAAAATACTTCCCTTTTATGAGGGAAGTAAAAAAGGATTTTGAATAAAATCTACATGATGTTTGTGTGCCAGCCAAATTAAAAAAAATACTACGATACTTACAATTATTACTTTAAGAGGGTTTGCGGTAAATAAAATGAAAATATAATATATTTATGCTGTCAGCAAACAATGTCTTTCTTGAATTCCAATGTATTTTCTGTATTCCTATGTATTTCATGTAATCCAATGTATTCCACGTATTCCATCATGTTTCCATATGGATTTCATCATGTTTTCCATTATGTATTCCGTTTATTTCATGTATTTTACCTGTATACCAATGTAATTATGTATTTTGGTGTAGACATTTTCGCTAGCGGTTTTCCCCTCGTATATAACTAATTTTTTCTGGGATGGATGATGGTGAGAACTTAAATTAATATATATATATATATATATATATATATATATATATATATATATATATATATATATATATATATATATATATATATATACGATATAGTTTTACACGATGCCATTCATTTGCTTTTTAGGTTAGGATATTTATATTTGGGTTAACGAAATATGGTATTAAGACACATATTTTTCATGAAAAAACAATTTATTACTGCCAGTTTTTCCGATATCAGAACCAAGTTAAGAATTTCAAATGGAACCCTGTATATTATTTTACATAGTTTGATAGAGCTTAGAATTACCTTTTCAATGACATATCACAAGTTATATTTTTTTTTCAAAATGGCGGACCAGGAAGCGCTTTTTCAAAATTCAATAAGGCGGTCGTTTCCCGATACCGATGAAATTTTGTTTAACAAATTATTAAAATATTAAACAAAATGGGGTTTTCAATGGATTTTAATCAAATTTTTAATTTATCACAAAATGGGATAAGTTTAATTTTTTCTTTAAAATGTGAACTTTTTCTTAAGTTTTCTCAAAGATTTTAAATAGAAAGTTGTATTTATTAAATATTAGTATTAAAGTATATCTTATTAGCTACACGAAACCGCATAACAAGCCGTATTTTTGCTTTTTGTTTCAGAAAAAATTGACAAAACCTTGCCGATACACATTTTTCCTAATACATAACATGAAACAAACACACACATATTATTAATCAGAAAATCCTGGAATATTTTTTATTGTTTATTGATAAGTAATTTTGTATTATTTTGACATTTTGTGACTGTTGTCTTATTTTAGGAAAGCGAGAAAAAATCACAAATAGTATTAATTTTATTTTACCAGTAGATACGGTGCAGTAACATGAAAGATGACTTAACTAAGAGAAGTAGGTCTTGGAAACAATTGCATAGGGATGCCATTATAATTTTCATTAGATTTAACCAGAAACGTCAAAAGTACTGTTTTGTATCGACATTTCTGATAACTTTCGTTACATTTTTACACTGAGAAAAACAAAAAACAAAAACAAAACCGCATAACAAACCGTATTTTTGCTTTTTGTTTGAGAAAAAATTGACGAAACTCTGCCGATATACATTTTTCGTAATACATAACATGAAACACACACACCCACACACACATATTATTAATCAGTAAATTTCGGAATATTTTTTATTGATAAGCAATTTTGTATTATTTTGACATTTTATGATTTTTGCTGTCTTATTTTAGGAAATCGAGAAAAATTCACAAGTAGTATTAATTTTATTTTACCGGTAGGCTTTCGGTTTTTCCGGAAATACCTAGACTTAAGTCAAGAAGTTTAAAAAGAACCCTGTATATTTTTTCACACAGTTTGATAGAACTTAGAATTCCCTTTACATTGACATATCACAAGTTGATTTTTTTTTCGAAATGGAGGACCAGGAAGCTTTTGTTCAAAATTCAATATGGCGGCCATTTTCTAACACCGAAGATATTTTTGAATTATAGGTAGAAATAATAAATAAATATGGGGGTTTTTATTGGGTTTAATGCTAATTTAAAATCAAACTTTCACAATTAATACAAAAGTCACTCAATTAAATGTTCTATGCGCTATCCGCCTTGTTCTTGGCATAGTGTAACTCTCTCAACATTTTCCGCGAGCATACACTTTTTCTTTCAGATGACCCCATATAGAAAAATCAAGCGGGGTTAGGTCAGGGGACCTCGCTGGCCATCGAATTGGTCCATTGGTTCCCAATCAGTTCTCACCAAATCGTTCATTCAAGTAATTTGCAACAATTCTTGAATTATGAGCAGGGGCGCCATCTTGTTGGTAAACTAAATCATCATTTTGCTGCAAATTATTTATAAAATGTTCAATTTCATTTTCGAGAAAGTCCAAATACATCTCGCCAGTTAAAGGCTGATGGAATAATATTGGACCAATAACGCTAGTCCTACAACGCCTAACCAAACATTAACTCCAAAACGTTCCTGGAAGGCACCTTCTCTTACTAATCTTTGATTTTCCTTTGCCCAATAACGAAAATTATTTCTATTAAACATCCCTAGATTAGTAAACCTTGATTCGTCCGAAAAAATAATCTTATGATGAAACACAGGACTTATTCTATAATTATCTAAAAACCAATTGCAATAAATAAGTCGTCTTTGGAAGTCATTTTCAAATAGGTGGTGGTGAATTTGATACTTAAACGATTTAAACCCGTGTTTCTTTAAAATTTTTCTGGCGCTTTCATGGGACGTATTGCACTGTTTGCCTAATTCACGAAGGGAAGCTGTACGGTCATACTCGATGTACGCTAAAACGTTTGTTTCCATTTCTTCGCTTACTACGAAACCATCATTGCCATTAGCATGGACACCACCATTATTTTCATTTTTTAAATATTGTACTAGCCAAGGATAATATGCATGTGAAGGAGCGTCACGATTCGGAAAGCGTTCCTGGTATAATCTCTCTGTGTCCCTTGAATTTTTGCGACATTCCCCATAAATAAGGAGCATGTCAATTTGATGTTCTCTTGAATAAACCATAATATTTATTTTTAAAACTAACTAGAACCACTTCTCAGTGTAAAAATGTAACGAAAGTTATCATAAATGTCGATACAAAACAGTACTTTTGACGTTTCTGGTTAAATCTAATGAAAATTATAATGGCATCCCTATGCAATTGTTTCCAAGGCCTACTTATCTTAGTTAAGTCATCTTTCATGTTACTGCACCGTATCTACCGGTAAAATAAAATTAATACTACTTGTGATTTTTTCTCGCTTTCCTAAAATAAGACAACAGTCATAAAATGTCAAAATAATACAAAATTACTTATCAATAAACAATAAAAAATATTCCAGGATTTTCTGATTAATAATATGTGTGTGTTTGTTTCATGTTATGTATTAGGAAAAATGTATATCGGCAAGGTTTTGTCAATTTTTTCTGAAACAAAAAGCAAAAATACGGCTTGTTATGCGGTTTCGTGTAGCTAATAAGATATACTTTAATACTAATATTTAATAAATACAGCTTTCTATTTAAAATCTTTGAGAAAATTTAAGAAAAAGTTCACATTTTAGAGAAAAAATTAAACTTATCCCATTTTGTGATAAATTAAAAATTTGATTTTAAATTTGATTAAAATCCATTGAAAACCCGATTTTGTTTAATATTTTAATAATTAGTTAAACAAAAATTTCATCGGTATCGGGAAACGACCGCCATATTGAATTTTGAAAAAGCGCTTCCTGGTCCGCCATTTTGAAAAAAAATATAACGTGTGAAATGTCATTGAAAAGGTAATTCTAAGCTCTATCAAACTATGTAAAATAATATACAGGGTTCCATTTGAAATTCTTAACTTGGTTCTGATATCGGAAAAACTGGCAGTAATATTCAATTGTTTTTTCATGAAAAATATGTGTCTTAATACCATATTTCGTTAACCCAAATAAAAAAATCCTAACCTAAAAAGCAATTGAATGGCATCGTGTAAAACGATATCGTTGACACCCGGTATATATATATATATATATATATATATATATATATATATATATATATATATATATGTGTGTCTATGCCCGTTTCTTGTAAATGAAATGACCTAGGCTACCGTTCTCTTTCTTTGTACTAATAGATCAACTAATTTTAGATTATAATGTTGTTGATTTAGATCATCTTACAGATGTAGATCAATTTTCTTTTCCATGTGTCTATATTACAGAGGTGTCATCGTCATGTCAGAGATCAAAACTACATTAAAAAATTAAATACCTGGGCTTTAAGTATTCTCTAATTAATTTAATTAAGACAGACTATGTCAGATATTTTATAATATTAATAACAATAATAAAGTATTCTATTCAAATTAAAAGAAATAACGTTTTACAAGAATAGATTTTTTACATTTCATTAAATATTTAAGGGGAAGAGCCATAAGGCGTATGGCGAAGTCTAGCCACATAACTGCTACTCCTACTTATCCATCACCTCCCTATAGCTATACCTCAAAATTATACCTTGAATATGTACAATAAAGTATGTATTAACAAATATAACGAATAAACGAAAAATACTGTGGATTCCCTCAAGGCACCCCGGAAGTACACCCCTAACAATTCCGACAGCAAACACAGTCAAATAGTAGCAGTATATCATTGCTTACTTAATAGGTACAAATAAAATTTAAATTTAAATTTATTAATATTGAAAAGCTTAAATTCATCTGGAAGAGAATTATATAATTTTATAGCATTGTACCTGAAGCATCTTCAGAAAATTGCCGATTTGTGCTGAGGTATAGTAAATGAATTTTTACTATGGATATTTCTGCTATAGACGTTTCCTCTAGAAATAAATTTATTATTTAATTGTTTTGAAGTATTTGGCACGTTTAAAAGTTTATGTACAAAAATACCCAGATGATGATAATACCTATTTTTCATTTGAGCCATTTGGAATCTTTTACTTTATAAGATATGCGTTCATAATTTCTTATACCGTAAATTAATCTACAGTAGGAATTCTGCATTTTTTGTATTATGTTACGTTCGAATTCTTTAAAAGATGACATGTAAATGAAATCTCAATTCGAGTAGAGAGAAGGAACGAGACTGTCGCAAAATAATCTTTTTAATTTAAAATTTAGGAAATGACGACTATTAAATATGATTTTTAGAGAAAATAATGCTTTTTTATTTATATTTTTTACGTGTTGTTTATAACCAAAATCTTCGTCAATTAATGTCGCTAGATTTTTTGCTGCTTCTACGTAAGGAAGAGACACGCCTTCCAATTAAATGTTAGCATTTGTTTTTATATATTTTTTATTTGCTTTGTTTGATATGCAAAAAACTTTTGATTTGTCCTAATTAAGCTTTAGTTTATGAATTTTAGAAAGGGAGCAGGAGTTTCTAAGTAAGTATTAACGTGTTGTATCACTTACAATCTGAGTAATCTCAAAGCTGCAATAGATTTGTATATCGTTCCCATACGCTACTGAGTTACAAAATTTGATAGATGTAATTATTTCTGCAGCATAAATGATGAATAATAACGGGGATAATATGAAGCCTTGCGGGACTCCTGAATATATGTTAATTGTATTCGAGCAATTATCTACTGAAATGTTTCGAGTGCGGTTGCTAAGGCATCACGATATAGTTTTGACAAAACCGTAATATTGCAATTTCGTGTACAACAGCTTATGATCTAATGTATCGAATGCTTTTGAGTAGTCAAAAATTGCCAGTAAGCTGGCATGACCTTTATAATAGTCTGCAATAATGGCATTCGTCACGCATTGGTTGTCAGTTATAATATTAGTTCAATAAAGGATAAAAACATTTGATCGTGCAAAATTGTTTCCAAAATTTCAGAAAGCACGGGGAATATGCTGATAATTATTAAGTCAGAAAATGTTTTCGAGTTGTTATGTTATGTTGATTAAATATAATATTTATAAAGTCAACGGCTTGCCGATAGTAATTATCGACGAATCTGTAAAATATTTTTGTTCTGTGCAAGAATTGATTATATATAAGATATAAATATCTATAAATTGATTACAGCATTTTATATTTCCGTAATACTAGTATTACTCTGATTAATAGTCGCAAGTTTAAACTTAAAGTGGCAATTATCCGCATACATATTATTTTTAAAAAATTCAATTTTTTCTTTGTCTTTATCTGAGATATTTCGTAAAAATGTGTAAAATCATTTTTATATTCGCAGGATTTTATAAATGAAGTGGCAAATTGTAATTCCTATAAGTACGGACATTTAAATTTTTGAGAGAGTTATTTTCCACCTAAGTAAGTTCAAGAAATTGTTTGTTAGGGCGCCCCTGGCCAATTTTATAGAAATTGGATCGACAGAACTGAAAATCCCTGAAGAGGCTTCATGCAATCGCAAGCGATAAACCGGAAAATAATTCCAATTTGACACTGTTTAAAGTCAACAACCGTGATTTCTTAATGTACAAAAAATAGATTAAAAATAACAAACAAACAACAAACAAAAGTATGCTTTATTGTCTCAGGAAAATTGTTACAATTTTATGGGCAAAGCGAAATTTACCTTAAAAAATCATATTTTTCGATAGGTCAATGCAAATACATAAATTGTAAGTATAACCTTTGTTATATTCGTAACATTGCCGTAAAGCGGTTAATGAATCCAGGTGACCTAACAAAAGGAAATACACATAAACACATATGCGAGGTAAATAATTTCTATAACATTGAAATTAAAATTACGCGACCTTAAACTCTATTTTGTTACAATAATTAATGTTAACGGACTATAAGACAGTTTATTCCTTATAAAATATTTTCAAATGGTATGCAGCAGCATGACACACAAAGAGATTTAAGTAAACAAGCAAATAAAAAACATTTTAATGAGACTTATTCACTATAGAAATCATTAACGCAGTAAAAAGGTCTTTCAGTGAGGTACGCTACGGTTTTTTTTTCGAAAGAGTGCAGACATAGATTGCTTTTAATATTCTGAAAGATGATTGTAAAATTTTATGGCTTTGTAAACAATTGATTTTTTTATTAATTCTGTGGAAGGAATGGGAAGGTATATGTCATGCCTAGAGTTTCTGATAGGATATACGTGTTGTGGCCTATTAGGGAATGTGCTTATATGTTTTCTTATCAAACAGACGGTTTCTAAAACAAATAATGCAGAAAGTGTTCATATTTCATGTTTTTTGAAATAGTATTGACAGTGCGCTCTATTACCAAGACCAAACAAATAGCGCATTGCTCTCTTTTATAGCCTAAAAATACTAAGAAATTGCTCGGTGGTACATCAGCCCCAAAAAAAGAAGGTCATAGCGGAGATGGAGTTCGAATAGAGAGAAATAAGTAAGTCTAACAGAAGACACGTCTTGTTCTTTTGAAACTGATCGAATGGCAAAGAAGGTGATAGAAAGTTTTTTAGTTAAGCTGTCAATATGCTTAACCCATTTTAGGTTGGTATTTATATTCAAACCCAGGAATTTAACCGACTTAACGTATTTAATAGCAAAGCAGATTAGAATCGGATCAATCCTTAATCATAACAAGGTCGCTGGAAATATTAGAATGTAACGACGTTGTATCAAAATTACTCCATGTTATGCGTGTGTCGTTAGTAAAGAAAGAGATTTTTCCTTTAATTTTTAGGTTGGTGATATCATTAATTTATAACAAAAAAAGAATAGGTCCCAAGACCGAAACCAAAATTTCATGACTAACACAGTCAAAGGCTTTTGCATAGTCACAAAAAAACTGAGGCGGTGGGGTGGTTGTTATTGAGGGATAAGTAGACGTCGCTAAGCAACGAGAACATGGCGCTACTGGTGCACTTGTTCGGTAAAAATCCATAGATATTATCTGTTGTTTAAGAAGAAATGGCATAACACGATTCTTCAGTAACCATTCAATTATTTTTGATAGCACTGGTAGTAGAGTAATTGGACGATAATTGCAAGAGTTAGTTTTTTCGCCCCCTTTATGAAGAGGCATAATTAAAGCTGTTTTGAGGCATTCAGGAAATATACCTTTTATAAAGGATTAATTTATTAGTGTTGTAAGGGCCTCTATGACTGGTAGCGGCAGGATTAGGAATATTTTAATTAATCATCAGTGCTACACGAAGATTTGCTTGTGATGTTATTCATTTCTTTCAATAGTTCCATGCTGCTAACAGGGCTTAAGAAAATGCTATAATAATAATAATAATAATATATGTTTCCAATCAGCGACATTTTTCGATGGAGGGAGAAACGAAAGAGGGTCCAAACTTGACGAGATACCAGAGGTAACATTTTTGCTTGCATTAATAAAATAATCATTTAGGTCATTTGGCCTTGACAAGATCTGAGTCACAGGGTTTGATTTGTTTCTGGGGTCATTCATAATGAACCAAGGTTCCTTTAAAACGTTTTTAGATTTAGATTTAGTTAGCATTTATGACGCTTAGGTTTGATAGTCTTAAGCGGGAAGGCCCTATTAAAAAAACTTAAAATTCGATTTGAGAAAGCTCCAAAATTTGAGTTAACATTTTCAAATTCAAAATTCCAGTCGGTGTTTAAGTAAATATGAAATTCTAAAAAATTGGCGGCCGAGAAAATTCTGTCCCTATGGCGAAGTCTCTGTAAGGGTCTAAAAGGAATAATAAATTTGGAAAATATTGCTTCGTGATCGGAAAGACCTGTGTTACAAACCTGACATTGAACCTCTGATGGAGAAAAATCAGACGTTACGTGATCAATGATAGAAGTTTATTTTGAAATTCTAGTTGGAGACGATACATGCATTGCAAGACCGAAAGAGTCGAACATAGAAATTAAATATTTTTGGGTGGCACAAACAGTAGCATAGTCAATATTAAGGTCCCCGCATAGAATTTTTCTACCTTTTACTGGTAGACTATCTAACAAATTTAGCAGGTAATTAAAGAAAGATTGTACATTAAAATTTGGTGATCTATAAATACATATTACATAGGGATCAAAGTTTTGATTTCAAAATAACATAAAATTATATACAATACGTAGAACTTTCCACTGTTACCGTCGTAGAAAATAAATTATAATAAATATTTTAGTAGCCTTACAAAATTAGAAGCAAGAAGATTATATCTCCAAGGCGGACCTGATTAAAGTGCTATTCCAGTAATATAAATAGTTTTTCGCTCTCTCAGACAAGAAACCGTCAATCTTACTTAGGCTTACCTCGTGATACATTACTCTGTGTAATTCTCGGGTCAAGATGGTTCCAACTACTTGAAGTTAATCGTTTATTACAGTCCGATTTTTATTATATAATTTTTAAAGTTAAAACATGAGAAGATTACTGCAAATCATTTAAAATAAATTAGGAACATGGTAAGTTTTGAGTGAGAAATAATTTTATCTATTTGACGTCCATAGTAATTACATTGAAAACATCAAATCAAATTCACAAAGCGTTATTTTGAAACGTAAACTTATTTGTCGGAGACTGGAATACATTGTGATATCACAGGTCGATGCAATAATTGATTAAATGCGATTTTCATTTTTTTAACGTTTATTGTTATCAATCTAAAATACATCTTTTGAGATCTTTTTTATAAAATAAATATTTGTTATATTGGATATTGTTTTAATATAGATAATATTTTAATGTAAAAAAATTAAGTAGTCGCCTTAACACAACGCTTAATTTAAAATCGTGTTTTAAGGAACTAACACTTGACCACACTGTTACGAGACTGTCTGTCTATCATGTTAAATAATGCATGCAAATCCTTAGAATAGAACATTTACTACATCTAAAAAATGTAGTGATTAGAGAGAAAAAAGACAGTAACGTTGTCTATTGGGTAGTTAACAAAAGCATGCAAACCGCACGAATAATAAACAATAAAATTTAATACACTTAGTTCCAAAAAAAGTGACGCACTTGATTTTTGACCCAAGTTCAATGTCCAGAGGATCGATTTTGAACAGTTTTTTTTCGTACGTTTTTCGTTCATTAGTAAAACTGAACCAAATGAAAAATGTCTCAAAGATTCTCGGATAATAATGTAAAAACTAGAACTATGCTATTTTTTGACTTGCCCTGTGTATTAGTTGATTCGTATAGAAACTATTTACACCCCATATGAAAAACTCTTTTTTGACCGACTTGTCACAAAAATTGACCGAATTGCGTCTTTTTTACTGAAACCTTACCAAGCTGCATAGTTGTTAATGGAAAAGCTTAGACAAAGTTTTATTTAACTCAAAATAACAATAACTCGACAAGAATTTGAAAAATATGTTTAGTACCGAATATTGGTTTCGCTATAGCAACTCTGAGAGCTTCTTATCTTCCTCGAAATTAAGTTTCTTATTCTTTCCATTAGTACACCGTCCCATTCTTTTGATGTTGTATCTGCCAATTCTGCTAGGCTCTCCAGTTACCGTTCGCAAGAACGCACTCATATTAATTTATTGCACAAATGATTTACTGCACTCATTCTCGCAGGCCCTATAATGTGGCAATACCCGCAGTTTCGCGCTATTGCTAGGGTATACGACTGGGCATTACTAGGGTATACGCATTGGGCATTACTCTACGTCGGAATATGCAGGACGATATTCAGGTATAACAATAATTTTAGACTTTTGCAGGTCTCCTAACCTTTAAATTCACTTCTGCTAGGCGTACACAAACCGTGTCTTATCGATTCCGTAAAATCCACAAAAAAGACTTGCAAACTCGTAATCAACCGCAAAAACTGAACTTAAATCCCTTTAGGTATTTTTTAATGGAACTGGAAATTATGTATTAAAAAGCTTCGATAGTCGCCATGGCAATAAATTTGTTATAGTCCGCCATATTTGTCAGTTATGTATCTCACTAACTTCATGATTGTCATGTTTTTTTACGAAAAAACGGTTTTAGTGATAAAATGTCCCAAACCCCACCCGAACAAACGGCAAGATTACTTGCTTTAGTGAATGATGGGCGTAGTAAACGCTATGCCGCTCGTGCTGTGCGGATCTCCAGCCCGTAGAGCGATCCTGAATCATGAACAAATAGGAAGCATTGTTCGGAAGGTGGGTTCTTGTCGCCCTCAAAAAGCCTCCCCTGGTGGTGATCGCTTTTTAAGACTGCGGATTTTACGGAATCGATCGAATATGGCTGTGAAAGTTGAAGAACATCTTCGCCAAATTCGAGATGTTATAGTGAGTAAGCAGACGGTTTATAGTCGTCGAGCCAAATGAACTTAAAAGCTAGGAGGCCTGCAAAAGGTCCTAAATTGATATCTCAACAACGTCCTGCTAGAAGAAACTTCGTACAAAACTGTTTACTGATGAATCAAGGTTTTGCCTTAATTTGGTGGATGGGAGAAAAAGAGTATGGAGAAGAACTGGCGAAAGATTTAATCAATCTTTGATAACAAAGTACGATAATTTTTTAGAGCAGTATGTGTTACCTCTTGCTGATTTAGTTGGTAACAATTTTATTCTGCTGCAGGATAAGACCCGACTGCGTAGTGCAGAACTTCCTAGAAACTGCGGGTATCGCCACATTACAGTGGCCTGCGAGAAGCCCCGATATAAATGCAATAGAACATTTGTGGGATGAATTAGGAAGAAGAGTGCATATACGTGAAGGGCTTCTGAAAACCTGGCAGAATTGCCAGATGCGTTATAAGAAAAATGAGACTGTATACCAATGGAAAGAATAAGAAATCTAACTTTTAGTATGCCACGTAGATTAAAAGCTCTCAGAGTTGCTATACTCGGTACTAAGCACATTTTTCAACTTTTTTTTTATCCACTCATTGTTATTTTGCGTTAATAAGAAAGTTTTATAAAATTCATATAATTTTTATTTTATTAGAATATCACTTCTGAAAAATCAAGTAGGTACCTTGGCAGAATACAAGGTTACAATAATAGAGCTGTAATTCAAACATTTTCAGGACAAATTAATGAACAGAATAACAAATTTGTCTTAGAAGAAGGGTCTTTCAGCTAGAACCGAAGAATGTTGTATACAAATGCTCGAATAATACACAGGATGAGCAAAGAACAGGAACCCAAAGCAATTAAGTTTTTCCATTAACTTTCATGAAGCTTGGTAAAGTTTCAGCAAAAAAACTGTAATTCCGTCTATTTTAGAGGTAAGTCGATGAATAAAAAACAAAATGCTGACAAAAAACGGTATTTCATATAAGGTTTAAAAAGTTTCTATACGAATTCTCAACTAGGACAGAGCAAGTCAAAAAATTGTAACAAAGCCTGGTTCGAGCTTTTTCAATATTATCCAAGAATCTTTGAAAACATTTTCATTTGTTTTATTTCTTCTACATACAAAAAAAACTCTGTTGTGGTATTTTTTCAAATAGCAATGTCTTACTTTTTATTAAAGTTGCTTGTCAGTTATTAAGGGTTCATCAAAGTTAAGTAGTTCTACCACCTAAAAGGCAAATACTTAGTAGTATGATACTGGGGTATAATAAGTCAAACTAGGGTTTATAAGAATGAGTTTAGGTAGCTCCTGCCTAACACCATATGGTTCCATAGATATTCTGGGCATCCAGACTTAGAGATTTAAGAAGCAAAAACACAAAAATGAAGATTTGTAGGATATTTATATTATATGATGTTATTGATTGATTTTATGTTTACTAACGATAGGTTGGCGTTATGTAAATGAATGTGTTTATGCGATAAAAAAAAGCGAATGCACTTGTTGTGATCAGTTTGTTTTTTTCTGTATTTGAAGGGGTATAATAAGGTTTTTGGTTTAATATACACTAAAAAAAAGAAATTCAAAATCCAGATTTATATGTTGATATAAATTCATACTGATATTGATTGAGAAGAGAGTTTTAATTTTGGTATTTTTGCTTTATCTTTATCTAATGCCCGAAATATATATGGAACCATATGATGATCTTTACCAAAACTTGTCATACAAATATTCGTTAATCATGTCACAAGTTAGCATTTCCAACATTTTAAGAGAGTAGGTCTCCACTCGGATAAATTCATATCTTAGGATTCTTTGGTAAATCCTGAATAATTGAGGTATATTGCAAGGTTGGAAAATTGACTGCAAATACAAATTAAACAAATTGGTAACGATCAATAAGTTGTGACCAATAATAAGCAATATTCTATTGTAGCTTAAACTATCAATGCCCAAACTGTTTGACTTAATTTTACCAAAAGCCTGATATACATCATAATCTGATTTTTTTTTTAATCAACACTATTTCCCTGATGACATTTGGCTTTCTCAGAAAACCGACCAAATATTTGTATTTCATTTTTATATTTATTAATTTAATATACTGTAATAAATAACAAAAAATACGGTTTTAATCAGATAATATTCAACATATTTTTCGATAGAATTCTTTACCTATACCTTCCAAAATAAATAGCAGTAATCTTCGACAATCCTATATTAATTCGAGAATACGAGAAATGATGACAAAGAATTAATATAATTGGGCAATCCCAAGAAAGTATATTAAAGAAGCTCTTATAAAATTAGATCTATTTGAAATGGGGTAATTCTTATTACGTTAAAAACTCATTAAAGTAGAGATGTTAGTTTTTCATTTCTTATTTAATTTTTTTTCGTGCGCATAAAGAAACCAGTTAAAATAGTAATAATTTATATAAAAATTATTTCTTACTGTGAAAATAATAGATATGGAATTTTTAAAATATGCATGACAGTAGGTAAGGCTATAGAGACTGGAACATCGCGTAACATTGTACAGACCTGCTTGCTGCTTGCATTAAGATTTAAAATACATAGGATGGCCAGGGAAACTCATCAAACAATTAAACGGCGAAATAAGTATTAAAGTCTTACATAAAACTTAAGCAAAAATATCTGGTATGGTACCATGTAAAGAACATGTTTTTTTTTCACTTAAATAATTTTAACATAGAGCCTATGTAAATGTAGATAGAGGAACTAAATATATTCTTTGTTGGAGATATTCTAAGGAGAAGCGACAAAGTAGATAATTTTAACAACATTGTGTGGTCTGATAAAGCAGCTTTTACTTGTAGGCTTGTTTAACAGGAAAAGCAGCTTGTACACGACGTGGTTTGTTTAACAAGAAAATCGATACTATTTAACAACCGCCAGACATTTGAACACATTTCTTACTACTTACTACTTGGTTATCTTTTGCGGAATTTTTATTAGGATAACCTTTATAACTGTAAACATTAATGTATTGGGGATCACATTATTAAACAGGCTAGGTAACAATTCCGATTTAACTCGTCTTAATAGGTTTTTGAGGGCTATACTACAAAGAAAGCATATGAACGATACAACCACTTAATAAATGTAATGAAATGGAAGAATGTGCCCTACGTACTGGTGTCCTGTTGTTTTTGCCCATTTATATATTATGTTGTATGTGTTTTAAGAGGTATTCTTACTGTTCATAATTGACCCCAAAAATCCACAAATAGAGTCGTTATTTTATTATCTCGACAATCAAAGGCCCCTTAGGAAGATACCTAACCAGGCACTACTTCAAGTCTCGAACCAACACCTTTCGATCCGAAGGCAAGCGCCTCAGAGGCGGTTTGATTTATAGTGTAACAATATTCTATATGAATATTATTTGGTAAAACCCAATTTATAATAGAAGAATTAGTATTGTATCAATTTCTATATAGTGAAGCAATTCTATCTATACAATTTAACGATAACGTCACACATTTTACTGCAAAAATTTTCCAAATTAAAATAATATATATTGAGATTGAATGCAAAAACATTTAAAACTATCAAATATAACTAGTTTAGGGTACAATATATTACGGGAAATTAGAATTATTCATAGATTTTAAATATGTAAAAAATTAAATAATAGTTTTTTATTGTTAATTCTATGTTAAAAATTTTTCAGCCCATGTGACAACCATTTTATGTTTGTTAAAACTTATTTGCAAATTTAATCATTTTATCTTGAAAACAAATCAAATTATCATTAATATTCTTTAATTTCCTCTCAACTTAACTACGACCATGTTTATTATAAATTTATAGAAATTCAAGTTATTGAGTACGACACTGTTTGATATATTCGATACACTTAGTGGATAGAATTTTGGTTGAGTACGTTAGAAAATACAAATTAATATTGTCGACTGGGAGAGGTCATGTCATTTTTTCTGGTTATTCAATTTTTTTATTTTCTTTGAATTTCAGCAGAAGCCAGTTGACTGTCATGTTTATTTAGACTTTTTTTGTGATTTTGTGCCCTACAAGGTAGCGACAATATCGAATTAGTTCACAAATAATAATGATCTAGTTTTAATCTTCTGTATATGGAACTAATGCGGTCGAAATCAGAAAAACAGGCTTTATATTTTCGAATTTCTTTTTGATTTTGGAATTTTTTTTTATAATTAAAGATCAATCAACTCCTTATTAATGTCGGAACAACCAAAATTCGTTTAATTTTGAATCTACGGATTTTTGATTTTGGATGATTTTATTTTGTTGTATTAAAGATTTAAAAGTAGGTACAGAAATTATCATGACAATTTTACTTAAATTATCTTGAATTGGAACTGTGTCTAAAGAACGGTGAGTCTACAATGCAGGTATTTTTTACTTCATCTCCCAGAGTTGCGGACTACTTCGGATAAGATTATTTGGATGTTCAGGAAAAGCTGGAATAGTTTTCCTTCTGCCGTGTGGTGATTTCTTGTTCTCCTAGACGTTTTGTGTTAGGACCTTTCCACTGGATAGATGCCTCTACTGTTTGAGACCCATTAGGGAGGTACAGACGCTTTTGGTTTCTTTGGAAAACTGCAACTTAAAAGATTTTTCTTGATAATCTAATATTTGACTATTTTTCACTTTTGCTTAATTTTTATATTTCTTAGTCTTTTTGTGTAAAATATAACTTATTGGAATGTCATTTAGGGTATTGAGATCACATGAGTTTACTGACAAATACTCTAATTTTATGCTAGTTTTTTAATTTAAGAAATAGCAAACATTAGCACAGCTAGAGAAAATTTATAGCACTGCTAATACTATTATTTTACACATAACCACCGATCGGTACTCGAGTATTCATTTTTTTTATTAGCTTATGCATTCATTTTTTGATATCTCCATTGATGTAACTACGAATAATGTTTTATTAGTTTTTAAGTTCAAAAACCTCCGGACATATATTGTAGTACCTTCTTGAACTTTGCAGAAACGTAATAGAGTATGTTCAAATGTACTCCTATAACGTATTACTATAAAGTAAAACGAGTCGTTGCAGAGTAGAAAAAGTTGTCGACTACTGCTACTTTAAACTGGCTATTACCAGTCGTTATTCTTCTGTTGCAACTTAGAAGTAAGAATTACAGTAATTATTTACTACAAGTTAACTATTACCTCTTGTACTTGAGGTTCCGGAGATAGGGGGCGCTAGTACGAGATTCGGTCGGTGATTTAATTTAAAGGGACAGTGGCAACAATAGAGTAACCAACTTTTGATTGGTTCGGCCATACTGCTGCTAAAATCGCTTTGTTTACTTTTCGTCTACGTGGGTTTCTTATGAGGTTTGTTGTTTTAGTGTCTCATGTTATTAGTTTTTGTGATTATTAAAATGAATATTGATTCAAACAAGAAATTCTCAGTCATTGACCATATAGAAAAATGTATTTAAGCCTGGTTCACCTGTTTTTGCCTGTAATTATGTGTTTGTGATGAATATGTAAATGACTATGACCGTAAATGTCTTAAATTTAAGTTTACTCCAAGAAAAGTTATTAAATTTTGCACATTATTATGTTTTGGTTTTATTTTGCTGTAAAAGATAATATTGCTTCATATCTTAATGTATGTTTTACTTCATTCAGCACCTCAATTTGAGGTAGAAGCTCTCTAAGATTAGCATAAAAGAAACTTTATTTTGTAAGCCTTCTTCAGTACATATTACATTACTAAATTCACTTGGCAGACAACTCTCATTAATCGCTTGCATAAACATTGTTATTTGTTAAAAATTTATAAAGGATAACCTTTATAAACCATAACTGTAATCATTAATGTATTGGGGCTCACATTATTAAACAGGCTAGGTAACAATTCCGATTTAACTCGTCTTAATAGGTTTTTGAGGGCTATACTACAAAGAAAGCATATATATAAAAAAAAGTGAAAAAGTAAGTTCGAATAGATTATTAAAGTAAAACATTAACATAACCCTACATTTTCAACTGACGCCGACAGAGGCTGTCAATATAAAAGTAGATTAATTTAGTCATATTTTGCGATAAGCTAACGATAAAATGAGTGCCCCCATTTAAACCTTTAGAAAATTTGCATCAATTTGGCGGGTGAGCTTCTATTGCTGCCACTGTCCTTATACAGTCATTATAATTCGGTCTACAGCTATTTATTAGTTGTGTATGCGTTGTGTTATCGTCTACAAGTAACAAGTTAAAATGGTTCACAATGGCTTCAGGTACCCTAAAAAAAGTAGCTTTCGTCACTTAGCCACATTTTATAGAAAATTAAAAATATCACAACTTGCTTATGGTTATGTGATACCTGAACAAAACAACCTAAAGCGATATTTTAAAGAAACAAAAAATAAGAACGAAACAAAGGGTTATGGTTATGATAGATGGCAGAATTATAGTAGTGACTCAAGTACCGCAGCTCTCCGCATGCTACGACACAACGCATTAAATTTTAAAGAACCGGCGCCGGCGGAATGTTCGCAAATCGTAACCGCTTGGTAATAATATATATTATGGGATTGATGGGAACTTTGTAGAAAACTAGTAGACTTTAAAGTAATTGGGTATAAGTGACAGTTGCGTATTTAAAGTATCCAAAACTATAACTAAGCGTATGGGAGCAGTCGTAGACCCTTGATGTTAAGTAATTTTCTCAGTAAATAAATGCAGCCAACCTAAAGTAAAAGTTCAATAGAACGCCATTGTTTATTTTCATCTCCCCTATAAATATTTAGCTATGATTCTTGTTTTTGTGTGTATAAAAATTAAAAATGCATACAAATTAAACATTACGTTACAAAAAGAATCACTCTTTATAATAAAATATTTAATAATAATGCTATTCAAAACAAAGTCCAAAATTACATTATTGAGATTTATATTGGCCAATATATTTGACCAAAATGTATTGAAAATTAACGAATTTTAAAGGAGCGTAATTTTTTTACGATTATCATCAACATATTCACCAGAGAAATTGCCTGCGTTTTAATTTTAGGTCTTTAGTATAGCCAGAAAACTAAGTAAAACGCATGTATCCTACCTCAAATACCAATAACGTATTCTATACGTTCTACACCATATTCTCAATTTAAGTGTAGTCGCCATAACTCTTTTGCTTATATTAAAACGAACCATACATATTTTTAAAACGTATTATATAAAGACAGAAATAAGGAAGTTCGGGTACTTAAATGGAACTACACACGGCTCGCCAGCAGTGGCGGCTCGTGGTGAATTATATTGGGAGGTCAATAACAAGTTTAAAAATAGGAATACTTAAAATAAAAATAAACATCTTATCTTTAAATTGAACTTTAAATTCTTTTGAAGTTCAGGTCTACTCTTCGTTCTTTAGAATTGGAAAAATGCTGAATGACACGTTCGTTAAAATTGCACGCACATTCCTTTTATAAACGATTGCTCGATACTTAACATTGCTAAAGCGGATAGTCTATCTTGGACCAACTCCTCAACAAAATTTATAAGCCCTCGAAAAAACCCTGGATTTTCAGACAAAACCGTTTCATTATGTTCACGTAGTGCCAGCTCAAATGCCCCACAAAAATTTACACAATCTATAATTTTGTTTAAAATATAACGGTTTTTGGATACATTTTCATTAAAACCTCTAAAAGATTTTCTATAATCTGTGTCTAGCTGAGTGCGAATATCAACACTTCCGACCGTAGCATAGTTCACCAAACATTTCATATGATGTGCAGAAAACGCATGTTTTTTTATTTTTTCTTTTAAGTTTTTTAAGCCTTTAACACCGGTTTTGCACCATAATGAGTCCGACGAGTCCTTAGAAAACAACAAATAAACATAACAGTAAAATGAGTTAGCGACTTTATAACCACATATCCAGTTAGCTAAATCGTACATACTTTTGCGAAAGTTTCGATGAACCTCTTTATTTTTGTCTTTACTAGTTTGTCGTATACTAAGTTCTGGCAAATTGCGACCACTTACCTTGAATTCGGTTATTTTCTCAAAATTAAATTCGTTAGCACTCTTTAGTTGTTTAATTTTTGGCACTAGTCACTACCAACATTTTATTTCCTGTATATGTGCAAATCACACATGGATCATAAAAATAGAAAAAAATATATATATATATATATATATACAAAAAACGTAACACGTAAGCAGTGTAGCGTATTTAACTTTTTCCAAGGTTCGCGTTTTATTACAACTATTAGGAGGGACGGTCAAACGAATAATTTATTTTCTGAAATATTTTTGGGGGGTCATTGACTAAATGACGACAGGGGATGACGGTGAAGCGCCGCTTCACCTACACCAATCAATTTACTTAAAAATAAAAATGTTTTAAATAAATTCACACTAAAAATCCCCAAAAATTTTATATTTAACAGTTTTTTGCACCTCTTAAAATAACGGAAATATCTGTTCAGTCATATCTGAATTACTCTGTCTAAAGCACAGTCAGGATCACTAGGCGATAAAACTCTTTTTAAACTGTGCTTAGCACAAATCCATCTGTACAAGCTCCTAAATGCCTTCGTGGTTACCAAATTGTCATTGGAACTGGACTGCGGTAATTTAAAACTTTTAAATCATTCATTTAAAATTTAAAATGTTAACAGGCTGTGTATATTACCAGTGATGTACCGATTTTTCAACAAAATTACTCTCCGTCCCATTTTCATCGCCGTAAAGCTCTTTACATATTGGAGTAAAAATTTTAAATGCTCCAAAATGACAAAAGAAGATCTCTCAATAAAACTGCTGCATAAAAGGGTTCATCTACAAAAAATATATATCGGTGACTTGTACAGAATCCAGTGCAGCCCTCAAACATAATAAAAGTGCACTTAGAAAGATTAAAAACTTTTCAAGCGGGCGACGAAGTAGATCATAAAATTAACGCCTCTGTCAACACTCATAATAGGGCCAACATGTGAAATACCGAGAATTCTTGGAACTACTTTGAATACCGAAAGTTACATTGACATTCTAGCATTGAGGGAAGAGAGCATTCTCTAGATTTATGTTGCTAAATAAATTCTTAGACGCATACAGTAACGTATCAAATATCTAGCGCATGGGAAGGTTTTTCAACATTTGTATAAGAAAAGTTTGAGAATTTGTACAAGGTTTTTGCTTATATTTTAAACGTTGTTTTATCTGAACCATCCTGACTTAAACATCGACTTTGATGCTTTAAAAGGAATCACCTGTTTACTTTTCGTTTTTCGGAAAGAGCATTTCGTTCTGATTTTGAATTATACAGTGTTGTTCAAAAGAAATGCACAAAAATCAAATATTTGTATGAGTTATTTTTCACAGAAACGCTGGAACACTTAAAGTGGTTTAAATGGTTGTTCATCTTTTTGTAATATATTCAGCTTCCTCTACGAAAACCTTTTAATATGTAGGCACTCGAAACTTTTTTTTTAAATGGCAACCTAGGTAATGAGACCTTAAACTGAATCTGATATTAGCAACAAAATTGGGGCTGCTCATTTCATTACAGTAAAACGAGTCCACATAAGCTTTTAATTTAAGTAACTATCAAAGTAGAGCTTTATGGTGTAATGCGAAACAATCTTGTTTACTACCAATTATTAGACCCCATCAACCAATCCAGAGAGTGAAAATTTTATTGAATTATCTTCAGAGGATTGATTAATTCACTATCGTTTAATCAATATGTTAAGAAGCAACTTCCTAATATCACAAGCTTTTACATTGTAAAATGCAGGTAAAAAGATACCCAAATTCTTGAAATTCTAGGACAGTTTTTTTCTCACATTGATTGTTTATTTGGCAAATACATACTCACGCAAAATAATAACCTCAGTTAATTTTTCCAGTTTGATCATTGACTTGTAAGCAAGTGTTATTATTTTGGAACTTTGACATTTTTGAATTATGGTTTCTCAGAAAGGGAGTGTATTGAACTTATAATATTGCTGGGTTATTGGGACAAAGTCCGGAGCCAGGATGAGGTTTGCTTGTTGTTCAATGAAAAGTATCCCGGAAAAATTGAAAAAACTTAATATACTCCTATCAGTACACAAGTCTAGATTCTTCAACTAGCGCTAATTGACGATATCAGTAGTATAGCGATTAAATAAGAGCTTCTGTATCGCGATAAAATAAAGTACATGTTGTTCAGGAACTCTTGAAGATGACTATGATAGGAAATTACCTTGTCTTTGATGAAAATCTTTCTGCTGAGCCTTACTTAGATTTCCCCCATTTGATTTAATGCCTGCATTAGCATTAATATTTCCAAACAAGCGTGATCCACATATTCTTCATGAAAGAATATAGTTTCAACAAGATGGCGCACCATCGCAATGTTCTAAAGTACTTGTACGAAATTTTTCCAAATCGGTGGATAGCTCCCATTGAATGGCTACCAAGTTCTCTGGACCTTACGCCATTGGATTTCTTCTATGATCGTATTTGAAGCAGAGAGTGATTAAAAATAGCGTTGAGGACCTACAAAATAGACGAATCAGCAGCGAGATCACGAAACTCGATTCGCAATTAGTAATTGAGTAATTCGATTCTCGATTGGATCGACAGTTCCACTTTTCTTCGAATGGTAATTTTGTCGAGGTGCCTTTCGTCTTTTCGTGACATTATCTATAATTTTAGGAAGAATGAATTATTTCGCTTGAAACCAGTCTCTGAATAAGAAGAAAAAGTTGGGTTAAAATTATTAATAGTTTATTTTATTTGCCGACCATTCCTATTCGTTATTGTTTTGCAAGGGGTTGGATTTTATAGTTTTCACTATTTTTTTCAAAAACGTATATTAACCAATTATACACAATTATGTCATTTAAACCTAACAACAAGCATTGGAAAATGATGCTACAATATTTTGAGAACCATCCTAGTGTCGCTATAGGTAGAATTAATAGACCAAATTCTAAATTAGAATTAAAAAAACATTGGGAAGAAATAACACATCAATTAAACAGCTTAGGGTACGGATCAAAATCTGTGGATAAGTGGCAGAAAGTAAGTACCTATCTATACGCTTAGCAGCGTTAATATTGTTTTCCGAATAAAATGTTTAATTTTCAAGCCATTATCAGTACTGCATTTTGCATTACAAGTATGTTCTTTTTGTTTATAATTGTAGTCATGGATAGATTTCAAATACAATTTAAAGAAGAATGCATCCAGTATTAAAATGGAGCAAAAAAAACAGGAGGTGGACCTTATATAAATATATAATATATATTTAAATGAAATTGAACTCCAGGCTGTAAAGATTTTAGGAAAAACATTTGCTGGTGATCTGAGAAGTACTGAAGTTGGGGTAAGTTACATGTTATAGTTACTTGACCGTTAAATTTTAAAATTTTTTTTAAATACTCCATACCATAGTTATGACGAAAAATAGGAGATAATAATGTCACTAATAAATTTAAGTCGAGCCATTGGATGAATCAAGTGAGAAACTAACAGAACCCTCCACCTCCCGTGCTGCATTTGCAGTAAGTTTGTTGTATTTTATATTTGAAACCTTTCATTAAATTGAAAGTTGTATTGTGATTTTGTAGATACCACTTGCTAAGCCAGAAATTAATACCCCACAAACAACAAACACAGCATGTAGATCTACGAAAAAACAAAATACCATTAAAAATGCTTATTTCTGAACAACTACAGTGTTAAAAATAGCTCAAATTTAAGTAATAAATTGGATACCATTATTAATACCTTAGACAGAAGACTAAAAGGAATAAATGATATCTTAAAGAAAGATAAGGGATAAAATGGTTTATCAGTGGGAGTTGAAGTTTTTTGTAATTACATTTAAATTGTTGCTTAGAAAATTATTTTGGTAGGATGTTTAAATAAGAAAGGTTATTTACAAAAGTATTTTGATACAATGATGTACTGCTGAGAGATAAGAGATCTTTTTTAGAATAAAAGACGTTACTTCTAGACAGAGGTAACGTCAAGATCTAGAATTAATTTCCCAAAAAAAAAATATTCTTATATTACATAATATTTTAAAAATATCTAAAGCGTTAAGCAAAATGTTAGAGTTTCAGTAAACTAACAAAACGTGTATTTGGTACCCATGAATAATTATTTATGGGTTCAAATGGATGCTATCTTATAGAATGTGGATTGCTCCAGTTATTCGTAACTGTTGCCTAATGCACATTTGTATAGTTTCGAATAATTCGGACTCCTCGAGTTAATTCCACCTTATCACGTACCCTGTGATTGACGAACGTTGTGACTAACTCGAGGAGTCCAATTTATCTGAACCTATACAACCGAGCCTTGAGGACATATTCAATCAAAATGAATATTAAGTACTTAAAAAAAATAAAAATTTACAAATGTAGGTATATTTAATAAAAATGACTCACGAGATTGTCTATCGGCTGACTGAGCTGCGTCATGGTGATCTTCATCCAAAAGTTTTCATAGAGCTTAACATTTCCTTCAATACATATGTTATGAAGAGGTACACGGACCTTTACCAATTTGGCAACAAGAGATTCGGAAAATCGGCATGTTCTTTCTCTGAGTATGCACCTAAATCTAGTTTTTAAAACACCAATACACCTTTCAATAACATCTCTTGCCAATTTATGTGAAACATTGTACCTATCTTCTGCCTGCATAGCCAATGCTCTAAATGAAGTCACTATAATTGAGGATAAAGGATATCCACTATGTCCTATAAACCAAAATCTTACACCATTGTTATGCAAGTTTTGCATGTACTGATTTACTTCCGACTGTCTCCAAATGAAACCATCATGTGGTGACTCCCATGGTTGGCAAAAATGCTAGTGGCTTTTAGATTTTGATTACATATTATTTGACAATTTATTGAATGGAATGCCTTCGTGTTTATAAAATTTTGTTCTTTTTCAATAGGTTTCAAAATCGCTATATGTGTACCATCTAAGGCACCGATACAACCAGGGAAACCCCAAGGTTTGAGAAGCTCTACTTTAATTTAATTTCTTTCTTCCTCAGTGGAAGGGAATAAAATGTTATGCTCCACTATATTATCATTAATGGCCTCAGTCATTGTCAAACTCATGTTCTTGTTTACGAATGATATGATGAAGAATAGGCAGCATTATTTTGGATCCATCTAGTTGTTTCGCCAGTCTATCATAGGGGAACATTATTGTAAGTTTACATACATATATAAAATGCCTTTTGTGTTATTATGTTATGAAAATGACAATAAACTTAAAAATCTAACCTCAAATTAGTGAAATTCGACAGCTTTTTAGTTATCGAGTTGTTCGAGTCGAATCGAAACGATTAATCGAATATCGTGAATAACATTTGAATGTCCTTGATCAAAAAACGTAAATCGAATCGAGAAATCTAGATTCATGATCTGCTCGCCGGTGAGTGCTAAGGATCCCCCTCGAATATTAATTTTAATTAAAAAACTTATTGTACTCGTTTCAGTGAAATGAAATGAGCAGACCACTAATTTGTTGCTAGTATCATATTCAGTTTTGGAAGACCTTCTCATAGAAGACTCTAGCTTGCCATTAAACAAAAAAGTAGGGGTGCCTACAAATTAAGGGGTTTCAAGGAGCAGGCTGATATAGCTGAATATTACAAAAAGACCAACAACTATTTAAACCACTTCACGTGCACGAATAAAGCACTACAAATAATAAACTTTAACTGGGAATTTTATTGCGTGTTACATATCCTCACAACAAGAAATAAATTGTAAAAATTCAGGCCTCTTTGATGTCGCATCATACATAACAAGGTTTTAAAACATATTGTCAGATACTTCCCAGGCTAAAATTTTCCAAACTATATTTTGTTTAGACTATTAATGAATTTAAAAAACTAGGTCACGGTTTGGCTAACCTTGCTGAGAGTAAGCAGAATTTATATTATTAAAATCGATATATTTCCTTTACACAGCACTTCTCTCTTTATGAATCTTCTTTTTATTAGGAATAGAGAAGTGTGACCCAATTTAGTTCCGCACAGAACCGTTTAGTAACATATATACATTCAGCGGGTACGTAGATTTAGGTAAGGTATGGACAATTCTTTGCTTCTGAATGTTGGCGAAATGTTATTCTTATTAAAAGTTTTGCTAATCTGCAAAATAAGATAAACAAGAGTGTCATTTTATATACAGAGTAGGAAATAAAAACTAAAATCGAAGTTAAGAAACACAAAATTTATGAAATTCCAACTTTTGAGACAGTTGCATCAAAGATCCTGCAAATATATGTCAAATGATAATAGACTTAGTTTTTGAGAAAATAACAGTGAATATGAAAAATTACTTATTTTTTACATATCCACCATTAATTTTCACAAAAACTAAAAGTGTTATCAAAAAATTTCTGAAAGCTTTTTGACTTGTATTTCCAGGCTTTTTAATCTATTTGCCTCAAAAACTAGAATTTCAATTTTTTTAATTTTGCAAACTTTTGTTTTTGTATTTATTTGGTATTCCGTATTGAAAATGACATTCTTTTTTAAATTAATCCTATTTCTCAGATAAGTAAAAGTTTTTATAAAAAATACCTTTTTGGCCTAAAATTACAAATAAGAAAGTTGTCAGTATGTTATCCATTTTCGACTTTTTATTTATGTAATTAGCTAAGAACTACACCTCGAACAAAAACAACGTTAAATGACTTTTTACATATATTTTTATACTCTCGAATCTGGCTATCTTAGAAAATTTGACTTCCCAATTTTTTTATTTTAACTTCTTGGTTGGGTGTTTTTTGTACTTATATATTATTTAGCAACTTTTTTTGTAACTTAACTTATTTTTTATTAAGCAAAATATTTTATGAAGACTGTTTTGCCTTACATCACAAACAAAAAAGTTGTCCATATGTTACCCAAATCCACGCAAACGTTGTATATAGGAATTCGTACCAAAATTTTACCAGTTTCTATCTATGCCACACTTGATTTTTGGATATAATTTAAAATAAATCGAATAAGTATTTATTAAATTCATTTTTTCTAAGAGCGCTATTTTGTTTCATCAATTCATACCAGTTTATTCCTAGATCACATTTAATTTTTGTAAAAATTTTAAAGTCTATTGAATAAGGGCATTTTTACATTGATTTTGTAAACATTTTATATATTTACCATTTGCTTCCGCCATTTTGAACTCATACCACAATTTTACTAGTTTATCTCTATATAAAATATTTTGTTTTGATTACTTGATTTTTGTGGAACATTTGAGGTAATTTCACCATATTCCCATTTTGATCCGCCATAATGAATATTTACCAAAATGTTACCATATCATACCCATAAGACCTTTAATCTTTGATCAACATTTTAAATAAATCAGATAAGTAGTTTTTAGCTATGGCGCAAACTGACAGACAGTTTTTTGGCATCTAGTAACGCTAAAATTTGAAGCTGTGTAGAACTTTGGAAAGGGTTCGTTTCACGATTACAAAAATTTTATTTGGCCTCCGTGTTGATCCGGATCTTGGATTTGTACCAAAATTTTATTAGTTTTACATAATACTTGATTATTGTGCAAAATTTCAGATAAATTGAGTAAGTAGTTCTTTAGTAATAATTTTTTTTTTAAATTTTAATAGGCCGTCATTTTGTTTTGCCATTTTGAATTCATACCAAATTTTTACCAGTTGATTTCTATGCAATACTTGATTTTTGTGCAAAATTGCAGGTAAGTTGAATAAACAGTTTTATAGTAGTAATTTTTTAAACATTTCACGGTGGATTTTTACCAAAATGTAACCACTTCATCCCCTCATGACCTTTCTTTTTTGACCAAAACACCATCGGATACATAGTTTTTTAGCTATGCTACACACACAGACCAATAGACTGACGGAATTGAGAGAGAACATGCTTTTTGGCATCTAGGGACCCTCAAACGTGAAGATCTGTAAAAATCTGGAAGAGTGTGTTTCATGATTTTAATACTTTCCTTTTACGAAGGAAGCTTCAGGCTTGACTTTGGTCTCAGTTACAACTTATTAAGTTATTTCGAAAGTTTTATTCCCATTTATTTTAATTTAATTTTTCCCTAAAACTTCCGCAAAGAACCTTATCAGAAAAGAGGCTTCCTTTCTAATACTTGTCTAATTCCTTAACTTGAAATATTATATTACCAAATTATACTGAGCCTCAGCTAATATTATTTACATGAGAGCCCCAAAGTAAGAAGGAGATGTGCGCCCCATTGCTATGGTAATGTAAAACACCGTGGAATTATTTTATCTGTTTTCTAAATCCGAGCTTCTCTTCACATTCAATCGAGAACTCACCCTCAGCATACAGGTGACCTTAGGGTTAAGGCCGGTAAATTTGACTGAGAAATGAGAAAAAAATCTCTGAGGAGTCACCTGGATACTCAAAAATTATTAGTAGTGGTTAATACAATAAAAGTCATGTATGGATCTATTTTATCTAGCTTCTCTTAAGTTTACCTTAATGCTGCAATAGATTACCAACGATTTACATAAGAACTCCTAAAATGCCGAAATGAAGAAATTGAATGTTGCATATTTTATAAACTACTGATTAATTACTAAGAATAATTCAAATTTGGCTTTCACATTTAATGCGTAATAACTTTTTATATAATGCAAATCAAATGCGGCCTTTTGCTTGCGTTATAGTTATTAAGGTATCAGGGGTATTATAAGGCTAATCGCGCTTGAGGTCAACACAGTGTTTCCCAAGGGCGTTATCCCTTATAATACACGTAGTGCATTCAACATTTAATATCCGACTGTGTATATATATATATATATATATATATATATATATATATATATATATATATATATATATATATATATATATATATATATATATATATATATATATATATATATATATATATATATATATATATATATATATATATATATATATATATATATATATATATATATATATATATATATATATATATATATATATATATATATATATATATATATATATATATATATATATATATATATATATATATATATATATATATATATATATATATATATATATATATATATATATATATATATATATATATATATATATATATATATATATATATATATATATATATATATATATATATATATATATATATATATATATAAAAGCAACAAGTAGTCTTACCATATGTAAACGCACAACAGATAGAATCGGAAGAATTCTTAGGAAACACAACATACAAACAATACACAAGCCACAAACAACTATAGGTAAACTACTTGGAAACCCAAAAGATAAAATCAAACTGGAAAACCACGGAGTACACAGCATTCCGTGGCAGGACTGTGAAAAGATGTACGTGGGCAAACTAACAGGGGAATATCAGCAAGAGTGGAAGAGCATAAACTCAGCATCAGAAACAAACAAACAACCTCAGCTTTATTCCTACATCAGGAAACCGGACATAAAATAGATTTCGATGGGTGTAGGGAGATTACCAATATAGAATATTATAACACCAGAATAATCCGAGAAGCCATAGAAATTGAAAAACAAGATTATTTGAATATAAGGGACGAATCATTAAAACTACCAACAGTACGGAAGACAATAATCGACAAATCTAAAATCGCAAAAACTCAAGCGCAATTAGCGCAACAACAACAGCACTATCCGGAAAACATAAATATCGACCAACGGCCGCGCAGATATAACC
This sequence comes from Kuschelorhynchus macadamiae, assembly GCA_030620095.1. Taxonomy (NCBI): domain Eukaryota; kingdom Metazoa; phylum Arthropoda; class Insecta; order Coleoptera; family Curculionidae; genus Kuschelorhynchus; species Kuschelorhynchus macadamiae. The sequence goes on from JAUTXW010000285.1 coordinate 545,742, forward strand.
TTCGGTCCCGGGTGGGGGTATAAAAGGAATCGTCGCAACACTTCTCTATTCGTAGGCGAGAAAGAAAGCTTTGAAAATGCCAAATGTGATTTTGGCGAAACGTGAAACGGATATACGTTTTAGCAATAATAAACCAAATTATCATTTTTAAGGACCTAGGGCGTTATTTCTTGCTTAATTGTTACTTATTAACATCTTCGGGTATTATTATAGAAAAATAACGCCCTGGGCAAATAATTTGGTTTACGATTATTAAAACTAGATAGAGAAAAATATTTTACCTACTCGGGCCTTAAACGCTGAAGGCCCCAAGGGTATTATAAGCGATACCGCTTTCGGACACAGGCCCCCGGGAAACACTGTGCCAACCTCAAAAGTTATTAGTCTTATAATATGTCAATAAATGTATAAACAGAAAGCAAAGTAAGTACACTTTTGATCCGATGAAAGCCTATTACATGAAAACTTTGTTACTTTGTATTAATTTTCATCCACGCTCTTACACATATTACTCTCAGTTCAACAACTTTAAAGCAAGTTTATTAAAAAATCAAAATATCGCTATTTGTTACTCATAATATGTTATAGACTTATAAGTAAAATAAAGAAATATCTATTAATTGTGTAAAATTACTCCAGTTGTAACAGCACCGTGTATACTAATCTCAGAAATGTTTGTATAAATATTTTACAACGATGTTAAAGAGACATATTCTGCATTCATAATATCTCTGAAAGGCAAACAGAAAGATATATCTGGGTATATGTTTAGTTCATATTGCATAAGAACTTCAAATAGTTTTTAAGCTCACAAAAAAATTACATGGAAATTAATAATATTTTAGAAGTTATAAACAACATACAAACAAATTGGAGAAATCTACTTAAACCCAAAATCTCCTATATCCGGTGCCATGTTCTTTAGGCAGCTATTAGACATATCAATTTGAATTTGCAGATATTTAATTTTTTTAGCAAATTCTTGCGGTTCTATTCTTAAAAATAAAGCTTGCAGAACCCATTTAAAACGTAAATAGAAGCCCTATACTTGCATATTATGTGTGTACATCAAAGCGCTATTGTATCTAACTTTTCTAGTATCTGCAAAACCAAAACAATTATGTGTGGTAATTGCCGAGATTATTTTCAGGAGACTTTTTAATTAATTCATATTTGTTGTGATGATTTTTGTCTCTGGCATATAAATAACATGGACTACTACAATAAAATAAAACGGCACTTTGTCCCCTAATATTCATTAATAAGAAGTGAATTCTAACACAACTACCATCAGCTGTGCATAAAAAAGATCGTGTTATATAGGACTTCTTTTGAAAGCAAAGAGAATGGTTTTTGCGGAAATGGAATTCGACCGAAGGAAAATTGCGGACTTATTATCTCTTTATGACCACGCATTTATAAAAGCATTGTTTGAGAGAAAATATTGATGTATCGCTTATTTTATGTTATGTTTCATGACCAGTTCTTTTGTTGCTAAAAAACACTCAATAATAATCTACCTGTATTTCCACCGCCATTTATTTGTGTGATCAAATACTATAATCCCAAACATTAAACATAAGCAAGAAATAACTCGGAAATTTTATTAAATTGCTTTTTGCTTTTGTAACAAACTCTGTTTTGATCTATAGGGCTTCTTCTTGTTCTTAAACTCACTGCAAGTTAAATGCCGTTAGGCTAAGATGTTCTTCTATAAAATACTTTCAAGCATACTACTGAAACAAATGTATGTCGTTACCAAGCCTATTCCATTATGTATGAATACATTAGTTTTAACAGCCGCACATAATACTCGCCTTAAGAATTTACCCCATTTTAAAAATATAAAAATACAGCGCGTAACAAAAGTAAGAAATGGCGAAATATCTCAGACATCGCTTACCTGAATTTAATGAAATTATGTACAGTTAGGTAAAAGATGCTTTACGTTTTGGAAGACCTAAAAGCGCAACAGATGGTGGTAAGGCTCTGAATGTTTTAATCAGTTTAAAGAAAATCCGCACTTCTCTACCAGAACATTAGGAAGAGAAAATGACGTTTCACACATGTCCGTAGACCGAATTCTAAAAACCGAAAAGTTTCCTCCATACAAAATAACATTGGTGCAAGAAGTCTCTGAGGATGACCACGATAGGCGCTTGAAATTTTGTGAAATCATGATACAACGTTGCAATACCAATCTAAATTTTGTCATCTTTATGGAAAAGTTATGTTATGCCTGTTAATTATCGATATTGGGCCAGGGAAAATCCACATTGGACACGTGAAAATCATACCAATTACCCGAAAAGATAAATTTTTGATGCAGTATAAAGGGTGCAAAATAATCGGTCCCTTCTTCATGGAAGACACATTAACTAGAGAACTTTAAGTTCCTTACTTTACCTGCTGTATTAAGTATTTAAACTAGTGGTAAAAATATGGTATATAAAACTAAGCCCATTGACCTCGAGGATTGAAAGGAATGAATATAAATCAAATGTAGAGGAATCAAGGAGGCTGTCATGCTTTTCAATGTATTAAATGTTTTCCCATAGTATTTGGCTTACCGTCAGAAACTAAATGGACAACATTTCAAACACCTTGCTTAGTTTCTTTAATTTATTGTTTGTTGTATTAGGTATTTCTTTTTTGTATTGTATTGTTTCCGTTGTTACAACCTACTTTTAAAACTGAGATAATGTTGCTGTTCTCTTGCTAGTGTTTTGGTAACAAGATGAGGTATTATTGTGCTCTCCGGTCTGCCAGAACGTACTGCATCTGAGTTCATTCAAGATGGCCGACGACGACGGCAAACCTGTTAAGGTGCTGTGTTACTTTTGTAAAAATTCCGCAGTTAATAAGCGTGTTCAGTGCAAAAACTACAAAACGTTTTACCATTCAATCAACCAAAAATGCTGCGATAAGCAACAGTTGGAAAACATATTAGATGAAAAACGAATCGGCGACGACGATCATTCCAACATGGATGCTGTTGACACATTTGATAGTAAAGATTTCTTATCTAAAGTTACTAAAAAGTCGTAAGTTTTGAAAAGAAAAAAACAAGTCATTTGGAAGAAAACGTCTTGTTTTTAGAAAATTCGAATAACAAGGTAAACAATCCATGAATCAGTTGGACGTCACATCGTCTGTCACTATCAGAGAGAAGGAACGGGAACGTTCGAGAACGAAACCTGTGCACAACCCAAACTTTAAATGTACAAAAAGCAGTACAATTATTCATAACAATAACAGTACTTTTTCTAATATAGGTACAACAAACCTCAGCCCCAATAAGGACTTAACCAAACTCTCTGAACCTGAACAGTCAATTTCAAAAACAAAAGGAACCATGCGGACCATGCATACAAGATAACCAGAAGTGAAATTATGAATGGAATTAATGAATCAGGCCTAGTGATGGATATTGCTGGAAAAGCAAAAGAAAATACAGATGAAGATGGTGGATGGAAGACTATTAGACCTAGAAAATGGGGTCCAAAAATCTGTGCCCAAGGACGCCCTAGTCCCATTAAAGGTACAAATTAAAATCAAACAATATATAAAATAGCAAAGACCTATTGCTGGCTATTTCCCTCAAGTCATACCCAGGATTCTTCAGTAGACTCAATCCAGTCGTTTTTAGAAAGCAAAGGACTGTTCCTGTGAGAAAATCAAAATCCGTAAGTACCAATTATATAGTTCCTTTAAAGCGGGAGTATTAGAAGAAGAAGAAAAGGAATTCGTATTAATTTTTTTTAAACCTGAAAAAAATAGTAACCCAGCCAAACCAAAAATGCTGCGTTTAATGCATTACAATGTCCGTTCTATACAAAATAAAATAGATCAGTTTGAGGCAGGTTTAAGTAAAAAAGACTTTAACCTTGTCATTCTCACAGAGAATTGATTGACAATAGAAAAACTGAAATAATTTAGCATACATGGATAAGTAGTTGGTGGTATATAATGGTTGTTTACACGCCACCTGCTGGCAACTTTGGCACTTTTCTGGAGGTAATGGAGTGTTTTTTGGAACGTTTAAGCTCTGATGAAAAAGATATTTGTGCGGGTAACTTCAACGTGTCTTTTAGTAGCAGGTAGGAGAGGGTGGTTTATCTGTCTGACTTGTTCACTACTTTGGACTATAAGTCAATGGTATCTGGGAGTATGAAGGGTCTGCCTACCTCGATAACATCTTAACATAAATGTTTCCCTTGACTCTGCCACAGTTGGAATGATCTGATCTTCTCGGATCATGTGCATCAAGTGCTGAACTTTAATGCTATAAATAACAGTTCTGACAGCTCTTGTTTAGTAAAAAAACCTTTAGGCCTGTAACACAAAATGGCTTATTGAAATTTTACAACTTAGTAGAATACTACTCATGGGGCTTCTTAAATAACGATCGGGTATCGAGATTATATCGGAGTTGTTTCTTAATATGATCAGTGATGCCTGTTTACAGTCGTTCCCTGAGAGAACCTATAAAACTATGCCTAGCAGCCCATACGGAGTGTTATGGTTTGATAACACCTTGAGAGACATGAGATACCACCTACACTTTTTGGGAGGTATTTATAAGCAGCATAACACACCAAACAATAGTGAAGAATTTACGAACTTTTCAAAAGTTTACAAAAATCTATTCACGAAGCTAAGAAACAAGCAAGTGATAGATTGATTGCATCCTCAAAAAATCAATACCTTTAAGAATAAATCTTGTATTAATGTATATGGTTTTTGCGTTCGATTGCTTAAAGCCATAAAAAATCTTATAATATTCCCCTTAACTATGTTTATAAATCTTTGTTTCAGGGAGGGTGTGTTCCCAAGATATTTTAAAAGGCTCTGGTCACTTCGGTTCATAAGAAAGGAGATACTGGTGAAGTGTCGAATTATCGGCCGATATCTCTACTACCTGTTTTCTCAAAAGTGATCGAAAAGTGTATGGTGCAAAACATCACATCCTATATCGAAACCAACAATCTATTTACAGAACATTAGTTTGGTTTTAGATGTGGCTCTGGCACGGTTTATGCTATTCTTCATCTTCTGTCTTCATCAGATGTAATGGATTCCTTTGAGGACCGAGCGTGTGACCTGCCCCTATTTTACGATCTGAGCAAGGCTTTTGATTGCGTCCTGCATGACATTCTGCTTGGCAAGCTAGGATACTATAAATTCAGTGACGGCAGTCTTTTTTTATTGAAGTCATACCTGCAGGGAAGAACACATCATCATCAGAGAGATCCTTGGAAGTAGGTGTCCCCCAGGGATCCATTTTAGACCCAATATTTTTCTAATTTTTATTAATGATCTACCACTAACTGAAGCTCAAGCAAATTACACAAATTTTGCTGATGATACTGCCCTTTCGCTGAGTGGTCCCAGCCTGTTGGATGTCGAGTCATATGCAGGGGGGCCGCAGTCAAGGACTATAAATTGGTTCAATACTAATAAATTGAAACTCAATGCAAATAAAACATAAAAAATGGTGTTCTCTTTTCGTGATCTTCGGAGTGTGTCCAACCCTACAGAGGTCAAATTTCTAGGCGTGTCCCTGGACCCAAAGCTAAAATGGAACGTACATATTAAAAGGATATCAAATAAGCTTGGAAGCTGTATCTTTTTCCTTCGAGGACTTCAGGGCTGTGTTTATCAAGTGACAATAAGGACCACTTCGCGCTATTTCATTCTGTCCTGATCTATGGTATAATGGCTTGGGTTGGCTCAGCATTGACGGATAGGGTATTTCGGCTGCAGCGCACAGCAGTGAGTATTTTGGCTGGCTTAAAATTCAGGGACTTGGGCATTCTGACTTTTTCTGCAATTTTCATACTCGAAAATATAACCTACATTAAATAATCTCAGGACCAGTTCATCATCCGTGGGGATTTACATGACCATAACAACAGGTTTGGATGTGACTTGAAGCCCTCCGTTTACCGACTAGGGAAGTGCCAAAGAAGACCTGAATTCATTGCCATTAAGCTTTTTAATAAATTACCACCTAATGTTACAGTATTGGCCTTGAATAGATTAAGAATTAAAATTAAAAATGTGCTGTGCTAAAATGTCTTGTATAGTATACAGGAATTTTTAAACCGTGATGTAAGTCTTCTAACTGTTTAATGTAAGCGTTTATTTTATTTAAGGATTTTTATTATATATGTATTTTATTACAGTGTATTACAAATTTGAATTAAGATTTTATGATAAAATTGTGCATTTTTTTCTTTTATTGTAATATCTATCTATCTATCTATCTATTGTTTACCTTTCCAGTTTCACGAAATGTTTTGTTAAGTTTACTTACGGTAGATTGACTTATTGGATTTCTGTTAGGATATTTGTCATTAAAAATGTTACAAACACCTTGCAGATTTCATATTTTATACCCAAACCCCAGAATATTTAAAGTTTCAATTCATTAGGTTTCAGTTAGACTATCCATTTTTGAAAATCAACAAAACTGACATTGTCAAACATATCAGGTAACTTTTTGTATGCAGGTATTTTAATAAAGATACTTAATACCTTAAACTATGGATATTAGACCCTTATTTTCGCAAAAACTGTTGACGTTCGTAAAAAGTGCTCTTAATATAAAGTATTGAGAATTTTACACAGATTTTAAAAAACTAATATAGAGTGTTCTATAAAAAAAATTATAACCGAAAAACCTGCAAAAAAGCAATGCGGAACTCGCCATTGATTCCCGCATAATTTCATCCCTTAGTGTACATAGTTTTATTAAATTCAGGTAAGCGGTACCTGAGATAGTTCGCCATTTCTTTACTTTGTTACTTGGGTATGTAATTATACAAAGTATATCGACTTAAATTTCGTTATTATCATTTTCTGTAAAAACAGAGATATTCTGTTTGCTGAAAAAATATTTTTTGCACCAAGTTACTCATACAGAAGGTCTACTTTGGGTAATTTTAATTTTGAAGGCCTCTTTATGAAATATTAAATAATGTGGATGGTCAGCAGACTATTTTAATTATCAAAACTTAAAAAAATACAGCAGCATAACAATGTCCAATATTCCGTTATTAATTTTAGTGAATAATGGCAGTAGAGAGGCATCTGACAGATGCCATCTATCTTGGGACAAATATAATAGTTATTGTTCATTTAATATTAGAACATTACTAGCGAGACCACAACCACTCCTAGTAAAGCCTGCAAACCGTGCACTGTACAAGAACGCAATAACAAGGAGCAGAGCCAAAACACCCAACAGCCTCACAATTATATCAACACAAACAAAAAATATCTGTACAATGAATTTTATAATATACGACAGATGACACGTTAAATGCTAAAATATACAAGTAAATTCTTTGGTAAATTAATAATTGCGTCATTAGTTATGTTCAAGGAAGTGTGATAAACGAAATCTAGAATCATTAAGAACGAACAAAACAAAAATCAAATGGGTAAAAAACATTCCCAAAAACAAAAAAACTGCTGGTTAAAACGAGATCAAATTTTTTTGGGGACTTTATGATGCACATCTTGCAAAAAAAGACGTGTTGTCCAGATATAAGATACAGATCTAAACTGCATAAGAATATTTTAAGATAACTAATTAACTAATGTGCTAATTTTCATTTTCGCCGTGATAATTATTAAATTGGAAACATCTAGTGTAGCTCTTTAATGATCCCTTTTTTTTGTTAAACCAGTCAAATTAGAAACTTAAATTTTAGCTCACTTTAAAAATGCAATGTTCCATTTTTTATATATGCTTCGTGATCTTATTTTTTAAGATGGTGACCAAACACAATTTTGAGGAAAAAAATATATAGAAAAGCTTAATTCATCTCCAGAATTTAGAAACATTAAAATTGTTCATTGAAAAATGTGACAGAACCTATTTTGCGTCCCTAATGAATGGAAAATATCCTTTTCAGTAGGGTAGAGTGTGGACTATAGTTTATATTTTAGGTTTACTATGGTTCATTAATGTATGCTCGTACCGCGTGCTTTTCAAAAGGGATCTTTTATATTTGCGTTTTCTTATGTAAAGTATGAGCTCAAGAAATGCCATGTAATAATGGTTTCGTAAAAGCTAACTATTCGGTTCGATTCGATTCGTTTCATCCATTCATCAAATCAACGAATGGACAAATATTTCATTAATCATTCAATAGTTCATTCAACAATTTTTATTTAAAACTCTCGTGTGGATTCCATGCGTTCAGTGTTTGAAAATACAAAAAAAAAACAAAAGATTTGATTCGGACGAATGGACGGCGATGTAGGCTTTCACCTCGGCGATCCATTCGTAAAAGCTAACTATTCGATTCGATTCGTTTCATCCATTCATCAAATCAACGAATGGACAAATATTTTATCAATCATTCAATAGTGCATTCAACAATTTTTATTTAAAACTTTCGCATGGATTCCATGCGTTCAGTGTTTGAAAATACAAAAAAAAAAACAAAAGATTTGATTCGGACGAATGGATCGTCGAGGTCAAAGCCTACTTGATTATCCACCCAAAGGACGGAATCGTCACGCAACATATCGAACAGATGAACCTGAGCCTCTACACTATGGATCGCTACTCACTATTCGATTCGATTCCACACTATGCGGGCGAATGAAAGAATGGACGAATCAACGAATAGTGAGTAGCGGGCTTAAGCTATAAAAAACTCGACTTACCCTTTTTGGAACCTGGTATAACAGGAATAGTACATTCAACCTTACAACTATCCATCTAGTGAAACGATTTCACTGGGGCAGTATGACCCTAAAAGTGCAAAAAAAGGGACCGTGGGCTTGGGCAATACCACAACTTCCAGATACGAATGATCTCGCGGAAGTGGTTCCTATCTCGTCCACCAGTATTGTGTAGTCCAACCAAGCCGTAGTCCAAACCAAACGAGGGTAATCGGGAAAGTAGGATCGGAAAATTAAAAATGGATAAGGTAGGTTTGTCGAGTAAAATAAATTTAATTTTAATGTGTGTACAGGATGGTTCAATAATAGAGGACGTCGGCTATAGGTCGGGAACCGTAGCTTCAGACAATTTTTGTCTATTTTGAAACATAAAGTGGTGGGGGAAGGTCAAACATTTTTACTTTCAAATGTAGCCGTGCAAACCGAGATGGTTTTGGTTGAACCGATTTTACCAACTTGGTAAAGAAAAAAGATGCTTTTTTGTTCTACTCGTGGAACCATAAACTGTGCAGTAATGACTTTGTTAGTGGTCACTAGATGGCGTTGTTTTGAAATTCTCCAAATAATGCTGATTTAAAAAAAAATGAAATAGAACGCTACGACTCTTATTTCGATAGTGAAATAAAAAATCCAAGTCCGCATTTAATTTAAGAAAGTTGATGATAGTCTCTCGGATACGAAACGTCGGATTGGAAAATTATCTTTGCCTTTTTGTAGAGGTCAAAAAGTGACAATGGCAAAGTGGAAGTTATTTTCATTCATTTCAATTAATCCTAAAATTTTAGGAAAACCAAAAAACTAGAAAAACGCAAGGCTCCCTTAGAAATAACTGTAAAGAAGAAAACTTATCAAAGGAACAAAATAAAAAATACTAAAACTCAGTCTCATAATCACATGAGCTTCGCATTAAAATAGCTAAAGCTAGGGCTAGGCAGGGCATGACTCGGTCTGGGCAAAAAAATTACACCGAGTTCTACCTTGCTAAACTAACAACAAATATATTTAAAAATTACTGAAAACTACTTAAGGTAAAAAGATTTAGTATGTGCGACTCGATCTACTACAAGAAACGATATAATGGATCATATTAGGAATGCCATCCAAAGTATCTCTATAGCAGAAGTGGACGCTGCAGTACAATCGACACAGGAAAGGTTGCAATTTTGTATTGAAAATGACGGCAAGCATTTTGAACATTTGCGGAAGTAGTTTTCAGTAATTTTAGTGGTTAGTTGTTAGTTCATTTCGTCGTTTTTGTTTTGCTGTTTCACTTTGGATGGCATTCCTAATACGGTCCACTATATCGTTTCTTGTAGTAGGTTGAGTCTCATATACTAAATCTTTTTACCTTGAGTAGTTTTCAGTAATTTTTAAATATATTTGTTGTTAGTTTAGCAAGGTAGAACTCGGTTAAATCTTTTTGCCCAGACCGAGTCATGCCCTGCCTAGCCCTAGCTTTAGCTATTTTATTGCGAAACTTATATGATTATGAGACTGAGTTTTAGTATTTTTTGTTTTGTTCCTATGTTAAGTTTTGTTCTTTACAGTTATGCAAATATTAATATATTTTTGTATTGGAGCCTTGTTTTTTTTCCAGTTTTCTGTTTTTCCTAAAATTTTCGGATTAATTGAAATTAAGGATGAAAATAATTTCCACTTTGCCATTGTCACTTTTTCTTCTCTATAAAACGACAAAGTTAATTTTCCATCCTACGTTTCGGATTTGAGAGATCATCATCAAGTTTTTAATTTAAATAGCGTACCATCTGATTTTTTTGGGAAAATCAGCAAGATTTGGATAATTCCGAAACAAAGCCATCTACTGACCACTAACAAAGTCATTACGGTACAGTTCATGGCTACACGAGTAGAGCAAAAAAAGCACTTTTTTTGAAACCAAGTTGAATAAAATCGGTTCATACAAAACAGAGATATCTACATTTGAAAGTAAAAATGTTTGACCTTCCTCCACCACATTAGGTTTCAAAACAGTCATCTTAGGTAACAAAAATAACATATAGATGTATAACATTTCTTGGTAATATTTCTTTACAAATGGCTAAATTCTATCTATGCTAAAACTGTAAACACTCTTTAAAACATTTAGTTAAAATTAAGGAAGACTGATAGATTCTTAAAATCTGGAGTGTATTCGTTGAGTTATAGAGGCTGTTCTGTTGTGTCTGTTTGCCAGTCCGGGAGCAAGATATCTAGCAGAGTGCAGGAACACGTAAACCTCTTGAATAAATATAAAAATTCGAAAATAGTGAAGACTAAATCTGCATTTGCTAACCACCTGTTAGCTTTAGGGCACACTTTTGCTGTATCTGAAAATATCTTATATGAGTGTTCCAAGGGAAGAAAATTAGATTTATCAAAAAAAAATGGAAATAACTAAGGCCAAGAAACGCCCAGATCTCACTATTTAACTAGGGTACACCACACAGATCTAAAACATCGACGAAAGGGGAGGGTATGACAAACGCAGGCCGTTTCCATGGATATACAGAGTTATAGCCAACCGCGAATGACCAATGCAACGTTTCCATAGTTACTCACATTCATTTCATAGATTCAGATTCGTGCAAAGCCCATTAACTCTATTAGGTTACCTCGTTGAGCAGCTATCGTGCAAGGGGGGCGCGCGGGTGAGGCGGAGTTCGTGAGGTTCGATCTGACAAGGCGGCCAATTTATTGTTTATTCAGGTTGACGCTTCGAATAAATAAATGTACAGGAAAGAGCCTAGCCGTGACCTTGACGAGACCGGGAAGGTCCCAAAACGCAACACGATGGCCCGTCAAAATGACAACACGTTGTTTCCGGTTTTCAGTGGCGAATCCACTTTGAAATTTAGGAAGTAATTTAAAAATTTATACTTTTGAAAGAGACCTATAACTAAGGTATGGACTAAATTAAACACGCTAATACGTGTGATATATTATTTCAGGTGCCAATTTGACAAAAAGGTGGTGAAACATTAAAATGCAGATCTTTAACAGCTCACTTTAGATATTAAATTTTACATAATAAACCTTTATATTTATTCAAGACTTTAAGTTCAACGTTTGTTGTTATTGATGCTTTAAAATTGGCATTGGGTTTGAAATAGCATGTTACCAAAATAAATTAACATAGCGAGAACGCATTCTAGATGATGAGCTGTCCTGAGACGTCCACTAATTACAATACAAGTTCTTGCAACTAAGAATTTAACGGCGCAACCATATGAGAGCATATTTGGATAAACTTGCAACTCATTTGAAACTTATTTCAAGCTTTCTTGTTTGTTTCGTTTCGACTGTCCTTTTGTAGGTCTGCTTTGTTTTTATTAGTTTACTTGAATTTAATAAATGAAATGTAATGATTTTTTTAATAAGCAGAATGATTATTTTTAGTTGAACTAGGAAATTATATTTTTTATAAGTAACTAAACTTATTTTAAAAAGTTAAATAGATAAAAAAATTAACGCATTTAAGTTGCAACAGGCCATAAATAATTAAATATAAATAATTTTATTAGAACAGTCTAAATTACGTTCTAAAAAAACAAGCACAAGTATTATTATTTCATTTAAAACTACTCAAATTTAATACAGAACAAAACATTAGATAAATACCTATTTACGAAATATCAACATCTAAGTCATGTTAGGTTAGACGAACATTCAGTAAAATTAATATTAACTATACAAATAAAAACAAAACAAATTAAAATAGAACTGCTATTATACGGGACTAATCCATTTTATGGGTTAAAAATGCTTTATTGTATTTTAAAAAAATATTAATATTAGGTATCAAATGTTTTAAAAGTACTACCTTTAAACATTCTGATTTTTAAAATAGTGTCGTCTGTAAGATGAAGGTTATATAGGCACCAGAAGTTCCTACGCCTTCATTTTTATTTAGTACTTCCTAGTTTGCATAATCTCTTATTAAAGCAAAGTAAAACAGTCAGTTATGATTCTTATTTCGAAGTGCAATAACACTCGCATAAGATGACTGTGTGCATTTTTTTTGCAAAAAGCGCAATTTATTCCTTTTACCGTAGTAATAGACACAGTTTTTGGGAAAATTAGTATCTCTACTTATTTATTGGCCATTGAATTACCTACAAAATACACCTCGTACAATTTTTAAATGACTTTGTATCTCATCTCTCGCTAACTAGGTTACCTTAGAAATTTTAATTTCTCAATTTTTTTTTTTTACTTGTGTTTACGTGTTTTTTGTGCATTTTTTATATATATATATATATATATATATATATATATATATATATATATATATATATATATATATATATATATATATATTATATATATATATATATATATATATATACATATATATATATATATATATATATATATATATATATATATATATATATACATATATATATATATATATATTTTGACCAATTTAAATTTTTAATTTAAACCCGTATTAAAATTACAAGGAAGAAAATAATTTCGTTCTACCGGTAAGTGCATTTGTATTTAAATAATTAATATTATAACTAAATTCATAATTCTTAAAATGTCAAACAATTAGGTTAGGAACCAAGAGGTATATAAAAAACACCGTGTTACGCACTTCATGTAATATTTTGTTACGTCAAAACATTTAAATTACCTTAGGTGTGTTTTAAAACGAAAGAAAAAAAGTTATCGGTTTCTAGGAACAATTTTATGGAACAAAATAAGTTTTAATATCTAACATTATATTCTCCTTTTTTTGGGTCTGATACTGCGCTGAAGGGAAAACAGTTACTTACTTAGACTAAGCAGGAACTAAAATATGTTCATTTTGTGGAATTAATGGGTACACAGTAAATATTTAAAAAGTAAATACTCTATATATATATATATATATATATATATATATATATATATATATATATACAGTGTTATTTTAGGTCTGGTTAAGTTAGTTTACGCTTACAAAATCCAAATTTTTATTGTTAGAAATTTTAGAAATATCTTAAATGATGTAAGGTTAGATTAGGTTAGTTTTATTAATGATTTAAATTCATTTTGGGTTAGACTTAAAAAATATATTACACTAACAATAGCTCATGAAAACACAAATATTTGGGCTACTTAGGGTTAGATTTTGGTTACCTGCAATAAATATATGTTTATAGAAATTAAAAAAATATATATGTACCTATAGGTATATTCTATTTTTCCTAAAAAAAGTCTAAAACATGAAATAAAATCTCCAAAAGAGGTTTTCCTCTTTTTTTGTTTGCCTTTACTGTCTGAAAAACAAATAATGTTGAGAAATATAATTAAACTGTTTCTCCTTCAGCACAGTATCAGACCAAAAAAAAGGAGAATATAATGTTAGATATTAAAACTTATTTTATCCCATAAAATTGTTCCTAGAAACTCATAGCTCCAACTTTTGTTCCGTTTTAAAACATACTTAAGATAATTTAAATGTTTTGACCTAACAAAATATTACATAAAGTGTTATGCTACTGTGTTTTATATATCTCTTGGTTCCTAACCTAACTGTTTGAAATTTTAAGAATAATGATAATAACAAGTATTTTTGCCCATTAAATCGGATTTAAAAATGTCTTGTTAATTTCTTTACTTACGAAAATACAAATGCACTTACCGCTGGAACGAAATTCCTTTCTTCCTTGTACTTTTAATAAGGGTACGACTGCACCCCACACAACTGACCATTTTTTGTAGTTAGGATAATGTAAACGACCAAAAATGTGTTTGTTACGTTAAGTTTTCACCAAAACCGAGAACACACTACTGGGACACCTTGTAAAAATGTTCTAAAGTTATACAACTATTTGTAATGGTAAGACTTTTTACAACATATATATTTATATATATATATATATATATATATATATATATATATATATATATATATATTCAGAAGAGATATGAACAACGCCGTGCTGAAGCAAGCCGGTCGCCGAATGTCGTAGATCGGTCACACAGAGTTGGGATAGGTAATGATCGCTCGAGGCAACCTATAGAGTTCGTGTGGCAAACTTTATTTACTGACCGGTCATGTGACAATTGACATTGACCTGTATTCTTCTTTTATAGTTTTATTTTAACACACTTGACTACATGGGCTCGTTTTAAGTTTTGTGGAGCATATGCAACCATCAACACACAAGTATTCAGCCTCTTCTTATTATTGTTGTACGTCTAAGATGTAATGTTTACTTTGTTGTTTTGTATTTTATTTTTATTTTGTACGTGGATTTGTTGTTTTAAATGTGTTAAGGTAGCTCTACTTAACATTATTTTTTAATTGTTCAATCAGTATATTAGGTTTTTCCAATATTGTAGGTATACTATTAATCTAAATATTACGAATTTAACAACAATATGGCTAAAATCTGAATACATCGGGAATGAGCGGTCCATTGCATAACTATGCCAGTCTCATGTTAAAATTATTGAAAATACAGATGTGTCGCTACAAAGTTTTTAGTAGAGAATTTAATTCTCTGTAAATTTGTTTTATAAACTTTCATTGAAATGAACCGTTTGGACAGAGTTTCGAGTCAAACGTGCTGAGGGGAGTCGCTTTTAATTTTTTATAACTTTCCTGACGGCTGGTAAAATATTTTATAAAATTCAGATTCTGTGCATTTTTCTAAGGCAAATGGCATTTTCATTCCCTCTAAATTTAATGGAATTTCCAAGACTAGCGTATTAATACTCAGGTGAAAATTATGGTTTTACATTTTTAGACATGTCGGTGAGTATTAAAAATTGCAGTCATGTTTGGCGGTGGCTGTACGACAGCGAGAGAAGGATGACAAATAATAGAAATAAAGAAAAGAAGAAGAAAGAAATTTAATAGACGTTGTTTACATGTAGACTTCTTTCTAAAGTGTGTTAGTGTCCCTCTAGCAAATTTCCAGATATTGGTTTTTGAAATCTAATGTGGGGGTTTTTAATAATGATTTGAGTCACTGCTCCAACTGTCAATAGTTTCGGAAAGCTCAATCCAAACTCATTTAACTTTGACTTTGAAGCCCGGGAAGAGAGTTGGTTTTCCTATAAAATTTTAAATATGCTACTAACTACTGATTAGTTGCTATAATTATTTAATTAAAAGTTTGTTGTCATATTTAATACTTAATATTTCTGGTTGAAAATTAAATGTATTTTAAGCGGAGGCTACATGGTTTTTTATAAAAATCATTATAGCTTATTATACAAAAATGTATTCAACACCGTGAAAAAATTCGGATTTTCTATCGCAACAATTACAATTTTTTAGTAACCCCCTGACTAGAAAATATGGAATCGAATAATAACAAAACTAAAAAGGTACATACATATAGATGTTATTGTAATAATAATAATAATAATAATAATAATGTTTTATTTCTTCAATTGAAAAGTGCAACATACAAAAAAATATACACTGTACAATAATTGGAGAAAAAGTCAAAGCTACAAAAAAAAAATAAAGCAAAAACATGTCAGGTTATACAAAAAAAATCCTGAAAAGAATAACAATTTTTTCCCAAAAGCAATTTCTTGACTTTATTTTTGAAAATAGGAATACTGCGGAACTTACGAATAGCATCATCAAGTGCATTATAAAATTTACAAGCAGCATATAAAGTGCCTTTCTGAAAAAAAGACGTAGACGTGAAGTAGCAATTTATTTTTGAATGCATAAAGACATACTTCCAGAATGTACTGGTCAAAAACTGTTAAAATTTTTAAACCCCTGAACAGCGTCCTGCAAGACTCTCTATGTGAAAGACCGCCTATTATCCTTAACGCGTATTTCTGCAATAGAAAGACCCGTCTGCTTTCTTTACCTCTGCCCCAAATCAAAATGCCATATTTGACATGACAGTGAAAATTAGCGTAGTATAAAGTTAACAAAATCTCCTGACCACAGTGATTCCTAAGATAGCTTAATGCATAACAGGTTCTCCGAAGCTTACTACATAATGCATCAATATGAGTAGCCCACGTAAGCCCGTCGTCAAACACCACACCCAACATCCTTGTTTCACTTATGGGCGCAAGCGTGTCAGGTGAGTTTTCAAACAATGCAACACTATTGTCAGTTTGTCTTTTTGAGTGTGTAAAACAAAGAACACTTGTTTTAGCCTTATTCAATATTAAATTATTCTTCTCTGACCAGGATATTATTTTTCTATAAATATTTTCAGCGATAACTTTAAGAGACGGTAGATCAGGCCCAACCATCAGAATCTTAGTATCGTCCGCATAACAAACAGGAAAAATATCTGATATGTCTTTAGAAAGATAAAAAATAAGGTCATTAGCAAATATCAAATATAGTAAGGGGCCCAAAATTGACCCCTGGGGAACGCCCTGAGTTATAAGTTTAGATGTACTATTTTCATTGTTGATTTTTACATATTGAAAACGCTCTTCAAGGTAAGATTCAAGCAATTGAAGAAATTGACCTCGAACACCGTATCTTGATAGTTTCAACAACAAAATCTGATGGTTTACCATATCAAAAGCTCTAGAAAAGTCAACAAATAGCCCCATAGTACATAACATTTTATCAATTGCATCCACGATCTAATTATGAAAAAAAGAAAGCGCTGTTTCAATACTCTTCTGTTTTCTAAACCCGTGTTGCGCATCAGATAGTATATATTTAAAGATTATAATAATGAAAGAGACTTAATCGTTATGAGTTTTACTTACTTTTTAGTTTCAGGAGATAGCATCGCACAATTAGGTAATTGTTAATAGCTACATTTAAATGTTATGTTATTGGCATACATGTACAAAAACTGGTTAAAATAGTTGGACGATTTACAAACACATTAAAATTGTCAATATATTCAAGTCTGTCTAGATACTAAATATACATATAAATGACCATTTTTTATTTTACTTATTTTATTATATTTCAAAACATAAAACGAGGAGTCCTACATTGAGAGAGAATGTAAATGCATCATTTTCATTGATAATATTCGAGAAAAGTTTTGTAGTGTCTATGGCAGAAGGTCTCCGGATCCAATCACGCCGTTAGGAAGACTTTTTTTTTATATAAATGCACTTTATTAATATCTTTTTTTTTTATTATTAATATTAATGTTATTTTTTTTATTTTTAATTAAAAAATTTTTAGTTGCATTGTAAATTTTACTTAAGTTTTTAATATCTGTTTTGGAATTTATCGCGAGTGGACTCTTTTTAATGCAAAACTTCCTTTTTTTGTGTGTTGTTCAGTTTTTAATATACGTGTGTCTTCAAAGTAAAAATTGTGATGTTTTGAGATACATGTTTCGAAAGTGAAGTTTGATTCTTTTTATCGTAACGATGTGCGTTTAGACGATTTTGTAAACGTTTTGGTTTGACCTATATATACGGTATTGATGTGGGTTTTCTTATTATAAGGGGTTTTGGATTTTAGACTACTGCTGTTTTTATGAACTAGATTATTTGCCTTGTGACTGAAATGTTGTGTTTAAAATATAATTGAAGATTTCCAGATAATTTGTTTACGTAGGGCAGTGTTAAGAATTTGGTTTTGTCATTTTTATTTTGATTGTTGGTGTTTTGTATGGTGTTATTGTGCATATGAATTCGTTATTTAAAAACTTTTTTGACTAATTTTGGTGGGTAGCTGTTTTGTATTAAGATGTACTTAGCTTTTTTAATTAGGCTTTGCTGATAGTCAGTATCGGAAAGCTTTATCACTCTATCTGCCAAACCAATAACTACTGCTCTTTTTTGTGACAAGGGATGTTGAGAGAAATAGTTTAAATATCGCCCTCACGATGTTCCTTTCGTAAACCATTCAGTTTTGGTTGAATTATTTTTTTTGTATAGAAAGTTAATTTTATGTTGTTGCTTTAATTCTATATCAAATTTAAATTTTTCTTGGTACTTCTAAGATGTAGTTCTTTTGTCCAATTGGAATGACTGTGAGGCAATAGTCTACGTATCGATAAAAGAAGGGTAGGGCGAAATTCAATTGTTGAACTACAGAACTTTTCAGACCTTCAAGGACCAATTGGGCGATACAGCTCGATATGTAGAACCCATAGCGCATCCATATGTTTGTTTTTCCCCATAAACAAAGTATGTTGAGCATAACGACAGTTCAACTGTTTTTTGAAATTAATCCAGTGGTACGTCGCTAAACTGTTGTATTTCATTCCACTTTTTCTCTATGATTTTAGTGTTTGTATATAGAGGTACAACGTCCAATGAAACAATATGATAGTTATTAAGGATCTGGACGGATTTGAATTTCTCTTTAAAATGCCATGAATCCTTTAGGTAAGAGTCGGTTTTGTAAATAACATTATTAAGTATATTCTTGAGATATTTTAAAAGGTTACTTACAGGAGATTGTACACATAAAACAATAGGGCGCAACGGAATTCCAGAGCTTATGTAATTTGGGTAGCCCATAGACTTTTGAAGATAGAGAGTTGTTAATGATCAGATTTTTCGGCGGTTAATGGTGAAATAGTTATTTTGTTCCCAATTTTTAATAAGATTATTATTTAGTTTTTGATATATATTTTGGTTGGGTCGTTTTTTATTTCTTTATATGTGTTAGAGTCGAGGAGTAAGTTGTTCATCTCTGTGTCATAACAGTCTGCTTTCATTACAACCGTCTTATTAGATTTATCGGCTTTCAAAATTTTTAAATCAGCATTTCTTTTAAGAAAAGTTTTTGTTTCGGTTAATTTTTTATTTAGATTTTTCTAAATGGTCTTGCTTTTATTAGATAACTTTTTATGATTTTTAATTAAATTTCAGCATGAAGCTCTAATTTCGTCTTTAGAGTCCGTAAATAAATTAACCATAAAATTACCCCGCGAACCATATCCCAAGAAAACAAAAAAATATATATTAGAGGTTTAAGAATCATCGTCTAAAACATTCGATCCCCCTATAACATACTTTTACAAAAAAAAAGAAATGCTGAATTTTAAATTTCATTTGCGTTTTTGAGTGCTGAAAGTCGCCCAGAATAGTCATTTCTTGGTTTAAAAGCATCTAAATAATACAATTTATTCCTTCAATATTCCCCTTTTTTCCTAAGGGAATAGAATAGCTCTTAGGATTTAAAGGGAACAGCATTACTTTACGAACAAATTGAATACAAGTCACGTATATTTAAATAGAATACACACATTTTTGCATTATTTGGTAGTGAACATAAAATATATTATCTTACAAACATTATTATTTTTTATTAGCGCTAATTAATCTCATTCAAAAGCCATAAAAAATCTGTGTTAGTGTATATAATAATACTATAGACAAAGAAATTACTAAAAATTATTGTTGAATTACCTGTAAGATCAAAGTGGTTGTAGTACTAATATTGTAGAATTTCTATGAGCAAAAATATCAATATGTTTATTAAAAACTAATAAAAAATATTTGGAGATATTATTTTTCGGATCAAGACAAGCAATTAAAAATTATTGTTTATCTATACAGCTTTGTTAAAAAATATATCACCCGCACTTCGTATTTGATACTTGTATAGATATGATATAGATAATCATTTTAGTTAGATTTTTTTTATCAACCAAGTATACTACCAAAAAATATAAAAACATGTACTTTTTATACCCCAATATCAATCAATATAACATATATTTGTAGGTCATGTTCAATAAGAGTAAAATAAATATATTATTTCTGCTATTTTGACCCCACTGTAACATATTTTTGCAAAAATAAGAAATGCTGATTTTTAAATTTCATTTTGTCTCTTTTGAGTGGTGAAAGTCGCTTCTTGGCTTAAAAACACCTAAATAATACAATTTACTCGTTCAATATTTCCCTTTTTTCCTAAAGGAATAGATTTACCCTTAGGATTTAAAAGGAACAGCATTACTTTACGAACAAATTGAATGCAACTCACGTATATATAAATAGAATACACAAATTTTTGTATTATTTGGTTTTACATCATGATCATGGTACAATCATTATTATTTTTGTTAGCGCTAGTTAATGTCATTTGAAAGCCATAAAAAATCTGTGTTAGTGTGTATAATAATAACATAGACAAAGAGATAACAATAAATTATTGTTAAATTGCCTTTAACATCAAAGTGGCTGTAGTACTAACATTGTTGAATTTCTATGATAAAAATATCAGTATGCTTATGAAAAATTAATTTAAAAAATTACTCACAGTCGACTTTATCTCGCCAGTGGTCGGCAAGCTGTAGCATGTAAATGTCATATAAAACGACACTTCTAACGATAATCTAATTCAACTAACTACCTGGCGAAATAGGGCCGTGGGTAGCCAATAAATCGATTTGTGATATTTGGGATAAGTTTTAATAGACTCTTCAAATTTGCAATATTAAATACCAAAACTAACATCAGAATTTCGTTTTCTTTTACATTTTTAGTATTTATCTATACTAGGTTGTACAATATTATTATTGTAGGATAATCATAAGATTATCTTAGCTCTGGACTAAAGAGATTTTAAGTGGATTGTATACTTAATTACGTAATCCAATATTAGCTTTAAATTAATAAAATTGTCACATAACGAAAATTAAATAAAATAAAAATATATGGCAATATAAAGCTTTGGCTTCAAATATCAGCCAGTTTATAAAACTGATATAAACTTTGACATAACCCCAAAACGTGTTTCTCGAATTTGAAATTAGCGTCAATAATAAGTCCCAGGTTTTTTATACTCTCACATTACTGAACTTCCTGTCCATCGATGCTTAGACCCAGGTCAGGACAATCTTTCAAGAAACGAGGTGAGCCAATTAATAACTATTGACACTTTCCAGGATTTAGCCTCAAACCGTTGTTTATAGTCCATAATGCTATGGCATGCAAGTCTCTATTAATCAGCTCTTCAGCGGCACCCATTGAAGAAGGTAAGAAACCAAGAAGTTGAGCGTCGTCAGCATAAAAGTGGATACCGCAGGTCTTAGGAGAATGCTCACTGATCCTTGAGGGACCCCAAAGGTTATCAGTTCGAAGTCAGACTCCAAATCCTCTCCAGCCAAGCTAGTTACAACCCTTTGTTAACGCTCCTCAAGATAACTCCTGAGCCAGTTGAGAATATAAACATCAATGCCGCAGTACCTGATCTTAGCCGAACAGAGTTAAAAGCTCCTGACAAGTCCAACCAGACAAATGAAACAATTTTTTATTCCCCATTGATGCAAAGCACTCGTTAACGATGTGGCTCAAGGCCGTTGCCGTCCCAAAACCCTTAAAAAAGCCTGACTTTATAATTTAAATAAACACTCAGTTATTTATATAAAACGCATTCAGCTACTCCCAAAGGAACATCTAGAAGACCTATAGGTCTAAGATCGTTTAAAGAGGACAATGTCACAGAGGGCTTTTTAGGAATGGGTCTTACAGAAGCCAGCTTCCAAGCCTTGGGGCAAATACTGGTCAGCAGGGATATATTGATGATCTGAGTGCCGAAACATCGTCAATGCCAGAAGTGTATGATTTTTTTCTTGAGACTAATGATTTAACCTGTTCAAAAGTGCAGGATCTAAATGTGAATTTGCAATCGCGATGACCAAAATGTTGAAATTGTTCAAGATTGCTGGGTTCTACGGGTCCATAATCCGCAGACCCAATAAAGTGAGAGTTGACCTGATTGACACTGAATAGATTACTAGAAAAAGAAAATGCTTTATCGTCAGGTTTGGAAAGTCCACACTTGTGTAGGTGTGAACAAAGTGTCTTGAATGTTTGCTACAATCTTTGAGAGTGTTTTGAATAATAAGTGCGCTTCTCCACCATTAACGCGCGTTTATAAAAATTTCTTGGTTGGCGATAATAGGTACGCTGGCCAAAATTTTTTTGTTTTTAAAGTGTTTGTTTTGTTGTTTTTTTTTATAAAGTATTTAAACGCAGGCCTGAGTTATATATCACGTAACGTCAAATATTAATTTGAACCCTTTTAAATTCAGCTAATCTAATCCTTAATAAGGACAAAAGAACTAAAATTTAAAGTAAGTTACTAACAATTGTGTTTTGCATTTAAATAATACCCATTAAAATTAACTCAGTCAATTTCTAGGCAAACGTGGCATTATTTCAATTCCTGTTCATGACTTCCCGAACTTTGTAAAGTTTACGTTTTAAAACTCGATATTTCATGAGAACAAAGGCAAAACTTAATGAATGATCACGTGTTCTATCTTAAACGAAAATTCATTAAAGCTGAATTTCGGTAACTCATGAGATAATTACAAACCTTTGGCATAGCCAAATGGTTGAATGTATTATACTAAAAAATTAATATTAAACTAAAAAAACTAACGGTATGCATGATATTAAAAATCTATTGCGTCAGATTTCTTACTTTTTTTAGTTTGAAGAAAAGACAATGTACAAGCAATTTTAACGTTTTTATTTTGGAAAATATAACGTTTATTATCACTAGAACGTTTAATATTATTAAATTTATATCCGAGTTTAGAGGTTTTTGTTTCGAAAACAAGCCACTATAAACAAAACCTTTTGCTTGTTAAAAAAATACGATTTACCTACGTCGCAAATTTTCGATTTATTGGTCCGGCGTGCATGAAAAATATAAAATATGGCCAAAAGTAAACGTGTCTTTTTTTTAGTTTTTAAGCGCAATGGTCGAATTAAAGTGCCAACAATGTTACGTGAATATACGTTATGTCCATTATAAAGTTCAGAGTCATAGAAATATACTAATATGGACTAAAATATCTAAAATTCATCACATAGATTAAATCCAAAATATCAGTTATATTTTCAGAAAATTTTAAACATTTTGTGAATTTCTTAATTTTCAGTTATTAGCTTTCATGTCTACTTTTGCTTATTGCTATTAGTATAATTATTTATTTACTACACAGTTATTACAAAAAAAAAGTTAGTACTTATTGGAATACAACACATTCATATTCCATGCGTTTTTCCCATTGCTCCGTTCAACCCTAGCGAAGGCAAGGTCAACCCCTAAAATTTTAAACAAGGGAGGTTGGGTAACACCTCATTTGAACGCTCATTTGATTACCTTCGGTTTGCTATGTTTGGATAAATAGTTTTCGAAATTTGCGTTACAAAAATAAAAAAGAACCAGTTAAAACGATGTATTAAAAAGGATTGTACCGCAAGTTGTTAGTAATAGTCTAAATTTGACATATACCCACCAACCTTTCAATTACATTTACATTTTAGGGGCATTCTTCTGTAGGCACTGGTGGTAAGTTTACTTTACTTAATGAATTGATAGAAATGTTGTCGATGATGCTCTAGAGAAACATAAAGTCTGGTTTCACATTCTTCCCTAACATTTCGAAATACATCTACTGGGAGTAATCTGCATACTGCTGTTATTCGCCCCTTTAAAGTTCATCAAAAAATATCAGGCTTTATCTTCTACACAAGAGATATAAGATTTCCCAAACAAAGAAGTTAAGGGAACTTGAACCTGGTGGTCTTGCAGGCCACTCGATTGGTCCCGTTCTGTCAATCCATTTGTTGAGAAATCCGTCATTGAACCATTGTCGCATTGGAGGTAAATAATGGGTGGTGCTCCATCTTGTTGAAAATGTAGCATATTTTCTTGCAGAACAAAATTACCGACCTTATCATTTTGATTCTCTAGCTCGTTAAATACCAAAGGATCAATCGCCTCTTTAAGCATATGGAGGTATAGTTTACCAGTTAAATTTCCCTGTATAAATAAAGAATCAAACTTTTTTGGATACTATGTATGACCTACGCGAAAAATATTCATCGCTTCAATAGTGAAAATTCTGTCCATTCACATTCCCATTTAATAAAATTATGCACTTATCACTGAAGTAAATATTTGGTAGTAAATTTGGATTGGCGTTAATAAGATTAAAACATTATTTCAGAAAATTCTATTGTTATTTCGAAGTCATCTTCATAAAGTCCGTGTATAAGCCAGCCGATGGCCGAGAGCATAAAGTTTCATGTTTACACTGACGTTGGTCTGGCAGGGCCTGGGCTCGAATCCTAGGTGCGTACACTACTTTTCAAGTCTGCTGCCAATATTAGTGGTAATAAAATCCAACACAGATAAAATGTATCAACTTCATGCGCCACCCCATTCACACTGACTGACGGCGAATGTAGGTAGATAGGGGTTGTTGATGCAGATGCACACTTGTCAGTCGGTAGTTCACTTGATAAAGATCAAAGGCTACACAGTAACCCAAGAGTTGCTCGCTCGACGGTGGGGTGTGGATCGGGGATCGAAAGTAACCGTGGTCCGAAACCCACGTTAAGCTGTAGGTCCCATCCAGATTGGTCACTGACGGAAAGGAGACGTTAAAATAATAAACCAAACCAAAAGTACGTGTATAATTATGCAATTTTCTTGCAGTTTCGTGTGACATTCTCGCCTGACGAGCTACTACACGTAATTTTAGTAGAAATGAATTTGAGCCCAAAAGTTGAACTTCCATAGTGGCTTTAATACAAAACGGTAGAAACTAATCCTATATTGCTAGAGGGTATGAATGTTCGCGAAGTACAGTACAACGTACAACTTCGATTTCTGGAAATAAGATTTTATGTCAGGCACCCAACATCAGCTCGGCCAGAAATAACACAAATCGAGACAATCGGTTTATCATTAATTTATCTCTACCAATGTTCAATTCATCAGTATATTAGAAATATCAATATAAGCGAAAGAATTGTACGAAGAAGGCGAAATGGAGCAAATCTGTTTTACAGAAGACGTGCACCGGGACCGGAGCTTACCAGAGGACGTAGCGCGTCGTATCGCTTGATTTACTAGAAAATATTATCACTCAACCAAAAATAAATGGAGAAATGTTTTGTTTACGGATGAATCCATATGTATTGCCTCGGGTCTCCAGATGGTGACCTCCGAACAATTGATAGCTATTCCGGAAGAAATACGTCGTTTGTTAGGTTAGGTTCAAGAATGCCAAGAAACATGTAGGCTGTCAACAATGTCATGGGGGAAACACACGTAATTAATTGTTACATTTTTATTTTTTATTATGTTTCAATTGTTATTTGTTAATTATATTTTGTTGATTAAATTTGGTAAGCCCAATTATCGTAAACAAAAACGGAACTACCTAATTAACAATAAAGTAAATGTTTTGCACTGCGAAATAATTTCACAGGGTTAAACCAAAAAAATTATTTTTGATTCAATGAAAAAAGTCTCAAATAGTGGAATACTTAATCTGAATCTTGCTAAAAAGATCATTAAAATCGGCTGACTCCATCCGATCGTCGAGTTAAAATCGTTAAATTTGTTTGCCGTTATAAAATAAAGTTTTTTGATAGTTTTTGATTTTTAAACAAGTAGGCCTAAATCACACTTTTGGGAACACTGATAGAGTGTCTAGTTGAAGTATAATCGGGACTGGAAAACCGTAGGAAATGAATGACAGATCGTATGAACAAACTACGAATTAATTATCAAAGGATGATCTTTTATAAAATAATATGCTATTACCTTAGGCAGCGGCAGTTATACAGTGGTGTACGATTGGAGTTAAAAAAAAATCGCTAAATTTAACTAAGTAAACGAAAACACTTGTTTACAATTTCCACTTAATTTATTTTACCAAAGAATACTATACTTGACAATTGTTTCGCCACCACTGTGTCTTCATCAGATGTTAAATCTTAAAAAAAAAATTAAGAATGGAAAATTGTAAACAAGTGTTTTTGTTTACTTAGTTAAAATAGATTTTGAATTCGTACCACAATTTTACTTGTTTATCTCTATGTTGCACAAAATTTGAAATGAATCTAATAAATAGTTTTTTCTTGTTGATTTTTTAAATATATTATTAGGCCGCCATCTTGGAATCGAATCAAAATTTTAACAGTTAATTTCTATATAACACTTGGTTTATGTGCAAAATTTGAAGTAAGTAAATTGGGTAATTAGTTTTTTAGTAATAATTTTTTTAACATCAGGCCATCGCCATTTCGTTACGGCACATTAAAAGTTTACCAAAATGTTACCAGGTCATCCCTATAAGACTTAATTTTTAATCAGAATCTGAAGTCAATTAGATAAGCAGTTTTTTGACTATACCGGGATATAAGACAGACCGACGGAGTTGAGGAACCATGTTTTTTTTGGCATCTATCAAATATCTATCAAACTCTCTTTCAACAATTGCTGATTTTTAAATATTTTAATAGGCCGCCATTATGTTTCGCCACTTTGGAAGTAGCTTTTTAGCTATTCCGCGAACACATCGACAGACGGACAGACAGACCGCCGGAATTGAGAAAACCTGTAGGGACCCTAACACGTGAAGATCTGTAAAAAGCTGAAACGGTGATTTTTTTAAGATTATAATACTTCCCTTTTATGTCGTAATAGCTTAATATTGGTAAATACCCGAAAGCGTTGCCATCCGAGAGTTGTTCTTAAGTAGCATAATAATACAAAAAGCATGCCAGCTGAGTGATAACTTGGTTGTTGGTAGTCATCAACGCTAATTTTTAAGAGCACTTTTGTCCCCTCGAATTAAAGAATGAAAAATTCCTTTTTACGAAAAGACCGTTACAAAATTTTCAATAATACTTAATGGGAAGCGATATTATAATTTCTGAGGAAAATACTAAGCAAGATGGTCGAAGGTGATGACACGTACATAAACAAAACGAGCTTTTCAATGCACTCCCTTATTCCAAGTCTTCTAGGAAAATTGCATACGGACAAAGTAAATAACTTTTTTTACAAAATAGCGATTAAACTTGAAAACCACATAAGTATTATGGAAAGAAATCCAATTACTTGTTTACGTATTTTGAAAACTTTACAAGTAAAAACTAATAATCACACACTGTACCCACAGATTTTTCCTTTCAACTTCATTTTTTAAACATCCAAAATAATAGCTTTAATGTACTTATTGTAAAAATTGCGTTCTTTTATTCACCATACACCTTCTTTAATAAATTAGAAAAATAACAGAAACTTAATAATAAATAAGTAATAAATTGTAGGATTGTAATTGAGCATTTAAAAATAAAATTGTATTAATTACAAATATAAAGACTAATTATTGACACTAGTTTCTAGCTTATTATGAAACATGTTTCCTTGATCTTTAGAAGCGCATATTGCCCAATTTCTCTAGATATTTGGTAGTAACTTTGCTATTATCCGATATTAACACATCAATCGAGAAAAGTTGCTTTTTATCGATCATTAAAATATCAACCCTGTTATGCGGTATTACCCCGTCTTTTACAATTGCTTAATCCAAAGTTTCACAGACTGTTTTTTTAGTTGTTTACGACCATGGCAGGCTTATTATACTTATAATATAGATTCTCTTTTATATGGATAGGACGTGCCCCCCCCCCTAAGAATCTTTGGATATCATTATTATTATTAATATAAGAAATAAGTTTTCTCATATTCTTAGTTAGTACAAAAACAGGCGAGTTTCCAAGTAGCTGGAGTAGTCATGGTTGTACCGATATTCAAAAGTGACCCCAAATAATTTTAGTTATATACCCAAATTTCCATGATCTATCATCATTTATTATCATTAGCAAAAAATAACAATGTTTGAAAAGCAGCATGGCTTTTTTCGAGGCTACTCTTTGGAAATAAATTCATTTATAGCTTTTAAATATTTCCATAAGTGTTTAGATAAGCGAATACAGGTGGAAACCATCTCTACACCGATTGCCACAAGGCTTTTGACAAAATTAGCAATAACATCTTGTTGATCTGCCTGACTGAGATTGGTGTGGGTAGGAAGCATTTTAAGATGGATCGGGTTATTTGTTAAAAACGATCACAAATAGTTTTAATTCAAGGTTTCTCCTCCAGACCAATTACGACTACATCTGGTATATCCCAAAACTCACAGATTCCTATTTTTCATAATGTTTATAAATACAATATAATCTTGTTTTTATCACTTTGAGTTCCTAATATATTGTATGGTATCAAAGTATTTAAGTCTCTTATCAGTCTTACTGATTGTTACGAACTTAAAAATGCTCTAAACCGCCTTGAAAAGTGTTGTGACCAAAATGGGCTATATCGTCTCAAAATATTTCTCAAAAAAAAAGCCCGTCTTTAACTGGGGTCAATAACCTAAATGACTTAGACATTATTTTGACTTCTTTGAGAACTGAAAATGATTTAAAAAGCAACTCAAATGCATTGGGGTGTCATAGGTCCTGAACTAATTTAACTTTTTTTTATTCTATAGGTATCAATTTACATTTTATTCATATTGGTAATTCTTTAAACACATTTATTAAATTGTTCGTTGTAAATACGTATCTATTTAGTATGTATGCTTCAATGAATATCTTTCCCTATCGGTTAATATCTCTGGGTTCGCAATAAATAAATCGATAAGTGATTGCACATCACCTAACGATATATTTTAGTTGTCGTTATGTCGATATTTATCGACCTGTCGATAGATATGTCTGCCTATCGAAAGTGAGGACACTTTCATATGGTGCTTAAATATGCAATCCGTTTATCCATAATTTTCAATGTTCCTACCTATCGATATGGTTAGTTACCTATGGATATCATCGGATACCTATCGGCATTATTACTCACCTTCCTGGACTTATCGATAATTATCAATATATCGATATTTTTTTATTTACCAATTGTTATTCAATATGTCGCTGATCTATCGATATTTTGATAAAACGTCCATCCCTATCTATAACCCCTCGCGGTATTACTCACGTGGATAATATTTGAGAGGTAGTTTCGCGACATTTGCAGATTATAATTATTGGAAAGATAATAACCATCAATATTGTAGATGACCTTTGCGTAGCCTAGATACTGGTTTTTTCTACTTTTTCCCTGCCCTGCATACGTTTAAAATAGTCGATCTACTTTCTGTTACTTTCCTAACAGTTATTATTTTAAGATACCAGCGATAAGCGCACCAATTAATGCACTGTTAAAAAAAGTTAGAATTATTGAAAAAATATATTATACTAATATAATATATTAAACCGTAAGTAAGGTTTGAATTATTTATTTCCTTGACCTTTTAAAAAACCTTTAGAAGTTATGTTAGATTAATTACCTAATTTGTTACAGAGCCAATTAATAAAAAAACAGTAAAAATAAAACAAAAGTAAATGTTTACAAGTTGTTTATTATATTTTATACTTGACACTCCTTGTTTAATCTATATATTTAAAATACTAAGTCAGATTGTTCAGTAAGTCAGCGTGAGAGAGTCGTACTGCACAAATATATATGATTTTCTTTAAATGATCGCCCGGTTACAGAGACCTTTTAACACTATTTTTGGTATGCGCCATCTAATTGAAAAGACAGAACAAGGTCTACTAGGCCAGCTAGTTATGTTTAATCGGATGAGACAAAATATTACTAGAAAGTTGAATGTCGTTACCTAATAATACTAAGATTATAATAATATATATAATTTTTATAATTATTACAAACCTGTACATATTATAAAACGACAAATCGTTATCAATATCAGTCAAGGAGAGAAAATTAGAGTAAATTTAATTATGTTTTTTTGGTTTTGCTCTACTAAAATGGTTAAACGCTTTGATTTAAAAATTGTCATTGTCAAGCTAGCGGAAAAATAGCATATTAACAAGTAGGAGCTAAATCCGAGGCAATGAAAAGTTCGAAAATTATCATATTCCATGTTAAAGAACCCACCACCTATATATTCCGATGTTGCATAGGCGAAAATAAATTATTTCGCGAAAAAGCAAAGGCAGCTCCTGCTATTTCAAATGCGCTACGCAAAATATTTTAGAATATGTATGCTGAAAATCCGCATGTAACTATAAAATCGCTGTATGAACGTTCTTCTCAAGGCTGGCGTGATTTACCCTTTTCATCAAGATCTATTTACACTCCAAATATAGAAAAAAATGCAACTGCCACTTTGATGCAATAATAAGAATAACTAAGCGATGTTATAATAGGAATTTTAAAAATAAAATCTATAGCAAACCTCAAAGGATATATGATCCAAGGCGAATCGGTAATAAAGAGACGAAACATACCGAAAAAATACAAAACTTATGATCAAGGGGTAGAAAAACCTAGACCTAGATGCGTGAAATATTTGTTCAGTTACTATTTAAAAAAATATATTAAGGATGATTAAAATTATATATTTTTTTTATATTTTATTCTGCTTCCCAAACATATAATTATAAAAAACTAATTTATTCATGTATCACATTTAATGTTTATAATAAATTTTTCAATTGTATAAGGACATTATTTACGTTCATTTAAAAATAAATTGGTCGCCATTTTATTCCGCCATTTAAATTCGTACCAAAGTTTTGCCAGTTTATCTTTTTATCACACTTTTGGCTGCACAAAATTCTAAATTAATCTAAAAGCAATTTTTCAGACTGATTTTTTAAATATTTTCTTGGATTCATACCAAAATGTTACCAATTCATTTAATATATATAACACTTGATTATTGTACAAAATTTGAGGTAGTTTGTATAATTAGTTCTTTTAGTTCACCAAGTCGCTATATTGTTCCACCATATTGGATATTTACCAAAATGTTGCTAAGTGAACCCCATATATTTAATCCGCTAGGAAGGAAATCCGATAAGAAGAATAAGAGCTGTAATAGAAAAAATACAAAACACTTTTCGGGAATTTATTGACCGCTTAGGATAATGTCAAACTTTTCAGTTGTAGTTTTTTAATTCTTAATTTTTTATGAATTTTTTAAAACATTTATTAAATTTAACATATAAAGAGTTAAGATAAACATTTACAATTTTGGAGTTACGCTAAGGATAAGACGGGAAATAAATCACGTTAAAAAATATCATTTGATTTGAAATAAAAAGTAAGGTTAGTATCATCACTAAATATGATCCAGATCGGTTGAGTGGTTTTTGAGATATTTGACTGTTTCCAGATATCTGACTTACCTAATCCCAAACCCATTACAAAATTGGAAAATGCGTTTTTGGCAAAATATTTGGAGGAAATGTGAGGTTCAGGACATTTTCAGTAAACAATTTTTTAACTTTTCAGTATTGTTTCTCGTCTGTATTACAAATCCAGATAAGTTGAAATTGATTTTGTGTGGTGCCAATTCAGTCTAGAATTGGCAAAAAGTCAGGTAATGGCTTTTGATTGATGAATTTCGCAGTTGTATTACCTTCTGAATTCTTCTCCAAAACTGCGAAATAAATCTTCTATACACTCTTATTTTAGTTTAATCAGCAGTATCTTCTGTGTAAAAATACAATGAAAAAATTACATTGTAATGTTCTTACAAGGCAGTTAATTAGAAGTTCCCTTCTTACACAATTTCGGTTTGAATAATTTCCAATTTAATTATTTAGCTCAATAAAAAAAAAACATTAATCAAACACAGCTAAACTTAAAACGATATTTTATTTAAATCCACAAAGCAAAATTTTTTTATAATAAAACGTTTAGACCGTTTGGCTATAAAATGGGTTGGTTGTTAGTTTACTTACCTCATGAACGTTTAGCAGATACTAAATCAGAACTAAGATACATGGCACTAAGTAAAAAAAAAACATTTTGCTTAAAACTTCCACTACAGTAATGAAAATAAACTCATCAAATGCAAATGCTTCGCCACCATTCTTTAGATGAACAAAATGTTTTTTTACGTGATTTAGAAAGTGTTTTTATATTTACTTAAATCTGTGTTAACAAAACGTATTTATTATAAACGAATTGATCAAGTCAGTTTGATCGTTAAGTAAACTTAAGTGCGTTTAAGTTTGTTTATTTCTAAAGATTCTAGGAAATCCAATTTTATGCCTTTCTTTTCTGTATGTAGAAATTAAAATTTTTATTAAAATGATTATTACAATTAATTAAATGAAAAGCATATATAATGGTCAATTATCCTTTTGTCGAAACTTCTATCTGTCCGACCTATATCTGTTTTTAGACACTCTTTAGGAGTTTATTTATAGACATTTTAATTAAATTTGTTTTTGATTTATTATTTTTTTATGAATTTGCCTACAGAGTTAATGATCTTAATTGTCTATTTTGCTGCTGGATTTTCCATACTACGTAATATATTTATATTTAGTGAAATAGTCTTTTTAAATTAGGTAAACTGAATAGATAGTTTTTTATAACTTTTTCTCTTTAAAATATTATGAACCATATTTGGACTATAACCATTATTTATTGCATTTTAAATTAAATTCATTTTGAAATTCATGTTTAATTCCCTAATTAAATTTACCTGTAAAGTCATTAATATATCGTTTATACTATGAAAGGCTACTAACTTATGTTATATTGGATAAGTGTAATATATGGCTGTATTACTGTATGATGTTTTGTGAAAAACAGAAAAAAATATACATATAGTTTTCTCTTTGGTTAAATCAAAACAGTTGATTGAACTATTTGTTTCATTTTTTGTAGTGTATTTTATATTGATATGTAAATAATGTATGAATTACCAGGAATATATTTAGTTGTCTTACGGTTTCAGTGAAACCAGTTAAAATGTCTATCTAAGTACCTGGGCCAATAAAGAAATTTGCTAAAAAGAAGGTGATTGTTAATTTGGCTTCTTAGAAAAAAAAAAAAAAAAAAAATATATATATATATATATATATATATATATATATATATATATATATATGTATATACCTTATGTATATGACTGATTATATTTTATAAAAAAAAAGTTATGAAAAATCTATCTGCGCTGTTTACCCCAATTTAAAAGGCCCTTCCATACATGTATTACCTATTATAAGAAATCCAGTATAAAATAAGCAATTTTTTTAAGAAAACTAAATTTGAATGTAGTATATAAAGACAATGTCATAGGCAAATTCATAAAAAATAATAAATCGAAAACAAAATTGAAATAATTATCGATAAATTAACTTGTAAAGATTATCCAAGATATTTCGACAAACGAATAAATGGACTAAAATTATGTAAAATGCAAAAAAAACTATTTTTCAGACACTTCCACTATATCGTTAACAACACGTAACATGTTTCGGTGCACAATAGCTTCTTTGGACGTTACATCTCAAATGAATAAACTTAAAGAGTAAAGGAATGTGTATACCGGATGATGCCTAAAAAAATGTCAATACTTCAGGTACGTATTCAGGACCCAAAAATAAATATAAAAGTCTATATTAATATGTGTTCGCACTGCCTTCGTTCTCGAGATACAGGATGCTGTTTTTATTTAAATTTCTATTTTTTGAAGAAAATCTATGATAATGTAAATATTGGAATGGAAATTTTTATCCAGGTATTTTTTGGTATGACGAATTCGAATCTAATCTTAGTATAACTCGTACTTGTAGGGGGTGCTACCTACATGTCTTTCTACCCTTTTGAACAATCACAACTTTTTGATACAGCCCTGTATTACATTTTTGAAATAAATGATTCCTTTGTCATTGTTACGTCAACAAGATATACTTGTTAAAAGTTGATACGAGCAACCATTTTCGAGGTATTTGGATTTAAAACAATTTCGGGGCATGTTATTCTTTATCGCAGAGTTTTAAAGGTTTGTCTTTTGTCCAAATTTAAACGCATCTTGGCACAAAAGCTTTGAAGTGAAGGGTGAACACATTTTTTTCAGGTGTGTTTACTAAGTTATTTTTAATAAAATTCCACCATTTACTTTTAATCACAAGTTAGCTCGGTGGTGAATAGCTCGAGTTACTCTGTTGATATATTCGGGCCCATTTCTTAGAGTTTATGCTACGTTTGTTATCCGATCCTGTAATGCTTCTCTTGTACTTTAGTGGAATATACCAGTGATTTGAATCACCTCAAGACAATAATCCAAAGGATTAAGGTCTGGCGATCTTATTGGCGATAGATTTCCCAAGTGATTTTCAAGAAAGCCGAAATATTTTTTCCTGTAAGACTGTCTGTTATCTATGCCATCACGCGTGAACTGTACTTCATCAGTGAACAAAACCTATACAACCTTCGATCTTCATTAATCCAATAACAGAATTGCATTCTCAATTCAAATGTTGAATCCGTTGTAAATGAAATGGGTGTAAACAACTAATATGAACATTTTTCCAAGCAGACGATTGTGTAATTTGATAAATATTTGCAACTCGCCTGGGGCTTATGCATATGATCATTTTCGACGGCATTGAGTATAACCTCATCTACTTTAACGTCGGGTCCCGATTCTTTTTCAGATACAATTTTCGTACTAGGAAACATCCCAGATTCTCCAGCAGTAGCAAAGCGAAAACTTGTTGAAAAATTCTTTTATCTGGTAACCTTCTATCTGGAAAACGACGCTAGTACTCTGCGACTGCTTGAATTGAGACCCCATTGCAGAAGCCATAGACGAATATTATATCTACATATTTACGATGCGAGAATTTCGCAGGCATAAAGACGTGCTTAGATGTAATGTTTCTTAAACAATTATTATCAGGTAATAAAAGTTATGAACAGAATTTGACAGTGACAAAATTTGATCTTATTGATAGCTGACATTACTACTGCTAAATAACAGGAAAAACATAGCAACTCCAACTAGCAGTTATTCTGTCAGGCAAGGCACACTTCTACTTTTTTACAATACATGCATACTTTATGTGCATTTGATAAAAAAAAATCACATAAATCCAAATATCTCGAAGACGGTTGCTGGTATTAACTTTTAAAAAGTTACCTTTTTGACGTAAAAATGACAAGGGAATCATCTATTTTACTCAAAAATGTAATAAAGGGTTATACCAAAAAGTTGTGATTGTTCGAAGGAGTAGAAAGACATGTAGATAGCGCCGTCTACAAGTAAGAACTATACTAAGATTAGATTCGAATTCTTTATACCAAAACGCCCCCGAATAAAAATTTTCACTTCAATATTTACATTATCATAGATTTTATTTAAAAAATGGAAAAATTTAATAAAAACTTTAGCACCCTGTATCTCGAGAACTAAGACCTTGCGGACACACATTTATATAGACTTTTATGTTTACTTTTGGGTCCTGAATATGTACCTGAAGTATTGACATTTTCTCATGAATCACCCTAGGTGTAGAACATAGGTTCGGAAATTTTAAAAATATAAAAGTCTACCAACTTTTAACTACTAGCCATACATTTAAACTACCTAAAATTATTAAAATATATTTAACAGAGGTGAATTATTAAGTTCTACCTGATCGTTTAACCAACAATTTAAACGTTTGAGCATATTTATTTCTAGAGACTCTAGTATATTCAATTTATGACCCTTATTTTCTTTGTGTAACATTTTAAACTTTGTATCAGAGGTATGACCGGTCTCAATTAAGTGGTTTGCATAATTGGATTCAGTTTTTCCCTTGATGAAACATTTATAGTTCTCGTCTATTCTTTTACCAAAATATCTGCCTGTTTGACCTATACAGGGTGACAATTTAAAAACTTGAAATGGCCATATCTTAGGAAGGAAAAACTTAATCAAAAATGGCTCAAAACACTTTCTATAACATGAAGAGGGAACAAATAAAAGCGTATTATTCGACCCTTATCTGTGACCCCTTGGGCAGGGTGAGATACTCCCCTAAAATCTTAAATAGAAAGGGGGGTCGAGTGATACATCATCTTAAAGCTCTTGATGCTTTCCAATGGTACCATAGAAGCTGTTTTTCGTGAAATTCTTCTGTGTTTATTAAAGGAAACAATAAATTAAAACACAATTATGAAATTTTTTATAATTATTTAATTAAATGTTCAAAATGGTTCCCGTTGTTTTGAATAATAAAGCCTTTGTTCAAATTCTTCGCGTACATTTGCAAATGTTTCTCTGGATATAGCACGGCATTCCTGAACTATCCTGTCCTTGAGTTGCTCTAGTCACTCAGGTTGCGTTTTAAACACCACAGATTTAATGTGACCCCACAAAAAGAAGTCAAGAGGTGTTAGGTCCGGGGATCTAGGTGGTCATTCAACAGGACCTCTTCTTCCAATCCACTGGTTGGGATAATATCCAACCATTGCCTGACGGGAACTACATAATGAGGAGGTGCCCCATCCTGTTGAAAATGTAGTAAGCGTTCTTCTAATGCTAAATTTCCTTGTATGTCTTGTATGACCTCGGTAGCATTTCAACATACATGTCGCCATTTAAATTCCTTTCTATAAGTATTGGGCCGATAATAACGTCTCCCAATATACCAGCCCAAACATTAATTTTCTGGGGGTACTGGGTATGCCCTTCTCTAAATACTTGTGGGTTCTCGTCATTCCAGTAACGACAGTTTTGCTTATTAACATGTCCATTCAAATAAAAGGTACATTCATCACTGAAACAAATATTTTTAACTAGTCGAGGTTCTGCCGTAATTCTATCTGTCATTATTTCACAAAACTGGATTCTTCTATCCGGGTCGTCGTCACCAAGTTCTTGCACTATGCGCAGTTTATAGGGATGAAACTTATGAAATTTAAGTACCTTTCTTATTGTTTCACGAGATAAGCCAATTGCTACAGCTGCTTGACGAGTTGATAAAGTTGAATTAATTGCAAACTGCCCCAGAACTTCAATTTGCGATGCTTCGTCAACCAGTCTCGTTTGATTTCTCTTTTTATTCGCTATAGAGCCAGTTTCTTCAAATTTGGCTACTAGTTGGCGAACATACTCAGGACTTACATTTTGACCTGGATGCCTTTCATTAAATCTTTCGGCTGTCCTTAAGAAACATTGATCCTGAGACCCATAAATGAAAATCATTTCTACATGTTCAGCTGTGTTGTACACCATTATTTAAGATAAGTGCTGCTTTTCGTTTAAACTGAACCAAAAGTCAACTGTTAAAATATCAATACTAATAGTACAAGTTACTTTTAAAGTAAATATTGTGATAATAAAATGCGAATATTCATAAACAAATAAAATACCAGGCTTAAAATGTTTACAATTCTTAAGAGATATGCCAGGATATCGGTACCAATCATTTTGAACATTTACTTAAATAAAAATAAAAATGTTCAAAACTGTGTTTTTATTTATTGTTTCCTTTAATAAATACAGAAGAATTTCACGAAAAGTTGCTTTCTATGGTATCATTGAAAAGCATTTGTCAAGGGCTTTAAGATGATGTATCACTGGACCCACCTTTTTATTTAAGATTTTAGGGGTGTATCTCACCCTGCCCAAGGGGTTACAGATAAGGGTCGAATAATACGCTTTTATTTGTTCCCTCTTCATTTTATAGAAAGTGTTTTGAGCGTTTTTTGATTAAGTTTTTTCTTCCTAAGATATGGCCATTTCAAGTTTTTAAATTGTCACCCCGTATACGTTTTATCAAAGTGTCCACAATTTAGTTGGTATATACCTGATTGTTCACGTTTCTTAGTTCTTGTTTTATTATTGTTAATGTACGTATATAAAGAATTGTTGGTTTTATTTGCTATTCGAATATCTAAACCGTTTAGAAATTTACCTATTTTAGAGCTAGAATTACCTCTATATGATATAACTTAGTATGCAGTTGTATTTTCATTGAAATTAGGGTAAGTCATATTTATAGTTTTATTATATAACTTTATTCTCTAATATCTAAAAATAATAAGAACATGAAACTAAATTCAAAACAACTTTCTGACCACAAATTTGACTTATTTTTAAAAAAAGGTGACAAAGGCAACACTGTAGTTGCTACTGATAGGGTAGATTACATTAACAAAACTTTACATTTTCTTAACCTAGACAAATATCAGATTTTAAAACATAATCTTACAGATCTTTTTTAACAAAAAATTAAAACTTATATTAAAAATTGCAAGAGTTTGTTTGATTCTAAAGACCTCAGTAAATATTCAATTATAAACACACAACCACCAAAATTATATTCTTTAATGAAAATTCATAAACTGGAATTTTCTATGAGACCTGTAGTGTCTTTCTTTTCAGCACCATCCTTTAAAATATCTAGAAAACTTTTAAACATTATTCAAACATATACAGAGTTATCAGAAAAAATATTAAATTAAATAAAAAATAATAAAAATATTAATTTACCAAATAGCGCGAAACTAATCGCGTTTGACGTCACTAATCTATTTCCTAGTGTTCCCGCTAAAGATACCATCAAACTAGTAGAAAAACTTTTAAATAAAAAATCAGTTAATTGTGTTAAAAAACAAGAAATATTACGCTTACTTACCGAATGTTTAGAACAAAACTACTTAATGATAAACTTTATACTAGTACAGAAGGTTTAATGATGGGAAATATTTTTGGACACTCTAGAAAACCAAATCGACAAGCAACCTTTTTTTATACATTTTATATACTGGCATAGATATATTGATGATGTTTTAGCATGTTTTACAGGAATTGAACGGCAATTAAATATTTTTCTCTAATATATTAATAACCTTCATCCTAATATAACATATACAGTTGAACTATAATGAACAATAGTATACATTTCCTAGATTTAACCATCAAAAGATTAAATAATACACATTATTTTTCTGTTTATCATAAACCTTCACATACGGATACTAGCATACTCAACTCCTAATGACATCGAATTCAACATAATTTAGTCGCTTTTCAGAGTACGGTTCACAAACTAATCTCCCTACCGCTGCTATGTAGCGAAACATGTCACGTGTTGTTAACAAATATAGTAGAAGTGGTTTGTGAAAAATAGTTTTGTTTTACATTTCACATAATTTTGTTATGTATTTCCACCGAGAATCGGCTGACAATCATATTGAATAAATGCTTCGTCAAGGGGGATGACAGATCTAATAAACTGACAGATAAAAACTTCAAAGTTTTATATACAGAAAAAAAAGACATAAAGTTAAATTTACTAGAATCTTTAGTAAGTCTATTACTTAATAATTAAAATGACCTGAACGATTACTCGACTAAAAAAAACGTTTTATCCTTCATTCTAATTGTTATCATTGGAAGAAGCTGTTGTGTGAAATATGTCATGAATTTATTTTGTTTAATATAATGAGTTTTAAGTAAAAATTGTTATTTTTTTACTTAGTGCCATATACCTTATTTATGAATTTCTACTAAGTATCGGCCGAATCAATCCAGTTTGCGAAAACAGAACCTAAATGCAAATTTTACAGTAATATGAAAAATAAAAGTAATGGTTTTCTATGAAAGCATGACAATAGCAAATATTTTAATACTTACAGTTAACTATACATGTTCAACAGGCGCACTCTGTATATCTCCAGATGGAACTACAACATAGCACTGTAAGGGTTTACTAGGCAGGTAAGCTGGTTCATCACTGTCCACCCTTCGGCCAGGCAAATAGTACACTAAACAGGTTACGCCAATCAGAAAAAGAAAGAACACGAACACAATATCGAACATAATGAGAGAGTTCCAGGTTAACAAACGCATTACAAACTTTGATTAGTTTTTGGATAGATTAACGGTGGCATCACTGATTTCCCATAGAGTTAGTTTGTCAGTGAACTACATTCAAACCGCTTAATATTGATAAAGTTTACTGAGGTATTTAGAGCTATTATCCTTTGCCCTAAAATTTCAATTTTATAATTTTCGATTCTACAGGGTGATTCAGAAATAAGTACCGAAAATGTTCAGGTATGTAAACTTTTACGAAATATTAAAAAAGTTTTATATAATTTGTCTCTAAGCCTCACCGTTTAGAACATAAAGGGCATTAAACATGTGTGATAAAAAGGATATTTTTATTATGTAATATCTGTTCGGAGCGAGATATCAATTTCAATTTTGGAACATGTTATCACTACATAAAGCCACATTAACTTAACAAACGAAAACCATATAACTCACTTCAGAGGTGTAGAACAGGGGTATATACCCTGCATTTATGGTCATATTTTTTTAACACTCGGTATTTTGCCTATTTTTGTTAAACATATTTATAGCTTGGCTCCTTCACTAAAAATTATTACTCTTAGAATTTTTTGATACGAGCTATCATTTCGGAGTTTTATTCGAGATAATGCGTCAAAACCTTTTATAGGCCAAGCAATAGAGCAGAAGTTTATTAATTTTGTGACAAAAATACTACCTAAGAACCAAGTGTGCGTTCACTTAAAAAACATTCTGCTGGTTCATGCTCATATTTTTTCTACTCGTACTTTTGCTAAACAATTTAGTGCAAGTTTTTTTTTTCGTTTTTTGCCTATAAAATGAAAACGATTTAAGCAATAGCAATGCTATACAGAGGTCACCTCTTTACATTAGTATGTAAAGAATTGAAATAGGAACAAAATGAACTATTAAACAAGTTGATAGGATGGTTAGTTTCGAAAAAATCCGGAAAAAAACGGTAAATTCACCAATTTTTCAGAAACTTATAAGTCGGACATTTTTTAAGTTGTAGCGTAGATCTTCCAGAAGATGGTAGTTAGTGACATTAACTTTATGCAAGCACTAACTTCCAGCGGTTCTCGATGCGACAAGGATTGGACCATTTCAATTTTACAAGGAAATTTCGAAAACTTACTTATCGTACTTCCGAGCGTATATTCACATTTTGCGTTAAGATGTTGCAAAATCAGTAAAAAATGCGTACAAACATGACATATATTCACTCGTGTCTAATCACTTTATCTTTTCTCAAATCAACGGTATCTAAGGTATCTATGATTTGACAAAGTGACTGGATACGAGTGAAGATACGTAATGTTTCTAAGCATTTTTTACTAGTCTTGCAACATCTTAACGCCAAATGACAATATACGTTTGGAAGTACGATAAGTGAGTTTTCGAGTATTTCTTGTAAAATTGAAATAGGCCAATCCGTATTGCATCGAGAATGGCTGGAAGTTAGCGCAATAAAAAAATTCAAATTGCAATAACTTAAAAATGAATTATCCGATAACGTCTGTCTTGTGCTTGCATAAAACTCAGGTCAATGACTACCATTTCCCGGAAGATCTACGCTGCAACTTAAAAAATGTCCGACTTATAAGCATTGTTTACTAGTTTTGTAACATTTTAACCCAAGATTAAAATATATATTTAGAAGCACGATAACTGAGTTTTCAAAATTTTCTTATAAATTCAAAATCGGCCAATTACAATAATTGCTTAAATTGTTTTTATTTTATAAGCAAGAAGACGAAAACAAACGTCATTTTTTGCACCAAATTGTTAATTCCGAATTAATAAATAATAGTTAAGAGTAGCAAAAACATCAGCATGAACCAGCAGAATGTATTTTAATTGATGTCAGAGTTGGTTTTCAGGTAGTATTTTTATCACAA
Source organism: Kuschelorhynchus macadamiae (assembly GCA_030620095.1). NCBI lineage: Eukaryota > Metazoa > Arthropoda > Insecta > Coleoptera > Curculionidae > Kuschelorhynchus > Kuschelorhynchus macadamiae. The sequence continues at coordinate 587,722 of JAUTXW010000285.1, forward strand.
AATCAATAAATTTCTGCTCTATGGCTTGGCCCATAAAGGGTTTTGACACATTAACTCGACTAAAGCTCCGAAATGATAGCTCGTATGAAAAAATTCTAAGAGCGATAATTTTTAGTAAGGAAGCCAGGCAATAAATATTTTTAATAAAAATAGGTAATATACCAAGTGGTAAAAGAATATTATCATAAAGGCAGAGCATATACCCCTGTTCTACGCCTCTAAAGTAACCCATATGGTTGTCCTTTGTAGGGTTAATGAGTCTTTATGTAGTAATAATATGTTCCAAAATTGAAATTGATATTTCGCTCCTAATGGATATTACATAATAAAATGACCTTTTTATCAGACATGTTTAATGCGCTGTATATTCTAAACGGTGAGGCTTAGAGAAAAATTATATATTTTTTTTCCATCTAGTCAAGATTTACGTGCCTGTACATTTTCGGTACTTATTTCTAAATCACCCTGCATATTAAATTTTTTGTAGCTAACGATGTATATTTAAATAAAATTTCTTATTCAGAATAATACGTTATCGTGAAAGACTAGAGAAAGAAAAAAATAAATCAAAATATTGACTATAAAAGTTATACCGTTTTAGCCTAAATTCATATAAGATAGATATCCATTTCTAGATAGACAAGGTTCTTATAGCAAAATCTGTAGGAATAAAAATATACTTATTATATTTTTATTTCTTCCGATTATGTATCAAATTGTGTTTGCTTTCAACTTACTAGTACTTGGATGTGTAAATAGTTGTAATATATTTTTTTGCTTTAAGACTGCCTGTAAAGTGGCAGTTCGATGGATCGATGTAAATCAAATTACTTTTAAATATTTTTATAAAAAAATAACTGAACTTTATCTGTGAAGACTAACATTTCTTTTTCATAAAATTAAAATACCAGGAATGTCTTTAGTTTCAAATGGAGACTAACTAATCAGCTTTACTAATGTTGACTTATTAACTTGAATGTTTAGTCAAGCTCTTGTATTTATTACTTCAATTAAAAAAAATCGATACAATTTCCTTTACCCAGAACTTCCCTTGTTATGAATTTTTCATTTTATTGAAGCTAGTGTAACCCAATTTAGTTCGGTACGTAGTCATTTAGTGACAAATATTCTGCCCATTCAAAAATTTATCTTTGGCACCGTTTGTTTCCAATATAGGATTCCTACCAGTATTTTACCAGTTTCTATCTATGCCATACTTGAATTTTGATATAATTTAAAGTAAACTGAGTAAGTAGTTTTTACCGCTTATCCCTATGTCACGCTTAAACCTTCTGCAAAATTTAAAGACACTTGAATTAGAAGGGTTTTTTACGTTGATTTTTAAAACAATTCATTTTCCGCCACTTTATTTTTCCATTTTGAATTCCTGCCACAACTTTACAAGTTTATCTCGATATCACACTTGTACACAATTTGAAACTGTTCTAATAAATAGTTTTTAAGTTGATTTTTTAACTATTTATTAGGTCATTCATACCAAACAGTTCATATTCATATAATACTTGATTTTTGTAAAACATTTCAAATAAATTGCCTAATTAGTTATTTAGTAATAATATTTTTAACGTTTCACTACGCCCCCATCGTAAAGTCCATCGGATAAGTAGATATGTAGCAAACTGAGAGACCAGTAAATAGACAGGCCGAGGGAATTGATAAAATATGTATTTGTTCGCATCTAGGTCACTAAAACGTGAAAATACGTAAAACTTGTTGACTTTTTCACAATTATAAACATTTTGTTTCGCCGCCAATTTGTTCTGCAATCTTGAATTCATACCACAATTTTATCGATTCATTTCTATACCACAAATAATTATTGCACAAAATGTGAAATTAATTCATAAAGTAGTTTTTCAGGTCGAATTTATAAATCCTTTATTAAATAGCCATTTTGTTTCTCGTCATCTTGGATTAATTCCATAAATTTTTGACAATTTTTGATGTTTATGCAACAAAATTTGAGGTAAATTAGATAAATAGTTTTTTAGTAACAATTTTTTTAACATTTCACTAGGCTGCCATTTTATTTTACCACATAGGACAATTATCAGTCTTACCAGGTCATCTTTATATGAACCTTGATTTTTGACCAAAATTTGAGGGCAACCGGATCAATAATTTTTAGCTATGCCGCGAACAAACAGACCGACGGAACTGATAAATTATACAGGGTTATTCACGCAACCCGTTCATTAAAAGTTTTTGATGATGCCATTTAGATACAAATTTCAAATTTTGGGATTAAGGTAAGGTCAAAAGGTACTTCTTTTTTGAAATATTTTCAACTTCCTGTCACTTCCGGTTTAACCGGAAGTTGGTATCAACTTGCTTATTTTAAATGGAACATCCTGTATTTTATGATATTTTTGTATTCTACGGAAAATTTTAATGCTATTTTATGTAGCATGTCCTATACCTAGGTTCAAGCGTTCTTAAGATACTTGACCTTGAACCAAAAATGAGCCTTGGGGGTACCAAATTTTAAAATCTCATATTTTTGTAAGTTTTGAGGATATAATCTTCATATTTTGCAGATGATCGGTAAATAATCTTAGTTTTCTATTTTTTTTATTGAATTTGTCTATTTTTATACAGGGTGTCCTAAATTCAGCGGCAAACATTCACATTTTCAAAGCCGCTAAAGTCCGTTTTTTCAAATGGGACACCCTATAACTTTATGCACTATCAAATGTAAAATTTCATTTTATATCGAACTGTATTAAGGTTCCCTATGCCTATTCGTAACCATTTTCGAAATAATTGGGTACCCTTAATCCCAAAATTTGAAATTTTTATCTAAATGGCATCATCAAAAACTTTTAATGAACGGGTTGCGTGAATAACCCTGTATATTTTTTGGCATCTAAGGACGCTAAAACGTGAAGATATTTTATATCTGGTGATTTTTTTCGCGAATAAGACAATTTATTTGGCTGCCATTTTATTCTGCCATCGTGAATGTTTACCACAATTTTACTAGTTCATCTCTATACCATAGTTCATTATTATACAAAATTTGAAATCAATCCATTAAGTAGTTTTTCAGGCTGAGTTTTAAAATATTTTATTACTTCTCTATTTTGAATTCGCACCAAAAATTTACCAGTTGATTTTCTCATAATACTTGATTTTTGTGCAAAATTTTAAGTCGACCTGATTAGAAGTATTTTAGCTATGCCGCAAACAGACAAACTGACAGAAAAACAGGCAGACAGACATACCGACGAAATTGAGAAAACATGTTTTTTGGCATCTGGGGACCCTGAAACGTAAGGATATGAAAAAATCTTAGAGGGAGTTTTTTGTTACGATTACAATTACGAGGGAAGTAAAAACATATAAGAAAACCAAGGAGAGAATCAAACCTTTAAATTTCATACGCACAATTCCAGCTAAGCCTATGCGGTGCAGTTGGAAAATTTCTTTCGATTTTATGTAAATATGTCACAAACAAACAAATGCTCGTCGGCAATATTGTAAATTCTAGACTTCAGACCTTTCTCACCCTGAATGTATATTGCCAAACCTGAGGTAAAGATGTTTGCTGTTTTTCAGCCTATTTAACAGACATATTTTACGTTAGTGATCTATAAAAATCTAGGTCATACATAAGAAATTAAAACACAGACGCTAAAATGTTCTAAATATGGGTAGGAATATAGAATCAAATTATCGTTCCCTTTATTTACAATACATCTTAATCCAAAAATACTCCAACATAACTAAATGAATTTGCATTTTTTGTCGGAGGAACCTCTAGAAGTAATAGGACAGTTATGGTAACAGCATGATGAGGAACCTCAAGAGTACTGAAAAGATGTAACAGAATTGTTGTAAAGAAATATTTCGAAGTAAATAAAATGGAAGTCAAAGATTTGTTACCTGACCACCGAGAAGTTCAGACTTTAACACTTTTTGGAGGATTTCTTCAATACCGTTTGTATTGTTAAGTTTTATATAAAATTAGATAGTTAATTCAAATATTTAAAAATATATAATGCCCACTCTAAGTAAGAATTATACTACGGTCCTGTGCCAATTGCATTTATCTGAAGTTGAAAATTCAAACGGAACGAAGTGAGTGGCCAATAGATAGAAATATGCCAACATTGCTTAACCTGAAGTGGCTGGCATATCTATAGCTGAAACAGAGATTCTCCGTCGAGGCAAATGGGACAAAATGTACATATTAAGTAGACAATTAGTAACAATTAGTAATAGCCTTGAAGAGCTACAAAACAACCCCCAGAGTCCGTAGGGAAATGTCATGGAGTACTCGTAGAGACCTCCCAAAAATACGGTTTGTGTTTAACGGGTTAAGGGACATTCTTAGAGCAGAAGCAGCAAGGATGACATGGCGGTCTACCAAAATATTTTTTATTTTTTATTAATAATAGCATTTCTAACTCGGCACACTTCTCTTTGTGAAGCAGTGTATATTTTTTATTCGAAATTCATATTAGTGAACCTATTTATAAAGGTCAGTAAGCCACACATTAATATGAATAACAATATAAATACGTGACTCCAAAATATGAGCCAAAAAGCAATAAATTAATAAGATGTGCTACACTAAAATATTTTACCTATTGCATCTCTACAGCTCTAGACGTCACAGACAAAATGCGCATGTTTTAAAATGCTTAGAGGAAAGAAATCCGACCTTATCTTCTTGCGTATGGTTTTAAATATACTTAATTTATGTATGCGATTAGTTGATCTTGTGTACTTGTTTTTTGTTGTAATATAAAAAAGTGCGGGAAATAGAAGAGACATGGGTCAAATTTACTTTGCCACATAGAATTATAACATTACTAAACATTAACGAAAAAAAGCAACAAAATCGCCAGATTTCAAAAAATGTTTTAATTTATTGATACTTAAACAACTCGTTTTAACACAATAAGTTTTTTATCAATAACTAAAAAAGATCGAAAGTTTTGTAAAAATACGTAAATTAAATCGAGAAAAATTATGTGGCAAGAGGATTGAATAGAACAAGAAGCACATATTACTCGAATGGATGAATTTTTCTAATGTTTTGTGAGAAATTACGTTCATAAGATCCTTGCATAAACTTGACGTAATTGTCAATAAAGTTTAATTAAAAATTCATTCACTTTATATCTTTATATTTTTCATTGTTTGTGCTTTTTTAGAATGTATCTATTTCCCGAATACTAAAATAGAGGTAAGGGTAAAAATTTATAATTTACAATCTATATTTACTTGTTCTCTTTTTGTAGATCATGCTTTTTCCATTTGAATTCAAAGGCAAACTATCCATGTTTATCAGAAACAATTATTTTTACCAAATTGGCAGTTTTAGTGTCAATTTACGTTTTTAATTTAGAGAACAGTTAAATTTCCTGAAATTACATTGACTGACATAAATAACCGCAGGAAAATAGGAATTCGATATTTTCGATGTTGATTAGCCACATGCAAATTGAATGAATTTTAACTGGATCTCATTTTTACTGACTTTTGTGTTTATAGAAATTTAGAAAATATTTGTTCGAGTCAAAAATATTTTTCAATATTGGGGTTTGCTAAAATAAGTTAGGTACAAGTGCAGATCTTCCTTTTAATTTCTTTTTGATTAATGATGTAATTTAACTTGAAAATTTAAAAATATGAGTTTTGTTCTTTTTTACGTGGAACCCGAATATCAAACAAAAAGTTTAAAAAGTAATGTGACGAAAAACCTATTTTCGAATAATTTGTCGCCTCTGTATTCTTTAGCTTGATTTGATCCTTGGCGTTGTAGGTAGAATTTTTACATGATGTTGACCTTTCTCTTATGGTTACACAAATTACACATCAAACAACATTTTATATCTAACTCCACACTCCATCTTTTTTTTAGTCTATTAGATTTCTATTTTGTGAATAAAAAAATACATACAAATGTGTTTTTTTAATCTTCAGAATCTTTAGGTTTAAATATTACATATTAACTAATACATTACATTATTACACGATAACATATGAAAGGTATTGCAATAGGTATACATACATTTTAGTACACAATAAAGGCAAGAAATAAGAATCTTTAGTTTTAAACCCTGCTAAGAAAAAAATGTTTTAAATGATAACCATTATAATCGACAACCTTTTAGGCATCTAAAGTCTACTAAAATGTGCAGTTAGGCGGTGGTATTTTTTTAAGTTTGCTGTCAAAAACCTAATCAAAGATAAGTTTGATATTTGTTTTTTAAGTTAATTATTAAGACATACGTCAACAAAATCGACTCTTGTAAAGCATCCTGTATCTGCGAAGCAAATGCTTGAAAGGAAATAATTAATGATTAAGCCTAAATCAAAACGAGAAAAATTTGAATGAGGGCAGAAAGACTCACATAAATTAGTTAAATGATCCAGTCCGAATGGTTCAAGAATAATCAGTAGTGTCCATCAAAGAGCAGCAAGATTAAAAAATGGCAATGATTTTTAAAAAGCCATTCCACGCCTAATTATTCAGGAAGTACAAGAAATGACATAACACTTTCTGAAGGTAGTGCAACAGACGAGCATTTCTAGGATGAAACATGTTATGCAGCTGTTCTTTTTTACCATAACCTCTCTGAAACAAAAGATTTATATCGGAAAGTCTGATTGTGATGGTATGAAAGACGAATGATAAATAAAATTATTCTTGATAAAACGAAGTTCGTCGAGTCCTCGCCATAAGGCGTCATCCACCGTTACTACTATTACATACGAAAAAAATATTTATATTGGATACAGACTCAACATGTCAATGTATCTTTTCATTCCCTTTTTTGTTTCGATTTTTTCTAGACAGAAACAAAAATAATACCCCTTGTTTTTTTTTTCGCTCAGCTAACGGCAGCTTTTCATCTGGAGAGCACTATAGGTTCGGGGGTAAATGAAAAATAATTTTATTAAATTAACTTTGATGTTAGATATTAGAATTTAATTATTAAATTTTGGTGTGTTCTTTAAAATCAAAAGTAAATCTTAAAAAAATACATTACATAATCCAAGTACACTACTAGAAGGGCGCTACGCTGTTTTTTTTATATATTTATTAAAGGAAAACTGCGAAACCAAAATAAATAAACTTTAGCCTAAGCTAGTTCCTATAGCAAAAAAAAACTGAAATAAAAATTAGGTGAGTGTAGGCAGGATAAATAAAAATATGAGGTAAATTTTCTATACTTACGACACCATATATTATATAGCAAATGTACAATTTAAATAAGATAATTCAAAATAGGTAAAAAAAACAGAAATTTAATATGCCAATATTTTCATAAAGAAAATTAAATAAGCCCTATAGTCGACTATAGTTCACATAACTCATCAATAATTTTAACACGTTTAATTATTGTTACATAAATGAAAGTTAGAAAGAAATATTTAATTAACTTGTTCACTTTTAAATAGCATAAATCGTTTAAACGGTAAATCAAATGTAAAAATGTATAATATTAAATAATGCTTGTAGTAAAAAAATTAATAAAAATGGATAATTAATAAAAAAAATATTATCTGGCCTTTATAAATCCTTTCAGGGATGTCAGGACTTCAAGGGCTGCATCAAAACATCAAAAGAGGATCACTTCAAAATCACAGGAACAGTTACAGTGTCTGAAACTAACAGCATTCGAACAGAACTTGATCAAATAAAGAAGTCTAGGCGGGACAACAGATTACGTTTCTTTTAAGACCATAATTCATAACTCATGGTACGGTACGGTATGCCAAAACTTAGAAGTCGACTCCCATGTGGATTCTAAAAGGAGAGGGAAAACCATTGATGAATACTCCAAAAAAAACGAAAACTGGGAAATACATTACATTTTTCAAAACGAAGAAAAAGGTATGTGAAACTATTATAAGCGGCTTACCTTAACTAAATCCCAAAGTTACTATACAAAAAAAACTCCAAAACGTTTGATTCCGTCATGGCCAAAGATTGCTGGATAAAAATCCAGGTTTTCTCCAAAACACAAACTTTACTTTGGCTCTCAGATAAAGCAGATAGTTAATCCATGCGAAGAAACAAAATTTCAAATCACCACTACTGGGTATATTCCGGATGATTCCCGATTTTTCTTCGGAGCAACACATGGAGGTGTTGTAAGTACCTCGACTACCAACCGGAATGACGATACCAAGGGATGAAGACCGTTGGCCAACCAAGAAGGTCGAGCACGGAAATAGTTAGTAAAGTGACTCGTGAAAGGAAGCGGCAAATTCAAATTCACCATGAAACTTAAGAAAAATCATTAAATCGATTCGGCAACACTGCAACTGGAAACCGAAAGTAGAAACGCAAGTCGACGTCGACGCCGTGAATCCATGACTAGAGAGTACCAAAAGGATATGTTCATATTAAATATAAAATTCCTTTACCTGCTTTGAATATTGAAATGATTGGCAAATATTGTGATTTTATCTGGATGGCAACGTAAAAATTAATATGAAGTAAATTACTTGTTTTGATTTATGTACAAATTATAAAAAAACTACATTTCCACCCTAAAATTAAATATTACGTTATAAATCCCACTTATAGACAACCCAAATTACTATATATATCGGCGTGAATTAAACTGTTCACCAAATGAAACAATTTAGCTCATGAAAAATATAATGCTACAACTTAATTGCACAAAAAAAAATATTATATTTTTTAATTTTAATAATTTTTAATACGAATCCAACATGGCTGGATAAAATGGCAGTTAATAAAATATTTAAAAATTCAGTCTGAAAAAAGTACTTAATGGACTTATTTCAAATTTGTGTCATAACTAATTGTGGTATAGAGATCAACTTTTAGTAGTACTTGTGGTACTAATTCAAGATGGCGGAACAAAATGACAGGCAAATAAAATATTTTGAAATCGTAAAAAAATCACGTTTTACGGATTTTTAGGTTTTAGCGCCCCTAGATGCCAAAAAATATTTTTGTCAATTCCATCGGTCCGTCTGGCTGTCTGTCAGTTTGCAGCGTGTCTTAAAAACTACTCATCAGATTAACTTCAAATTTTAAAATTAAAAGTCATAGGGGGACGACCTGGTAATATTTTGGTAAAAATTCAATGTGCCGGAACAAGATGGCGGTTAATGAAAATTTAAACAAATTATTACTAAAAAAAACTAATTATCCAATTTCTTCAAATTTTGCACAAAAACCAAGTGTTATATAAAGAAATGAACTGGTAACATTTTGGTATGAATATAAGATAACAAAACAAAATGGCAGCCTAATAGAAAATCGGCCTGAAAAAACTACTTAAACAGAGATAAACTTATAAAGTTGTGGTACGAATCCAAGATGGCGGAACAAGACGACGGCCAAATATTTTTTAAATCAACGTAAGAAATTGATTTTAAGTTTTGCAAAAAAATTAAATGTTATATAGGGATAAATTGGTACGAATTTAACATAACATAACAGAATCGCGATGTGTGTTAATGTAAAAACTACATATTAAATTTATTTTAAATTATGTCCAAAAATCAAATGTGGCATAGGTAGAAACTGATAAAATACTGGAGGGAATTCAGTGATGGAAAAAAATGGGCCCCAGTAAACATATTTGTATATATGTGTTACAAAATGTCTATGTACTGAACTAAATTGGGCCACACTTCACTATTGCTAATAAAAGGAGATTCACAACAAGGAAAGTTCCGGGTAAAGGAAATTTACCGATTTGTTACATTTGAGATTCCAGGATGTTAAGGCATGTACCATACGACTAATACTGTTAAGGTGTTTAACGTCAGTCTTCTTTAAAGGTAATTGTAATTCAGAGATATTGACCGTATCAGATAAGAACAACGTTTAGACTTTGGTAACACGAGGACCTTTACCTATCTTTTTAGCCCTAGATCAAAACATTTTTATTTACGAAACAGTATAAACCCTTGAAGCTAAAAGTTCCATGGAAAAAAAGAGGGCCTAAAGTTATTCCGATTACTAAATTCCTCGTCGTTATTTTATATTGAAAAACAGTACCAGGCAATTTGTTTCAAAATACCCATATTATATCAAATAAATTATTTACTGGTCTCATATAAAGGGCTACATAGGCTAGATGCCCTAGATATGGCATCTACAAAGGGGAAATTTAATTTAAAACAGGATATTTAGGTAAATTGCGTTTACTGTAAACAAACAGGTTTCCATGGGTTAATAATAGAATTAAATTCCCTAAGCCTATGATAATATAAGGGATTAAATTAAAGGTTATAATAATAAATAAATAAATATTAATATTAAAATAAATTACTTATTATCTATTGTACTCATTCTTACTTGTAATGGTCATTAAATTAGGATGATTTTAATATGATTACATACATAGTAGTTACAAAATTGGTTGTTCAGTTAGGAATTTTAGACATTCGGGTACAGGAATATCCTGATTTATTTTTCTAACACTATTCGAAACAATATGAATTATTCTCTGGAAAAATGTATGTGTGCTTGTCACAACAAGAGTTGTGAAATGTATGCTTCTAACTCTTCTTTATAATGTTGAACCTCGGACTTTTGATATAGCAAAATCAGGGAAAAAGTAACGCTCTCGGATTATAGATGTACGTACTTTGAAAGCAGGTACTGAAAGCAAGGTAAATTAACAAAGTATTCGACACTATTAAAAACGTAAACTGGAATGACAGAGTTAATATATTTGCTATTAATATTATACACTTGATATAAAAACCAAACACATGAGAAGGGAATATAGGTAGAGTATATACGCCCAGTTTATCCCTAAGACGTAAAAACCAATTCAAGCTAACTACATAACAGGTCAGGGGTATTCTTATTGCTCTTACCCTCAGTTTGTTCGCAACAGCCTTTGTAGTATGTTCATAGAAAAACTTGGAAACGCACTAGTAGAAAACTTACTGTGTTGTCTCTGATCAGAATTCTATTAAATAAAACACAAAGTCTTGGTCTCAGTCAAACAAATATTTGATATGATCAGAATGCCTCGACGTCATATAGATATACAAACAAAAGAAGAACGGCTGTTCTTATTCCTACAAATTCATCAGCGTGTTACTACCGTGTAATACGTGAAACTAAGTTAAAAAATGTTCTGAAAGTATGTATAAATAATCAGACAATGTTTCATGATGAGATGAAAGAAAATAACCAAACACCCTAAATATATAGATTTGTCAGACACAATAAAATTTAACATTCGGAATATAATACATGAAGAGCGAGAATGGAAGAAGTCTTTACAAAGCAATCAGGTAAATTGCCTTGTATCAGAAAAGTTCCGTTGTCCATAAGAGAATGGATTTCTTGAGAAAATATATATAATTTTAAAGCTAAAAGATTTTCTTTTAACAGGTCTGGCAATAGGATTGAACGTTTTTGCAAAGGTTGCCATGAAAATATTGGTTATTTAACAAACGTCAAATACTGATAAAACTGAAGTTTCGGTTATCCTGACTTAGCCCATTATGCAAATGCAGAGAAACTTTCGACGTGAAATTAATTTGCCAGTGCGTGCTAAAGTTCCAACAAGAAAATCGATTTTGAACTGGAGAAGCCATTTCAACGAAAGAGGAAGATTAATCTCCAAATTTGTCGGTCGTACTCGTACAGTTCATACACAAGAAAATATTGAAATGGTCAGGCCAGCTGTTTTACAAAGTCCACCATGTTCGGTAATCAACTTATATCAGAGTTTGAAATTGCATTAAAATCGTCTCATGCATTCTGCCTGCATTTTTTGGAAATATTGAACAACAATGAAGAAATTCTTGATAAAGTGATCATGTCTGACGAAGCTCACTTTCACCTCAGTGGATACGTTAACAAACAAAATTTTCCCTACTGGGCAGTAGGGAACACAATCCAAGGGAACTGCATAAAAACCAGTTTGTGGCCAAACCTATTGACGGACCTTGTATATATTTGGATAAGATTGGAAAAAGGACTAGAAAGTATTGCATTTTATTGAAAAAAAAAACAAATTTCAATATTCTCTATACCTGACCTATCTGTTGAAATATCATGCGTCGGCATTAGTCACCTCGTCTTGACTTTGGCTAATCTCGTCTCGTCTCGATATTGGAATTTTGGTCGAAACGAAAAATCTCCTCTCAACTTAAGGTACATTTACCTGTCGGGTTAAAAATTAAATAAATACGTCCACTCAAGATGAAATTTTAGCAATAAATACATTCGGGATCGTGTACTAACGAACCGCGCGAGTATACAAATTGATACATTTATCACACCTAACGGGATGTTAGTTCCTTGAAAATGCATTGTAATCATATGTTTGATAATTTATCACTACATACAGCTTTTGTCAAATAACCGTAATTTTTTATGATAACTTTATAACGCTGCTGACTGTAGACGGTCTATAAATCATATTGCTGTGTATATACCAGTGGCGGTTTGTTAATAAGCGCTGCAGAGCTGCAACACTGGTCACAATTTTCGAGAAATAATAATTCTGATCCAGCTTCAACTTTTATCTGCATAATTTCGTTCTATAAGGCAAAGCGCTAACATAATACCACAGAATGTCCGCATATTAGATACTTTGTCAAAATGCATAATATATTATACGCGTTCCCTCGTAAATTCGCCTTTCGACGGATACTACGTCAAGTTGCAGTTATCGCACTGCGAAATGACGTATCTTCGCGGCCCATCCAATAGCATATCGCAGAATACACATGTGATATGCGTTGTGACCTTAAAGCGACCAACAAATGATAAGCTTTCTACCAAATCCCGAACTGCGAAGAATTTTACCGGTAGTGATTAGTCTGAATAGGGGCCGTATTTGTCTACTACTTGGTTCTAAACATATGTCCCAGAAATACGAGGCGGGCTCAATACACAGATTGATTCATGAAAATTCATATGTATTTGACTTACACTGTTTCACAATTAAATGGTTAAAAGTACTTATTACTATGTTGATGATGATATAAAAGCGGAGAGAAAAATTTCTGCTCTGAAACCGATAAAGATATTTCCAAGAGTACCATGTGTCAAGACAGTCTTAATGCCCTTAAGTTTGTCAGTTGAACAGAAAATTTTTCAGTCTATTCCTGATTTGAATTAAAAGAGACTGATAAGTTTTCCGCAAAGGTTAATAGCGCACTGACTTGTGGAAGATTTGTGGCTGTTTATCACGGATTTTATTATATGGAGTGCAGATAATCACATGGAGGGTTTTGGTTTTAATTTTAATCAATAACGCCGACAGGTGAGCTATTTAAATTAGTTAAATTATATGTTATATATATTTTGACACCTAACTTCAGTTTAAACTATAAGATATACAAAAAAAATTAATGTAGAAAAGTTAAGGGATTTTTCTTCTAAAAATATTTAAAAGAAAAAGGAATTAAAAATATGAAAAGTATATTATTGTATCATTAAATGAGTCGGTTCTAACTGATTATTAACAGATTTAATACCTTGATCGTTGAGGGCAACCGAGATAATTGACAGAAACTTTGCCATAAGAAGCAATGCATTAGAAAGAGAACATTATGCTCTAACACATAGGTGTGAAAGCGATAGGGATACATTGCCTCTTATGGATTTTTGTCAATTTTCTCTCATCTCTTTAAAGATAAAGATATTTATTTCGGTAAGATGAGGTTCATGTAATGAAGTAATAATGTACAGGGTGTCACATATTTAAACCAGCAATTAAGTCTAATTCCCAGTTTAATGGGAGAATTAAGGTTAACTCTTTCGATATGTGGGTGTTAAATATCAATGACGTAGTAAAAAAACTAATTTATTAAAAAATATATGTCTTTATAACCATCACCTTAAATTAAACAAAATTTTGCAGACAGATTGATCAATGTATCCTTATATATACATATAAGGATACATTGATCAATATAGTGACATTCACTAGGAGGGTTGGCAAACGACAGGGTGGAGTAAAAAAGAAATTTTTAATTTTAGAAATACATTTTTATTATTAACACAAACTAAACATCATTTTGGCAACAGATGGACTAATATACGTTTAATATATTGTCTTCGCTAGGTGGGGTAATAAACGGCAGGCACGAAATGAATTATTATAATCATTACATCATTTTTATCTATCATTACCTTAAATTTAATAACATTTTGAAACAGATAGACTAATGCACAGTTCATATATGGTTTTTCGTTAAACAGAGTGGAAAACGACAGGGGCGGAGTAAAATCTTCAATTAGTTGTTTACTCCGCTCCTGTCGTTTAAACTGGAAATTAGCCTTAATTTCCACTTTAAACGGGTAATTAATCTTAATTCACACTTTGAATTGTTCATTTAAATGTAACTAAACAACACAACATGGCATAGAATTGCGTGGAAAAAAACAAGCAAAAGAAGTTACTTAGGTATATTATATTATTTAAATACTTACGCATTTTTCTTTTGTAAAACAATTTTCTGTTTAATATTAAATTCGATGATAGTATATTATAGTTCACAATGTGTTTTTTTACTAGGATTCTAGGAAAATTAAATTATCTTTTATCTTTAGAATTCCGAGGGATAACTCTCTTTAAATATAAAAAGGTAAACTCTTTTATCCGACGAATAAAACGGTATTTTAGAAGAGACAATGTAAGAGAGACCTTCGCCCTAGGCCTTTAGCATAATATAAGAAGGTGGAAAATTCTTTTGAAATTAGAATAAGCCCGAATTATTATGGCATATGGAAGGTACAGAGGCGTTCAAAAAAATACTGAGAAGTCAGTTTTGACAAGATGAATCTGAGTTTTTCGGAGAATATCAAACAACAGCTAGGGACAGCTAGATAAATAAAATGGTAATCATTGTTTAGACGTAATTGTTTCATATGAATCCTTCGTTTCTAAGACTAGGTTTTATGTTATCAAAAATGCTAACTTGCATTGGATACATATACTGTAAAATAATTGAGATAAATGTAATTAATCATACTCGTTACGCTACGGCTAATATTATAGGGCATATCAGATACTTCTTTTAGAATAGGGACACTGTAAGTTATAAATTATTAAAATAACAAAAAATCTGATTGTTTAGTATATTATTATAGGAAAAGAAACCATCAAACATGACTGTTACACATTACCCTCTCGTGCATGCACAGTAGGGTAAAAATATATTACTTTCAGGCCTAACTAGGAAATATTTCTATTTATTTTTGATTATACTAATCTAATGTGTTTTTGTTTGTCCATCAGCATATCCGCCATTTCTATATAATGCGAAACAGCAAAAAATATCCCCTTATGATATAAGGGTGAAATCTCATTAGTGATGACGCGAGAGGAGAGGGAACGAGACGAGATCAGTGTCTTGTCTCGTCTCGAGTGAGAGAAGTTAATGTACTAAGACAATGTGGCCAACTACAATAAGCAATTTTACTGTGCTTAGTGCTAGTTAGATTTAAAGAATCCCAATATGACAAAAACTTATAACTAGAGATGAGACAAAATGTATACTCTCCTTTCATCTCTTCTCGTTTCGACCTAATCTCGTTTCGTTTCGACACCATTCAATCTCAATACTCGAGACGAGATTGAGGGAGTCGAGACGAGACGAGATTCTCGTCGACTTAGAAACCCCCACCTTAGAGATATAAATACATACGTCTTTCTACTTCTGTCAAAGGATACTATTGCATCAATACAATTCTTCGGATTTGTTTTACTAAAGAGTTGCATTGCAAAAATTTACTATATTTTGGATTGTTTTTAAAACATAAGTGTTTTTTAAAAATTGAAATGTCTTTCTTATATTCTTTAATTATTGTTACACTTTGGTTTTGTGTCTTTAAATATATTTTAATATTAATAATAAGCATAATAATGCCAATTTATTAACTACATGATGTACAGGCGCACGATAAAGAATTCTTACTTAATTTATGGCTCATTAATGTTTCTGTGTGTAAGGTGTCACAAAAAAAAAACATAAAATAAAGAACAAAAATAGATAGATAACTGAATTACTTGAATATTTTTAAATAATTCTAAATTTAGAGCTGATAAAATTTAAATGTCAAATATTACTCCATCAAATGTTAATAATTTTTCACAGCCCGTTTTTGATACACCTTCTGTACACTTAAAAATCTAAAATTCCCTTAATAGAGTGTAGAATTATTTGTTTTTAATATTCTTCTCTTGAAGCAAAAAGTAGTAACTCGTTAATATTCAGATGAGTTTAAAAATTACAATAACTCTTTTATCTAAATATGATTCATTTTGTAATTAAAATAAAAAATATATATATATTTTAAACAGTATTAAGAAATTTAGTTATTTACCTATTTGAAATATCAAAATTATTTAAAAATTGCAAAAACAACTCGCATCAATCGAAAAGGTTTTAGATTGCCAGTAATAATGTCCATTTTATTTTTATTAACTAGCCCCATAATAGTAATTTTTGTAACAAGTGTACTAATAAGTTTGAAAATTTTGAATAACAGAAGTAAAAAAAAATACCTTAATACATGAGTTACCTATAATATTTTATCTACAATCATGTTATTTTACAAACAAAATGTGTAACAACTTGGGATAAATTTTATCCAGGGTGATACCATTGCCGTCGCCAGCGTCGCTCAGTGGTCAATTTTTTACGGAAACACGACAATAGATCAAAAGCATCAAAAATATTCTAGATACTTTTTAGTTTTTTAATAGTGTTGTCTACGATCGCATTTATCTTGTAACAAGTTTGCCATATAAGCAAAAAAATTTGAAATTTATATTTAGGTGTATACTTAATTTCAAATATTTCAACAAAACCTATTACATATTAACATTGAATGGGTTAAAGTGTATTTTTTAGTATAAAAATAATTTGATATAATCTAATTACACGCCCGAGTCATAAAATGTACCCGATGCAGTCTAGTGGATATTGGTCTTTAAACTTGTTTGATTTAAACTAATAATGTTAACTAAGTTTCATATAAATAATGTTAACTCGCTGAAATAAAACGTAAATCCTGTAGCTCGCCACAATAGGTGAAAATAACCATATTGAATTTGACGTTTAGATGCTTTAAAGCACTTGATATAAAATATACAAGCCTATATACCTTTCAATAGCGACAAATCATAAATAATGACCCGCCAATGAACCAAATTATATTTTTAGTTCATTGTGACCCACTTATGTCATTTTATTTAATTTTTTAATTTTTTTTACACTTTTCATAAACATATATTTTGTATGGAAGTGATTGAAATCTTATACACATTTTATAGCGATTTTAGAAAAAATAAATTACAATTTTTGCCTTATTTTTTAGACAACCTGGACGGAGATATTTATAATTTAATCGAAGAACCTTTCAAAACAAAAATTTTTATTCAACTGACTATTTGTTCCTTTCACAACTTTCGAGTACCTACAAAACCTAATAAAATGTATCAAACAGAAACTAGCAATCGTTTGTGGTCTTCGCTGCACAACAGCCATTTATCGCTTTATTGTATTTGTCACGCAATTGAGGGTGTAGCCAGAAAAATAAATAAATTGTTCTTGCGGTATCAGTGTGTAGCTACTTTTTGGTATGAGCCTATCTTCGTCAAGATTACCTATTCACCAGGAGACAAATTGGGGTCAAGTTATAACTGGAGGTTTTTAAAATATTGAAATCTTTATTATTTAGCAAAAAACCTCCTTTAGCAAACACAACACTGTTACAACAGAGCGTCCCGGAAGAGTTCGAACTTGTACATACACTCAGCTAGATGTTTGATAGAAATTCTACAGTCAGCACTGTTATAATGTTTATATATATAATATAATATAATAATATATAATATAATAATATAAAAATTTCGATTATTTATATAAAACCTGAAATTTTATGTAGTGATTAATTAGGTATTGTGACTAATCAAAATTCTCAAACAAAAGGTTAGAAGGCTTATCAAACAAAAGGCTAGAAGACGTTTTCAAGGCACTAAGATCCAAATAGATGCGATACATCATTAATTTGTAAACGCGCTCAGTTCACTGATACACTGTGAGTGTATATAACTAAAATTTTATCTTCAGTGAACATATTGATTTAAACTTTAACATTATGGGTTAATATACTTAAAGTCGAGCTGAGATTTTTTGAGACGAGATGAGACAAGGACCTGATCTCGTCTCGTCTTGACCTAAATTTCGAGACGAATTACCAAAATCAGGGCGAGACGAAATTACTCTCGACTTGACCTTTAAAAAATTAAGTCATTAAAATTATACCGGGTATAATTTGTCATTTTTGTATTAATAATAACACAGTTCATACATCGCAGAGCTCCTATTACAAATATGTTCGTGGAAAATTAGGATTTTACAATCAAGTAAGTTTATTTTACAAAAATCAGATATATTAAACAATCAAATTCAACCTGAAAAAAGAAAGCATGACAGTCACAAAATAATTTATAACGTGAAAGTGTCGTGATTTGATTTTAAGAAGTGTTTGTATATTTTTCGATGAGAGTGCAGAATGCATCAAAACTGCCATTGAAAGTTGACCCTTGCAGTATCAGTGCAGAAAATATTATTTTTATATCTCTCTATTCAATTAAGTGAAGAAATAGATGTAGGCCCTAAAAACCTGGGTACGAAATTATGCCACATATAACTGGTTATGTATTACCTACTTTTAATGATGGTGACGTAAATGGAACGTGATGAACAACGCTTAACTAACATCAGGAAACATTAACTGGTAAACAAAACAGTTGGAAATGATAACTCTAGAAGACCCTGTAGGCGATGCACTTATTTCTTGGTTTACTTTAGATATGTTGGAAATAACTTTCTTAGAAACTCTAATTTTACCTTAAGTAGAATTATCTACATATCCTTCGGCAACCAACGACGACTTCCAGTCCCTCGTGACGCTTGAGGCTCAAAAGGTCCACTCCAGCAGCAACAAACAGCGTGGCCCAGGTAAGGCTACAACAGTGATTCTTTGCTGCATTTGCTATTATTATAAGGCAAGAAAAATCGCCAAGACACAATATTAATAAAACTCAGGGTTAGTTTCTTTAAAATTAAGTCTAACTATCGGCTCAGTCCGTAGCAATTTTTCTTGGAATATGAGTCTTGAAATCGGGAATACAGAACAATGAAATTTTATCTTACTTTTAGACATCATCCACAGTAACTTTAGTCAGACAGGCTCCCGCTACCCCCCTATTCTGCTCTCTCATAAAAACTAAGGGCAAGCTTACGTTTTAAAAACTACTGCATTTTAGCAAATTTGAATATGTATACATACATTATCCTGCAAGTCAAATATAGTTTTCAATATTGAGTACATTGACCATAACGTTGGCAGCATAAATGTTTTGGATTTTTCTACGAAATATGCCAAAAAAATATTTTCTGTTTGCACCAACCAAGGAATTTAATTCGCCCTTTTTTGTACCTATCTCTTGATTTTTCTGGTAAAAGCTCGGATATCCTCCATGACTGTAGCAACCCCAGTCCGTGTACACACTGGTCGTCATCACTATTTTCATTCTTTCAAAAAAAGCAATATCCAATATCTTCCAAAATATTTCAGATAAAAACAACATTGTTTTGTTTGTTAAAAATGTAGTGCAGATCATTACTTACAAAAAAGAGTTATTATGTTTTTTTTGTAATGTAATAATTTTCGAGATAAATTAATTAATTTAAAGTCATCGTTGCTTTTCCTCTCCACCCTTCAAAAAGCGCACAGAAAAATTTCGCAATAACTCGAGCAAAATTATTTTTTACTTGTAATTCAAAATTTGTTTATCATCCGTGGCTACATGAGATAACCTCAAAAACTATTTTTTTTTCAAACTATTTTCGCAAAAACTATGAGGAATGAAGAAAAAAACATGAATACCTTTTTATAGGTAATAATCTGCCCCACATATTTTATTCAATTTTGCCCTAATTTGCAAGATATTGGCTTTTACTTTTTTGCCATTTATTTCCTAAACAGACCCTCGAGAGGTACTATTAGGGAAAAAAGTCCACAATTATATTATTCCTGTGACAGCCTCCAACAAAGTCTCTGGTAAACTAGGCTAAAGGGAAAGCAAATAGTTGCAAAATAGCGATTTATTCTCAACGTTGTGGTTGACATCTGCCTGCCATCAGAAAGCGGAGGGCAAATAAACAGGTAAATCATAATATTATATTAACCTAGGAAGATCATCGTGTGAAATTTGGATGTATCGTACAGAATTTTTAACGCTTGTCAAGAATTCCTTAAAATTGAAGTTAATATTCAGCGATGTAATCTATTAATATACGTATCACTAAATTTTTAAATCCCAGTTTTTAGAGCAGCACTAAATAATAAATTATTTTGCTAAAAAGCTTTCTGTTTTCAGTTTTATATTATTCTTAATATGAACGATTTAAATAAAATATATTAATATTCTTTTTTGTTATTTCTCTTCAGTTTTTTTTATTAATTTATTCCTAACCAACTATAATAGTTTATTTTAAAAAATAACATGAACCAAGAAATAATAGAAATATAATACAAAACTTTTTAACTTATTATTTCAGAAAAAAACTTTTCTAGTACTTTCTTGAACTTTTCCAGATTATTTATTTCTTTGACTTTCTTTGGTAAATTATTGTAGGTGATAATGACGTTCCAAAATTACTTTTTATTAATAGTGTCTGTAAATCGTCTGTTTGTCTAGATTTGTGCTGGTGTAATTAATTTGTCTTATATAATGTGTTAATTGAGTGTTTTATTTTAAGATTTATAGAATGAATTAATATACCAACCTTTAATTTATAAAAAGAATTTGTGTCTAAATATCCTTTCGGATTTATAAATTGGATGTAGGTGCTAAATATGGTAGTTTATGAATGCATTAATAATTTAACAATTTGTTTTGTATTTTTTTATAGGATTTAGAGAATTTGAACAAACAGATCCTCAAGTTTAAAGTACTATAATGTTGAATAAACTAATGAAAAATAAATAGTTTTTAAAAATTTTAAAGGTAAATCTTATTTTATACAAAATACCAATTATAGAGGAAACGCTATTTCGTAAACAACCAATATGTATTGTGTTTAATACTTTTAGAATATTTTATTTCCTCATTCAAAAATTAAAAAAAAGAGGTATTTTTAATTTTATTGGTTTTACTTGCTTGAAAATTCAAAGATAATGTATGTGATTATTGCCATGATAATAATAGATTTAGGTCGTAGTTAATTTACTTGTACATTTCTGAAGTAGTTCTATAAAAATATATAATCGTAGTATCATCATCAAACAATTTAATATCACCCTTAAAGTTTAATTAAGATATCGAACTGATATTAAATGTGTATATTAAAAAAAAAACAGGCCGGAATATAGATCTTTGTGGGAGTCCACAATTTATTAATAAATTTTTAATATGTACAGTTTCTATTCTCTTTGACAAATAATTTTGAATCCAATTAAATGTTAAACCCCTAATTCCCAGCTGATAAATGTGTTTTAATAACATCTTTTGGTAGATCTAAAGACAATATGCACCATTCGCAGCCATTATCAATATTTTGTGTTATATTTGTAACAGTAACTGCAACCTCTGTGCCTTTGAATCTACGAAAACCATATTGTCCTTCAAAAAGGAAATTTTGTTTTTCTAAATACTTTGTTATTCTGTTTTTTACCAATTTTCCCAAAATGTTTGGAAAAATAGACAAAACAGATAACGGACGTTGGTTATTACAGTCAAATTTTATTCCATTTTTAAAAATTAGAAAACCTTTGGTAATTACGATTTTGACCGAAATATCAAATCCGCTGGCTTTTTTGATTCTAATTGTCCAACAACTTCTTCAATTTCTCGTTCTGTAATTTCATTCTAGACCAAAAACATTGAGGTTTTATTATCGTCTAACGGTATTTGGTAACTGGTACATTTGGAATATTACTTGATAAAATCTGACTAACGTTTACAAAATGATTATTTAGTTCTTCACAAATTTCAAGTTTATCTACAATTTTCTTAGAATTTATCAATAGGTAGGTCAATGTCATTATCATTATTATTTTCAATTTTGTGTTTCAAAATTAACTGTAAATTTTCCCATATTGTTTTTTGTACCGGTTGAAAATTGCTGTTGTTAGTAATCTTGTTTTATTTTTCGAATCTGTTTTTTGATGAATTTATTAGAACTTGTAGTTTTTATCATAATAGCTATTTGTTGGATTCTGTTTCTTCTTAGCATAATAATTATCCCTAATCTTAAGGAAATTTTGATACTTCAAAAATGGACCAATGTTTAGAGCTTTCTCTTACTTTAATAGAAACATCAACAGAATGTTCTTTAAATATATTTAATATTTCTTCATCAATTTCTTTGGATCTTGAAATGTCTGTAGTTTATTTATCAGTATCATTAATGGATTTTCTATATTTTGAACACCAAACTTTCTAAATTTTATAAATTTAAACCTTAGTTTTTCAAACTTGTCTGATGATGGAATTTTAATTTCTTGAATCTCATGGTCACTAATTAGGCCAGTAGTAATCCATTTTCTATTTTCTTAGCTGAATTTTTATTTGAAATCCTTGTTGGTTGAATTTTATTACATAACTGGGAGTCGCTTCTTGAATAAATGTCTAAAAAAGTCTGTTATTAATATTGCCATTTTTGAGAATATTAATATTCATGTCACCAATTATATAGCAGTCACATTTTTTGGTGTTTAATTTTTGAAGATTTCCATCTATGAATTTTAAAAACTTTTTTATGCTTACTGAAGGTGGTCTATACCGGGTGACTACGAAATTACTAATAAAGCTGTAACTTTTTTAAGATAAATACTATTAACATAAAATGTTACAGTGATATATGGTTACTTATGAGGAAGATTTTCGCTGTATAAACAATCGACTGCCGTTTCCAGTTTAACCGGAACTATAAACTTTAATACTTTAAATGGAACACTTAGTGTAGAATTGAAAAATAAATCAATATACAGGGTGTTCTATTTAAAATATTAAAGTTGATAGCATTTCCGGTTAAACCGGAAACGACAGTCGATGGTTTATACAGCGAAATTCTTCCACATAAGTAACCATATATCACTGTAAAATTTCATGTTAATAGTACTGTAGTAAGTTACAGCCTTGTTAGTAATTTTGTTTTCACTCAGTATATACCACAAATAACAATTTATGGAGATTTTATTTCAAAAGTTATAAATGAAGATTCATTTTCAATTTTCTCTAAAATTTCATAACTAAATCTGTTGTGAATAAATGTCCCCAGGCCACCACCCATTTTTGTCTAGACGCAAATATGGAATTAAAATTTCGAAAATTAAAAAATTGTTCTTCATTTTTGTAAATCTACATCTCCGTGATAACACCAATATCAATGTTTTTTTCATTTAGTTAAAATTCTATTTCATCCATTTTATTCTTTAATGATCGAGCACTTACGTATAAAATGTTTAGTCTTGATTAGTGCTAAATTTGTCATTTTACAAGAATAAATAGTTCTCTCTTTTGCTTACTTTACTTTAATTTTGTGTACTGCAATCAACATTTTTATTATACATTTGATTATATATTTCACAATTTATGCACAGTGGATTTTTCTGATTACATTTAAAAGAGTCATGTACTCCAGCACGACAAGAACGTGTAATGTTTTTAATGTAATTTTTGGTTTTATGATTATAAACATACATTTAAAACATTTCCTTCTAGTTAGGTCTTTTTTTTTAAACACGATTATTTTATCACAGAGATATTTTGGTCTCTAGTTTCCTAAAGGTTTTTTCTCATTGTTAGAAATCTATTGGATTATTTAAAATTTATTATGATTAACTAAGTGTTAGTTTTTGTAGCTATACAATATTCAAATTCAATGGGTGTGTACCACATTCATCTCCCACGCCCAGTAATTTCGTTGTCTGCACGGTGGCGCAGCCAAGAAAGGCTCGAGGAGGACGATAACCCACCACTCTTTCGCATTTTAGGGCCCTACGTGAAAAAAATAAAATTATTCATAAATAGCCAAGTGGTGCAAAGGCCCTCGTCAGTTATTATTGCCAGGACCAAGGGCTCTAGGGCAAAGAATAATTATTCATGTAGCTTGGCAAAAGGGAGGGAGCTACAGGGAAACTTTGCCAAGTGGCACCCCTCATTCTCTAAACGATGCTTTGTTTTCAGTAATTCTTATAAGCCAGTGAAGCGTCAAAAAATCAAACCTTTTTTTTTTAGACGTTAATTTTTATTTTTGGTATCCGCAAGAAACAATAAATTTTGCGTTTTACTTAATTTTGGCACTCTTATTATAAATGTCTCCTCCGTCTCCTAAGCTGGCTACGCCACTGTCTGTACAGCGTTCGTTTCAAAGAAATTTGGTCGCTCTTTGTGAATCCGAAGACATTAAAATTAGCTTGTTGTTAACAAAAAACAAAAAACTCACACCACCACTGTCATCGATTGGCCGTTTTGCTTGATAAAATGTAAAATTAGAGCTAAAACCCAAAAAGGCAGAAAATGTCAGCCAATGGGCATCGAACTAAAAAAGATTTATAGCCTACTATCCGTTGCAACAACAAAAGTAGACAGAACAACGATGGTCATATCCGAAGCTCTCATTAATGTGATTAGAATGAGAATGCCTGTGTTGATTTTAAAAACAATGCGTTGTGCAATACTTTTCTATAGCTATTATTTTTTATATATTTTGAATCACTGCATTTTGTACCAACATTTTGATCAAAGTATATTAGTTTTATAATTAATTAATGAGCTCAAAAGGAGAAGGAAAGTACCGTAACCCCAATTCCAAGAAATATTTTCTTCTCGATTCCGTAGAAAGATGTCACTTTTACAACATATGAAGTAGTAAATGTATTTTGTTCCCTAAAGAGAAGTAAAATGAAATATGTGTACTTATGGCAACACTGTGTAATTTACATAAACCATAATCTTCACAACTTTTATTTTCTAGTGTTTTATACTTTTGGGTACAACCCCAAAAATTGAGCATGGTCTAAAGGAGTATGCATACAGGACACCTTCCTTATTAAATGTGATAATATAGTAATCTTTTTTAAACAAGTAATGTCATTGACTTTATATACTATGTAAAGCGAATGGTAATGTAAAAAGGGTAATTTATTTCGCAATTAAAAATAGGTATTTCATTTTTACTTCATCTTAGTTTAAATAAATAAAATTTTGTTTTTTTAGATACTCTTGAATAACCCCTGAACTTTTTTAAATATTAAATATTAATTTTTAAAGGCTAAAAAGTTGGAAAAAATAATTACATGAAACTTACAATAAATGTCAAAGATAAATGTTAACACAATATAGATTATTAATTAATTATTATAACAATATTAAAAAAAAATTGTCAAAAAATTTATTTTCAATGGTTTTGACAGGACAATGGAATAACGTTATATAGTAGAACGTTTATTTCCGATAAATTCATATTAATATTAATATTACTATAGTCAATATTGTTATCATTATTATTTTTATTATTATTATCATTAATAATATCAAATTAATCAACAAATTGTTAGTTATTATAAGTAGAAATATTTTTTATTTTTATTGCACAACTAATTTAAATAGTTAATGGGATATACAAATGGTCTTTGTAAAAGAAGAAGTAAAACATATTAAACACTTAATAATAATTATCATGAATTTGTTAACTCGAAAACTTTTTATCTGATAAGGCTAATTGTTACATAGCAAAAAACAAATTGTCTAAACAAGTAAAATCTGAGATTGTAGAATTGTACTAAATTATTTTATATTTAGCTCGTTGAATTTAGCTGAAGACGCAGTTCTAATTACCATTCGCTCCGCTTTAATATACAGGAAAAAAAACAAGTTTGTTTCGCATTTACACAAAATATTTGTAAGCTGTATAAACTTCCATTTCGAATTCGTCCTGTGCAGCAACTAAAAGGAGAGCTGAAGATATTTCATTATTATTGGATAGTCCAAAGAGGATTGAACAGGGCTCTTTTTTCAGCTTTAGTCTTAACTATTAAAAACTCAAATTGCCATTCTATCTATCTTTTTCTGCAGAATTGTAAAATGCTATTTAAATAACAATTAAACTGAAAAGATATAGTATTTTTTTAAATGGAAGGTCCTATTTTTTATTTAATTTTTAGTATGTTGTGACATGAAACTTTTAAATGTTTCACGTTTGAAACATACAAAAATGCAATCGAAAATTAAAGCGAGTATTACACTAGAAGTGTTTTGGTCATGATCCGGTTCCACTAACCGCTGATCTCAAACGTCTAGCACTTATCTGTCAGATAATGACGCTTTGATTGTTTCAGGTATCGAACATGGTAAAAACGTTTGAATAAGCTAAAGTAAATGATTAATTATGTTTTGATTTTGCAAAAAAATAATAATAAATATGAAAAATAGTTAGCAATTTACGTGCAAAAGTATATTTTTTAATAGCAATATTGTGCCTTTTATAAGCAATTTGTCATTATTCATTAAACTTTTAACACCATTTCATGATACAAATAAATAATATCGCAATGTCAAATTTGTAAACAAACCACCATATTTTATTTCTTTCTGGAACCAGGATCGCGACCATATTCCGGACATGGTTATTGGTTAGCAATTTGACAGACCAATTATCGAACTGTTAAGCCGGTGACGTCATTACTTGCATTGTGAATTCTTGTGGTTCGAAGCGGTCATCCGAACTGGAGCACGGCGAAAATTTTTAACAGGTGAGATTATAGCTGACAAAATAGCCCTGTTCAGTCCTCGTTGAATGACCCTGTGCATTCCCCCTTTTAGCAAAAAAACAGACATCATTAAAAATAAATCTTAAGGAAGAACATATGATTGGTCACAATGCCTCTTAAATAGAACTATTAAGAACCTACGATAAACTATAGGGAGCGTACACTTGCAAAATCATCTCTAAACAACATACACATGTAAGTGCGAAAAGTTATCAACCTATGGTACCTGAAGAAGAATAAATAATGAAACTCGACTTTGGCAGATTCCCTGACTTAATTAATTATTGATATTTATCTGACAAAATAGGTATTTTATAGAAGCTCAGCAAAGTTGCATTTCAAAGAACATAAATGAATTAAACATAATCCGTTATTAATATGAACAACACAACACGATTATGTAACTAGAGGAACGACAGCAATATTCTTAACTTAATCAACTTAGAGGTTCAACTGATAATAACAATATTAAAATAAATTACTTTATTATTTTAAATATATTAGTATGGAATTACATTTCTGACCACATAAATAATGCATCTTTGTTTTTAAAAATAAAAAGCGTCATTTATAAAAAAAGTAACGAATTTATTGAAGACATGGCGAGATAACAAGAAAATATTTCTCCAGAGGCAGCTGAATTTATGAATTCAAATGAGCCTGACTGTAATTTATACTATTGATTTTCATTAAAACGTAATCAGAAATTGCTAGGCGAGAACAAAATTTTAGCATTTTTCACAGCTAAAATTGGAAATTATGCCTCTGAAACCTGGGATGTGGAACTTTGTAATTACGATTCTAATCTTGACTTTATTGACTAACGCTGAGGGACTATTAAGTTGAGTGCTTTTTAAAAATTACAATCATTCATTTCGTCATAATTTTAAACATTGAGTGGTTTATTATTTTCCCAATCTGACGAAAATGGTAACTGTCGAGGGCGTTTAATTTTCTCTTTCGGCTATAATACCTGATTTAATTTAGTATTTTGATTAAGTGTTTAATAAGATTGCGAATATTAATAGCAGCTTGCTCACAAGGACGTTGTAATAAGATTATTAACTTATTAGACGTTAGTTATTCGAAAAAGGGAATTTCGTAACAAGGGCAGAATGGTCCTCGACAGATATATAGTAGTCTTATTATTAATAATTTATGCTAGTGTAATAGCAATGAAAAGCCATTAAATCTGCCTGACTTTGTTACTAAATATGTTAAAGAGATATAGATGATTGTATTTCTCTATTTCTTTCTGTTGGAAATTCTGATTTTGGAGAAATATATTCGAATACGTAAATATTGAAAATGTTGTAAAATTTTTACTTCCATGAATAATTACATGTTATATAAAGGATGTATTATGATCCTAAATTTTTCCTAGGGCAGAGATTATTGAACATCATAGTTTCGGATTTATTGTTGAGCATGTGAGACTGCAAGATGATGAGGTAGAAGAATGATATTAAGAAGCTAGTTATTTTTAAGTCGATTGCCGATTCCTATGCTTTAAAATCAGCAAAAATATCCTTAAAAGTACGTAGAACTAATTGTTCTACATACTTTCATGTAAAAGTGTCATATTTTAACACCCAACTAAGAAAAAAACTTGGAACTAACAAAAAACCTTTGATGCGGTGTATTTTTGGGGCGCACAGGCATGTACTTCTTGATTAAATTAAGATTGTTTTCTTCAGTTACAACAAAGCTTCTACTCTGGTGAGTCTTGCTTTATTTTCGCTAGAAATAAATCTTGTTCGACTGTGTTTTCACACATCCGATGAGTTAATTCTTCATTCCTGCAGACTCCAGCGATTCCAATTAGTGTTGCGACTTTGATTAGTAAATAAGTATGCCGCAATGCTTACAAATTTTTCAACATATTCGTGGTTTAAAATTTTAGACTTTTTTGGTATAAAACCTACAATTTCCTTTTTTAAATAAGCAATCAATTTAAAACGCCTGCTAATATCAACGCTTTTCTTAATTTTTAGCATAGATTTTAACATTGAGTACTTGAACCACATTGTAGAACATTGAAAATTCTTGAAAGTAAACTAGAAGCACCTCTTCTTTACCAATGTTGGTAATTTTCTGGTTGGCGCACCATTTTATTAACTTTTCGTATTCCTGAATGTATCTGACTTTGGATTTTTCTGGAAGTAAATCCAAATCTACTTCTTTTGCTGCGTTCATAATATATTCTGGAACCCAATCTTGCGTGGCCATATTATTCAAATTCACTTAAATTCAATGTAATAATGCAAAATTACGGAGAATTCGCACATATAAAAGCAATTAATGACAAATAAATATGTTGAAATCTCAGTTTGTTGAGTTTTCCGCAAAAATATCGGTGCGGAAAATTGATTTTTCCGCACGTCTATAGAAAAAATAATTTTTTCTACAATGTATTTTTCGAATGGATAAATTTTCCAAAATTAATTTTTCGAAATACATATTTACAATTTTTAATAGCATAAAACGGTACCTTTGGTTAGTTTGGGCTAGTTTTGGTTCGTTTGACTTAGCTTTTCCTAGATCAGGTTAGACAGGATAAGTTTGTGTTATAGCATTGGTTAGATTCAGTTAGTTCGTCTAATTTGGGTTAGCTTTGGATTAATTTTATAGTTGATTTGTTTCAGTTTGGGTTAGCTTTGGGTAGTTAATTTTAATTATATTCAGTTAAATTGAGTTAGTCTTTTTAAAAAATAATTTATATTAGAAATTATAGAATAATATGCAAGTGTTTATCTAATGACAAAATAAATGATTTTCCATATACCTACTCCTGATCTATTGCTGCAAACAAAAGGGACGTGCAGGTTTTTGAAACTATTCTCACGTCACCTCACCAAACTGTAACAATGTCAGTTATGTATATATAACTAGTAAAATCTACTATTTGGGATATTTTTACATAAAAAATAGGGTCCTAGAATATTAGATTTATTGGAAATGTGATGATTTCCACAACAAATGCAAAAGAAGGTTATTGGTGAACGGTGAATTTATATGTGTGCATGTGAGCACAATCATACCAGGAAGCCAGAAAAATTTGAAACCGTTAAAATATTAAAAAGCATAAAGAAAAATTCAATGGATTCATTTCTATCACCACGAGTTATTTTAGTAGAAGCCGTTGGAAAATGTGGTATGGAGATGATTGCACAATTATTATTATCTTCGAGCTATATTAAACAGACTATCTTGTATACAAGAAAAAAGAAAAACCGTTATCCAACAGAACCAAATATCTGAAGATATAGTCATTCCTGAAGAGTGCAAGTTAACTGAAAAAAGCCAAAAGTTTTTGATGTATGATGACCTCTCTGGTGAAAATAGAAGAATCGTTTTTTCAACCATGTCAAACATTACATTTCTAAGTCAGTCTAAAGAATGTTTTTTGGATGGTACATCTGAAAATATTCCGAAAGTAATATGTCAAGTGTGTTTACAATTGATGGGAGAGTGAAGAATACTTTGGTTCCATTAGTGTATGCTTTTATTCAGAACAGAAAAGAAAAAGCCTACTTTGATCTGTTGTTAAAAATTAGAGACATTGCAATAAAATTTAAAGTGGAGTTGATCGTTACGAACTTTGAAATAGTCATTATAACGGCAGTAAAAACTCTGTTCTATGATGTTATACATCAAAGATGCTACTTCCATTTTAAAAGTTGTCTTTGCAAAACTATAGGCAAATGTAGATTAAAAACGAAGTATGATATAGATAGATGCCTTGTTACTATAGTGTCAAATTACTACAGGCACTGTCATTTGTCCCGATTGGCAAAATTACACAAATACTTGGTATTATCATTATTGAAAGAATATTACTTCCGGAATACCTTGATAATTTTGTCAAATACGTTGAAGAAACATGGATTGGCAAATTCGACAAAGGAATATTAGGAAAAAGAAACAGATACAAACCACTATTTTACATACATTATGGAATGTTCGTAATAATCTAATGCATATGTTTGCAATTTCGAACAACTTCTGTGAAGGTTGGCATAGCGCAGTTGCTTTGCAATTTAAAAGTGGGCTTTTAAGTTTATGCAAATTCTGTTACGCCTTAAAAAAGGAGCAAGGCCCAATAGAACATAAAACATATAAGTATCTCCCTGGCGAAAGTGCGCAGAAAGAAAAAATATGCAAAAAATGTATTGAAGTAGTGTCCAGTTCTGAAGATGATGTAATGATGACCAATTAGAGCTTTACATACGAAGCATTGCACCAAATGAATGCATGTCAAGTAAATTTATTTACATATAATGACTTATAGTTGAAACCGACATGTATAGAGGCCCGACTAATCTTATTCTAGTCTCATATACAAGGAAAAAGGAAAACCATTATCCAACAGAACCAAACACATTGAAGATATAGTAATTCCTGAAGTATGCAAGTTAACCGAAAAGGGCCAGAAGTTTTTGATATATGTTGACTGCTTTACATTTTTAAGTCAGACTAAAGAATGGTTTTTGGATGGTACATTTGAATTTTAATATTCCCAGAGTAATATTTCAAGTGTTTACAATTGATGGAAGAGTGAAGAATACTTTAGTTCCATTAGTGTAGGCTTTTGTTCAGAACAAAAATGAAATAACCTACTTTGATCAGTTGTTAAAAATTAAAGACATTGCAATGAAATTTGAAGTGGAGTTGATTGTTACGGACTTTGAAATGGCCATTATAAAGAAATTAAAAACTCTGTTCTCTGATGTTAAACATCAAGGATGTTACTGCCATTTTAAATGTTGTCTTTGCAAATGTAGAATAAAAACGAAGTATGATATAGATATGCCTTATTACGATAGTGCCAAATTACTACAGGCACTGTCATTTGTCCCGATTGGCAAAATTACACAAATATTGATTTTTATTATTGAAAGAATACTATTATCAGAATACCTAGATAATTTTGTGAAATACTTTGAAGAAACATAGATTGGCAAACTCGACAAAGGAACATTAGAAAAATAAAACAGATACAAACCATTATTTCAATATATATTACGGAATGTTCTTAATAATCTAATGAATAAGTGTGTAATTACGAACAACTTCTGTGAAGGTTGGCATAACGCATTTCCTTTGCAATTTAAAAGTGTGCATTAAAGTTTATAGACATTTCTTTACGCCTTAAAAAAGGAGCAAGGCCTAACAGAATATAAAATATCCACAGAGCTCTCTGGCGAGAGTACACAGAATAAAAAGAAAAATATTTAAAAAAAAACTAATTGAAGTAGATGAATAAATTTTATAATTTGATTGATAGTTCATTTTTGTCTTCGGTTTACATATGTTACTGATTTTTTAGAAATTGTTAAGTTGTTAAAAAGGTTACAAAAGTAATGCATGTTAAGTTATTTTATTAACATATAATGACTTATAGTTGAAAGCGACATGGATAGAGACCAAACAAAACAAAAATTATTTCTCGAAAATTCATACAAATTTAGCGGGATGATTTTTTTCATGACTACAACCTAACTACAATCTAAACCCTTTCAAAGTCTAGCACTATTATTACAAATCAAATTTCAAGTGCTGTTAATTCTAATGTTGCCAGATTTATTGTCTTTAGAGATTTAAATAAGGTATTTTTGAGTCGTTTCTGTATTCTGTCGCATAATATATTTGTTTTAAAAAATAAGTAAAATCTGTAATTTCTTTCGCTTTTTTTTCTGAAAAATAGTAGTTCATCTATTAACTTATTACTTTTAATTTACTCTATACACCATGAAATGCCAATTAAAACTGGGACAAATCATATTTTTATAGAAATTTAAAAAAAATGTAGCTGGAAGAGGAGAGTAGAATAATTTATTTTTGTAATTTATATAATAAAAGAATTGATTCCTCAAGGTTAGTTTTATATAGAAATGTTCAGTTTACGACGAGCAAAAGAATCTCACAAAAAGTATGGACCTCGTCGAAGCCTGATCGATACAAAACCACGGAAATACATAAAACCCATTTAGGTTGGTATAATTGAGTTTAAATTAGATTTGGCACAAACCAACTAACTATCTAAAACGTGAAGTTAAGTCAAAGTTTATAAAACAGTCTTGTAACAATACTCTTTCCACAAAGCATGCAGAGTGTGAGAAAAATAAAATCCGCTAGTTCCCTCTCAAAATTATGAAACAAATTTTAAAGAGAACGCGTGATTTAATTTGAATAGATTATTTAATTCAGATAATATTTCATCTAAAACTTTGCATCGTGATTAACGTTACGCCCTGCGGTTGGTCATTAATTTTAAATATTTCAGTTAACTTCCATTAAAACTTTCCTTGAGTAATATTTTGCCTAATAAGTTTAAACTTAAGTAGTTTAAAATAAAGTATTTGCATCTCACAATTAAACCTAAGACAGGCAAAAGATAGAACAAGTGATTTAAAAGAAAAAACATTATAAATTATATTTGCAATGCAAAGGTTCAGTAGCCATTTCTATAAACGGAGTTGACATTTGAGATAATGTATTATAGAAAATTATAGATAATTTATTCTAGAAACTAAAAGTTAAAAATTACATAGCGTGTTACAGTCAAAATTCTGAATTGTCCCACTCTTTCGAATTCACATGTTTTATAGCTTAAATTGAGTACTATAAGAACCACGTTAACCCTAAATATCTGAAATGGTAACAACATGTCGGGTGGGGAACAATCTATATGGTATCCATTACGATAAACAGTAAATAGTAGTAAGTTTAAAAAAATGGTAGATTGTAATATACACACATGGACAAAATTATGAAATATTTTTTAATTTTCATAACTTCCTTAAAATAGAAGTTGTCTGATGAATAGAACACTTTTTTTTGTTTATTTTAGAATTCTAAATGAGCAATTTTAACTTTAGAAATAGAAAAAAATTATATTGCAATTACTATAAGAAATAAAAAATATATACATTAAACTTAATGCTATTGGGTGAACACAAACTTTTCTGTTCGAAATTTTTCTTGAGAAATTGCGTTACATATGTTGTGCAGCAAATTTCTGATAGTTGGAAGAGGACTTCTTTTTCATAGGCGGTTTTTGAGCTAGTCCCACAAGTGCTCTATTAAATTCAAATCTGGGCTTTATGGTGGCCAACCCAATATTACAATTTAAGCATCATTAAGGTAAATACCCTCTATTTTAGCACTATATGTACGAGCGTTATGATCTTGCAGGATCTTTTCGATGAACTGGTGATGGTCATTCATCCAATAACTTCTACAAAGCCAGTGCGTCTTTTCCATTTTATTCTTCTTCAAATCATCGTTATTACCTCCAAAAACAAACCCTGTCTATAGTATTACAGCTAATATACCAAGTCTTCTGTAAACATATTTTTATTCAACAGATGAATCCGGACATGTTTCTATTCCCTGATATTACAATGAACATTATACTTTGGAAAATTTGTAGGAGACCTGAAACTATAGCAGCTATTTTCAAACTAACTGGGACAGTGAGTCAGTCTCTATTCGGGCGCGAGAAAGAAAGCTTCGAAAATGCCAAATGTGATTTTGGCGAAACGTCAGCAAAACTGTTCTTTTCAGAACGACAGTAGTGAACGGATGTACACCCGGAATGAAAACATTATATATATATATATATATATATATATATATATATATATATATATATATATATATATATAATACAAATTGTGTGTGATGGAATTCGTTACGGAGAAAGTTTCAAGTGAAGGTCAATTTACCGATTTTATTTATTCAGTTTAAGTAAATATATTCACATAAAATAAAGTTTATCTTTATATTACACTTAATATTTTGATATTGTGTTTTTTAACATATACTACAATTTTGTTTCGGCATACTGAATGTTTACTGTTTAGGTAGATCGGTTACTGCTACCTACCAGATCTTAAATAATTTACTGGTTAAGAGGTTTAATAATCCTAACCACCATTTATTATAACACATGCTCCCACGAGTTTTTCATTTTTTTTTTAGATTTTATTGAATTTCAATATTTGTAAACACAATTAAAACTTGTTTATCCTTTTTCTTCGACTTTCTTTAAGTTTTACCGTTATTTGAGATAGTTTTACATTTATGTGCCTTTACAAATAACTGAAACAGGTTTACTATCCCTTATAAATAAATTTGAATATGTAAAATAATATGTTATTGCACCCAATAAAATTTCATAATTAAAACTCGGTAAATTCGCTTTATATAAATTTATATATCTCTTCACATTCTTCAATCGGGTCGCCAAGGCGGATGCTCGGTCTCCTTCTGGGAATTATTCTTCTCCATTGTATAATGTTAGATCCTCTTCTAGGTGGAGATGGTGAATTGTCATCGTTGTTAGTGGCTACTCCAATCTTGATGTTACGTGTTCGTCTCCGACATTTGCAAAAGATGTATAAGGCAATCAGTGCTATGAGTGTTATTGTAAGGATCGTGAACCAACTTATGTGTTTCTTCACGAACGGTTGATTGACCAATTGGTCCAGCTGATCAGCATACTGATTTAGCTTATGCTGGGCTATGTTCAAGTCCTCTACATCTATTTTATTTAGCTTCAAAGGCTTCAAATCTGGTAAGTTAATATTTTCTGGCATATGGTTACAGCAGTCAAAAGGGATGTTGACTGGGTGGAAATTGTAGGTTACGTTGTCGTAAACATCGACTGATTTCTGGGCACGAACTCTTGTACTCCCGACAAAGGCACTACACTCGGGTTGAAGTTTTATCAAAGTATTTGTGTTGGTGATCTGAGTCTCTATATTTCTGGATCCTCATTTTATTGTGACGGGCAGAGGGTCTGCAACAGCTATCAACCATAAATTCTGGCTGATTTCTTGAATGTTATAGTCTTTGGCAAGAATGATTAAAACTTGGCATGTTCTGGGTAGATGACCAAGTCTCTTCAGAAGCTGAGCCTCGCAGACTGCATCAGTATCAATTGGGTATGGCAGGATGTTGGAACAGATGAACATACGTTTCCTAGTGGTTTGCAGGACTCCATATTGCGGATGGTTGTATAAAGTAAAGAATCATCATTTTGCGCAATTAGTTTATTAGTTATTGACAAAATGTGATGAAGGCCTGTTCGATTATCCAGAATCGGTATAGAATATAAGTGATAGAGAGTGTATTTTTCAGGTTCGACTAAAGGTATTTCTAGTATAAAAATTATTCTAGTATCTAATTGATATGCCTTTAATTCTAGGCAAGGGAAGATTATTCTTCTGTAATGACTGCGATATATGCTTTAATGAGTCTACTAAATCATATGGAGTGATGATTGAACTGTGCAAAATTTTTAAACGTGCAAATGTAACAGCGTTTATAGCATCGTTCAAAGTATTTTCGATAACTGAATAACTTTCTGTTAGTGATTCGCACAAGTCTAGGATATCGAGGTGAGATTGATAAAATTTGAGATGATCGGAGTTATCTATAATTGATTCGCGAATTTCTTTAATATCATTATTAAAGGTTTCCTCGTCAATTTGAAGTTTTTGAATGGTTTCGTTAAAGCTTTTAATAACAGAAGTAGTTACAGATATTTGATTTTTCAAAAGATTTTCTATTTGGTATTCATCGTGGGTTAACTTTTCGATGCACTCATTGAAATATTCACCATCGGAGGCGTCAAGATTACCAGTTATTGATTTCCAAATGGTTCCAATACCATTAAGAATACCACGTTTTTCTCTAAAAATGTACTTTTTAGTGTCGGCCATTATTTCAGTGTACTTTTGGTTAACGGCGTTTGATATTTGTTTAAGGAGACTAACATGAGTCTGAACTTGCGGCTTAAAGGCTTTCATTCGCGGTACGTCTTCGTCTATAGTGTTTAATCAGCTTTCTAATATTTTGTCAGTATTACTAATTGTTTCTTTGATTGGTCCGAGGTCTTTGTAAACAAGGAGAGCCCAGCTATCAATTGAGATTTTTACTGTCGCTTCTTCATGAAAGAAAATTCCTAAGGTGTTGTTTATTGTTGTTAGAGTGTATTGGGACTGAGTGGCTGTTGAAAGTACCAAGAACCTAGAAGAGAAAAATTACTCATAGTATGGTTTTAGTCTGTCAAAATTTATTTTAGATTTTTGTTTAGTTTCGGGGTTTATCAGAATTGCTGAATTTTATAAAATTTCGATTATTTCGAATGGACCGTTAAATTTATTTTGGCTTTTGTCCTTGATTTGTGATTCTTTAATGTATACCTTATCTCCTACATTATATTCATAGGGGTGAGCAGAAACATTTTGGTCGAAGCGCTCTTTGGCTTTTTCTTTTTGTTGACATGTTCTGGCTCGGGCTGTTTTATAAAACTATTGCATGCGATTGTTTAGATCTTGCATATATTTGGAAATAAGACGTTTTTCATTATATAGGATTTCGGGTGGTCTAGATGAGGTGTGTCCAAAAATAAGTTCGTAAGGTGTGAAACCGTGCGTTTTATTTTTGGTATTGTTATAACATATAGTTGCATAAGGAAGAACATTAAACGGGTGTTCGTCAGGGTTTTCGGTTTGATTCGCTCGTATCATTTCACTAAGTGTTGCGGGAAATCTCTCAACAGAGCCGTTTGATTGAGGGTGTCCTACGCTAGAGAAAGTTAGTTTGATATCGTAAAGCTCACAGAGGTCATTCATTAAGGTGTTTTTGAATTCTCGGCCATAATCACAATGTATACGTAACTGGGTTCCGTAATGTTGGAAAAATACAAGAAGTGTATTAACAGATTTTGCTGTCTTATCCTCTATAGGGTATGCTTGTGTAAATTTTGTTAGTTCGTCACGTACTGTTAGGGCGTAATTCCGAGTTGGGTATTCAAATATGTCTATGTTTATTCTTTTAAAAGGTGTTCTGGGCGTTTCTGTTACGACTAGAGAACTGCTTAGATTTTTACGACAGATTTTTACTTTTTGGCAAGTTTCGCAACTTTTAATAAAATTTTCTACGGCTTTTATTATGCCTGGCCAATTGTATTTTTCTTTTATGCGTCTTAACGTCTCGTTAATCCCTCGATGTAAGTTGGGTTTTCCGCGATGGTAATGATCTAAGATCTGAGGTATTTCGTCTTCATTAGAGGTTTTTGTTTTTGTGTGTGTTTTTTTTTGCAAATACTTAATTTTATATTTTTGTCTGCAAAAATATACGAAAATATTTCAAGGATAGGAAGTTCAAGTGTGTTTTCAACGAAATAGGTACAAGAGATGTCAAGTTCGTCTTGACCGGTATAAAGAATGTAAAAGAGAAGTTGTGTGACAGTTTCTGGGTTAAACGGGAGAGGAATAATGAAATATTTACGATTTTTTGTTGATTTACTGGAGAAAATATTTATTTGTTTTGGATTAAATTCCATGTTTTCTTCGAAAATATCTGTCACTGTCAAAATTTATTTTAGATTTTTGTTTAGTTTCGGGGTTTATCAGAATTGCTGAATTTTATAAAATTTCGATTATTTCGAATGGACCGTTAAATTTATTTTGGCTTTTGTCCTTGATTTGTGATTCT
This sequence comes from Kuschelorhynchus macadamiae, assembly GCA_030620095.1. NCBI lineage: Eukaryota > Metazoa > Arthropoda > Insecta > Coleoptera > Curculionidae > Kuschelorhynchus > Kuschelorhynchus macadamiae. Next base: position 626,030 of record JAUTXW010000285.1, read on the forward strand.
TTAATGTATACCTTATCTCCTACATTATATTCATAGGGGTGAGCAGAAACATTTTGGTCGAAGCGCTCTTTGGCTTTTTCTTTTTGTTGACATGTTCTGGCTCGGGCTGTTTTATAAAACTATTGCATGCGATTGTTTAGATCTTGCATATATTTGGAAATAAGACGTTTTTCATTATATAGGATTTCGGGTGGTCTAGATGAGGTGTGTCCAAAAATAAGTTCGTAAGGTGTGAAACCGTGCGTTTTATTTTTGGTATTGTTATAACATATAGTTGCATAAGGAAGAACATTAAACGGGTGTTCGTCAGGGTTTTCGGTTTGATTCGCTCGTATCATTTCACTAAGTGTTGCGGGAAATCTCTCAACAGAGCCGTTTGATTGAGGGTGTCCTACGCTAGAGAAAGTTAGTTTGATATCGTAAAGCTCACAGAGGTCATTCATTAAGGTGTTTTTGAATTCTCGGCCATAATCACAATGTATACGTAACTGGGTTCCGTAATGTTGGAAAAATACAAGAAGTGTATTAACAGATTTTGCTGTCTTATCCTCTATAGGGTATGCTTGTGTAAATTTTGTTAGTTCGTCACGTACTGTTAGGGCGTAATTCCGAGTTGGGTATTCAAATATGTCTATGTTTATTCTTTTAAAAGGTGTTCTGGGCGTTTCTGTTACGACTAGAGAACTGCTTAGATTTTTACGACAGATTTTTACTTTTTGGCAAGTTTCGCAACTTTTAATAAAATTTTCTACGGCTTTTATTATGCCTGGCCAATTGTATTTTTCTTTTATGCGTCTTAACGTCTCGTTAATCCCTCGATGTAAGTTGGGTTTTCCGCGATGGTAATGATCTAAGATCTGAGGTATTTCGTCTTCATTAGAGGTTTTTGTTTTTGTGTGTGTTTTTTTTTGCAAATACTTAATTTTATATTTTTGTCTGCAAAAATATACGAAAATATTTCAAGGATAGGAAGTTCAAGTGTGTTTTCAACGAAATAGGTACAAGAGATGTCAAGTTCGTCTTGACCGGTATAAAGAATGTAAAAGAGAAGTTGTGTGACAGTTTCTGGGTTAAACGGGAGAGGAATAATGAAATATTTACGATTTTTTGTTGATTTACTGGAGAAAATATTTATTTGTTTTGGATTAAATTCCATGTTTTCTTCGAAAATATCGTCAAGAATCGTATGATGTAATTCTTCTAATTTATTTTGTCGAAAGAATGTTATAATATTTTTGTGTGATTTATCCAACAGCTGGTCGTTGGTTGTTTCGATTTTAGAATAATCGATCAGGGATCTGGTTTCGAAAAGACTTACGAATTTATTGTATTCTTCGGCTATTACATCGTCGTCATAGGTTTTAGGTTCTTCGGAATTTGTCTCATTTGATGCAAAAACAGATATTTTTATTTGAAGCTTTGCTCATTCTTGGAAATGATTTACTTTTATTCGAGATAAAGCATCAGCGTTTTTATGAATTTTTCCCGGTTTATAAACAATTTCGTACTTATATTCTCCTAGTTTTAGCCCCTTTAATAGAAAGTAACCAAGTAAGGGGACGATGATCTGTGACTAGAATGAACTTTCTCTCAAATAAATATGGACGGAAATATTTCACGGCCCATACAATTGCAAGTAGTTCTCTCTCTATTGTCGAGTAATTGGTTTCGGCTTTACATAATGTTCTGGAGGCATAACCAATAGGTAAATCTTTGCTAATGGGACCTTGGGAGTCGAAATCAAATTTGATATCTTTTTTCAATAATCTGGTAAGAGGCTTTGATATTTTCGCAAAGTTTGGAATAAATCTACGATAATAACCAGCTAAACCCAGAAAGGATTTTGTCTTTTGGATTTTTTGGTTCTGGAAATTTCTGTATACAATCGATTTTAGCGGGGTTAGGTTTAACACCGTCCCGAGTGATTAGGTGACTACCAAGGTATGCTACCTCTTTTCTCAGGAACTCACATTTGTCAGGCTGTATTTTGAGATTTGCTTTTCGAAGGCGTTTAAAAACTTCGTAAGCGTGTGATGTGGTCATGGATTGTAGGTGAGTACACAAGGATGTTGTCCATTACTCTCTGGAAAGTGGACGGGGCATTTTTAAGGCCAAAGAGCATTCTTATAAATTCGTAGTGTCCGTTCTCGACAGAGAAAGCAGTTCTTGGAATATCTTTAGGGTCTATCTCGATCTGGTGGAATCCTGAAGCTAGATCCAGGGTTGTAAAATACTCGCACTTGCCTAGCTGATCCAAAAGATCGGAAATATTAGGAAGTGGGTACTTATCATCTACCGTGGATTCATTCAATTTACGATAATCTATGACTACTCTCCATTTTTATTTGCATGAGGAATCAAGTTTCTTGGGGACGACCCAAACTGGAGATGACCAAGGTGAAATAGAAGGTTTTATGATTCCTTGTTCTAACATTTTATTAACCTGAGTTTTTACCTCTTCTTTGTGAATATGGGGATACCTGTATAATTTGGTGAAAACAGGCTTTGCACCATTGGTATCAATTTGGTGTTTAATTTCGTTGGTAAAGGTAAGATTCCACCTTCGAGGTAAAATATGTCCTCAAAAACTACGCCAAAGATTGGTAATTATTTCTTTTTCTTCTTCGTTAAGATGCTCTAAACAATGATGGGACTTAATGTTGGGAATGCGGTTAGGAGATAGCTGTTTATCAGATAAATTGTAATTGAGTAGCGAATGAGAAGAAAAAGGTTCGACTTCGATATCTCAAAAAATTAATGGTTTTCGGGATGGCGTTTGCATTAACCACAGAAGTTAGAAATTCGCCTTTCTCATTGACATGGAAAATTGCGTTTGGGATGTGAACTTTTTCAATTTTTTGCCTAGATAGGATAGTATCGGTGTTGACTAAATCACAACGTAATTTAAAAATTTGTTCGGTCCTACCTTCAATCTTAATTTCGTTAGAGTTGTTTACGTTAGTTGTTTTTTTATTTTTTTGTTCAAGTTTTTCTTCTGCCTTAAACAGTGGTAAAGTTTTAAAATTTGTAACAAGTCGTTTATTTTTTAGGTCGATGGTGCATTCATAGTGTTCTAAAAAGTCGAGTCCTAGAATACCATGAAATCAATACCTAAATCGTATATGTAAACTTTATGTAGGTTTCCGGCTTGAAAAGGAACTCGGGTTGATTCGGTGATAAGAAGTTTTTGGTCTGTGATGCCTTGAATCGTAACGTTTTCGGGAAAACGTTGGGGAAATTGTTTTACTGTGTTTTCTTTAAATATCGTAATTCCTGTTCCGGAATCTATAAGTAGTTTAAAAGTGTTAGATGTGTCTTTTATGTAATATAGATTTTTCGGGTTAACAGCAAGAAGGGGATTTAAAGAAAATGTTGTTCTGGGAAAATCAATGACGGGTTCATGTCGTCCAAATTCAGGGTTTGTATTTGATTTTGGATTTCCGTCATGGCATTGGTATTTGAAATAGTTCGAATAGGTGCATGGTTTTGATTCGAAGTGGGAAAAAAAATCCTGATATTCATCATAATTCGTTTTACCTTGTTGATCAATATTTTCAACATTTTGATATTCGTAATCTTCATACATTTCTGCGTATTGGTTACAATACTCGTCATATTGGGGTTCGGAATAGTTATCGTTGGAATATTGGTAATTGTCGAAATTGACAACATGAGTACGATGTTGGGAATTATTTTGTATTACTGAAGGACGTTGGAAATTGTTAAATGGTGTTTGACGTTGGAAATTGTTTTGGTTTGATTGGTTATGGGGTGTGTACTGCGGTCTTGGCTGACTGTTTTTTAGTCTATTCGACTGGAAGGAGGTGCTTGATTAGGAATAATTTGATTGTTGATTGGTATTAGGCCTTTGAAAATTGCCAAAATTCTGGGAAGTATATCCGTTGGGACATTGTTGCGATCTGCATTCATTTGCTAAATGACCAGCTATGACATTTAAGGGACTATATATTAGGTCTTTTATTAGTCCGAATAATAGGTCTAGCAGGCGGATTGGGTCTAGAAGATTTTTGGGATTCGAAATATGATAGTTGGAGCTCGCGTCTTATGCGAATTTGTGGTTCCAAAAGATTAGATGGATTTCCTGCACGTATTATATGGCCAATTCGGGGTTCCAGGCCAAATTGTTTTACTGTGTTTTCTTTAAATATCGTAATTCCTGCTCCGGAATCTATAAGTAGTTTAAAAGTGTTAGATGTGTCTTTTATGTAATATAGATTTTTCGGGTTAACAGCAAGAAGGGGATTTAAAGAAAATGTTGTTCTGGGAAATTCAATGACGGGTTCATGTCGTCCAAATTCAGGATTTTAGGCTATTTAAAGACATGGATTCGATTAATGTGATTTGGGCTGCCTTTTGACTCGGTGCGAGTATGGAGTTTTATATGTTGGCATGCATTTTAGCATTTAGGACTTGAAGTCTGTTAAGGAAAGTCAAAGGAGATTCGTTTGGTAGTTGTCTCATTCTTTGTAAGTCCTGAATAAGTGAAGATAGATCTCACGTATCTCCGAAGTGAGAATTAAGTAATTGCTTTATCTCTAGAAAATAAAGTGGATTTCCGGAGCTTATCAGCTGCGCTGGTCTCCCTCGCAACCTATTTTTTATGTGAATCACTAAAAGATCTTTTTGGTTACCCGTAGACATATCATATGCACATTCGAAGGCATTTAGGAAGGTTTGTAAACATATTTGATCACCTTCGAATTCGGGGACAATAGAAAAAAATCTCGGAAAGTTTGTAGGGTTCGATTACTGCTACCGCTGCTACTTCAGTTATTCTTTCATTATCCGTCGTATTTGCTCAATATATCAACACAATAAACACTAGCACAATATAATATAAAAAGGATATAAAACACAAAATATTTTACGAAATTTTATGTTGGTAGACAGTACGTAAAATAGTATGCCAACCAACGTAAAATATACAGTTCTTATTAACTAGTTAGTCGAATTAAATTAAACTGTGTAATATTTCTTGTTATAATAAAAATATAAATGTAATCGGGAGATCAGTTAGCAGAATAACTGATCAAAATAATTCCAAAAAATATATTTTAAAATTAATCAATTAACAGAATAACTGATTATACACAAATTATACGGATGTTACACTTAGAAATACAGAAATCAATTGGCAGAATAATTGATTAGTTTATCGGAAAATCAATTAACAGAATAATTGATTATTTTGCTAATTAATAAAATGTAAGTTTGATTTTGAAAAGTCGAACGCCTTGAGATAACCGACATCTGATACTGTGGGAACCAAGGGCATCGTACTTGAAGGTGACATTGCTCGTGAGAAAGGAAATAACAACTCCCCCATTAAGATGAAAGTTGACGCGTGGTGACAACTTTCAGGTCCTCTCCTCAAAAGGATTTTAGGCAAACTATAGACACGTGTTTCTGACTTAAGGTCTTCATCAGTACAGTCAAGTACAAAACAACACCACAGTCATCAAGAGGGGCAAAACCGACATTTGTGATTACCAAGAGAACATGCGAAATCTTCGTCGGACTTATGGTGAAACTAATAACCCCAGAGTAGTAAATCAAAGTAGTAAAATACTAGCTCGTCAAGAACTAGTATACAATAGAAAAAGGATTTTTTTGGGATTTGCTTTAGCCGTCATACCAAAAAAAATTATATATATATATATATGTATATATATATATATATATATATATATATATATATATATATATATATATATATATATATATATATATATATATATATATGTATATATAGTATATATATATATATAGTTCTTGTCGCGCTAATATTGTCCTACTTTTTGGTAATAACTTTGTAAAAATCCTTTAAACTGCAATTTAGTTCCCATAACCATATCTATATAGCCTATAAAAAAAATGTTTTTCATTATTTTTCTCCATAAAGAAATTATTCCATAAAATATATAATATTTAATCATTTTATTAGATCGCCATTTTGTTTTGCTATACTTTTTATTTAAGTAACTTAAAGCAGGCACTTTTTCTTAGAGTATGTAATGCCCGTTACATTGTCATGTTTGTTAAAAAGTCAATATCAGTTATGATAATTTGTAAATAATGAAGTAATAATGCATGATTTACCGGAAATTGGACGAAATGACACAAAGTGTTAGATAAATGTCCGGATTTTTTTGATAGAAACGAAACTATATATTAAGAGTCAAAAATGTTTATCGTTACTGTACATTCACACTGTTACGAATAAAATATCCCAAAAAAAATCGATATTCTAACTTTTACTATGTATATAAAAACACAAAAATATTAAAAATCAAAATTTGACAATAATGCTTGATTGATATCAGCTGTTGTTTATTTCAGCTAAAGTCAATTATCAATTGGTCCACGATCAAATTCAAGCAATAGTAGCATTAGTTAAACTAAGTTAGTCAGATCAAACTGGTTGTTATATAAGACGTATATAAAATATTTAAAAAAAAACTAGAAAATTTACTTTTCTTTTCAATCATATTTGGCACTTTCTTCTTTATAAAGAATATATTACTTGATTTTACTCAGTTCTTTTAGTGCTCCAGTACGTCTAGAGGTTTTTCTTGTTTAAAATATAAATTAGGTTTTTATATTTGATCTATTTTTTTAGGAACATAATTAATGATTTTAATAAAAAGCCTTCTCTTACCCTTAAAACCTTTAGAATTTATTATTCCAAAACCATGAACTTACTCTTTTATCTTTTTCTTTTAGTAGCATCGAGGATGTGATGATTTTTTTTGAAAAGGAAACATAAACTGTTGTTGCATGCCTTAAATCACTTGCGATCGACCTAGATTTTCTTTATCTTGATCCTATACATTCTCCGTATTTACATTGAGTTATGCTGACAGTGGATTATAAAATGATAGGATAGTCTTACTGAACTTAATGTGTTTTGTTTATAATCATGAGCAGTTTATTATTAAGTACTCGTAATTGATATAATTTTAAAATAATAGCCACTGATATCTTGTTAATATATCGTCAAAAATCTAGTATGGATTACTAAAATATTGAGAGATAGACAGTTGGGAATAAATATGATAAATTAAGTTCATGCCACATATACATATGGTTCTATGTTATCGTAAATGGCGATTAATAATTAACTTTTAATTGTCATACGTAAATGTTTAAGATATTTTTGTATTGCTTTAGTTTTGCGAATTAGTATTAATAAAATTTTTGTAAATCTAATCTGCTCAGACATAAACATAAAATTTTATAAAAAATAATGGTTTAAAATAGAAATTTCGGTAATTCTTTCTCTCAATAAAGAGTGAATAAAGTTTATTTAGAAAATTAGACCACCTCAAAGTAATATCTCTTTCGTATTCGATTCCACGAGGTATATCTAGTGCTCTTTGCTTCACGATATCAAAATAGCAAAAAGATAAAAAGTCCTTGACGTTGCATAACGCAATCAAAGACAAAACGTCGAAAGATAATGCCACTTTGATACAATCTAATCCCAAGGACTGTGATTTATTTTGCACCAAAGCCAAAAGTTTCCTTTCTATGTTTTGTAACGACATTTATTTAATACTTTCTTTAAAAAATTACATTTATTTATTACTTTCTAAAAGAAATTTCTTTTAGTTTGAGAACAATTTTCCGATATAAATGTCAGTAATTTAAGATTAGCTGAGGGCGTGCCTGTTCGTGAAATAGAATGTGTAATGCTTCAATTCTTGATGTATAGCAAACACGTGCTATATAAAAGAAAGTTGGAAAAGCATTTTTTATATTGTCCAAGATATTGCGGTATAGTTGACATTTTGACTTTTGACTCGATGATTTGCATCGAACACATCTGCACCATCGCCAAATGATATGCATTTATTACCTAAAAAAGCACACTTTTGACTTCCACGTGATTTTATAAGCGTACCTTGAAGTGAATAGTGCCTAATTATGACACTGACAATTATTTAAATCACTTGCTTGTTTTCCACTATTAAATAAGATTTTTGATCGCTGTATGAACGTTTTTCTTAAGACTTTTCCTGTCTATCAAGGTTTATTTTTACCACAAATGTGGAAAAATTTTATAAAATCGAACTTAGTACTAACACTCTAATTCGATAAGAATGGTTAGAAGGTATTATGAGAGGGATTTTAAAAACAAAATTGACTACAAATTATGTTTGGTCCATGCAAGGCGTTAAATTGCTAATAAGCGGATGAAACATATCGAAGAGGTAAACATTTTTGTGCAGGGGACAGAAAAACATATATCTACCTTAAAAATTCAGCCAGTTATTATTTTAGAAGAAACAACAAGGACGATTTTAAGTTACATTTTTTATAATAAAAATTGTGGTCTATCGTCAACGAATACGCTGCTATAGTTTCCACCCTCTGCATTGACCAAATTTGAAGTTTTAAATCAAATAATATTACTTTTTGCAACAAATAAATTAAATAAAAAAAGTCTGCAGCTTTTTTAAATCAATCTCCAGCACTGAATAACCAAAATAAGACAGAAGAAATTCAGAACAGAATGTTTTTATTTTACATTTACAGCCCATTCATTTATTTATTGACTTCCATTGTGTATTCAAAGGACTAGAGTTAATTTTGCAGCTTACGTGTACTATAATTAACTCAACTGTTTTTGACATATTGAACGTAAGAAAACTATTATTTAGATATTTTGGGAAAACGTAAAATTACCATGGACCATTATGGGCAAAAAAGAGTCTCCACTATTGCTTTAGTTTTAGCGAACTGTATTAATATGATCATACTCCGAATAAACGATCAAATGTAAAATATACATCTAATGAATCTCAACTTTGTATTGTGTTCTATATAGTTGGGCGATTTTGCATACCTCAACGCCTAGAGTTGCTAGTCTGCGACAAATTGCATCCGATCGGCTGGTTGAAGTCGTTTATAGATCGGTTTTATCCTAATACACGGCAATCAAATTTGTCTCTTTAAAGCATAATGTTTGTATGGTATTTTTAAACAAGAAGATTCAAATCACGTTTCTGCCAACACCAAGCCAAATATATATTGTTGCGTGCGATCTAATTAAATGGTGACGCGAGGAATACATATGGTATTTATACCTGATATGACCTGTCTATTCGAAAAGTGTAATTGAGTACACCGAAAAAACCAAAAACCAATTTTGTCAAAATTGGTGATTTTAATGGACAATTAAGTTCACGGAATTAGAAGGAGAAAGAGAAACAAACATTTTTGGAAGCAGGTTCTAACGTAGGTGCGACCCCAAATTTGGGCCTATTGAGAAAGAATCGCCCAAAGTTACCTACTTATACCTATCAGGAAGGGTGGTACTCCAACGTTGCAAGATCTTTCAAAACTCAATACAATACAATGTCCGTCAGAAAATGTTGAGAAGTAATAGAATAGTAAAAAATTAAAGAATTTCATTGTTATGTAATACAAAGTTTTTAATATCGTCGTAATACTGTTTTGAAATATCACAACATTGAAACTCAAAATTTTATTGCTTTAAAGATAAGATTTGAAGAAGCTTTAAATAAATGGAATGTTCGCCAACTCTATAAGGAAAAACCTTAGTCTGTATAAAAACTTTCCGAATTTAAAGGAGCTTCAAAAGATCATTCCTCAGACATACCAGACGTTTTAATCGACTTTGGAAAACTAATAATGGAAAAAGAGGATAATGAAACAGGAGATCTGGAAACTGATGGCAAATAATAATCAACTTTTTATTTATTTGTTGCAATACCAACCAAACAAAAAAATAAACAATGTACAGCCTAAAAATAGTAAATTCGGTTGCCTGATAACGGCAGAAAAATATGTCATATTTTCCATTTTAAAAAGTTTATTGTTGTTCCTGTAAAGTTAGCTTTTTGGTTATCAGTTGCTTATCATTCTCATGTATTGGTCTTTGGTATGACATAGGTTTCAAATACAACAATCGTATAAATATTTTTCTGCATAGAAAAGGAAACGAAAAATTAAGACGGTGATGTGCGCATAGATATCTCGGAAAATGTATCTTACCTATCTGTTTTTAAAAATATGACCATTTAATAACGGAAAACTCATAACTTTAGAAAAAATAAATGAGAATCAGATTATTTAATTAAAATTTCAGCTATTCATTATTGATATTCATTAATTTGTGTACTTAGTGTGATATCCAAAAACTATCCAAAAGGAAGTTGCCAATAAACTTTATCAACTATTAAAGATTAGATTTAGAAGGTGTAGATTTAATTATTTAAATAATGGAAAATGAGTCATTCTTAAAGCACTAAAATATATTCTGAATGGGGAAAATGTTTTTCGTATATTATATGAATCATATACAAAGCAAAGCAACTAAAACATTTCCCGAACAAATAAGAACGAACAGGTTTCTAACATTTCTTGCAGAAAATAATCACCGGGCACTTATCCCGTCGGTTGTCGCAATCACAAAACTCTATTACTTTTCTTAAGGCACAATGTGACCCTTTTAGCTTGAGAAAAACGCTGCAAGCTGACATTTTACGTAAATAATTCTGATATGGATTTCGAGGAATGCAAATAAATGTCTGAAAACCTTCCGTTAGATATACATTACGCCTAGTGAGAAATTGGTACCAGTAAAGCACGTTGAGAATTTAACCATTTTATCTCTAAAATTACATTAAATTTCCTAGACCATGTAATAGCTTAGATAATGTACACCGTTTAAGGCAAATACTGAATGCACACTACTTATAGGATATTTAAACATAATTAAGTAGGTATATTTATATTAGAAAACTGATCCAGACCCTGCAAATTTTAAAAATTTCAGTTTCTTATGTTTATTTTCGTTCATTATTAGCTAAATTAAAATAATATTCAGTTAAATTGAAAAAAAAATTAACCACTTTTTGAAATTTAATTTTCTTAAATTTTTTGTTCCTATTAACCTGTTCTCAACTTTTGTGTCAAAGTGTTACTCACTCTTTTTTCTATGCTTTGAAGTTCTTACAGTCTGCGTGGAACATCCAGGATGAACAGAAGTTATTTTAAGCCCACCAGCTTTAAATTAATTTCTAGACTCGTGTTCATTCAATACATGTAGGGTACTAAAATTTATAAGGAAGTGAAGTGTATCTCAATTTAGTAACACATATATACTATCTTTTCAAACATATTTATTATGCTATTTTGTCCGAAACAATATTACCAATCTCTACCTATATGCCGCGCTTGATTTTTAGGCATATTTTAAAATATATTCAAATTTTATTTTGAATTTACCAAGTGTTTTTTCACTTTTAAAAATTTCATTTGACCGCCATTTTGTTCCGTCATGTTGAATTCGTACCAAAATTTTACCAGTTTATCCATATCTTACATCTAATTTTTATAGTTTGAAGTTAATTGAATAAGAAGATCTTTTTACGTTGATATTGTTTATAATTTTATTTCTCTACCATCATATTCCACCATCTTGAGTTTGTATCAAAATTTACCAGTTTTTCACATTAATTCTTGCACAAAATTTGAAATTAAGCCAATAGTTAAACCTCGGAAAAAAAAACAAGGGTTAACTATATGGCATCGTTTGAGAAAGAGCCTAAGACACCTCACCGAGGAGACGGCAATTATCTACCCGACAATATCTCAGACACACCTGGGCCTTATAACAGGCACTCTTATCCAAGAAACATCATCTTTACATTGTGAAGCTTAATGACTTTTTGCAGAGTTTGGAAACGGGTCGATGAAACAGTTTTACTTTGTGAGTATCCTGCCGAGTTTAGGGATACCCCTGAAGAAGACTAGAAGACATCATTGCATATCTTGTGAAACTGATCCAATGAAATCTACGTATTTCATGAGCCGCTCTCCCCTAACAATAGAACAAACAATGGCCTTAAAAATGTAACTTTTAGATTTATAATCAGTGTTCTAAACACAGCCTTGCATATGTATACTTCTATGTAGGTAACAATTAAAGGCAAGTAAAAAGATATTCAAATGAGATCAAATAAATAAATAAATAATGTCTTTATTTCATAGCAAATATTTAATTGATACACTTGTAAAATGGCGGCGAAATCTAGCTAAGTGCTACTCACATCTAACCGGCTCTTTAACAAAATATATATATATATATATATATATATATATATATATATATATATATATATCAGAAGAACTTATAATCTAGAATTCCAAACAACTAGGTAACATATTAACCATAATCATTATCTATAACAATCAATTGCTATAATTGGTTTGAATAAATGCTTTAATGTTTTTCTTAAAAGTTTCGACGCTGGAGCAAGCAGTAATTACTGATGGCAAAGAATTAAAAATTTTCACGGAATTGTAGCTAAATGAACGCTAAAAAAACGCAGTACTGTGTCTGGGGACATTAAGCAGGCCACAGTGTCGGGTCGACCCACTCTGAATATTCGATCTAGGGATAAGTTTCTCAACAGATATTCTGGTTGTTTAGTTTGAATAATTTTAAGTCAATGTTGCCATACGTAACAAAAGTCTTTCTTGTTGATCAAACCATCTCGATGTCACAAAAAGAGGAGTAACATGGTCAAATTTTCGATGTCCATACACAAACTTAAGGCACGCATTCTGTAGTTTTTGTAAACTATATTTATCTTTTTCAAATAAAGTTGGCCAATGTACTACGTCACAATATCCCAATCCCGAAAGAATCAAAGCATCACACAACCTTACCTTCACATCGGAAGGTAAATAATTCCGATGAAGAGCATATCTGCATATTGATGGGAACTACAGTGTTTCACAAAGCAAGAAAAGTCAGAAGTATAAGCAGAAAATAACAATGGGCCCAAGATGCTTCCCTGGGGCACACCTCTAGATAATGATAAGATTTCCAATGGGGAAGCGCCAATCACCACTATCTGTTGCCTACCAGTGAAATAACTAGTGATAAAGAGAAGAGAAGAAGCATCCCGGCCAAAGAGAGCTTGTATTAACACACATAATCATATGGTCCAAGGTGTCAAATGCCATACTTTAATCCAAAAGCACAAGAGAGGTATTTTTTCCCTGATCACAAACATAAAAATTATCAGAAACTTTTAAAAGAGCAGCAGTAGTACTGTGTAAGGGACGAAATCCGCATTTAGTGGAAGGGATTATTGTTACTAGCGAGAAACTTGCTGAGTCGTTCATGAACTACCCTCTCAAGTATTTTGGGTACAGCTGGTAGTATACAACATTTGCACACTTCCGAGGGATGCTTAGAGCTGAGAAAAGAAAAATGAATAATATGGGCAACCTTAAGTGAGGGATCACAAAAGACAGCATTTTAATGTCAATGTTTACATTTTACAGTTTAATGCTACATACATTTTTTTCAACCTGATCATTACTAACCTGTTTAAAATTAGGTTTGTTTTGAATATTAGGATAAGTTTTATTAATATAATGGGTTGAGATTAATTCATTGTTGCTTAAATCGGGATGCCATTAGTGAAATAAGTATTAAAAGAACTAGCAGTACCTATATCCCCAGGAGTTATATTAAGAGTGGTATTTATTTTAAATATTTAATTGTACGCCAAAATGTTTTAGGATCCAATTGAAATTTATGTTTTAAGTAAGCGCGTTTCTCATTTCTTACAGCGCTTGTGACAAAATTCCTTGAAGATTTATACTCTTCCCATAAATTGTCGATTTTTTGTTTTTTGTAATTCGCACGTGCTCTATTACGCTATCTCATAAGAAGCTTTAAGTTATGTGTCCGCCAAGGGGCGGGAGCCTTTGAAATGCGCGCATTTTTAAGGCGTGCATGGACGTCAAAACCCCGACCGACGTTGTCATTAAAAATCTAAACCTTTACGTCAATATTGTCACACTTGTAAAAACCATTCCAATCTAACTGCAACAAACAATCGCTATTCAAATGAGATGGGAGGTTTTGTTTTTTAAATTTTTAATTCACATTGAATTAAGTGATGATCTGAAATATCATCCATATGAGTAGAATAAATATAGAGAATATTTTCACGTGATACCACTAGTATACCAAGTAACAACGAAGTGTTAGCCGTAATACGCGAAGGAGAGTCGATTAATTAATATAGCCCATACTTAGAAAAAAAGTTATTGAAGTACAATGTACTAGTGTTATTAGTTTGTGAGAGGACTACATTAAAATCGCCCCCAAATATTACAGAATCATACTTGGATAAAAAAGAAACTAAGACATTTTCTAATTCATCAATACAATCCCAAAACATAGTTCCTTACCCTTCATTTTAAATGATATCCATAATTGTTCATGTGAACCCGAGAAAGAGGGTGAAAACAACTTTAAATTTAAAACCATTACCAATATCAAAAGCAACGCCACGTCCTTTTTACTACTATTTTGTTATAACCAGGTAAGTACGAGTTATAACCAGTTATATACAAGGCTTTATCATAAGTCCAAAAATTATTTAATTAGGCTCGACGCATTTCGGTTAAACGACCATTTTAAACAGCATATTAATCTATAATTTTAACACAGGACGAAGATTAGACCAAAACATAATATATAATTAAAATTCTATATATATATATATATATATATATATATATATATATATATATATATATATATGTTTATATATATATATATATATATATATATATATATATATATATATATATATATATATATATATATATATATATATATATATATATATATATATATATATATATATATATATTTTTTTTTATGCTAAAATAATTTGTTTGTTTGTTAATGGCACTGGATAAACCAACTGGCCAGCATCTAAATAATATATTAAAGTGCTCTTAACAATGGCTGTTTAAAGATTTGGTCTGATTTTTGATTACTATATTATGAACCACTTTTTTTACTATAGTAGTTGAAGAACAGTTAGTTACAGTGAAAATATTTTTGTTAAGTAAATATATAATTAAATCAAAACAGGCAGCTGGCGCGGCGGTACAAAGAGGATGTACGATTTAAGTACATTTATAAATTTGACGTTGCCGTTGCCGTTTTAATCTGTTATTATTTATAAACTGGACGTCGGTTCTATTTCTCTTATCTGTGAAGTGGCAAATGTGATGTCATAAAATCAAATATAAGCGCACTTCTTTATGGCTATTGTTTTTGTTGGTCGTTTGGTTCTACTTGCTCATCCATTTCATGTACCGGATTCAAACGACTGTCATAACTGACTAATATATTTTTTATAAGCACCTATGGTACGAATTGTTTAAATTTGTTTTAAAAAAATTATTTTACAAAAATACATTCTAAAAATAATTGAGAAAAATAAATAAACAATTACGTAAGTGACGAAAATTGATTTATTTCTTCTAGATTAAAAAAGTTGTAGATATTTCACAATTCTATATTTTGAGGTATGTTCGGTGAAAAAGCATTAATTAGTTTCTGAAAACACCACGAAAAAACCTTAGAAGATGAGTTTCTTTTGCAAATGTCAATAATATGAAATTTGTATACAGCTGGAACTTCGTATAAAGAATTAATGGATCTTTTGATTAGACCATGTCAAAATGGAATCATTTTCCTTTTTACTCGGTCTCAATTGCCCAAGCCGTGAAAGCTTTCTTTTTATGATAGTCTATATGATGCTAAATATGTGTGCAAAATATTGACCCATGTGGCTTCATTTGTTAAAAACAGTTGGCTATTAATTTATCCCGGGAGGCATTGTTTAGACAACCATTCACCTGCAAACGGGAACAGATCGAGTTCTCTGCGAGAGTTCATTATTTTGTTCATCATAACTGACATAAGAATACGGAATTATGCTCAACGTGGAAATTTGCAAAATAAAACGTCAAAAATGGCGTCAAAAGCATAATTTTTTCATTGCCTCAGCGGTTAGTAACCAGTCGCTTTAATATTATTAGCATTTAGAGCTGAAACTTTGCAAACATACCACTAAATGTTTACATTTTATGCGCAAAAATTTCCAAAGTCGTCAAAAAGAGGTTAATAACAACGGGCATATTTGTGAGCGGAAGGTTCCGAGGAGTCGAATATGTAGATGCCAACCTGGCTCGAGTTGCGGAACACTTAATTTTTAGCGTTCCAGTCGAGCGAAATGTAGTTGTCGATCAAACGACCACAATTTCTCTAGAGTTCAGTTTATAATGCAGCCCAATCTGCGCTTTTGCTGAATTTTAGGAAACTTTTGAAAAGGAACGTCCACGAAAATGTGTGCCTGGCTTTTAGCCTTCCTTGCAGCATATTCGGGATAAGATCAGATAAAAAGCTTCGCTTTAGTAGCAAAATGTTTTTGCTACTAAACATAAATTTATTTTGCCCGAGGACCAAAAATTACGTAAATCGAGTTTAGCAAGAAAAGTATTCAATTTTAGATTTCTCAATACATTTTTGGAAGTCTGCCAATGACTAATGTCAAGAAGGACTTTGACAGAACAGACTTCTCAACCTAGCGAGATGCGTTCAGAAAGTTGCCAATATCTTCTCCATTGTTTTGAGGGGTGCTAAAAATGAAGATTTATCGAAAAGTAGTATACATTTCACGCGTGATATCTACATTTTGTAAACTTTTAAAAGGTATTTCATACCGAATTTTTGATATCAAATAAACGTAATTTTGATATTAATTACTAAATATATAAAAAGGGTATAGATGTATTACATTTAAAAGTTATTAGCCGTTGAAATTATGAACAAATTGCAGTTTGCAACAGAATTATTGTTTAAATATCGCCGGAGTAAACAAATAGCCAAACGTTAACAAATAAAACCACAGGATCAATGTACTGCGTGTATATTGATAATGACACTAATATGAAGTTTTAGATCTATACTTCGCCACTGTATAAGTAACTGAAATTTCCAGAAATGTTATTTCTCGACTTTCTCGCAAAATAGTCAACGCTTTTTCACCGGATATATCTTAAAAGGTTTTTTAGAACCTACAAATTTTAATCTAGAAAAAAAGAAACATTTTGCATTTTTTTTACATATTTTTCAATAAATATTTTTTGTAAATTAACATATTGAGAAGCTCGCAATAAAAGAGATTTTCTTTATAGCGTGTCAAATGATTTTTTTACTATTTTTCTGGACTATAATAATTATGTAAAATAAATAATTTGTATATTTTACAAACAATTATAGGCAACTTTATTTGACAAGTGTTCATTAATGCTGAGATAACTTACTAATGTATTTCTATTATTTGACCTCCCGGAACCTTTTAAAACATAATTTCCTAAACTTGTCTAACTCATCAAGGATGTTGTAGCTCCTTTGCCGGTCAGAACACGGATCGGGCCTTACCATGAAAATACGAATCGAATTAAAACAATGCAAATCAATTTAAGAGGCCCGCTAGTTCGGAACGGCTTAGTTATTAGTTATAGAAAAGTGGACGGAAAGGATTGCTGGGCTTCGATCCCCACTGGCAAACATCGTAAGGTACCGTGCTGGGTTGGCCAAGTGAATGTGCTTTGCAATATTTCAGTAGTTGCTGTTGACAGCATACAGACAACTTTAAAATAGACGAGGAAAAAATATCTAAAGCGAAAGAAAGACATATCAGCTTAATAAGCCACTGATGAATGAGAATTCCAAACGTTAACTCATTAAAAAATTCAAGTCAAGGAGTTAACAGCACAATAACTTGACTACTTAGTAACTATCAATCAGTGTAGTAGTGATGGTAGTAATAATAGGAATAAGAGGAGAAACTGGGTTGCTTAAACAACCCAAAAAGTACTTTAGAACTAAACACATCCAAACTCGAGGTTACGAAACGTCAACATTTCATAAAATAATGATACTAATGAAAACGAGAATTATATTAAAAACTCACCACCCAAATGATGTCAATTCACGACATAAATCAATTAAAAGATGATAAAGATCAAAAAAAGATGACCAAAGATTTCCATTTAAATATGAAATGATGGGCTTAAAGATCTACCCAGCCACAAAGCTACATCGTAAATAAAACAAACCTTTAGTTGCCTATTAGGTAAATTTGATGCCCTTCGGAATCTAGCATCCTGTATTACCGACTGTACTTAAATAAATTTAAATTAAAGTTTAAGTTAAATATTAAGAATTAATATATATTTAAAAGAAAAACACTGCGGCACCTATGAGACGGTGAAATCAATATTCCACTTATTCACATATAAAAGTGGAAATTGTATTAAGAGAAAACTTGTATGTGAAATCATTACTAGCTTTTTCTAAAATTCAAAATATTTAGGAAAATTACTGTCTGCAAAATATTTCCTTAAAAATAAAGAGAAATCGGGATTTTAAGGTAAAAAATTTGATGGCGCCATCTGTGAATCGATGGAATGCTCGCCAATCTTGGCTAAATATTCTACGAATACTAAAATTTTAATTTGAAACCGATATTTCCAATTGGTTGAATGAAAAAACGAGTAACTGGACGTTAAAATGTAACTGATATACTGTTTTATATAGATTTAAGAATGGACAACTATTCAGCGCTAACTGATCATTTTCATGAATCTAGTAAATTTAGTTTATTGCCACTGAGTGTTAACTTAAGAAACCAACATTTGAATGAGAACTTTTAACTTTTACAATTAGGACGCAAAACCCAAAAATCTAATTTCGCATGTCGTGGGAAATGATTTCCCACGGCTCAGATTGGTACATCATTGGTCAGCTCCCGTGTTCAAAATACAGCCGACTTCACATTTAATTATATAAAACATTTGTTTTCCACTTTTTAATATAAAAATTATTAAATATTAAATTAAAAGTTACATTTTCATGTAAGAAATACAGTGAATTTAAGTTTACGCCCCAAATAGTGTATAGCACGCTTAAAAACACTCTCACTCATGTGACTTATGACACTAGCCTACGCCTCAAGTTACCAAACTGTCACATTCGTATGAAAAAAGCTGTTTTCAAAACAAAAAAATTTGATCCTTCTTCTTCTGCTAATCATTCAGACATTACCATAACTTCTTCATACTCTACTGCTCACATACATAGTGAATCTATCACTGCTAGATTAAAATTCAAAAGTTGGTGCAACCCTCTTTATTTTTAGCTGATACGGCACTAGAAATTAAAAATATGAAATACAAAATATTTGAAAACATAGTTTAACAAACGAATGGACAAGTCATTTTCATACATGTACGAAACTGTACAACAATGTACAACAGCAAAATTTAAAACTGTTAAATTCTAAAATTACCGAAACAGCAACATCGTGAATAAATGCTGGCATTAAACCCCATATGTAATGAACTCTATACTACGCAACTGAAATAGCCCAGACCATTGCCAAGAACTTCTTAAGGTGTGTAAGGGGCAAATTTGACAAAAATAGCATTTGGGGCTGAAAGTGTATGTAGTTTCGTAACATACTCAGTAAAGCTTTCCGTGGGAAGTTAACATCTATTTTAAAGTGACTGGTGAAACCGGTATTCGGTGTTGATGTTTTATACCTACCTGTTTAAAACTCAAAGCACTTTTTTTCTGGTTTCACCAGCAGCTTTCACATCGCCGATTTTAATATGTATTTTTAAAAATTAGAGCTGTCTACCTACAGACATGGTAATACTACACTAATTATGGAAAATAGAAAAACACAATTCATCTTTTTTCCTCCTTAAGGATAAAATTTGAAAAAATCCGGAAATTAGTTTTTAGAAAACAATTTTCAAAAGCCACTGACGAATGAACTGTTTAAAAATTCATTTGGTTAAAAAGATATTGCAAAAAGGAAAAACACATTTCACCCCCCTGCTGTTACAAAAAGAAAATTTTAAATTCACTTTATCAGACACACCCGAAAATATCATAAAAATCTATATTTGCGGTATTGTTTTTTTCCAAATACCTTTATAAATAATATACAAAGAGCTGTTTTTTCTAAACCGAGGTGATTCTAGTATGTTAAGGTGATATATTCTAGTAATCTGGTATAATGGACATTTTGTGTATTATTTAATCGTAATTAATTTAAAAAATACTTGCACTTTTATTCTAATTTAACACAATAAAAAGAGACGGAAGCCCAGCAGGTTGCATAAAAATGTATTTGCCTCACTTCTGTAGATCTTCCAGTTACGTGGTATAGAGCTCATTGCCCATATGTTTCCCTATAGAACGGTAGCTTCATCATCAACAAGAAAGACAACGTTAAGACTTTTGATGTAAGATAAAATGTATTTACTACAAACTTTTTCTACAAAATTTGATTTAATCTACCAGAAAACATTTTGTAGGTATTAGGTGTATAGAAAGTAGCTGTTTTCAAGTTGCAGTGCGCATCGCTGGCAGCTATCAACATTAATACCCGTATTCACTAAAGAGGTTTAAATTTAGACCAGGTCTAACATGAGAGTTGTAGGTTTAAGATGACATTTTCAACAACTGAACAAATAATTTTTCTAAATGTCACAATTACAAAATAACAGTGACATAAGCGAAACATAACTGGCGAACTAAAAATTTTAAGTGCCATGGCAACTAGACCCGGTCTATCTCTTAAACCTTTTTAGTGAATACGGGGGTTGTTTTCTTTTTTATTGTTAATAACCTGGTATTGTATATTTACTTATACTTACTACTTTTTAATAAGTTCAGTTTTTTTGCATTTTAAAACCCAAAATAAGTAAAGAAAAATACCTGAAAATAATTTCGACATTTTTTAGTATATAATTCAACTCATCATTTTTCTGCATTACTAGTTAAATTTCCTAAGAAAGTTAGTTTTATACAAAAAAAAATATTTTAGTAATTTCTCTAAGATTTAATCTTGGAACAGACAAAAATACCCAAGTATCTTTACCAATATTAAATATAACACACGGTATTAAATTCTGATTCGAATTTAACGCTCGCGATTTACGTCAACTACCGACAAAAACAAACATTCACGATATGGGAATGTCTTTTCTCAGCGGACGCAGGCGAACAACTGATTTGTGAGGGCGTCTGCAAGCATCGTTTAAAGCATAACTGGTGGTTGCAAGAAGCGTTGCGATGCTGTGTATTTTTCTGACGAGCTGTAAAATGGGTTAAAGGGAAACAGATTTACATAACAAGTCATTTTATGTGGTAAGTATTTTGTTAATATTTTTTTAGTATTCAGGTACTAAATTATTTAGAAATATTTGGTAAAAATATAACCAAAGACTTTATGCGTCATAAAGAGACAGATGAGACTGCCTACTCTTGACAACCTGGGCATCAAATGTTCTTTCTCGTCAATATTTTATTACTGGTAACTACCATAAAATGCTACTTTATTACGGAAATTGGATCATGTTTACATTGACAAATTATACTTATTGGTTTTAAGTTATATTTTTTAACAAGAGAACTATTTTTAAATTTCAGGATGAGTTGCTTTATTGCTAAGAACCTAAAAATTGACAACAATTTGTCCTCTTCTATAAAATGGCTTTTTATTCGTTTAACTATTTGATTTCTTATCAATGTTATTAATTATCGAAATTATTATTACCATTTTCAAGTAGAACAGCTTTCAAAGGGCTTCTTTTCGTTTTAATTACACTTTTTACCTTATATGAATAAAGTCATACGAATTGAATTGTTTGTTGTGTGAGTTGAATTATATGCATTTCCACATCATATGGGAAATTAATTTGTTGATAAATTACAGGTAAATTTTGTCTTTAATTAGTCTGAGGAAATATAGACAAGAGTCACCAAACTTCTAATCGGACGTTTCTTTTTCAGAAATTGTCAAAAAAATATGTACTACCAAATTTAATACAAATTTTCGATTGTATTGTTTTCCATATAAGCATTAGTTTAATATTTATAACAAAAACTGTCATAAACTTTTAGTTTGAATAAATCTATTACTCGGAAGTTTATTCGGAAGAAAATTAATAAAATGATTTAATCATCTAATAATTCTTTGAATATACATCGGCAACTTTTTTTTTAATGATGGAAAAATTTAAAGATTTGGGAACACTTTGAACAAAGGTGTTAGTTAACCTTAGTATAAGGTATTAGTTACCCCTAGATAAGCAATTTTAAACCAATAAAAGGGTTATTGAAAACGAGACGCATCTTTCGTACAAAGTCATATTTTCAAATATTTTTATTTTTGCCATATTTCATCATTTCGTCAAGAAAAAAAAAAGAGAATATACTGTATTTATGCAAGAGCACGATATGTTGGCAAGTAGCTAACGTATTTAATGATTAAGATCCAGTAATCAAATATTAATCATAGTACTGTGGCAAGAATAATGACATGTTGCTAGTAACAATTAGTAATAAACAGTTAAAATTTTATGCTTAACGTGGTACTACTTACTGAACGCTGAAAGACTAATGTCATTAGTATAATAAAATAATAGGATTTGCAAAGAAATGTCTTGGAAAAACTCAACTAAAAATCATTTTAAGTTTCGAAGGCTAAATTTATGCATACCTTGAGGTAACGTGAATGACTGTTATGTAAAAATATTTTGTATTTCAAACTAAAGAATTAATGTTAATTTAAAAAAATTCGTAAAATAATTAAAATTTTGCTTAAACTATCTAAATATCTATCAGAAAAACTATAATTTTCTATAAAAGAAAAATACCTGGGCAAAATACCCGTACCTTGAAAATTAAAACTAACAATAAGTTTTTTTAATATAAAATTAGGATCCATTTGGTCAGCTGGTATTTTGAAAAAAATGACATAAATAATCTTGCTTGGTCTTCTTGGTTGTTCTTTCGATTATATTTTGTCTAATTGGAAACAAAATTTGATGTAGAAGTTAAATTTTACCTAAAGGCATCGATTAAGAAAAAAAACAATATTATGTGTACTTTAGCGGTGACATTCATTAAAATATATACGGAGTGTAAAGAAAGTTTGGAATATTAACTTTTGAAATCCGATGACTTTTGCAAAAACCGCTAGGATCTTTTAAATCTTGTTTTCAGTTGAGCATATTTTAGTTACATCTAGTAGATACGATGTTGTTCATTACGTTTTCTTAATAAAACGTCTTGTATTGTTACAGTTGTGCATTCTATAATAACAGAGAAAGAAATTGCGTATTTATAGTTTTTATCATATTTATTATCGAAGATGAGAAACACGTTAATCTCTGCTTAGGCAAAAAGTAAACAAATGATTAAGACATAGACTTGCAAATCGTTCTGCTCTAATTTTCACCGTTTTGATTCAGCGGCCTACCAAATTATTGAAAATGACAAATTTCAGATCTCAATACCTCGAAAAAATTATTTAACTTAGACATATGAAATGTTAGAGCAAATATCCTTTTTTTACCCAAAAGTTCAGAAATGTGGTTCACTTAAAAAAGTTATGGATAACTTCTTTAATTTAATTTTATTTTTGCCATATTTCATCATTTCGTCAAGAAAAACAAGAGAAAATACTGTATTTATGCAAGAACACGATATGTTGGCAAGTAGCTAACGTATTTAATGATTAAGATCCAGTAATCAAATGGATATGGATACTTCTATGGATAACTTCTTTAATTTGATGTGAAAACTTAAGTAACTAAAAGCAAACATTGGTGGACACGCGCGATTTTTTCAGAAGTGGTTTGATTTTGAAATATTTTTATTAGTTAAGACTTTATTCACACCCGACATTTTAAAATTGTTAAGCAAAAAATTAAAACAAGTTACAAATGATAAGATAATAAATATATAAATGTTTAATAAATAAGTAGTAATAAAAGGTATGTCATACTTTCTTAAATTATGATAATTTAAGAAAATATGGCATACCTTTTATTACTACTAATTTATTAAACATTTATATATTTATTGTCTTGTAATACGTTCTAATATAAACATATTAAAAATAAGTTGAAGTTTAAAATCCAAACTATAGATCCCCCTCACAAACAATATCATATACAGCTTTTCGTCGATTTCTAAAAATTAAATAAAACAAAATTCTCTTACATTCTCAGTACACAGTTCTACTATGTTATCCCCTAAAAAAAAATGGAACTGGTACCCTATAACTAACCTCTAACTAATACAATCTTCCAAGTTTTAGAAATATTTATGCAATTCCTTAATTTAGAACAGTAAAATAAATAGTAATTGAAGTGTAAAACGCAGTACATTTCCTTTAATCGAAAAGATACCCAAAAACTTGAACTGTAAAGTGATCAGAAGGAAAATTTAATATGTTTTATATTTGGTCTAAAACTACACAATTCTATATGATAATAACGATATACATATATATATATATATATATATATATATATATATATATATATATCCTTACTTCCTCGATTATGATTCATTTTGTTTCTAATTCATCTTTACTTAAGACCAAATTTCCAATTTAATTAAAACTTTTTTAAATTTTATGTTAAGTCGAGGTGAATTCAAGCGATTTATTTCACAACAAATTACTGTCTTAATCCTGTAAAAGCATTTTCCGTTTTATCTATCTGCCGAGGTTACGCTCCTAGTTTACATAAGCTTTACAAACTTTTTCAAGTAAAATATTAATTTATTTTGCTGCTTTGTACAAAACATTCTTTGTAACCACCGTGGTCTAAACTTTTTTTCGAATGAGATGTATATTTTAGTTAGAGTTTTATATATTTGTATATTATTGGAAAATAAACTCGTTCCAGCTACCTTAAAACTTCTAGATGTAGCATGAAATAAAGCTAATGTAATGATCTTCAACTCCTGAATATAAATAAATACTTTACTTATAATATTATTGCTATTACGAAAATAAGATCCATTCGTTAATTTATACTGGATAATGTGCTTAATTACTGAATAAAAAATCGATAATTCGGCCTTTACCCGGAACTTCTCACGTAACAAATTCGTCCACAAACAGATTTTTGTATATGTATAGCTATTTAGTAATAACCTTATGCATAATATACAGAATGAAATCAAATTACTTCAAATATTTTACCAGATAAAAACACAAGTAAGTTAGGGCAAAACAGTTTTATATAACAGGAAATCGACACTCAAGGGCTGTTACGGATATTTTAAAATTAAAAAATTACTTTTTAAATGCTGCGCAAATAGTTATTTTGAACGCTAATCCGATTTCACTTAGATTTTAAATATCTTTCGTGGATTATTTCAAATAACTTATCAATTATTTCTTTTGTTTATTTTTGTTTTAATTAGAAAACCAATACTTTTAAAGAACTAAATTATAACAAATGAATTAAAAGTACTTGCAATTTTTTAAATTTTGCAATACTTCACTACCGAATATCACATGCACGGCAAAGACGAATCGAGTTCTTTACAAACCACACGGTTCACTAATGTCTTTTATGAAGGCAAAAAGAAAATTATAAGAAGATTAGTTCGCTAGAATTTTGTTTTCTGGTTCTCGTACGCAGTAATAGGTAAAGAAATATTATGTTGTCGTTCTTTTATTCAAAAATCTTTTGCTACAAATTGTTTCAGCTACCTACACACGAATATATATCAGCGCCCAAGTAAGTAGGTACAAACAAAATAGTTTTTACTTCCTTCGTAAAAGGGAAGTATAGTAATCGTGAAAAAATCACCCTCTAAGATTTTTCAGATCATCACGTTTTAGGGTCCCTAGATGCCAAAAAACGTTCTCATTTCCGTCGGTATTTCTGTTTGTGTGTCTGTCTGTTCGCAGCATAGCTCAAAAACTATTTACCCGATTGAGTTCAAATTTTGGTCAAAATTTAAGGTTCATATAAACAAAATGGCGGCCTAGTGGAATTTCAAAAAAAATTAAAAAAACTGCTTAACCACTTTAATCTCAAATTTTACACAAATATAAAGTATTATGCTGGAATCAACTGGTAGCACTTTGGTACGACTCCAAGATAGCGGCTTAATAAAAATATTTAAAAATTCAGCCTGAGAAGAGTTTAATGGTTTGATTTCAAATTGTGTGCCTTAACTAATTATGGTGTAGGGATAAACTAGTAAAATTTTGGTACTAATTCAAGATAGCTGAACAAAATGGCGGCCAAATAATGTGTTTTGTAATCACGAAAAAATCACCCTGTTAGGTTTTACATATCTTCAAGTTTAAAGGTGATGCCAGAAAATATGTTTTATCAATTCCGTCGGTCCGTCCGCCTGTTCGTCAGTTCGCGGCATAACTTAAAGACTACTTAGCCGATTGACTTCAAATTTTGACAAAAAATTAAGGGTCATATGAGGATGACCTGGTAATATTTTGGAAAAAATCCAATATGGCCTAACAAAATAGTGAACCGCTAAAATAATTATTATTAAAAAACTGTTTATCCAATTTATCTAAAATTTTGCATAAACATCAAAGTGTTATATTGGAATTAACTGGTAATTACGAATCCAAGATCGCGGAACAATACGGCGTCTTAATAAAATATTTAAAAATTCAGCCTGAAAAACTACTTAATAGATTGAGTTCAAATGGTGTCACATAACTAATTGTCGTATAGGGGTCAGCTGTGATACTAATTCAAGATGGCCGAACAAAATGGCGGCGAAATAAATTATTGCATCCTCAGAACTCATATGCAGATTCTATAGTCTGCATGAAACCCATATTGTTAGTCTTTATCTACTCCGTTTGTCCGCAGATATTTCTTATATATTAAGTATTATTACGATCTTGTTGTGTTAGAGTGGCGTATTATTTAGGGTTAGGTTCCTATAAGGATATTTAAAAAATCAGCCTGATAATATTGTTTATTAAATTCATTTAATTTTTTGCGCAAGAATTAAGTGTGACATAGAAATAAATTGGTAAAGTTGTGATACGAATTTAAGATAGCGAAACTGACGGTATCTGTTAATGTAAAAACTTCTTATTAAATTAATTTTAAATTGTGCCCACAAGTCAAATGTTGCATAGATAGAAAAAAACTGGTAAAGTATTGGTAGAAATCCATTATGATGGAACGAAATATCGCCCAATAAAAATGTTTGAAAATATAGTATATGTAACACATATATACTGTAACTAAACTGGGTCAAACTTTACTATTCCTAACAAATGGAAAACATCATAACGAGGGAAATTCCGGGTAAAGGAAATTTACCGAGTTTTTTGCTTAACAAAGTAATATTTTTGTCCATTTACAAGAGTAAACAATTTGTGCGGCAATTAAAATTTATATGTGGTGCCGGATTGCTCCTTCTGAAATAAAGGTCAATAAATAATTTTTTTGCGACTATTTTAAACAATAACTATAATTATTGAATTAATAATGATGTATTAAGCAATTTTTTTAACTGCACTATTATATAAGTCTCTTTTGTTTTAAGTGACTCGTACTTTCCCATATTAAAATATTTGTAGTCATAAGCCTTGTAATATATTTCACTTTGCTTGACACAACAAAAGTGTCATTACGAGGAAAGTCTTGTTAAAAGGGTTTTACCTATCTTTTACTTAAGTACCCGGAGCTTATTTTAAAATAAATCGTTTTCTGAAAAAACGGCAAAGATATAACAATGTATATAGGTACTTAATAAGTATAATATAATCATTATTTAACGATATGCAAATATAAACTGTATAGGTAAACTACCGAGTAACTATGCGTAACGTGCGCTATCATACTGGTTATTCTGTTGGTTCCGGCGAGCCAGGTTTGAATCCTGGTGGGTGCATATAGAAATTTCTAAGTCGGTAGCCAATATTAGTGGCAATAAAGACCAATACAGACAAGTGTAAAATGTACCTACTTCATACGCTATCCCATTCATGTTGATTTACGCCGAATATGGGTGGATGGGGGTTGTTGATATAGATACACACTTGTAAGTCGGTAGGTAACTTGATAAAGATCAAAGGCTACACCGTAACACAAGAATTGTTAGCTCGAGGGTGGGATGTGAGCCGAGGATTAAATGAGTGACCGAGGACCGTGGTCCGGAACCTACATTAAGTTATAGGTCCTGTTCAGATTAGTCCATGACGAAAAGAAGACGTTAAAACAAGCTAGCAAGCGAACTACCGGGGAAGGCTACAAACTAATTTACCGATTTTTATTTTATTTTTGTTGGTTAGTAATTATTTTACCATTCTTGATACATATTTATATTGTTTGTTAATTTGAAAGGCACCGTTTTATTAAATGTGATTAATATATTTGTCATTCATTTAAAATGGGACGAATAAATATTTTTTATCTCCTAGCTTTTACCGTAATAATTTTTAAATTAATATCGAACTTACAAACACACATTCATTAACTTACTATACCTACTCAAATAAAACCAATATATTCCAATATTTTATTTTGTTTTTGTATTTTTTTTATTAATTTATTACTTTTAATTTAGTAATTTTTATTATTTTTTACTTTAAATGTTTTTTACTTTTATAAGCATTATTAATGTAGTTTTTAAGAAAACCAATTATATGGTTTATTATTTTTCTCCATAAAAGTAGTTTTATTCCACGAAATGTAACTTTACCGAATTCTGAAACAGTTCATTGGGGTTTATTTTACTAGTTCATCTCTCTGTCACTCTTGGTTTCTGTGCAAATTTCAAGACAATTGATTAAGTCATAGTTTTTAACACTGATTTTTTAAACATTTCAATATACCGATAGTTTGTTCTTCCATCAAAGCTTAACATCAAAATTTTATCAGTTTCTCTACATCATACTGCATTTTTGAGCAAAATTTGAGATCATTTGAATAAGTAGTTTTTTAATAATGTTTTTCTAACGTTTTATTGGCCGACATTCTGTAACGCTATATTAGATTTTTACTTTTTTTCAAATGACCTTTGATTTTTTGATAAAAATTTGAAGTAAATCGGATAAATAGTTTTTGAGCTATGCTGCGTATAGATAGACACAGAAAAGTGAGAACATGTTTTTCGGGGTCCAGGGATCTCAAAACGCAAGAATCTGTAAAAATATGGGACAGTGATTTTTTCACGACTACAGTATTTTCCTCTTACAAGGAAAGTAAAAATTAATCAACATCTGATATAATAAAATATAAAAATATCAAAAACTAAGAAAAACAAAGTGTTTAATTTACTCTCATGTGGTCATTCTCATACTGGTACATCAACAGTTTAAAAATATCAATGCCTAAGAATTCATTAGCTATTTTTACTACGACCTAATTAAACTCGCCGAATAAAAGCCAGCAAATCACGAGCACCGCCCCGGGGCTGAGCTAATACAGAAAAAGGACGAAAAGAATTGTAGTATATAGCTATAAATGAAACCCGCTCGGTCGTAAGTAAAGTAGAACAATGTTCTGGAGGAAGCTGCTTAATCACTAAACATTATTATGGGAAACGGTTGAAATCAACACATAGAAGGAATAAATATTCTGGAAAAAGGAGTAAATTTATAATAACAATTATTGTCCCTATAACTATTTTTTGTAGGACAATATTTTATCACGTAGGTATAAAAACCATTACAAAACTATTTCGGTCAAACTTTCTGAATTTGTTATGTGTATTGGACTATGGCCCTCTTAAATTATATTAGCAAAAAAAACGGGGCTCGCTGGGCAATTTTCGAGTTAAGGCGGAACGAACAGGCAATTTTGAGGTGCTAATATAAAGCATTATCAGGTTTGAATTTGAGATTTATTTTTCAGTTGACGCTCGACGATTGTCATTACAACCGCGTACGCTTGATGGTTACGTTGTCAATTGCACCTTTCCAACTTCAACATTCAAAATATCTTAATGGTAAATATGAATAATGTGACAGTTAAACGACTGGTGGAACTCAGTGCAGGTGCCACGGTGCTCGGTGGTGTCAACATCTTTAGCACGCATTTTTAGTCGACAGCTCTTTATTGTACGCGATCGATCAAGACTGAAGACATTCCTGTGTGCCTGTACTCTTATGTCTATAGAAAAAAAAAACAAAATGGGCTTTGGTATTATTTTAATTTAAATGAAAATGAAACGTAACAAAAAAAAAAGATTTTCGTAACTACAGAATTAGAAAAATATTAGTAAAAACACGATACAAAATTGCTTTTTTGCATACAATGTGTTGGACCGTCTAGTGAAAAATCAAACCTATTTTAAAGCTAGTCCTATAAATAGCTATTGAACAATAAATTTTAAAATTTTATTAATTTTGTCATAAGCTTTAAATGTAGTAATTATACTAAATAACTGCGATTATCAAGAATCGATTTATGATAAAAAAGTTATTTTCAGATTTATAACTAGCGCCCCAAAATCTACTTGTATGCCAAACATCGTTAAAATCAGTTAAAGAAAGCTTATCGAGTTACCATTTAATTTTTCAGCATTCAGATATGACTTTTCTCATATGTAAGGATATCAATTTTCTGATCAGACTCCCGTTCTAAGCAAATATATGAACTGGGCTTAATGACACTTCATTGACTCCAACGCAGTGCGAAAGAGATGGAGCTAATTACGACCGAAATCCAATACTTTTCCTTGAACGTGTACTGTTCATTCGTGTTTAGATAGCGTTTGTTTTGTTTTTAACAGTTTATTTGGTTTCTTTTCAAAATTTGTACTTAAAAGACAATAAATATTTAAAATCGTTCATTTTTATGCGGCAGTAAATTGCAATGCAAAGCGGAAAAAGAATCAGTACTAAGTTTCACAGATAGATTATGTACTTCATAACTTGTCTAATTATTAATTTAAGAATACGTTATTTCTTTTTTGAATTTTTATTAAGTATTTTTTCCAGAATACCACCAACAGATGTTAAAAGGAGCATGGTTACATGCCATAAGAAGCGGTGGCCCTGGCAGCCTAAGGCTATAATTAAAAAGGGGAAAAATGATTTAACTTGACAAAAATTTGACATAAGTGTCAAAAGGTTGCGGTCTATGAATAATAAAATAATATTTGTTTATTTTAATGTGGAATATCTATGAGCACTCATGTCGAAATTTAAAGTTCTGGCAAAAAATAATGGAAAAATGAAGATATAAATCAAAACAATATAGTATGAGTCAAAATGAAGCATGTCCCAATCAACTGCTAAGTTGTTTCGACGTTTTCCTCAGGATAAATGATATAAATTCGACTAATTTCAAGTATGTAAAAACGCAGTTTTATAATAGAATATATTCAAATGCCACGCAATCATCGACTACTGTTACAGATGTGTCCAGATTAAGTTTACTGGCTCAAAAGCATAGATATGAAAAGGTTTCAACTCCTATATCCTGCGGATATATACCAAGATTTCAACAAAAAGGTAAAATTATTTTTTTATTTTCGTCAAAGCTATATATAAACAAAAATGATCCTAAAAAGCAACAGTATTCTATGGCCCAAAAATTAAACGATGCACGTGCACGAGTCAATGCGGAGAGTAACAGTTTGGGCGAGATAGCTTTGCACTCGATTCAGTCTTCCGGTTGTTTTTTATTTGATTATATTTTGGAGTGTTACGTTATTCTGTATGAAAAATGGTCAAATATTTGGTAAAACGGATTCTCTCATTTTAAAAAAAAATCAAAGAAAACCTAACAGTTCAAGCGGCAAGTGTTTGTCATCTGTCTAATAAAAAGTTGGGTTAAATGATATAATTGCACTTCTTACTGCAATCCAATTTGACAAAAAAATTGAGAACAGATTATGATGTCAAATTTTTAGAAGGCTTAAATAAGCCACTAAATTTTTCACTTGGCTTTATATCATAATTAAGACGGCTTTCCAGATTTAAATTAGTTTAACTAAAGCCGGCCTTGCTATATAACGAAGTACCCGAGCCGAGAAAATGCCTAAAAAGAGAGATTTTTTATATTTACCTCATAGAAATAAATGCTACCTATTGTGTCTGTTTATTTTTACAGAAAATAAATATTTGGCGTTCCTGCTTTCTTAAGCTAGCACTTTAATATTTTGTAGAAATTCTCACAACGACTAAAATGTTGAATTTGTTCCAAACTAGAGGTTCACATCTTATTTAAGATAAACGAAGTACTTGATCATGAAATTATTAGTGAAAATTAGTATACCTCAATTTCGCCTATTCAGTTTTTAAATAATACTATTTTAAATTGGCTTTATATCATAATTAAGACGGCTTTCCAGATTTAAATTAGTTTAACTAAAGCCGGCCTTGCTATATAACGAAGTACCCGAGCCGAGAAAATGCCTAAAAAGAGAGATTTTTTATATTTACCTCATAGAAATAAATGCTACCTATTGTGTCTGTTTATTTTTACAGAAAATAAATATTTGGCGTTCCTGCTTTCTTAAGCTAGCACTTTAATATTTTGTAGAAATTCTCACAACGACTAAAATGTTGAATTTGTTCCAAACTAGAGGTTCACATCTTATTTAAGATAAACGAAGTACTTGATCATGAAATTATTAGTGAAAATTAGTATACCTCAATTTCGCCTATTCAGTTTTTAAATAATACTATTTTAAATTTAATACCCCACATAAAACCAGATATCTGAGGTAAAACCAATATAGTATGAGTCAAAATGCAACAGAAAGAAAGTCTTTTGCCTATAAAAAGTAAAACATAAATGACTACAAATATTTTAACAGGTAACTTTTGCAAAAAATACTTAAATAACAGGAGTTATTTAAGTATCTGAAATTTTTTATCTGCTTCGCTGTGGCGAAAATTAGATTGTGAATATCGTTGGCTTCACAGAAGAAGATGTTTTTCGTCGATACTGCCATAAAGAACCGTTCTTTTGTCTGGAAATCTTTTCCGATAAAGGTTGCAACTAAATTGTGGATTTTGTCACTCTGCATCGTAGATAACCATATTCAGCTATTGTATAAATTTCTAATATTTACATTATCGTAATAAGGTATCAATTATATATAGTCCTTTGCAGTACTGGGAAGTTCTTATCTGTATGCGATATCAATTTAGAGAAAAAGAATAATTCGTTCAGTGTTGCAAAATTGTATATGAAATAAAAGTCATTCAATACTTCTTAAACAGAAATTTCATTTCACTGGCCTACAAATTTCAAGTATTTTTTGTATTCCCAAGAAAAACTATTTTTTTTAGATTCAACAACACACAAGTAAGTCGAAGTTACCTGTTAAACTTATTAGTTAGATCGGCTCGCGACAAAAAAAAGCTTCTGTTGTTTATTACTTAACTTATAACTTAACTAAAATGTTATTATGAAAATGGTCAAACCGCGTATTTCTATCTTTTTATCTATTTAGCCGGCTTTTCATAGCATTTCTTGTAATAGTCCAGCAGTAGTCTGCAAACATCTCACAACTTCGTTTCCCTTGATATCACTTTTCAATACTCGATACGCCCGGGTGAAACCTCTTACCGTGCTCATGACTTACTGCACCATAATTTTTCGAAAAGTAATCTAGATATAAATCCAGGAAATTGATTTTCAGTGACATCACACCCTAAATTTTGGTAACAGGAAAGAAGTTCTGCAACAAGATGTCTGTAGTTTTCTACTATTTTGTTCCCCAAAAAAATATATATATTGCAACCATTTTAAAGGCATTCCAAGAATATTTTTCATTGCCTTCAAGGATGAAATCAAATACCCCGTCTCTGAAAGGTTCCTAATTCGGAGACTCTCAAAAATTCCCTCTTTAATTTTAGAATCACTTATTATAGGAAACTGTTTCTTGCCCCCGGCCATTACAAAATTTTCATTAACCACAATTGTATATGATGAAATAGCCGTAGTAGAATTTTCTCTGGGAACTAATGGCATCTTTGCTTCCTGACTCAAAACAATTCCTCGGTGTCCATGTTCTCTTTTTGGAATACTCTGATCGTGCTCGACTGTTCCATTCACAGAGGAAGCAGCAGTATTTAGTACATATTTTCTGTATTCCAAGCAAGATCGCGGCAACTTTTAAATCCCCACAGATTTGCCAACCATTCCCTTTATATTGAATGGTCTCTGGTAACAATTTCAAATTACTGGCCAGTTAGGATTGAAGTCAATTTATTTACATTGTGAAAAAACACAGCTTTAGAACTGACTTTTGAGCAATCGATAAAAAGTCTGCAATCTTTTGGATCATAGTATATATATAAAGCAATCATTAATCCCTCAATATGTCTACAGAATACCAAGTTGATCTCCATACTAAAAACATGATATTAATTGACGACTTCGGTACACAGAAACTTTTACTTTACCTACCTGTTGCAGTCGCACAATGGTTCTACTTTTTTTTTCCTTGTATAAATCCAAATCCCTTATGGGAGCCCTAAATTAATTTTGCGGGGCTCTTTATTAGATAAATCAGATACAAAATCTGGGTCTTGCGAGGTCGATGAGCGAACTCATCTTGTAAACTACAATTTGAATGTATCTGTTCATCGTCAAAATCAAGCGTGTTTTGTTCAGGTAGGTTAGAAATAGGCAACTCGTCACTATGAGGTACCGGGCGCATGCCGGATTATAAATTTTGGATTCTGTATTGCGAACCTTTTTGTGTTGATAACGCTTTTTTAATAGCATCAAACAAAAATATCAATCACTAACATGGACTTTAGGTTCTCGCCAAATCATAGGAACAGCGAAGGCCACTATTCTACTTAGCCAGCTCCGAAAATTGTTCGCACAATTATTGCAAAAGATACGAGAACTTTTATCATGCTCTCCAATTTTTCAGCCAAAATAGAAATAGTAATTTTTTTTACTAAAAAGTTTTATATTACATTTTTATTACTCAAAGGTGACTTCATCACACGTAACAAAAATGATCCGGCTTATTTACAATAACTCGCGACATTGCTTCAAAGTTCTATTTTTTTAAGAACGAACAGCTCAAAATCAACCGACACGACGGGTAATTATTTCACCCTACTATTAAGTATACTTAATATTATAAATAGTTATATATCTTATTTTATGATGAAATTCCCGAAACTTTAGGAAGGGACATACCTTTTATAGTTATTATGTAGCTATAAAACCGGAGCCAACTGAGGATTTTACCTAACATGTTAATTACAATAAAGAAATAGATAAAATTCCTCTATTTTGGTCTTCCATATGTTGTTGCTGTTGCGATGATTAAAAATGGTGTAATTAATAGTCTTCGATAATAAAATTAATAAAATATTTAGTAATTTGTTTAAATTACCACAAAATAAGTTTAATATTTCCTTTTTTTTTACTTTTTTACTTAAAATGATCCGTGCTTTCACGTTTTGTAGTCACTTTCCTCTCACCCTGTATATTCTTTGATTCCCCCAACTGAAGCTTTATTGATAAATATTTTTTATTTTGCTAGGTTTAATAGTTGTTTGGCCCCAAAGGAAAAACTTCCACAACAAAGAAAGACTGACGTTTTTGTCATGGTTTCTAGCACATACCATGTATATTTTATATATTACACATTTACTGCCGAGTGCAAATGTGGTAGCTCTGAAGAAACCACCCTGGGATTGCAAACGAAAATTAACAAAACCTCTGAGAAAGGATTATGTTATCGAGCCAGATTGGGATTCGCAATATTAGTCAAAGTCTATGTAAAAGGGTACTAGTATATTAATAAATGTCCTCATTTTCCTCCAAATGTTTACGTTTTACTTATAGCAATGAATATGTAACGATGAACTAAATCTATTGGGGTTATTAAGAAACAGTCATTGAAAAGATCTCAACGTACAAGGTTTTTGAGCGGTACTTGGGAGATTTATTTTAAGAGACAGTCCATGGGCTTGTCTCAACCGCCAGGATCTAGATTCAATGGAAATCGAAAATATAAAAATGAGCATCTACTTCGTTATCTTAATATTATTATAATATTTTTAGTTCATTAAAAAGGCTACTTTTTTGTGACTTCAAAAATACAGGCTTTGTTTATATTCAGACTTAAATCTACTTCTACAACATAAATGATTCCTAGTGGAATTATTACAGACGGATGTGTGTAATTGTTATTTATTTTTGTATGCCTCCTTGACTAATCTTTTATATCCGTTGGATAGAATATGTCAGTTTTTGGGTTCGGAAAATTATACTCATGTTTAATTAAATTCTTAAGATTATCTGACATAATAAAAGTTGAAAGTTTTGAGAAAAATAAGCAACTATAATATTTATTAAGTATAATTTTCATTTATTTAAACAACTAAGATATAATATATATATATATATATATATATATATATATAGGATAATAATAAAACTAAATTCATGCCAACTCTTCCTTTTCTAACGAATTTTTGTAATTATTTAAATTTACGAGTTGTCTATAAATGTAAAATCTGCTTATTTTAATCCAAACTCTTTATTTCTGCATATATTCTGGCAATATTTTGCAAAATTTATTAATTCAATGATTCAGATAGCTCAACTGAACTATGTTCGGTTGAGCTCTTAATGTTTTTAATTATATGTCATAAATAAGGTTTTGATAACCCTAAAAATGTACGATTTAAAAAGAGAAAACAGCCAGATACCAACTTGTCTGTTTTTTCATATTTAAAGCGACTCATTTAAGTTTTAAAAGTATTTAAGGAATTTTTTTTAAACTTTAAAAGAATAGGGAAAATGTTATGCTTTATCGTTTAATATAATAATATAAAAATGATATTTTAAATAAAAAGAAAAAAAATACAATTTTTACCATTTTATTTACACTCTGTATCTACGAATGTCAAAGTGAAAAATATTTAGATTGTTAATAATATTTTAAAATTGTTAGTGATAATCGAAACATCAATTTAGTCTCATAATTATTGCCTCGTGTTGCAGAATCTGATTTTTTTTTAATCATAGACGAAAATCCATCCGAAGCACGACGCGTAGGTAGTAGTATAAATCCTACCAGGACAAGCTTCGACCGACCAGACTTTTTGGAATCTAATAATATAAAGTATTACTACGTACATTACATCTTCTATAACTAACAAAAATATATCTATCTATTTCAAAATCATTGTGGAATAAAGAATGCACTGCCTAGGTTTTTAATAAATGAACCTAATGCAACCTAAAAAGTTATTTCATATCAAGATATTTTTAGTTCATAAAGTTTATAACTCTGTGAGCTCTCTTAAATATCTCTTGCATAAACCCTGGGTAATAACTGGAATATTTTGGTTGAGTATGAATAGAATTTAACTCGCCTAATGCTTATATGGACCAAATCTAGTCTGTCGAATTACCGCACTCTGGATTAAAAGTTGGAAACCTTAGCGATGGAAATAAAGTCTATTTTGAACACGATAAACGGTATTTTGCAATAGTAAATCGAGAATATAAAAGGTTAATTCTTAATTAGATAAAAAAAATAATAGATTTACATTTGCTAAATTAATTTGGTTTTATAAATACAGTCCTTGAAAAGGTTTAGATCATGTAGAATCTTTTTTTATTATGTAACTTTGGTAAAACGTATCATTTTTATTTGATTCATGAATTATGAAAAGTGGCTTATTTAGATATAGTCGAGTGACTTCTGTTGTGAAAATTGACAAATCTTTAGGATAATCGCAAAAATAATTTATTTGCTAAAATATGAAAAAGTTTTGTTAAGAAAACTTATTTTAGCTTTACATATAACCGAATTTTGATCACCCAATTTTTATTGTTGTTATCTTAAATATTTTTAGACACTTAAATATTTTGCAAATAATTTAAATGTTGAGTATACTCCTAAGTTCATCGTTAGTTTTTTATTTTGTTTTTGTACAAATATATCTATTTACAATAAAAATTAATTGTTTTATATCTAAAACTCTTAAAAACACTAAAACTCAACATACATTTAAAAATATTTTTCTTGCAAGAACGCAAAATATTTATAAAAAAGTATTCTGTTGAGTTTACTCAAAATATGTATTTTTTTATTTATAGGATATGTATGTAGAATTAAAAAAATAAACAACTTTTCCTGATAAAACTTTTTCACATTTTCGAAAACAAACCTTATTTCTACTATTAAAATAAACCCATTTTCTACTAATTTTATAATAAAATGTCATTTTTGACGTGTAACATAAATCACATGACTTTTTCCGAACAGGCCACGTCTTATACATAATGAAGCAAAAAGTAAAAAAGATCCCATATGATGCAAAACTTCTTCAGAGCCACTGTATGATATAGTTCGAGATAAAATGATAGTATAGTAAAGCAATAATTGTAATAATGCAGTGTAAGTGCAAATTTTTAATCGACAAATGTGGTAAGATATCTAATAAAACAAGTATTTTATGCAGTTTTCTCGGTTTTGCTAGGAGGACCTCGGCATCGTAGTGGTCTGTAGTGTAGCCTTTAACTCTTATAACCGTCCAACTACATCTTCCTAAAAGTGGCAATGTGGTAATCGTCAGTTCTATAGTGTTCACCTAGTCGCCTTAGTCACTTTTGAGCCTCTCAAAAGTTAACGTGCATCAGTGAGCATAACTACGCAGTCGGGATTTTTATTCCTTACCGCTGTCTTAATAAAACCTATTTCTTACAAAAAGTCCACTCTTCTTATTCGTTGATGATCTAAGACTATTTGACATATATCCCACCTATATAGACATCAATTCACTGAAAATGGAAGCTCGTAGGCATCTGCATTTTTTGCACTTTCTTAATTAAGATTGCTAATTAATATGCTGCCCCTCTTTTAATTCGTGAACGACTATTGCGGCAGGATGATCATGACAGAAATGTTAGGAATACGCAATTTTAAACTTTGCCCCAGTATCACAGTACTGTGTTTCAGCATATGATTTTTCATATAACTCCGTTAAATGTTACTTCCACCAGATTTTCTTCACCAGAATGTGAGTACCTTTAAATTTATATATAAAAAGCACTACTGGTTGGCGGCTGTTGATATAGTTTCTCTAAATAGAATGCATATTTTAATTTTAATTCGATGTTGAAATTTAATGTTATTTAAAATTTGTTAACATGTCAATGTAGGGTTCAGTTAAGTAGCTCTAAGTTAGACTGCGCGAGGCATTCCAATGGTTTTTTTATTAAGATTGTATTTACCTCTTGAAAATAAAAGTCATTTATTATTATTATTATCGAAATTGGCAATCAATTTTTCAGCAAATGTTGGGTTCCAACCCCATCCCGGATGCATGTATCAAAAGGAGCGGGCTGGTGTCTATTAGTTCTATGTGTTGTCCTGTAAGAATTTTCTCACTATATGGCAAGTATTGAGCAGAACTGCCTTCTGGATGTCGATGAAAGTGTTAGTAAGCAGTCTTATGATTTTCAGGTGCAATTCTAGTTTTTTTGGAAGTAGTCCAGATACGATGATCGGTGTCACATGAAACTTATTCAGTCGCCACATCTGCTGTATCTCGATGGCCAGCTCCGCATATTTGGCCTCTTTCTCTTGATTTTTATTCAATACGCTGTTATTGTTGAGTATAGCAACATCTACCAAATAAGCAGTCTTTGTTTCCTTATTTAACAGTACCACATCAGGATAATCACCCGGTCGTAGTACAGTTTGAAGGCATTATTTTCAAGCACTGAACTTTGTATTTTTAATAGGGCACAAAGGTGTTCAGGAGCCCTTATTTATTGGCAAGCTTCTGGTATATGATGTTACACTAGCTTGCTAGGTAAGTGCAGCCAGATGTTATATGCTGTATTGTCTCTGATCTCTCGCTATATTTTCGACACTTATCTTATTCAACTGACCGGCCTTGATGATGAATTCAGTTTACTTTCGTATGTTAATAACTTGGTCCTCAATCACAAAATCCTTCTGTCTCTGGAAATAATTGTACATCCTTCAACCACCTGTTCGAGGCTACCTTATCTATATGTGGCTGATTCAAGTCATTGTGCTGTCGGTCCTTGCAGAGCATTTGAGCCCAATGTTCTTGTTTGTTGGGGTCTGAAAGTGACTTTAGGATGATGTTGTCACTTGCGAGATTAAGTGGAGAGTACGAGTTGTCACCTAAGGTCACTATGCAGTGAAGGCTTGATGTTTGTGCCTTGTTGGTGAAGAAATCTTTCAATTTTTGTAGCTGGCGGGAGTGCGAACTGGTCAAGCCGACAAGGGATCTTCCTTCTTCTCTTCGTGGTAAGGTCATTCGGAGAGTTGATGACCTTGGGTGATGTGACTTGTACTTGGTTAATCATTAGGTGAGTAGTTCGTTGTAGTCACTCTAACTGCGTACTAGTTCATTTCAAGATTCCGAAACTGTAGGTCAACACGAGCTCAGCATAGGTGTTAATTGCTGTAATGAGATTTCCGGCGTTCAGTTCTGTCTTCAAAAGTGCTCGCACTCTTTGAACGTACTGACCTTTCATCTTGTTCTTTCCTTGCTTATTCTGGAGCAGTCTAGCTTGTTGGAATCCGAAGTATTTCTACATCTCTCCTTGATTCATTACTTGAACTGTTTCTCCATTAAGTAGGGCTACATCCCCATTAATGACTTTGCCTTTTTCGATGTTCAAGGCTTTACATTTTTCCATTCCAAATTCTATATGGAGGTCTTTCGACAAGGTGTATGTCACATCAATAAGCTTTTTTAATTGGTTATGGTTTCCACCATAGTCCTGTGTTATTGAGTAACGTGGAGAGGGGGTTCATCGCTAAGCAGAACCAAAGTGGACTTAACGAGTCTCCTTGCAAATTTCCCTATTGGTGTATATCTCATCGGTGGTAAGAGATTAATCGCCATTATAGATCCTCAAGTTCGTTCTTCACTGGTGCTTGATAGTAGCTAGGAAATTGATGATCATAGGGTGAATTTTGCATATTCCTAGTACGTCTACGAGCCAGGAATGTGGTACACTGTCAAACGTCCTTTTGTAGCCTATAAAAGCAGTATGTATGTTGCGTTTTTTTTTCTGTGCCTGCTATTTTAGTAAAATGAAGGGTCATAGTTTCATGGAGGACCTCAAATTTCTTATACCAGAAAGTGTGAATATGGTCAACTCCTGGCGACTTCCAGTTGCTCGTTGCCCTAATAAACTTCCTCCTTAGTGATAAAATCAAATTCTATTTGTGGTGTTTGAATCACGTTGAGATTGTATCCGTGTAGCAATTCGGTTATGCTCAAGTCTTTTCTACCATATGAGTTTTGGTTGGTGTGTGCCTGTTTTCTTCTGAGAATGCACTTATTGTTTATGGCATCTAAGGACCGCAACAGCAGAGTAGTAGATGAGTATGTGGAGCTACTTAACGGTGTCACATTCCAAACTAAACTCTGCTAGTGTCGTGTTGAAAATCTTGAGGATGCTGTGAGTCTCCCGACTAGTTTTAAGTTTCGGGAGCTTAGGTCTTTGAGTTGGATCTAGGCCGTTAAACTCAGCAACAGCTTTTCGGAGTTCGTTGTATTATTATTATTAGTATTATTTCCTCTTGTTCTACGGTGACAGGTACTAGTTAAGTGAGTTTTCGCATCATTTTGAAAGAATCACTCCTTTTGACTCAGTTCGCGCTTGGGTATTGTCGCCCGTCAAACGTAGCGTGCATTTTTGGAGTTCCCTAAGTACATTGCCTACAAGCGACGAAGTACTTCTCCCAATTTTCTTAATAGTCTACTTAATAAAGACATAGACCTGCATAGGGTTTTCTGTGTCTTATCTTAATAGTTTAATCCGCGACCCTGTCGTAGACCAAACGTGGAGGTAGTTCTTCCAATTTTCCTAATAATCTCTTACCTTATGCTTCTTAGCCGAGAGACTTAATTTACGGGGATCCGTGATTACTAAAACTTACGAAACAATGTGTTATTTTCTCTCGACTGTCTCTTATATTGTTTTCCTAGCCACGCAGTTAAACGGTCCCTTCCTACCGCGGTACGTGCTCTGCAGGACTGGCTCTTCCTATTTCTTCGTTACTGCGTACCTTTACACTATTTTTGTTCCCACAGCCCATCTGTTTTTTTCTTTGCGAAACGGATCTTCCCTTCTTATTAACACTAACTACCTTTTAACAACTTCTGTTAAGTTTAGCTCTGGATCCGGTGAAGACTGTAATCCCTATTAGTGAAGGCTTTGGCTACCTTAACATGTTCCCCGACTCTTCTTGATTTGCGGATGACTTTACTCATCTTCGACAAACTCCCTTATGGCTAAATAACTCTTCGGCATTTGCTATAGTTTCTCCTTTACTGAAATAATCTCATCTCTACAAGAGCCCAAATTGAATGTCGAAGCGATTACCTTGGTGCTTCTTATTCTAAGTAAATAATAAATTTTTTTGTGTCCTGTAATAGTACTCCTAACTGTTATTATTTCCGAAAACTATGAATGTAAACTACTGATGTATTCCTAACTCAAATTGAGCAAAAAATTATGCTAAACCTGCATAAAAACTCTAAAACCGCTGTAATCTCTAAAATAAATTATATCAAAGGTAGTAAAATATAAAAGGTATTTTGTTTAAAAATAAGCTGATAATAAACTTAAAAAGCTTATAAAAGGGATAAAAACACACAATTTAAAATAAGATACTCTGAAAAGTCTGGAAACCGAATGAGATAAAGTGTTTCGTCTAGCTGTAATTGAGCCGTTCCAGTCCATTTCTCACCCCTACATGAAATATTACAAATGTTATTTAGTTCATTTTAAGGTAATACTATATGGAAAATTTATTAGTTAATTTTTATGTGCCATGATTTAAGTTGTGAGCTGCTCAATTTATATTATTTGTAAGTTCTTTGTTTAATTCTTGAGGTTACGTCATAAGTACAAGGATGTCACAATTAGCATGGTATTAATATTTGTGCATTAAATCAAAATGTCAAAAACGCCAATACTTACTAAAAACATATATATGTATAACCGAATAATAACGAAAAATGGACAATCGTTTGTATGCCATAGACCAGTAACACTGACAAGAATATATCATAAAATGTAATTTTGTCCACGTTCTTACTACGCACCGAGTTGTATTCCAATATAAATATAATATAAAAGTAAGAACAAATCAAAGAAAATTTTCTAAAATCCTTTGTCTTGAACATGGTTCCTTGATTTAGACCTATGTGTAAATAACTTGTTTGTCCTATTGTATGCGAAGAAATCTTCTATTAAGCCAGAGCACATGTTAACAATAAAAACCTAAGCAATGAAAAGTATACAATTGCTTTTTTATATTTAATACAAATTTGGCGTGAAAACAATATCGAGTAAATAGAAAAGCATTGGGAAAACAAATTAAATGTTATATTAGAAGAATGTAGTCATTCATCAAAGCGATGTCGGAAAAGAATTGTTTAATAATGTTAATATTAATAAAAATGCTGAACAACCTTAATAAATATTCAATTCGCCGCAATAAAAAGCATTAATTATCAAACAGCAAACAGACTATGTACTTCGTACAAATCTACATAAAATAATTTCTGCAACGACTTATATAAAGAGATATATTTTTACCTATTAATAACAAAAATATCGGCATCTACTTGTAATCAAAATGTTATACAAAATATATGAAAGTACTTCTGAGCACAGTCAAATAACAGCAGAAAATCAGCTGTTGTAGTTTTAATACTTGCGACCTGACTTGATTGATTACTCACCGACTACAACCAAACTTGTTAGTCCAAATTAATACTCACGCTCGCTTAATATAATAGCATGCCATGACCACTGCTGATGCATGACGTCCGATTTTAAAATACCAGCCCAATTTTCATATGTCAAATTGAATTTAAAATTACTGTCAATTTAACCTATGTATGTTGCTAAATAAATTGTTTGATTGAATTTTCAGTGTTACATGAATTTAATGGAATTTCAATCAAAATAAAAGAAATCGTATAGGGGAGCATAGTAATCTATTCACATTTAATGACTACTGCTGCAAAAAATTGTTTTTTTTTAACATTCTGCCATTACCTTTTAGAATTTCCAATTTCATCTATATATGTGAATCTGTTTTATTGTTAAAAATAAATAATAATTGAACAGCACGGCCTTTGAACGTTTGAACCTATGAGAGTTTGGAACATATGCGTATTTCATTAAAATTTACCCCTGCGTTGCTATCGGAAGTAAAAACTAAAGTTACCGTTTCACAAGAACATAATAAAATCAAAAGTAGCATATATTATTAATCATTATTTTAAACAAATACAACATATATTATTATAATAATTATTATTATTAGTTGAATTATTATTATTGCTAGAAATTATAGCTTTTATTATTTTGTTCTAAAATGTTCAGGATATTTGCTGTCAAGTAAATGTTTATATCGTTTAACTTTATCCAGGGCTATTTTAGTTTTTCTCCAGCCAAATATTTCAGAGACAGCTAAAACAAATGTCATCGCAATATATTTTTGAAATCAGAAAAAAATATCTTTACAGGTATCAAACAATAAACAGGGTGACCTATTTAAATATACATAATATGTGTAACTTTCTTGGCTTTTCAATGGATGAATAGATAACCCACGTGAAAATCTCCTCCAATTTTGCATAATATACACTTTTTGTGTATTTAAAAAAAGGATGAAAATAAATTACAAAATATACAAAACCCCTGCGAACAATAAAAAAATCATATTTATGACAAAAGTGTCAAGGTCTTAAATTATTATTGTTTATTTTTTGTCATTTAAACGTAATTTTGAATAAGGATTAATAAAAATTCACAGAATAACGAATTGTTTAGGATATTTCGTTTATACCTGACATCCATCTGACTTTTGACAGTACGAACAAGCTCATTAAATTGTCCAAATATATAGCAAAGTTAAAACATGGTTTATATAGGAAATAAATTACAATCAAATAATTACAAATAAAATAAAAATAACGATTCGTAGGTTGTTTACACAAAAAATTA
Organism: Kuschelorhynchus macadamiae; assembly: GCA_030620095.1. Taxonomy (NCBI): domain Eukaryota; kingdom Metazoa; phylum Arthropoda; class Insecta; order Coleoptera; family Curculionidae; genus Kuschelorhynchus; species Kuschelorhynchus macadamiae. The sequence continues at coordinate 670,751 of JAUTXW010000285.1, forward strand.
AAATTAAATAAGAAAAAGAAGTCATACTTGTATATTTAAAGAACTGCTCCTTGCCATTTTCTTTGACAAATCTAACTAATTTTTGAAAGACACATCTCATGATAATTTCAATTCAATGGCCTCACTTTACATTATCTGGTTATATTGAAGTTCCACTTGAATTGCAGTTGCTGCCAAACATAGTACCACAAGAGTTTTTTGCCAGCTATTCAATACTACCATATATATTACACTAAATATTTTAACAGAACTTTAAAAATATGCACAACAAATATAAAAATATTCTGTGAAAGTGTTAATATGATACGTTCCAACACGCAATGCGCAGGTCTATTTTCAAAATAAAATAAGATGTTGTCATCATATTTTATTTTATTTCGTTGTAAAAATGCTTCGTAGAGTTGCATGCTCCTTATTTTATTCTAATTTTTTTCTTAAGATAATAATGTTTTCACTAGAATAAACCCTGTTTCCCATACCACATAACAGTTTTGTTTTAAGTATACATACCAATTTTTCTCTCAAAATTATTATAATCAGCATTTTAGACAAATTAAAAAGTCGTCTTCACTGGTGCTCGAACTGAGGGGTTCTTTGCAATCTAGACTAGTGCACTAACCGTTGTACCACGAAGAACATGAGGTTAACACCAAGTTCGACTATTTAACTTATTTAATTTTATGTTAGTAGAATATTACGGTATTGCAACTTTCGGCGGCTAGAAACCGAGGGGAGGTGTTAAAAGAGAAAAAAATAATAAAAATACAGATAATTTTTTTTATGAAAACTGCCACTTGTAAGTAATGCACTAAATTCATTAATACCTTTCTGGACATAAAATTAAAACTTTCACAGCTTTAGTCATTTAAGAAGTCATAGTTCTTAGGATTACACCATATCAAAATGGATTTACTTTCATATCGTCTTTACGAGGGACTTTTAGTTCAGGAGATCAGAATTTAAGTACTAATAACAGCTGCTATAACAATGAAATGAAATATATTCAAACTAATCGAGATGGTTTTAAAGAGCAATCTCAACCAAGTTTGCGTCTATTTGACAAGAGTGCATTTTGGCGAAACTATTTGATGAAGGTCAGTATTGTGGTAATGGATTTCGAGAGAAAGTTGGCAAAAGGTTCGTCCGTATAACTCTTTGTTTTTAATTTTGGTAAATAATATTTTTTAAATATTTTTGACAAAGTGGTCTCGTTATCATGACACATATCTGACAGACATTTTGATATTATTGATTTAAAAATGTATTTATTTTTCTTAAAGATTTCGTTCATTTTATTACTAATTGTATTTTTCCTTGCTTTTTTCAACATTATGCATTATACAGGTAGAAAATAAAAGTTTTGTTAATTAAATAAATATAATTTCAATATTTACACACGTCTATTACTATTACTAAACATTCAAATTATTCTTTTTCAGGCAATTTCAACGTAGCATTAATTTTAAATTATAAAAAAAAATATCAAAATGACTCATTATCAACAATAATTTTTGCGTCAAATTAACTTTTGCGAAACTGTCTCAATCGCCAAACTGACTTCCGCTAAATTGTGGCCCGACAATTGTTTCCGCCAAATTCACGTAGTGGCTCTACTTGTACTTAAATTGGACTCTTACCCCACCCTCTCAATTTGATCGACCTCATTACGATAAGTAGCATTAACATTTTGAATATTACTCATATAAACTTATAAAATGTATTTTACTGTGACATAAGTACAGGGTGTTAGTAAATAAGTGCGACAAACTTCAGAGGGTGATTCTGCATGAAAAAATAATGACACACAGTGGAGGCTCACTAGGGGACGCGGGTGAAGCGCCGCTTCTCCTACATTTTCCAGTCAATTTACTTACAAATAAAAATATTTTTAAAATATTAAGCATTTTATAATCTACATTTTTATTATAAAAATGTAGTATGTTTTATATAAATTCACATTATTTTCTATCAAAACTAGACATTTCAAATTCAAATTCATTTTTGAATTCCTTGTTCAATTTGTGACAAAAAATCTCTCTTGCCTTTTTTTCGTATGGGGCGCGGTTTGTATCCAAAAAAAATAAAACATCTTTAATGTGAATTTTTCATTTCTTTAATACATTATCAAGAACTATCTAATACAATAAAATTCACTAACACTAATAAAATTTTAAATAGGCGTAAACCTACAACAAATGTTGAAAATGACCTCCCTCAGACGTGACACAAGATTCAACTCTTCGCTTTATTGATTGTCGTATTGGCGCAAATATTCTTGGTGTATTTGTTATTATCTCACAATCATCTATAATTCGATTCCTCAGGTCATCAACATTTTCGACGGGAGTGGAATAAACTAATGACTTAAGGAAACCACAAATGCAAAAATCTAGAGGATTTAAATCATGCGATCGAGCAGTTCAATTTTCTGTACCTCCTCTTCCTATCCGACGATTTGTATATACTGTATCTAAGTGATTACGTACATTAATGCTAAAATGGACTGGTGCACCATCATGCATAAACTATAAGTGTTGTCTCAGCTGTAGAGTAATTTCTTCAAGAAGAACATTTAACTCCTCCTGTAGGAAATTAAGGTAAGATTCGTTGTCGATTGTTAGTCGTTGTGAAAGGAAATATGGACCGATTAAATGATCATCAATAGCCCCAAGCCATACATTTATTGAAAACTGATGCCAAAAATGAGCTTCAAAAAATCCATCTACTACCTCTTAAAACCCACCAAATTTCATTGGCATATCTCGGCCGGTTTTAGAGCTATTTATTGCTGTCAGATTTTAACAAAAACTTTAACACCCCGTATCTCGGAAAGCGAATCATTTGGGGACATAGGTTTATAAAGCAAACTGTCATTATTTTTTCGTGCAGAATCAATCCCTGAAGTTTGTAGCTTTTATTTACTAATAATTATTATGATAATCTTATACAGAACTGCAAATGAGGAGCAACCACGCAAAAGTGAAAAAAATCTTTTTTGCCGAAAAATGAGTTAGGGGTTGCATCTGGTAAAAATCGGTCGTCTCTCTAAAAGCCCATCCAAAAATTCAGCCGAAAATAAACATATCATTGTAAAAGTATATGCTGAAATCAAACATTTCAACCAAAAAGTAACAAATCCATAAATTAATAATCCTCATTAATTCCAGTGGAAGTTTGACAAAACGCAACCAACTATCCTTCCAGGAGATATGAATGCCAAAAATCATGCAAAAGTAAACAAATCCTGTAATACTAACTAAGAACTAGGAATAAAAATTCCTATTTTCTGCATGGCCTGCAATCTCGTATGTGATATGACAACTAACCCTTGTTGCATAGTTCTTAATACGATTTTAGCCAAGAAAACTATAATGCGATTTTGCCTAATACTTCTAGCCATCAATAAGCGTCACCAATATCGTTGCCTTACTTCCGCTGGTATTATTTGGAGTGGTGTGTTTACATTCGGGATTTTGTTTTTATACTGAAATTTGTTTAGTTATTGTGTTCTTTGTTTATTGTTTATGATGGATAAAACCATCGCAGTAGTTGATGGTAATAGTGGATTTCCAAAAAGGCCACGAAAACCTACACAAAGGGAGCTTAAACGATAAACGAATTGAAAGATAATGTTTAAAAAAAAAAGGTTGTGTTTATTATTTTATACCTGATTCAATGGAGAGTTCCGCATTGTTGCCAAGTTGTTTGTTTGTTGCTTTGGGCAAAATCGATTTAGAGGAGGGGGTAAACTGGGGGTTGTTTGGTGAAAAATTGCATATTTTCCTAAATATAATCATGTAATACGTGTTTTTGTATGTTTTCGGGTATACAGATCTTAATTATGAAATCTATTTGATATTTTAATAGAAAATAAGTAGTGATGGTTGGAAGAAAGGGGATGAAAAACTAAATTTTAACAAACAGTCGAGCATTATGTCGTTTCACCAGTTGTCCAATATACAGATCCCAATTCAAGAATGTGTTGTGTGACAATTTATACATTACTTTAACTTATCCACTATTTTTCATGAAAGTTAATTTCTGTTTTTTTCTTTCATATTTGCCGGTCAAAACAGAACAAATCTAAAAAGTGCATCAAGCAAAACGGTACAAATCCGTGTCTTCAAGCAAAAGCAAACAAATCGTTATGAAATATCTTATATTTTTTCCTTTTTTTTTTAAGAAAAATGTTTAAAATGTTATTTAAATTTAGCACTATAGCAAGAAATATCGTTTTATGCAAAATTAGTGAAAGTGGATTTGTTTACTTTTGCGTAGTTGCTCCTCAAATTATTGCATTTATTTTTGTAACGACATGTAAATCATATAGATTTTTTTCTATTAAAACTTCGCTGCCACTCCTTACCAAATAAAGCCATTGAATCAAATGTTTCAATAGTGGAAGCATACATTTTTCTAAAACAGAACCATCCATTAAAATATTCTTATTTACGTTTTACGAACTGTGTAAAATAAATTGCTTTCAGAAATTTCATGCCGCAGAGAGCATTGCGTCGTCAATCATATACAGAAAGCAAGTGAACCGGGTCTCGTATTTAAATTCATTCAAGAAAGAAATATGTCCGTTCTATATCACACCATATAAATAACTGCAGTCTAATGCTGAAAAATATAATTATTGCTCTGAATAGTTTGAATGAAATTGTATTTTTTTATATTTAACAACACATTATATTATATTTAAAGGTACAGAAAAGCAAAATATTTTTCTTTTTCGGTTCGTTGTTATCATCTGAACCTAAAACGTATGTGATATAAATTACAGAAGTTATGTAAATGCAAAAATACATATTTTTTGCAGGTGAAAAACGACTTACAACAAGAATTAGTTTCAATTATATCACAGCGAGCTCTCATACGATCATGATTTTTAGAACTCTATCAAGTAAGCTTGTACTCAGAGACCTTAAAATCCGGTATCATTGATATGACACAATCGAAAGCGAATCTTAAACGAGTTCTAAGCTATCACATGTACTTGGTTTAACACCTGGTGCCACCAATTTGGGGTTCGGAGGTTTCCGTAGAAGAAATAATAAAGTAAATAAAAATACGCTTTAACCCAGCTCTATCAGTATTCTTGGCAACTAAACATATATGTAAAGAAAACTGCTTTTTGCAAATCCAAAACGTTCTATAACAAAAATTATTTTCGATTGTAGAAAACCCTCTCGCGATCATGATTTTCTCTAGAGATAGCGCCTCCTATTTGGTGCCCTGGGGCTTTCGGCTGCAAACCTAGATAAAAGGGCTAAGGAAGCTTTAACATCATTGTGCGGATATATATAGAAAAAAAATGGTAAATTTCCTTTACCCGGAACTTCCCTCGTTACGATTTTTCTCCATTTGCTAGGAATAGTGTCACCCAATTTAGTTCACTACATATTCACAGTATACAATACGTGTTACATATACTGTCTTTCTTTTATTGGACGCCATTTTGTTCCATCATATTGGATTCCTATCAACATTTTACCATTTTCTTTCTACCTATGCCACATTTGACTTTTGGGCATAATTCAAAATAAATTCAATAAGTAGTTTTTACATTGACACATACTGCCATTTTGCTACGTCATGATAAATTGGTCCGCAGATATTTCCTCCCAAATAATACACCACTCTCACAACAAGAAGATCGTTAACGAAAACCATTTAGAAACTTAATATCTGCGAACAAACGGAGTAGGTAAAGACTGATAATATGGGTTTCATGCGGGATACAATATATATATATATATATATATATATATATATATATATATATATATATATATATATATGTCTTGAGAATGCAGCAATAAAGTTGCGAAACGTCGATAATTTAAACAAAACGCTTTCTTTTGGGATCCTAACCCCAAGTAACTAACTCTAACATAACGACAAGAGGATTGTTAAAGAAAACCATTTAGAAATATAATAGCTAGGAAATATATGCGGACAAGGCTGATAATATGGGTTCCATGCAGGATATAGATAAAATCTATGTGTCGTGAGGATGCAATAATTAGGTTGCGAAATGTCCACAATTTCGTTTTTTTTTCACTTTAACCCCAAATAATACACCACTCTAACAAACATTTTTTACCATATTGGATTTTTACCAAAATATTACTCTTAATTTTTGGTCAAAATTTGAAGTCAATCTGGTGAGTAGTATTTAAGCTATGTCTAGAACTGATAAACGGACCGACGGAATTGATAAAACATGTTTTTTGGCATCTAGGGACGCTAAAACATGAAGATATGTAAAAGCTGAAAGCGTGATTTTTTCACGATTAGAAAAAATTATTTGGCCGCCATTTTGAATTAGTAACACAGTGTTCCTAGTTGAGCCCTACACCATAATTAGTTATGGCACACAATTTGAAATCAATCCATTAAGTAGTTTTTACCGGCAAAATGTTTAAATATTTTATTATACCGCCATTTTGTTCAGCCACATTGGATTCGTACCAAAATTTTAGTAGTTGATTCCAACATAATACTTGATGTTTATGCACAATTTGAAATAAATTGAGTAAGTAGTTTTTTCATAATAATTTTTTTCGCTAGGCCGCCATTTTGTTTTGCATTCTTGATATCCCTTGCATCCCCATATGAATCTTAATTTTTGGTCAAAACTTGAAGTCGATCAGGTTAGTTTTTAAGCTTTGCCGCGAAATGACAGACAGACAGACAGACGGACCGACGGAATTGATAAAACACATTTTTTGGCATCTAGGGACGCTGAAACGTGAAGATATGTAAAACCCGAGAGGGTGATTTTATTCACGTTTACAAACATTGTATTTGACTTCTATTTTGTTCCGCCATCTTGAATTAGTACCACAAGTTTACTAGTTGACCCCTATACCACAATTAGCTAAGGCACAATTTGAAATCAATCCATGAATTAGCTTTTCAGGCTGAATTTTTAAATATTTTATTAAGTCGCCATTTTGTCCTTTTAATTTTTGATCAGAATTTGAAATCAATCGGGTAAGTAATCTTTAAGCTATACGGAACTCACAGACAGACCAACACACGGACAGACGGACTAACGGAGTTGATAAAACATATTTTTTGGCTTCTAGTGACGCTAAAACGTGAACATGTTTAAAAATTTACCGTGAAACATTTCATTTGGCCGTCATTTTGTTCGGCCATCTTTAATTAGTACCACTATATTACTAGTTTATTTCTATATAGCAATTAGTTATAGCCCATAATTTGAAATCAAAGCATTAAGCAGTTTTTCAGGCTGAATTTTTAAATATTTTATTACGCCGTCATTTTATTCCGCCATCTTGGATTCGTTCCAAAATGTTATCAGTTGATTCTAACATAACATTTGATGTTTTTGCAAAATTTGAGATAAATTGGATAAGCAATTTTTTAATAATAATTTTTTAACATTTTACTAGGCCGCCATTTTGTTTCGCCATATTGGATTTTTACCAAAAGTCGTCCCCATATGACCCTTAATATTTGACCAAAATTTGATGTCAATCGGGTAAGTAGTTTTTTAGCTACGCCGTGAACAGACAGACCGAGGGAATTGAAAAAAACATGTTTTTTGTCATATAGGGATCCTGAAACGTGAAGATCTGAAAAAATCTCGGAGAGTGATTTTTTCTTTTCACAATTACAATACTTACTGGCCAGTAAATATATATGTAAGCAAAAATCAAAAAAAACATTATTTTTGCAACTGCAAAACGGCCTACAACAGAATTACTTTAGATTATGCCACATGGAGCTCTCTTGCAATCTCGACTTCTAGGACTCTATCCTCATTAGACAGGCTTGTAATCTGAATATTAAGACTCTGCGAAACTGTAACATAAACCAGGTATAACACCACCTATTTGCGGCTCCGAAGGATTCCGGCTGCGAACCCACAGTTTAAATGCAAAGCATGCAGTAACACCAACTATGGGTAAACAGAGAAATAAAAATACTTTTTCAGCATGAAGTATTCTTGGCGGTAAAGATATATGTATATGTCAACAAAAAGCAAAAATATATAATTTTGCAAGTGAAAACCGGCCTCCAACACAAATTAGTTTTAATTTTGTCACAGGGTGCTCCTTTACGATTATGATTTCTGAGCTCCTATCTTCGTCAAGAAGCATTGTAAATAGAACGATCTCTGATCGATATGACACAAACGAAAGCGAATTTTAAACCAGTCCAAAATTTTGGACTCCGGCGGTTTCCGGTTGCAGACCATGGATAAAATGACAAAGCATGCGCTAGCACTATGGTATATTGAGGTAAGTAGAGAAATAAATAAAAATACACTTTCACATATTTTTATAGGTATACTTAGCTGGTAAAACTATATGTAAGCAAAAAGTAATGTATATGTGCAAAACGACCTACAACAAACAAACAAAAGTATGCTTTATTGCCACAGAAAAATTGTTACAATTTTATGGACAAGGCGAAATTTACCTTAAAACAAAAAAAAAACAAAACAATGAAAAAACGAAATATTAATCGAAAAAAAACATATTTTTCGATAGGTCGATGCAAATACATACATTGTAAATATAACATTCGTTATATTCGTAACATTGCCGTAAAGAGGTTAATGAATCCAGGTGACCTTAACAAAAGGAAATAAACAATACATATGCGAGGTGAATAATTTCGATGACATTGAAATTAAAAAAGAGTTACACATTTCGACCCTCGTTAGATAGAGTTATAGATCAACAATATGACAATCGAAAATATATCTTGAACCAGTCTGCAACTCTAGGGTACCATGTGACATAATCGAAAGTAACCCTTGTGATAAGCCGTTTCGCACTTGCAAAACCCACATGTACTGGCAGAGCTGATACAAATCAGTGAGATTTAAATCTTTTTAGGATTTAAATACATTTTTGGATTTAAATACTTTGATCTTAAATCTTTTTTCAGAAAATGATTCTTGATTTATGATTTAAATCTTTTTGAAAAATATCTTTGACTTTTGATTTAAAATAAAGATTTAAATCTTTTCCAAATGGTTTAAATCTCTAAAATTATTTAAATCTTTTTAAAAAGATTTAAATCATTTTAAAATGATTTAAATCTTACTAAAACGATTTAAATATAGAAAAGGTACGTGCAAAGAAGAAGGAAAATTTCCGGAGCCAACAAAAAGAGGTCAAATAAATACCATCAAAGTATGTTATTCGTTAGACGATAAAATAAAACATGCCGTTCGCTACAAATCAAACTTTATTCCGCTCTCATCTAATAGCAACTAACCACCCAAAATACATATCGTTTCATCCTTTCGGTACCCAAAGGCACAGTTTAAGAAAGAAGTTTTACAATATATGTAGGCTTAGCCAAAGGGAGCTTTCTATTTTTATAACACTATAAAATTAATCATCAATAAAAGTCTTAGCCAGACAGGCAAATATGGTAAAATACTTCTTTATGAACCAACCTATAGTCTGTTTAGTCAATGCAGACTATAGTTTGTCTCCTAACATTACGCAATTATGAATATTAAAATAAACGTTTAACATATAATTTGAATTTTATATTGTACGTTAAATTGAAATCTATATAAAAAATTGTAGCTTTTAAGTATTATATTTTCTTTTATATATTTTTCAATAAAATTACACTTAAAGCCAATTGTAAATTTTTTGCGGTATCCGTATACGTATACATAACGTATCGAGTTATGTAAATGGTGGAATAATCTCTTAAAGCCACCGACGATACGCACACGAATACGGAACTTTTAAATGTCATGTTTGTATTTTGAAAGTGACAGTTTTATGACCTACATTTTGTTTTTTTTTATACAAAAAAAACTAAGTTATATTATATATAATATTTTTGACTCTTGACAGATCCATAACCGGTGTATTTATGTCCGTAACATAAATCTGTCAATGTATCGAGCTTAGCATGATACGAATACGGATACGGTCGGAAATTTGACTTGACTTAAGTGTCTAGTAACAGTACTCGCCATGAAGTGTGTTGACTACATGGAAACGTTATACCTTCATTTTATGGCAACTGTTATATATTACGGATTTATAAAATATGAAAAACACTTCAAAGAATAATCAATCTGAAATAAATGAAGAAAGAAAACGCTAGACATATAACTAAACTAACCAGATTTTTTTAGCTAGACTGATAATATTTTTAAGGAAAACTTAATTTTTTAAAAATAGATAAAACTCATTTATTTTTAGTGATGCTTCTTATTTAAATATTTTGAAACGATTTAAATCTTTTGAAATGATTTAAATTTTTTAAAATGATTTAAATCTTTTGAAATGATTTATATCTTTTGAAAAGATTTAAATGTTTGCTAAAACGATTTAAATTTTAAAAAAGATTTAAATACAAATAGATTTACCATTTAAATATTATTTTATGCACAAAATTATCTTTGATTTAAATCATTTGTCCAAATAGAAAGTATCTACAATCTTTAATTTGAATCTTTTCTAAAATGATCTTAAACAGCTCTGTGTATAGTGTTGTTCAAAAGAAACGCACACAATTCATAACTTCTGTATAACTCATTTTTCATAAAAACATATGAAGTGGTTTAAATGGTTGTCCTTCTTTTTGTAATATTTTCTACCTCCTCCCTGCAACTTCTTAATTCTACACACTTTTTTTTTAAATGGCAACCTAGGTCATGTGGAAGCTCTATGAGAAGGTCTTCTAAAACTGAATTGTTACTAGCTACGAATTAGGGGTCTGTGCATTTCGTTACAGTAAAAAGAGTCTAATGTAACAAATGCTAAAATTGATTTCCACCTTCTTCTTGACATGCACCGAATCTGTGATAAATTCTATCAACCATACTTTAAATACTTTCGGCTGGTAAATTAGTGATCTCCATCTTTATTCTATCTTGTAAGTCATCAACGCCGTTTGATTCATTTTTGAATACTCTTTCCTTTAAATACCCCATAGAAAGAAATTCAATAGTGTAAGGTGCGGAAACCTTGGCGGCCATTATATGGGACCCCTTCAACCTAGCCACCTATTTGGAAGAATTTCGTCCAAGTACCTTTGAACATTTATACCAAAATGCGGTGATGCGCCATCTTGTTGAAACCATATTCTTTCATGGGGAGTATCTGAATCACCTTCGTTATGAAACGCTCAGTAGTTAGATTTACTTCAAAGAAGTATGGTTCTAAAATTCGGTTATTTATTATGCCAGCCCACACATTCATTTTTTTGGGATGTTATGTATGCCCTTGACGTTCCACTGTGGATTTTGATTAGACTAGAATCAATTTAATAAAATGTAGCCTCATCGCAGAAGATAATATTTTAAAAAAGTATGTTATTTTCACCATATTTAGAGCCAAGGTGTTAGTTAAAGAATGTGAACTTTCTTGTACTGATAGTAATATATTAAATTTTTTGTCTTCAGTTAAATCCCGGTTTAGGTAAATCATTTACTGTCCCATGCTCTTCAAATTTGTTAAATGTCTTACTCACACTTGACCGAGTAATTGTATTCTCCGGATTTTCTTCATTGAACAACACAAAAAATTCATCCTGGCTCCGCACATTGTCTCCACAACCCAATAAAATTTCAATACGCTGCCTTTCTAAAAGCACCATAATTCAAAAATATCAAAGTTCCAAAATACTGACACTTGTATATTTTTGCTTTTTAGCTATACGTACCTTTATCACCGAATTTCGTCTTAATATTTAGTGCCTTCACCAACTAAGCCTACTGATAAAGATGTGTGAAAGCGTATTTTTTATAATTATTTCTTTATTTGCCGGCACTGTGATGTTAGTGCGAGCTTTTCGTTTTACCAATGGGTTTGCAAGCGGAAACCGCCAGAGCCTGAAATATATAACGCTAGGCGTTACATCTAATACATGTTACAATTTTGGACGGATTTAAGATACACCTTTCGATTGTTATATCCTGAACTCTGATTTTAAGATCTCTCTGAGTACAAGCTTACCTAAGGGTAATTATATATTTTTTATATTTTTGCTTTTTGCATACATATAATATTTTTGCCGATCAATAATAGTGATAAAAACGCGTGAAAGCGCATATTTACTCCTCAGTTTATAGAAACTATTTACATCAGAACACATCAAAAGCTGTGACATTTTTCAAGTAAAATCCCATACATTGGGAAATATATTCTCCGATACATTGTAAAAGTATGGTGTATTGTTTAAGCCAGATCATGGGACCTGTGGTACGGCTTGGTTCAGGCGAGAGGGTCCTTTGTATGTCTTCTTTTTGGTTAGTATAAATGTATGCATCAGTGTCAGATTAAAAAAAAATTATTTAAAGTACCATACAAGATGATATGCGATAATACGACGATATAGACAAACCTAAATAAAACCGTCATTGGGCTATTGTATTAATTATACATTTTGTATTTTTATTTATTACGAATAGTGAAGTTTATATATCTTATAGTCTTTTCGACAAGTTACTATAGTCATTATAATTTCTCTACAAACAAAAATAATGGAACCGTAAAACCAAACTTCTGAATAGTATATAATAGCCCAATAGCTCTAGATAAAAAACGGTAAGAGTTTTGTATTGGCTTATATTTCAATATGATATTGCAGTAAGCTGTGAAAGTTACTTCAAAAAAGTATCTAGTTACTTTTAAAGTTACTTTCTGATAAATGAAACTAGGTACTCGAAGATGCTTGTCTTTTTTTTTGAGAGAAACTAGTTACTTTAAAAGTTACCAATTTTTTTTGAAAATCCTTTATGAAAAATAGTATTTAGTTATTCGTTACTTTCTAAAAGTAACTAAATATTTCAACTACGTGACTTTGAGAGAAACTAGTTACTTTAAAAGTTACCAGTTTCTTTTGAAAAATAACTAGTTACTAGTAACTATTTACTTTTAAAGTAACTAGTTACTTAAGAAGTAAAAGTTACATTTTAAGAGTATCAAGTTATTTCCAAGGCAATGGGGTTAAAATATAGTTCAATGTCAAATTACTCTGGAATGACTCCCTTACTTCGGAAGCAACTAGTTTTTCGTTTTACCTCCGTTGTAGAAGTAAATGGTTGCATATATATAATATATATATATATATATATATATATATATATATATATATATATATATATATATATATATATATATATATATATATATATATATATATATATATATATATATATATATATATATATATATATATATATATATATATATATATATATATATATATATATATATATATATATATATATATATATATATATATATATATATATATATATATATATATATATATATATATGTATATACAGTGTGTCCCAGATTCGCTTCTCTATACAGGGATCTCGGCTCCTATTATACCTACAGCAAAGGTTAAATGGGGAAAGTTTTAGAGAAAACTTATTATATTCGATATCAGGCTTCAGATTTACGATCGATCAATTGTTTTTGGAAATATCGGGGAAAAACCGAAAATGGCGGATTTTGTTTTTGGCCAGTATATCTAGAACGGTTAATTTGACAGCTGCCAAAATGTGACATTATTCGGACACATTTTTAAGACAAATAAGATGGCGTATACGACACGTCTTCATTGTTTTTTGTTAACCCGCAACCCACCTCAACTTTCATTTTACTTATGGCCGCCATATTGGATTTTTCGATATTTGGAAAGAGCCTAAAATTTCCAGTCTAGTGATATCTCACAAGTGCATTAAAAATTTTAGTTTCATCAAAATATTACACTTCGTAAAGTTAGGTTTCAGTTTTTTCTAAGGAGACCATGATTTAAAGTAATGTTAGCTCTCAATGCTTTTCTAAGGAGGCCATGATTTATCTGTAATAAAATTGGATTTTGACTTTGACATTAAGTTAAATAGTTGAAAGTATCAAAGCTGTGTTTTAATAAGTAGTAGGTACGCTTTTATCCCAATAAAATCATAAATCTGACACATAAATTGTAAAAAACCTATGGAAAATGGCCGGCATTCCGAATTCAAATGAAGAAAAGGTTGACATGTTAGCTCTGTCCTTTCAATCATACAGAAACGCCGACGTTACCGCAGCAAGGTATTTGGAGAAGTACTCCGAACGACGACAGCCTCATAAAACCCTATTCAGGAAAATCGTAGTTAATTTAATTAACCATGGTGCCTTTGAACAACCTAGAAGCGGATACGATAATAACAATGAAAATCGAGACCGAAACATTTTACAAGCTATCAACGAAAACCCTAGTGCGTCGGTAAGAACTGTAGAACAGGAAACTAATGTGCCAAAATCAACAGTACAGAGAGTTTTAAAAAAGAATAAGTACCATCCATACAAACCCATAATACTACAAGGACTTAAGGAAACTGATTTTCCAAGACGACTACAGTTCATGTCTTGTGGTCCGATGAGAGCAGGTTCACGAATTGTGGAGCCTTTAATAGGCACAACCGTCATCATTGGGCTGTGCAAAATTCTAACGAAGTAGAGGAGAGACGTCTACAGATCAGATTTAGAAGTAACGTTTGGTGTGGGATCATAGGTAAGTTAATCTAACCAATCTTTCTTAAATAGCCACAAAATGATAGTCAAATAATAATCTTTTTTTTTTCGTTTAATTCTTTAATGATACTAAAAGAGTATAATCTAATAAAAAAAAAGTACAACGTTCTACTCTAGTCAGTCAACTTACTTTTTTGATATTGTATTACATTTTTATTTAATCATTTTGTATTGTAGTTTCGAAGAACCTATACAAATAGAATTGGGTTCTATAAATTTATTAACATTTTATATAAATTTTCTGCAGATTTAGCTAATTCTCTAAAATTATTTTGATTGTCTGAATTTAATGATTTGTTATTACCCGGGAAGCCTAGTTCTTGCGTTCTGAAAAAAATACCATATTAATCAAATGTCGAATTATTTTTCGATTTTCATTATGATTTATAGAAAGGCGTTCAGCTGTATTTCCGAATAATTTAAATTCTAAAGCGCAAGGGGTTTGTTCTTTCGATATTTTATGTTTTATTAAGGCACGGTGTACTTCTTTAAAATTATTATATCACTGAAATAAATTGATTTAGTATTTCCGAAATTAATATGCAATACCAACAAAATAGTTTATTACGGCTATTACTTCCCGCTAACCAAATATGTTTTTCTTTTTCATAATAAAGCTGAACAGGTTTCAACTGTATACAAGCTCATTCATTACGGGATGTTTCAATAATTATTTTTGGAAAGAAAATATCTACTTTTTAATAAAAATAATTTTCTCTTTATAATTTTTACTTTCTAGTGCCACCCGGCCGACCCTGCCGCCCGTGACTGTTGGGCACCTATTTATAAATTGTTAATCATTTCAGGAAATCGACTTATTGGACCATTTTTGTTTGACCACAACCTAAACGGGCAGAGGTACCTAGAGCTTTTGCGAAACAAGGTTGTACCAGCCTTACGAGCTATTCTAACGGAAGATGAATTAAGAAGAACTTGGTTTCAACAAGACGGATGTCCAGCTCACAATACCATTCAAGTCAGGAACTTCTTAAGAGAGCAGTTTGACGAAAGAATAATTTCTTTAAATGGTCCAATATATTGGCCTCCTAGATCCCCTGACCTGTCGCCCTTGGATTTCTACCTCTCGGGTCACACGAAGAATGAAATCTATGAATCCCCCGTGACTATAGAAATCCTGAGAAAAAGAGTTCTGGACACATTTAGAAAAAAATTCAATGCATTCAATACATTACTTACTTATTAATGTAATCTTGTGACAAATAAATCATGACCTCCTTTAAAAAAATTGAAACCTAATTTACGAAGTGTGATATTTTGATGACACCAAAATCTTTAATGCACTTGTGAGATATCACTAGACTGGAAATTTTAGGCACTTTCCAAAAATCTAAAAATCCAATATGGGGTCATAAGAAAAATGAAAGTTGTATTTGTCTTAAAAATGTGTCCGAATAATGTTACATTTTGACAGCTGTCAAATTTACCGTTCTGGATATACGGATTGATCGATCGTAAATCTGAAGCCAGATATCGAATGCAATAAGTTTCCTCTAAAACTTTCCCCATTTAACCTTTGCTGTAGGTATAATAGGAGCCGAGATCCCTATATAGAGAAGCGAATCTGGGACACAAAAAAAAAAAAAAAAATATATATATATATATATATATATATATATATATATATATATATATATATATATATATATATATATATATATATATACATATATATATATATATATACGAAAAACTGGTTACCGAAAAGTATTTTTTTCATCAAGTTACTCACAGCTCTGGATATACATGAGTCAGCACCCAATAGGAAGGTCAGGTACTGGGACACCTGTAAAATTGCTACATACTAATGTTTCGTAACAGTTAAAAATTGGAGCAAAACTTGTTTATATTGCAAAAAAAAAACGTGTAAAAGTGGTCAGACCGCATAGTTATGGAATGCGGTTAATGAAGTTGTCGCAGTATTGATGTCAGTGCAAGAGTTTTATAAATGATGAAAATTGATTTACTACTTATTATTATACATAATTAAAGAAATAAAAACAATTAGACCGTAGTTTAATGGAACAGACGCAGTCAGCAGTCGTTCGAAGTGCGGTATCGAACGCGCTCCACTGCGTTCCACTAACTTTATTTGCGTGTGGGTGCACCGTTATTACCACATCATATTAAAATACGAGCCAAAACAATACAATCTTGCCGTTTTTTTTTTCACGATCTCTTCCGCTAAAACGAGATATGATCTGAAGTGTTCTGAGCTTGTATTGTACATTTGGTGACACAAATGCTAGCACGATATAGAGCAAACTAGGCGCTGCAGGGGAGGCAAGTTGATAATAGTCGAGTTTACTTACTTACTACTCATACTTTTAATTGTTCTATAATCTGTTTCGGAAATGTATAGAGAAATAAAATGGTGAATTCCGTCAAGCTTGGCTGGATTTCGGAGTCGTTCATAGACGAAGGTAAACTTTGTTTATAGAAATAATAATAAAGACCCTTTTAAAACCCTGTCTGTTTACATATATAATGAGGCTTTATTACTCTATAACTTACATTTATTACTCAATGGATACATAATAGGCTAAGTACTTAATGGAGGCAGGTAATAAAACACAAATTATAAATACTTCTTAATTGGGTTTTAGACATTTTTTAGTATTTGTTGTTATGCCATACTGTTAACAGTATTATAAGAATATTAATAAAATGGAGACATTAGCTCCAACGAAAAGATGATTTAATAATTTTCCACCATCAGCGAGTGCAAAAATTAGTATTTTAAATGTATG
Source organism: Kuschelorhynchus macadamiae (assembly GCA_030620095.1). Classification (NCBI taxonomy): domain Eukaryota; kingdom Metazoa; phylum Arthropoda; class Insecta; order Coleoptera; family Curculionidae; genus Kuschelorhynchus; species Kuschelorhynchus macadamiae. The sequence continues at coordinate 688,074 of JAUTXW010000285.1, forward strand.
GGATTGCATAAAACACGATTCCCCTAGTTTTGCTGTACAAGAAATTATTGAACCAGAAAGACCAGCAAAAATCCTTGATGAAGAAAGACACCACATATCCAATTCGAAGAAAAGTTCACTTTTTTTATTTTACAAATACCCACTCTAGATAAAAATTTTGATAGAGCTTGGCCAAGATGACAGTATTCCTTTGATAACTAGAAAACTCTTATAGACCTGATCGATCAGACGGCCGACCATTTAGTTATAAACTATTATAATTTAATTAGTGTACATGTAATTATGTAAATATTATATATAATTTTTATTTTGTTAAAATAAAATATCTTTAAATTTATCCAACCTTACACCTTGGCATACCATTTTCAGTGTTTATGAACAGATAACAATTAGCAAAACGCATAAATTGACCCAAAACCGGGTGGTACTACCTACACTTGATGAAAAGAAACAATTTTGCAGTGAGATCAACGCAAAACTGCGGAGGTGGCATACGTTATTGGTGGGTAACACTAATCTATACATTTCTGAAACACACTATAGTTAGGTTAGATTAGATTAAAAACGCAATCACATCGGCATACGTCAAGTCAGTGTGAAAATTTACTATGCAGACGTTTATCTTTACGCATTCAGGACCTTATTAACTATATATTTAGTTAGGTTATGTCAGGGTACACAAAAGTGCTCTGAATTAATTAATGTTTTTAAATTTTGTACATTTTCGTACTGAAACTATTGGTACATAATAGAGACACAAAAAATAATTTTAATATATGTTTTAATCAAACTTAAAAATTTTAATGAACTACTTTGCGAGATCGAGAATTTTGTTACATTGCAATAATTATATCACACATTTTGTGAACAACGTTTACTTAAAATTAAATTAAATTTTAAATAAACCGGAGTATTATCATCTAATAGGTTCCAAAATGTAGAAAAACAGAAAGTTTCTTCTGAAAATAGCGTTATATCTAAAACTCTGAAATGACATTAAAACTGTTTGTGAGACGTTTATATTCAAATATTACATTTTATCTCCTCGAAAAAAACTTTTAAATGTTTCGTCAAGTTTCGAAGTTTTTTGTTCTAGTAAACTTCCATCAAACTTTTTACTCCGAAAGAGGAAAAAAGTGTTCCATGGGAAAATAAAGTTAAGCTTGAAATATAACACTTTATATGCTTTTAAAATGCAACATAGTTTTTAATCGCACACTCTGGAATACTTACCTAAAAGACCGTGAAAGAGAAAGAAATAAAGCATCATACTTGCTATAATATTACATTGGATTTATTTTTTTGAAAAAACAATTTAAATCAACTTATTAAAATGATCGAACGTGAATTCAAAATTATTTTGGATAGCCAACATAACATTTTTAATGCCTTAGGATGCTTTGCTGATTTGCATCAAAATAATAATACAATAATAATAATAACTACGACAGTAAATAATGCATTTAAATAATTGTAATATGATTTAGATAAGAAAACGTAGCTAAATGCAATTAGAAACTGTTGAAAATTTAGCCCCTTTGTAGATCTTATTTTAGCACTAAACGTTCGCAAAATAATCATATAAAAATTATTTTACATGTGCATACAGTTCATAGAAAAGTATTGTATAACCTTATATTGCAGAGTATGTGGCGTTTTTAAGGAGACATAGTGTTATAAAGTTTGTAAACGCTATAGGGAAATTTCGTATAAAGAGTGTTGTTCTGTAAGGTGGTGGAGATGACACCCCGAAACCTTAAATTTAAACTGTGGACATTTGTTCTATAAATAATTTTATTTGTTAAGCTGGAGGACAGTTGTTATATATATTATGAAAAACACTTGATGTACTTTACGTCACGTCGATTCTGCATACTAAGCCATTTTGCATCCTTTAATTTATGTGACAGTTGCTCTAATTTCCATATACCATAAATAAAACGTAAACAATTTTTCTGTAATTTCTCAATGCATTTTGTATTTTTTTTATCTAGACAGGATCAATACAAAACATCACAATAATTATAATGACTAAGTACAAGAGAGTCTGCTAATATAATTTTAAGAGTTTCAATCAAGATGTAACATTGAGGATGCAGGATTTTTAAAGAAAGGTATGCCCTCTGAAGGTTATTCCCGATTTGCTGTTTATAACGCAAATCTGCGTCGATTCTAATACCCAAGTGTAATATGGTAAGAATACCCTGTATAATAAGACCAACAAACGATGTGTAATATTGTTGAAACTGTTTAACAAACTTATAAACATAGAATATGCTGATGTAATAATTGACATACTTTCTGCACAATGCACAACTAAACACAAAAGGGAGAATATACGTAACCATGATATAGAAAACAGGTCTTAATTATTTCATAGGACGTAAAACTAGCAAGAACCTATTATAACCATCATCAATTATTACATTGCGATCCTGCCAGTTGCTCTATATGGCTGGAGACGCAACGAATGAAACTTAGCACTTTTTACTGGCCTAATGGTTGTTGATGGGTTTGGTGACAGATGCAATTATTGTCCTATTATATGAACTTCATAAAAGGTGTCAAAAACAGCTGAGGAAACTCTCCGACGAGAAATTTACAGGAATGAGCTAACAAGGTCCCAAAGAGATAAAGCAGAAGAAGGCATAATATTATATTTTTTTTTAGATTATTAGAAAGGCGAACAGCAGAGCGCATATGGAAAATGGGAATAAAATAAAATATTAAAATGTGGTTGTGTTGAAAAAATGTAAAAAATTGTTAGTAATATAAATAATATATAAGAATAATATTATGGAAAAAGAATTGTTAAAATTATATAGGTAACTATAATTCGATTATTATTTACATTATATTGTATGATATATAAATAAATGCAAGCATACATTAATAATATCAGCTATAATACTAACACAAATTACAAGTATATTTATTAGTGTTTACATAATTTTTTAACATTATTAGGAGATAAATTTAATAAAATTCATGATTCCTTATTGCAAAATAAAATTGAATTACGAAATTCGAAACACGCCAATAATTTTAAACAAAAAATTCACTTAATTAAAAACAGCTTTTTCGGAATTAAATACTGAAATTTCGGTTATTAATAGTCAAATCAATTAGTTCAAACTTGAAACTTAATTCTACCTACACTTTCTCAACCCATAACAAAACCTTATACAGGAATTCTGGAGTATTTGAAGACTATTTTTGCTCTTCTGAGTGAGGGCTGGCCAGTAAATAATGTCAGCATACCCAAGACCCGATAGGACCAAACTATTACATAGCTGCAATCTGACGTCGGCACTAAGAAAATCTTTAAATAAATATAGTGTTTTTAGTTTATGGTATGAAATCTGCAACAAATGAGATACGTGAGTTTCAAAGAGCATATTATCATTTATATGTACTCCGAGGTTCTTGCAGGCTCGGGAGAAATTCAAAATATTATTATCTAACTCCAAAACAAACTGTGCATCATTACAGATTAATTCCCTGTTCTTGCCAAAAATAAGAACCATTATTTTCTTATTATTAGACGACAGTTTATGAGCCTCTGACACTCTTGCTATAATTGCAAGATCCCTGTTAATAAAATTGGCAGCCTCTAGGCGACTGTTATATGAAAATGAATAGGAAAGCTGCATGTCATCAGCATATTGATAAGATTGACTATAAGAGAGAAAGCTATAAAAATCTGCCTTATATATAGAGAATAATAAAGTCCCCAGAACACTCCCCTGTGGTACTCCTTTTTTGACTGATATAAAGGGCGATACGTCCACGCCTAATGCAACTCTTTGGTGACTATCGCTCAAATAACTGCGCATATATTCAACGGCCGTGCCACCTGGACCAAAGAACCTTAACTTCTTAATAAGAGTAGCATGACATAAGGTGTCAAATGCCTTGCTGAAGTCTAATAGGATTAAGCAGGAGTTTTTCCCATAATCCTGGGCCCTCAGTAAGTCATCCGACACCTTTAGAAGGGCTGTTGTAGTGCTGTGACCCAGACGAAATCCAGACTGAGTATCTGGTAAAATTTTGTTAATAAGAAGGAAATTATTTAATTGCTCAGCAACTATTTTTTTCTAATATCTTCGACATGGTACAAAGAATGCTAATGGGGCGATAGTCGGAAATTAAGGATGGTTTAGTAATTTTTGGAACGGGAACTACATTAGCTTTTTTCCAAAGAGTGGGAAATGTCCCAGTATTTAAGCATCTGTTGATCAGATAGGTTACATGTGGTGTCATACGGAATAATCAGGGATATAAGTTTTAACCCCTAGCACGGGATGTAATGAGAGTTACGAGTTTCTCAATTTTCTCCTAGCTGACTTCAACAAATTCAAATTGGCGGTCACTGTTGGGATGGACTCTATTTTCGTATAAATTAGAAATAACTTCTTCATAATTTTTTAGAGAGATTAACACACCATTGACAAAGGTATCATTAAATGTTACCGCTGAATGAGGAATACCAGAATTGCATTTAGGCTTAGAGTTTTTTTTATGGTTTAAGTATGCTTTCTTTTCATTGCGAACAGCCATAGTGACGAAATTACGTAGTTCCCTATATTCGTCTCTAGCAGCAACCGTTTTTAGTTTTTTATATTTAGAAACAGCTTTTTTCCTAAGCTTGATCAATAATTTGAAAGTGTCAGTCAACCAGGGCCCAGGCGCCTTTGTGAATCTAGACGTTTTTAAGAGAACATGTTTATAGCATAAAGAGTTAAGATTACTATTAAAACAATATAAAATATCATCAACATGGTCAAACTGAAAAATAGAATCCCAGTTTACTCTTACAAGGTCGCCCATAAAATCATTATAATCAAATGAGCTATAGTCACGATGCGTTCGAAATTTAATTTCCGCCGTAGGTTTTTTTAAGTTTAAGTTGCAAGTTACAAGACAGTGATCAGAGAGGTTACTCATATCGATTACATTGGTGTTATTTACAATTAGTGGATTTGTTATAAATATTAGATCTAAAAGGGTTTGTGAGCTTTTTGTAATACGGGTGGGCTGAGACACAATCTGGGCTAGACCAAATTTATTAAAAAAATTATCAAATAATTTGAAACCATTTGTTTCTGAGTTCAGGAAGTCAACATTGAAATCCCCACCGAAAATAACAAAATCACATTGAGGTAGTAAGTCAGAAAGGACAGTCTCAAGATCATTTAAAGAAAGAATAAGGTTTGTAGTGGGAGACCTATATAGGGAACCCAGACAACACAGCCGCTTGCCAAAAAGCTTAATACTCACCCATATCTGTTCAAGTCCACTGTGAGAATCAGCGGTCACAACCAACGAGGCTTTTATATTTTGGTATAGAATGTAACTCCCCCACCACACTCTCGTCAGATATACCGGAATGTAGCCAAGTTTTAGATATCCCAATCACGTCAGGCTGCTCATCAGAAATATATTCTGATTAAATTATAGCAAAGTCTGATGCCAGAGATCTTACGTTAAAATGACAAAAATTGAACTGTTTGCCGTTGTAATTCATATATGTATACTTACAACTAAGCCTACTCCGTCATAACAAATCCAATCAAATAGAAAAAAAAAGTAAACATAAAAATGTAAACAAAATAAAAATCAGCTGTGCCATTAATATACAAAGAGAGAATACACAACATATTTTATGAATAAAATAGTAACACCAGCACACACCTTATAATTCATGTTTTCTATAAAATGAAAATATATTTATGTTCAGTATAAATACATTATGTTAATTTATGTTCAAAGATAAAAAAAAGAATCAACAATATTTACTAGCCAGTTCATCTTTAACAATAAGAAACATAAAAATATATTCAAGATATTAAGATGTTTGGAGCAAAAAGGATATAGCCTGAAATATTTGCAAAAAAAAAGTATATTCTCATTCCAAATATCAAAACAGATGTGGTAAAGTTCAACCACAACGATAAAATATGAACCATAGGCACTATTCCGAGATTAAAGTGTCGGCTATGTTTCTCTTACCAGATCGGTCAAGGTAATATTTTTCCTCCCAGAGACCATTCTTTATCATTTCCATATTTCTTCTTCATAGCCACCAGTAGATGATATCGCTGTGAAGTTAGATCTTCATACAGGGTACAACCTGAGCCTTTTAACTTGCTCTTGGAACCAAATATTTTATTATTTTTCGTATTGTTGACAAAACTGACTAATAACGCTGGAGGATCGATGTCGGTTTTCTTGCTCGTCCGAAAAACATAATCAATGTCCTGTGCAGAACATGGGATTAGAAGTTTGTCAGAGTCAAATTCAGCCACAATTTTTGGCAAATCCTCGCTATCGTTCTCGTCCAAGCCACATAGTCTAAGACTATTTCTTTTTGACTGTTGCTCTATTATATCAACCTTGTTTTTGAAGGTTACGTAATACGTTCAGTAGGCTTAGCCACCTTAGTGCCGAGGTCGGTTAAACCCTCGCACGCTTGCCGTATATTTATATTTAGACCATATTTTAGATCAAATAGCTTCGATTCAAATTTAGTTTCCCACTGCGAGATGAAGTTAGCACATACCTTGGAGATAAGTTTTTCAATTTCATCTTCAGTTTTAGAACCAGAGCGTGTAGGACCCATAATTTCTTTCGCTACGGCTTAGTGTCTACGTAAGGACTAGGATATCACTGCGCGGCAGATAGTTAGATTATCGTTATATTTATTACTTAATGGCTACAAATTTCACGGTCACAAATATCAAAAAACTATTTAGCTAATCTACTTTAAATTTTGCACAACTGTATTTCCTTAAACCTTGTTACGAAGTGAAATAAAAAATGATATAATTTATTACAAATTATGAAAGTAAAATTACAAAATAATAAAAAAATCGGTAAATTTGCTTTACCAGGAACTTCCCTCGTTATGAATCTTTCCTTTTATTAGAAAGTGTGATTTAATTTAGTTGGGTGCATAGCCATTTAGTAACACATATGTATTCCCTTTTCATATATTTTTATTATATGTCGTGTTCCATCATATAGGATTTCTACCAATATTTTACTAGTTTCTACCTATTCCACATTTGATTTTATGGCATAATTTAAAATAAATACCATAAATAGTTTTTATATTGACATACTCGCCATTTTGTTGCGTCACGTTGAATTCAAACCAGTTTATCCTTACATCACACTTAATTTTTGTGCCAAATTCAAAGTCAATTGAATACAATTTTTTAGGTTGATTTTTTAAAATTTTATTAGGCCGCCCTTTTGTTTCGCCATCTTGAATTCCTACCATAATTTTACCATTTTATCTCTATCACACTTAATGCTTACACAAAATTTGAAATTAATCTAATGAGAAATTTTTTCATACTTATTTTCTAAATATTTTATTAGGCTGCCATTTTGTGTTGTTATCTTGAATTCATACGAAAATATTACCAGTTCATTCTCACGTTACACTTGATTTTTCTGCAAAATTTTAAAATTCCTTATTTTAGTAATAATTTTTAACGATTTACTAGGCCGCCATTTTGTTCCGACATATTAGATTTTTACTAAAATATTACCAGGTCATCCCCATATGATCCTTAATGTTTGACTAAAACTTGAAGTCAATCTGGTTTTAAGCTATACCGCGAACTGACGGACGGAATTGATAAAACATATTTTTAGTATCTAGGGACGCTAAAACAAAAAGATATGTAAATCCTATAAGGATGGTTTAAAACGAATTTTAAATATTTATTAAGCCGATATTTTGTTCTGGCATCTTAGATTCGTACCAAATTTTTTTTAATTGATTCATATGTAATAATACTTGAATTTTGTGCAAATTTTAAGATAAATTGGGTAAGTCGTTTTTTATTAACATTTCACTAGACTGCCCATTTTGTTCCGTCATATGGGATTATCAACAAAATCTTGCATCTAACATATTCCCATATGACCCTTGAACAAAATTTGAAGTCAATTGGTTAAACAAAGCGACAGACAGACAGGCCGATGGAATCTGAGAACACGTGTTTTCGGCATCTAGGGACCTTGAAACATAAAAATCTGAAAAAAGCTCGGAAGGTGATTTTTCACGAATACAATACTTCCCTTTCACTAGGAAAGTAAAAATAACTAAAATTTGGAAAATAAAAATAAATTAATAACGATGAAAATAAAAATATATTCCAGGAGTCTTGTTACTAAACTCCCTGCGTTAACAATATCAGGGGGCAATATCAGTTTTTAAAAATGCACTATTGAAAATTAAAATCTGGGTATTTAAATATATTGAACTAATCTCATTTAGCCTAGTATCCACTCTTTTTTCTGATTCATACATTTTTTCGGCACTATTAGAATACAAATTAGGTACATGAGCATTGATCCCACAATTTTTTGTAAGCACCCGATGTTTCTCTTTCAAAAATATCATATGTCATATTTCATATTTGCAGATCCAGAATCAGGTTTGATTCGCATTTGTTTGCGATTTCAAAGTTTCCAACCAATCCTAGATCCTAATAAATTTGCACTTTCATGAGTGCTTCGCTTAGCGAATGTGTCTTTCTGGTCTTTTTTAGCTTTTAATGCTGCTTTAATCGAAATGGGTACAGATCGAATTCTAACATGTGCTCTCTTTCCTGGTTGATAATACCGCTCAAATGTAATAAACGAAAATGTATCCCTTTATAAATAAAACGTGCACAATAAAACTGATTTTTAAATTAATTATAACCAACAAAAAATTGTTTGACCATATTGGATTTGTAGAAATATTTTACCAGTTTATAACTATGTCACACTTAATTTTTGAGCATAACTTAAAATAAATTTAAATACGTAGTTTTTAAACGGATTTTTTAAGACCGCCGTTTTGTACCGACATGTTGAATTCCTACCAGTGAATCCCTGTATCACATTCAAATTTGCTGCAAGGTCTGTAGTCAATTGAATTAGAAGATTTTTTTACGTTGACTTTTTAGAAATTTTATTTGGCCGACAATTTGTTTTCCTGCATAGGATTATATAATACTTGATTTTTGTGCAAAATTTGAGATAAACTGGATGATCCGTTTTTAATAATATTTTTTTTTACATTTCACTAGGCCGCCATTTTATTCGGCCATATTGGATTTTTACCAAAATATTACCAGATCATCCCCTCATAAACCTTAATGGTATAGTAACCTTAATTTTTGACCAAAAATCGAAGTCAATAGGAAAAGTACATTTTAACTTCGACCAATAAAATTAAGAAAACATATTTTTTGGTACCTAGGAACGCTAAAATGTAAAGATATGTAAAACTTTTTTTTCGCGATTACAAACATTTCTTTTGGCCACCATTTTGAATTTGAACCACAGTTTTACCAGTTCATCTCTATACCACAATTAATCTTTATACAAAATTTGAAATCAATCTATTAAGTAGTTTTTTCAGGATGAACTTTTAAATATTTTATAAAGTCGTTTCACCATCGTGAATTTGTACCAACATTTTACCAATTCTTTACTACGTAATATCTGATTTTTATGCAGAACTTGAACTAAAATGGATAGGGAGTTTTTTAGTAATAATTTTTCTACACTTGGCTAGGTCATATTGGATCTTTACCAAAATGTTACGAGGTCATCCCGATATGACTTAAATTTTTGACCAAAATTTGGTGTCAATCGGATAAGTGTTTTATCTAGGCTGCCAACAGACAGACCGACGGAATTCTGGGGACCTTGAAACGTAAAGATTTATAAAAGTGTGGTGAATCTTTAATGATTACAATACTTCGATTTTACGAGGGAAGTTAAAAGAAATAAAGTAAAACATTTAAAAAGTTCGTTGGAATTTAATATCTACACTGTGTGTACTAATTGCAAAATGTATATACTAAAGACGTACTACTAAACATTCTTGTCCTCCCTGAAAAACTTTCTACCGGTCGTGCCCTCCCCTAGAAATATTACTTAACGGTGCTCATGTGGAATGAAGATTCATGCTATTTTGCTCATAGTTCTAGTAGTGCCAAAGAAGTTACATTCCAGTAGTTCCGTACACAAACATATAGTTATTTGCCAAAAACTGGCAACTCTAATCGTGAAAAAATCATCTGCCTATAATACTAAGTGTTTACAGATCTTCCCGTTTAAGGGTTCCTAGATGCCAATAAACATATTCTCTTAATTCCGTCGGTCTGTCTGTTCTCGGCATAGCTAAAAAACTACTTACCCGATTCATATTTTGATATTAAATTAGGGATCATATGGGGTTTGGTAATATTTTGTTCTAAAATCGTACCATTTTAAGGTAAGAACACCCAAAGAAATGGCCACAAATAATAAAACTTCAGTATACTCAGAGTATGTCAGACCTACTTTTAAAAGCTAATACAGAAAAACTTTGAATAAAATTCAAAGAGACAGTAAAAGACTAAGCTAATGTTGTCCACATAAATCACAAGCAAAATCTTAAAACCAGTAAAATAACTTAATAGGCATCAAGAATCACTTTTTCTATCCTTTTACACGTAAAAGATCTCAAGTAGCGTGGTATGCACGGCCGGAATCCGATTTTCAACTGGCGCTGAAGTAACTCGCATATATCAAAATTCTAAGATCAATAAATGCTTTAGCAACTAATATACCATTTTGTTGTTAAACTAAACAATTTACCTAGATATCATAAGTCATTCAGGCAAATAAACGAGAGACAAGTTCAATCAAATTTTTTCAAAACACTGCAACGATAAATAGACAAATATAAACCAATAGACATCTTATATGAGTTCATTGTATTCAGATGCGAGAATAACAGATGATACTAAAAATCCTCATTTGCAAAATTTAGAAGCTCATATACAGGACGATACGAGAGAGAAAATTTTTGTTTACAAAGATACTTTCAAAATTCCTTCAGAATGCGAAAGATATAGTTAAGTACACTATTTCTGAAAGTTTGAGTCAAATCAGGCTCATAGAAAATGTTTTACAGCTCAAAATAGGCTCATTTTGACCCAGCTTTCAAACCCCCATAAAACAAAAACTGGACAACTTTGATTTTGCATTTAATTGATTTTTCTTAAAAATTAACCTTCTATTTTCACTCATTACACCTAAATTTATTAAGAAAACATGCATATTATAACGTTTCACCAATTTTTAGTAATATTTTAATTTATTTAATTTATTTTTTGGGGAAAATTTTCGGTGGGATGAATAGCTGATCGATGAGAACTACACTTTTTAACCTAGGCCTCTAGTTTTTGCATCAAAAGATAGGAAAAAATAACTATTCTATTTTATCTTGAATAACATTTTTTTCAAATTCTCGACGGAAAAACTAACTTTGATCAATTTTCATTTTTTACTGAAAAACCTCCATACGCGACAAAATAAAAAGCTTTCAGGCCATGGCGAAGATGCACATCCAAACTAAGCGTAGACCACGATTAGATAATGCGACTATCCGTGGACTAAATAGACCTGGTGATTTTTAACAGAATTTAGAAAATCAAATGTATGGAAAATATCAAGAAAAAATCACAAAGCTAGATTTTACGTAAAATACGAGAAAAGTAATCAGAAGTCCAAACATCAAAATAACTTAAGAAAAAATAAAAACCAATTTCGCGGCTGACTCGAAGCTCCTGACCAAATTCAGACATCCCCGAAAATCCGACTGTGCTCTGATTGGTCCATAATTGGCATAATACACAGACACCGGGAAAAGTCAACAAACTGGAGCACTTTTTAGCCCCAGAATCAGTATGTAAACTGATTTCGAGATTCCGATAGTAAAAACCTTAATTGTAGGAATTATTTTTTCATTCAATATCTTTTAATTGATTTATCTAAAAATATTCAAATTTGTTACGTGGGCCTCATATCACCTACTTATAATGTAGAAAACATCTAATAATGTTTTTACTTCCCTCGTAAAGGGGAAGTATTGTAATCGTGAAAAAATCACCCTCCGAGATTTTTTCATATCTTTACGTTTCAGGGTCCCTAGATGTCCCTGTCTGCCTGCATGTCGGTCTATCTGTTCGCGGTATAGCTAAAAATTACTTACCCGGTTTACTTCAAATTTTGGTCAAAAATTGAGGGTCATATGGGGATGAAGCACTGAACTAAATTGAGTCACACTTCTCTATTCCTAACAAAATGAAAGATTCATAACGAGGGAAATTCCGGGTAAAGGAAACTTTTTTAATTATTATTTGCATGTCGTGTAAATACGTATTGTAGAATTTTCATTCACTGGTTTAAATTTTGTTTATAACAAGCTTTTTTTTAGTAACGCACTAAAAAGTACAAAATAATGTAAAGTTGTCGAAATTAATAAACGAGAAAGCGAATCACACTTTTTTGCATAGTCATTGAATAAAATATATTTTATGAAAATTACATTATTTTGTACTTTCTAGTGCGTTACTGACAAAAGCGTGTTCTCTAGATATTTTAAACTATAATATTTTATTGAACCGAGGATCACATATGGTTTTGTTTATTGGCGTTCAGTCTTGCTCGCATTGATAGCATAAAGCATGTTTGTCATATTAGCATTAAAACTATTATTTTGTATCTAATCTTAGAGCAAGAAACTGGGTCACGGCTTGCAACAGAGAAGATCTTTTAGATAAAATAAACGATTTGCATAAAATTTAGAGGTTATATAGCTTACATTTGAATCATCCTCTTACTTATTTACGGATATTACAAAAAATATACATAAACAGAAAAATTCAATTTGTTGAAAACAAAAACTGTGAAAATCAGAAACATATTATTACATTTTTGTGATGTAAGAGAATATAATAGTATATAATATTTACGTTTTTCACACACACGCCAATGGCAGAAGTGAAAGGAATATAAGATGCGCTAAAACCCTTTCTTCCTGATACTAAAACAGAAGTTCAGTGATATAACTGATCAAACACTAATATTAAATTTTAACCTTGCGCTCATTCTTTCATAAATCTATTAAAACTCAAACCACGATGTACGTCAGCCATGTCAAACTCAAAGTCACTGGTGGGCCAAAAGCATGAAGACCATCGACTAGGTGGGCCGCAACACCTTATCCTAAAGAAGACAAACTACTGAAAATCTTGAGAAAAAGTACTATTATAGGACAAGTCTGTTTATTAAATTTCCAATAAAAAGGACATTACAAAAACTACAAACATTAAATTCGTTTGCCAGATATTTGACATCTTTTGTCTTTAATCAAGTTGTCTATTTGTGGCGCGAATTTAGCGGCGGAAATAACTTTTAAAACTGCGTCCAAGTGTGCGTCCGTCAATCGCGATCTTGCAGGAGATTTGTTTCCTTTCATCAAAGAAAATAGTTGTTCACACTTATAGGTACTTCCAAATTTTCTTATTTCTTGGTATTGAACAGGCAAATACTTATAAAATTCGAATGTACCAACACTATCAAATTTTTGTTTTAAATGGGTCTGACACTGAATCTCAATTACTTCCATTTGCAAGTGAGAGGGAACTTTATCAATATCGATAGTGAAAAGACCAGTAAATAGAGAAAAATTGTTTTCTTGGGTCTTAAAATTCTGAAAACGCTTCTCAAATTCTGCCAGAAGGCTTCTCATTTTCTCTGAACATATTTTGTATGATATTGGGACACTTGTACTTTCCTGATATGCCTTACAAGTCAGAAAATGTGACAGATTATTTTCTGCTAAATGTTTTTTTCCGCAACATCATCTTACACTTGAAAGCTTTCCCATGATCATGCATATCTGTAATAACTTGACGTGGTCCTTGCAATTTCGTATTTAAGACCGACAACTATTTTGTGATATCTACCATAAATAAAAGATCTTGTAAAAAAGGTACATCGCATAATAAGCTGACATCTTCTCCTTTTGTTTCCATGAAAACGCGTATTTCTTCTTTGAGTTTCCAAAACCGGTCGAGTACCACAGAACACGAAAATCATCGCATCTCTGCATAATATGGTAAACCAGTGTACTCACTTTTTAAATCACGTAAAAATGAAGAAAACTGTCGCTGATTAAGGCCTCGTCACTCTATGAAGTTTATAATTTTTTTCACTGACTTTAAAATACTTTCCAACTTGATCACTTTTGAGCATAAAACTTCTTGGTGGATTATACAATGAATATGATAAAAATCTGGTTCTGTAATCTTTGTCTGTAATATTTTAACGAAGCCATTTTTTTACTCCAGTCATTGAAGGAGCTCCGTCTGTTGCAACGGAACACAGTTTTGACAAATCTAAATTATGCTTTTGCAGAAGTCCATAAACAGCATTGAAAATATCCTTTCCAGTTGTTGTATCATGCATTGGTACTAATTCCAGTAATTCTTCATACACATTGATAACTGTATCAACTTCACGAAGAAAAACAGCGAGTTGCGCCACCCCACACACATCCGTACTTTCGTCACAGGCAATAGAAAATGCAATGAAAGAGTCTGATTTGGTTTTTATCTGATCACTTATATTGGCAGCCAACTCAGTAACTCTTTACGCGACAGTATTCCGGGACAAGAATATATTTTGAAATGCCTTCACGCTCTTGGGACTTACAATTTCCGCGGCCTTTACAAGGCACTCTTTTATAAATTCACCTTCAACAAATAGTTTTGAGTGTTTCGCGACCAACTCCGACAGTACGTAGCTCGCTTGAAGGACAGATTCATTTTCTTGCTTTGGACGTGTAAACATAAGCTGCTGATCTTTCGACCGCGATTTTAACCTATTTAACTTTTGGTTTCTGCCCATGCCTGTATACTTGTCAAACATAGTTTTATGAACATCATAGTGACGTTTTATATTATATAATTTTGGGACAGCGACTGTACTATTACGAATCAGACAAATAATTTTTTCTTTCACTTCACAGCAAAAAAACTCTAATTCCCTAAGATACGATACTCATCTACAAGTTTCCTCTTACTTCCACTTGGTTTTGAGAGACACATGTTAAAAACTGTATGCGAAATAAATTATAAAAAGTACTGTTAAGTGTTGTAACAATAAGTGCGCAACTCAATTCGAATTTCTATCGCAACTGACTCATAACTGACTAAACACTGAACGACTGAATTGTTTCAATGCAATCGAACACGGCTTATATACGGATTGTGATTTCTCGAGTTCTTTCCAGAATGTTCAGATAACGTCATCTGGGTTTTTGCGCGATAGAATTTCATGGAACAAGCCAGATAACGTTTGGCTTTAGGTTGAGTATGCGTATTTCATCATCCTAAACATAAATGGCACTATGTACAATTGTACATTTTATTATACCAATAGTTGTTGCAGCGGCGCGCGCTTTCAAAAACGGTTTTCAACTTTTTCGCGGGCCGCATTATCTGGCTGTTTTCAAAACTGATTTGGGCCGCAGGAAAATGCTCACTGGGCCGCATGTTTGACATGGCTGAGTACGTACATAACTACTACGTATACATACATTTTTCAATATAAATATATTAAACTTGGTTAAACGTTACTCACAAAATATTTTAATAAGGTCCTGCTCAGAACAAATAAAAATATTTGAAGTACATCTCTGAGTTCTCGGCCCAGCTAATGGGGTTCAATTAAACACATTTATGAACGAAAATTCCAGGAGTGTGGTATCTGATTGGTTATTAATCTGTGACCGAAGCTTTATCTAAAATGTTGGATTACACAGCTCTAAAGTAGAATTCTTGCTTGTGTGTCCGTCTATTAATTGTGAGTCATAATAACCATGTATGCACAGAGTCTTCAGAGGTAATCAGAAAAATCAGAAGAAGTTGGTGCTTTAAATTTTTGCGAAGAAGAAAATCAAGATATGCGCCATTAGTCTGTCTTTTGCAATCGAAGGTACTTAATCTGTTATTTACCCTTATTACAAATTTTTTGCAAGTTTTTTAAAATATCCCGGTGGTGGTTAATTTCCATTTTAAGGGTTTGAAAATTTCCGGGCTTTTTTGACCTTCAGTAGAATTAACTTTAACTTTATATTTTATACTAGTGAACTTAATATTTTTCCTAAAATTTTATTTCAAAACATTTTATAACTTTTAAAAATATTTAAATATTTCGGAACTTGCTTGTGATAACATTTTGTGTAATATTTTTTTATAATTTTTTAAATGAACTTATCTAATCTCACTATTATCGGCAAACATTAGTGTTATCTGATAAAGTTTCTCTGACCCTTTTATTTATTGATCTACTTAACTTTTTATTGCTTCTCATACATAATATTTGTCAATACTTAACTTGTAAACTTAAACGAATTTTATTCTCAATCTTTGACTGAAATATTTTTTCTTAAATTGCGAGCTATATATTTTAATTTTTGAAATTATCTCAAGTGATCATAACAAATATTTTTCTTTAAGCTGTCAGTGATAATTTGAATTTGTTCATAACAATTTAAAGCTTTTAAGTTCTACATTAAGTGAGTCGAACATATTATTCGAGAGAAACCAATTTTGTGATTTTTAAAGGTTCTTTCTTTAATTGGATGGTTCCTAGAACTGTTTATCAGATAAAACTTGTGATGTGAACTGCATGTATTGACTGTTTCCCCATAGTAGGGCATGTATAAATATAAAATAGGATTTAAGATACAGCTTCGAAAATATGCTTTTTAAATAATCCTATCAGACTACTTGACTCACACAGCTACTGAAAGTGACGCGCTCTAACAGTAGAGGCTTGTCTGAAGTAAGTGCTTTAGAAACCGGTGCAGTTATTAATAACAATTGAATGTTTAAAATTATTTTTATTTTACTGGTGCGTGGTACTGAATATGCATGCATTTATGGTATTGTATGACTACCATATTTTAATAATTTAAAGGCACGTGGAACGACGCTATGACATAAGTTTTTTTTAATTTGTTGGTAAAATAAAATTTAATTATTGCTAACCTTTTTGTAAAATGTTAACAACGTTTGTTGACAACGATGTCTGTGGTTTGTAAAATTCTTTTGATAGTAACTTCACGCAAACATATATTTTCCACTTAAAAGTGAACTTTTGATGAACATTTTTGACAAAAATAAACAGCTGATTGCTGCCTGACATAGTGATTAGCCTATACTTTTACCTGATAAATCAAAAAAAAAAATAGAGGATAAGCTCCCGATTGGAGTTATCTTTTTATAATGTTTGTTAAAAAGACGAAATAGTTTCCCACCAACCCATCGGAGAGGTGCTGTGTTCCGTGATATTCAAAATTCTCAAAATGATAATTTCCAAAATTTTACTCACCAAATGCGCCATATAATAGAACAACTTGGTAAAAATCCTATATGGCCAAAAAAATGCCGGCTTAATGAAATGTTTTATTACTAAAAAATACATATCCTACTTACCTGAAACTTTGCACTAGGATCAAGTTTTACATATAAATGACAGACAGATATCGATTAAAGACACGACAGCTAATTAGACTTTTTGAGGTCTTTCTAAATTGTATGGGGTTTTACTTAAAGTTTGTCAAGCAGATCCGCTGCTGAGAGAAATTTTAATATATTAGATGCATTCTGATAAATTAGTTTGTTCTTTAAGTTTCCAATCAGGTTACATTGCTGGAGGAGAGGTACATAGATACGACATTGATTAAAGATGTGTTTGACTGCTATCTGGACGTTGCATGTATTACAAATAGGGGGATTTGTTTTTTCAATTAAGTAGAAATGTGTGAATTTGCAGTGGCCAATGCGAAGTCTGGACATGGCCTTCGTGACTCTTCGCGGAAGATTAGGTATGGGTTCTTTATCGTAGAAATTGCATTTAATGTAGCTAAGCATATTATCCCCATTAAGTAAGTCCCATTCTAATTGAATTAGTTTCATAGAAATGAGCTTTGAATCTGCATATAGATCCTTATACCAAAAGCAGTTATTAATTATAAGCTCATTAAGATTGTAGGTGCTGGCCAGTTGGTCAGCTCTTTCATTTCCAGGGATTCCCTTGTGGCTCGGGACCCAGATAAGTGATATGTCCTTACCCTGTATAAGTGTCATTTCTAATTTGTTTTGTATATTTAGGGCCAAAGGATGTTTAGGGGAAAAAGTATTTGTCATGTTAATTGAGTTCCCAAAAGTAAATTGCCTTATATGTGATATTGCTTTAGATATACCTAGAAGTTTCGCAGTTAGTATACCGGTTGAGTAATGTAGGTGATAGGTCGCTTCTCGCAAGGGACTAGAGAAAGCAGCAGATGTACGAGTACGCTCTTAGATCCATCAGTGTATATTAATTTGTAATTCGTAAATTTAGTACGGTGAAGGTCTATGAATGCATTGCGTATGATTTGAGGGCTACATAGGTTTTTCTTGTATTGTAGCAAAGTAGTATCGATAGAAGGTTGTGATATATTCCATGGCGGGAATGAGGTAGTTTCGGAGGTAAAGGCAGGAGGGAGAGTAATATTTACCTTTCCATGGTTTCAATGTATCGAATGTTAGCGCCTTTGCATGCATTTCTAGGTTGATTTGTGGGTGGAATATGGGAGGGAAAAAATCCTTGTAATGTTGAATAAATGACTCACAATACAAGCTAGCAACAGGACTTGTTCTGAAGGCTCCGAGTGTTATTCTAAGGGCTGTGTTATGGACAGTGTCAAGTTTTCTTAAGTTGGCACTGTTATCAGAATATACTATGCATCCATAATCAATTTTGGATAGTATACATGCTTTATAAATTTGCAGCAAAGAAATTCTATGTGAACCTCACTTGAATCCAGATAGAATTCGTAAAATATTTAGATCAATTAGGCATTTTGTTTGTAAGTGGTCAAGATAAGCCTTCCAGTTAAGAGGTCAGTCCCAGGAATTTAACAGAGTTGGCAGAGGGGATATCCGCTTTATTAATCGTGAAATAGGATTTTTAGGAGAATTTCGTTTACAGCAGAAAGGAATAGCAGATGATTTATCAGCCTGAAATGACATTCAAATTTGTGACACCCAGCATGGAAGAGCATCCAGACATTGCTGTAGAATGTTTTCACTATCACTATAGTCAGATGATTCGTGATAAATAAGTATATCATCAGCATACATTCTTAGTTTGACAGGGTAAGGGATGTTTTGTTTTATAGAATTTACTGATATTAAGACAAGGGTGGGACTGATAACGGATCCCTGAGGTACTCCGATGGAATGAGGATAAAAGGAAGATAACATACCATTGACTTTTACTTGGAAAGTTCTAGAAGATAGAAAGTCGTATATGGAGCCTAGAATGTTACCTTTAATTTCCCATTGTATTAAAGCATCTATAATGTATGACCTTTTTACCGAATCACACGCACTAGGAAGGTCTAGAAAAGCTGACGTTAAATGCTTTTTTTGTTTAAAAGTGTTTGGAAGGTCAATCTCAAATACAACAAGGTGGTCTAGGGCGGAACGGTCTTTTTGAAATCCTAATTGTTCTTTGATGAGTAGACCTCTTTGGTGTAGGAACCAAGTGAGGCGAAAGCTTACCATTCTCTCCATGAATTTACACAAATGGCAGGTGGGGACTATAGGTCTATAGCCCTTCACTTTGTGTCTCGTTTTGGAAAACTTAAGAATAGGGACTAAGAATGTTTCCAACTTGAGTGAATGATGCCAGTTTTCCGTATTAAATTGTATAAGTTCAAGAGATATGCTTTGGATGAACTGTTAGTGATATAAAGCATGTGTATTTCGTCTTTGCCTGGGGAGCTGTTTCTGCAGCGGGCGATGGCATAATCTAATTCTTTTATTGAGAACGGTAGATTGTATCAGACGGGATTGTTTTTGAATGAAAGTTTTGAGATTAGAATATAAATTTAATAATTTAATATATAAATTACAATAGAAATATTCTGTTAACATTTTGGTACGAATCCAATATCTCGGACTAATAAAATATTTAAAATTTATCCTAAGGAACTACTTACTCTATAGAAATAAACTAGTAAAAATGCAGTTCGCATTCAAGATGGCGAAATAAAATGGCGACCAAATAAAATGCTTAAAAAACAACGTAAAAAATCTTCTTATTCAACTGACCTCAAATTTTGAACAAAAATTAAATGTGATATTAGGTAAAATCAGGGCCGTAGTCAGGGGGGGGTTAGGGGGGTTGTGACCCCCCCCCCCGAAATTTCAATAATATGCAAATTTTATAAGCTATTTAAAAAAAACTTGCCGTTTAATTACATAAAAAAAATTATTACCTTTAAATAATTTCCTAACTATTTTAACGAATTTGTTAAAAATTATTGTAACTGCCGCTCTCGCGTCGAAGCCTTTTTCTGAGATGTACACCTAGACTAATATTTATTGCAGCCAGCCGCGCGCTAACGTCGCTAACGCTAACGTCAAACGTGTACAGACGATATTTGATTTGGTTTCGGGGAATCACCAAGATCTGTTTTGGTTTTTCGTTACGGCCTGCAGTCTTTTTAAGTTATAAGCACGTAACGTACTGCTGCACATTTTGTGAATAAATAAAAATAATGTCGAAACGCAAGCAAAGCACAACTCTGTTCGATTTTAGCTTTGAAAAACGTAGTGCTAGTAGTGATGTTAGTGATAATATTGCCAATAAAGATAACCACGAACACGAACAGAATACTACAGACGTTACGGCTAAGGTCGGTGACGTTCCATTAACTTCTAAAACCGATGTTACACCTTGTAGTAGTTGTAGTAATACAGAAAGTGATTTTGACATAGGAAATGGTTTACAAAAATATATAACTGATGACTTAAAATATACACTGATTGAATCGCCTTGGAAGCCCAAGACTTCCTACGATTTTCCAAAACAAGGTAAGATATAACTTAAATAAAAATCATCATTTTAATAAAAAATAAAATAATTAAAAAAATAGGTATTTTTTAAAAAAAAAAACGAAAATTGATTGAAAATAGATTACAAGATATATACGTATACTTTTACCTTATGACTTATTTTTTACCCCAATTGATGCGTTAACAAATTTGATAAATACGCATTTAAAAAAATAAATAAACTTTTTTATGCCTAAAATAAATACGTTGTTATATGTTTAACAAATAATTATTTACATTATTAGGCCATTTTATTTTAGATTCAAAATTGTCAGTATGAAAAAAAATATCAGTAATCTCGGATGCACTTTAATAAAGCGGGTTTTTTATTATTTTCATGACCTTTTTTTCTATTTCTGTTCTTGTCAAGCCCATTAAAAAACCCAAAAAATGTGTAATCTGTAAGAATCTACGAATTACACATATTTTTGCTTTTTTTATAGGCTGGACAAGGGTAGAAATTAAAAAAATCAGTCATTAAAAAAATTATAGACCCGCCTTATTAAAGTGCATCCAGATTATTGTTTTTTTTTTTAGGTAGCAGAAACTTAAAATTTCAGTATACTTGGTTTACTAGATTTCCGTGGTTAGCATATACCAAGCTTAATGAACAAGGAGCACTATGTAAATATTGCGTTTTATTTGCAAATGAAGCAGCTGGAAAGGGAGGAAACCAAAAGTTGTCAGCCTTAGTAAAAAAACCTTTTAATAAATACAAAGATGCAATAGAAGTATTTTCACAACATGAGCAAAACATATATCATAAAAAATCTCTTTTATTGGCCGAAAGTTTTGTGCAAGTTTTTTCTAAAAAACAAACCAGTGTAATCGAGCAGGTTAATCAAATTTATAAACAGAAAGTTATGGAGAACCGCGAAAAACTAATTTCGATTATTGAAATAATTAAATTGTGTGGCAGGCAAGAGCTCGCTTTAAGAGGCACAAATGATAGTGGCAGAGCGATTAATACAAACGATTCAGAGCCTGATATAAATGACGGAAATTTTCGAGCGTTATTGCGTATGCGTGCAAAAACCGATACTGTTTTGAAAACTCATTTGGAAAAAAGTGGACTTAATGCGCAATATATAAGCCCAACTGTGCAAAATGAACTTATTAAGATTTGTGGGTCTATTATAATAAAAGAAATAATAAAAAATATTTCAAAATCGGGTCTTTTTTCAATACTAGCTGATGAAACCACTGATGTCTCCAGGATAGAACAAATGACTTTGTGTATAAGATATATTGATATTAATGAAAAAAATCAACACGTTATTAAAGAAAATTTTTTGGGATTTGTACCCGTTAAAGATGCAACCGGAAAAGGATTATCTGATTTAATATTACAAACACTTAGCACTTTTGGACTTGATTGCGGTATGATGATTGGTCAGGGTTATGACGGTGCAACGGCCATGTCTGGGTCTTTTAGTGGTGTTCAAGCGGAAATAAGAAAATTATACCCTTGTGCTTTATATGTACACTGTAGTTCTCACTCCCTTAATTTAGCTATAAGTCATTCTTGCCAGGTTCAAAGTATCTGCAATTGTATAGGGACGATAAAATCAATTGGTAACTTCTTTAGACTTTCCGCTAAGCGCACTGCCTTACTTCAGGAAAAGATTAAACAAAGTTATCCTGAGACGAGTTGGTCGCGACTAGTACCGATGTGCGAAACTCGATGGGTGGAGAATCACACTGCTCTTATGAGGTTTAAAGAAATTTATACTACGATTGTAGAAATATTAGAAGATCTCTCTGAATCCAGGGATATGGAAACATCTTCAAAAGCTTCTGCTTTTTTAAAAAGTGTAATTTCAAGTGAATTTGTTATTAGTTTGTGTGTGGCAGAATATTTGTTTGCCTATACAATAAACCTCAGTAAGATACTCCAAAGTGTCGATATTGATTTGCCGTCTGCTCTTGCTTTTATTGAAAACGTTAAACTTCAAGTCGAAAAAAATCGCGAGAACATGGACATTTTTTTTCCATGGAATTTTTGAAAATGCCACAAACATGCTTGAGTCAGTGAATGAAGTCGTTACCATCCCAAGAGTTAATAAAAGGCAAATTAATCGTGTAAACATAAGTGTTCACACTCCTGAAGAATACTACAGAATCGCTATAGCTATCCCCTTTATAGACGATTTTCTTTCACAAATCCATAGCAGATTTCTTAAGCATAAAGAAATATTTAAATCTTTAAATAAATTGTTGCCAAAAAACCTAAAAAATATTGAAGAACTTGTTGATGAGGAGCTGCAAAGAACCATTGATTTTTATAGCAAGTTTGTTGAAAAAGAAGTTGCCATATCGGAAATAAAAATTTGGCAGACTAAATGGGAAAATCAAATTAAAGATATTCCACAAAGCGCTTTACAGACAATAGATATGTGCGATAAGAAGTTTTTCCCTAACGTTTACGAGTTAATAAAAATCTTATGTACATTACCTGTGACTACTGCAACCCCAGAGCGTACCTTTTCTACAATGAAACGCATTAAAAGTTATATAAGAAATAGTTCTGGCCAAGAAAGAATGTCTGACTTAGCATTAATGAGTATATATAGAAACATAAACATAAACAATCAGGAAGTAATTAATATTTTTGTAGAAAAAGCCCGTCCTTTAAATTTAACACTTTAGTTTAGCCTTATAAACGCTTATAAATGTTTTAACTAATAAATACGTTTTATACAACCATTATTGTATACTTGATTATTCCTCAATCAGCAAACCCATAGGGATACATACATACCTTATTATTATAGGTCGTTTCAGAAATTTACTTTAAAAAAGCGCATAACATACAATTTTTAGTTTTGTATTATATTAATTCGTTTGTTTTACTATTTAACTAACAAAAGAGAAAATATAAAAAAGTAAAAAAAATAATCATTATGGGCGTGGCATCCCGAAAAATTTTCGCCTGCGGCGCTTATGTGCCCTGCCTGCCCCCCCCCATAAATTAAATTCTGTCTATGTCTCTAAGCAAACCTCCCCCGAAAAAAAATTCTGGCTACGACCCTGGGTAAAATAATGGTACAAACCCAATATGGCGAAACAAAATGGCGCCCAGTAAAAAGGTTTGAAAAAACAGTATATATATATATATATATATATATATATATATATATATATATATATATATATATATATATATATATATATATATATATATATATATATATATATATATATATATATATATATATATATATATATATATATATATATATATATATATAGGAAATTTACCGATTTTTTACATACATAATATCTACTTAAATATAATATCTGTCTTGAAAAATAAAAACAAATATTAGAAAATAAATTACCTTTTAAAATTTGTTTCAGTTTACCAATTTTTATAGTTTAAATGATTCTTCACATTTTCGACGATTGCATATTGAAATATGTGAGATTTAATAAATCATAATTAAGACTATTTATGCTGTGGTGTTCAATTTCCTCCATATTTCTACACCTAAACGACAACTACAAAATTTAATTTGCCAAACTTGCATTAATTTCCGCTTAAGATATTGGAATTTGCTTGATGGGAGTTGAAATATTACATTGTCGTTAGGATCCAGCATTATTACTACAACGTGAATTTCAGAATTTTATGTACGGTAAATTCAATAGATTCTGAAACTCGATTAAGGTGCGACTTATCGATTAAAAAAAGAGTAACCAATTTGAAGAAAAACCATTTCTGCTTAAGATGCATCGTTAGCAACCACTGAAATAATTTATCTATTTGGGATGATCTATTAAAGAAATGTACCTAAATACTTTTATAAACATCTATATTTTATACTCAGGACATAAGCTCGCTTATATTGAAGATATGTCAGGAACTTATTGAGGTTTAATTGGTTCAATTTTGTTATACAGCAGCAGCGGAGATTTGAATTTAAACATTTTGTAATATTCTGTTTAACATTTATGAGATGTCCAGTGAAATGTTGGTGTCAATCTTC
Organism: Kuschelorhynchus macadamiae; assembly: GCA_030620095.1. Lineage (NCBI taxonomy): Eukaryota > Metazoa > Arthropoda > Insecta > Coleoptera > Curculionidae > Kuschelorhynchus > Kuschelorhynchus macadamiae. The sequence goes on from JAUTXW010000285.1 coordinate 712,864, forward strand.
AACAGACTACAATTTACTTCTTTCTAGTACAATGTTCATATTACTTAACCCTAATAGATATAATCGATCAGTTTTTGTAATATAGACCACACCACAGCAACAAGGAATTGCATATAATCCTTCCGTTTCGAATGGAATATCCTTTCCCCTCGCAAACATTGTCCAATTTTCTTATGTCTCTTATTAATTGCGTTTATGTTCGACTGCCGAAATAACCATGTAATCTTGTCTGTGGTTCCATGTATAGATGAAAGAACTACATTTCCTTTAGCTTTATACTTGAACATCAAATATTTTAAACTCTCGATGACATTACCAATAAGCAGAGAAGATACATTAAGCAGTTACCATTAACCAGCAGAAAAAATGGGTAATCATAAACTGTTGAAACCACCACAGAACAACCTAGTCAAGCTGTCTTCCAAAGCACTTACTGAAGCAAAACAATGCGCCCTCTCCAGAGACCATTACGCCCAGGGGCATACTCGTGAGAAACAATATCGTCCGTTGCAGCCACAATGAAAAGATTTTCAGCAGTGGTAGCTGACGTTATAAGAAACGAATTAGAGAAGCTTATTAAAAATTCTATGCCACCTAAGTCAAATCTCTGTGTCGCGGAAAAAACGGCGATCAAAAGTTTAAACAAGATTACAGATATTTTGGTACTTCCAGCAGACAAAGGAAATGCCAATGTCGTTATGGATAAGACAGATTACGTGGAGAAAATAGAACTATTTTTGGACGACACGTAACGGCACCTACAGAGTAATCCAAACAGCCCCAACATCGAGAGACAAACAACCAACCCTACAAACGCATCCGACCTGACAGCAAAGAAGAAGAAGATGTTAAGACCAAGCAGCTCAAGTACGGACTATTTAAAATAAATAAATAAGTTTAATGTACCTCTTCGACCTATTGTCAGTACAAAATGACAAAAGCGGTAAATATATTTCAAATATTCTTAATAACTTACAAGAAAAACGCATTCATATATTAGAAACTCTACATATTTTGTGGAGCCCTCGCGATTTTCGTCCAAAATTCTTTACAATCGAAAACGCAAAATCCGACTCATGCTTTAAGAAAAAATGGATATTAAACGGCCAGTAAAAAAATATAATAATTGTACTCCACGATAGAAAACTAATAAGGAGTTACCGACAAGACGTGTAGTTCTTATATTTGAACACAAAATCACAGACAACAATGTAAGGTTACGTCCGGTCCAACATACGTACAATCTTCAACGCACATTAGAAAATTTGATAATGTTTGCGATCTCTAAAGGACATTATTCCATCCATAATGCAATTCCTTGTTATTAAAGTAATGTCTACATGGGAGAAACTACTGCTGAACATTTCACTGGATATGTCATGTAAACAATCTATTGAAACGTATAAGCATCCTAATAATTTTAATAGTGATACGGACTACAGTCTACATCATACGTGGAGACCGATAGTTACATCGGGTCACGATTCGGTGAAGACAGATCGGGCATTAACAGACGGCTTAAATTTCTCCGAGCTCATTCAACGTTTTTATCTCGTGATGTAAAGATCCCTAAACATGTCTCGTTCAATCAAGTGATTTCAATTTGACACGATCTAATCCCTAGAGAGCTATAATTCGTTAATAAGGTAAACTATTATCAAGCAATAAGAAGCTTAAAAATATACAGTACACGATAAAAAAAATCAATTAATTTATTTAGTTATTCTTTAGACTTTTTTTGATCTTATGAGCCGACATAAAAAACCTATCAATGATACCGTGACATGAATTTGTACTTTCAATTATCCTGGTGGTGAATTTTTTAAGCCTGAATTGTCCACCTAAATGGGTTGTTATATAGATAGTTTAACCGAAGTTAACTTGAAGTATATTCAGATCAACTAGGCAGAGAATATGTAGGCTGTCTATTTCTCTATTAAAAACTGTATATACAAACATGATGTCCACAATCATTCTCCTACTTTGTAACTATATGATATTAACATGTTCTCGAGCCACAGCTGTATTGTTTGAGGGAACATCATAGTTAGATTAGAGGAAAAATAAATTTTAAAAACGTATTTTCAATATGTTCTAGATGATCTACATAACCAGCGTACCTCGGGTTCCAAATCACACTACCAAAACATATCTTGCCAAGAACTAATGGGTAATATAAATACGTGACAGTTTTAATGTTGTGGAACACTGCCCGTTGTCGCAATAAATGTGCTAATAATCTAGAAGAACTAGTTTATTATTTAACAAATAATGACATTATATCAAAAACAGTTAAGTAAGAACACCCTAGGATATTATTATAAAAAAATGACTTTAGGAATAATAATTTGGTTCAACATTATTTAAATTATTTTGTCTCAATTCAAAAATATTTTTATTGTATTATTATAAATATTATAAGGAACAACGCTTTTCGGTCGACGTATATCCCTCGCAAACACTGTATCGACCTCAAGCGTTATTAGCCTATTGAATCGATAATTATTCCCCAAGGCGAGTACATGTTCGAGCCTTGGAGGCATTCAATGCTTATTTTGTAATTAACTAAAAAACTATTATTACGAGAAAATGTTATAGAAGGGAACTTATTTAAGTACAAGAATAACTATTTTGATTGCAAAATTGAATAACCCTGTTTAACTTATCTTAAACACTCTGGCAATCTGCAGAATTCTGTACTTTTTTAAAAAACTTTAAGTCGCCTGCATGAAGTAAAGAATTACAACGATGAAAGCAAAATTTAATGTTGTTTTAATAAATGACGAAAAACAAGGGCCCTGGGGACACCTGAGGTAAGTTTCAATGATTTAGGGCACTAGCCTTGAAGAGTACGTACAGTAGTCTTTTACTAAGGTGTTACTGTTTTAAGATGGTCCCACTTACACCTACCTGAACAAGGCGAATGTTAAAATGTTATGACCAATCTTATCAAAAGCCTTGTTAAAGTCTGTGTAATTTGGTATGCACATGTGTTTTGTTATTTAAATGGTCATGAAGGTATTCGGTGTACGTTAACAAATAGCTTTCAAGCGAGCGTCTTCTACAAAAAAATGCTGATTCTAACATATTTATTATTAAAGTTAAAGTATAATCGTAAACCAATTTTTCAAAGACCTCTGAAATTACTAATAATTTAGAAATTGGCAAATAACTTGTCCCATATGTTTGTTGTCCACTCGTAAATATTGAGATAATAATTGCTGATCTGGAAACTTACCATAGGAAGGTTTTTTTACAAATCTAAATTAAGATTCGATTGTTATTAACACATTTTATGGTTTGAAGTTCACAACCTTTATTTAATTGAAATAACTAGTAAGAATCCCATGTGAACTGTGGTCACGTACTACTTAGCAGCTGTAATTTGTAACTATTCTCGTGGGCTACAACGTTTATGTGGCCAGCGCGAAAGCTGCTCGTTTTAAAACGCCCAAAGTTCAATTTAATGTTGGACTTTAGCAATTTCTAAATCAAGAAATGTACATACAACTACGAAGCCAGCAAAGCCCGAAATTAGGTTTGTTTCTCGATCAGTTCAGCAGCAAAAGTAACCTATACTTTCGCTGCTGATAAAAAAATGTATTATTAATATTAATATAACTATTATTATTAATAATATTATTATTATTAATTAATGTATAGTTACGATTTCCGTCGCAACACTCGTGTTTCCTAAAGACTTTATTTTGGTTTGCTTGATCTCTAAAAAAGTATTCTTTCATTAAAACAAAAAACGCAGGAAAAATATATACAAAGACGCAAACATTATATACGTACTAGAAACAATAAAAGGTCTAAAAACTTTAAATTGTCATATTAATAATATTACATATGCTACGTTTGGTAAAATAAAATATTCAGTTTTGACAAAACACACATAAAAACACAAATTTAAAACAATTCTATCCGTTAATACACAATTTTATGGTACACACCTTTTTACATGTTGTGTTTTAAATGATATGGTAAATTACTTATCCATGGTGCGTACCATAAAATTGAGTATTAAATGGATAGAACTGTTTTAAATTTGAGTGTTTTGTCAAAACTAAACATTTTATTTTACAAACGTAGCATATATATATATATATATATATATATATATATATATATATATATATATATATGTATATGTATCATTCTGTGCTTAGGAAGCAACACTGTAGGTAAGTTAAGATTACTGTGCCGGACCTGAATAAACGTTTATATTTAAATTAAAGGCACCGAAAGCTTTTTCACTCACATTGATTCATCGTTAGGGAATTGCACGGACATATCATTGATATGTATAAATGGACCTTTAATTTGCCTCATTAGACAAATAGGCGTATAACACTGTTGTTCATTAGTTCAGGAAGTAGGCCCTCAATACCCCTTAAGACACCGACAATAGAGACAACTACCTCAACTCGATAGTCTGAGTACATCCTACAAAGTTTACCATTATTATAATTATTATTATTAATATCAGGGAAAAAACCACCGATCGACCCAAAATATTACGCGGAAGGTCATTTCTTACGATAACCACTCCTTGCATCCACTCGGTTAGTCGTCGTCTGTCTCAGTAGACGGAGAAATCCCAAAATAGTAACTCTCTACGCCCCGTCACAAGTTATTCCGATGAACCATGACACGCTCTCTAAGAAACTTGTCTTTGATCACTCCCAAGACTGCAATATGAGGACAATTAATTAAACCCTATACTCGGGATAAAGTCTTCCCAGTTCAGCCACCAATTCAATGTATTTGGCTCGCGTCTCCCTTTCTTTAACAAATATGTTAGTGTCCGCCGGAGCAAAGAACTCAGTGACGAACATTGAGCGTTCTCGTTTACCAACAGAACAATGTACTTGTCTGCTTCCAGCCAAACAGTTGTAGGAAAGACGTAGTTCCAATAAATACGACAGTTGTTGTTTTGCATTATAGCCTCGACCTCTTCTAAGACATTAGGTAGCAAAATAGAGTTTCGTCGATATTGTAGTGATGTCTCAGATGATAATGTAGCACTCTAAGAGGGGCATTATGGCATTAGATATAACTCAATCGTGCAGGAACAGGGCATGACAAGAGAAGATGTCTCGAGATGCACCCGATACCCAAGTAGCACATATAATCATATATGGGCTACAATGCTGTGATATTGGCTAATATCCCTGGCTAATTAGCTAAAATTGCTAGCCAAAATAACGGTTATATTACAGTATAAAGACGGAAATATGGCTAAAGTGGGGAATAATAATTTGGCCATAATGGGGTAAAAATGTCCAATTGGCAATTATACGACCGTCTCTTTTGATTTTATGGTTGGGTTTATTAGCTATTTTCGACTTTAAAATCGAGCTTTTTCAGCTGAATTCTTGATTTGTTTTTAGCCGAAATGTGAGTAACATTTTTTCCGAAATTTACCTAAATAATTTCTCATTTTTTGCCTTTTCCTCATTTATATGATAAATCACCAATTGTTTCAAATTATGTAGAAATAGTATTAACAGAGCCAATCAATGTAAGAATTTATGAGTCAAGAGGAAATGCTAAGATAACAAATCATGGTTTTGTAGAAATACGTACACTATGACTTATATTATATTAAAATATTTTAACAAATTTGACGGTTGGTAGGGACAAAAAAACTTGCCCAAGAACTTTTACTGTTGAAAGAATCTAAGATAGGCATGCCACGCGCCCCATCTTGAAACTAAAAATTTCGTTTTCTATATATATTTTTTTTTTGGAAATGTATTTTATTAAGAAAATTGATCCATAACGTAAAAAAATGAAAATACGTTTTTACAAGTAGAAAGAATATGCTTGTTTAAAGTGCAGAATATGCTTGTCTAAAACCATTATTTGGCCGCTAGGAAATTAGTTTTATCTTAATTTCAATCATGGCGGATCATAAGCTTTGAGCTATTTTTTAAGCAAATATTCCTTGAAATTGGCCACTTAATAGGCAAATATTTATCAGATGGCAATAATTTTCAAATATAGCCAAAATGTTGCAACATTTACTAAACTTTTGCCAATAAAAATGCCTTCTTGGTTTGCCTTTAGTACCCGCTAAAGACCCAGGAGCCAACGTAACAAAATTAAAAGACGATTACCCCAAGTCGGCGTTTTTCTATAATATCTTTTTATTAGACATTTTGTACGGCAAATAATTTATATTGCGTTTTTCTAAATAAACCTTCAGTTTCGTTAAATATACTTTTATAGGTTATAAACCTAAATTTGAAAATGTGGCATTTTAAAATCAGCGAAATAAAACTACCCAATTTTATGTTAATTTTGAAACAAAAATCTGATAATAAAAGCCATATTGTCTCCTCCCAATTTTTGTTGTCTTAAAATGTCATAATCTGGCATTCTTATATAGCTATTATTACTATAATTAAACTTAAATACTTGCTAAAATATTTTTGCTTGACATTTGAAAAAAATCCCTACTTATTAATCATATTCTGACCTCGATTTCTAATTATTAAAAATGTCATATTCTGGCGAGTTAAACAGCTATGCTTACTATAATTTAACTTCAATACTTACTAGAATATATCTGGTTATGTTGTGGCAACAAAATTGTTATTTCTACTTTTTGGCCATTCCAATATTACAAAAAAAAAGTTGGAGGTTTAATTACCCCATAAGATATTTTTTGGTCAAGTAAATATGCTATAGCCTATCTACAATAAAAACTGCTACTTTTGGCGCCAAAAAATCTAATTTGAAGCGAGCTTTCATGGCTAGAAAACACACCAAGAATTATTTATGGCTACTGTTAGGCAAAAAAGCTCATCAGCTAATTTGTACTACTTGGGTAGGCCCTACACCTATCATCAGGTAGATTAGAGATATGACCACGATATATAAATGTGCTAATAACTCCATCTTGACCATCAAAGAGAAACTCTTCACTTTTATATTTCAAACTGTTTTTTTTAATAGAGAATGCCAGTTTAGTTGACAAATCCATTGTTCCGATATTTCGATAGAAAATGTTGAGTGATCTTTGAACAGCCCATGAAGGCCGAAAGCCCAAATGCTAGGTACCGTGATTGCTTTAAGTGAAGACAGGGAAAATTTATTGATGTGAAATTGAACTAGATGAAAGTAATCATTGGCTTCAAGTATTTGATTATTCATTGTAATGGTGTGGGTATTGGGGGATAATTTGTAAAATAGTAAACATGATTCCGTCTTAGTGGCATTAAATTGAACAAGGTTTTTTTTACGTATATTTCTCTCAGGATTGCATCATAATACCCAAAGTGGTAGTGACAATACAACGAATCTTGTAGATATTTAGGATTGCTCAGAGCTTTGAGTGTTTACCCTAACCATTGAAATATTTCGATTCTCTTTGCTCATGTGCATTATGACTTTTGAGCCTATAAAAAGCAATCGATCGATTGTGTCCGCTTTTATTTCCTGGTTAATATATTGTGTTGGTTAGAAGTCGGCTTATGCGTTTTTCTACAATTGACGTGAATGATTTGTAAATGACAGTTAAGTTTCTTGGAGTTGTTTATTTCGTTGTTGTTCGAAATCTGTCTGGTTATTCTGCACTAAATATACAAGAGAAAGACTGGAACAAACGGATCAGGTCTGCTCATTCCATAAAGTACTTCGGCATGATTATCAATGGGCATCTGTCACGTAATTAAAAAGATGTCTTATATCTAAAGTCAAAGTTTTCAAACAGATATTTGATGAGAAGTACCTTAAAATTTTTAATACGCTCTTGTTCGATCCCACTTTGTGAATGGTATTGTTGCATTAAGTGGACCGACAAGTATTTATCTTAACTATAGAGAGATGACTAAGAGAGATGAGATTAAGATTATGCTAGGCAGAACTTATGTGTATCCAACCGATTTCTCGATAGAAAGTTGTTTGTATGATATTCGGCAGTAATTTTGCAAAGAACTGGCCGTATTGCATTTTAAAAAAACTATAAAATTGCTCTTCTGTGGATCATATCTATTAGAGCAGAAACAAAGATGGAAAACTATCGATGCAAAATTTTTGCAAATAATTGGTCAGAGATGTCTTATTTTTCTTGATAATGAAATATTTAAAAATTCAATACCAAATACCACTTATTAAATTTGCTTGAAATATAGAAAACAGGAATAAACTAGTCAAATTTTAATGCGAATCTTATACGGCAATAATAAGTGACATTATTTTTTATCGAAAGTGTAAATACAATTACTAAAAATTTATAGTAATAATACTAATAGCATAACGTTAAATTTTAAACAAATTTAAATCCACAACTTTGATTTGTGATTTTATTATTATCTATTGGAGTTTGAAGTAACCTCGAAAAAGACTTAATAATCATTTCATGCCCCAAATCCAAAACTCAACCAAATTAAAAATTTAAAATATAGAAAGCTATACTACGCTACAAACGTAATAGGTAAGACGTATATATATATATATATATATATATATATATATATATATATATATATAGTTTTTATTCCTTTTTATTTCTTTCATTTCATCGAACTCCCTCCTTTTTTGGTGGTTTTCGTATTTGTATTATTAAAATCGAATGAATGTTCATTTTCACTAATATATTTTGTTAGTGCCGTTTTATTATTTTTGTCATACTTGTGTCCTTATAGTCTGTTTTTTAAATACTGGCTGGTTTGTCCAATATATATGGTATATATGCAATCCTTACAGTGTTGCATATATACCATACATACATACATACATATATATATATATATATATATATATATATATATATATATATATCTATATAAAGAGTGAATCCTAGTCGTGACTGACTAATTAAGCAGAAAAATACTAAATTAGTGGGGATGCAGTCAAAGAAAAACAAAGGCCTAGTTCAAAAGATGAACCCTTTATTGTATAGTCAAGCTTTCGGGATTATTTACCCCTTCTTCAGGACATTTCTACAAAAAATTTTTAGAAAAAGATAACCACGTTAGTAACTAATTCTAGAATTTTGGTTTTTTTATATAACTCACCAATGTGGGTTTAAAATAAAAGCAAGATTGCATTCCATCAAACAAGAATTTATGTAATGTTTATTCTAAAACAAACCATCACACTTTGGAACATTTAAATTACAAAAATATTGTTATTTAACTGTTATTACATGATTAAAAATTGAAAAAATTGAGGGATTATTGAAAACGAACGTTCATGAGGAACGCCATTATGTTACTTAAAACAGGTTGTGTTGCCGTATAAAACGATTTAATTTTTAAGATGATGAAATTACAAGGAAAACAAGGTGTGTAATAAGGATAGAGAATTGTTTTGTTAGATGTAAGCGACAAAGAAAGGAGAGAACTATACGACTGAACGTCGGTTACTCTGAACACGCGAAAGGTGATGGAGTGTTGCCTACATTAAGTGAAGGGCTATATACTGCCCAACGCAGTTTTAATCTCTACTAAATTTAAATAAATATATTTGAACATGAGAAGAATAAAAAATTAGTTAATGCTTTTTTTTTTGTGCCTAATTATCTGTTATGGAAACATAATTTTATTATTAAATGATGGAAGGGAGATTTAAGGAGTTATATTAAGTTCAATTTTTTTATCATTATAAAAATTTTTTTGAAACAAAGTAGAGGGACGGAAAACAGAGAGAAACTCTTTCACTCGTCAGGGGCGGGAGCGTCCAAGCACTGGTATTTGTTTTTATGTAATTTTAGGATGTAGCTGTAAATGGTACTCAGACCTTGAGTATCACTTTTTTTATTCATCACTGGATCCTGTGAAATTATGTGAATCATCTCTAAGAACATGCGTTTGTAATATGATGAGGCTCTGTCAAGAATCTCAACATTATTCCAGTTAAGAGAATGGTTGTTATTAATAAAGTGTTCACTCAGTGCACAGGACGGTACCCCTCTCCGACAGTCACTTTTATGAGATGTGATTCTGCCCTTAAGGCTCCTAGACGTTTGCCCTATGTATACTAATTCACATTCGTTACAAGGAATTCTGTATACTACATTGTGGTTTTCAAGAGAGGACAAAGGTGTTTTAGTTTTTTGTGAAAAGAAGAGATAAAGTCTTTTGTTGTTTTCTCGCTATTTTCACATCTGTATCTTTAAAAATATTGATCAATTTATTGCAAAATTCTACAAAAAATTTTTTGTAGAAATGTCCTGAAGAAGGGGTAAATAATCCCGAAAGCTTGACTATACAATAAAGGGTTCATCTTTTGAACTAGGCCTTTGTTTTTCTTTGACTGCATCCCCACTAATTTAGTATTTTTCTATATCTATATATATATATATATATATATATATATATATATATATATATATATATATATATATATATATATATATATATATATATATATATATATATATATATATATATATGTATATTCCTTATATAAACTTCCATATATACCCAAAATATCGGAAAATTTACAAAATGTGTTTAAAAAACATAACATTCACAGTTAGTCGCAAAGGCTATTACGTATTCAAAAATAACTTAAGTAAACTAAAATCAAAATTCCCAAAGAGAAAAGAACTTATATAGTTTATAAAATTCCCTGTAAGGATTGCAACGGTATATACATTGGACAAACCAGCCAGTATTTAAAAAACAGTCTACAAGGACAAGTTAACATTGGTAACATGACTTACCAAGAAATGTGTTGTTCGTTTTACAAGGATCCGTTCGTTTGGTCGATCTGTTGAGTTTGCGTTTCTAATTGCACGACTTGATTAAAAGGCATAAGGAACATGAACGATGTATCAGAAAGAAACAAATTGTACAATCTGCTGTATCTGAACACCAACATTCTACTAGGCGTGTCATAAATGTAAAAGAAACCAAAGTTCTTGCATCGGTTTCAGGACTCTATAAACGCAAAATTAGAGAATGTATTGAAATTTAAAAGCATCCTAACAATTTTAATGGAGGTACGGGCTTCAGTCTACATCATACGTGGAAACCGATCGTTACACCGAGTCACGCTTCGGTAAACACAGGTCGACTATAAATAGCCGGCCTGGGTCTCTCCGAGCTCATTCAGTATTCCGATCTCGTGATTTGAAGATCCCTGAAGATGCCTCGTGCAATCGAAGGCGAAACATCGGAAAATTATTCTATTTTGACACGGTCTAATCCCAAGAACCATGATTTCTTAACAATTTTTAGCATTTTTTGATATTTTCGTTTCTTTGCAATATACAGGGTTTATCTTAGTAGTTATACCGTTAACGTTACCAATAATAGGTTTAGATACAGGGCATATCAAAACTTAGCTAGAATTTACCTAACACTGATTTGATGTATTCTATAGATTTTTTTATTATTCGATTTGGAAATTATGTCAAACGTAAGATGATTACATGGTTTTTTCATTTTTACTCTAGCCATTTTATTAGTCTAGATACAGGGTATTCGCTTTTAGTTGACACAAAAATGACATTTCATTTAAGAAAGGCTCAATATTTAAAAAAAAATAATTTGATGATAGTGGCCCGAAAAAGATACGTCGCATTTAAAATTTGATAATGCTTTCTTATAGGGAAGATAAAGTGGCTACAATAATCTAGAGTTTATTTTTAAACCAATTGAAATAAAGTCAGGAAAAAATAAAAACGAAATCGGGAAAAATCGTATTTATGCCAATATCTCCGAAGTGGTTGGGAATTTTATCAATTTATAAAATAATATTAAACGCCATATTGCGCATCTTCGCTTTCCTTTCAACCTACTTTGTATCTCTTACGGTTTTCCAGTTCTCCATGCATATTGCATACACTCAAATTTGTAACACCCTTTATAGTCACTAAAATGCAATTTTCTTTTTAAATTTTCTTTACATCAATTCCTGATACAACGAATAAATAAAATTGTCTTTTCTTGCCTTCCTTTCTTAATGAAATTGTCATTTTTGGGTTTTCAGGGTGCATTGATATATCCCTTTTTTCAACTAAAAGCGAATACCCTGTATCTAGACTAATAAAATAGCTAGAGTAAAAATTAAAAAACCATTTCGGCAAAAAGGTCTATAGTTCATAAAAGTTGTATAACAATAGCTATATTGTAATCGTCTTACGTCTGTCATAATTTCAAAATCGAATAACTAAAATATCTATATAATACATCAAATCAGTGTTAGGTAAATTCCGGCTAAGTTTTAATATACCGTGTATCTAAACCTATTATTGATAACGTTAACGGTATAACTACTGATCATAACTAGTAATAAAATTTTGTTTCGTATACAGGTTGTTAAGATAAAGCCCCATTTGTATGAAGATGTCCACATTTCCGTAAAAAATCTGTCTATTGGAAAGAAAGGAACATATCACAAAACGCCAAAAACTGTTTGTTTGTATTTTATCAGAGATAATCTTCATAAAAAGCAAAAAAAATTTAAAAAATTTATGAGAATTTTAGGACTTTTGGGATAATGCAAGGATTTTATTTTACGCCCTGTATGTATTATTTTAGGTACGCATATGCGGTCGTGCAATTAGAAGCGCAAACTCAACAGATCGACCAAACGAACACCGAAAACCGCATCTCGATATTGCTTTTTGCAAGGGAAATATCTATCTTTAAACTTTGATAAAAAAATTTCTTGAGGCAATATTTATGGTCAGCAGTTTAGTTAAATATGCTGATGAAGACCTTAAAAAAAATTCCCATCCCAAAAAAAAATCTTTCCCTACTATATAATAGTGTTTGGGGGTTAATATTTTCCTACTTTTGATGGAATAACTCTTGGGTTATATATGTTTTATTAAAAATTAATATTTCACTATAACATCTTATACGGAAGTATTATTTAAATCTCGCATACATCTCCACAACATTAGTCTTTTTCCACATATGATGCCATATAAGCCCACAAATGTAATCATCTTTTTGTAAATGGCTGCAGGGATTATTGTCAATGTATTGCCTGCTTCAGTTCCATTGCAGTTCGAAATTCCACATACCGCGTCATTGTAACAGATGGCCTCAAATCAATAATGATTTATTACATATCTTGAGGTTGTTTTCGAAAACTATTGTTTACTAATGGGAATATAATGGTAATACTTTCAAAAGAATATAATAATAATCTTAATAATTTTAATTGTGGAGTAAATTAATAAGTACCCCCCACCCTGTGTAGTAAACAGTTATTATATTTGTTCACTAACAAAAATTTTTATTACCCCTTATACCACCCTTATAAATTTTTGAATTATTAATACCGAGCAATCATTAATATCAAACTTGTAATAAAATATCATTTTTAGTCATTGGTTGAAATATGGTATACCTATTGTGTTTATTTACATTATAACCACGTTATTTTTATATATTGTTTTTATTTAACATATTGATTTGCATGTTTTAAACGAGCCTAAAATTCAAGCTCAGAATCAAACTCAAAAAAGCTTTATTGTTAACAATATTGTCGAGCCTAATAAACTAAGAGTAACTAGCATAACTATATGAAAAAATATATAAACTCCGTTACGTACCTTATTGAATACATAAAAAATTAAAATGAAAAGTAGGTATAGTTATTTTAAATCATATAAAACAAACAATAAAAGAAACAAAAAAGTTTTAAAAACAATATAAAACAGTTGGAACGGGATTAGAACTTAAAAATTACTAACTTTGATTAAAATCTGTCGACAAATATTCTAAATTTCCATCAACAAAATATTTTCCGCTAATTTACTGGTAGGTAATTTATTTAATACTTTCCTTCCAATATAAATAAAGAAGTTCTTGATTAAATCTGACGAAGGAATAGGTAGTCTACAAAAATAAATATTTTTTGTAGCATAGACAATAAACAGACGATTTCTGACTAAATTTCTGCCGAACAACTCATACCGTTTCAACATTAAAAAGGCATGCTTAGGTATGTATATTTAATATATTTAAACAAAGAAGTACGAGTTTTGACGCTGGTGATATATCTAATGGTTTTTTGTATAATGAATGTAGAATTTAGCAAATAACATGAGCAGTTTATCACCTACGTAGAGACCTTAGAATATATTAGCGTTTAAGTTATAAACTTGTTGGTCATCCACATGAAAAGCCCAATTGAACATTTTTTTTCCGAGGTAAGTATATTCAGCGTAAGTGAAACAACTGAGCCATCTGCAAACATTATATATAACCTTGAATATCAAAAAGTGGCAAATCAATAACGTACAAGAGAAGAGATAACGGCCCAAAAGAGACCCACATAGAATCTCCGCAACAATGTTCAAACTTCTTGACTGGTCATTATTGAAACCAACTACCTTACAGAAGTTTTTCCGCTGAATTCGTAAACTTTAAGCTTGCTAAGCCATGATTCACATAACTTTATAATAAAAATAGTAGTACATTGCAAACACTTACTAAAAGAGCCTAACTACTTAAAAAAAACGTAGAGAAGTAATTATGACAAGAAATCAAAAAATTAGAATCGCAGAGCCAGACTGGCAGGTACTATTAAACTAAAGAAGTTCGGTAGAAATCGTAAATACTTCCGGTTACCGATTAGACATAAATGTCATATAGCGCACGCGGATTTCAAAATCTAGTAAGATTTAGTGATATTTGCAATATTTTTTCTAAACTTAACTTTAAAGAGATAACCTATAATAATTTAATTATGATATCATTCACAGTGACTATGAAAATTCGTCTTAAAATTTCATATATTTGACTAGATACTTCATCCGCGATAAAGGTTTTTGGATCTGCAAGTAAAATAGCCAGATAGAATATTTTGTTCAAACAAAAAGTTTCAAATTAAATATTAGTTAAGTAATAAACAGGTGCCTAATCTGCATCGTCTTTTGTAATCGAAACTTCCCAATTTAAATAGAAACATTCTCAATTTCTTTAATTTTAACTACTATTGTATCAGCCGATACTCGGTGGAAGTCCACAATAAAATTATGTAAAATGTAACAGGTTTCGCTACACAGCAACATCTTCGGACGTTACATCTAACTATTTAACTAGGTATAATACGATTCGGATTTAAAAAAAAAATGAAAGTCGGAATTTTTAATTACTAACCATAAACTTAAACTACCTAAAATTATTACAAAATATTTAACACAGGTGAATTATTGAGTTCTACTTGATCCTTTAATAAACAATTTAAAGGTTTAAGCTTATTTATTTCTGGATACTCCAGTATATTCAATTTGCGACCCTTATTATAATTATTTTTTTAAGTATTTGTAAAAAATAGTTTTATTTCCAAATTGTACACAATTTTATTTATTTTTATTGTCTAGTATAGTTATTAAAATTTAGATTACTCATAACATACTAGAAACAAAACGTGCATCGTACCTTATGCACCTTATAGCTAGCTTTGAAAGTTTTTGAAAAAGGACGATTAAAAATGTCATATCGATCACCAATTATTCCGTTTCAAATAACTTAATTTCTTAGACTGCCTTCAAAAAATATGGCTAAAATTTTAATATAATTAAAAATAGTCAATTTTTCTTGCTCGTTTGTGCTCAAAACACATTAGTTTTTCACTTTTATTTATGCTGAAATAATCAATGACATTTTTTATCTCCATTTTCAAAAAATAGAGGTATGAACACTGACGTAATGGCTTATATGGCCTGACCCCGTCACATGTGCAATGTTTTTTACCTTTAGTTGCGAGAAAGAAACATTTCTGCTTTTATTAGCTCCATCTCTCTCCCAACTACTGGAATGTTCATCCTAATTAGCTCCATCTCTTTCGTACGCGTTGGAGTCAATAAAGCGTCGCAAAGCCCGGACCATTATCCTATTAACCTTACATGTTTTCTAACAACACTTTAAAAATCCCATTTAAAATAAGAGAGTCGATAGTTCTTCCGGTAAAATTGAATGAAATAGTTGATTATTCGAATCAGCAGGTCAATCCTACCACGAAATGCTCCCAAATTTCAAATTGATTTTACTGGGGAGTAGTTTCATTATCACCTGGCATTCGAAATTTCATTTGAAACACCGAGCAGTTAAAGTTAATATTCAATTGACATTATCACATGTGAATTTCCTAAAATAAATATAATTTACTTAGTGCACCAATTGAGGATTTTATGTTTTTATTATTACAAGGTATTTAGAAAAAAAGACAGAAAAGAGATTCAGCAAATTTTTCAGAGAGATAAATGAGTATTACATCACGTCATTATCATCGGTTTGGAATGTAGCACGCAACTTATATTCAAATTGATTTTTATTTTATGTTTTTACAGGATTGCCGCTAAAAAGCAGGATATTTCAATTGCAATTCAAATGGGACTTAATTTGCAAATGTGGCTGTTGTGCAACATCAAATTCCCATTAGCCAACATCAATTAGCAAAATAGTGGTAGGAGTATATAATTACAAAAAATATATCTCTTAACTATGAACAGATTAGCAATCTGGACATGTAGTTGCCTGTTTTGCAATGAAATTTTCTTTCGTATATGTCTGTTTCCCTTATGTCCTAAAGTGACGATTTGTTGCTGGTGTTGTTGTGAAATGTGTTAAAAGATTAATAAGAAAGTTATCTCTTATAAGGTCACGATGCAACAGAGTACCTATTAAAATTTAATATTTATAATAAAGAGCCTGTCATCGGGATGGCCAACTGATATGGGTATTGAGACAAGAAATATCTTCGCCTCTATAAGGGACGTAAAAATAACTTTAGGGCAAAAAATAATACCTACTTTTACTAGCAGTGGCTTTGTCTAAGTATACAGACTGCTTTAAAGATATATTTTAAAATGCCAACTTAATTTTATTAAATGGGACACCCTGTAAAATATGATTTAATTTTAAATTGGATTTGATACATTTATCCATAACAACGATAGATAAAAATGACAAAAACTCTACCATAAGAAGCAATAGTAGAAATACACCGCCTCTTATCTAGGATTACCAGGATTTCCAGGACTATCCTGGAGTTCTCTAACTTGTCCCGAGTTCCAGATTTTCATACATTGTCCCTGAAATACAGAATTGCAGTGGCAAAAATATTTCAGAAAATAAATTATTCGTTTGACCGTCCCTACTAATAGTTGTAATACGGTCCTGAACCCTTCGCGCCGCTATCCTCTAAGGCGATCAGTCGAAAGATAAACGAACAGGCAATAGGGATTCTAACAGAGAGATGGGAGAGACAAGACTTCAAACACTCACGTGCCACAATCCGCGGCCCAGAGATCACTCGGACTGAGTACCTCCTTGGACTCTCTCGAGGAAATCTTAGAAAACTGGTAGGAATGCTAACAGGACACTGTAAGCTAAACAAACACCTTCACACCTTGGGCGTTCTTCCGGATCCAAGTTGTAGAGTGTGCAACGAGGATGACAAGATTGCAGAACATATTCTTTGTTACTGTCCAGAGAATCGATTATGGGGGAAAGATGGCCAGAAATGGCCACAATCGGAGAATGCTCGGCCGCTACGGTTTTAAATTACATTAATGCTGTTGGCTGGCTTGACGAGTAAACACAATGGGCCCACCTGCGAGGCCAAGTAAAAGGTTGGCACAAGTTAACCCTCCATGTTCTCTATCTAATAGTTGTAATAAAACGCGAACCTTGGGAAAAGTTAAATACGCTACACTATTAGCTGCGCGCGGCAGTTCGAATGGTCTCGTTGCGTTCCTTAGGCATAATAAAATACACTATACTAAGCTAGGCTGGCCAAGCCGAATTGCCCTGATTACCTTAAAGCTTGACGAAAGTACCCGAAGTAAAATCGCGATTTGGGTCACCAGCCGGTCTCTTCTCATTATTCCATCGATCGGTCGCAGCATCACATCGGCATGCGGAAGTTCAGTTGTTCAGAGGTCGCGCGGTTGATATTCTAACTCGATATTGTTTCGGACGTTTTTAATCGCTGAAAATTGCTTTATATACTGTTTGTTGTAATATATATTTTTTTATTTTTATGATGACCATGTTTGGGTTGGAAATACGCAGGAAATAAATTGTTGGTAGTGACTAGTGCAAAAAAATAAACAACTTAATAGTGCTTACGAACTTAATTTTAACTTAATTACGTAATAAACCAATTTCAAGGTGGTCTATGTTTGAGTTGGGAATGTAGATGAAATTAATTGTCGATAGTGCAAAAAATTAAACAACTAAAGAGCGCTAACGAACTTACTTTTGAGAAAATAACGGAATTCAAGTAAGTGGTCGCAATTTGCCAGAACTTAGTATATGACAAACTAGTCAAGACAAAAATAAAGACGATCTTCGAAACTTTTGCAAAAGTATATACGATTTAGCTAACTGAATATATATATATATATATATATATATATATATATATATATATATATATATATATATATGTTGTGAACTCATTTTACTGTTATGTTTATTTGTTGTTTTCTAAGGACTCGTCGGACTCATTATGATGCAAAACCGGTGTTAAAGACTTAAAACACTTATAAGAAAAAAGAAAAAAACATGCGTTTTCTGCAGATCACATGAAATGTTCGGTGAACTATGCTACTGTCGGAAGTGTTGATATTCGCACTCAGCCAGACACAGCTTATAGAAAATTTCTTAGACATTTGAACAAAAATGTATCCAAAAACTGTTATATTTTTAAACAAAATTATAGATTGTGTAAAATTTTGTGGGGCATTCGAACTGGCACTACGTGGCCATGATGAAACGGCTTTGTCTGAAAATCCAGGGGTTTTTTGAGGGCTTATAAATTTTGTTGAGGAGTTGGGCCAAGACAGACTATCCGCTTTAGCAATGTTAAGTATCGAGAAATCGTTTATAAAAGAAATGTGCGTGCAATTTTAACGAACGTGTCATTCAGCATTTTTTTAATTTTAAATAACGAAGAGTAGAACCTGAACTTCAGAATTTAAAGATAAGATATTTATTTGTGTTTAAAGTATGCCTATTTTTAAATTTGTTATTGACCTCCCAATATAATTCACCACGAGCCGCCACTGCAGAATTGCAAGTTATTCCTACTTTCATTTAAACATTATTAAATTAAACACATAATTATTTTATTTAGTCGTTAGTTGTACTTGTTACGGGGACAAAAAAGCGACCCCGCAAAATTAAGAGTAATAAATATAGCAACTTTACTCTTATTGCGGGATCTTTGTCATTTTCTTGGGTTGTGATTAAAGATAAGAAATATATATATATATATATATATATATATATATATATATATATATATCACATCAAGAAAGCCTAGTTTTAACTTATTTTATTCACAATAAATCAAAAAAATATATAAATAAAAGTCGTGTTTTTTTCGTTATAATTATCAACAAGTCAGTATTAAATATTTTATTTTTTTTTTTCGGTTGAAAAAAAAATTTTTGTTTGGTTCATAGAAGAAATGTATTCCAATATTCTCTTATAAAATATTGAAAATATAATGTTAGCAGTTTTTCAAAAAACACATCGGCTTTTTTATTAATCAGTAGTCACATTTTCTATCTGACTGAACATGTTGCTAGTTTACTAGACCATTAAGGTTTCTGTCCATGACCCACAGTAGAATGGAGAACTTCAGTTCACTCTGATATTTTAAATGTTGCATTATATTTTGGTTATTTATGTATTTTAATTGCGCCTATTGATTAGCTCATCAATCAAAAATAATAGAAAATATTATTGTATGAATAAGTATTTATTTGACTGACTGAAGTTGTAGTTAATAAAAGGTGTGTAGCTGCTAATAGTTTCTTTTTAAAAATTATCTTATTTCAATGTTCAAACTGTACTAGTAGTAAGATTGGGGCACAAGTCCAGCAACTAGGCCTAAAAGGCCCTTTTCGCTAGTAGTACTAGTAGTAGTAAGATATCAACCTGTACTACATCTTTTCAATTATTCAACATGTATGTACATGTACATGGCTTTCGTTTACATTTTGACATGTAGCTAGAGCTTTAACTAAAGAAGTTACAAAAAACCTGAAATTCAAAAGGTGTAGGAATTTTTTGTATTCTCTTTTTGCATTACAAAATGATAAATGAAACTCAACTCAGCAACTGAGCTACGTACTCTTACACAATTCAGCAATTATAATAACTACACAACTATTATTTTCATTTAAGTTTTTAGACTTCCGTCCTCTTTGGTTATGATTAAAATCTTCTGTCATCGGACTGAATACAAGAGTCTATTTTTGGCGAACTAAATTGATGAACTGAAAATGAAATATATAAATAAGAAATTCATTGATATATTATTATTATTTATTAAATTATTATTAAAAACAAGATTCCTTTTTGATATGAACAGGTAAACAAGCAAAACAGTATAAAATAATATTTTACATTTGCATTTACCAGCCTGTCTATCGGGCCCTAGTCCCGAGTCTATCTCTCGTCTTCGAAAAATAGAACCTGGATGAATACCTGAGCTAAACTTGCATTTTTGGTCAATTTAAAGCTTTTTAGAAAAAAAAAACAGGCGATGCGCTTTTTAGCATATTATGGGCGCTTTGATTTAGAATAGCCCTAATGCTCTGTAGTTTTTGGAATCCCTATTAAATATTTTAAATATTGATGTTTTAAAATACGTTGCATTTTTTGTAAAATATCATCTTTGCTCATTGTAAACTCTATATAGGACTTTTATCTTTCGTGGTGTTTTTTTTTTCATTTCCATCTCTTTCCAGAAAAATTAAAGTACAAAAATAAATGGCAATTTGTATAAGCACAACAAAATATTATTTTAGTTATTTATAATATAATGCTGTATTTATCAACTACATAATATATTCTGAGTTACATATTGGTATACCGTTTAATATTCTTTAGATCAAAAAATATTTCCAGCGATGTGTTTTAAATGTTACATTTTTTATTAATTATTGATTCACAAAATTAACCAATGTCCAAACATACAAATGCAATATTTCAAGCTTTAATTTTTTAAAGCAACTGGTTGCTATTTTTACTAATTTGTAAAGTTAACCATGGGTTTTCTGTTGTAAAAATAAAGATAAGTATCTATTGGTTATTCGAGATCTTGGATAGCCAAATATTTTTAGAAAGCTGCTTTCAAAATGATTATTTTCAACTAGTATTATTAATTACTATCAACCTCAGACTCAGCACATATTTTGCAAATACATAAGATCAGAAAACATATTTATTATTAAGTTTTCTTAATACCTGCCGGATTTTTTTTGTTGATAAGAATGACTTACTATAATATAGCTAGATTTTATATCTGCAAAAAATGTTTCCTAAAATAAAAATATACCAAAAGCAAAGAATTTCAGATGCAAATGCCACTGGAATATTGGATAAAAAGATGAAGATGAAAAAAAACACTACAAAAGATAAAAGTCCTATATAGAGTTTACAATGAGCAAAGATGATATTTTACAAAAAATGCAACGTATTTTAAAACATCAATATTTAAAATATTTAATAGAGATTCCAAAAACTACAGAGCATTATGGCTATTCTAAATCAAAGCGCCCATAATATGCTAAAAAGCGCATCGCCTGTTTTTTTTTCTGAAAAGCTTTAAATTGACCAAAAATGCAAGTTTTGCTCAGGTATTCATCCAGGTTCTATTTTTCGAAGACGAGAGATAGACTCGGGACTAGGGCCCGATAGACAGGCTGGTAAATGCAAATGTAAAATATTATTTTATACTTTTTTGCTTATTTACCTGTTCATACCAAAGAGAAATCTTGTTTTTAATAATAATTTAATAAATAATAATAATATATCAATTAATTTCTTATTTATATATTTCATTTTCAATTCATCAATGTAGTTCGCCAAAAATAGACTCTTGTATTCACTCCGCCGACAGAAGATTTTAATCATAACCAAAGAGGACGGAAGTCTAAAAACTTTAATGAAAATAATAGTTGTGTAGTTATTATACTTGCTGACTTTTGTAAGAGTACGTAGCTCAGTTGCTTAGTTGAGTTTCAGTTATCATCTTGTAATGCAAAAAGATAATACAAAAAATTCCTATACCCTTTGAATTTCAGATTTTTTGTATCTTCATTAGTTGAAGCTCTAACTACATGTCAAAATGTAAACGAAAGCCATGCACATGTACATACATGTTGAATAATTGAAAAGATATAGTACAGTTTCATATCTTACTACTACTAGTACTACTAGCGAAAAGGGCCTTTTAGGTCTAGTTGCTGGACTTGTGCCCCAATCTTACTACTAGTACAATTGAACATTGAAATAAGATAATTTTTAAAAAGAAACTATTAGCAGCTACACACCTTTTATTAACTACAACTTCAGTCAATCAAATAAATACTTATTCATACAATAATATTTTTTCTATTATTTTTGATTGATGAACTAATCAATAGGCGCAATTAAAATACATAAATAACCAAAATATAATACAACATTTAACATATCATAGTGAACTGAAGTTCTCCATTCCACTGTTGGTCATGGACAGAAACCTATATGGTCTAGTAAACTAGCAACATGTTCAGTCAGACAGAAAATGTGGCGACTGATTAATAAAAAAGCCGATGAGTTTTTTGAAAAACTGCTAACATTATATTTTCAATATTTTATAAGAGAATATTGGAATACATTTCTTCTATGAACAAAAAGAAAATTTTTTTTCAACCGAAAAAAAAAGTAAAACATCGAATACTGACTTGTTGATAATTATAACGAAAAAAACACAACAATCCAAGGCAATATTTTTTCTTTTAAATCAAACCTTCTATCAATGTAAAATATTGGAGCCTATATATATATATGTATATATATATATATATATATATATATATATATATATATATATATATATATATATATATATCTCGAAAGACAACTACAACTAGCACCAAAATTAATACCCAAAACATCACCAAAGTCCCCAACAGGTCCGAAACCGATATTTGTGGTTATCAAGAGAAGATCCAGAATCTACACCGGACATGATACTCTATTACTAAGGAGCAGCATATACCCACCTATGGTGAAACGCATAACCCAAGAGTAATTAAATCGAAATAGTAAAAGATTAAAGCTGCAAGAACTAGTAGACAGTAGAAAAAAGATTTTTCCCATTATTCCAAAAAAATCCTTGGTAACAGCCTAAGGGAAATGTTGGAATATAAGTCCATAAATAAAAATAAAGGACATTACTGTGAAGTTTTTTACGCTACTGATAACGTATTAAAATTAAAATTAGAGAATAACGAAGATGAGGTGAAGAAGATGGAAGGAAGAGAGACTATGAGTAAACTTTTACAAAAAAAAACAAACAAAAATCATCTGAATACATATAAGCCACTAGTTAGTTATACTGTGAGGCTTATAAGAACAGGGTTGTAATTTACCAATTTTTTTATAAAAAATCCAAAGTTATAAAATACCGTTCTAACATCTCTAGTCAGTTAAACTAAATATGTCATTTTCACTTCATTTCCCCCCACCCCCTACTCCGCAGAGAGTTCTATCTTTTTTTCTCTGTATTATACTATACTACAGTTTCGCTACTTTTCCGACGCCTTAATTATCTATATATGATTTTTATTTAGATTATAACTAGATAGATAGATAATAACATAGCATTCATTTTGTTTTAAATTTGAATCCCATTAACCTTTTCATTCGAAATTTCCTTCGTATTTCAGATCTGGAATGAGAAAATTCGAAGATATAATTTGCCAATCTTGTATTAATTTCCGTTCAAGGAACTGATTGGGATTTAAGTTATTAGATTGACGTTTTAAAAATTGTAATCTTACTTAACGAAGCTTAACTTGTATACTATTCGACTTCTTCTCTAAACAGATTGATAAGCATGTTTTAGACAAATCAAATATGTCTGAAACCAGAAGATATATCTACTAGTACTTGAAGGCATCATATTTGTAAGAAAAGCATTAGGTATATATTTTTCAAAAGCTTTTATTTAATTTCACTTGTATATTATTTAGTTAGTATGTATGTTAGGGTCAAATCTTGCAAGTAACTTTTGAAACAATTCTTGTCATCGGAATTGAATTAGATTTGGTACACGTACATAAACCTGATGACACTACAATATCATGATGACAAGTTGTGAATGTCTTATATAGGGTGCGTAGAAAATAATGCAAAACAGTACAAAACAGTACCAAACCGTTCACGTTATCGGAATTGAATGAAATTTTGTATGTATACCTAAACCAAATGACAATACAATATTATAGTATACTATCCTGAATGTCTTATACAGGGTACGTAAAAAATATTGTTAAAAAGTACAAAATAAAATAAATGTAGAGAAATATTAAAAAAAATAAAAAATAAACTATTCAACTCAAAAATAAAAATTAATTAAACTTACAAAAACACAGAAATTCTACAAATTTGAATATTTTCTTAAACGCTTTAGTTGAAAGACGTCTTCACAATGGAAATAAAACCTCGAGCTTTTAAGAAAATATTCAAAGTTCTGTGTTTATATAAGATTAATTAATTTTACGTTTCAGTACAATAGTTTCTAAATAAAAACTTTATTTAAAAAATATTTCCTTACATTTATTTTATTAATATTAGTTAGATTTATTTTAATCATGCAAATTTTTAAAATAATTATATATGTTTAATATGAGACAATAATTTTTTATAAAATATCTCCACATACATCAATTATTTCCCTCCAACGCCCAGATGAAAAATAAGACCAAAGTAAAAGTATGTTGTTTTTTCATGGGGAGTTTTAGGAAGGTCAGTATTTTTTATTTTGAATGATGTTGAAAGTTTGTGGTGTTGAAAAATTATGGGTTTTCCCATATTCTACTATAAAGTTTTTTTTGGCTGCATATTCGTGTCACTAGACTAGTGCCATTGACTTTTTTATATACGAGAGCCAATGCTAGTGCGCTGGCTTTGGATGAATTATATCGACCTCTCACACTACAGGAATCATATTGTAGTTTATGTGTCGCAACAGAATGGAGAATTTAAATCCACTTTGATATCCTCTTTCTTATTAAATCGTAATTTGCACGGTTTTGACTTTTTTCTTTTTTCAATAAAACGTAAATATATTCAAAATGTTTTTTTCTTTCTCGAAAAATTTTCTACAGATACTATACAGTGTGTCCCAGATTCGCTTCTCTATACAGGGATCTCGGCTCCTATTATACCTACAGCAAAGGTTAAATGGGGAAAGTTTTAGAGGAAACTTATTGCATTCGATATCTGGCTTCAGATTTACGATCGATCAATAAGTTTGGGAAATATCGGCGAAAAACCGAAAATGGCGGATTTCGTTTTTCGCCAGTATATCCAGAACGGTAAATTTGACAGCTGTCAAAATGGGACATTATTCGCACACATTATTAAGACAAATAAGATGGCGTATACGACACGTCTTCATTGTTTTTGGTTAAACCGCAACCCGCCTCAACTTTCATTTTTCTTATGACCGCCATATTGGATTTTTCGATTTTTGGAAAGAGCCTAAAATTTCCAGTCTAGTGATATCTCACAAGTGCATTAAAGATTTTAGTGTCATCAAAATATCACACTTCGTAAATTAGGTTTCAATGTTTTTAAAGGAGGCCATGATTTATTTGTCACAAGATTACATTAATAAGTAAGTAATGTATTGAACGAATTGAATTTTCAATACAACATGAACGTAAATAACGACTTAAATAATCTAAATGAGCTTTAACTAGTTTGTAAGTGGGTAAAATTAATTTACAAATCTGCAAAATGACGTCCATTTGCATCGAGACATTTTTGACAATTGGTGACTGTTTTTCGTACAACTCTGGTAAGTGTATTTCGGTTAATATTTCTAAATGTGTCCAGAACTCTTTGTCTCAGGATTTCTATGGTCACGGGGGGATCAAATTCATAGATTTTATTCTTCGTGTGACCCCAGAGGTAGAAGTCCAAGGGTGACAGGTCAGGGGATCTAGGAGGCCAAGATATTGGACCATTTAAAGAAATTATTCTTTCATCAAACTGCTCTCTTAAGAAGTTCCTGACTTGAATGGTATTGTCACCCGGACATTCGTCTTGTTGAAACCAAGTTCTTCTTAATTCATCTTCCGTTAAAATAGCTCGTAAGGCTGGTACAACCTGGTTTCGCAAAAGGTCTAGGTACCTCTGCCCGTTTAGGTTGTAGTCAAACAAAAATAGTCCAATAAGTCGATTTCCTGAAATGATTAAAAATTTATAAATAGGTGCCCAACAGTCAAGCGCGGCAGGGTCGGCCGGGTGGTACTAGAAACTGTAAATTATAAAGAGAAAATTATCTTTATTAAAAAGTAGATTTAATTATTGAAACATCCCATAATGAATGAGCTTGTATACAGATTAAACCTATTCAGCTTTATTATGAAAAAGAAAAACATATTTGGTTAGCGGGAAGTAATAGCCGTAATAAATTATTTTGTTGGTATTGGATATTAATTTCGGAAATAATAAATCAATTTATTTCAGTGATATAATAATCTTAAAGAAGTACACCGTGCCTTTATAAAACATAAAATATTAAAAGAACAAACCACTTGCGCTTTAAAATTTAAATTATTCGGAAATACAGCTGAACGCCTTTCTATAAATCATAATGAAAATCGAAAAATAATTCGACATTTGATTAATATGGTATTTTTTCATAACGCAAGAACTAGGCTTCCTGGGTAATAATAAATCATTAAATTCAGACAATCAAAATTATTTTAGAGAATTAGCTAAATCTGCAGAAAATTTAGATAAAGTGTTAATAAATTTATAGAACCCAATTCTATTTTTATAGGTTCTTCGAAACTACAATACAAAATGATTGAATAAAAATGTAATACAATATCAAAAAAGTTGACTGACTAGAGTAGAACGTTTTACTTTTTTTTTATTAGATTATACTCTTTTAGTATCATTAAAGAACTAAACGAAAAAAAAAAGATTATTATTTGACCATCATTTGTGCCTATTTAAAAAAGATTGGTTAGATTAACTTACCAATGATCCCACACCAAACGTTACTTCCAAATCTGATCTGTAGACGTCTCACTACCACTTCGTGAGGATTTTGCACAGCCCAGTGATGACGGTTGTGCCTATTAAAGACTCCACAATTCGTGAAACTGCTCTCATCGGACCACAAGACGTGATTTACAAAATCAGGATTTTCATTAGATCTCCTAGTATACCACTCACAGAACTGTAGTCGTCTTGGAAAATCAGTTTCCTTAAGTCCTTGTACTATTATGGGTTTGTATGGATGGTACTTATTCTTTTTTAAAACTCTCTGTACCGTTGATTTTGGCACATTAGTTTCCTGTTCTACAGTTCTTACCCATGCACTAGGGTTCTCGTTGATAGCTTGTAAAATGTTTCTGTCTCGATTTTCATTGTTATGATTGTATCCGCTTCTAGGTTGTTCGAAGGCACCATGGTTAATTAAATTAACTACGATTTTCCTGAATTGGGTTTTATGAGGATGCCGTCGTTCGGGGTACATCTCCAAATACCTTGCTGAGGTAACGTAGGCGGTTCTGTATGATTAAAAGTACAGAACTAACATGTCAAGCTTTATTTATAAGTTTATCAGGATAAAAGCGTACCTACTACTTATCAAAACACAGCTTTGATACTTTCAACTATTTAACTTAACGTCAAAGTCAAAATCCAATTTTGTTACAGATAAATCATAGCCTCCTCAGAAAAACATTGAGAGCTAACATTACTTTAAATCATGGCCTCCTTGGAACAAACTGAAACCTAACTTTACGAAGTGTAATATTTCGATGATACTAAAATCTTTAATGCACTTGTGAGATATCACTAGACCGGAAATTTTGGGCTCTTTCCAAAAATCGAAAAATCCAATAAAAGTTGAGGCGGGTTGCGGGTTAACAAAAAACAATGAAGACGTGTCGTATACGCCATCTTATTTGTCTTAAAAATGTGTCCCAATAATGTCAGATTTTGGCAGCTGTCAAATTTACCGTTCTGGATATACTGGCCAAAAACGAAATACGCCATTTTCGGTTTTTTCCCGATATTTCCAAAAACAATTGATCGATCGTAAATCTGAAGCCCGATATCGAATGCAATAAGTTTTCTCTAAAACTTTCCCTATTTAACCTTTGCTGTAGGTATAATAGGAGCCGAAATCCCCCGGATATCTTTGGATAACTAAATGTCTACCTCATTCCTTACTCTTTTTATTGAAAACTAATAAAAACACAAAAATGTGTCTTTAATGCACCTTTTTGATATTGTTTACTAGTGAATATAGATTTCAATTATGCTGAGCAAACTAAGAATAACATAAAAGCAATGGAAAAAAAGAGAAATTGCAGTGAGGGGTAGGATCAGAATAGAAAAAATACAATGAATAACAGAACCAGATATTATACAGAAAATAATAGTAGGGGCTACAGAGTAGCTTCAAGCAACAATAGATAGAAGGAGCTGAGGGAGTTAATGTTCAGCCCTAGACCTAAAAACCAAGAAAAATTAAAGAAATTATAATTCGAGTTGCGAAATGGAGCTCGCATCGAGGCAAAATATCCATTTTGCAAAAATTACATAGAAAAATGTTTGTACAACTTCTAAAATGATTAATAAATTGTAATTAGTAACTAAGTAGGTAGCAACTCGGTCGTAACATTGTTTATTGACAATATAACTATTTTGACGCCGACTTTATATTGTAAAATTTCAAGATGGAGTTTTGTTTTTTAAGTCAGGTTTATATTGTTATATAATTTTTGATTTTAACTCTGATTAGATCCTATAAAATCTAGGAATATAAATTAAACATCTGCTATACCTTTAAGGCAATATATTTCCGTAAGCCTATTTCCGCGTACCCTCTCAGCTAATTTAATTATTTGAAACCTTTCAATACTGAAGTAAATAATTCCTTTTGAATATAGGCTTAGTTTCAGTCTGGTTCTGCTTTAAAATAATTAGTTCTCTTATTGAACAACATTTATTTAGTGCAACTATTTTCATTATATTACGGTAAATATTTACTTAGTCAGATAAAAAAATAAATATACATATAAAATTCACAATTCAACGATATTCAGTTATTTTATTTAAGATAATTAATGTAAGTATACATATGTCAGTTTGGTTACTGAAGCGTAAAAATGATGTCATCTAATTATTAAAAATAGTTATAAAAAATAGAAAAAAATAGTAAGATGACCTATCCCTTATCTGGAGAACCATAAAAGATAGAGGAAATGTTAAAACGCAAATAATTCCTTGTTTGTTTTGAAGTCTTAATTGATTTTTTTAATTTATAAAAAGTGTTGCATTTCTCTTGTGCTGATATGAACTTTTACTGATGTTCTTTTTACAGTCTAATATTTGAGTTTCAAATAGAACTTTAAACAACGATTTCTATAATATATAGCAATACGGGCTACAAGTCACCAATTCAATCTTATTCACGGTCATCTTCAATATGTAAGTCAATGTTTTATAACGAAGCTTCCAAACTGTGTAATATAAAAAAAATAAATATTTACACATTAATACGTATTATAGTAGAAGTATATTTTACTCATACTTATACTACAGAGCGATTCTGATTAATTAACTTAATGTCTTCATTTATTTTTAGTTCGAGTTACTCAGGATCTTCTCTCAAATTTTATCAACCACCAACAAAAAAGTAGGAGGTTATCAATTCGACCATATATTTTTTTATTACGTATGTATGTACAGGGTATCCCATTTTAGATACTTTTGCGGGCATCTCCCTTATTTTTAAAGATAGAGGGTTGCGGATTTTGCGTAAGCTACTTTTTGGAAAATTAAAGAAGGCGCAAGCAAAATTTTCATAGCCCTTTTGGTTTTTGAGATACAGGGCGTTTTTGAAAATCTTGTATTTTCGGGCACCCCTCGTATCACAGCTAACTGATAACTTATCAAAAAGGCGAAAACTGTTCCTTATACGACTTTTTCCGTACAATTCAGTGCCATTCAGAATAAGTATACAAGGTCAAGTCAAAAAGTTATCGGACCCTACCTTATTTTTTTAAATCGGACTTTTTGTACAGTGACGGCAAACTAATTGGAAACGATACTAGTGAGAAATTAGTGTTTAAGATATTTCGAATATTATATTCATTATTGCT
This sequence comes from Kuschelorhynchus macadamiae, assembly GCA_030620095.1. NCBI lineage: Eukaryota > Metazoa > Arthropoda > Insecta > Coleoptera > Curculionidae > Kuschelorhynchus > Kuschelorhynchus macadamiae. The sequence continues at coordinate 742,994 of JAUTXW010000285.1, forward strand.
ATTGTTACGCTGTATATCTAGTATCGCATTAAATAACCTTATTAAGTTTAAAAAATAATGTATTTATTATAAAATTCGAAGAACACTATATTTTTAAGCGGCAAACTAATTGGAAACATTTCTGAATCAACAGAAATGGAATACTGGTCCTAACTTCCCTCATACCCTCGAATACTTCGTCGAAATTTTGGATAATTTCCTTTTAACTATCATCCAAAGATTTTCTATTAGGTTAAGATTTGGACTACAAGATGGCCATTGTAAAACATCTACATGATTATCCTGAAGCCAGACAGTCATCCTCCCAGCAGAGTGCTTTGTATTATTATCGTGTTGGAATTTCCCAAGTACTGATAAATTTTCTTCTGCATATGGTTGCATCACGTTTTCCAGTATGTTAATGTATTCATACTGATCCATAAGACCAGTTATTCTATAAAGAGAGCCAACACCATTCCAAGAAAAGCAGCCCCATACCATGATACAACCACCAAATTTCACTGTTTTCATGGTGTAGCGCGGGTCAAATTCTTTATTTGGTGAACGCCAAATAAAACGTTGTCCATCAAAACCAAATTTATTTACCTTGGATTCATCTGAACATAGTATCTGCTTCCAATGTTTGACGTTCCAACGGCTTCTTCGATTCACTTCAGAAAGGTATAGCATCTTCCTTGGTACCCTGCCAATATCCCTTGGATATTCAACAAAAATTTCTTTCCAAATATCAACTGCGGTTTGTGAGGATCTGCCTTAGAAATGCGAACAATCCGACGAACTATTTCCATACTCGTTTTTCTAGGACGTCGCTTGCTAGGAACAGTTCTAGTCGTTCCATGAATCCTAACATGATGAACAGCGTTAAACACCGCCCTTTTGGAACGATTAACCATTTCTGCAATATTTTGATACGAATAGCCTTTCCTATGAAGATTAATAATGAGGAAGGAACGGAAGTCAACAACCCACTAAAGCTCTATGATAACGATTGTTAATTTTAAAATAAGCCTTCTTGTTATAAAATGTTGATTTTCAATTTTAAAACGAGCCCACTTGTTAGTTTGTGAAAATGTTGATTCAGATACGTTTCCAATTAGTTTGCCGCTTAGTGCTTTTCGAATTTTGTAATGAATAAATTATTTTTTAAACCTAATAAGGTTGTTTAATGCGTTAATAATAGATGTACACCCAAATAATAGCAACAATGATTATAATATTGGAAATATCTTAAACCAATTTCTTACTAGCAACGGTTCAGATTTTCGAAGAGATGTCGTTTCCAATTAGTTTGCCGTCACTGTATATATTATTCTTTATATTTATTAGCAATAATGTGGGCTTTTCAATATTATAAACATATATGAAATTATTTAAAAGAAAGCTCAAAATTCCAGATTTTCTAAAATTTTCTTATGTGTCCAATTAGTAGGTAGTAGGCTGAGGCTAATTTGTTTAAAACAAAAAACAAAATGTCAAAAATTTTGCGGTTTTGTTAATTTTTGATTATTAATGAAATAGTTTTGTTATTTTGGTGTTTCTATATAAATATATACTATATTTAATTTACTTTTTTTTTACAATAATGGCGGTCTACGAAAATTATGAAAAGTATGATATGTTGGTTTGTTTTATACAATTTAATGAAAATCCCTAAAAAAAGGCAACCTTTCCCAGACATATTTCATTCAATTTTTGAGGTGACACAACAAGGACGCTTTGGGGTTGGGATGTCGTGTTTCATTTTTGGAAGACGCGTATTCTATAAAATTTCTGAAGCAGGTCTCACAGCACGTCGGTACCTAGAAGTCCTTGAGGAAGTTATTCCACAAGTGAGGGAAAATGGATTGGCACTTTATAATGCTGTTTATCTTCAACAAGACGGTGCTTCGAGTCACACTCGAATTCTGCGCTGTTAATGGCATTTTTACGGACCTGTAAGATGTCCGCCTCGATCTCCAGATCTTTCGATTTAAAATTTTTTCTTATGGGGTTTCATGCAAAATAAAATATATAAAACACGATATCAGTCTGTAGCGGAGCTTCGTGTGACAATCGATTTAACTTTCCAAAATTGATCTATGATTCTTTTGAAGGCTGTTAGATGAATAACGAAAATGTTTTTTTTTTGCATTTTGCATACGGCAAAATGACCATCATATTGAAAACCACCTTTGTAAACTGTTTGCTTTTTCAAAATGTTGTTTCTCTTTTGTTTTTCCTAACTTAACTTTTAAGTGAGATGGGTAAAAATTCTATAATTTTATCATAATTAAGTTAAAATGCTGTAATAAATAATTAAGAGTGGAGAATTAAAAAAGTTCTTTTGAATTAAGTTTAACAGTATTATATCTTTAATAGAATAATTACTTACATGACTTTTGATTTTAAAATTCAGCAACCAGTTGTCAAAAAAGCAGGCTCATATGTAACAAACTCAGAGCATTTCACTCGAATTATACGAGACATCATTCTTGAAAAAGACGATATCATCGCAAGTCTAGAGTCAAGTCACTGTATCCTAGTATTCCCATCGACGAAGCATTAGACAGGATTGCTATGAACGAGTATTTCCAGGCACATAATACAACTCTCGGAGCATCGCCTTAAAAATACGTATTTTTCATTTAACGGGCAAATGTATAAACAAATAAATGGTGCTCCAATGGGGTCCTCGCTCTCACCAGTAATCGCAAATTTATTTATGATATACTTCGAGAAAGAAGCTGTTCGTGAAGGAAACTTGAGGCCCAAGTTATGAATTCGTTGTGTGAATGACATATTTATTATATTGCAATATGGTCATACAGAGCTCGAATACTTTCTGACTCACCTAAATTCAATCTATCTCCGAATAAAATTTACTTTAACTAGAAAAAAAACAACAAACTTCCATTTTTAGATGTTCTAGTAACAAAACTGCATAATGGACGTAGAAAACCAACACATACCGACAGATGTAACTTTACCCCTGCGTAAATCTGCCATGTTTGAAGGTTCTTTTATGTATAATATTGCCAAATTGTATAACTCTCTTCGGGATCATCTCAAATACCTCACAACACTAAATTTCAGAGACAAACTATGCTTTTTTTCTGTTTTCTTTTCTTTTTTATATACTCCTTTTAGAAGGAACAGGTACTTAGGAAATATGTTTTTTTTATATATTAAGTATGTTGTTTTTAAGGTTTAGTTGATCAGGGTGGATAACACTTAGATGCTACATAAATCTCGACTTTCTGTCATTATATTTTAAAATGTTCACACATTTAAGTACTTACTGTAAATCATTTACGTCTGGAATGTTGAAATAAAGACATTATTATTATTATTATTATTATTTTATATTTAAATGCAAGATCACGTCATCACCCAGCACAAATTCAAATTGTGGCCAATACCCTAATATCTAGATCCCTGCATTAACTGAAACGGAGACGAACTAAATATTATATCTAATGCTTTAAAGAAAAATGGTTACACAAATCGCACCATAGAGAAAGCTATTAATGCACAAGGTTCCCGAACAACAAACACCAAAAATTAAGAATCGGAGAGACAACAAGTAGTCTTACCATATGTAAAAGGCACAATAGACAGAATCGGTAAAATTCTTAGAAAACACAACATACCAATAATACAAAAGCCACAAAAAACCATAGGTAAACTACTTTGAAGGTCAAAAGACAAATTCAAATTGGAAAACCACGGAGTATACAGCATTCCATGCCAGGACTGTGAAAAGTTGTACGTGGGGCAAACTAACAGGCGAATATCACCAAGAGGAGAAGAGCATAAACTCAGCATCAAAAACAAATAAACAACCTCGGCCCTATTCCTACACCACCAGAAAACCGGCGACAGAATTAATTTCGATGTGTGTAGGGAAATTGCCAATATAGAGCAAAACTTCGAAAATGGCAAATATGATTTTGGCGAAACGTCAGCAAAACTACAATAGTAGTTAAGGGATGCACACCCGGAATGAAAACATGAATATAATCTGCACTAATATATTTAAAACAGAAATATAAAAGGCCAGGCAAAAATCCAATATTATGTATAATTAAAAAACTAAATTAGCAATAGGAAAAAAAGGAATATTTGTCTATTTTTCTTATTTTAGACACCCTGTACAATGTACCTATATAGATGTAATAGGTTGTATCAACGATACGATTTTCAAGTATCTTAGAAATATTGAGCAAACTCTTGAAATATATATAAAAACGTTAAAACAATAAATATGTTTATTTAATGTAGTTATTTCGAAATAAAAAATAATTCGCATATCGTAGTATAAGTAAAATAATTTAGTTATAATATATTTAATAAAAACTAGTTCAAAACAACAATATATTGTTTCAACATTTAGGTGAATCTAGCATGGCAACTTTCCATATACAAATTCAAGAAATTATTCTTTAAAAACAAAAAAACACCATTCGATCGTTTATTGTAGTACATAAAGACATTCACTAAAAAAAAATATCTTCATTTACTTCAGTTTGCTGTCTATAAAATTATTATTTCAAAATAATCGTTGCGCATTGACTGCAATGAAAGTTACTTATTAGTTATGGTATGTAGTTTTACTAACACGAATTAAATAATTTATAATTGCAATAATAAACAGATATTTAATGGAAAATTACTTGTTTGGTTTCAATTTTGGCAATCGTTGTTTGAGGTAATATATAACAATATATTTTTATCTTAATACCACAGCCAACAGATATCCGATTATATGTCGAATAGACAGTTCACTAAGCAATTTTGAAAAATCGCCACATATCGCTGTTTAATTATAATATAATTCGTATGGCAATCATACCGCATTCGTCGAATAGTTTTTACATTATTTACATTATGCGAGTTCACTTGCACAAGTACTTGATTGCAAGTATCTGTATAATGTCAACCATGTTGTAGTACTTGATCAATCAGGTCTAGAAGACAAATAAGCATGCAAGTGAAGTTTAATGACTTTAAACTTTCTAGGCGTGCTAATATGTATAATAGTAGATTTGGCATATAATAGTATATTAAAACAATTGTTTCATAAAACTTGATTTTATAGCACGAGCCCTATGTTAAAAAAGTAGCCGGGCGGATAGAGGGCGAGTGAAATTAAATGTATTTGATAAAATTTAAGTTAGAATATTTTTAAAACGAGACGAGATACTGAGGTGCAGTTTTAAGTTTTATCTTGCAAATTTTATTAAATATGACCGATGTTAGGCGTAAAACTTACCTAAGCTAAAAAGTTGTTTATACAGAGAGTTAAACAAGACTGCAAATTTTTCAATTTTTTATTGGTTCCAAAAATCTACAAAAACAATTTCTTAGTTCTAATTGTTAGATGCGTAATCCTTGGTGAAATTGTAAAAAACAATTTCAAACTTCTTTTAAAATTTTTAATATTTTTTGAGATATAATTTTTTTTTTCAAAAAATGTAATTTTTCTACATAATAAGCTGTAACTTTTTATTATCTATTTGATGTTTTCTTGCTAAAGGCCTTTAAGGAATATTTTTTTATAATGTGCTTGGTCTGCATAACGCAGAACATATACAGGGTGTGAAAAAAAAATGAACTTGAAATTTGATTTGTCTCTATGACTCCATAAAAGAAAAATTTTCTATAAAAAAATTATGTCCTCTTTAACCGGAAGTAACCCCCTACTTTTTTATTTTAAATAGGACCCTGTATATTTAACGGGCTATCGTATTTAGCTAGAAATTAGATTTTTAACGATATCACAAGTTTTGTTTACAAAATGGCGACTGGGCAGCCATTTTTTCAAAATTCAACATTGGCATGATAAAAATGCAGTCACTTTTTACAAAATACTTGTTTTAAGCAGTCCGAAATAAGCTTAATTTAAATTTTTTTAGAACAGTTCGATTTAAACATCCTTTGGGAAAAAATATATTTTTTATTTGTTTCACTTTTTGTTTTACCGAAAGAGCAATTTACTGCAATTTTTTTAATAACATTTTTTAAATTTTTTGTCATTTAAAAATGTATCAAATGTCGAGTCAAATGGTAAGCTTTAATTTTTAAAATGACTATAAATTAGCCAGTTAGTTTAAATAAAAACGAGAAGTGAAGAAAATTTAAAAAATCTTTTAGTACCCATGGCGATTCTTCATTTTAAAGGTTGTTCTAAAACATGAATAAATAACTTTATTTTAGACTGTTTGAAACAAGTATTTTATATATAGTGACTGTATTTTTTGTATAAAGCAGCAAAGTTCAATTTTCGAAATATGGCTGTCCAGTCGCCATTTGAAATAAAACTTACCTTGTGATATATCGTTCATAAGCTGAATACGATACTTAATAAAAAAAGTAGGGGTCACTTTCGATAAAACCGGAAATAATTTTCATTTACTTTTTTATAGAAAACTTACCTCTTCCCGAGTTATAGACGCGTCTCAAGTTTAATTTTTTTGATATTTTTAAAACTAAAAAGTTGGCAGCCTCTTACATGTTTCTTGTGTTAGCCGATGTTGGTAACTTTGGCTGTAAAATCAACACCTGTATTTTTTAAAATAATAAAGTTAGAGAGAAAATTAAAAAACCGTTTGGAGAAAATACTCGGTGCTCCTTAAAACTTATGTAGAAACTTTGAAATTTAAATTGTATTTTATGCTACAGGTTATTGAAATATACGTACATTACCTTTAGGATTGCTAGATTTTTAACTAACCTTGCCACATTTTTTTCACACCCTGTATATTTTCTGAGTGGTGTAAACCGAACACATTATAAAAAAAATATGACTTAAGCGCCCTCTAGCAAGAAAATTTTACATCAAATGGCTAATAAAAAGTTACAGCTTATGAGGTAGAAAATTTTTTGACAAAAAAAATCACATATCTCAAAAAATATCAAAAATTTTAAAAAAAGTTTGAAATTGTTTTTTAACAATTTTACCAAGGATTACACTAATCTAACAATTAGAACTAAAAAATTATTTTTGTAGATTTTCGGAACAAATAATAAATTGATAAAATTGCATAACACCCTGTATAAATAACTATTTAGCTTAGGTAAGTTTTACGCCTCACATCGGTTATATGTAATAAAATTTGCAAGATACAGCTGAAAACCGCACCTAAGTATCTCGTCTCGTTCTAAAAATATTCGAACTTAAATTTTACCAAAAAATGCAGGTGAACTGTTTCAAGTGGCCAGCAGTTTATTTTTCTAATTTATGCACTATTTTTATTTCTAGATTATGCAGTTTTTAAAAAAGCATTATTTTCAAGAAACATATATATATATATATATATATATATATATATATATATATATATATATATATATATATATATATATATATATTACTGTTAAACATTATCAAGTTGGCGTCAATTCATGCCAAAACTGGCAATATGCTTTCAAATAATTGAAAAGACTAGTTTTAATGATTTATTAAACTCGCAGCGTCTAGAAGCTTGTGATTATTAAGAGTGGCTTGGTTACTTTGAGTTTCGTATAACAATTTCTCACCACAGTTATTATAAAAAGGCTACAAACAATACATAATTGTACACTGCAATATTTTCCAGTAATCGGTAATTCTAAAGTTTTTTCTCCTTGCCAGTTTTTGTTGCTTGTTTCTCGCCAAGTTCAATTCAGTTTCAATTGGTGATAAAATAATTGAAGTTTATTTCTGGTCAAAAAGCTAAAAATGTTTTGTTTTTTTTTGCAAAAGATGTTAAAAGCGAATAATCAAAACTATCAATATTTTCCTGGAGTCCGGTAATTATTAGTTGTGTTATTAATGTTATTCATATAAAAAAAAGTTTGTATTACAATGCTGAATATCCTGCTTTTAAAAATAAAAACTAACCAATCATAAAGACTTTGCGAATTTTTCATGAACATGAAAACTAAGAAAAAGTTTCAAATTCTCATATTTTGTTCACTATCGGCACATTACTTCCATGTTTCCCTTGTAAGTTTTGCATTTTTGGCTTTGAACCTCTTGCTTGATTACAATCTTTGGACACAGTTTTAAACAAAATTTATTACAGCGTATACAAAAAAAATAACATTTTACTAGGAAGAAAACCGTTAATTAGATGTTAATTAACGGAAATAAGATACATTGTGCAGGGAGTAGGGAGTATTAAAATAGTTTGCTTATATAAAAAACCTATTCATTGGATCTAACCAACGATCTAATTTAGTTTAGTCATAAGTCAAGCATCATCAATAACTTTCCTACATTTATATTAATCCAAGAATCGATTATATTTCGTTCGAACAGACAGTTCATCAGATACAAATGAATTAACCACATCAATTGCTCCCGTCGCCGTTTAATTAAAATACATGCAACAATGATTATCTTGGTATTGCCAGAAGCGTGATGTACGTCTACTGTTTGGAAATACAATACAAAGTTTATGTATAAGAGACAAATAAAATTACCGGATAGTAGCATAAAACATATTTATCTGTAAACTGCCTTAGTCAGCAGATCGGACGTAGTGCGTCGCAGAATGGCTACAGACTTGAGAGTTTAAAAAATCAAGTCTTAAAAAAATCAAAATAAAATTTTGCGCATAATTAAATAATTACGACTGTCGTCGTTTCAGAAGCATACGACGCGGACGGCAAGATATTTGTCTTTCGCATTGCGAACATCCTGTCGATTTGTCAATTATTTCTTAGATCTCTTCACGAAAGCAATTTTTTTTTCTGAAACTTACAATCTTAGTGTTTTAGCCACGGAAGAAAATAAAATTTACTGGTTTATTAATTATGTAAAGAAACAATACTAAACATAAATAGATCAGGGACACTCACTTCACGCCATTGTGCTCTATCAGGGCGAATTTTTAAACAAATACAAACAAGATAGACCACTAAAAAGGGATAAACACATTAGGAAAGTATTGGATTATAGAGTAATCTCTTAAACCAATTAAAAATAATATAAGAAAGTTTGAAATAATAAAGTAGGTATAGGTTTACGTACTAGATATCCAATTTAATATTCTTAAAAAAATGTCTGTATTATTACTACTTGTACCTCTGTGGACGAAAATGAAGAAATATTAAATTACGCAAATTACTATATCTATCTATAACAATAATACTGTCAAATACTCTCAAGACTAAAATCTTTCCAACTGTATTTTGCTCAGTCTATTAACAAAACCGAAAAGAGGGTCACTGTCAGCCAAATTTGTCTGGCTATGCCAGTCCCAGACATTCCGCAAACTACCTTTATCAGGAGAAATACTCTGGAGGACGATCCTTAAGCCTGTCTAATCCCAAACCTGAATTGTCAGTTTTATCAAACCATCTACATTAGTATTGTTATGATGACTAATGATATTATGAGAATATAATATTAATATATTATTCGATGTTATAAGAACTCTTGAAAATAGAAAAAAAATTGATCACTTCTAACTTGAACTTCTAGCATGAAAACTGATTTCTCAATTTAATCTTAAAAACGAAAAAAACTTAATTCAATAAATTTAAGACTTAAGTCAATAAAAACTAGTAACTAAAGTCATTTTCATGTTTGATTTATTTTTTAATCAAAATTTTGAAAACATATTGAAGTAAGACTTAAGACAAATCATCTGTAGTTTAAAGAAAAACTGAATTTAAAACCTTTTTTTTAACGAATGACTTATGACTTAAGTCGTATTCAAATTAACTTGTAACAGAGCTGACTATAAGTCAACATCATACATATACCATATAAAATTGTATACAAGGCAACGGTTAGAAATTAATATTCTAATAATTTACGTCGCTAGAACACTTTTTAGAATCTTTGGTTGAACAATATATTTAATCGAATGCGAAAGCTAGCAACACAGCTTTGCTGCTCTGCACTCAGCATACTCCCTTTTCAGGCTTAACCAAAGTCAGCCTAGTTAAAAACTAAGATGAAAACATTTGAGCCGAAAACGTGTTCAACCATGTAAGCTATAGTTACCAGCCATACTTTTAACACAGGTACTCCTCTTGGACTGAGAATATTAGGTATTCTACTTTTTGACTTTTTACGAAAATGTAATTTTAATGAATAATATAATGAAAATTCAAGACCACGAAAAAAAATCGTACCCAAAATTATTGTCTAAAATACACTAAACTAATTAGCTCAATAATACATTTATTTATGTAATACTGTATTAATAATAAATATGTGGACAACTATTATTTTTATGTATTAGTATGAAGCGACACAGATTAAAGTCTCGGCAGAAAAAGGAACATGTTATTATAAAATGATAAATTCTCAGTTATCATACCATAAGTAGACAAAAATTAGCGAACATTCTGAAAAAAAACCGTGTCGTCTAAAAACTACATGAGTAACCCGACTTCTAAGTAGGAGGCTATTTTTTTCTAAACAATGAAGAAAATAAGCGAATGGGATTTTCAGGCAACACGATTTTTTTAAATTTTCTGGTTAACATTTATGTACAAACGGTATTCAGTAGAGAATTCGCGGAATAAAAATATTAAACAATTTAAAGCTTGATTTGAAGATATATTTCTAACACGAAAAATACCACCCGTTCTGAATTAATGCGTGCTTAATATCACAGCTCTTTATAAAAGCTACAACTTCGCGCTCCGTTTGTCAATGCTTTCAAATAATTGAAAGACCTCTATCAGTTTTAAGGATTTTATTTAAACTCGCAGCTTCTAGGAGTTTGTTTGTTGTCTTTAAGAATGGATTCGCTAAATTGAGTTTCGTATAATAATTTTTCACCTGAGTTGAAGTTATAAAAAGGCTACAAACAATATCTAATTGAACACTGAAATATTTTCCGGTAATAGTGAATTGCAAGGTTTTGTTCGCAGGGCAATTTTTTGTTCCTTGTTTCATATTAATTGGATCTAACCAATGATCTAACTTATGTTAGTCATAATTCCAGTAATGACCTTCCTACATTTATACCAAACGAAAGATCGGTTATATTTCGTTCGAATCGACAGTCCATCTCATACAAATAAATTAACCCCATCAATTGTTCCTGTCGCCGTTTAATTAGAATGCATGCAACAATGATTACCTTGGTATTGCCAGAAGCGTGATGTATGTCTACTGTTTAAAAATACAATACATAGATTACACAGGTCTGCAAAAAGAAAAAAATTGAGAGCTGTTTTTGTTACTTTATGTTTTCTTTATGTTTTTGGGTGTGCTGAATCCGAAAATGATTTCCGTTTTGTCATGAGACGTCACGTTTTCTAACAACTAGGGTCGCTATGTAAAATGAGACCTCTAAAAAAATAAACAGCAATAGACTTAAAAAATAACTTTTTTATTACAAAATCATTTACATATTTTTTAAGTGAAATAAACCTACTAGAACTCACTAAAATCTATTCTTTTTTCCAGTGAGGCTTCTCTTGGTACATTTACGCTTATGGGTAGCGTCTGGAATGTCTCTCTGAAGCATCCAACAGTAGTCTGCCATCATTGAAACGTTCCATCTTCCCTGGTATCTTTTTTCCATCTGTTTGATATCCTGATGGAATCGTTCACCTTGCTCCTCACTTACAGCCCCCAAATTTTCCGGAAAGTAGTCAAGATGGGACTGGAGAAAATGCACCTTAAGGCTCATCAAGCAACCTAATGATTTAAATGCTTCTAGCATTCTGTCGACGATTTGCTTGTAGTTTGGATCTTTATTATTTCCTAGAAATTTCTCAATAACTTCCTTAAATGCAATCCACCCTTCTTTTTGAGGATCCGTCATAGAATTGATAAACTGTTGATCAGTCATAAGCCTTCTAATGTCTGGTCCGACAAATACACCTTCCTTTATCTTTGCCTCCGAGAGGCCTGGAAACTTGGCGACCAAGTATTTGAAACAATCTCCATCTCGTGGAAGTGATTTTACGAATTGTTTCATTAATCCCAACTTTATGTGAAGAGGTGGTAAAAGAACTTTATGGCGTGGTACCAATGTTTCTCGAAGAACATTCTTTTCACCAACTTTGAGCTCCCTTGGCGGCCAACTCTTCTTAGTCCAGTGATTTTGTCTGTCTCGACTGTCCCATAAACATAGAAAACAAGGGTATTTAGTAAAACCACCTTGTTGTCCAAGTAACATGCACAATACTTTAAAATCCCCACACACTTGCCAACCGTAGTCTTCGTATTTTAGTTTCCGAAGAACCAATTCCAAGTTCTCATAGGTTTCCTTAAGGTGTACAGAATGACCTACAGGAATGGAGGCATAATAACCGCCGTTATGAAGCAAAACGGCTTTAAGACTTCTTTTTGAAGAATCTATAAAAAGACGCCATTGTGAAGAATCATATTGAATTTTAAATTTTTCCATCAAACCTTCAACATTGGTACAATAAACCAACTCCCTCTCTTGGGCAAAATAAGGAACGAATTCCTTTTCGCGATATCGGAACCACGAAAAAGACACTTCTGGCAACAATAAATTTCTGCTTTTAAGTCTTGATCCAAGTAACTCGGCAGCATCTTTGGGAAGATTCAAGTCTCTCACCAAATCATTCATCTCTCCCTGGGAAAACAATTTTGGACTTGAATCATCTTCAAAGTCAGAACTTGACTCCTCATCTTGTTCAGGTATCTCCTCGTCAGACATTGGAATCTCTTGCAATGTAGCAGGGGCTTTGGGTACTGGGATTTCTCCGCCATGAGCAATAGGACGAATCGCAGACTGAAGGTTGGGGTAAAAAATGGAACGTTTCCATTTTGAATTATACCCTTTCACATCGATTGAACAAAAATAACAATCGTCACTATGGTTCTTTTGCTCGCGCCATACCATAGGAATCCCAAAACGGTAAGCTTTTTTCTTACCCTTGAACCAGTTTCGAAGGTCTTCAACACAACGTTTACAGACTTTATGAGGTGCCCAAACTTTATCTTGATCCCCAAGTTTTAAGCCGAAATATGCAAAATAAACCTTTTTAACAAAATCTGTGATATTCAGTTGTTGCTTTAAAACTGTATATTCACCACAAATATAACAGAAACTGTCAGGCGAATTCACACACTTCCGTACAAACATAGCACTTTATTTAAGAAATAACGGAAAAACAATTACGAGCGACGAACTAACACGTGCTAGTGCCGGCTTTATACTAGAATAATAGAAACGGTTAATGAAGCCACGTGCTCGGGTATCCGAGCGGGTGCTGCGAACCGGTCAGTGGCGTAACCACTCGCTAAATTAAATAATACAAAAATAAAAATGCAATGCAAACGGGTCTGGCAAAGACTCGTACGTTAATGAGTAAAAATATTAACAAAAATAAAAATGCTCTCATTACCATAGAAACTGTGCATTTTGCTAAATATCCTGACGTCTAGGATTTTTTTCAATATTTTTTTCGTGTTTAGCACAACAAAATACGTGGAAATCAGTTGAAAGTAACCAAACAGCTTTTTTGTTGCAGACCTGTGTTATGATTTAAAGAGACAAATAGAAATGCCGGGTGACTTAGGCAGCCGGTGAATTAATGATTAATGATAGTGATTAATTAATTAAAGCAAGCCAATGACTAAAGCCATAATGAAAGAATTACGACTGATAGTTTCAAGCACATACGACGACAATGTGACGCGGATGTAAGTGTAACGCGGCGGTAAAGCATTTATCTTCCTCCTTTCGATTTCTGACATGTATGAATAACCTGTGATTTATCAGACTGTAGTTGTTCTCAAACCATTAATAAACCCGAAAAAGAAGTCACGACCCACCAAATTTTGCTGGCAAAGGAAAATTGAATTATAAAAGATGATCTGGAAATCGATAGCTTCAGCTTGACTTGATCCTCAACCAAACAACAGTTATTCAGAATCCTTCGCAAAGCACCTGCAGATAACAAAACCTATTCCCTAGCTCTTACCTTCTACTAAAGAGGGGCGTAGCTAGCCATTCTATAGATTCGTTAGGCAGTTGCCCCCCAGACGCATTATAAATTTGTATTAAAAATATATTTATATGGTACAAATATTCTTTACTTTATATAGTACAAACATGACGTGTCAAGATATAAAACTGACGAGAATAACGGTAGAGGTCAAACAAGTTGCTTTTCGACATTTGTTATAACTGTGGAGTCGTATCCTGAAAATTTATACTCCTACTCTGGAGGACGTTCCTTCAGTCTGTCTAATCCTAAACCTGACCAAACCTAAAAGGTAGCAACACAGCTTTGCTGTACTGCACTCTTCAGGTTTAACCAAGAACACCCTAGTTAAAAAACTAAGATATAACACATTTGAGTCGAACACGTGTACAACCATATAAACTATAATTTCCAGTCGTACTCTTGTACTCCTTTTGAATTGAGAATATTAGGTACTCTTACTTTTTGGCTTTTTACTAAAATGTCATCTTAATGGATAATGTAATGAAAATTCAAGACCACAAAAAAAATCATACCCAAAATTATTGTCCACAATACACTGAACTAATTAGCTCAATAATACATTTATTTATGTAATGCCATATTAATAATAAATATGTGAACAACTATAGTAAAGCTTGATTTGAAGATATATTTCTAACACGAAAAATACCACCCGTTCTGAATTAATGCGTGCTTAATATCACAGCTCTTTATAAAAGCTACAAATTTGCGCTCCGTTTGTCAATGCTTTCAAATAATTGAAAGGCCTCTATCAGTTTTAAGGATTTTATTTAACTCGCAGCTTCTAGGAATTTGTTTGTTGTCTTTAAGAATGGATTCGCTAAATTGAGTTTCGTATAATAATTTTTCACCTCAGTTGAAATTATAAAAAGGCTACAAACAATATCTAATTGAACACTGAAATATTTTCCGATAATAGACAATTGTAAGGTTTTGTTCGCATGGCAACTTTTTGTTCCTTGTTTCATATTAATTGGATCTAACCAATGATCTAAGTTATGTTAGTCATAAATCCAGCATCCGCAATGACCTTTCTACATTTATATTAAACGAAAGATCGATTATATTTCGTTCGAATAGACAGTCCATCAGATACAAATAAATTAACCACATCAATTGTTCCTGTCGCCTTTTAATTAGAATGCATGTAACAATGTTTATGTTGGTATGGCCAGAAGCTTGATGTATGTCTACTGTTTAGAAATTCAATACGAAGATGATTTGAAGAGGCAAATAGAATTGCCAGGTAGTACCGTAAACTGACTTAGGCAGCTGGTGGGATGCAGTGCATCGCAGATTGGAGACAGAAAAAAATGAGATTAATGAATTAAAGCAAGCCAATGACTAAAGCCATATTAAAAGAATTACGACTGATAGTCTCAAGCACATACGACGACAGTGTGCCGCGGATGCCAGTGTAACGCGGCGGTAAAGCATTTGTCCTCCTTCTTTCGATTTCTGACATGTATGAATAACCTCTCGATTTATCAGTTATTTTTTAGATCTCTTTACGAAAGTAAAGAAAAATTAGATTACGCATGTTGCTCTATCTATAGAAATAATTCCAACTGTAGTTGTTCTCAAACTATTAATAAGCCCGAAAAGGAGGTCACGATCCACCAAATTTTGCTGGCAAACGAAAATTCATTTATAAAAGATGATCCGAAAATCGGTAGTTTCGGCTTGACTTGATCCTCAACCAAACAACAGTTATTTAGAATCCATCGCAAAACACCTGCGGATAACAAAACATATTCCCTAGCTCTTACCTTCTACTAAAGAGCGGCCTAGCTAGCCATTCTATAGATTCATTAGGCAGTTGCCCCCCAGACGCATTAGAAATTTGTATTAAAAATATATTTATATGGTACAAATATTCTTTACTTTATATAGTACAAACATGACGTATTAAAATATAGAACTAAAGACAATAACAGTAGACGTCAAAAAAGCTGCTTTTAGTCATTTGTTTTAACTGTGGAGTCGTATCCTGAAAAATTATAGATCTCTGAACCCCTTAAATAATTTTGCTGGCTACGCTATTCCCAGAGACTCCTCTTATCTTTATCAAGAGAAGTACTTTGGAGGACGTTCCTTAAGCCTGTTTAATGCCAAACCTGACCAGACCTGAAAGATAGCAACACAGCTTTGTTGCTCTGCACTCAACGTACTCACTCTTCAAGCTTAACGAAGATCAGCCTAGTTAAATTCTAAGATGATGTAACACATTTGAATCGAAAACGTGTACAACCATGTAAGGTATAGTTACCAGTCGTATTCTTTAAGAATTACAGTTACTCCTTTTGAACTGAGAATATTAGGTGCTCTTACTTTTTGGCTTTTTACTAAAATGTCATTTTAATGAAAAATGTAATGAAAATTCAAGCCCACGAAAAAAATCGTACCCAAAATTATTGTCCACAATACACTGAACTAATCAGCTCAATCATACATTTATTTATGTAATACTGTACTAATAACAAATATGTGGACAATTATTATTTTTATTTATTAGTATTAAGCGTCACTGGTTAAAGTTTTGGCAGAAAAAGGAACGTGTTGTTATGAAATGGTGAATTATCAGTTATAATACCATAAGTAGATAAAAATTAGCGAAAATTCTGAAAAAAAAACTTGTTGCCTAAAAACTACATGAGTTTATTTTCTTTATTATTTCAATGTTAAAGTAACCCGACTCCGAAGCAGGAGGCTATTTTTAAAACAATGAAGAAAATAAGCGAATGGAGTTTTCAGGCAACACGATTTTTTTAAATTTTCTGGTTAACGTTTATCTACAAACGGTATTCAGTAGAGAGTTCGCGGAATAAAAATAATAAACATTTTAAAGCCTGATTTGAAGATATATTTCTAACACGAAAAATACCACCCGTTCTGAATTAATGCGTGCTTAATATCACAGCACTTTATAAAAGCTACAAATTCGCACTCCGTTTGTCAATGCTTTCAAATAATTGAAAGGCCTCTATCAGTTTTAATGATTTTATTAAATTCGCAGCTTCTAGGAATTTGTTTGTTATCATTAAGAATGGATTCGCTAAATTGAGTTTCGTATAATAATTTTTCATCTGAGTTGAAATTATAAAAAAGCCAGAAACAATGCTTAATTGAACACTGCAATATTTTCCGCTAATAGAGAATTTTAAGGCTTTGTTCTCATGGCAACTTTTTGTTCCTGATTTTATATTCACTAGATCGAATCAATGATCTATCTTATGTTAGTCGTAAATCAAGCATCCTCAATGACCTTTCTACATTTATATTAAACGAAAGATCGATTGGACTTCGTTCGAATAGACAGTCCATCAGATACAAATAAATTAACCACATCAATTGCTTCTGTCGCCGTTTAATTAAAATGCATGCAACAATGGTTATCTTAGTGTTACTAGAAGCGTGATGTATGTCTACTATTTAGAAATACAATACAAAGTTTATGATTTAAAGAGACAAATGGAATTGCCGGGTAGTAGCGTAAAACAGATTTATTTATAAACTGCCTTAATCAGCCGATCGGATATAGTGCGTCGCAGACTGGCGACAGAAAAATGAGATTAATGACTTAAGTCTTTTAAAAACTTAAGTTTTAAAAAATCAAAATAAAATTTCGCGCGTAATTAAAGAATTATGTCGTCGTTTCCCGGGTGTATGAACATCCTGTAGATTTGTCAATTGCTTCTTAGATCCCTTCACGAAACTAATTTTTTTTCTCTGAAATTTGGCCTTAAAATCTTAGTTTTTTAGCCACGGAAGATAATAAAATTTACTGGATTTATTAATTACGTTAAGAAACAATACTAAACGTAAATAGAATACTTCACGCCATTGGAGTCTATCAGGGCTACTTTTTAAACAAACACCAACAAGATAGACCACTAAAAATGGAAAAACACATTATGAAAGTATTGGATTACAGAGTAATGTCCTAAACTAATGAAAAATAATATAAAAAAACTTAAAATAATAAAGTAGGCAGTGTTTACGTATCAGATATCCATTTTAATATTCTTAAAAAAATTGCAAATAGCCGAAAAAATATCTGCATAATTACTACTTACTGTCTCTGCCCAAGAAATTAAAGAAATTAAATTAGGCATATTACTCTTTATATCTATAATAATAACACGGTCAAATACTCCCAACTGTATTTTGATCATGCTGTTAGCAAACCTTGAAAAGAGGTCACGCTCCACCAAATTTTTCTGGCAAACCAAAATTGCATTATATAAAAGGTAATCCGAAGATCGGTAGCTTCGACTTGACTTGAACATCAGTCAAACCACAGTTATTCAGGACCCTCCGCAAAGTACCTGAATCGGGATACGCCCGGTGCCCATTGGATAACAAAACCTATTCCCTACGGCTTACCTCCTGCCAGACAGCAGCGCCCCTAGCCATTCTATTGATTAATTGGACAGTTGCCCACCAGACGCATTACAAATTTGTATTAAAAATGTATTTATATGGTACAATGTGGTAAAATATTCTTTATTGTATATTGTATAAACAAAATAAACAACAAAAGAAAATAACGTTAAAGACGTCACAAAAGCTGGTATTGGTCCTTTGTTTTAACTGTGAAGTCGCATCCTGAGACTCCGCAAAGTACCTTTATCAGGAGAAGTACTCTATAGGACGTTCCTTAAGACTGTCTAATCCCAAACCTGACTAAATTCTCAGTTTCCTCAAATCATCTACGTTAATATTGTTATGTGACTGATGATACTATTAGAAAATAATATTAATATATTATTCAATGTTATAAGAACTCTTAAAACTAGGAAAAAAAATTGATCACTTCTAACTTAACGCAAAAACTGATTTTTAATTTTAATCTAAAAAACGAAAAAAATGTTAATTTAAGAAATTTAAGACTTAAGGCAATAAAAAACATTTTCATATTTGATTTGTTTTTAATCAAAATTTTGAAAACATATTGCAATAATAGCTTTAGACACATCCTCTGTAATTTAAAGGAAATCTGATTTTAAAACCTTAGAACGATTAAATATTTATAATTAGAATATTATTTATTTATTTACGTCGCTAGAACACTTTTTAAAATTTTTGGTTGAACAATATATTTAATCGAATGCGAAAGGTAGCAACACAGCTTTGCTGCTCTGCACTCAACGTACTCACTCTTCAAGCTTAACGAAGATCAGCTTAGTTAAAAAACTAAGATGATCTAACACAATTGAGTCGAAAACGTGTACAACCATATAAGGTATAGTTACCAGTCGTATTCTTTAAGGATTACAGTTACTCCTTTTGAACTGAGAATATTAGATGCTCTTTTTTTTCGGCTTTTTACAAAAATGTCATTTTAAAAAAAATCGTACCCAAAATTATTATCCACAATACACTGAACTAATCAGCTCAATAATACATTTATTTATGTAATACGGTACTAATAATAAATATGTGGACAACTATTATTTTTATTTATTAGTATTAAGCGCCACTGGTTAAAGTTCGGCAGAAAAAGGAACATGTTATGAAATGGTAAATTATCAGTTATAATACCATAAATAGATAAAAATTAGCGAAAATTCTGAAAAAAAAACTTGTTGCCTAAAAAGTACATGAGTTTATTTTCTTTATTATTTCAAAGTTAATGACTCCAAAGCAGGAGGCTATTTTGAAAACAATGAGGAAAATAAGCGAATGGAGTTTTCTGGCAACACGATTTTTTTAACATTTTCTGGTTAACGTTTATGTACGAACGGTATTCACTAGAGATCTTGCGGAATAAAAAAATCAATTGCTCCTGTCGCCGTTTAATTAGAATGTATACAACAATGTTTATGTTCGTATTGCCAGAATCGTAATGTATGTCTACTGTTTAGAAATACAATCCAGAGATTATGATTTAAAGAGACAAATAGAATTGCAGGGTATTAACGTAAAACAGATTTAGCTATAAACTGCTTTAGCCAGTCGATCGGACGCAGTACGTCGCAGACTGGCGACAGAAAAAATGAAATTACTGACTTAAGGCAAGCCAATAACTTAGGTCTTGTAAAACTGACTTAAGTCAAAATAAAATTTTGCTTATAATAAAAGGATTACTACTGTCGTTTCAGGTGCTTACAGCAGTATGACGTGGTTACTTTTGTGAAGATCTCTTCACAAAAGTAAAGAAATATTAGATTACGCACGTTGTTCTGTCTATCTATAAAAATAATACTGTCAAATACTCACCAGAATAAGATTTTTTCCAACTGTATTTTGCACAGACTATTAACAAACCGCCAGGGTCCGCTAAATTTTGCTGCCAAACAATAATTGTATTACAAAAGGTGACACAAAATTCACTAACTTTGACTTAACTGCATCCCCGGTCAAACCACAATTATATAGCCTCCGGAAAGTACTTCAATCAGAAAACGCCCTTCGGATAACAAAAGTTATTCCCTTACTCTTACCTCCTACCAGATACAAAGTGCTTTATCGAGATAAGCACTCGTGAGGACGCTCCATCAGCCTAGTCATCTACGCCCCGTTAAAGTGGTTATGACCGGTTGATGATACTATTAGAATATAATATTAATATAGTATTTAACGTAATAAGGACTCTGAAAACTAACAAAAAAATTGGTCATTTCTGACATAACACGAAAACTGATTTCTGATTTAAATCTTAAAAATGAAAAAAAATTAATTCGATAAATTCAAGACTAAAGTCAATAAAAAAAATCAGTGAAAAGACTTAAGTCATTTTCATGTTTGATTTATCTTTAATTAAAAATTTCAGGTCAGCCTGAAATAATACTAAAGACTTAAGTCATATATAGTGTAAAAAATGACTTGTCACTTAAGACTTGAGTATTTTTCAAATTAATTTGTGCAATCTGACTATATATCAATATCATTCATATAACATAAGGAATTTTATGCAAGGAAACTATTAGAAATTAATATTCTAATAATTTACGTTACTGAAACACTTTTTAGAATATTTGGCTGAGGAACACATTTAATCGAATGCGAAAGGTAGCAACACAGCTTTGATGCTTTGCACTCAGCATATTACACACTCTTCAGGCTTGTGGACAAGCATGTAACCTAGAAACACCAGCCGCACTCTTTAAGGAATATAGGTACTCTCTTTAGACTGAGAATATTAGGTACTCTTACGGTTTAGCTTTTTACTAAAATGTCATCTTTGCGTCATCTTGATTAGTGAAAAAAAAATATGAATAATATAATGAAAATTCAAGACCACGAAAAAAATTGTACTCAAAATTATTAACTAAGAACGAAATTACTTTTTAAAATCTATTTCAAGATATCACCTTCCGGCCAACATTGAACACTTCTTTTTTTGTACGTAAGTGTCATAACTTGAATCTAATAGATTTTAGAAGGGGATAGGAGGATTTTAGAAGGAGCGTGGGACGACCTCCAGAGAGATGAACTGAAGACATAAAGATTGAGTAGAAAAGAATTGTCACCAGTTGGCAAGGAGTAGGTTGGAATGGAAAAAAAATAGGCTACGTCCAGGAGTAGATAACAAAAGGCTGCTGACACACGAATTTAGTTTAAAAAGTTGTAATAGGCAGTGTGGTTCATTCTTTAAGTTAAGCATTTATGCTATAGAGAGTTCCGTTGTTCTAAGTGGTCTAATAGGGCAATTTTGAAACGCCACTTTTTCGAAAACTGTTGATTTTAGATATAAGGCATGTTATATAATAAGTATTTTAAATATTTTACCGATTTTAAAAAAATGAAATATAGGGTGTTGAATTTAAAAAAAAATATATAGCGTCATAATTTTTAGACGGATGACGTCTAAATCAAATCGCTATTACTCTGTATATTGTCACTAAAGATCAGTTTCAGAAAATATTAGTAGAGTCCATCGCGATCAAAATTACGAATAAAAGGCACTTTACTTATTTTCTTAAACCCCTTTTTTATTATTTTAGACATTTAACTAAGGATGTGACCTAAGAAATATGAAACCAAAAGGAAAACAAAACAATAAATCAGCATTGAATGTCAGATCTCAAGAAAAAGAATTCAAATTATCTAAGCAGCATTCTTCAGACACATTCTCTGATTCCGAGGAGCCAAGTTTTTCTAACTGGATGCGATCAGAAGAAGGTATTGAAAATCTGAAACTTTTTGTACTTGGCAACGCCATAATTTGTGTTATTATGATTGCTTGGCCTCAAATGAAGGAGGCTTTAGATGCGGCGTATTACTTATACGTGGAATATGTTAATTCAAAATAAGGTCGTGTCATAATAGGATTAGGGTACTATTACGATGAATTTTATATAAGCGTAAGAGTTTTTCTTTTATTCATAATTAAGTATATGTATTATATTAGGTATGTTTTGTTATATTTTTAACAAATAGGGCTTCTGATATGCTTTTTATTTTCCGCTGGTTTGTATTTTTGTCCGTTATGTTAATATATAGCTTTGAAGTGCTTAAATTTGTAGACGATTTTTTTCGTTATAGATTTAAAAATCACTTGGATAAAGAGTTTAAATTAAACAAATTTAAAAATCCTCATTATATGGAGATTTTGTTAAAAAAAGAACACACCTGTTCTCTTAAAAACAAAGACCAAACAAAACAAAGCTCTTGTAAAAAACTGGAACAATCTACTTATGATCTAGTAAGGTATGATGTAATTAGACATAAAAACAATATAAAAAACAACGTATGCTTGTGGCATGCATATATTAAAAATATATTTCAATGCAATAATATTGAATTGTCTTTAGAATAAATTACAAAATAAAATCACAAAATAAAGATCAAAAAATAATTTCTTATTTCGTATTTTTAAATGTATATATCTCTCGCGAATATTTTCAAAAATTTCCTATTTGAGTATTATAAGGTCATACTTTGTTGCCGCAAAGAACTAAATTGCTCGGAGTTCAATTTGTTGGGGTACTAAGTATCTAAAAAAACTATCCCGACGTTAAAGGAGTTAAACACAAGAAAAATCTTATATTTCTTAATTTTCAGTAATTTTTAAACACTTAATCTCCGAGAATTTCGCCAATCAAAAAATACCCTCATAAGGATAAAACTTCAGTATCATAAAAAGGTGAAAGAAACAAGTCAAAACACAAAAAGCTCTAAAGCTTCTGTTCGGAGACAATTTTAAAAGTTCTTTGTTAAAAAAAACAGTGCTAACTGGACTAAGCTAAAAATATGCTTTTCTAATTTTACAAGATTGAGGGAACAATATTCAAAAAACAGATGGGTTATTTTGCAAAATAAATTGTTCTAATTACTGTGTGTTTAATTGTAACAGTTTTAATAATTACATGTAAATACCATAGTAAATTTGTAAAGCTTAATAAATAAATAAAAATAGAATAAGTGGTGTTTATTTAAAAACTAAAATACGCCACTCGGATCTGAGGACGCGACGAAAGGGAGGGTTCCATGGATTCTCGCGTTCTTTTCATGGCCAATCCATCCGTATTTTGAAATCCGATAATCACATTAATACACGATTATCGCGGAATCGTATCTGATTGGTTTTAATCAATAATAAACTGTGAGTATATTATTAAAATGTCTATTTTTAGTGTAGTTTACAAATTCAAAATATTGTTAATTTTTGCTACTGCTAATAAAAACATAAGTGAGGGTTTTTTGGATTCGGAATATCATCAGAAAAACGTGCAAAAGTTTCAAATCCGCACATAAAAAAATTCAAAAGGTATTAAGACATTAAGATTTAAAAAAATTGGTAAATTCATCTTTACACACAATTCTTCTCGTACAGATCCTACTTACAACAAACATATGCATATAACTATTTGGTAAACCTTTATACAATTTCTATAAAGTGCAATTTATTTCGTTTTCTTTAAGTTTTTAATTTATTTATTAATATTATTATTTAAGAAGCCCACAAAAAATAATGTACCTCCCTTAGTATTTTTTTTTTTTTCATAAAAAGAAGGTTCTATTCCAGGAAATTGATTTTTATCGAACATTTTCTTAGGCCGCGCTTTTGTTTTGCCATATAGTGTTCGCACTAAAAATTTACCAGTCTATCCTTACTTAGCACTTGATTTTTGTGTAAAATTTCAAGTCAATCAGTTAAGTAGTTTTTAGTACTGAATTTCATTAAGCCTCCATTTTACTTGGCCCTAATGAATTTGCACAAAATTTTTAACCAAATTCTCCCTATATCACACTTGATTTTTGCGCAAATTTTGTCAATTTGGTAAGTAGTTTCTTGTTCCGCCATACTGGATTTATATCAAATTGTAACCATTTCATCCCTTTACAATCCTTGATTTTTAACCAAAATTTGAAGTCCATTGGATAAGTAGGATATAAGCTACACCACGTACAAAGAGACAGGCAGACAGACTGACGGAAATGGGAGAATATGTTTTTCAGGGTCCAGGTACTGAAAATGCAAAGATCTGCAAATCTCGGAAGGTCGTTTTTACTATAATACTTTCGTGGGAAGTAAAAAATGAGTCTAGTTTTTTGCAAATACTTTGGAAATTATTAACCTTTAAGAGATTTAAAAAAGAGGTTCTTAAAAAGGAAGAATTTTCCAATAAAAAGTATTGACTCCCGGAAATATATCTCTATTATTAATAATTTTAATTTAATGTTGAAAATAGAGCGTGGCGTAGCATCCGCTATACCGTTACGATGCCCTAAAATCGGCCGTAATAAATAAAAAATGTTTTTATACTATTAAATATTAATTTCAAAATGTTAAAAAATATCTACTCTAGACACTTGAAGGAACAAAATGCCTTTAAAAAATAATGTTTCAGGGATTTTTCACAAAATGTTCCTATTGATAATTAACAACCCTTTTTAAATTTTGTTTATATCAGATATAGTCAGATAACTGGTAAAAAAAGCCACTAAAATCATTTCACTTCGTGGAGACTTTATCACAACGAAGGTTTTAGTTGTTATAATGTATTAGTGATAATGTTAGAACAAAAAAAAAACCAAACATTTTTACTTTTTTGTTAGCTCCAGTAATTAATAATTTTTGCAGATCTTTGCGTTTTACTAGTCCTGGACCCCGGAAAACATGTTCTCCCATTCCCGCCACTTTGTAGGTCCTTCGTTCTGTTTCTAGGCAGCATAGCTCAAAAACTACTTATCCGATTGATTTCAAATTTTGATCAAAAGTCAAGGGTCACATGGGAATTAAATGGATACATTTTGGCAAAATATATATGGTGACTTAATAAAATAGTGAAGTATTAGAAAAAATTTCAATTCCTGGAATTATTTACTTACTACTACGTAAAGATATGAAAAGTAAATAAATAACAGTAATATTAATAATAGTTAAATGAATTAACACCTACACTAAAAATAAATGTAATAAATTAGTTTATACAAAGTGTATAAAGTCATTAACAAATAATTATATGCATATAATATTTTGGGTACTTTTGCGGAGTATCTCCGTTATTTTTACGGAAAGAAAGTTGAGGTTTTCGCGACAGTGTGCTATTTTTTCGTAAAACTAAAGATGCCTTTAACAAAATTTTCACAGCCCTTTTAGTTTTTAAGATACAGGGCTAAATTGAAAATGTTACATTTTCAGGCACCCCTCGTATCTCAACTATAAGATAAATTATCGAAAATGTGAAAACTGTTTCTTATATAACTTTTCCCGCAGAACTCAATTCCGCCTTCGGAATTAGTATACAGGGTCGGGTCAAAAAGTTTCGGACCCTACTTTTTTTTAATTGGAACCCCCTGTATATTTATAAACTATAAAATTTTGTCTTTTTTTACCTCTTCAAAAATATATAATAGTATGCACTTTTTCTCAGAAACACATACATAAATGACAATTTTCTGAAATTATATGCATAATTATGGCTATTGTTTATGACAACCGAGATGACAAGAAACAAAAATAAATGTCAAATATTTGTCTCATCGGTTTTTGGATGGACTTTTGGTTTATAAAGCAGTTTATAAACGTTCTTTTGCTAATTTTATTTAATTGGTATTTATCACTATCTTCGAATAATGGCAGCGTATGAAAATTATGATATACTGGAATGTTTTATATGTAAGTAGTAATGAAAATTCTGAAAAAACCTCGGAATTATATTTCCAAAGGTAAGTAAGCTATTATGGCCATGAAAATCTGTATTATCATTATAGGTTTTTGCTTGTTAGATATCCAGAAAGAAGGCAACCGTTGTTTGAGATATTTTGATCGTTAAAAGCAAATTTAGTTGAGTACCGATAATTTATTCACCCGCGTCCTAAAACATATAACAAAGAGAACAGGGAAAGAAAAGTGATAGATGTTTAGGGATATATAGAAGCAACACCTTCGTCCTCATGTAAAAAGATTGAGAAGGAAATTAGTGTGCCAAAAACTGACGGTCAGAGGATCTTGAAGAAATATAAGTATCATCCATACAAATTTAATATAGAAATGATTTATTTGTCAGACTTGTTATCATAGTCAGACGAATGCTTTTTTTCAAGTGCGGGAATTTTTAATCGTCACAATACGAGGAACTAGCATAGTGAAAATCAGCATTTAATGTTTGAAAGGGCACAACAAGGACGCTTTGGAGTTGGGGTGTCATGTTTTATTTTGGGCAAACATATAGTTTATAGGTGTTTGAAGGATGTCTTACATCACGTAGATACCTAGAAATCCTTGAGGAAGTTATTCCAGAACTGCTCGAAAATATTCCATTAGCCCAATATAATGCTGTTTACCTACAGCAAGATGGTTCTCGAAGTCACAACTTTTGGCTCTTAAGAGAATTTCTTGATAATAACTTTCCTCAAAGATGGATAGGTACTAACGGACCTGTTAAATGGCCTCCACGATCTCCAGATCTCTGTTTTAGATTTTTTTTTATGGGGCTATATACAAAATGCAGTACATAAAACACGATATCACGGCATAGCAGAACTTCGAGAGGCAATTAATTTAGCCTTTGGAAACCTGCGAATGAGACCAATGGTTCTTTTTAACGATATTCAAAGAATTACAAAAATGTGCCAATTTTGCATTAGAGAAAATGGTCGTCAATTTAAACATCACCTTTAAAAATGTATTTTTTCTTTTTTTATGCTGTCATTTTTTTGTGTTTGTTATATTATTACTTTATGTCATAAAACTGTTGTTACAAACTTACTGTTATTAAAAAAAGTCTATAGGTATTTTTATGTAAGAAGAAACCTATATGCAAGGTATCCAATTCTTCGTTAGCAATATGTAACTTTCTAGTATTAAATTATGCATTTAATTTCAGGCAATTGTCATTTATTTGCATGTTTCTGAGAAAAAGCGCATACTATTATATATTTTTGAAAAGGTATGAAAAAGACAAATTTTATAGTCGATAAATATACAGGGTGTTTCATTTAAAAAAATAAAGTAGGGTCTGATAACTTTTTGACCTGACCCTGTATACTAATTCCGGCGGAATTGAGTTTTACGGGAAAACTTATATAAGAAACAGTTTTCAGATTTTCGATAACTTATCTGATAGCTGAGATAAGAGGGGTGCCTGAAAATGCAACATTTTCAATTTAGCCCTGTATCTTAAAAACTAAAAGGACTACGATAATTTTGTTAACGGCATCTTTAGTTTTACGAAAAAGTAAAACATGTCGCGAAAACCGCAACTTTCTATTTATAAAAATAACGGAGATATCCCGCAAAAATTACCCAAAATGGGACACCCTGTACGAGGGAAGTTGTGCGGGTAAGGACGAATTTACCGATTTTTTTAGTCGTTGATTTGTATGTAGGTTATGTTTATGTTGTATTAAATTAAAAGTCCAGACCTTTTTTTTTAGTCACCGGAATCAATTAAACCGACCTGAAAGCAAACGAAAAAAAGAGATGGTTAATTCTACAAAAAAAAATATCATTATAATCACCTTGTGTTTAATCGTAACAATTTTAATAATTGCGTCTCCCCAAGAGGACATTCGAATTACGCCTAGACTGTGTGTTCAGAATTGCTGGTAGAAGAGAGCAATCATTGACAGGGGAAGACATGGCTAAGTGCAAACCTCGGTGCAAACACTAGATCTTGTAGTCTTTTGGGATAATTTTGTGAACAGCCGACAAGGGTTCTATTTTACAAAATGGTTATTGCTGATGTTTTATTTATACCCTTTAGGGTACCACCGGTAAAACTGCTTTTCAGTCACTTGTTAATATGTCATATCCTCGGTCATATTTTAACATATTCACAAATTTTAATGCCCTACCGTAATATGCTTATTGATATATGTATAAAGAACACGTTTAGGGCTGGCTGCCCACTGGGTAGCCCAACCCGTTTGGAGTATTCCAATAATAAAAATATAGAAATTTTAGTGACTTTTTTCCGAAAAGTATTTACCAGAAGTTCATACTATTTTTCTAGTAGTTAATGAGAAATATTAATTGATTAAGCAGCATAATGTTTTGACATATTGTCCAAAGAAATTAAATTAGTTGCGCTAAGATTTGATGTTAAAAGAAAACATCATATTGTTTCCTAACTTTTGTAATATATAGGTTTGATAGTATTTTATAATTTAAACTTGGCAAACTGACTAGCAAACATATTTTAATTTTAATTGTAATAATGTAATAATACCGTACACATATACAATAAACATAGAAGATCTAATATACCTAACTAATACAACAGTATAATATAACTTATTAGCAATTTTATCGAACCAGATAAAATATTACTATGACATAAACAATCCCAAAAACTATTTAGGTACCATTACCATTCATTAGAGCCTGGTCTTAAATATTTGTGAACTTTGACCAACTGGAGAGTTTTTCGAATCCTAATAATTTAGAGGAGATATTTATGGTAATATATTAAAAAATATCTTTATGATGGTGATCTAATATCGTAGTTTATGTTCTCACATAGCTAGTTATTTAATATTATTGTATTTTAGTATTTAGAGTGGTTATAGGTGATTTCCACCTTTGAATAGATGCTATTCTGTGTGATACAATACCATTTATTTTTTCTTATTTAAAGAAAAAAGTTAGGAAAAAAGCTCCCGGTTGTGTGTTTACGACTGGCAAGTGCAGAAAAAATCCAATGCGTAACAATATCATGAAAAATATAATATTAATACGCAATTTTATTTGGTTACTTCTGGAGGCAGTGGCTAAATAATGATATTAAATACTGCGAACACTGCATATTTCTCTACAATCCTGAATTATGGGTACGTTAATAGAAATAAAATTAATAAAACCAAAAATGCACTTATAAAACACAAATATCTACTCGGTTGGGTTTTTTTATATAAAACATGTGTTTTTTTAAACCGTAAACACGTTCAATGCAATGGCAATCCCGAATATATAATATTTTGGGATTGATGTTATTCAAAAAAATGCTTGACCAAAATTTGTTTTTTGTGAAGATATACAATTTTAGTAATTATACTTAATAATAATAAATACCGTCAGACTAGAGTGCTATTATTTAAAAATCTATGTAAATACCTTACCTTAACGTATTTCTCTAAGCAGTGTTCTCGACAAGCAGTATAGTTTGATGTAAATTAAATATATTAGGTATTAAAGTGTTACAATTTCAATAAAAAGTATTGTACAATAGGTATTTGTTTTTTTTTTGTCATTTAACCACTGGAAATAGAAATGAATCATTTACATATATTTGGCAATCAGTTATGGGATATTAAATTTACCTGTAGATGAACTGTCAACAACCTGCAATAAACAATTTGAGGTTATAATGCGGCATTATAAAGTGACTGATTTGATGATAGTTCCTTGAAAGCGTCTATAGTTTGAAGTGTTGTTCAATAAATGACCAAATAACAGTAATTTACACTAGCACACCGCCACATTTTTTTAAAAGTCCCACGATTATTTATACTACCGATACAAATATAAACAAACGAATTTACACGACTGGTTGTACGGTACAAACTTAGGCGGTACTAAACCTTTGATTATTGAGGGCTAAAGAGTAAGAAGATGCATGATATTACTTTAAATAATTTTGTCTAGAAGACTGTCTCCAAATAAGATCCATAAATTGTCTCCTACATAACACAATGTTATATAGCGAATGCCAATGGTTCGTTAAATAGGACTAAGTTTTGATTTTTTTTACTCAACAGCTTTGCCATATATCCTTTATCCCAAATATATGATATTAACTTTTTTAATAATTTTGGTCTGTTTACACAAGTGGCATGATATTAACAAGTAACTAATTAAGTTGGAATATTTACAAAAATCAATTCAAATATTATTTAAACAAATGTAATTTATAGATCTGCCGCAAGACTAAATATGTTTATGTTTATATAAAGAGCGCGAAAGCAATTAAGATTAAAAAGTGCAGTGTGTGAATGGGACGGATGACTTGGTTGTTTTCTTAAGAAAAGCCGAGCATAAGGTATAAAGTAGAAATAATAGTTGATGCGTTCTAAGAGCAAATAAATAAATTTTATTTTAAAAGGCTAACCGCTGTGTAATTATTTTATTCCTATAACCCAGCAAAATATGTTAGGATTTTTTTAAATGAAGTAAAAGTACCCAAAAAATGTCTGTTAAGCTTTTTTGATATGATCCCTCAAAAAAAGTAGAAGTTGTTTTTACAATGCATGCATCTGACTTTATTATTGTAAAATTTAAATTTGTGTAAAACTATAAAAACCAGAAAAAATCCTTAGATATATTTAAAATGTAATTTTATTAACATGCGATATATAGTCTTAACTCCATGCTATTATAATTTTTTGATTTACTTACTAACTACTTATTTTCCTGAAATGTTTATTTACCGTTTTTATTTGTTTTTGTGTCATATATACTTTTTTAGAAGTGAAAAAGTGTAAGGTCCACGATAATACGAAAGGCAAGCCATACAATTATTTTTTTCAAAAACAGCTCAACACATCAAACACTTTTTAAATAATTTTTTTTTGGACCTGTATTCGAAAATTTCTAAACTAATCCGAACCATCCTGAATACAATAATACAAAGTTAGAATCCATTTAGGAAATCTTTCATTTTCCATTTGTTGGATAGTGTTTCGAGTATAATCGATTTTTGCTATGATTGATTTATGTATTATATAATGCTTATTAATCGAACTGTTTTTTTCACAACGATTATATACGAAATATTCTTATAAAATATGATACACATAAATCTTTTCGACTCTAGAGGGTTTCATGCTTTATGAATGCGTGTTAAGCGCGAGCATTGGATGAACCTGGATGAAGTCTATACTTTTAAATTTGGCTTGAAGACCTGCTGGTTATGAATGAAGGTATATTTATGTTGGGTGGTTGCGCAGGTAGATTTATTCAAATCTTGACAATAATATTGCTAGCAGGAAAATACCTATGTAAGACTTTGAACAAAATTCTTTCTTCTCATTTGGTATAGCAGTTTAGGAGCGTATTATAAACAGAAGTTAAAGTACCTAGTGGTTTTTGAGAGAAAAAAAAAATTAGCTTTTTAATGTTTCAAAATTTTATTGGAGGTTTACTCTATATATGTTTTAGCTTTTTAGACCTTTTTCGAGAGACGATTCTGTGTATAGGTACTAAACTAAAAATGAGCTATATCTAAAGGTTTATATAATGCGAATAATATTTATTTTTATTCTATTTTAAATGTGCAGCAACAAAATTAATTTGCATTATCCAACCCCTTAGATAAAACACACTTTTTTAGTATAGTATTCACTGAATCAATTCCTGAAAAACGCCTAACATGCCGGAATGTATGTAGAGTATCTCTGTAATATAAAATTGAAACATTAAAAAGCTAAAGTTTCTTCTCTCTTAAAGACTACTATTAAAAGAATTTTTCACAAGGAACCAACCGCAAAGTCAGTAGATTGTATTAGAAGTTAAAGTATTCACGAATAATAATTATTACGTTTCAGAAATGATTTGTAATTCATGTTTGAGGGGTGGCAGATGGGGAATAGTGGGTTGGGGGACGAAAAATAATGCTAATGAGAAAATTGTTTAAAAATGTAATTTTATTGTCAATGCAAAAGCTCTTCTTTTGCAAAATGGAGTTATACATATATGAGTTCAATATACATTTTTTAAATCACATTTATGTGAAAAAATTTAAATGTTTTAAAGCAACTAATAACGGACTTTACATGAACAAAAAATTATCAAAAACAATGCTAGATGTTGTAATAACAAACAAACATAGCTTATCTGCAAGTATTATAAAAGTAACCAAAGTAAGTGACCATGATCTACCTTGAAATAATACTACTCCATGGTTCACAAAAAATGTTTAGAATCAAAAACAAAAGCAGATATCCTGTATATGAATGATAGCATTAATTTTGCAAAATTGTAAAGTTCAGTTGTTCCGAAAAAGTCTGACGCCTTTGGGTATTTTTTTTTGGATGATAGTATTGACAATTTTGGTATTATCTATTTGCCTGACCATTTCTTTGTAAACATTTAAAATAATGCGTCATGGTTGTTCTGAGAAATAGTTTTTAGTCGTCGCAAATTTGATAAAACTTCTTTCTGAGGTGGTATTGACGGAATAAGAAAAAAATTAGGGAGTTTAACATATTCTGAAAATAAATCTCTTAAATGCATATTTTAATTAAAATATGTAACTACTATGTACTTACGAAACCGATTCTCAGAAAACTGTTTTATCACCTTAGAGCTGACCGAGGGGCGTAGTGCGACCCAAATTCTGTAGAGGTTGGTCCAGTAGAGGACGTGGGCTGTAGCTCCGAACCCATAGCGAAATTGCTTTGGGTGTTTAAGCACCCAGAGCTCTAATGGAGTCGGTGTCTAAACAAGAAAATTTGACTCGTTTAACAAAGTTATCATTACCAATATTATCACTACCCAAGGAGCATTAAAATTACTCGATAGTGTACGTAGAGTTCTGAAACTTGAAGTATGTCATCTGGCCCGGTCCAAGTGGAAGGCGAACCAGACAAGCGCCTTTAAAAATTTAGGTGAAAAATTCTACTTATTTCCGTAAATCGCATTAACGAATTGCACCGAATAGTGAGTAGCGAGCTTAAAATCCATGAATCTATCATCCGAATGCATTTTCGGCATATAGTGATTTTATCAGGAATCCGAAGCAGATATCTTAATTATAATATCAAGCCGGACTAATTTTAAATTGCTGTTGGTTTTTGATTACCTGTATTTTTTTTCATACAAAATTCCCAAAAATATTTTAGTCGGCATTTCAGGAATTTAACTCATTCAATTTTATGTTAGTAGAATATTATGGTCTTGCAGCCTTTGGCGACTACAAACCGTGCAGGGTGTTTAAGGCGAAGGGAGCTCATTCATGGTTATTGGTTATTATTAATATCTATTTTAATCCACATTTCTTTAAATACGAACCTGGATTTGTTATTTTGTTTTTAACAAGCAAAACTACAAATCTATTAAACTTAACTTTTCCCATATAACCATTTCTCTCTTCTTATAATGAGCGAGATCGCATAGACTCGAATTTCGAATTAGTAGGGGAGCCAGATTTAGCGCTTGGGGGATATAATTATTTTCCAACAAGATTGCAAGTTACTACGGATATTGACCAAAGACATAGTGAGAAACAAAAAGTCAACAGATATTGAAAAACTATTTGCATTTTTTTCTTTTGCTAAAAATTTTAATATTTTTAGCAAAAGCTACGCAAATCATCGGACACAAAGATAAATTTAAACATAGATCAAAATATATATAATTTTGCAAATGCAAAACAACCTTAAAGAAGAATTGCTTTTGATTATGTAACAGGGTATCCTCATGCGTTCATGATTTCTGGGACTTTATCCTCATCATGCAGACAGGGTACCCAGGCGATCTCCGGCGGTCATAGAAGTGGTAGATGGTAATTGCTTTTACTAATTTTAATGTTTTTTACTGTGTATCAGTAAAGATGAACTTAGTATTTTGTTAAACATCTACCGAAATGAAATAAAATAAACAAGAAAGTTTCAATTAGCGATTGGTTCACCCTCACTCCTCCTGGCTCCGCCAATAATCTCAATGCCAATAGGCAAATTGTGTTAAGAATATGAAATATAATATATAGAAAAAATTAAATTAGTCCACAGCTAAGAACAAAAAAACGAAGTTTTAATTATGATATGATGTAAATAATAAGTGACATTATAACCATTAAAAAAGAACAGAGTACATGCTGTATATATATTTATAAATTTCGGTATTTGAAACGCAAACGTTAAAACGTAATAATTTAAACAAAATTATGCCATAAAAACCGACTAATTGAGGATTTTAAAAATCCAACCGATAAATAGTGCCGCCTAAAGTCAATCCATGCCTTTTTGGGTAAGTTGGTAAATTTCCCTTACCCGGAACTTCCCTCGTTATGAATGTTTTCTTTTATTAGGAGTAGCGAAGTGCGACTCAATTTAGTTCCGCACATAGTCATTTAGTAAAGCATATACATATATTGTCTTTTCAAACATTTCTATTGGTTGCCATTTTGTTCCACCACATTGGATTTGTAGCAATATTTTCTGTTTATGCCACTCTTTATGTTTGGACATAATTTAAAATATATTGATTAAATAGTTTTTACCCTGAGTTTTTTTAAGACTGCCATTTTGTTCCGTGCGTCGTGTTGAATTCGTACCAGTTTATTCCATTTAAATTTGAAGTCAATTTATTCCTATTCAAATCTGTCAGTTCAAGTCAATTGAATAAGATAATTTTTTTACATTTTATTTGGTCGTCAGTTTGTTCCGCCATTTTGAATTTTACCAGTTTATCTCTATATTACACTTAACGCTAGGTCAAAATTTGAAATTAGTCTAACAAGTAGTTTTTGCAGTATGATTTTTTAAATATTTTATTAGGCCGCCTAATTGGGATCTTACCAAAATATTACCAATTAAGTTCTACGCAACACTTGATTTTTTTGCAAATTTTGAAGTAATTTGAATGCAGCAAACTGACAGACCCACAGAGCGACAAAATTGAGAAAACGTAGAATCTAGAAACTCTAAAACTTCAGCCTATGTGAAACCTCGCGGATTTTTATTCACAATTCGTACCGTAATTTTACCAGTTCATCTCTATCTCACAGTAAATTTTAGCACAAAATTTAAAATCAATCTAATAAGTAGTTTTTTCAGGCTGATTTTTTAAATATTTTATTAAGCCGCGATTTTGTTTCACCATCTGGGACTCGTACCCAAATTTTATCAGATTATTTCTTGTAATACTTAGATATTGGATAAGTAGTTTTTTAGTAATAATTTCCTTAACATTTCACTAGGAGAATTTTACCAAAATGCGACCATTTCATCCTCTTACGACCCTTGATTTTTGACCAGAATTTGAATTCACTCGGATAAGTGTTTTTTGAGTTATACGACATACAGATAGACCGACAGAATTAAAAAAACACGTTTTTGCATCTAGGGGCCCGAAAACGTGAATATCTGTAAAAACCTGGGTGAGTGAATTTTTCTTGATTACAATACTTCCCGAGGAAAGTAAAAATGGACACAGTAAATGTTAAAAAATGTCATATTTTAATGAATGACATAAAACACAAAACAAAAGAGACACAAATAATGATCAATAAATGTTTACTTTCAGAACTTTGGTGACATGCGCATTAAACTCGATGATTTTAAAAAAGTCACCAGTTTGCTTTTATGATATTATAAGATTAATTGAAACATGGCTTACAACTGAATTCAGTGATGCTGAATTTGGATTGTAGCACCATCTACAGATGCGACAGGAATAAAGACATAAGTAACAAATTGAGAGGTGGCGCTGTTTTAAATAACTATTCATAATCAGTTTAATTCGGTGGATATACGGGCGCACAATATCTGCATTTCCATAGGGCGGGGGGGGAGAGGGGGCGTGTGCCCCCCTTACCTTCGAGCGCCCATGAGTGGCTAGTCGAGTCAATTGTGTCAATATCACATTTATGCTCATTACTAGAATGAGCATAAATCTGATATTTTTGTTATGATTTTAAAAACCACAACAATGGTCTGAGCTAAATAATATAAATATAATACCATAAATCGGAGTGAATCAGGTCAGGGGTCAGAACTTCCATTTTCCAAAAATCTCATTGTTTCCATGTATCATCGTCATCAAAAGTAACTGGGACAAAAATTACCCATTTTATTCTCCTTAACTATTATACCAAGTTAACCTAGAATGGCAATGCCAAAGTTAACCTAGGATTGGAATGTCAAAGTCATTTTTTTTTTATTTTGAGACTGTCTTTTGCTTTTGATTTGAAAGGTTTGAATAAATTAAAACAATATTTTTCTTTGCTTGAAAGCAAATACCTAATTTATCCACATTTTATACATCATGCCGACGCTAACGGAAGAACAAAAGTCAATAATTTTACTCGACTTCGGGATGGAAAAAGAATTATTAATTAAACACCGTTTTGTTAGCCAAGCAAAAAATTGCAGAATATGGTAGTATCATTGAGAGACCAAAGGCGGGACGTCCAAAAGTTTCAACACCACATCAAGACAATGAATTGGTTCAGTGTTTTACAGCAAAAACCGGTAATATGCAATGTCTAGTAGATCGTTCGAGCATAAAAAAATGTACAGATTTTCAAGTTAATTTGGCAAGAATTGTAAAGGAAAAAGCGCCTTTTTTGGCGGGGTGAATGGGGTCACTAATGTCTGTCTTGTTTTAGCTTATTTAGCCGATACGACACGAACATGCGTTCCTGATCCACATGAAAACGTCACAAAAAATACAAAATACAAAGAAGAAAAGTCGCTCCATCCATTCCAATTCCAGCCAAAAACAATTGATATTCCGTATAGTGTTTTGCAAAGACACAACAAGAAACCAAAAATGAAAGGGGGCCAAACTGCATTGGATCTTAATATGTTAATTAGATCGATAAGTTGTTTCCAAATTTAGATATAATATGCCAGTAAAGACTTGGCAAAACCTTTTATTAAACACTCAGGTATATATTCACGAATGTGTCAAAATATAGTAGCCCCAAGACACCCCCGAAAAAATCAATGAACGGTTTGATAATATTGTGCCACTTTGAAAAATTATGACGAGACCAACCTTTCAGAAGACCCTGGTCGTACAAAAATAATCAGCGATTAAGACGGATCCAAAATACCTCGAACATGTAATGAATCACTTACAAACAGGAACTTCGATCATCTCTACGATTTATGAACCGAGGGAGGCCCCATCGGTATGAGATATAATAGAACACCCACTAGTTCGTTAGACCAACAATGATGTATTGATTAATTCGAGACTATTGTTCTTCCGTAATACGGGGATATGACGGAACAAAAGTTCGTAGACAATTTCAGTACACATCTTTCCCCTGATGTAATTAAACTATGCCAAGAAAATTCAATTAAATTTGTATTTTTACCACCCATCTCCAATCATCTTACCCAGCCGTTGAATGTGGTATTCTTCCGAAGTTAAAAGGAGCCTGGAGGTCTGTACTAGAAAAGTGGAAAAAGAAATAAGTCCTCTGTGGACAAGCAGTCATATCCAAAACTCTTGCTTAAAACATTGGAGAAATTAAGTTCAAAAATGCGATTGTTTCTGGTTTTAGGAAGGCAGGTTTAGTGCCACTAAAGAGAGAAAAAGTTTTGAATTTGTTGCCAAAGAAAAGAATTGACTCTCAACGACTCACTGAATTCTTGAGAGAAACAAGATTTAGAAATGAAGGGGACTCTGGTCCCTCTAAAAGGAAGAAGACACTAAAGGTTGCTCCAGGAAAAAGTATAAAACTCACACACAACGGCGATGAGAATATTCCTAGTTCAAGAAGCAATCCTAAACCCAGTTCAAGAATATCTGAAGAAACATCTTCAGAATCAGCGTATACTTCTGACAATGATATTGGTGAAATTTTACCTCCGAAAAAACTTGGAACTGTTAAACCAGGAATGCGAGTTGTGAACTATAGTAAAAATGCCCCTACACTTTTTATTGGACGAAGGGAGCGAAAGGCAAATTTTGTAAAAGCTTAATTTCTCTGCTTTGCGGTTATCTATATTAACAAAGAAATAAAAAGCCTTATTTTTGTGTTAATAAGTTAGTTATAAGTAAACTTTATTTTGTAATTTTATGACAAGGAAAAAATACCCCAAACTGTTCTTTTTCTATTATCATGCAGTTTTCCAGTTTAATATTATTTAACATAATTAGTGATCCCATTCGCCCTTTAATTAAGGTGAGTCGAAACACAAAATAAACACTGCTTTTATTGACTCCACTCGCGGGGTGAATCGGGTCACCATTATGTTTTTTTGAGACAGATATTTAGGGCATGGGCCTCAAATTTATATCAATTCATTGGATGCCTTTCCATAGAAAAAAAATTTAGATAGTTTTTTAATCAAATGTCATAAATTTACAAAGCAAAACCCGCAAAATTTGGCTCGATTCACTTCGCTTTACGGTACACATAACAAAAATAAGTAAATCAAATTAATAATTATTTTACCTAAATTTAAAAAAATAATAATAGAATACCTAAACAACAGTTAATTAATTTTTCTAACAATAATTCTTTGCTTAAAACTTTTACCTCCAATATTATTCTAGAACTAACCTGGATTTAAAATCTAAGGCGTTCACTGTAGCCGATTTAAATATTACATTTGCTGTCCCTTTATAATTCCTTTTATTATGCACAAAATAACATTGCATTTTAAATTTTTACTTTCCTAAGCAATTGAACCTATGGAATGTTACTCTTTTAACTATAAATTAATAACCCATCCGTTTTCGGTCACTTAAGGTGTATTTCAATATAACCCACACTTTCTAAAGTCCTTAAGGAAGTTGTGGAATACCAAATATTGTCCAACATATTGAGTAATAATATTATTCCAAATTCAAAGTAAACAATCCTGTTTCAGGAAGTATAGTACACACTCTTTTTATGCTAATCAAACTGATTCCATAACACAACAACTGAATGATGACCTAAATACCTTCCTAAGTATTTCTAAAGATTAATTCCTTGAAAGTAACACCAGTAAATCATTGGCTTTGTGGTTTTGTAGTGAAAGTGCCCGCAATTCGCGTAATTTGACTTAATAGCGACTTATAATCAACACTCAAGTATAATTTAGAGGGCATGTTAGGATGTGTTTAAAAAGAGCGTTCTCGATGTTCAAATTAATCTACTCTCATAGACTAGATTATCTGAGTCAGAAGACTAAAACTTTACTGTGTGAAACTCTTATCTCACTTCAACTAAGCAGATAAATGTGTATGGTCCGTTATAAATTTAACAAAAATGTATGTATACGTTTAATATACGGCATAGGGCGTTGACAAATGGTATCTGACAAATTGTTTGACTTAGGTTGGGTGAATATTCTTCACCAATGGACTTTGCATTCGATATGTTTTTTTTACAAAATTATAGAATACAATTGTCCTCCCTACCTACACAATAAACTTAGTTATCGCCTTGACGTATATAACCTAAACATACCCAGACAATACATTCTCACCATACCATGTCATAATAAAGAATCTTTTGAAAAAGGTTTTTCGTATCAAAATGTTTTTTTAATAAATAAATTTAAATTAGGAACATCACATCAATCAGTAGAGTTATTTAAAAGAAAATTAAAAAATACAAAACCTTCCCAATAATAAAAAAATCTCTCTCCCTCTCTATTAGTCTCTCCTTTTTTTCTCATCTCACTAAAACGTTTTGGTAGTATAGTATTATATATCTAAGTTTATTTACAGACTGAAGTAGTGTCATCCCTAAAAAAACTTTATAGTATTTGGTTTAAAAAGATCTTCACTTCCTAGAACGCATAATTTTCTGATTAAAATATAATCCATTTATCTATGACTATCGATATCATCGGATACCTTACGACATTATTATTCATCTATTGGCATGGATAACTATGGATATATTGATATT
Source organism: Kuschelorhynchus macadamiae (assembly GCA_030620095.1). Lineage (NCBI taxonomy): Eukaryota > Metazoa > Arthropoda > Insecta > Coleoptera > Curculionidae > Kuschelorhynchus > Kuschelorhynchus macadamiae. Next base: position 782,887 of record JAUTXW010000285.1, read on the forward strand.
TTTTTATTTACCAATTGTTATTCGCTATGTGGCGATAAAACGCCCATCTCTAATCAGAAGCACATATGCTAGTTTTTATTCATTAGTTACATTGGTATACTTAATTCATTTGAAATAATAAAAGTGTTTATTATTATTAATAAATAATTACCTTATTGCAAAATGAAACCTAACCCCAAAATATAGCAACAAATTAATTAGGCAAAACAGCTGACTGCTGTCAATATGGCTTCCATACGAGTGTGTGATAATTTAAAAGCAAATTTCAAGAATTTTTTTATTTATTTAGTGCATTTTTTTGTACAGGGCAATTTTTTACAATTCTGTTATTATTTTTAACGTAGTTATGGCAAGTGAATACTTTTTGAAGCTTGGAAGTGAGAACGCCGAAGTCGCCGAGCGGTGGAAACAAAATATTTTTATAATTAAAAATTAGATCCTTTTGTAGTGACAAATGTGGATATTGTTAGTTCCCAGTTAAAAGCTTAATTTCTCTGCTTTGCGGTTATCTATATTAACAAAGAAATAAAAAGCCTTATTTTTGTGTTAATAAGTTAGTTATAAGTAAACTTTATTTTGTAATTTTATGACAAGGAAAAAATACCCCAAACTGTTCTTTTTCTATTATCATGCAGTTTTCCAGTTTAATATTATTTAACATAATTAGTGATCCCATTCGCCCTTTAATTAAGGTGAGTCGAAACACAAAATAAACACTGCTTTTATTGACTCCACTCGCGGGGTGAATCGGGTCACCATTATGTTTTTTTGAGACAGATATTTAGGGCATGGGCCTCAAATTTATATCAATTCATTGGATGCCTTTCCATAGAAAAAAAATTTAGATAGTTTTTTAATCAAATGTCATAAATTTACAAAGCAAAACCCGCAAAATTTGGCTCGATTCACTTCGCTTTACGGTACACATAACAAAAATAAGTAAATCAAATTAATAATTATTTTACCTAAATTTAAAAAAATAATAATAGATTACCTAAACAACAGTTAATTAATTTTTCTAACAATAATTCTTTGCTTAAAACTTTTACCTCCAATATTATTCTAGAACTAACCTGGATTTAAAATCTAAGGCGTTCACTGTAGCCGATTTAAATATTACATTTGCTGTCCCTTTATAATTCCTTTTATTATGCACAAAATAACATTGCATTTTAAATTTTTACTTTCCTAAGCAATTGAACCTATGGAATGTTACTCTTTTAACTATAAATTAATAACCCATCCGTTTTCGGTCACTTAAGGTGTATTTCAATATAACCCACACTTTCTAAAGTCCTTAAGGAAGTTGTGGAATACCAAATATTGTCCAACATATTGAGTAATAATATTATTCCAAATTCAAAGTAAACAATCCTGTTTCAGGAAGTATAGTACACACTCTTTTTATGCTAATCAAACTGATTCCATAACACAACAACTGAATGATGACCTAAATACCTTCCTAAGTATTTCTAAAGATTAATTCCTTGAAAGTAACACCAGTAAATCATTGGCTTTGTGGTTTTGTAGTGAAAGTGCCCGCAATTCGCGTAATTTGACTTAATAGCGACTTATAATCAACACTCAAGTATAATTTAGAGGGCATGTTAGGATGTGTTTAAAAAGAGCGTTCTCGATGTTCAAATTAATATACTCTCATAGACTAGATTATCTGAGTCAGAAGACTAAAACTTTACTGTGTGAAACTCTTATCTCACTTCAACTAAGCAGATAAATGTGTATGGTCCGTTATAAATTTAACAAAAATGTATGTATACGTTTAATATACGGCATAGGGCGTTGACAAATGGTATCTGACAAATTGTTTGACTTAGGTTGGGTGAATATTCTTCACCAATGGACTTTGCATTCGATATGTTTTTTTTACAAAATTATAGAATACAATTGTCCTCCCTACCTACACAATAAACTTAGTTATCGCCTTGACGTATATAACCTAAACATACCCAGACAATACATTCTCACCATACCATGTCATAATAAAGAATCTTTTGAAAAAGGTTTTTCGTATCAAAATGTTTTTTTAATAAATAAATTTAAATTAGGAACATCACATCAATCAGTAGAGTTATTTAAAAGAAAATTAAAAAATACAAAACCTTCCCAATAATAAAAAAATCTCTCTCCCTCTCTATTAGTCTCTCCTTTTTTTCTCATCTCACTAAAACGTTTTGGTAGTATAGTATTATATATCTAAGTTTATTTACAGACTGAAGTAGTGTCATCCCTAAAAAAACTTTATAGTATTTGGTTTAAAAAGATCTTCACTTCCTAGAACGCATAATTTTCTGATTAAAATATAATCCATTTATCTATGACTATCGATATCATCGGATACCTTACGACATTATTATTCATCTATTGGCATGGATAACTATGGATATATTGATATTTTTTTATTTACCAATTGTTATTCGCTATGTGGCGATAAAACGCCCATCTCTAATCAGAAGCACATATGCTAGTTTTTATTCATTAGTTACATTGGTATACTTAATTCATTTGAAATAATAAAAGTGTTTATTATTATTAATAAATAATTACCTTATTGCAAAATGAAACCTAACCCCAAAATATAGCAACAAATTAATTAGGCAAAACAGCTGACTGCTGTCAATATGGCTTCCATACGAGTGTGTGATAATTTAAAAGCAAATTTCAAGAATTTTTTTATTTATTTAGTGCATTTTTTTGTACAGGGCAATTTTTTACAATTCTGTTATTATTTTTAACGTAGTTATGGCAAGTGAATACTTTTTGAAGCTTGGAAGTGAGAACGCCGAAGTCGCCGAGCGGTGGAAACAAAATATTTTTATAATTAAAAATTAGATCCTTTTGTAGTGACAAATGTGGATATTGTTAGTTCCCAGTTAATCAATTTAAATTATGTACATCCAAGTTAAACTTATTTCAATATGTCTGTTTAATATTTTGTACTGCACCCAGTACATATATTTTTTTATAAATAAAACATATAATATCAATAAAACAAACATGTTTTTATTTAAATAAATTGTCATGCATGTCAGAGTGAGAAAATACATAACATTTTTAAAATGAATATAATAATAAAGTCTTTACAATACACCTGATGAAGAGTGTAAAGAAACTCAATTTTTTTCAGCATAATGAAACATTTACCCTTTACTAGACTGAAACTTACTTATGCCTAGAAAAAATTTAATTATATATTTGCACTCTAGGACAGGACGTCTTATTTTTTTGAGAAATTATCGAGAAACTCAAATTCTGAAAAGTGTCCATGCCTTTATCGTACTTGTAATCCTGAGTCTGAAATTTCCACCTTTCATAATTTAAGAACCTCCATCCTGAACGCATAACCAGATCTTTCTTCATTCGGTCATAGGTTTTGCGAAGAGACACTTTTGGTAAATCTTAGTATTAAGCATACATATTGTTATCTTGGCTTCATTTATACGTAAAATACAAATTTGTAAAAACTGTGGACCACACTCGTGCTAGGATATCAATATAAGATAGAATGTAAAAAATATATATTACTCATATAATAAATTTAAGAACTATAAGTCTCTTAAGTAGGATTAGCTCACTTTCCCAATCAAAAAAAAAATAAGAGTTGCATAAAGATAAAAATTATTTAAAAAAAAATCTCTTTCAAGATGGTACATACAAATACTGATAATTATTTAAGTCCCCTAAAACATAAAAAAATTATACAGCATTGAAATATGTAAAGGTACAAAATAAGTATAGCTTTTCCAAACAACGATTAGAGATATCTTTGGTCAGAGTTTCGATTGAGAATCATAATAATTGTTAACTAGCTAGATAATTTTAGTTTTTTAATAAATGATTAATATGAAATGTTTTGCACGCTGTTGGGCTTAATTTAATTTAGTGGTTCATAAATCTTATTGCAGTAATCCACTTCAGCCACATCGACGAAAGTTTATTCAATCGTTTTCATATCTAAAGTTGAAATTTCTGAAACTTAAAAATCAAAGTAACATTGTCTTTTATCCCTCTACTTCCACAATTTGCAATACAACAAAAAGAAGAAATTTTAGGGTAAAAAATAAAATTAAACAACAAACGTCCGATATACTCCCGTGTAAAAATTCGATTTATTTGTCCTACGCCCGTCAAAAACAGCTGATCGTTGACGTTCAACTGACAGATCGTTGGAGTGCCCTATATAGGATTATAGACCAGACGAAATCTTAGGCTACAATCGGCATACCGTTAAAACTTAATCACTTGATCCCTGTTTTCAGGATAATCATAGATACCAAAATTGCATTTTATTTCTTATGTTAATTTTTATAGAGACGTACTTAGGAAAATGAACATTCAGGCATATCTAAGTTGAAGATATGACCTTCGCTTAGCTGTGTATGGTAAACATTTTGCTAGATAACTTATGTTAAATTAATGTACATCTTAAGATATTGCTCATAGGTAAAAGTTAAGTTGGTATAACCTTAGACAGCAAATTAAACGAAATAATCTAAACACTGGTTAAAAGGCTTTTTTAACAGTAACTTTATAAAGTTCCAAAAATATGTTTATTTACATCATTTTCTTACAAAAAATGTATTGTTTTCAACAATATAGATAGCAAATTACTTTCTAAAATGTACATATATTACTATAGTTGCTAATGTCTTACTAATAATAACAATTTTGTTTGTAAAAAAATACAATACTTGCCGGAGCATAAATTTATAAACAATACAAAAATTAATGCTTAAACAAAATCTAAAAAAACTAATAAGTCACTAAAAATCATCAGTAATTGTAAAATAATGTTTACTATTCATCTCACAAACTGTCGCTATTGTTGCCGTTGCTGAAGAAAAATAGGTTTTCTAAATTTTTCAGAGTTACCTACAAAATTTTTAGTTGCGAGTCCTTCTCGTCTGTCGTGTATCCTCATGTGCCGTACTAGTTTATCTTTTCTTCCAAAACTTTTTATGCATTTGGGGCACTTAAAAGGTTTTAATCCCGTGTGAGTTACAACGTGCCGATCCAGTTCTCTTTTCCTGATAAATGATTTACTGCATACGTGACACGAAAACGGTCTATTTCCTAGAAATAAAGTTAGGCAGATATGTAAAGAGTACTTTTAATGTGTATACAGGTTGTTTCAGAATAGATGCAAAAAGACCAAGAAAATGTACTATACTACATGCAATTTCTTAAAATTTAACTTTAATTTAAATTTTATTTTCAAAAAGTTTTTTACATTTTTGTAAAAAAAGTTGCTTTAGTCTAAATATACAGGGTGGTCCAATAATAGAGGACGTCGGTTGTATCTCGAGAACCGTAAATGACAGAACTTAAGGAAAAAAATATTTATGGGTAAATCGGCCCAGAGAAATCGCTGTAAATGATTTTCAGGTGCGAAAGTTGGCCGATATGGGGCGTGACAGCATCACAAAAGTGTAAATGCCAATTTTCTCTTAAATTTTCATTGTATTCTTCAAAGAATTATGCACTTTTTGGTTTAGACCATTTTTGCTAATTTCAAAAATAAGGTGGTGGGGGAAGGGCAAACATTTTTACTTTCAAATGTAGATATCTCTATTTTGGATGAACCGATTTTATTCAACTTGGTGTCGCAAAAAAGTGTTTTTTCTGCTCTACTCGTGGAGCTATAAACTCTACCATAACGATTTTGTTAATGGCCACTAGATGGCGTTGTTTCGGAATTCTCCAAATCATGCTGATTTTCTCAAAAAAATCAAATGGTATGCTGTGACTTTTATATCACAATTCATTTGGTAGGTATGAAGGGCACTGAATAGTGAAATAGAAAATCCATGTCCGCATTTAAATTAAGAAAGTTGATGATAGCCTGTCGAATTGGAAAATTAACTTTGGCGTTTTGTAGAGGAGAAAAAGTGACAAAATGGCAAAGTGGAAATTAGTTTCATCTCTCATTTCAAAATTTTAGGAAAACCCGAAAACTGGTAAAAACAATGCTTCAATACAAAACTTTACAAATTTTGCATAACTGTAAAGAACAAAGCTTAACAAAGTAACAAAGGAACGAAACAAAAAATACTAATACTCAGTCTAATATAATCACATAAGCTTCGCAATAAAATAGCTAAAGCTAAGGCGAGGCAGGGCAGGACTCAGTTTGGGCAAATAGATTAAACCGAGTTCCAACTTGCTTCAGTGAAACAACAAAAAAAAAACAAATATATTTAAAATACAATACAAACTTGCATTCTTCCTTGTGTCGATTGGAGTGCAGCCCTCCGCTTCTGCTATAGAGATGCTTTGTATGGCATTCCTAATACGGTTCACCATATTGTTTTTGTAGAAGGTCGAGTCGCATATACTAAATCTCTATACCTTAAGTAGTTTTCAGTTATTTTAAATATATTTGTTATTAGTTGTTAATTCATTTCGTGGTTTTTCTCTTGTTGTTTCATTGAAGCAAGGTAGAACTCGCTTTAATCTTTTGCCCAAAAAGTTTTTTGGTTTTCGTTAAATTTAGGATTAACTGAAATGAGAGTTAAAATAATTTCTACTTTGCCATTATCACTTTTTCTCCTCTACAAAAAGGCAAAGTTAATTTTCCAATCCGACGTTTCGGATTCGATACCATTATCAACATTCTTAATTTAAATGCGGACCTGAATTTTTTATTTTACTGTTCAATCGCCTTCATAACCACCACCAAAAAAATTTTGATATAAAAGGCATAGCGTTTTTTGAGAAAATCATCATTATTTGGAGAATTCCGAAACAACGCCATCTACTGACCACTAACAAACTCATTACAGTTCAGTTTTTGGCTCGACAAGTAGAGCAATAATGCACTTTTGTTAGACACCAGCTTGGATAAAATCGGTTAATTCAAAACAGAGATATCTATATTTGAAAGAAAAATGTTTGACCTTTCCCCACCACTTTATTTTTGAAAATCAACAAAAATAGTCTAAAGCAAAAAAGTGCGTAATTGGTTGAAGAATACAATGCTTTTATTTTCAATATACCTCAATTATAGAAACTTAAGAGGAAATTGGCATTTACCCTTTTTGTGTTGCTGTTAGACCCCCTTACGGCCAACTTTTGAACTCGAAAATAATTTACAGCGATTTCTCTTAGCCGATTTACCTATAAATATTTCTTCCTTAAGTTCTCCATTATTGGACCACCCTGTATAATGGGTAGAACAAATGGAGAATTTTTTACACACGAACTTTGCTGAAACCAAGAATTTGCAATCTTAAATAATTCTAATTTCCTCCTAAAAGTATGAATTTTTTCCAACATTTTCCCCTCTACATTAAACACTCTTTGAAAAGACTAACTTTTCAATTGTTTTAGCTTTGTTATGAACAACTTGAAAAATTTTATTAAAATTTTGGTTTTCTGATTATCAATTTTACTTCAGGGGCGTACTAATCCACTTTGTCAGATCCTATCATGATGTATTTTTTATCTTCTTTAATTAGGGTATGAATTATGTATTTTTCTTTCTTACTTTTGAGACGTGATTTCGAAGCTAGTGACGGTTTTTTAGTTTCGTTAAACTATTACCGATTGATGAAGTAATTTTGTTTCATTAGACTGGGTTATGTTAACATATAATTTTGTTTATATTAGAAGATTTTTAACAAACTTATGAATAATTACTTATCCTTTTTCTTTATCAGTAGATTGGTATATACAATGTCCAAAAAAATACATAATTAATATAAAAAAACAACAAATTTGTCCTCTACAAGACGGTAATTTATGAATTTTAATCTGACGTATCTGTTTTGGATACCAATCATCAGCCAGATAATTTTAAATATGGGACCATAGTTTTTATGATATTTTACGCTTGTTACATTAGGAAAAAATATGTTAGCTGTGAGACATTCGTTTTAGATTAAAGAACTAAACTGTTATATTAAATAAAAAAACCAGGTCGGCATTTAAAAACGTGCGATAAAACCGTGTTTTATGAAAACTAACACTTTTGTATTCTACTAGGGACTTACCTACTTAACATGCACATACACACAACAAACGTTCACCATTACAACTGGCAACAGCGGCTCAGTAGCCTGCGTACTTTATTAATTAATACTAACAGGCTCCTGGGTTTACCTAATGTAGAAACCCTCGGGCTACTTAATGTTGAGGAGCCTTGCTCTAGAGTGAAATCTTTAATGTATAGAATCTTATTCTAACCTGTATGTCTCGCCATGTGATATTTTAGATTATCGGGTGTCGAGAAACGTTTCATACATGTCGTACATTTGTATGGCCTTCCTTCCAGATCTGTTGTGGACTTGGCACCTCCATCACTAGAAAAACTTTCCCCAGTTACATGGTCGCGTGCAGTGTCGTCATATACTGCAGAATCATTTGCCTAAAATTACAAAACAAAAATCCTTGTAAAATAGTTTTTCTTGTCCAGCTAATTTGTTTAAGTGAAATGTACATTATTTGTCATTAGTTGTCAATAACTCCAAGTTTGATATGTTATATACTTAAGTTTACTACAAAAAATTACAAGAGCGTCTAAACGGATCACCTTGTATATTTAATTTCTCAGTGAACTTAAAAACTTTCTAGCTATTTTAGATCCGCGATGTAATTCTTTTATAACGCTTTGCTTTGATGATAATAATCTTAAAATGTACTAAATATATTTGACTCTTTTATGTTGGGAATAGTGCCAAATTACTGGATATTATTGTCCATTCCGATAACATCGACAAGATTAACTCTTAAAGTTCTAAACATATCTGACATTGCAGACTACTGCCTAGTGCCATGCTAGATATTTAAAAGTAAATAAAAACGCCCTTTTTATACAAATACAGAGATTTCAAAAATTTAAATTTAATGTTGATCTTGCTCTCATGGATTTCCCACGTATTTCAGGGCAACTGACATTGAACCTAAAACAAATATTTGTTTAATATAATTATCTATAGCACATTCGATTTTTATGCCCGGTTTAAAACTGTCCCGCCACTTGGCTACTAATAACTAGGTCCAGTGGTTTTTTTTTAACTCTTCACAATAAAGTAAACTATGCTATTAAACCTCAAAAGAAAACTTAGTTTCAATATAAATAAAAAAAAACTGGGGCAATGATTAAAAAAATTAGATCTGAACTCTCCGAAAATTCTAATAACCATATACCTGATAACCTTTCTGATCCATCTCTACTTTATAGTTTTTTTAAGCATACCTGCTCAAAATTCTGCGGACCAGGTTTCGCCATACGAATGAGAATGATATATATAAAACACTTGTTTCAGTTAAATCAAAATCCACAGGCGCAAACGATATTAGAGTGAACATACTATTGTTATGTTTTCCTATAATAATGCCTGTAATTAGACATCTTTCTGATTTTATTATTGTTAACAGCACCTATCCTCCAATCTGGAAAATGACACACCACCCACCTTATACCGATTCCTAAGATTAATTATTAGAAGAAACTAAAAATTATAGTCCAATTATCTATATGATCTATCAAAAATATTTGAACAAATTCTCGAAGACCAGATTATAGTTTGTTGATTAGAATAATATTTTCCAAGAAACTCAATCAGGATGACGAAAAAAATTATAGCTGCAAGACTACCCTAGCTAAAGTAACCGATTATGTTCGGACAGCTATTGATGATAATAAACTGACGATTCTAGATATAACAGACTATTCTAAGACCTTTAGCTGCATCTGTCAAACTCTTGTACCTTTAGGCTATTATCATACAGCATCGCATTTCTACGCCTAAGAAAATATATTTATCTGTTATTCCAATAGAAGTTGACTCCGCGTGTTTAAAAATTAATAACAACTTAAAATAGCTGTTTAATATCTTTAACAAATACGGTCTAAATATCAGGAAGGTGATGTTTGGTAGAAAATTGGCACGTAATACTGCAATTAATCACATCAGTGCCAATATAGGCGCAGAAAAATTGATCATCATGAACAGATGACGCAAAAAAATAGGGCTCCATGAAGATAATAAGCTGAGATACGACAAGAATGTCAGTTTATTTGTGGACTTATAAAGATATCTTTTAGTAACCTTAGAGTTATTTACACAAACAGAACTAATTTTAACAAAAATGTGCGATATATATTATGCTAGTCGCTTGTTCCAACGCATCTCAACTCTGGAGATGTGATATATGATCCCAACGTAGAGAACGAAAGAGAAGAAACTCAAGCAGGATGACGAAAAAACTATAGCTGCAAGACTACCCTAGCTAAAGTAACCGATGATGTTCTGACAGCTATTGATGATAATAAACTAACGATTCTAGATATAATAGACTATTCTAAGGCCTTTAGCTGCATCCGTCAAACCCTTGTTATCGTACCTTTAGGTACGATCATATCATATCAGCATCGCATTTCTACGCCGACGACTCCCAAATATATTTATCTTTTATTCCAGTAGAAGTTGACTTGAAATTAGTAACAACTTAAAATAGCTCTTTATTTTCTTAACAAATACGGTCTAAATATCAGGAAGGTGATGTTTGGTAGAAAATTGGCACGTAATGCTGCAATTAATCACATCAGTGCCAATATGGGCACACAAAAATTAATCCTAACCGATGAAGCACAAAAATAGGGCTCCTTGAAGATTATAAGCGAAGATACGACAAGAATGTCAGTTTATTAGTGCTCTTATAAAGATATTTTTTAGTAATCTTAGAGTTATTTACACAAACAGAACTAATTTTAACAAAAATGTGCGATATATATTATGCTAGTGGCTTGTTCCAACGCATCTCAACTATGGAGATGTGATATATGATCCCAACTCTGTACGTGTTGTGAGACGGCTACAGCCTATTCAGAAAGCTCAAATAAGACTTCGGGTCATGTATCTTGGTCTCTTAAAGGATTGAATAGGTTTAAATAGATTTTCTATTTTACAGTGACTACAGATATTTTTCTGTTCTAGTGATTTTATACTACATACTAGATCGAGACAAACTATTTTATCATAAGATAATCTCGTTGAAAAAAAAAACATCTTCTCTTCATTAGAAACTAAAATTTCGAACATCCGTGCATTCGATTAATGTATGATATAAACATCTCTTCACTATACCTCCGCATAAAAACCACATCATATTATGAGACTGGCAAGAAAACTTTCATTGGGTGCTTTCCTATTAGAATCCCAAAAGAAAGAAAGAACTTGACCCTGAGTTGGCTGGGATAGTGTATTTTTCAGTTTTTATGGTATTCCATTTTGGGAGTTTGGTAGCCAGTATCTACTGAATATCTTGTTCGTACTACAGAAAAAAGCTGTTCGCTTCATTGTTGGTGCCAATCAGAGGGAATCTTGTAAACCCCGTTTCCTCTCTCAGAAAATTCTTACCCTCACATCCTTGTTTGTTCTCAAGACCTCTTCGTTGGTCTACAAGAGTCGCCTTGACGTCCAGCGCCCAACTTCCCGGAACACGCGTCGAGCAAAAGATTTGGCTTCGCTGTTGATTTTTAAAGCTTATTATGACCTTTTATGGACGGGCTTGAATAACAATGTTTGTTTTTTTTCTCTTTTATTTATTTTTATTCCCTTTTTGAGTATTTATTAAGAGATTTTTTTGGCTTATGGAGTCAGCATGCATTCTACCATTTTAGTTTATTTTAGCCAGTAGCGTAACAATACAACGTGGAGCCCTGATGCCAAATCATAAAATCGGTCCTCCTCCCTCTCTCTAATAAGTACATATAAATAAAAAAAATTAGATTTCATAAATCGCAAAAAATATTGAAATCTTATTTTAACATTTAGAATAGCTCCAGAAAATAGGATAGGTACACAGAAAATGAAATAAGGTTATATATCAACCATAATATATTCCATATAAACTATTTTAAATAAACTTATCAAAAAAGAAACAAATATATTTATATGCTTTTTCAATTTTGCTTCGTTTTCCTCAGCTTTTTTTCTTTAAGCTGTGCTCCCGATTGGTGCTTGTAATTCATTTTATCACAACTACAACGCTGAATACTCACAAAACAAAATATAAAATCAGTATCACTGCAATTATACGCCTGTTTTAGTCTAGCACCCAACATAGAACACAAACAATTAGCACCCAAAGCCAGTACCGCATCTACAACTTTTGAGGCCCTAGGCCCGCTTGAGATTACGGGCCCCTATTGGCCCTATCCCTTAAAGCATTGGAGCCAGTGCCGGATTAATTATTTTCGCCCAAAGGTTTTTACTGGCCCCAAGCTCGTGGGAAAAAGTGACGAACAAAAAAAAGTCCTCTCTTCCATATAGCAGAAACTTATCCCCTCTTTCAATACAACAATAAACAAAAATTACCTACTTACTGATAAAATGAAACAAAGAAAATTATATAAACTATTTTTGTTGCAGCGAGGCAGCGGCGGGCCCTCTTTTCGACGGACCCTAGGCCCTGGCCTCACGGGTCTAATGGGTAATAAAATGAACCTGCTGGCGAAGGACAAGTAAAAATAACAGTTTGTTTGCCTGTATGGTGCGCGTATAGACCTTATACACACGATGACACGGTTATCGAAAAAAGTCGCGTAGTTTTGTAAATGTAATTTCTTTAATTAAATGTGCGCTTTTATAAATCGATAGTTTTCTGTTTTCTCGATAGTTCTAAGATGATTGTTTTTTCTGTAGAATTTAACCAGGTCGCCGGGACCCCAAAGGCTCGGGGCCTGGCGCAACCGCACTACTCACCACTGTAGTTATGCCACTGGTTTTAGCCTAGAATTAACTTTTTTTATGTTAGTTTAAGATTATTGATTTTCTATTTTACAGTGACTACATATATTTTTCTGTTATAGTGATTTTATACTTTGCTTTAATCTCTATGTTTGTTCATGTTCATGTGTATTTTGTGTGAAAGCTCTTGGTGTTTAATATTTGTATTCTAGTAATTTTTATAAAACAATAAAATTTTTGAGTTGAATTGAAATTTCTTCGGATGCTTCAAGAAAATGAAATGATAATTTATCAAATCATTTAAATATCCTACCCACGCCGGCCTTTAAAATGCAAATGAAATAACTGCTCTTAAACCATAAGTTGTTTATTTCTTAAGTTCTTTTGTATGCTTCTAAACTATAGATATAAAAAATATCAGGAAACAAATCGATATATTTTTAATGCATTTGCTTACTAGATAAGTGAATTCTATATTTTGGATGATTGCTACTAGAAACTCTAAAGTTGCTTCACTTCACTTCACATTATTTTTTATGCATTTTATTTAATTTTAAGATTGAGTTGAAAAACACTGCTCACTGCTAAGCCGATTAATGCGCATCTGACCTTTGTCAGATATTTTTTTCTTATCATGGGTTAGAACTAAGTTACGTTTTTTTTATATTTTTGAAGATACGTGAAATATTACTATTATTATTATATTAATAGAGTCATTTTCTGAGAATATACTAGTATTACACATACAGATAAATAAAATAACCAATTTATTACCATAAGATCCAGACGAAAATAATCGTCAATGTTTACGTGATAATTGTGAAAAAAAGACCCTCCCAGGTTTTTACAGATCTTTTCATATCAGGGAACCTAATGTCGAAAAACTATATTTTCCTATATCTTGTGAAAAAAAGACCTTCCCAGGTTTTTACAGATCTTCACATGTCAGGGAACCTAATGTCGAAAAACTATATTTTCCTATATCTGGCTATCTCATCGCGTCATATCTAAAAAACTACTTGCCCGATTTACATAAAACATGCGAAATTGTCGTACGAATACAATATAGCGGAACAAAATATCGGCCTAATAAAATGTTTACAAAACAAGTCTAAAAAAGCTACTTTAAAAAATAACAAATTTATACAAAAATTATGTAGGGATGGGCTGGTAAATGTTTTAAAAAGGTCAATTTAAAAAACCATTGTGTCAAATTGGTTTTAAATTTATCATAAAATCAAACGTGACATAAGAATGAACTGGTAACATTCTGGTACGAACCCAATAAGACAAAACAAAATAGCTACATAATAGAATGTTTAAAAAATCAGCATAAAACGTATTACTGAAATGACTTAAAAATGCAGTATGGGAATTAGGATAGCGCTAGTAAAATAGCGCCAGATAAAATTTTGGTGCGAATAACAATAATGGGGGAACAAAATGGTGCCATGACAAAAGATTTAAAAATATCAGTATTATCCATTTTATTTAAAAAAAAAAAAACAAAATGACTTGTTTTATTTTAAATTAAAAAATCGGTAAATTTCCTTTACCCTGAACTTCCCTCCTCGTTATGAATCTTTTCTTTAATTAGGAATAGAGAAATGTGATCCAATTTAGTTTAGTACATAGTCATTTACTATATTTTCAAATATTTTTATTGGGCACCCTTTTTGTTCCATTATATTGAATTCCTACCAATATTTTATTAGTTTCTACTTATGTCACACTTGAGTTTTGGATATAAATGAAACTAAATTCAATAAGTATTTTTTACACTGGCACAAACTGGCATTTTGTTACGATGAAATTGTACCAGTTCTATATCATATTTAATTTTTCTGCAAAATTTAAAGTCAATTGAATAAGATTGTTTTACACTGATTTAAAAAAAATATTTGTACCACAACTTAACGAGTTTATCTCTATATCACACTTAATGCTTGCACAAGATTTGAAATTAATCTAATGAGTTTTTCAGCCATTTTTTTTTAATATTTAATTAGGCCGCCATTTTGATTTGCTATCTTATATTCATACCAAAATGTTACCAGTTCATTCTTATTTAACACTTGTATTTTTGGCAAAATTTGAGGAATTTGGATTAGTTTTTTTTTTAGTTATAACTTATTTCACGTTTCACTAGGCCGCCATTTTGTTCCAGGATATTGGATTTTTACCAAAATGTCACCAGGCCATCCCCATATGGATCTTAATTTTTGACTTAAATTGAAAGTCACTCTAATGAATAGTTTTTAAGCTACGCCGCGAACTGAGGACTGAATTGATAAAAATATTTTTTGGCATATAGTAACGCTAAAATATGTAAAATCTGAGTGGGTGATTTTTTTCACGATTACGAAATATTTTATTAGGCCGCTATTTTGTTCCCCCAATTTGAATTAGTACCACAGTTTTATTAGTTGATCTCTATACTACAATTAGTTATTTCACACAATTTGAAATCAGTCCATTAAGTAGTTTTTTAGGCTGAATTTTTAAACATTTTATTAAGCCGCCATTTTGTTCCGCCATGTTGGATTTTACCGGTTGATTTCTACAAAATACTTGATGTGTGTGCAAAATTTGAGATAAATTGTATAAGTAGTTTTATAGAAATATTTTTTTATTATCTCACTTTCTCACTAGAGCTCCATTTTGTTTTGCAAAACTGGATATTTATCAAAATGTTACCAGGTCATCCCCATATGACCCTTAATTTTTGTTCAAAATTTGAAGTCAATCGAGTAAGTAGTTTTTTAGCTTTGTCGCGAATAGGCAGACCGATAGACAGCCAGACAGACCGACGGAATCCCTTTTACGAGGGAAGTAAAAATTAAAATAAACTAGAATTTAAAAAAATGGTATATTGGCTCAGTTTTAAGTCCTTCCCTTTAACAAGGAAAGTAAAGTATCGCCCAGTTTAGTTCTGCGCACAGTTATTTACCAAAAGTAAGGATTTTTTGATTAGGGCCTCATATATATGATTCATTTTATAAAATAACAATAAATAAATTGAATTCATAATGAGTAGAGTTTAATACGAGATTTTTTTTAGACAGTAGTTATCTAGACATTTGTAAAACAACGTGACATTTAAAAAGAATTTTTAGACTTCTTACCTTAAAATCATCTTTTAAATGTTCTGGAATACTAGGCAAGTCATTTTCCTTTGGCTCACTTTCAGATACGTTATCCCGTTGTAAGTTGGTTTCACTGCCGAATTCATTATGATTGAACGGATCTAAATTTATTACCTGAAATTCCAAACTATTATACACACTCATTTTCACTCAAAATGACATTTAATCAATCTTAATTTAAGGATATCCTTATTTTACTTTATTTGGTCACAGTGATTTGGCCTGAATATCATTCCAAGGAACTGAACAAAACTGCACATATGTATGAAATAAATTGATTTTCAATTGAAATCGAACGCCTAGCTTTTTTCCAGAAAATTGAATTGCTTGTAACTTCGAAATTGACTACTGGAAATGTTGTGAATATCTTGGACTTTCATACGCAAAACATGTATAAATAACTTATATTAAAGCGTACGAATAGTAAACAAAAAATACATATATTGTCTGCCCTTTAAGTTTATCTAGTTAAGTATAAATCGAAATAAAATCACATTTACAGTTTAGTTTAGAAAAATACACTTTTTTGTTATAATTACTGAAATGCTTTTATTCTGATTTGTGCCTGTGATGTTTACTTAATTTTGTAAACTTAAAAGCGTAGACAATATGTGAAATGTGTATTTACTATGGTAAACATTAACATAAATTACATATTTTTCAAATGCCCTGCATTGTAGTTTATGTACTACAAATAAGCTGAAGTCAGTTATATAGACCGCTGTGCAACCTCATTAGTAGCTAATTTTTCATTTGAGTATATTTTAACATCTATCGCAATCGTAAAAAATAACAAAACCGTTTCGGGGAAACCCCAATTTTTTTTTCTTAATTTATAGTGAAACTTTCGCTCTTAGGTAAACAAATATAACTCTCTTTAGTAGATTTTCGTACGTCTCTGCAAAACCTGTTTGTTGATTTAAATATACGTATACGTATTTAATGAATCACCCTGTATATATAAATTGAAAACCACCGGCCACTTTGAAACACTAGTAAATCAGTTTCTCATTAACTTTGTTGTTTTGGTAATTTTCAAATGGAAAATCTAACGACCAAACATTTTCACAAAAATTGTAATATAATCATAGTTGGTAAAGATATTTACAAAACTTTAAAAATGTTCCGAGCCAATACCTTACCCTTTAAAGACGTGGATCCGGAAATTATCCAGAATTGTTTTACAAAATTGCGTTTACATAAAATGCTTTAAAAAGAACTGCTTTCTTTTACATCCTGTAACATACGCTATGTTCAAAATACAGAGAAATATTCCAGACACAAAGAATCTAGATTTTAGAATTGAACAATTTCTTAAATTACAAGCATTTCAATTTTGCACAAAATGCTAGGCGTACAAGTTCTATTGCCACTCAACAATGTAGTTCCCCTAAGACTTTCTGAACTAAATACGAAAATTAAATTCCTACATTTGCAGAAAGCAAAAAAGAATAACCAAACACTACATAGAAAATTATTTATATCATTTTCACATGTATCATATGGTGATGAGTTCTTTATGACAACCAAGATATAAAGTAACGTACCGTAATATTTAGTCCCCGTATATGACATTTTATAATATATAATCATAGCTTTTACATACCATATTCTCCTCTGGTTTCTCGTTGTCTCCTTGCCTCTCGTAATCGTCTCCACTAACCGATTTATAATTATATTCTCCCATTCCTAGATCATCTCTTAGCATTTGTAACTCCTCTGACTTATCTTTGGCATTTTGTTGAGGCCAGTGGCGTTTTTCGTGACGAAGAAGCTTATCTTTTCGCCCAAAAGATAAATGGCAATAATTACATCTAAAGAGAAAACATGACTGGGTCAAATATCACCGTAACTATTCTTTGCTACATAATGACCTTATTCAATAAACAAAATTAACTGACAAATACATATCCCTTCTTTGTATTTCGATTACATATTATTAAAAACAAATATATATATATATATATATATATATATATATATATATATATATATATATATATATATATATATATATATATATATATATATATATATATATATATATATATATATATATATATATATATATATATATATATATATATATATATATATATATATATATATATATATATATATATATATATATATATATATATATATATATATATATATATATATATATATATATATATATATATATATATATATATATATATATATATATATATATATATATATATATATATATATATATATATATATATATATATATATATATATATATATATATATATATATATATATATATATATATATATACATCGCTTATTCGCAGTTAAAATTTTGAAAAAAAAAATTCCACCCTTTACCCAATAACTCTTAGGAATCTACCCCAACTTTTTTTAAATGGAATCCTTCTCTTTTGTCGTTGAATATGCAAAGGTTTTTATTCTGAATGTAACGACGTAAGTATAACATTTTATATTTCAGAACCGTCAAAGCAGGACAATTAAAGTAAATTTAAATAATTTTAATTTTTAAGCTGGAGAATTAGAAGTTCATGTTTTACAGAAATAAATGAGATTTAGATTGTTAATATGTACAATTGCCTTATAAGTTACAAACGTGACAACAGTAAGATATTTATTGTACACATTTTTTTTGGAATAGTATCTCGGTAGGTATTTATTTTGCGATCCTTGGAAGTTTTTATGTAGCTGTTTCAGTTTGTGTCTTGTGATTTGTTAAGTGAAACATAAATCGGCAAATACTAAAATGCGATTTTGTTTCACTTCCAATGAATATGTGGATCTGCTTCTGGTTTTCTGGATCTCTAGAAGAAATGCTCGTGCTGCTATGAGACTCTATAGTGTAGAAAAAATAATGCCGTAAAAAATTTTCCAGGTCAAAGTAAGCATGACCTTCACAATGCTCCTACAAGATCGGAGGAAATGTGTATAAATGTAATGGCTTACAGGACGGTTAACCCCCACATTTCTATCCGATCATTAGGATAAAAAATGGGCATCAGTGAGTCTTCTGTTCAAAAGATTTTGAGACAGTCTAGTGCAAGGACTTACACTTACTGATTATAAGACAACCACGGTATTTGTTGCTGAAATACAAGTTCATATAAAGACAATCCCTGTTTCCTGGATGGAATCTTCCTCACATTTTTATCCGATCATTAGGACAAAAAATGGGCATCAATAAGTCTTCTGTTCAAAAGATTTTGAGGCAGTATAGTGCAGGGACTTACACTTACTGACTATAAAAGAACCACGGTATTTGTTGCTGAAATACAAGTTCATATAAACGACAATCCCTGTTTCCTGGATGGAATCTCATGGAGTGATGAATCGCAATTCTATAACAATGGCGTCGTAAATCGTCATAATTTGTACTATTAGTGGCAGGAAAAATCCACATTGGATAAGGGAAGGACACTCTCAAACCCGATGAGGAGTAAATATATGGTTTAGACTATTTAATGGACATCTAATAGGGCCGTTTTTTAATATGAAGACACTTAACAGGTCCACGATAATGGGATTTCTTGTAAAATTCACTTCCGTAGATGATATTCCCCACAAAAACATGACGCTCCCGTTCACAATTCCCAGATGGTCACTAATCAATAATCACTTACATGGGGTATTTGGAAATAATTGGATAGCACATAGGGATCCTATTAGGTGGCCTGCACGATCGCCAGATATAACCCTTTTGGATTTTTTTTTCTACAAGGCTATTTGAAAGGAATCTGTTTATGAAACCCAACCTGCAAATATAGCAGAGTTACTTCTGACTTAAGGTCTTCATCAGTACAGTCGACTAGTTGAGAGACGAGTATAAGTAGTGCCAAAACTTAAAACAGACAAAACCACACTCTGGTGGACAATTCATAACACCGACCCTTTGGAATATCGTCATTGATGGTCAAAATTTACATAACAAAAAATCATAGGAGGGATTTATTATTTCGGTGTGTAAAGAGAAAATATCAGGTGGAGTTTTACAAAGTACGAAACGACCAAAACTGAAATTTTCTTACCGACTCAAGAACTGTCTAGCTTTAAGAAAAATGATTAAGTTATACTCTTTCATTTTTTTCATGGAACTGATTTATATTGTAATTTTCTAATTTACCTAATTAATGTATTTAAATGATAAAATCAACTTTTACCTAAATGGTCTTTGTCCAGTATGTATCATTGAGTGTCTATTTAAATCTCCTCGAGACGTAAAGGTTCTTGGACATTTCGGACAAACAAAAGGCTTAGTTCCAGAATGTATCCTCATGTGTTTCGACAGGTTGGTGTTTCTGGAAAATGATTTCATGCAAACGGTGCAAGTGTATGGTTTTACGCCTAGAAACAGACAAAATGGTTAATACGTAACTATATAAGCCTTATTACTCTTTAAGTGAGGGCTAAAAGAAGGAATGTAGATCATGTACCTCACGAAAGGTATTGAAACTTAAATTTAAAAATACAGTAGAATACAATTATTCGATAAACACCCCGCCACATACCCATGTTGTATTTTCTAATCTAGGTTTATTTCAACGAAGTATAAACAATATTTGGTAAATTATAGGTGTGAAGTCTAGTGGGACGGCGGTACAGTTCTTGGTCTATGTTGTACAGCATGTGGTTTCGCATCCAAACTAGGGCGAAAACTTTTATTAGTTTTTTTTAAACAAAACTTATAATTAATAAAAATTCGGATTAGGTTAAGTTGAGATTGTTTAGGTTCGTTGTAAAGATCTATATTAAAACAAAGATTTTTTTAGCAAAACCTCTACTGTTAGGTGGATCTGTTCCGTTAGAATTAGATTAGACCAGGTTCGTCGATAACACCATCATTAAAGCCATAATAAATAATAAAAATTCTGCTGTACAAAGAAAAGAACTGTGCCAACGTCAATATGTGACTTGGTGTTTATCGAATCGTTAGAAATTAAACTCAATTTCAAAAAAAACTTATCCTTCCGCATTTTTAGCACGATATCAGGGTTAGGCCCATAGTAAAAATCTTTACGTATTTGGTTTTTTCTTTACACTTCTGATTTTGCCGGAAACGAGACACACTGATATTGAAAATGTATATACATGTGTTCAAGATAAATGGATTTAAAACATGACAATGTTGACTTTTAGACAGCATTAAATTTGGTTGTCTCTCTCAATATCATTACATCTCTTTGGTAGACAAATTTATTAGCAGACTTTGCTAACAAAATGGTTTTGACAAACACTGCTTTTCTTAATCTAAAATTTCTAATAAGATGTCGCACCTTGTTTCTAAGAAAAATTACACAAAAAATGCCACACATTAGACATTTGCAAATACTAATGTATGTTATTTGCCAAAACAAAAATTGTTAAAAACTTATAACATTATCCATAAACCAACTAAATAAACCCTGCGATCATAATAATACTTTGTAATTAAGTATTGTTATTGATATTGCGATATTTGAACTTTAATATTTGAAAAATCAAAAAAAGTATACATAAATATGTAGGATATATGTAAAATAAAAAAAAAGACCATAATGAACTGTTAAAGGAAATATCATGTGGTTCCGACTAAACTTAAAGAGCAAATAGTTAAAAATTGTTCCTGCTACAATTAAGTTAAACAAAAAAAATTACATATACGTCAAAAAACGTTTTTAAGAGGGGTTTTTAGGTTTGAAACAATCTGACTAAAAATAAATGTTTTCAACATTTTTCCATGATTAAACAGAATATGTGTGAAACTGTTCGAAACATAAATTTATTAAGAACTTTTTCAATTAAATAAACGAAAAACTTGTTTAAAATTTCCACTTAATTTATTTTCCAAAAAAAAACAATTGACATTTGTTTTGCCAACACTGTGCTTCATTAGATGACAGATAAAATAAAAGTGTAACAGAGACTGTAGGTATTAAATACTAGAACCCGGTTTTATAATTGGGGATAATATGCAGGTAAAATGTTTGGGGTTTTTTGTTATGGCCAAATAAAGATTTAACATTGGGAACTATTCAGGTTAAGTTGGTCATTTAATAATTAGTTGTTACTTTAATGTTCGTTTATTTCCATACTTTCTAGTACATTATTTTTTTTTACTTTTTCGTTCTGCATGTAAAATTTCAAATTTCTTCTCAAAAGTATGGTTTTTCTGAATTAAATGTTTAACATAATTGGAATTCTTTTTGCTTTCTGTGACTAAATGTTCGTCCGCAAATTATTTTTTAAACGTACTGCCTGTAATGAATGAATAATGACAAATAATTAATATTAATAAGCGGAGCTGGCCATCAAGATACAACAGATGTGGCGACTGAATAAGGTTCATGTGATACTGGTCATCGTATCATCAACTTGTTCCAAAAACACTAAAACAGAAACTAAAATGCATACTAACACCTTTATCGACATCCAGAAGGCAGTCCTGCTCAGTACTTGCTACACAGTAAGAAAATTCTTACAGAACAACACAGAACTAATAGAAACCATCCCACTCCTTTTGATTCAAGCATCCGGGATGAGCTTGGAATCCAACATTTGTTGAGAAATTGATTGTCAATTTTGATAATAATAAATAAATTAATTTATAGGCTTTGTATAAAGTTATTACCAAAAAATTATATGCATATATAGATTGTTTATTTTTCGACTATAATAGCATTTTTATTTATGAAAGATGCGTTTTTCATTGTTTTCTCAGTTATAAGCGCTACCTGATAATATAAATGAACCATTTGGATCAAGAAAGTAAAAACCTATATAAACACTGCTTATTAATTTCTGAAAAAAACATAAGTTATATTATTTTAACACATGTGTCTAGTAAATATTTTATTATCATTATCATTTATTTCGAATGTCCTCATATGTTACTAAAATTCGGCAACACGTCTTAATAATATCATAAACAAAATAAAAAGAACAGATCATAAAAACTAGTCTGTACACTAGTACAATAAAACAATATGTTTCAGGACCTATACCAAATATCTTCTATAAATAGAAATGGAAAGTCTCATTTTATTCATTTACTTTGAATTCGTTGATTAGCTTTGTGTATTTGTCTGTGTGTGTGTGTTTGTGTATTTCAAAAGGGAAGGATTCTCAGCCACCAAACGTTTGAGAAGGAATCCACTGTCAGCAAATGAAAAAAATCATTGTGTTAACCATTTACGATGCCCTTCGACACATGTACTCATCGAAAAGTGTTGAGTGACATGGGTGAATTGTATTCTAAAATGACTGGAGGCTCGAAATCAACAATACATGTCAACTTCAAAGAAAGAAAAAACGGACAAGTCCGCACAACCTCTCCGGGAAAAAGGAAAATATAGAGTTTCCTAAGAATGTAATTCGAAGGAAAGTTCATTACTTCTATCTTAGGAGATTCCAAACTTAAATACAATTCGTAAAGCCTACTTAAAAAGACTAGGGTGTCACAAGTTCGAGGCAATCTTTCATTGAGGGTCCATCAATCGTAAAAGGACTTCACCTAATAATATCAAATATTGGCAGTGAAAATAGTTTCGTCGATAAAGTCTTAGTTGTATTTGTGTCAAAACTGATAACTTCCATGTTCCATGATGGTATCAACTCCGATGTTTTTGAAGAGAACTTTGAACAGATGATAGATTTGTTACCACAAGGTTCCATTATTGTGCTGAACATCCTGGAAGAAAAAAATATTAGAAAATGGCTAATTTTAAAAAATATCTCGTTTTCTTGGATATGGTGAAAAAGGAACTGCCGGAGATAGTGAAAGAACACAAACCCAAATAGATTTGACATATTATTGATGATATATGGTATCATTGTGTTACGCTCACCGCCTTACTATCGTGAACTGAACCTCATAGATCTTGAGCTCAAATAAAAAAGGTGGCTCGCAAGAATAGAACTTTTAAGCTTGGAGATGTCCAAAAGGACTTTATAGATTCGTTACAAAACATGTTATTAAAGAAGAACAAACATTGTGTGAACTTGATTATTTAGTGGAAGAGGCTGTATTGTTTTTTTTTGCAAGCTTAGTTGATACAGAACCAGATGATGATTATTATTCAATATAATAAATATTTTTAGATTTTAGATTTATGTACTTATATGCACTAGTATGTCAATTGTTTATGTCAAACATATATTACAATATTATTTTTATATTAACAAATTAGATTTTATAATAATACGTGAAAACCTATTATAATAGATTAATATTAATAAATATATTGATATTGCCAATTAATAAAAGTTGGTATTTGATTTATATTTAATACTATAATATAAATACTAATATTAACAATACAAATGTAGTCTGAATCTTAATAAATGCTAATAATAACAAATACATTCAACCCAAAGTACATGTTGCCCCAAAGTGCCGCTAATGGCTGACCATATTATTGGGAATAAGTCCCTCTAAACCCGAATATTCTATTGTGTTTTGAATGCCGGCTTAGTCTAGGTCTGAATGTACCTAGCGTAAATATAATTAGATAAACTGGTTATTAAGCAGGTAATATCAAAAATTCGAAGGGTACATAAACTCTCTACATATGATTTCTGGTTCATTTCCATCTGTTTTATTGATTTATTACTCCGCTTCATTTTGTTTTTCAAACAGAACTTTAAATATAAATTAAAAGAATCAGTAAATTTCCTTTACCTGGAACTTCCCCTCGTTATGAATATTTGCTTTCATTAGGAATATAAAGTGCAACCCAGTTTAGTTCAGCACATAGTCATTTAGTACACCGTCTTTTCAAACATTTCTATTGTGCGCCATTTTCCGCCATATCGGAATCGTACAATATTTTAATAGATTCCACCTATGCCATACTTATTTTTGGGGCATGATTTAAAATAAATTGATTTTTTTACACTGATTTTTAAAGGCCGCCATTTTGTATCGTCATTTTGAATTCGTACCATTTAATCACTGTATCATATTTAATTTTGCTGTCAATTTAATAAGAAGATTTTTACATTGATTTTTTAGACATTTTATTTGGCCACCATTTTGTTTATCCGTCTTGATTTCGCAACCCAATTTTACCAGTTTATCTCTATACCACACTTAATGGATTCCTAAAATTTAAAATTAATCTAATAAGTAGTTTTTCAGATTAATTTTTTAAATAATTGATTAGGCCGCCATTTTGCTTTGCTGTCTTGGATTCACACCAAAATATTGCAGGTTGTTTCCCTGATTTTGTGCAAAATGGCTTAAAGTAAATAATGTGTTTTTTAGTAATAATTTTTTAAACATTTCACTAGGCCGCCATTTTGTTGTTCCATCATTTTGCATTTTTACCAAAATAATACCAGGTCACCTCCGCTAACTTAATTTTGGATTAAAATTTGAAGTCAATCGGCTAAGTAATATTTAGCTACGCCGCGAACTGACAGACAGAAAAACAGAATTGTAAAACATATTTTTGGCATCTGGTGATGCTAGAACCTAAAACCTGCAATTTTTTAACGATTACAAAGATTTCAATTGGCCGCCATTTGGTTCCGTCATCTTCAATTCGTACCACAAATATCTATCTATCCACAGTTAATGCTTGCATACAATTTGAAATTAATCAATTAAGTAGTTTTTCAGGCTGAATTTTTAAATATTTTGTTAAGCCCCCATTTTCTTTCGCCATCTTGGATTCGTACCAAAATTTTACTAATTACAACTCAATACTTGATTTTTGTGCAAAGTTTGAGGTAAATTGGATGACATCACATTTAATTTTTCTGCAAAATTGAAAAAGATTTTTTTTAATCTTTTGGTCGCCATTTTGTTCCTTTTGGCTAAAATTTGAAGTCAATCTGATAAGTAGTTTTTAAATTATGCCGCTAATTACAAACATTTTATTTCGCCGCCATTTTGTTCCGCTATCTTGAATTAGTATCACAATTTTACAAGTTCATCACTATACCACAATTAGTTATAGCACACAGTGGCGGCTCGTGGTCAACTTTTCAGTGGGTCAATACGTATAAACCACAAAGAGTCATCTGAAAAAATTCAGACACACGAAACAATAAAACGCCTTTGTTACTTCGCAACCGCATGTCCAGGCACATAAATCGTACATATTTCTACGAAAATAACGATTTACTTCTTTGGTTTTGTCTTTACCTGTTTGCTGAATTTGAAATTTCGGCAAAGGTCGACTACTGGTCTTAAATTCGAGTCGTTTAAAATTACGCAATCGTAACCACAACCTATCACACGATTCACATCAACTGACAAAAATATTTAAGTTTCCTCCTTTGCCAACGTAAGCCGTACTTATGCACCCCTATGCGAATTTGATCAGGAACACTTGGGAAAATCTCGCCTCCGTTTATAACCACGAGGTCAACGAGTTTATATGCTTAGAATAATAGAGGAAATTTCCGAATTTAAAAAATAATATAAATTATGTATTATTTTATTTGTTTCCTGTTTAGAAATATTTATTGGGATGTTATTGACCATTTGACCTAATGGAGGAGCCGCCACTGATAGCTAATATATTGAAATCAGACAATTAAGAAGTTATTTCTGGCCAAATTTTTAAATATTTTATTAAGCCGTCATTTTGTTCCGTCATCTTGGATACGCAGCAAAATTTTACCAGCTGATTCCTACATAATACTTTTTTTGATTTTTGTGCCAAATTTCAGATAAATAACATTTCACTAGGCAGCCATTGTGTTTTGCCATGTTGACTTTTTACTAAAATGTTACATGTCATCCCCATATGACCCTTAATTTTTTACCAAAATTTGAAGTCAATTGGTTAAGTAGTTTTTATCTAGGCCGCGAACAGACAACCGACGGAATTGAGAAAACATGTCTTTCGGCATCTAGGAACCCTGAAATGTAGATCTGAAAAAATCTAGGAGGGTGATTTTTTCACGATTGCAATACTTTCCTTTTATGAGGGAAGTAAAAAGTAATTGAACTCTAGTATATATAATTTTGCTTACTAAACTTTATGGCATAAGGTATCATCTAAGAGGTACTTGTCAAATAGAAAACAACTGGTATCTGTTAATGGCGCGCAAAGCAATTTCAGGACTATCGAGAAGGGCGTTCCCCAGGGCTCGATTTTTGGATCCGTTCGTTTTTCTGGTCTTCTGAAACGATCTCCTAAATTTTATTAATAACTCTGCAGAAAATACTTTCCTCATTTCTTACGCTGACGACACAAACGTTTTGATAGTTAAAGAAAATCCCGCATCCTTAAAAATAACTGCAAGCAAACATATACAAACCTGTTCAGAGAGAAACAAACCTTATTTAAATAAAAATAAAATGGCAATTGTTAATTTTTCCCTTAAGCCGATCAATGTACATTTAGAATTGTTTGAAGTTACGGATTTGCATTTACGTTCAGCAGATCAATCTAAACTACTGGGGGTTATGCATCTAAGTTTATGTCTATGCACTGCAGTAAGGAAATACCTTTATCTCTTTATTACACCAACATTTACTCAAGAATAGATATGGAATATTAAATTGGAAGATGAGTGCTAATGTCGAAAGATTTTTTCAATTGCAAAAGTATACAGTTCGTATTGTTGCTGGCCTAAAATTCAGAAAATCATGTAGAACTGCTTTTAAAAATTTAAAAATATTGACTGTGGCAAGTATATATATCTACGAGCTTTGTAGCTTTGTCTATCAACACAGATGTGCTTTTCAGGAACTAAGGTCAGACCACAATTATAATACCGGATTGAAAATGCTATTATTGCCTGTGAATCATCGATTTGATCTTTTTCAAAAATATATTTATTTTACCGGATGCAAATTTGCAACAAGTTAGATGCAAATATTAGAGATGCCGTTAATGTAAACACTTTCAAAAGAAGACTGAAAAACTACCTTCTAAATAAAAATTGTAATAATTTTGACAAGTTTTATATATAATATTATTTTTTTAAATATTGGTTTTATAACGGTTTGAGAAATCACATGACTTGTTCTTCAATTTTCGTAATTATTTATTTGCATTTTAATTGAAGAAATAAATATTTTGCAATCTGCAATAAAGTGATAATGTACCTTACCTGTGTGTACTATGGTGTGTTTTCTAAGATCAGATCTTCGAGCAAATGTCCGGTCGCATTGCGGACAATTGAATGGCTTGTCATTTTTGTGCACATTCTTCATATGAGCGGAATAAACTAACCTATCAGCAAAATTCATCACACATGTAGAACAATTATAGGGCCGGGCGGAATTGTGTGCCGTTGTTTCATGCTCTGTACACTCGGCCTTTAAAGGTAATGAGGAGTCATTTTACTATGAACTATATGGATTGTTAAAAATAAGAACGTATTAATAGCAAAACAATTTCGCAAAATACTAGAATACTAAAACAGTTCCTTTACTCCCTAGTATATTTATTTACTTCAAATTTGTTTTTATTTTATATTTGGGTTTACCTTATCTGTGAATGCATGATCACAAAATTTGCACATGGAGACATTTTTGCCATCTAGCTCGTTTATCTCTGTATCACTAGGTCTGTCATCTGATTCGTAGTCAGATTCATAATCCATGGTATTTGGATCCACAACCTAAAATCGCACACATTTTTAAGCATCAAAAAGGTTTATAACTTTAAAGAATTACATCAATGGGCCATATATTTAACCCTTATGTACTTTTACACAAATAAACAAAATTAGAACAATAATGTTTGACTTCAAGCCCATAACCAGGCTTAACGACAAAAATCCGCTTTTAAATGGTTACACAATATTATGCAATGTAATTATTGAACTTTTATTTACAAAATGTAGAGATTTTTATCCCAGTTGTTAAAAAAACTCTAACAGCGGAAGTAATATTTTCTCACGTAAGTGTAGAAATAAACTGTTTAAACACTTTACCTCCATGGATGTAAAATTATTTTATCTACACAGCAAATTTATTGATATTGTTGAAAAGAATTATATCCATCTATTCAATAATTTTTAACAATTTGATTGAAAACGAATTAAAATATCAATACTAAGTAGGTACTGTAATCGAAGAAAAAAAACAATTATTTTTTAATATACAGTATGCATTACATCCACCCATATTAAGCCATTAACAAACTATAAATTAAATAATTTTTAATATTAAATATATTTTAAACAGAACAGGCTGCAGAATAATTTAACACACAGAGATTATAGTTTAGTTTCATCTTTTTATTCCAAAAACCTAAGGCATACACTTTTTAGCATCCAAATCTTTGAAGTTTGTAGGTTTAGTTATGACAAAGAACACTAGAAAAGAAAATCATCTAAGTTATTTTTCATGTTTTGTAACGAGAAAATCAACTTTTTAAGAATTTATAGTACAACAAAGACCCATAATTAGCTTAATTGTTGCTATTAATTTAAATTTTACGGCTTTTTTAGGTTACTTACTCAACATTTGCCTTTTATTAATAATATGATCCATTAATTTCTTACTAGCACCACCGAACATAAACTATGCTAGCATATTACTTACAATTCGAATATAAGATAACGTATTATAAGAATACATTTTCGGCGTATACGTTTCTTAAAATTACCTATTATTATTATTATTAGCTGGCCCGACAGACCTTATTTTACCTTTTGCGTTAGATTAGAATATTTATTAGAGAGAATTATAAAAATATGGGGCGCGTTCATCACATCGTCCAGAAATGCGATTCAAGAAAAATATATAAGTTTTATAGAAGAAATATGGAATAAAACAATACAAAAAAATAGTGCTGAAAGGTCTCGGTAACCAGACGATCATTTAAAAGCAAATCATTTAAATGTGGGCAGTACAACTGTCTCACTGAAAAATCTGACTTTGTGTTTTAAATATATAGATTTACTATATCCATACATATTCCAAAAGGCAAAAAAAGAAAGAAAATTAAATGGTTTTTTATTTAATACATGTATCAGACATAGCTGACAAGAAGGCAAAAACAATAGTGTGAGATTCTAAAAATATACAACGATAATACAAGTATTATGAAAAAGCCATTCTATTGAAATAATGTAAGATCTTGAAATGTAGCTATTGATAATGATATCATATAAAAATCATGTAAAAATCTTGGTTAATGATTCGTAAAAAATTCAGAATGTTTCTACTCTTTTCCGGCTCTTTATGGGAGTCTAGGCCAATTAAATGAGCTATCTGTCCATCAGAGTTTTTTAAAAACAGGGCCACATAAGCTCTAATTGTCTTGCGATAAAAAAAATATTTTTTTCTGGGATTTTAGCCAAAATATGGAATAAAATCGTGTAAAAGTCCGATCGCTCCAACAGTTATAAGTTGGAAGTTATTAATACGTAAGTACAGGAAGTAGGTTAAAACTGTGAAAATAAAAAAGCTTTAATCTAAGATTTCGCTCTCCGTATAAAAAGAAACTCAATAGGCGATATGCGGCTTTTTAAGATATTTGATAAGATTAAGGTAAAAAAGTCATGTTTCCACCAGACGTTTCGTTTTGGAGAAACACGAAATAAATTACCGACAATTTCGGTAAAAAGTTTTCTCTTCTTCGATTTTTCGAATAAGATTTGCATTGACCAAGGATTTTCTTCTCCTTTAATTTACTCATCAACAGTAATCAGTTTGGCAGTTTTTCAAAATAAACTTTTTTTTTCATATAGTTTTAAGTTTTTGGTCTAAAAGCTTTGCGCTCGCAACCTCGCGGTCAATCATTTTGCATCGAAGTATACCCCCGAATGTAACTAAAATTGTACCAAATTTCACCCCAGTACCTGCGACCGTTTCGAAAAGGTGCCGGGTCATAAAACACGTTTTCGAGCTAAATTTTTCCGATCCTTAACAGCAAGAATAATAATAACCCATTCCAGCCCTGCCTTCAGCCCCTTCCTCTGCCTACATCACTGCGCTATTTTATCAATTATTTCTGTATTAGTAAATTAGTTTTTATTTTGTGTTAGGCATTAGATACATTCAGCATAATAATTTTTGATATATGTAATTATCTTCTCGTCTCGACTTTTAGCAACAGAAACCCTCACCTTATAGATTTGCAAAAAATTACATTATTGCAAAAATTTACAAAATTTTGGATTGTTTCTAAAACAGAAAAAAAATTCTTTCTTATATTTTTTAATTATTAGACTTTGGTTTTATGCCTTTAAATATATTTCAATATTAATAGTAAGCATAATAATACTAATTTATTAACTACATGATGTACAGGCGCGCGATAAATAAGTATCACTTAATTTTGGCTCATTAAGTGTAGGGTGTGAAAAAAAACATAAAGAACAAAAATAAATATACAAATTGAATATTTTTGAATTATTTTTAAATTTAGAGCTGGTGAAATTTAAAAGTCAAATAATATTCTACCCAATGTTAATAAATTTTCACAGCCCCTTTTTGATACCCCTTCTGTATACTTAATAATCTAAATTCCCCTTGATAAATTCTAGAATTATTTATTTTTAATTTTCTTCTCTTGAAGCAGAAAGTAGTAGCTTAGTAAAATCGAGATGCATTTAAAAATTACCATAACTCTTTTGGCTAATTAAGATTACTTTTGAAATTTAAATTGAAAAAAAAGTATTTTAAACAATTTTTAGAAATTTAGTTCGTTACCTATTTAAAACAATAAAAATATACAGGAGTGAAAAAAAATACCTTAATGCACGCGTTAACTCTAATATTTTGTCTACAATCAATCATGTGATTTTACAAAAAATTGTGTAATGGATAAATTGTATACAGGCCGATACCGCACAGTGGTCAATTTTTTACGGAAACATGACAATAAATAGAAAGCATAAAAAATACCCTTTTCTAACAAGTAACATGTAAGCAACATTTCAGAAACAATTTCAAATTTAGATTTAGGTGTACATTTAATTTAAAAATTTCCGTAAAACCATATTAACATTGTATGGGTTAAAGTAAATAGTAATTGCACCCTCAGGGTCATGATATTTACAGGATGCAGTCAAGTGGATATTGGTTTTTAAATTTATATGATTTAAGCTAATAATTTTAATTAATATTCATATAAATAATATTAACTAGCTGAAATAAAAAGCAAAAACCTTTAGCCAGCCACAATAGGTGAAAATAAACATATAGGACTTGACGTTTGGACGCTTTGAAGCACTTGACATAAAAATATACAAATTCAAAGCCCATCTTTCAATAGCTGCAAACCACAAATAATGACCCGCCAATGAATTAAATAGTATTTTTAGTGCATTGAAAAATGTTTGAAGTCTTATATACTTTATATAAAGATTTTAGAATTTTTCAAATAAATCATAATTTATATGAAGAATCTTTCAAAATAAAAATCTTTATTCAATTGACTATTTATTCTTTTCACAACTTTTTTGTAGATACAAAAACCTAATAAAATATAACAAAAACCAACGGTAATTCTTTACGGTCTTCGTTACAAAACGGTCATTTATCGTTTTATTATATTTGTCAGGTAATTGAAGCTATCCGCTGAAAAATAAATAAATTCTTCTTGTGGTATCAGTCCATGCCTACTTTTTGGTATCAGCCTACTTTGGTCAAGATTTCCTATACACTGGGAAGCAAATTGTGGTCAATTTATAAATGCAATTTGTTAAAATATAGAAATATTTACTATTTAGCATAGAAATATAATCTCCTATCACAAACACCACACTGTTAGAGTAGGGAGTTCCGGAAGAGTTCAAACTTGTACAAACTTGTATACACAAATGTTATGTAGTAATACACTAAGTATTGTGACTAATCAAACGTCTCAAACAAAAGGTTAGAAAGCTTATCAAACAAAAGGTTAGAAGACAGTCTCATCTCGATCTAAATTTTGAGGCGAGACGAGATGAATCCTTAATCGCGTCTCGACTCGTCTCGCGTCATCACTAAAATTTGTACAGTCACACGAGACGAGACGAGCCAAAGCCCTGATCTCGTCTCATCTCCACCTAAATTTTGAGGCGAGACTAGATGAATATTTAATATCGTCTCACGGCATCACTAAAATTTGTACAGTTACACAAAGAGGAAAATGTATCAAATGAAACTATAACGTACAATGTTCTTTATTCTAACTCACCATTACGACGTTTTCGTCACCTCCATTAAGTATCTGATCGTAGAGAGGCATCTGAGACGTATTGGAATTCCTTTCTCCTTCATTTTCTTTTGACATCCCACTTAGCTGTCGTAAAGTTGCATCCGAAATAAAACATAACTGGCGAAATTCTAGACAAAATTCAATTTTGAAGAGGCACCTATGGCATATCACATTAGGTAAACCATCTCCTTGGCGTACCTGAAAAACTATAAACATCAGAAACAGGAAATAAAATTTGATTTTGTATTTTTATTTCTAATAGCTAAATAGGTATAGATAGTAGTAAATTTTATATACAGAAAGCGGCGAGCTACTGCAAACATAAGGCAGTGTTGCACCAGTTATATTTCGAATATAACGGAGCTGTTTCACCCCCTTAGTTTAAAAATAAAGGAAAAAAATATATGCCCTGTTTTGTCGTTTTTTTTTAAAGCTGAGCATATAGAAATAAAGAATTTTCGCAATTTTAAGGGGCCGTTGTGTCCGTTGTAGACTATATAGTGGAAAAAATTAACGGCTTTAAAAAAAATATATTTTCGTTCATCGTTCTACCTCAAATCCCTAGGCTACCCTGAATAATGAAAAAAAAATGTATATTAAAAAAAGGGTTTTATATACAAAATTATAAAAAAATACCTATTTCAACTATTCTAAGCAAGCTAAATGCTCCTGAGGTATATTCAATTTTTTTCATACCGAATTCAGAGGTTAAAGTTCCAAGATTCAATTTTAACTTTTCAGTGTTTTCTTTTAAAATTGTCTTTTTTTATAGAAAAAAATATTTTCATTTAATACATTGTGAAGTAAAATAAAAGCATCACTCACATCAAGAAACTGATTTGTATTGGCCATATTTTGCTCTCAAAATTGACAATACAAGAAAAAAGAGAGTTAACTTTAATATCCCCTTCAATGTTCTTCAGTTGTAATTCCATTCATAGATTCGAAAATCTTATCAATTTTTAATATTTTTACATAAAGAAAAAATTCCATGGTCAACTGCAATAACTTCCCGCCAGCTAGATTTCATGATGGTTATATCTCGATAATTAACACCATTTTTATAAATTTTGTTACTAAATTACGTAAATTAACACAAAATAAATATCAAATATTTTTATACCAAAAATAGTAAGTTTAAGCAAACTTCTCTTCAAATTAAATAAATAATAATGTACGCAATGGCAGTTCTTTCATTTTTTCTCGAAACTGATAGAAAAATTGAAGCTTATTTAAGCCTGTTTCAAATGAAATTAGTAAGTTTAATTTATAGTTTTATCGTTCACTAATTTGTATTCATGAAATGAAAGAGTAACGGCTTTCTTGGAAAAATGTATAAACTTTTGTTACAAAGCCAACGTTTCGGCATCAATTTGTACCACCATCAGGACTAGTAAATTCAAATTTACTTTGAACTCCACAGCAACATACGTGATGTTGACAATCGACGCGAAAAACAAACAACAAACACTAATTATTGAGCCGCAGACATATGATGCCCCTGGAAAGGTCGACCTTTAAAATTGAAAAATTGTGAAAACCATTGGCATATATACTTGATTCCTTTTTCAATTATATATACTTATTAAAAATACACCTCGTAATACACATAATATTACGAAAAGCGTGCAAAACACGTCAAATCAGTGGCGTATATAAGAGAGCCACTTTTATTAAAGCTAAAATGACAGAAATAGTATAGACCTTTTTTTCGGAATTGAAGGTAACCTCCCCCCCAGTTTTGTGTGCATCAAAAATAAAGCACTTTTTTTTGGTTGTCCATACTATTTACGTTCAAGTAAGCAGGACTACGTTCTGGAGCACTTTCAACGGGTCAGCTTTATTTTGTTTTTTTTTTTTCGTATATAGGATTACTCTAAGAGGCTGAAACAGGCCCAACAAAATTAAAATTTAAGTTATTTTTTAAACGGTAGAACACCTGACTTTTTTTTATTTCAGAAACCATTATTTTTAGAAAAAGACAACCCATTAAATTTACCTTTATTGCATATAAACCACATCTTGATAAAATCATTGACCCAGCTTGACTTACATCAATAATAATGATAATAACAGTAATAATTTTATTTTGCATTCTTAAAATTGTTATAATTTTAAAGTACATTGTAATATAGAATACAAAAAGGGAGCTAAAAACAATATAAAAAGCTCAAGTTCAGCCCCGAAGGAATGAAAAGTACTATGTACGAAGTAAATGGGAAGTACTATGTTTGCCAAAACAAATTTTTTTCTCGATGGAAAAGGTTGAGGCCCTGTAAGAGTAGCCTCTGCTGTTGGTGTTAATACACGCAAAGTTAGGAATTTTAGATTTAACGATCAACGATCGCGTTATAACGCATGCTTTGAGGCCAGAGCTAGGAAGGACTCGAATCTTTTCTTAGGATTCGAAGACGTGATTTGAATTCCTTTTTATGGATGATTCGTGACTCTGATTTGCTACACGATTTCAAAAGGATTCTGATACGATTCCTATTTTATTAGTTTCAGTCACTTCTTGCATGTCCTATGAACTACAAAAAATTGTAACATAAATATCTCGACAACTATAAGATGCTTTTTTCGTCTCCTCTTTATTTAATTTTAATGTTTATATCGAACTACCGTTTAGCCGAAATATTCCCTTTTTATATAGTTTTTTAAATAATTTTGGTTCTTTCGTTTTTATACCTAACAGATTCAATTTGAATACTATTATAACATTTTTGAATACATCAAAATTGTTAGACACATTTTGTAGATAGAACTTGCCCTTACGGTCAAAGTTTCGCATATTTAAGATATGTAATTAAAAATAAATTAATAAAAAAAAATACCTGGAAATGTACACTTTTCAAAAATTGCTAGGTTAAAATGCAAATAACTCGAAAACCGTTTATGCAATATCAAATTAAAGTTTGATTGTCAAGATATAAGCAAAAATGTTTCAAAAATAAATATTAATACTTTATCGGATTAGCCGATATAACTTGACACAAGAGATAGCTGGAATCCGCCTATAACGGCGCTGGCTTGTTATTACATATATTATAATACGTAACATGAAGCACCATAACAAGCAATAAACACATAATTATTGAATAAAAATATCCAGTATACACGTGGCTGATCCTCTATTAACAAACTTAAATTAAAAAATAATATAATTATTATTTATTTTCCATACCCATACATCATTTTATTTAGGTCTTAAATTATTATTCAAAGTTTTATCACAGTTTGTATTAAAACAAAGAAATAAGAAAATGGTTTTATTGTGGTATAAAATAAAACGAACCTAAACATCCTCTTATACAATATTTTTTTAAATTAGGTACAAGTTGCGTAATAGTAATAGTGCCTTGACACCTAAAAGTAAGATCTGAAAAACACCCTACCGGCTGAATTTCGATAACACCCGGATACAAACTAATTAGGATTTTTAGATATTTTGTTTTTACTTAATAATACTTATAATTATTTAAATACATTTTTAAATAAGTTAATTGTTGTTTATTTACTTAAATACTTTGGGATGATTCATCCTCCTTATCTGTTTTAGACCTCGCTTGAGGCTAGCGAAATTCTGAGCAATCACGGTTATATTTTGGTTGAAACTTTTACTCGTTTCTGTAGCACGATTGTCGCAGTCTCAATAGATTTTTCTTGTATAAACATAGGTTTTTATGTAATTTCGTTTATTACTGGTTATATAAAATTCTACATACTGCCTCGACCCCACCAATACCTACTGCCTTACTAGTCGAGCCGCCACTGCTATGTGAGTAATTATTTATTAAGAATCCAACGATCGGACAATAAGATAAACAAAAAGTAATTACAAATGAGATACCTAAGTATTAAATATTATTATCTTATTACAAAAAATGCATTCAGTGTAACTTGGCTTAACCAAGTGAAATATTATTAGTAAATAAAATCCTGGATAAAATCTACTAACTTCTTATATGATGAAAATTCTAACAAACTAAACAAAATCATTATTATAAACAGGTCTCTCAATGACTAATGGCACTATATTTCAAAAGGAAGAAAAACGTATGTTGTCAGAGTGAAGTTTAAACCGCGAAACATTTAAAAAGACCGCTTTTTTGGAAACGTCCAAATCGAGGAAAGTGTCAGTACAACAACGATGCCATATCTTAATGCTATATAATGAGATTTAAAAACGTTAAGTGTAAGTAAACTAGAAAATTACCCTTTAGGTCATGTAAATTAAACCCAACGAAAATAGCATATCGATTAAAATACTTTTTTGCTCACATATACGTTATGAATTCAGGCACTTATATTTAAAAAAATTACCATATCTAGAAAGTTTGAGATATCCTACGAACTTAGCGATAATGGCAACAGCGCCTGGTCTTAAAAATTAAATTACAAAATGTCTTCCGTGTCGATTCGATTTTATGCAATTCACGGAGAAAGCCAAAACAAAATGAATATTTTAGTGGTTCTGAATAATAACCCAACATTAATGTGAGTCTTTCTTATTTGCTTAAAAAATACAGAACATTGTAAACATAAAAATGTGATTTCATCCGATTTTACACCATGTTATGAAACTTACCGACAAGGCTGTGCAATCCACGATTTTCTTTGAAATACTTTTTTCTCTCCCCTGAATATTATTAAATATACCCAACATAAATCCGTCTTTTTGAAGGCAGAGTCTGCAAATAGTAGCATAGCTTCTCCAAGCATCATTTATGACCGGTGCCGTTCCATTTGCATCCATTTTTGGTTATATATTTTACTGCTTCATAAACACTTCACAGAAAATTGTCAGAACTTTATTACGACTCGAATTGAAGCCCGGGCAACGCTATGATGTGTAACTGGTATGGGGCGGCGTCTCAACGTTGCAGATAGGACTGAGGTCGTTTCAGGGCGGATGCTTTGACTTGCGCGTGGGCCCCTCGATCCGTAGCCTCCCAGCCCGAACGTGCATCTGGCGTTTGGCGGGTTTTTTAAATATCTTATGGGGCGCCAATAAGAAACTTGGCCAGTAAAGAGGTCAGGTGTGCGTTTATTCATTTTAAAGGGGCTTTAATATAGGTAAGTATTTACGACCAGATGATTTTTATTATAAAAGTAAATGGTAAAAGCACAGTTATAAAAGAAAGTACCTGAATACCTACCTACGTATGATTAGAAACGTAGAAATAAACCTATGTTAGAAATATTAGTGAAATACTTGAAAAGTGACTAGATTTCTGAGAAGCCAATGGAGAACAAGAACAATAATTACACTATTTTACAGAAGTACAGACTAGAGGTCAATAATAAAATATTGACTAAAAATAAATTATGAGAAAAAAATGAAACTTTTTGTATTTGGGTAATATCATTAGTAATCATTGGTTTTAGTTAGAAAATGGAGACTTCAAAGAACAATGGGAGACATTTTGGTCAATGGGAGACGCTTGAGTTGAAAGTGGGAAGTAAATACCTAGTAGATTAGCTTTGAGATAAACTACCAGAGATAAAATTATTATAATTTAATATTCTGAAATCTACTCTAATGGTACTCATAACAATTACTACAATTAGCAAATACCAAAAAAGATTGTACAGAGTGATTATAAAACCAAAATTTTACGTACGTTTTTACCTATGGTGCACAGTGGCGTCGGAGCACATTTTTTATATCGTTTTCCTCGTTTCATACCAAATCTAGAAACATTTTTCATTAGGGCTATTTAATGATAATAAATAAATTTTCAGTATTTTAGTCTACAATTTTGTTTAAAAATATTCATCTTTTATCTAATTAATATATTGATTTGATAAAAGAGAATTCAATAAATAAGTAGTCTAAAAGAAACCCCTGAAATTTTAGTATACTTACAATAAAAAATGCAATATTATATTTGAGGTGAAATTTGAAGTTAAAAAAATGTTAAGGATTCTTTTTGACTTTACAAAACTACAAAAAATCTAAGTAGGTATAGGTACCTATTAACGGAAAAAATATACTCATGATTTTATTTATCACTAATCCAATGTATATTTATGTTATTAAACTTCTAAAATCTAAAACCCGAAAATAATCAGCATTTTCGTGACGTGCACTTTTTAAAGTACAAAATTTCTTATAAAAAAATAAAACCGACTTCAAAAAAAGCACTAAAAATTAAAAAGTAGTGTTTTATTTCATTATGAAAATTTGACTTTATGAAGTCGGTGTCAAGCTAATTCTTAATTACTTTCTTAATCACAAAAATTATGTACATATAATGTTTATTTACTGTTTTTATTAATTTAACGCCAGCTCTTCAAAAAGTTTTAAACGGCGCCCATTGCAGGCCACTAAAGTTTTTGACAGAGAGGAATATGCAAGTTTTACACAGAGATATAGTAAATCTGACATTTTAATACATCCTGCTTGACTGTCAATTTAAAAAAATTTTTTTTTTCTTCATTGCTCCTTTTTGTTCTACTTCACCGCCAAAAATATACCAAACATTTAAAGTCGGGGTCGTATACTATAAATAACTATTCGAGACAGTTTCCTATACATTTCTTCAAAAAGCGTGGCCAACTTTGGAGTAGTGATAAAATGTAAAATATCCGGACACTGCAGATAAAACAATCGGACAGATATTTTGAGAAACATATCTATCTTTCTAGTTAGAAAAGAGTGACAGGCCATGAATAAAGGAAGATATATCTCAATATACTTATTGTGATGTAGACAGGCCTCCCACAATGCATACACCCTCAGAGAAAATTTAAATAACACAATACTTATTTATTTTAAATAGTGAAACAAAAATCTGGAGCTTGGAAAAGTTTTTATTGCTAATTGTCATTATTGAATGCCGACGTTTCAGTAGATTTTCTACCTTCCTT
Source organism: Kuschelorhynchus macadamiae (assembly GCA_030620095.1). Taxonomy (NCBI): domain Eukaryota; kingdom Metazoa; phylum Arthropoda; class Insecta; order Coleoptera; family Curculionidae; genus Kuschelorhynchus; species Kuschelorhynchus macadamiae. Next base: position 822,726 of record JAUTXW010000285.1, read on the forward strand.
AGGGCTATAATAAATGTTTGAAACTTTTGTAAATAGAAAACTTATTACAGAAGAAGTGTGTGTACATTTTATTTTTATGTTTCGTTCATGAATTTTCTATTTTGAAAACAAAAAAGTGTATGTACAGATTTGTATGTTTTATCTAATGTTCTTATTGTATTTTTTTCATTGTTGCCCTGAGGAAGGCAGAAAACTTAACGTCGGTAAAGTGAAGACAATCAGCAAGGAAAAATTCTCTTAAGGGAGAACTGCACGCAAAGAGTGAAAAACCAGCGACAAGGTCTAGTCGAGTTGAAAATAAGATGAAAAGGTACCTACACATTAAAAAAAACTTCCTGCACGTCCGACCTCAAAAAAATGTGTTATGTATATAAATTAATTTAAATTACATTTCGGTTAAAAATGCATTCAAGACTTCACGCGCTGCAGAAATACAAAGACACGAGTACGATTTACCATTTTAAATTTTGCAGTTACGTAGACAAAGGATCAATGTAAGGCGATAAAGAGCCATTTTGTGGAAACAAAATTATATGCGAAGCCATGTGCGTCAAAAAATGGTCGAAAATGGACAAATCTATTTTTATTTTATAACTATAGAATTGATTTTTTCATAAAAATTCGCATTTAGCGCCCAACTATACATATTTCCCTATTAAAATCACATTGAAGCTAATACATATCTCTTATAGTTTTAACATAATATTGCAGCAGCGGAAGACTTGCAAATGATCCACATTACTGTGTGCAGTTCCCCCTTAACACGTTAAGCGCCATTTGAATCCTTTTGGATACAAGTGACCTTGATCTTTTTGGCCATTTGTATCCAAATAGATCTAGAGCAATACTTTCACTTTGGGGTGGCTGCATTCGAAAAGATACAACGCGTGCATTTAAATGCATAGAGAACTAATAAAGCATGGCCCGTTGGTCCAGAATATGTTTTTAGCCAACGATTTTTGTTTTTTTTTCTTGATAAATAAATTATGGACATCTTAGAAAAAGTGAACATACATTTTATTTCAAAAACCAATAACAAATCGTTTCTTTATGCGTATTTACAAGTACATGAATAAACAAAGTTTTATAAATTAATCATTATTATATAAGTTCTGATTTATGGGTACTGAAAAAACATTTCAAACAAAAAAATTTGTCACATGCACTACATTTGTGACGAGTTTGGGAAGATTTCGCTTGGGCAATTGTGAGTATTTTTTAGTTTTTCGTAGCAAACTGAACATCTTCTTTTTTTATCAACATCAACTAAAACATGATTTATGTTCATTTGATTGTGCTGAGGGAGTGGTTTTGATAAACATTCTTCTAAAAGTTGAGTAAGAACTAGTTCTTTGAACTTAGTGATGGACATTTTTTTCTTTGTTACTATCTGATGCACACAATAGGCGTTTATAAGTGCAGTTCCAGTTAGCAGTTCTACTGCTAATTTTCGGTACCACTTTACCCCTTTGCGTAAACTGGTAGAGTACGCTTTCAATTGATCAGAAAGATCTATAAACGATTTACATTTATTGTAATCTAATATTATTGTCGGTTTTTCTATTTGCTCTCTACGTCTTGTTACGGGAGTCATTGAGTTGTCGTGCTTAGTTGAGATTACCAGAACATCTTTTTGTCCTTCCATTTCAAAACAGTACAGCCTGTATTACTTTGTGAACTTGTAGATTGATACTTTTCCAACTTCGCCTTCACAACTTCGGTAGGATTATTTTTTCTGTTTGAACGAAGTGTAAAACACTAAATGAGTTTTCCTTTTTTGAAGCTCGTGTGCTAAAGATACGCTACTATAAAAATTATCTGTGTAAACAGTCCGCCCCATGTCAAGTAATTTTTCTGACAACTCCAGTACAGTTTTAGTTGCTCCGGAAATGTTTTTATCGCCAGTTTTGTCCTTGCCACAATATACCTTCAGGTTATATGTATAACCACCCTGAAGACACAATTTGTACAATTTTATTCCGAATCTGTGCCGTTTATTCGGAATATATTGCTTGAAACTTAGACGGCCACGAAAGGGAACTAGTGTCTCATCGATACAAAAATTTTCTTCTGGTACATAAGCATATTGAAATCGTTCTACTAGCATATCTATCAACGGCGAGATCTTGTAAAGCCGATCATTTTCTGGGGGATTGGAGTTGTCACAGAAATGCCATGTTCTTACAAGTATTTCGAACCTGTTCCTTGACAAAATGGAGTTTATTTTAGTAGTGTATATATCATTTTTTGACCAATAATCCCTGACTTGAGGCAACCGGACAATTCCCATCCATAATAGTGCCGCCAAAAAAATTTTAATTTCATCATAGGTGGTATCATACCAACTTTTTATGCGAGTAGAGTATTAGCCTGAGACTTCATATGTTGTGCGTATCTATTTGTTTCACTTACCATATAGTTTATCAGGTCATCACTTACGAAAATTTTATAAAAATCTACTTCTTTTTTTTCTTTGAAGTTGCTCGATATATCTTCATTTACGCCCGGTTTTGTTTCGCTAAAATCAAATATTTTCAGCCTCGATAACGTAAATGTATCCCAAGTTAGTGCGTCTGTTTCATTGTTTTCGTCATCTGACATTTCGTTTTCAGTACCGGAATTCTCTAAATTGTCTATGTTTCCTGAACTAATCACGTTCTCTATGGTCTCAATAACACGAATATCGGAAGCTAAAAAATCACAGATAAATAACACTAACAATGAACATAAAACATTGATAAAAAAACTTACTAGAAGTAGACATAGGATTGGAAACATTTCTAGATGTTGAGGGCATATCACACGTTTGGTAAAGATCTCCATCTTCTGTTATGCCGTCGATGTAATTATCTGAAGCTAAACAATACATTATAATTACTTATATAAGAATAAACACGTTTTGGAAACTTACCGGAAGAAATATTCACATTGGATTTTTCTATTTTTTTATTTTTCTCCTTTGTTTGACTTTTAGAAGATATAGTGAGTTTCCTTTTCTTGACAGGGATGTCCTCATCGCTTGAACTTTCGCTCTCTGACTCATTTCCTTCATACTCCGATTCACTGGCACTAAAAGGGTCCTCCTCGTTTGAAAAGTCTATTTCATCCCACATTTTTTGCAAAGCCCTTTGTTCCTTCTCATATGCCATTATTTGCACCAACTATGCCACTCTTACACAAAACAGATGCTATTCAAACGCTAGCCAATTCGCAAATGCATGTAAAAGTCTCGGGACCAACGCGATTCAACAGGATCTAACGTGTTGAAAAGTTGTATCCATATTTATACAAGTGGCCAAAAATGCTAATTCATGATAATTGGCCGCCTGTATCCATTTGGATACAAGAACTTTTTTACAAAAAAAACAAATATTCCGACACGTAGTTTAATAAAAACAGTTAGAAATAGCATTTTTTATTCATTTCTACTAATTTTACCCAGTGGCCCAGCAATTTGATTTTTTTTAACATGGTGGCGCTTAACGTGTTAAATATAAAAAATGTAGATATCTAGAGCGTTCTGGATTTATCGCGAATATCAAGTGATTTAATCGAATAATCTATGAATATGAAATTCGGATGTTGCAGATTTTCTTACCTATGTCGATATGTCTTAGGATAAGTCGACATGCCAAGACATGTCGACACATTGAAAATGACACCAGTTATTCGGATATGTCTGAAATCAGTGACATGCCCATTTGACGGATCTAGTGACGATTTTTGCTTTTATAACTCTACTTTGGAGTACTAATATACAGAAGAAACAGTAACAAAAAGGCCTCATAGATCTCTAGGTTTTATATGTATTTATATGCTCGGCCAGGCCATCTAATATTGAATATATATAACAACACCATTCTGTCAGGAATCAAACATAAAAATATAAGGCAATTTTTGAAAAGTGAATTACCATCCGTGGCGGCTCGCCAGCGCCGGCGCCGCTTCACCTACATTTTCCAATCAATTTGCTTAAATATAGAAATATTTTTAAAATATTTAGCATTTTATAATCTACATTTTTATTATAAAAAAGGACCTATTATTTACATAATTATACCATTATTTTCCATCAGTTTGCGTTATATACTTAAAAAATAAAAATGACTTAAAGACGTTGAGGAATCACAATAAGCAGTAACAAATTCCGCATCAGACTCCCTCCGCACGCCGGCTATCGCGCTTAATTTTGTTTACGGCGGTTGCTATGGCAACGTAATGGTGAATATCCATAAGCCAATTAGAGATGGTAGCGGCATAAAACTGCTGCTGGAGGCTGCAGGCGCTTGTTCGCTTGTTATAGAATTAATGTAAATTAGTGCGCTCGGATCATCGGAGGCGGAAGCAGTTTTGCATCGATCGGATCGAAATTAACTTTGAGATATAGGTACATAACTGTTTCTTAAAAACTAAAAAATATATTTAAAATCTTATAAATTGATACTATTACCCCTAAATATTAAAAAACGCTCCAAAGTTATGGATATTTAACATCATAAAAAGGTTAAAAAAATGGCTATTTTGGGCGTGGCCTCCCGAAAAATGTTGGCCTGTGGCGCTGTGCACCTATATGCGCTGCGCTTCACCTGTTTTTAAATCCACAAGCCGCCACTGATTACCATCGCATTTTTCAAAATCAGAAAACGTTTTTATTACCACGCGGAAGACACTTCTCATCATAGTATTAAATTTCATGCAATAAAATTTGGCTGGATGATGACATAGCCTGATTTGGTTTATTTAAAAACACAATACAAAAATTATTGCTTTAAAAAGTCAAATAAGATTGGTGGATTAAACGAATTTAACCAGCACGGAGGCTACGCGTCGCGGACTGGCAAGTCTGACCGTTGAACAACTCGGAAATCTCTCGATGGATCTTGACTACTATTGTGAATACAATAGATATTTGGGATCCATTTAGGTGGGTATGTTATTGTACATGGCCTATATGGATTATAATCGCACCTTGATAATATCTACGTAGGTCGTTTCCATAGATTTGCAGTTTTAACTAATTACATAGTTGTAATACCAAATAAAGGGTGCAGGAAAAGAAGCGGCATAGTCACATTTTTTATGTTTTCAGAAAACTCGTTTTAAAGTATTTAAGGCATCAGCAAATTTTAGCATCAGTTTAAATTAAGGTAATTTTCATTACTGTATCAGGTTTGGGTCAATACATAAATCTACTTTACAAATAAAATGAGATTTCTTTATAAACTACATAAACAACTCGCAAAAAGCTGGCTAAGTCCAGGACCAAGCCGCTTCTTTTCCTGGTAAATATAAAACGATAATTAAACAAAATGTTTTGAAACCTATATGTAGAAAATGTCTATTAAAATGAACTATATAAATATCTAATTTAAAATGTTATTTCCCAAAATAAGATAGTCCTGAGCCTCGACATCGCAATTGTTTTTTAACTCATGCAAATTTTTCGTTTTCAGAGAAACTTTGGAGTAGCCCTAGAAAAAGTGACCTTTAGGACTTTAGCACCAAACCAAACAAAAACCAAACTGTTGCGAGTTATTATTAGGCGCTTACATGATGTAAAAATTTAGAAAAAATAACTTAGTTTCATAATCATAAGACAAAGAATGAATACGGAATTCAATCAATTGTTTTGTGATCCTCCTTTTATTTCAGATGTCTTCCATTTGCCATTAATTGATGAACGAAAGTAAATAAGACGAGTAACTCGAACTTTCCTTAAAGCTCTTGTTTGAAAAGAAGTCTTTTTCTTGAAAAAAGTATCAAAATATTCCTTCCACTCAGGAAGCATATTTTGATTGCATTCGACTACGATAAATGGTGATGGTTTCACTCGTGCGTCTTAAAAAACCATATCCAGTCTGAAGGAATTTCTGCTCCTCTCTTCTGATTAACCAGACCCATGTCTTTATTGCACTCAAGGTACTGGAGACCTCTAATACCCAATGTTATTTCAACTGATTTGAATCTTCTTTCTTTGTAAACCAAACTGTATATAAATCTGAAGAAGGCAAAATCTTTGCCTTGTCCCCCACTGCAAAATATGTTTAGTTCTTATACAACTGTACTTAGAGGATTATAGACGAAATAGTGTAACATAGAACATAAATCGTTCCTATTCATTTTAACCACAGTCTCGTGGATACATATAAAATACACTTTCTCTAGTAGATGATACATGACCATTGAAGATAAAGATGGACAGTTGACTTTTATAATAAAAGCTGGTTTTGAGCCATTTAGTTCTTTATTGGAAATATTTTCCTCTTTGAGAACCTTTTTTTTTAATTCTTAAATTAAAAATTTCTGACTAAGCCGGTTCTTTTCCTGTACCCTTTATATATATTAAAGATTTAATACCAGGAGAAATCAAATACTATAATAATGGTGCATAATTGAACAAACAAAATAGTGGATATGGACAAAATAAACGCAAACTTTAAAATTTGACAAACATATTTTAGAACGTCCAGTGATCGGTCCAGTACATGACATTTTAAAAATACAGTTTTTTTTGGTACACACTCTTTGGATTTACTGTAATGCTAATGGTTTGGAAGGTGTATTGCGTAACCATGTTATTATTTCTTTCGTCAGCGTTCCTACTAATACCATTGTATAATGATTATAAAATTAAGTTTTTTCATTCTTGACACAATGGTGGAGTCACATGGAATAGTTAATTTTCTAATTTGCACTCATTTCATGTAATTCCGATATGAGAGAGCAGGATCTCGTATATGATGTTCAGTATTAGACTTCATCTCACATATTTATGTTATTTATAAAAAAATCTTACTCATTTTTACCAGAAAAAGTTCTGATATAGATATTATTTTATTGCTGGTAGCATTCAGCAGATCAAGTTACTTTAGGCCACGGGCAGAATTGCACCACTGAATAGAAGTTTTGCAATGTTAGCTTTAGCTGTTTGTTGGTACTATATTACATTTATGCTATTTATTATATTATAAATGCGGTTAGTGAGTAGTTGCATGTTAATTCTCTCTAGCTTAAGCCAACTTGATTTGATTAAATGATTGAATAAAGTGTTGTATTTAATCAATTCTAAGTTGCTTTTTTTTCCAAGTATATGCAATATAGGTTAAACTGACCATGTTCCATATTCTGAATTTTCGAGTTGAAAAACACTAATTATTTGTTTTTTGACTATGCAGATTAGGGATACAGTTAGCCAAATCATTATGTGATTGATGAAGAATGGGCTTTTTGTTCAGTAATAATATATGATCTGTTAAACTGGGGTGCTGCTAGTAAAAAATATTTTATTATTAAAAAAAAAGCAATCAGGAATATATAAGACATCTCTCTTTGGAAACATGCAGGGTTGCTTTTATTGAATTGGGTATACTAACCCTTCCCTCTCTGTATGTTCACCTGGCGTAATATATTAGGCAACATATCTAGACCTGCCTTTTAGTCGACTCACAACGGGATAAAGGTCATTGGATGACCTGGACCTCACATGCTACAAGAAGCTTCCTCGCTCCTTAAACCAGAGATAGATATATGTAAAGTCCTTAAACTCAACAAATATAAAGTTATACACAATTTACTAACCAATAAGGAAGATGTTAATTTGTTAAACATAGATAACTTTTGACTGACAATCTACGTGCTGTTCTCTGAATGTTTCGTGTCAAATAAATTCTTATATATTTTAGATCCCATAGATTATGCTTCTTAAGACTTTAACTGCGTAATTCTTTTTATTATCTAAAACGTCATAAAGATACGTTTTTATGACACACTGCGGGACGCTGAGAATTTGATGATGAATGACGAACATGATGTGCATCGGCATCACAGCATAGGCTGTAGTAAAAAGGTTGAGTATAAATTAAGACTTCGCGAGATCAAAAGGCTAATGTGGGTCTTGGTATCAAGGACCAAGCCCAAGACCTGTAAATCGTCTCAGACCAAGACTGCGTCTTGAGAGTCTTGTCTTAGTCTTGAAACCGAAATTAAAAACGATTGTACCTTCGTCACCAAAATTATCTGGGACAAAAATTATTCATCAAAAGTTTAAAATTGTATTGGTAAATTAGTCCCATTTAACCGAAAATGCATAGTTTGAGAAAGTAAACAAATTAAAAACATTTGATACTAAGAATTATATATATATATATATATATATATATATATATATATATACTTTATACTTTATTAACAAAACTTTCATAACATTAAACAGTAATTATAGTACACAACATGAAATAAATTTATAAATATTCAGAAAGTTTTCTAATAGAATGCACCTAAATGTGGAACATCTGTATGTGCATAAGGAATAAGTATATTTATATAAACATAGTCCTGAATATATTTAGTTTCATCACAACACAATCAATACCAAAGGAAATTGTATACAATAAAAATTATTGAAAGTCAAGATAGTTTTTTAGATTATATGTAAATTTAGTTTAGCATTGCAAGTTAAAACAACCCTTCAAGCAGTGTATAGTTGTCATAAATAAACTTTTTGCATAATAAATTAAATTTATGCTTTTTTTTTACCTCTCGTATCGATAATGGTATTCTATTATAAATTTTTGGTCCAATATAAGTTACATATTTCAAATTAAGATGATTGTGACTAGTGGGAAGTTGAATTTCTTTGTTTTTATTTGCTCTAGTTACATAATTATGATTTATGTCTATTTTCAATCTGTCATGGCAATGTATGTAAGAGCATTGTTGTCATATAAATTGTTCTTATGTCAGTCATTTCTGGAGTAAAATTTGTTTTTTTTAGTATTATTTTTATTAAATATTTTTGAATGATCTTTAATTTATAAGGACTGGAATCATAGAGTCCACCCCAAACTAGTATTCCGTATCTAATTATAGATTCAACAAAAGCTTTATAAACCGTTATCAGTATTTTTCTGTTTAGAAACTCTCTCAAAAGATAGAATTTATGAATTAACATTTGAATTTTTTAGATAAATAGTCAATATGCGGTTGCCATTTTATGAATTGATCAATGATTATGCCTAGGTACTTTGTATGTGATATTTCTAAAAGACTATAATTATCAAAGACAATATTATTAAAATAAGGTCTAATAGCTCTAGTAAGGGAGAAAGCGATATAGTTTGTCTTTGCCAAGTTCAAGGTTATCTTATATGTTTGAAGCCAATTTTTTATTTTTTAAAACCCAGTTATGATCTGATGTTTCACGCTATCCCATGTGTCACCCGCAAAGACTATTGCTGTATCATCAGCATAAGACACAGGTAACCCATATACATTAGTTTTTAATAGAGAGTTGATATATGAAACAAAAAGTAATGGTCCCAGAACTGTGCCCTGAGGAACACCAATCTTTACTTTCTGTTTATTACTTAGGATGTTATTAAGTTTTACCATCTGGTGTCTATTAGTCAAGTAACTTTCAAATATTTTAAATGCTATTCCCCTTACACCACTATTGTAAAGAACTTGAAGAAGTTTATCATGGGGTACAGTATCAAAAGCCTTTGCAAGATCTAGAAATACAGCAATACACTTTTTATCATTGTTTAAATTATGTACAACCTCTGTTACAAGTCGGTGCATCGCGTCTGAAGTACTATACCCCTCTACAAACCCATACTGATTTTGTGACAAGATGTTATTGTTTATATAAAACTGAGTTAATCTTTCCTTTAGGCATTTTTCAAACAGCTTAGCTAGGTTACTTATGAGGCTTATGGGTCGATAATTATTAATACAACTTAGTGACCCAGCTTTATGTATAGGCGTAACTATTGATATTTTAAAGTCTGATGGAACAATTCCTGTTTCAAAAATCAGGTTAAATATTTACAATAAAGGATTAATTATTTCTAAGTGAATCTGTTGAATTAAATGAACTTGAATACCATCATAGCCTGGCGAGCTATTGTTCTTAAGTGAGGAAATGTGTTTTATTAGTTCATTTGCTGATACGGGACTTAGGAATATAGAGTTTGAAACTGGTGGACCTGCTCGGCATTCCATCTGTGGAAGAGGAATAGCGTCAGCCATTTTCACCCCGATATTTATAAAGTAATCGTTACAAAAGTTCGCCATATCCAGGGCATCAGTAAAGTTCTCATCAACGGTATTTTTTATATTAACCAAGTTACATTTATTTGTTTTCGTTTCATAAGTTGCATCCACGTTATTTTTATTATTTTCTATTTGATGTTTATAGTAAACATTCTTTTGTTTATTAATTAGTTTATTAAGTCTATTGCGATATTCTTTATATTCATTTATGAGTTGCACATTATTATTAGCATGTAACATTTTTTTCATTTTATCCCTTTTTTTAAGGGATGTTATGATACCATTAGTTATCCAACTCTTTATCTTTCTGTATTTTTTTGTGTATACTAAATGAGTTTCAGTAGCCCTACTCATAAATTCTTTGAATGAGCTTATAAATATTTTAGTGGCTGTTTCAGGATTACTTTCTTTCGTAACACATGACCAGTCAAATTCATTCAGTATTTTTTTAAATTTGGTTATATTTATTTTAGATTTTGTTATAGCTTCGCGATCGCTTTATTTTAAATTGTTAGTTATTTTATTGTGACTAATAAGAAGCACGACAGGGTTATGATCAGTTACATCACTGTTAAGAATATAAGAATTTATCTTTAGATTGTTTGATTTTAGTTTTTCTTTGACAAATATATGATCTAAACAAGTTTTAGTGAAAAGAAAAGAAAAAGTCGGTATTAATATTGTTCTTTACCAGGAGTATAATGCTATCATTTCTGTTATAATTAGCTCGGTTATAATAGGTTTTATAACCCGGTAAATTACAATTCGCAATAGTCACAAGTTGAAAGGTTTCGCTTAGAACAATAATATCAATAAAATTCAATTTATATGTTTCTAAAAAACTAGCTAAGTTGTCAATGTTCTAATATTAATATGAATAATACTTAATTCTTTACAAAGGATTACATTTTTTACATTCTTACTATCAAACGTAGCACTACATATACATATTTGATTCGATTTATCTCGTTTCCTGTTCACCGGATGAAAAAAAAAACAAAAAGATGGAAGGCGCCAAAGTTTCAAAAAGTCAGTTTCCCGTATTTAAGTTTTTAAAAATTGATTGTTAAAAATGTTTCATAGAATATAAACTTTCTCAACCTATCCCTTAGCGACTAATTGTTCGATAAGGTTTTAAAAATAGGTGAAAAATTTTGTTACAGAATTTTTCTTGTAGTCAAACAGTGAAAGTGGTATGTATCGACAGTACTTGCCATTCTGACAAAAATTTGTATATTAGTTTCCCTACAGTCAGACAATTTATTTATATTTTCATAATTAAAAATGTATGAAGTTGAATTGAGCAGAGCCGCAATTTTTCGTATCCCACATTTGTATGATATTAGATACACTATAGTAGGAATGGCAGGTCTTAACTGGTTCGACTCTTATAGATGACTTCTCCGAACCCCATTTTGCCGGATCGAGTAAATTTCCCATCCATTACTTTACTTGGGGATTAGCTCCTGAATCAATGTTGTTTAGCGGTTCCAGCCATGAGGATGAGGCAATGTTGACATTATTTCTGTAGAATTCGCCTCGCGCCGAACGAACAATTGTGGAAAGCGGTGCCTAACAATTTGATGATGCTGGGGAACGGATTTTTCTACGTGTAATTTAACATCGCACTTTTGCACTTCTTCGGTTCTTTCTAAAACAGTAATGTATTTTTCTTCCCAATATTAAACGCATAGGATGTCGTATCGCACACAAAAATTCGCCTGTAGGAGAAAAATGTTGTTTTTGATGTTATTCCATGTTTAAAAAAAAGTCGGGGAATAAATGTATTCATTTTGTGTGCATTCTCGATTTTCTAAACTAAATATTTGAATTCGAAGGCGACAATCCATCACAACGTCAGTCTAGAGATTATTTTTTACAGCATTTCCTTTGGCCCGCAAAAAGTTCCCGTAGCAATTTATTTGTTCAAATAAAAGTAAAAGATATTTTTTAAATCAAAATAATTTACTTATTTATTTACTTATTTATAATAGGTCATAAGAGTATGTCCAATGTCCATAGCCTGATTTCTTTAGTAGTATCCACGTTGATGCCCGGTACATCGCATTGATGCAGTTTATTGCTTAACTTGGTTATGTGTTGATTAAAATATTAAATTTTTATTAGGAATTGTATTAACTTTATAACGACTTAAGAAAAAACCACATCAACTTTTTTTATAGTGAAGAGGAGTATATCTACTTTTGATTTTAATATAGAAAATCAAAACATACAATTAGTGCATGAAAGCCTGACGAGTAATTTAAAAATGTAGGAGCATCGAGGAGGGATTAAAGTGAAAAAAGGTTTTGCAAAAAATTTAGATTTTAAAAAAAGTTGCGATATGAGTTGGCCTGAGAAGGAGACTGAGCAGGCGCCAAATTTTGAGTAATTAATGAGCAATTTTATTTTGGAAAAAAAAACGTTAAATAAGCCTTTCTTTTGGTACTGTAAGAACAACAGAAAAATGTATAGTCCACATGCGGCTCTTTCGCAGATTAAACAAGCTATAATATACTGTTCTAGTAATTTAGACAATGGGTATGAAATCACATTGGAAATGGTTGAAATTAATTTAACAATAAAGATATTTATGGTTTTGATGAATATGTGGTCTCAAATAATATTACAGAATAAGCAAATTGTTTTATAAAGCTATACTTGTGCATATAATATTTGAGTAATAATTGCTTAATCCATTTGCATTGTATATTACCTCTAGACAAGTATTTTGCTATCTAGTTTTACTACATTATTGACAATTACATACGAATCAGGAATGATATCATGTTATTTATTTTAAACTTTACATAAATGAATATAATTTTAAAACTGGTTATTTCCAATGCCTCTGCTCTGGGCACGTTTATTTATATTAATCCAACGGAATCGAAAAGATTCTCAGTTTAATTCTTTACTTCTAATCATTTAGTAACTGATTATTAGCAAGTTATTTTTTTCTTCTCTGATGTTCGGCAAATTTATGTGTCAATGAATGTCCTAGAATTTTTGGTTACGTCGAGATTTCAACAAGTTGTAAGGTACGTATAGAGGATAGAGAACTAAGAAAATGGTATGCTATGAACGTTTCATAACCTTGCTATACATATTATATTAGAAACGTCTAAAATAGCAGTCTAGGAATTTTTGGCAGATTGTTCTTATTAACATTTTACGTAGAATGAAATTTTTAGTGTCGACAAAAAAAGCACTTAGGTAGTTATTTATTTTTTAGGGAGTTTAGACTAATAATAAATAAAAACATAAAAAAGTCAAATATTAATGTTTATACCAAATAATTAAACCGACTTAAAAATAAAAAACTTTCAAGTAAAAAATAATATATTTTTGGTATATTAAAATTTATTGTCGGAGTCAAAGTATTCCTAAATGCCTAAAATAATAAACATTTATTTATTGAGTATCTAAACTACGTATTTGATATTAATTGAATTTTATAGGGATCCGTTTTAATGACCTATTATGATTGGAGGTTACGAAGACTAATGGTTATAACTTAAGTAATGGTTTTAATGACTTTTATTAGCTTGAGGCCAACTTCAATAAGTCAAATTATCAAGATGATTTAAGTATTATTTTTTATCTTTCAGCGTTTTCTTTTTAATTTATTGAATCCTATATACAGAGTAGTTTCTAACATAAATGCGATTAAAATAAACTTTCGAATGAGTCTGTGTAATAAATGGTAATGCAAGAAAAGCTCCATTAAGATAATTAAAACATTTTAGTTTTGGTTAAATTGCTGCAAAAAAATCGTAATTTTGATTTTGGATACTAATAAAGAAACATAGCAATAATTGCAATAAGAAAATATTTGTAGAAATTCCAGGTGTCAAAGTTCGTGTTTAAGACCGTAAACAATAAAAACATATTTTTGAATCAAAAGAGCATACAAAGATAAAACTGTCTAAAACATGCAATAGACATCAAGTTTTATTTTTTATATAGGATATTTTGAAACTACTTACTGCCCTCACTAATCGTTTAATATTTTTTCGTCGAAAATATCCCAGGGACTATTTTTCAAACTCTTTCCGTCCAAGATATTTTGAAAATGGAGATTCCTAGATATACCCCTACTATGACAGTGGCTTACCCGTTTATCTTAAACTGAGTTCTAGACATATAATTTGAAACATGACCTCTACATAATTTCACTTTTTTCGATAACAAAACCGTCTGTTTAGCACAGGACAACCAAATGGGTAACCGTAAGAAAAATGAAAGATTTTGGTTGAACTTTTCTCTTTTATTTTTAAAAGATCTTCCAAACCTCCGATCAGATTAGATTAAAAGTGAAGGGGTCGTATGGACCCTGTATTGTGGCTCTTCGATGTATTGTGGCTAGGGATGGGCATTTTATCGATATATTATCGACATATCGAATATCAATACGTATCTGAGATCTATCGATAATTCTACAATTATTAAATGGGTTACATATTTGTAAAAGTAAGGACCTTTTTTTTGCTCTTTAATTTATTTTTAGGACGTTCCGTAGGTATGTCTGAATGTCTCCCAAAACTGCCTTTGCCGTAGCTATCGATAGGTAGCAATAACTATCGATAACTAAAATGTATGGAGTATTTTTTACCTATCGCCTATTGATAGATAAAAATCTATTACCGCCTATTCGTGATTGTCGTACACAACTTCAGATTTCATGGCATCCCTACCGAATACAGAGAACCTGATCCTGGCTGTCGCCGGACAGTATTACCTTCTGTCTCGCAATCCTTCATACAGACGGTACTCGAATTCTTGTTTTAATCTAATTCTGTGAATGGGATGTCTTAAACCACAATCACCAGTATAAACACCTAGCAACTTTGAGCGTTATTATATTCCTGTTTAACAGATTCTCTGTTAACCCCTTCTCAATGAATAGGTCATTGTACGATACAGATTCGGCAGGACAGGGCATTTTCCAGAATTTTAATTTTAAATCTGAATATACCACACGACCTATTGTTACCAAGAAAAAGTAAAATACTAAGAATTTTTGTAAACTGTATAGCCCAAATTGGTGGTAGAATGGGGATCCTACAAACTATAAGAAATATAAAAACGGTTAAATAGAGAAAGTTTTAGACAATTTTGTTACAAACTTAATGTAGCGCGATTTTGGTCTAAACAGTCGAACTAAGCTTGATAGCAGATAGGTGACCGCCGCGTGATGGTAACCCTGACCATAGATATGTCTAGATGGATCCCAAGTCTACTGATAACAAGTAAATTTGGTATACTCTTGAGTCAAGGATGCCCATAATTTTGTTTATATCAGGAAGAAATAAGCTATCGCGAGCAAGATATAAAAAATGGCGCTTTTAGTAAGGGCCCAACGACTAAAAAAATACGTTATGTGAAGTCAAGTAAATATTATTTTTAATATTTGTAATATTTAGGGTTGCCTTCAACTTAAAATTTTCCTGTTTTCGAACAAAATAAATTATCTTAAATTACGGGGTTCCTGTTTATATTTTTAACTTGAGTCTAGAAGCTTTATTTTAAGAGAAGAATAATAATTAATATGCAATTTTTAAGATTTTATCTAAAGAGCGAAGAATTGCTAAATTCATCACCTTACTGATTATAAATATACCAGGTTTGATACTTTTATCTGTAAAAATAATTGGAAAAATTGACAAAGACCTTTCCATATGAAGTTTCTTTCTTACTGACTCTAAATGAACAGGGTGTCTGGTAAGTGGTTATAATTTATATAAAATTTGTATGGTTTTTTTTAACACCAGGATTAGCTAAAACAAATGACAATTGGAAAGAAAAATTATGACGTTATTTTAAATGGAACGCCCTGTATTATATTATTTCAATAAATATGCATCTTCTTGCTGATTATAAAAATATCAGGTTTAGTATCTTGGTCTTTAAAGGCGACAGAAAAATTTTACAAAAACTTTGACAAAAGATGCAATTTGTTAGAAAGAGAGAAAAGATTTACCTAAGTAAAAATATTAGAAAGGAATATACTGCCTCTGACATCAGGGTTGTAGTCAATTTTCTGGGTTGTCTGTAACGATAAAGGTAACAAACTGATATTTTTGTAGCAAACGCAAGATGATGCCCATTTAACAAATCCTGATGGTTCTGAGAAAACCAAAATACTTTTGTATACAATATTTCTTGATTTCTCTGAAAGTTAAGCTTGTAGACCCCGTTTACAGACACCCTGTAAGAGTTAGAACCCATAACAATTTTCTAGTTTCTATTTAAAAAGGAAAGTAGCAGACTGATACATCGATAATCCGTAGGAAGAGACTCATTTAAAATATAAAAAATCTATGCCCATTGTTTTACTTTGTAATAGTTATTTCTTTATTTTTTAGCAAATCCTGGCGATTCAGATAAAATCTTAAAACTATTGTATTTAATATATTTTCACCTCCAACATTTCCTAAAATAAAGCTTTTACATGGTTGGATTTATCGACATGAACTAAGAGTAAATTTTTCCTTTTCGTATAAAATTAATTAGCGAATCTATCATAGAAAATCGCATAGAGATGTATTTCTGTACATGTTCTTACCGGATTTCAACTGAGATTAAATATAATCCGTTTTGGACCTATGTGCTTAAATATAATACTTTCGTATTATTTGTATATTATACAGTTTTCAGCAAAACTTTGTTTTTTGAAAATTGTATCCTACATCCATAACTTTGTATGTTAATTTTAAAGCTTCCCCTCATCGCCAGAGTCTAGGAACGGCTCTGATGACAACCATGCATTTAAAGCAACGAAAATTCTACATTATATATCAACAAGATTTTGATTTCTACTAACACATAATCTACGGGAAAGTTAAAAATGTTCAGTTCAGACCGAATGCTAATAAAGAACGAAATAAAAAAATTCAGGTTTTGTATTTGCAAAGAATAATTTGCTACTTGTACGAAATGTCGAATTTAATATCTCAGTGCATCACCCAGTTTTACGATCAAGGCTACTTGGGTAATATTAGAAACTTTAATAAATAAATCAATTAAAGCCCATTTTTAAATTTACATTTGAGTTTTTCTTAAATGTCTCAAGAATTCGAAGAGATTGAGGCTTTGGCGGGTGCCACTGACTCTGTAACACAATTGTCTGAAACTTTCCCCTTTTAACAGTTTTTACATTCCTTGTAGTCTCGGAAATTCACATACATGCATCAACAATGTGGTCCACACTGTATGCAAATATCGAACATTAAAAAACAAATGCAGATATTGCCAAAGTTTAGAAAATTAATTTTAGTTTTATATTGCTGGGTTTCGTGCATATAATACAAACATTTTCAGATTGCGTTGGTCTATTCGAAAGACGGTTAACATTCTTTACTAGCTTTTAACAAAAATGATTTAGTCTTTCTAAAAATAACGATGTTAAATTTTAGGGTTTACAAATCAAATTAAAACCACCGAAATTGTCTAAGAATTAAAAATAATTATTGTTTTTCAATTCTAAGTCTATACTTTAAATCCAGGGTTATTGAAGTAAGCAGCCTATACTACAACTACTACAACTAGATAATAAAAATCGTTTGGAATCACCGGTTTTATGGGATATTTTTAGAAATATTTATAGGGCATAGATCACTTTTATTTTTTTAAATATTATTTTTGGGATATTGGTGTTTTAAAATTGCCAATTCAGAGGCTGTAAGCCTAAATTATTCAACCTATAGGGACCACCACTTTCCGGCGTAAGTAACAGTTTTTCCACTTTTCACAAGAATTGGAGACGACCTTTGAAATATCTCAATATCTCGAAAACTATTGAGTATGCATCTTTAAAAATATTTTTAGAAATTGTAAAAGAAACAATAAATTCGGAGGTGTTTAGCCAATTTTTGCTATGTAGTTTAACTCTGCTTTTCGAACGGGCTACTGACGTAAATAACCCTGCGGGGAGTTTATTTAACGTGTATCTTATTTATCTAATAAAGGTTTTGTTAGTTTTAGAGAATTTATGTTGGCCAAAAAATCGACCATGACTGTATAATAAAAATGTAGACAGAAGGGGATAAAAAATCGATTTCACCTAAAAAAAAAATAAAAAAATTGCACTTTTTATATTCTTATTTAAAAATTAACAAAAATTACATTTTTTAATACTTGTCAGGTTCAATTTTCATGTTTATAGATATTAATTTAAATTATAAACACAAGTATTCTTAAAATGGATGTATTTTGTAATATTTGTCGAGTCGTATCACAAAAATGCCATATTCAATATCCGGCAACAATAGCGCGGTTAACCATGTTTTGAAACTAATTCTACTTTGAATTATAATATATATTATACCCGCCGATCGAAACACCTTTATTTGAACGATTCCTTCATGTTTCATAATGT
Organism: Kuschelorhynchus macadamiae; assembly: GCA_030620095.1. Classification (NCBI taxonomy): domain Eukaryota; kingdom Metazoa; phylum Arthropoda; class Insecta; order Coleoptera; family Curculionidae; genus Kuschelorhynchus; species Kuschelorhynchus macadamiae. Next base: position 841,159 of record JAUTXW010000285.1, read on the forward strand.
ACTAGGGGAGAAAAAATTTCAGTTACCTACCTGAACATCTCAGACATTGGTCGGATCTAGGAGATTCCGAAACAAGGTAAAAGGGTTTTTGCTTGAGAAAGGGTATTATCAGTTGGTAGAGTTTTATAGTAATTCTGTTTAACTTCTAGAACGGTAGTATGCTCCAGTTTTTTTTTACTGTCCATTTTACTACTTAACTACCTGATTTTAATTTTATATTATAGCTTGAAATATTTTATATAGTATTTTACATATTAATTATTATTATTTTTGACCCTAAGCTTTGTGTATAAGAATTAACTGTATCTTTATAAATAGAGAGAGATATTTTGAATTCAAACATTAAAAAAAAATTATTTACAGTTTAGAGAAAAACCTCCGGACGAAAAAAGGCAGCCGCAGAGGTAACTCGGGCAACAGAAAAGAACTCCAAGTTTTAACCCAAATACACCACGTACCTTAGACTGTTATTTTACAAAGATATCTTCTCAGTAAGTAGCATCCACTTCATCAAGCAAAATGGTCCAAAGTTCCGTCATTCCGACAGTTTCCAGTCATCAAGTTTCCAATAATTGGAGTAGTTCTAAGTAAGCATACCCGTAAATGTACTTGCTTAATTTAAGTTACGTTTTGCAAAGTGTGTACTTTTTAGTACCCTTTTATCCTACCTACGTAGTTTAACTAAACTACGGGTAAAAGGGGACCTATGTTCCAATACTTTGGGTAAATTGACCGTTTTTAATAATCACAAATTTCAAACATATTAATTGATGATGTAATTTATTTTATTTTCGTGATACTTTGTTAATTACAACATGCAAATGCAAAAAGCAAATGACAGTTAAGAAGGCAACAAATAAACATCAACTTTGCTGTTTTAAATAAACCACCCTACATAATATTGTTTCATCAAATGGTTCTCTTCTAGCTGATTATATGTGTACCACGTTTAACCCTTTTATCTTTAAGGATAACCGAGGAAACTGACAAAAAACTTGCCATGGTAAGCAATTTATTCTTAGTGATCCAACTACGTAGTAGAAGTAGTAGTAGTAGTAGTAGTAGTAAGAAGGGGGGGGGGGCAAGCCCAGCATCTAGGCCTAAAAGGTTCTTTTCGTGAATCCCGGTCTCACCTATCTCACTCCACTTCTCCGCGAAGGCGGCCCTTTCTAATGAAGGAGAGCACCTTACCCCAATCGAGATGTTGTAATTCTTCCTTTGAAAAGGTCTCAACACCGAAAGTATTCCAGCGTAGTCTTATCCATTTTTCACACGTGCCAACGAGATGGTAGCGACCCTCCTCCTCTGCCCTATAGTTGGACAACAAGGTCCGCTAAACCCAGCTGACACATATGTTTGTTTAATTTACAGGGTCCTGTCAAAATGCCAATTAAGTCCCCAATCACCTGTCGACTCCTTGACCTCAACCAAATTGCCTTAGATCCGCATGGGTTGGGTAACACTTCTTCCTCCTGTCTACATTTTTTTTGCCTGTATACAGTAGTTCGTCCTTGTGTGTTCTCATTGCTATAGCAATCCCTAGTACGCCAGTCTTTGAAGTCCGGCTAGTTTTTGGCAATATGTAACCTTTTCTACAACCGGCCACCAGACCATGGATCCGTAAGTGATCCTCAGTCGAATGACCGCAGTGTAGAGCCGGTCGAGAACCTGTGGGGATAAACACCACTTCCGACCCACCAAGCGGCGTAGTTGCCACATTATTCATACGGATTTATTGCTTACCTGTCCGACGTGTGATTTCCACGTCAGTTTACTATACCACCCCGAGGTATTTGACCCTCAACTTCAGAGGCAGAGGTCTCTGGTACAGGGTTGGTAATCTATATCGCACTAAATGCCTTCTCTTGGTGAAGACTATGAGGTCTGTCTTATCTAGATCGAGTGAGAGTCCTGACTCGGTGCACCATTGTTCAATTATCCTTCTCGCCAATTGCATTCCTTCACAGACAGTTGTTAGGAACTTGCCTGTCACCATAACAGGTCCATCGTCTGCATATGCCTGGGCATAAAAGCCCTCAGATTGTAGTAGAAAGTTTACTGTCTGTTTTTAACACACTGTTAAAAGGTAATCAAACCTCATGATGTGCTTCTAACACATATTAAAGGTATCAAACTTGGTATATTTATAATCAACAAAAACAAAACAATACTATATAGGATTTACATTTAAAATAACAAAATTTACAGTTTAACGAGTTTTACTTTCTGAGTGTTATTTGCTTTTTTAGTTGGCATATTGAAATTTTTCATAAAAAACCTTTTTCTGACTATAAAAATAGAGCTTCCAAAGAGGTGGCAAATTTTAAAGGAAAGCTCTGTACATCTATAGAATTAAATCGTAATTTTGTTTTTGGACAGAAAGCCTATATTGAATGCAGCTTTAAAGTATGACCAAGGAAAGAAAAAAGAAGATTCGTCCAAGAAAAATTTAGATTCAAAATATGGAGCATGGGGATCTACATTCAAGAATAAGGATCATTTTGCTAGCTTACATCACTGTTAATCTATCTATTATGAATTGTTCGTTGGGTTCCTGATTATCTAAAAACTGTTAAAATATTGATTTCAGCCGTATGTGCATTGAAAAATATTCCTCTTCTTTATTTCGTGAGAATAAACGAACAAATGAACTAAGCAAAGGGCAGTATATTACAGACGATTTTACATTTATTTTATACATCAAGCACAAAGGTGATCTGCAGACAAAAGTTAAAAAAAAATTTTGTAACATTTAAGATTCCTTCGGAAAGGTGGTTGTTTTAAAGTAAAGGCAATACCATAAGAATAAATTAAACTAAAGGTAATCAACCGTCAACGCTCTGCTTTTTACTATCCATTTTCATTTGATTTCTGAATCTTTAATAGTTTCGTAAAAAGATACTAATTAAAGTGCACAAATGTCGACAAAAGCGGAAATGCTTTTTATCGACAGGGTTTATTTCGATTTCGTCAAAACCTTGTTTTCATCAACTACTAAGAACCTAACGAACATTCGTCATAATTTCATAATCATAAAATTATTTTATTTGGCAAGGGTCAGCATTAAGGTGTATTAATAATTGTGCAAATCAATTAGTATATCCATTATATTTACCCATATCTCTTTACATAAAAAGAACAAAACATATACATATTGCAACTTGTTAAAAAATAAACTCATGTTACAAATGGTTGTACAACTATTTTATTCCGCTTTTTCCTGATCTTTTGAAACCATAGCTTCTCGACGCCTATCACCACAATCGACATAAAGAATCCTAAAACGAAACAAGTACTAGTATTAATTAAATGAAAAACAGACTAATTAAACCAGATTGTTAATTATCAAGAGGATATCGGAGTAGCTACAAACTTTCTTTAATAAAATATCCAACGATTTTTTTGGTGAATGAAAGCGGGGTTTTCAAGGTCAATCGTCACATAATTATTCTCCATCCGGTGAGAGGTAGAAAATGGACCCTCTAGTAAAAATCTCTCTTGGAGACGGCCCTGCATATATCGGGTGGTTTATGTGCATCAAATAAACCTAAAATTTACTACTTACTATCATAGGCGTAACCAGGAGGGGCTGCCGATGCCGGGCTGCAGCCTCCTTAAAGGCTACTTTAAAGTATGTTTTTACATCTTTATTTTATATATTACTTTCTACGTATTATGTTTTGCTTATTTAGTATCTATATAATTAACAAAACATAATTCGACACCAACAACAACACTACTTGAATTTGAACCTTGCGATAAATACCCAAAAACCTCGCGAATACACTGGCGAAGCCGTTCTGTTACTTAAATTCTGTAATTCTGCGTATTTTTGACATCGCCATGCTGACCTAACTAACCTAGAACTTACTTTACATGTTTACGTATATATTACGAACCAAACACAGAATAAAATTTTGCGCGGTTTGTTAGCGGTGCCTTTTGCAACGTGAGAGACCAAGGGGTGGATCAAAAAAATTAAATACGTATAGGGAAAACTGAGAACCTTTTTACTTCCTTCGCAAAATATGTTAAGAAAAGCTCTCATTTGTAAACTATTGAACTGAAGAGTAAAAAATAATTAAACTTACATAAACACACAATGTTTAAAAATTTCAATATTTATTCAATTTTATTTCAAATGTGTCACATGCCTCAAGCATTAAAAAAAATAATCTAACTTAAAAGCTCTGTGTTATTTGTATTTAGTGTAAATTTAATTATTTTTTACTTTTCAGTTTTGTATTTATTTTATTTATTATTTTTTACGCACCCTGTTTAAGACATTCACGATTAAACACCATAATATTGAAATTGTTATCGGGTTTATGCATATATACCAAATCTGACGAAATTAAATGGCGTTTCAATAAAATATTTTAAAAAATCAGCCTGAAAAAACTACTTATTAGATGGTTTTCAGCTTTTGTGTAAGAATTAAGTGTTATACAGAGATGAACTAGTAAAATTGTGTTCAGAATTCAAAATAGAGGAACAAAATGGCTGCCAAATTTTGGTCAAAAATTAGGGGTCATATGAGGATGACTTGTTAGCATATTGGTAAAAATCCAATATGGCGGAACAAAATGGTGGACAAATAAAATGTGTAAATAATCGAATTAAAAGTGGGTTATAGGGATACACTGGCATGAATTCAACATGACGGAAAAAAATGGTGGTCTTAAAAAATCAGTATAAAAAATATTTATTCAATTTGTTTTAAATTATGCCCTCAACTCAAATAAGGCATAGGTAGAAACTGGTAAAATATTGGAAAGTTCCGGGTAAAGGAAATTGAACGTTTTTTTTTTGTCGAATTTTATAAAGGTGTTAAAACATGTAAAACAAAAAGGGTGGACCGCTCAGGGAAGTGGGGCGAATTACGATTTTCAATTGATGAAATACTTGTTTTATACATGGCATTGTAACCCGAAAGTATGCTCGTAGCTAGGGCTGCTAGAGACCTGGCCTATAGGGATACTATCTATAAAATAAATAAAAGAACATCCCTGTTACCTATGAATAAAACGAAAAAGCTTCCCTGCATATCATCTAAGTTTACAGTGTGATTATTAACTTCCACGCTGCGCTTCTTTTTCCAGCATTTATCCTTTTTTGGCAAGTAGTCTTCTAACCATTTTTGTATCAGCCCAACTTGATGCAATTTTTTTATTCTAAAATATGATAATTTCGTTTTATTCCATATTAAAAATGATAAATTGATATTATCCGTAAAAAAATCACTTACTCTTCATTGATTTTATTCAAGTATGGGGTATCGGGTGCCACGATTAAGGCAATTTGTTCGTCCAAAAATTCATCTGCTCCTAAAAATAAGAATATGTATTTACACACTACGTTTAATAGTTATGCATCAATTTGAATATACAACTTTCTTACGTAAATCGTAAACTTTTTGACATTTTAAGAAGCATTTTACGATTAGCAAGAGTATTCAGACAAGGCTGTCAATATGGCGTCTCCAGTGTCGCATATAGGTGAGATCAGAACAAAAGAAACTTTATTTAAAAACAAGAACAAGAGTTTGCAAAGAAAGCAATGTCTTTTTTTTTAGTTGTCGTGTTTTTTCTACGTGTTATAAAGTGATGACCTCTTTTCCTTGGTCGTCGTGTATTTTTTACGTCTTCTTTTCTACCTTTCATTTTATTTTAGTGTATCTTTGTGCCCTTATTTACAATTTTTTTATCTATGAGCAGACCACGCAGGACTAAGGTTCCTTTAAATAAAAACAGAAAAAGTTTGTTGATGCTGATTTGCAAAATAGGAGAAGAACGAAAGGCATTTACTGATAACACATTCCATAATCGGGACTCTATGGTAATAACAGAGCGAACAAAGTGGGACATCCTTGTTTTTGCAGTTGGATGGTGAAGGGAAGCCTGTGAGTCGATGCTTGTGTCTCCCTGGCAGGAATAACTAAGGAGGGCATAATGGATCATAATTCATCAGAACAGAATCCGTGGTAGTATCTGTAAAACAGAGACAGATCGCCCACAAATCGACGATGCTCTAGTGATGTAAGCTTCATTGTGAGGCGCTTAGCTCTTCTTTGAACAGAGTCAAGGATATTAAGGATTGAAGGAGAAGCTGCACCCCATATGTGCGAGCAATACTCAATGCAGGGCCTGATTAGCGAATTGTAAAGTGTAAACAAGTTGGCAGAAGAAAAGTATTTTCGAGCTTGTAAAAGAAAACCCAATTGCTTCACGGATGTTTTGGCAATTGGGGTGATGTGATACCGACTAGGCTAAAGGAACCTCTAGCTTCAAGCATTTGATTATTCGTTTGAATGATGTGGGTGCTGGTAGATAATTGGTGAAATAATAAATAAGAGCGTGTCTTATTGGCGATAAACTGGACAAAGTTTTTTCGTAGATACTATCGGGAAGTCAGTAATTTACCTGTTTCAAATTTTTGATTTTTTTTGTTTATGGAAGAACTCCAGAATTTCCAATATTTTGTTATAAAATTTAAATAATTCTATTGGAACTAGGGTTAACATAGGCTAGAATTACGCCTGTCTAGACAGGCATTTTAACAAAAAAAAAGCATATGAAGATCAGGAGTCAGATAAAGTCAAGGGTTTTCACCGTCCTCGAGGGCATAATAAAATTACTGGAATTAAAAATTACTGAAAATGTTTCGTTTACAGTGGTAAAAACCCTTCAGAAAAAAATTGTGGCAACATAACATCTTTTTGCGCAGAAATGAAGACTATCTATCTCGATGCAAACGTATGAATTTGAACCATTTAAATAGATGAAACCGGAAATTATAATGTCTAATTTTGAAATTGTGAACAATTGTTTACTGTATTTAAAAGATAAAAACAATGTCATTGTCATTCTTAACTAACCAAGATGGGAGGTTCTTTAAAGATTAGAAGATTAACAATAACCAAAGAAGACTTGAAATACGAAGCATGTCAAGAGACATTACTCAACAAGGTAGCCCCAAACGATTTGCAGAATGATTTCTTAGTTTTTAAGGTGTGTCTGTTCTTGTTGGTTTTAACTCTATTTTTGTATGTTATGTAAAGATACGTAATGTACTTTGCAATAGGAAAATACATTTTATTGTATCATCTATACCAAAGGAGGGAGAGTGCTTAGTTTTAACTATTCTATGTTTATTTTTTTTAGATAAACGTGTTTAATTAGTTTTCTAATTTTAAAAATAGCTTTAGGTCAGGCTTTTTTCTATTAAAACCGGATTTTTGATCTAAAAATTATATGGTCACCCTAACAGGAATTCTTTTTTAAAAAAATCTAATAGTTTTTTAGTAAACTACAAGTTTTTCAAGGTCAACTACCGGATTCCATTATGGTTAACCCTGGTTGAGCCTTTTTTGAGGTGATGTAAAAAAGTGTATCTGTATTAAAATGATTTTTCTTAAGAAAACCGGTACTGTTCGGTGTATCTGGCCCGTTAGGTAGGCACCAGGTTTGTCAATAAAGTGCCAAGTGACAACTAAAAAAAGGATCTGCCCTTTTGTAATGGTACGAACTATCCCCGACAATCAAAAAGAAAAAAAAAGGTTAAACGACATTACAGTAATTTCGCTGTAAATTAAATTTATTCCTATTATGTTTCTCTCAACTTCCAAGAACTTTTCCTAACTTAGGGAAGTTAGTTTCCCAATCTGAACAACTTTAGGAAGGTAGCACCCGAGAAAGTAGTTCAGAAAAGAAAAAAAGTAAATAGATTCTTTCATTGTGAAAAATGAACTTTTTGTCGCTGGAAATTGCTACGGAGAGAAAAAAATGTCCCCTAATGTTTATATAATTTTTAGTACGATAAATAATAAAAATATAAATTTTAATAATTGTACCTATTCATACCTAAGGAGAAACTGCAAATGTCATTTTCCAGGAACTGTTGCTTAATCAAATACTGTAATTTTATTTTCCAATCGATATAAACATGTTTTCCCATTTTAATTTCGCTGATCATTGTTTTTTTGTTCCATATATCTTTGGAATTCTCGTAAATTGTGCGATAAGTGCTATCATCTGTAACCTGTAAAGGAATAAACTGAATGATCTAAAATTAAGTTAGGAACAATAACCAATAAATTTCATCACGTAGCCAGGGACTCCCTCCATGGGGACTGCACACCCTAAACTCTAAAAATATGTTTGTTGCCCATTTTTTTTTAATTGAAGTTTTTTAACAGTTCTTTTCAGTTTTCTGCCAATATCTACCAACATATGAAGATGAGGGTAATCCAAACAAAAGTGTTCTTGATAATTTTTTCCCTAATTAAGATTGTTTCTGAGATATCGATCAGAAAATTTAATTCATGTTTTCATCCACTAAGAAAAATATCAAAAGAAAGGTCTGAAAATTGTAAAGGCATCCCGGGTCCAAATTTATAGTAATTCAAACAAACATTACTATTTTTTGATATCAAAAAAATTAATTTTAAAGAGAAAACCTGTGGCTAGAACATGTAATAATTAATTTTCACATGCAAACTAGGCATATACGGCAGCTTTCATTTCAAGTATAGAACACTCCGAAAAAAATTCCTCATAAAAAAAGTGACTAAAAGAAAAAGGTCAGATTTTGACACTTAAGAAAAACAAAACGCAAAAAAATAATATAATTTCTAAGGTGTTTAATATTGATTTATCATGAGATTTTCGGGAAATTACAAAAAAATAAGCCGAATTTTATTATTTAGCACATAAAAAACCGAGATTTGCAACGCAACCATTTCATCCCAACCCCTTTATGGAAAATAGCACCATATCAACATAGTGACTAAACACTTAAACAAGGTGTCACTAAATAAGTGTCCGAAATTTGGTGGCGTATAGTATTATAGAAAAAAAATAGAAAAGTACTATGAATATGCTTCCGGAAATGATTCGTTTTCAAGATACAGTGTATCCAAATTTTCATATGTTTTATTTATTTTTTACACACCGAACATTTCTAGAGACAATTTATTTAAATTTGGCACAGGATATAAAGAAATCAAAGTCTACGAGACAGGCGCAATAAGTTTTCGAAAAATTTAGAGGGTGTTATATTTTTCCGGGTTGTGATCCTATTGATTAACCCCCCCTCCCGAACTTTATACTGCTAAGTTACTACTTGTTTACAATTATAAAATCAGATTTTTCGTTCTTTTCTCTAACTTTTTGGTATCTGACTATAAATTGATATTTTCTACCGTTTAGAAGCTAGAAACTTTACAGTCAAATTGCATTAACACAATAATTTTATTTTTCCCCAACTTGAAGCTTCACAGTAGAGTTATTAAAAAAATATATTTTAATTGAGCAAGCCGTAATTATTGCTCTATTTCAGAAGTGATTTTGTCATGGCAACTGTCCTTTCTTTTAGTGACTTGCCTCAAAATGTGTTTGATTTTACCCGTTTCCATTATCAATGAAAATGATATGCATTTCATGTATTGGCTGGCAGATGGAAATAACCAACAGGCCCTTCGTTTATATCAGGATCTTTACCCAAACCAAGGAGTCCCTGTTCGAAAAATTTTTCATAAAATCCTAAGTCTTTAAAATGCTGTTAGCGAAGGTTACTTAGCTGTAACGGTTAGGTAAATTTAAATTTTTAAAGCTTCAAGTTAGCTAATATAATTTATTGTGTTAATGCATTTCGACTGTAAAGGATCCTGTACATGAATGGACATTCTCCTAAAAAACGTCTAAATGGTAGAAAATATCGAATTAAAGTAACTTACCGAAAAGTTCACCAGCCGGAAAAAAGTAACACCCTATAGATTTTTCTAAAACTTATTGTACCCGATTGGTAATTAATTGTCACTGTAGGTACAAATTTAAATAAATGATTTTTAGAAATGCTCACGGTGTGTAAAAGATTAATAAAAAATATGAAAACTTGAACACCCTATATCTTGAAAACGAAGCCTTTCCGGACCTATGTTCGTAGAACTTTTTCATAGTACTATGCGCCCCTGAAATTTCGAACAATTATTTAGTGACACCCCGAATATAAACATTCGATTAAATATGCTAAACCGTAAAAATATAAAAATGAACAAAAATCAGTAAGTTTCTTCTATATTTTAGAAAATTTGTAGGTAAAAACCAATAATCGCATGTTGCAGCCACAGATTCCTGCTTTGAAATTCATTTTTAAACACCAAAAAATTGTAAATTTTTTCGGAATTTTTATGAAGTAGGCCTTCTTCCCAATTTTCGTGATATTTTACACTTCAGTGACGACTAAACTATATCAACACGCGTTTTTTTTTTAGTTGTAGTAATAAAAACCAAAAGAGATCGAAGACTGACAGGTAAAGTCTCTCTGGAGAGATTATCTGTTTGGGAAAATGTAGATTTCAAATTAGTAAACCATAAAAATTCTTTTATATCTTGTCAAAGTGCAACAGTTTATAAAGATCCCATACTCGAAATAATTTTGGACATGATATTGTAGGCGTATACGACAAAACATTTGACACCGTTTTATAGCTTTTGAATTTCCGATACAAAAAAAAGTTATTAATGACATAAATTGCTGCGGTTATCAATTTTATTTGAACTTTTTTTAGAGTCGACTACCCAACAAATATGTTTGGAAACATATTTTTATTAAATGATAACGAATATTAAATTTGTGAGAGGTTTATACGCTTTTAAAGGTTTTTTTTAAATGAACTAGAAATTGTATTAAACGTCCTATTAAATACCACAAAACCTAAGCGAAGACGTTTAGACCAAAAAAGTCTTATATAACATTGGATCCATTCATTAAAAATTTTGAAAAAAATGGCCTTAAAGTTGTATTTTATATTATTCAATTTTGAGCACAACCTTAACATTATTTTTTTTTATTATGTAAAACGGTTATTTATATTATTTTTACGTAATTGACAAGATTTTTTTTATTAAAATATCTGCACGATCTAAATTTAGAGAAAAAAAAATGGCATTGATAATTCAATTTTTACCTTAATAAAGTCTCGGAAACGTCGTTGATCGTTAAAGGAATTAAACACGATTCAGTGTTCTGTGAACGACAGACAAAAATTCAGTTTCTTTTTCTAAGCAGCTACATAGCGTTTTGTGTAATGCAGGTTGAAATATGTAGCGTGCTTTTTAAAATGTTTACAAATGAAGAATACAATTGATTCAAAATTGGATTTCTGGTGTATAGATGTTTAAAGTACCATTAGCTTTAATTTTTTATAATATTTTTTTTATTTCTTTGTTCTATAAATTACAGTTTTTGATAAATTGATATTTTTAATAATAAGTTTTGGAAACTAATAAACTAAAATAGCCGTCTGTAGTCTTGTGGAGTCAAAAATGTCCAAATAATTATTTTTGTTTAGTTACAACGGCAAGTAGGTTGTTTCTTTTTAGGTGTTCGCGCCGACAATGTGCTTCCAAATTACTATCTTTTATACCAAATAATTAACCCGTGCATCCTGTCAACTGCACGGTATAAACCCAACATATAATATAAACACAACTGCCATTGATGAGTAGGCGATACAACTTTAGTCTAAAATTGCAACCGTTTGATCTTTACGCCCCCGTCAACCGAACTACGCATTTCATTTTTTTGTACTTGTAGAAGAGAGGCGGAGCAATTTTGCTTACTCAGACATAGATTTTCCAAAAAAAAATTATTCCGAGACGTTAAAAAAATTGGATTAGATATCAAAGTTTACATAATAAATAAATTGGCAGTTGACAGTACTGTTTCAGTGTAATTGTCTTAATTTACCTTAATCTGTGACTCAAAAAAGGTATTCTTGGCGTAGCTCCAAGTAATTTTTTCTTTTTGATGTATCAAGTCTTCAAGCGTCTTTATTGGGACCTCAATTTTCGGAAACGTTAAATATGCCACGAGATTTCCACAGTAAGTGGTGCCTATTACCAAGACCACCAACCACCAAGACCCAACAATAATGCGTGCACTGTCTGCATAAGGCAGGTGCATACCACCTGCAAATAAATTAAGCGTTAAACAAGTTTTTAAATGCAAAAGTGTTTTAGTCTAAGCTATAATGCTAGTTTTCTGCTTTATTCATTTATGCTAAAACATATTATACATATATAAGTATAAGTCTGTCATTAAATATTGAAAATTCCATAATATATATTTTAATTGACAGAATAAGTTTACGTATTTCTTATTATATTTCACTCAATATTTTCAACAATAAATTTATAGTGTTTATATCATGAGGTTTAAAGAATTGAGGGTGGCAACTGATGACCCTGCTGAGAACGGACAAAATATTCTTTAATTTTGTGGTTTTAGAATTGCAATTATCTTACATTTTATATTTTTTTAGTGGATTTAATATATGATGAAAAATATGAACCTAGGTTATAATCTATTATTTGGCAAATCAAATTTTTACACCGAGGTGACAGTAATGAATATTGAATAATGAAAAAAAAATCGGTAAAGTCGCTTTACCCAGAACTTTCTTCGTAACAGATTCCATCACAGACATATATAAGGCAGTTTTTATATATATATATATATATATATATATATATATATATACCGGGTGATTTTTAAGTTGATGCTTTTTAAACAAATAGAATTATGTCCTAAAATACTTTCTTTCTGATATATAGGGTGTTAAGATTGTAAGAAAAAAATGTTTTTTTTTTAGCATAACTTTCATGCCATGTAAAAGATTTTTTTTTATTTCTGACAGTGGCGTCGAAAAGTGATTTGGAATGAGTTATTTTTGAAGAAAAAAATAGTACCCCACTGTTTTTTTTAAATAAATATAATTTTTAAAATACTTTTTTACTTTGGAGCAAATTTGTTCTCTTGGCCTTTTTTCGTACCACGCACTGTTTTAGCGTAAAGAAATAAAAACCGTTTTGATGCATGGCAAAATCGCTAAAATCCGATATGATGTTTTCCATGTAAAATAATGTATTACAAAAGAAATTATTAGTATTATTTTTAGTAAAAGAAGCAAAATTTTTAATAAATTGAAAGGAAGGTAAGCTAATTCTAATTCTAATTACAAATAAATAAATGAAATAATTGCAAAATTCAACCACCTGCAAAAATGAACTGAACAATATCGCCTATAAAATGACTGGTAAAAAGTTTGTTGATATTAATTAGTCATTAATTCCTTGTCTATTACTCGAAAGATACATTTTAGACGTGATTTTATCAGTTTATTTTAATTGTGAAAATGGCTCATATTTATGAAAATAATGAACTTGTGGATATACTGCTAATTTACGCGGAGTGTCATCAAAGTGCGGCTGCAGCTTCGCGGTTATCCGCGGAACGCTTTCCCTTAAGAGTTCAGCCCAGACCCCGCTGTTTTAAAAATGTTGTTCAGAGAAAGTGAGGATTTAAGGCAACATCGTGGATATCGATAAAGAACCATCAAGAAGTACTCATATATATATATATATATATATATATATATATATATATATATATATATCATCAAGAAGTACTCGGGATATTGCAGTTAGTAGAAAAAAAGGTCTTTACTTTTTGTAAAGAACGAAGGAACGGGTAGTGAGAACTCAGAAGACGGTTCCTAATTGTGTAGTAATCTATAGGACCCCAGGAAAATCGAAATAGTTAAACCGTTAAAGCTGTTCGAGTCAAAGAAAATACCAAAACAACAGCACCTGCACATTGGATACTGCAAGTAAAAGTATTTTGTGCACTTTGATATTTCAATCTCACATAGTTTTATTTTAGGAAGGATATCTTCCTAAAATAAAACTCTTTATGTTTTTATGTTGTATGTATATGTTTTTATGTTGTATGTGTATATGTTTATGCTGAGTAGGTGAATTACGTCATATCTCGTTTTTAATATTAATGTTTAATGTGTAAGATAAAAATATGTTAAAAACATTGATATATTTAATTAAACTTCTTGGTACTGTAAATATGAATTAATTTGCTTATTTTAAGTATTTATCACAAAACCGACTTATACAACCATGATTCATATAGTTCTTTTTCATGTAAATTTCAGTAGAGTAAAAACAATTTAAGCACTCGCCTAGAAAGGTGAGATGACTACCAGGGAACCATTACTAGGGGGATGGCATTTGTCACACTATACAACATTTTTATGAAAGTAATTTAATATTTTTCAAGTAAATTAAAATTTCTTCTCGGGCCACTTGGCGTGATTTATACAAAATAAAGAGTTTATTCTCCATTGAAAATTAGTTGGCTAGTGTTATTTTATCAAATGGAATGGACATTTTGCCAGTATTCAGGATGCATGAGCAAAACATATTCTCTCGTTTTCCAACTAAACTGTTCATCCAAATGAACCAGTGACATCCCACATGTGTATATATCGACAGGCAATTCTTTTGCCATTGGGAATCAGTCAGCTGTTTTGATTTATGTTGCAGAGTATACTATGTGGCTAGAATGTCAGGCGAATGTGGGTTAATTGTTTTTCGCATTGCCCGACTATGACCAAATGATCTTGCTAATTTTATGTTTAGAAGTTGTCATCCTTAGTAAATGAATCTGATGTTAATAACAAAAGATGATAAAATTATTTCAAAATATTAACCTGAACTTCAAAATTGGATCCACGTATAATATGCAAAAATGCAAAATGAATAAAAAAACTGAGTATAGATACTGAAGAACCAATCTTCTAAGTTCCAAAAATTCATTGAAACCGAATAATATTTCTTCGAAATACAGATACTTAGTTTGATGCAAATGCTGTACTGATGTGGGTAGTTAAAGCAGAAAGTTAAGCAGGCACGTGGCAAGCAATTCTCTTCAATGGAAGTGGGGGTCCGTGTCTCAACACCGAGTAAAGAAATCTCTTTCAAAACAAAAAATAACCGAACGAAACTGTAGATCGATTTTTTAATAACTTTCTTAAGTATAATATAAAAAAAAGACTTCAGAATGTCGGAAGTGGGACGTAAAGACCCAAGCCCCCCCCTTCAGTAACATGCCTGAAATTAGGGAAAGAAAATATTTTGTTTGAATTGGGTAAATGCGCTAATTTTGATGCTTGTTATTAAGTGTACCTAAAAAAGCAGTTGGAAACAAAATGTTAAAAACATTTCGAAATTGATTGAAGGTAATAATAACAGTTCAAGGATCAGCTGCTCCAAATATGTACATATTTTTTTAGTTGCCTTAGGTGTAAATGAATTGTACAGTTTTGGAACATACCTTTTCAAATCTCTTGTACAATTCGAGAAAGGAGCTTTTTATTATTTTAAACAACAGCATGTAGACATTTTAGATATTTTTTTAGTTGCCTTAGATGTAAATAAAACGTACAGTTTTGGAACACACCTTTTTAAATCCCTATATAATTCAAAAAAGGAACTTTTTATTATTTTAAACAACAGCATGTAGACAAATATTTAGATATTTTTTTGTTGCCTTAGATGTAAATGAAATGTACCTCTCCTTTACCTAGAAAAGTTATAAATAGAACAATTTATATTTGTAACTACTAATGACTGTATGCGAAACAACGTAGGATTATATTTGTTGCCTTAGATGTAAATGAAATGTACAGTTTTGCAACACACGTTTTTAAATTTCTGTATAATTCAGAAAAGGAACTTTTTATTATTTTAAACAACAGCATGTAGACCAATATTTAGATATTTTTTTAGATCCTTTCGATATAAATGAGATGTACGGTTTTGGAACACACCTTTTTAAATCCCTTTTAATTCAAAAAAGCAGCTTTTTATTATTTTAAACAGCAGCATGAAGACTGATGAGAATGTTGGAATAATTTAATATAGCAAATATTTATATTTCGCTAAGGTCAAAGACCGTAAAGTTTGTATTAGTTATTGTTTAAAACTATGAAAACTAAAAACCGTAAAAAGTGTGTGTGAAATAAATATATTGGCCATGATAATTTCTCGTATTTTCTTTGGAATAAACAAATTTATATATTAATTATTCATATATGATATTTAAAACCGGATTTAATATTATAATTTAGAAATTATCTCGTCTTAGAAAAAAAACAGCAGATATATATGCTTGGCAACGGGAAAATAATATATTCAGAATTAAAATAAAATAGAAATCATTCTGATGATAATAAAGCGTGCATTGCAGTAGATAAAAATAATATTTCAAAGCAATATTAATTTGAAAAAATTAACTGTTTTTAAGATTATATTTGTGATTATATCTATTGTTAAACGGTATATAGGTATTCAAAAGTCGAAAAAATAATAACAAACATGTTATATTTAGCTAAGATGGAAACGGAAAATGGCTTTAACCAGAAGTTCCTTCGTTATATTTTTTCTTTTTAACTAAGTAAAACAATTTAGTTAGAAAACATTTACTAAGATTCACGCACGTATGTACTCTTTAAAAGAAGATAAATCTGATATTGAGAACTATTGTTGGATCTGAGTACCTGCTGCCATTCCAAAAGTCTTTGAAACCATCATCACAGATGAAATATTCCACACTTAATAAAACTACTTATAATCGGACCAACATGGTTTCGACAAAGGTCGCTCTTCTGCCACAAATCAAAATTCATCAGATTTCAGATGTGTACCTTAGATAGATTACGTCGTACCTTTCCTATAGACCCCAGAGTGATTATGTAAATCAGTTCAATGGAGTTCTTCGGCTCAGTTCCCGGAAAATTCCACATCGGCCCAGTATTAATTATTTTATTCAACAATTGCTCATATTTAAGAATTATACAATCTGACATTGATAATTTGTTCAGCTGAAGTAAAATTACTGGATTTAAACTTTACGTTTGCAAAAGCAAACTAATATGTTTCCTCAAACGTATCAATTCAGTTAATACGGAATCTCATATTAATAATACATATCTAAAAGTAGTACTTCAACAAAAAAATGTTGGTATGACTCCAAGATGGAGAAACAAAATGGAGGCCTAATAAAATATATAAAAAATTAGTCTGAAAAACTACTTATTCGATTGATTTCAAAATATCTACAAGAATTAAGTGTGATATAGAGATGAACTTGTAAAATTCTGGTAAAAATTTAAGATTAATTTAATTGTTTAAAAAACTCAGCGTAAAAACCTTCTTTTTCAATTGACTTACAATTTTGCACAATTATTAGATATGATATAGGGATAAATTGGGTAAATTTTGAAACAAATTCAACATAGCGAAATAAAATAAGATAGTTTCAATACCTCTTGATTTTACCCGATTATCCTGAAATTCCCTCATAAGGAATCTCTTCTTTACCTAGAAAAGTTATAAATAGAACAATTTATATTTGTAACTACTAATGACTGAATGCGAAACAACGTAGGATCATACTTTACTATTGCTCATAAAAGGTAGTAATAAAAATTAAATTTACCAATGTTTTGACATTATTTAGAATGCTGTGGTTAATTCTGATTTTATTTCTCGTTTAGAAAATTTTAAAATTCATCAAACCTTCGTTTCCTAGTGCAGCATAAAACCTATTATTAAAATAAAACGGATGGACATTACTCGGCATGCTCATTACCTACTTAAAGTTATGTGTAGCAAAACGTATTGAGTAGTTTTAGTTAAGCACATTGGCTTTATACTTTTTTTTTAATTACAAAATATTAAACACCTTGTGAACAGACTTATTTTAGTACGTCAATATTCGTGATATTTGTTTGATTTAATAGATCTATTTACACTTAAAAAAACATCGCTAAAAAAATAAAGATTTAATTACATAATGAAATACAGTGTTCTATAATTTTATTACATTTAAAAAATGGTATTCAAGGATTTGTTAAAACATTACAAATGATAAATAAGAAATATTCGCATTTTAAAAGAAATTCCATTGGAAACTATCCCTTCTTTATAACTCACTGTTTTATCTGCCGCATCAATTCAGTAATTTTGGATGAATCTCAAACACAATAACAGAAAGAACTTTTTCAGTTACAAAAAATAGCGTTCCAAGCATTTTTGATCCCTCCTTCTCCCTTTTTTCGTCTTTACACCAATAACTGGAAAATAGTTTTAGAACCAAAGAAAATGAATATAAGCTCTGTTTCAAAAGTTTTATAAATAAGAGGTCTATAACCCGAGAGGTCGTGACAAAAAACTGCAAGAGGTTTTGGCTCATATTTCAATATGTTATAATATTAAGGTTGTAAATAAGTCAGCACTCTCGCGGTCGGTCAGGTAGTGGCACACCGAGTGCGGCGGCGCGCCTCGATGTATGTGCCAATGACTAAAAACTATTGGGTTTCTTTGCCAATCGAGCATAGATGTCTACGAATATTTTTTTTGTGGCGCTATCTTATCTTTTCGCAAATATTTGCTCACAGATCGATAGAAGGGATTAAAATATATTGCTTATCTACAACATGACCTCTTACGTCACTTCATTAGGACCCCTAATGGCAAAAAACTATATCTCAGGCACGGTGCGGCAAATCGGCCAAAAATGGCAATGTCGACAAATGACGGTTGATAGGTAATTTTTGACAACAAGGAACATTGCCAGATGACCTGTGATACGTGATTAGTTAGCGCTTGCGAAGACCTAAATACTGCCCACATGAACGAAAAATGCGTGACGGCAGAGATGTCGAAATAAGAACCTCATGCATGAACAATGGTCGCAAAAGCGCTCCGAACAGCTGCGCATGCTTTATATCTACACTTTGAGCGATGGCTGACTGTTCCATTAAACTAAGGTATAGCTTTAATAATTAACTTTACTTATATAATATAATAATTATAATACAGTAAACAAATTTTCAGCTATTAAAACTTATGCTACGTGCTCACTCACCTCCTTCCACAATTCTATGCATAGTCGTAGTAGAAAAAAATATGGGAAAGTGGTCAGACAGCATAGTTGTGGAACGCGGAGAGTCAGTACCTGGCATAATTTGTCTCGATGATGATGTCGTTAGACGAGTTTTGTAATGGCTGAAAATTAGTTTACTACGTACAATTAAAAAAAACAGTCAAATCTGTTTAATGGAACAGACACAGTCAGCAGTCGCTCAAAGTGCAGTTGGCCGTTCGGAGCGCTTTTGGAACCACCGTCATAGGTGGAGGTTCTTATCTCGATACCTCGGGCATTATTTAGGTTAGCGCAAGCGCTAAGTAATTACGTGTCTTATGTCATCTGACAACCGTTCCTAAAATATAGTTTTTTACCATTAGCGCTTTAACGAAGTGACGAAGAAGATCATGTGAGCGATAGATCTTAATGTCTCAATCGATCTGTGAAAAAATATTTACGAAAAGATATAAGATGACTCGTAGGAAGAGAAAAACCAAAATTCGGAAACATCAATGTTCGATTAGGAAACAAACCCAATAGTTTTTAGGCATTAGAACGTACTTCAAAGCGCGCCGCCGCCAAGTGTCCCATTACCTGACCTTGCGAGTGGGTGCTGACTTATGTACACCCTTGCTACTATATCATATTGAAATATGAGCCATTACAAAACTCTTGCAGTTTTTTGTCAGTTTGTGTTGATAGTAGTAAAGCCTTTGTTTTAAATATATATATGTGAAAGAAAGCGTTATTTATAGTTGTGAGAGATGTGAACCGTCCAATAGCATGAAAATTATTAGTATATTTATTTATCAAAAATTGTTAACAAGGCCATTAATTTAAAAAACGCGTGCTTAAATAAAAAATAGTAATTTTATCTACACCACTGATTTAGCGATTTAATTAAACACAAACAAGTTAAAAGAAAAACAATGAACTACGTGCCTTGTTGCAGGAGAGCTCCGTACATGTACCAGATACAATTTTGTACTGTTGCAAGACCCCCTTTGCTTCTGGTGCCTTTGTATTCATATACAGGACTGCATTTATGTATATAAAACAGGATAGGTCCCATAGAAATAATAGTTGCAGATAGGCAAAGCCAAGTCTAAAAACCGAATACAAATATTTAGATTTAATGCTAACCTAGCAAAAAATAATAATTTCAGCATATTTTCTGATTTTCTTAGAGATAAAAAAGCAGTACATTTTGACAGCAAAGGGAAACTTCATGAAATAAATTATTCAGTTCTAGTGCAATTTATAAAAGTTATGCTCTTATTTAAATCGTTAAATACATTTTAAAGGAAATAAACTATGGGAATCGGTTTTCTGTAATTTGTAGCTCTACCTTTTATGAAAAAGCTTTCGATATTTTATTAACCTCACATATAAAAGAAATGTGTTCTACTTGAATTTTACTAAGAGCTCACTTTAAAAATTTTGTTGTTTTTTTAAGCACACTAGCTTTACTATCATTAGATAAGAAAATCTTTAAAGTCCTCCTGTCAAAATAAAAGAAAGTTTAAGTGTGAGCATACATATTACTGAATATATGTACGAAACTAAATTACACTATCTTTGGCTTTCCATTTTATGGAATTGTAAAAAAAAATATTTTTTATTTTCCCTTTCATTTTAATCATTCATTTACGTGAGAATTGTTGTTTAAAAAATCAGTATCAGCGTTTATCGTCAATGCCATATTCCATTTATTAAAAAAAGGCGATTTAAGTAGGCATAGAACCTCCACGCGCACTGGTGGATCCGGGAGGGGGGCAGAGGTCTCTGAGCCTCCCCCTTAGCCTTTGGTTTAAAATAATAAAATATGTCATAAAATTTAATTTTAATTTTCCATATTCCGATATTAACTTGCATGCTTTTTTGCTTTTTCTCCTAATGATATGGTGAACGCATATATATATATATATATATATATATATATATATATATATATATATATATATATATATATATATATATAGAATTCAAAGACTTTAATTATAAATATCAGAAAAGTAGTTGATATTATATATTAATATACTTATTTATGCACTTACTAAAAACTGCTTTTCATTTCATTTCATTGACTCTAGATACTTACGTCACCCCTAAACGGCGAAATAAAAAGTAGAGCTCTACTAAGTTCTCTTGGTCTTGCGACTAAAAATGTGTATGTCTGAATACTTATAGGATCTGTAAAGTTTATGAGCTTTTTGTTGTTCTCGGTTACAGTAAACGCACATGCTCCCATAGCAGCTGTTTTATTATGAACCATCTCTAGTACACCTTGAGGTATCCTTAAAAAATAAGCAAATTATCAATAATACACCATGTGCAATAAATAAGTGGCTCATTTCTATAACTGTTATCTTTTGCCAAGATATTAAAATGAAGTTTTGACTGGTTAAATAAGACTTCGTGTTTACATATTTTTAACATGACAGGGTTGCCATGTCGTCTTTTATTTCCGAATTTATGCTACTAACTTTTAATTTTTAAATGGGACATCCTTTATATGTTTGCATATATTTTGATTTGTTGGAACATTCTATGTACAACCGTATGCCATTTATATTATTCTGGTACGCAAAACTATTTTTTATTTTACAATATAGAGTATTGGATTTAACAAAAACAATTAACTTGTGTTCAAGAAGCCTAGAAACAATAAGATTTGTTTCTCTACTATTCACTAAACAACTTTTATACCCATTTAAATACAACTTAAACACTTTTTTTATATTCTCTTGTTAATTGTTAAGGCTTACCAGGCTGGCCAAAAATATATTTTTTCTGCGAGTAACTTAATACCACACAACAATGTGCAAAATTGTAGAATAGGGCATTTAAATCCAAACAACATCTAGACACTAACGATATGTGAAGGTTCTGTTCTTATATATGGTTAAGAATGTGTAAATACATCAAAATAAGCAAATAAATATAGAGCATTCCATTAAAAAAACAAAAGTTAATTGAAGACATACGGTAAAAAAGAAGATATTGCCGCTGGTATAGTAGAAAAAATCAAAATTATGCCATATTTAACAATCCAAAATTTAATTCTAATGTGTTTAATAATTTATACATATTAATTTATTTGTGGTATCCGGGATTTGTAAAGTATGTCTAGGCAATAGCATTGGGAAGCCCTTACAGCAGTGGTCGCCAACCCGCAGTCGCGAGCTACCGGTAGCTCGCGAAGACATTTCTGGTAGCTCACAAGATATCTTGTAAAAACCATAGAAGAATCCATAAATGTTGAAAAAAATCACAATATGAAAACAAGCAGAGGCAACACTGTGTTGAGTGCCGTGGACATCTGCTAAAATTGACCAGAGCGCCAGCATCGCGTGAATGTTTGAGAACACAAGCACGATCTAGATTGGTTTAAACCCGATAAATGCGCATGTCGGACATACTACGCGTTCAGTTTAAAACAAAAAGGCATTAGATGTGTTAGTACACAGAGTGAGCAATAAAAAAGATAATGGAAAGCAGTAGTAAGAAAGTAAAGACATACATTATTCATTCGGAATGAAAAGAACAGTATTTTTTTAATTAATTAGTTAATGGTAAAAATGTATGTTTGTTATGTAATGCCTGTGTTTCGGTTGCTAAAAAGGAAATATTTAAAGGCATCATAAAAGTGTACATCCGAATTTTGAAAAATATTTGCAGTTACTTGCTGCCAGCAGAAAAGAAAAATTAAATCAATTAAAGAACCAGTTAATTGGACAACAGTCAATTGATAAAGCAGGCGTTTTTATGCAACTTTCTGCTAATACAGTGATGAGACGTGAGGAAGTAATGAGCCAGGATATTTTTTCACAGTTAAAAACTGACTTAGATAACTGTGTTTATTTTTCTCTTCAGCTGGATGAGTCAACAGATGTGGTTGACACCTCCCAGATGGCCGGTTCGTCAAGATGGTTTTTAGCGATTTTATGATTAACGAAGATCTTTTGAAGTTTATTCCACTAAAAGGATATACCACTGGACAGGAATTGTTTTCTCATTTAAACAATTTTATATCTTTTGAGAATTGAAGAATTACAGAATTGGTAGGCTTGACAACTGATGGGGCTCCAGCTATGGTGGGTTGTGATAAGGGTCTGGTAGCATTTTATCGAAAAGATGAACGCTTTCCACAATTTATGTGTTACCATTGTATTATTCATCAGCAAGCATTATGAGGAAATGTTTTAACACTAAACAACGTCATGAAATTGGTAGTAAAAATTGTAAACAAGAGTTCTAGAATTACAAAGAAGATTATTCAAAATCTTAGCCGATTTTCGATTCCGATACTTCTTCACTCTGAAGTGCGATAGTTAAGTAGAGGACGAGAGATAACACGTTTTAATGAAGCCCTAGTTCATCTGTCATAGTTCAATTTTTCAAACAAAGCGGCGAACCGATTCAGGAACTGGAAAATTCAATTTGGCTTAGGGATTTTGGGTTTCTTGTGGACAGACAAGATTAATGAACTCAATTTGCAACTTCAGGGAAGAGATAAAGAACTGGCGGAAATGATTTCCGATATAAACGCATTCATAGAAAAACTTGAGTTTTGGGAACAAACCTTAGTCAACCGTGATGTCAAGCATTTTTCTGTTTTTTTCAGAGAAGATATCTCAAAATCCAAAAGAACCTTATGACAGAAAATCTCATGTAGTTATCTCTGTTTAATTGTGTTTGAATGGCTGTATCAAATTACACTGCAAATATCAAACAAATTATCGATGAGTCCAAATGTTAACCTTCTCATTGAATGCACGCATTTTTTATCACATGTTCTTGTTTAAAATTTTAATTATAATGTTTTGTTTGCTTTTATTAAGTCGTATGTGACATGGCTATATGAATATTTTGTTTATTGTTTAGGTATGTATTAGTATTAGTTAAGTACTTATTAATGACATAAAAACATGTACTTATGTCAAATACAACATTATTGTGCATTATTTCGTTTAGGCTGGCTTAAACGCTGGTTACAAGTAGGTAGCTCTTGGTTTATTTCTAAATTATCAAAGTAGCTCAACACCTTGAAAAGGTTGGCGACCAGTACTTTAAAGTGTGTCTAATTTGCGAATGAACGATTATAGAGCTTTCATAGTGCGGACAAGTTTCTTTTGACAACCGACGGCTTATAGATCATTTCAAGCATATAAAACCTCAAGATTAAGCCCTACGCTAGTTACACGAGTAAATTATAGCACAATAAGCACCACAAAGTTGGTGCTCAGTAGAAAATTTCGAAAATTCCTCATGCATCATCTATGATTATGTATTTAATGCAGATTTGAGGTTCTAAGGAAAACTAGTAATGATATGTTTATATTAATTTAACCAAACAAAAACCTGAATAATGCCAATTTTTAGATACTACTTATATAGAGGTTGCAGAAACTTTGGAAAAGGTTTTGTTTTTGTTGATGACAACGCGTAGTCGTTTTTAAGTAAGAACAACACTGAGAGAATGGAAGGGCCTGCCAGGTCTCCAGATCGGAATTCAATGTCTGGAATAGAATGAAATTTTTCAATTAACCAGTTACATTTGCTCTATGAAATTAAAAACACGATATATATATATATATATATATATATATATATATATATATATATATATATATATATATATATTTGAACCTGGACCCTTACGAAACTATAGTAGTTCGCATTGTCCATTACTATCACGCTTTTCTAGGGAACGGTTGATAAAAGACAATTCTTGAATCATTCTTCAAAAAGTTCTGACGCTGTATCTTTAAAGTATTTAGACCCAACAGTTTTCTGACTCAGCATGTAAAATGGGTTGCCCTTTTCACTTTATTTGACGGGACTTTTGTTTTACACCTACCGGAAGAATCAGACCATCCTTTGATTGGTGTTTTATGCGTGTCAAATCACGTCTCATCGAGGTAAATTATTGGACGATTTTAAGAACAATATTTTTGTCATCGATATTGTATACTCAAACAGCCATTCGGCATACTGAAGAAACTTTGGTATTATACTTTTCTCACCATCTTTCACGGTCATTTACGTATTGTGATTTGCCGATTCTGTGCCAATTTCCTTCCTTCGTAAATTAGACACAAGCCATAAACTATGGATCTGTAAAACCACTTATCCAGAATATAATTCATATTTAGAAATATATATCCTATAAATTAGTGAACCGATTTTAATGATTCTTGGATGTGAAATGAAAATGAAATAAAACGTCTTCGAACTTTTTATTTCCTTGCAGCCTATGAATTAGACCATGTAGTAGTGATTTGAGGAACACCTCTTCGACCAAACGTTAATAATGGGGAAAACAGATCTCTTGTCGACAATATAGTTTTTACAAACAACATTTTTTTTGGCTTTTTCGCAACTGATACAAATATTTAACTTTAAAATAATCATTTAAGATAAATGACATAATTTCTTATGCTTGTTTAAATAATAGTGTTTATATTATGTATCGAAACATTCCGTAGACAGACTAGTCTACATGTTGAGGTATGTAATTGTATTAAATATTTGCTTCAATTAATTTAAAGTTTTTATATTTTTTTATATTTTTATTCAGTTGCGAAAAAGCCAAAAACATTTTTGTTAACAAGAGATAGCTTTTGTAAAATGTGGCACAAGGCATTGGACATATTTTAACTAAATATTCACTTATAAAAAAAGCAAACAATATAAAAAAGCAAATTTAATTAAGTGTTATTTACATTCCCAAAAATAACATGTTTACCTAAAAGTTGTTACTTGATTTTCAGCTATATCTGTTAAAGCTTCTGTATCGTTAATACGGTTCTGCATTACAGTCATATTAGGCGTATGTGGTTTAACAATTTCAACACTGTATGTAAAGTTCAAATTTTTTGAGAGTTCTTTTATAATATCAAAAACTATTCCGCTGTATTCCACCACATCTCCAGTTTCATTGGTTTTCAGAATTTGCCAGGGAGGATTCTTAAAAAAGTAATATAAATTTATTTTACTGTCGTTTACCTTAATATAGACAAAATACCCACATGAAATGATACAAGAGGTAACAATTTTCGTCTAAATCCATGAGCAACATGGGGAAAAAGAACATCTGTCATGGATGGGCCGATACTGGGTCGCCAAGTACCTACTGATAATATTTCAGCTATGGAAGACTCTTCTTGCATTTGATATTCTCTCCTCAAAGTCTCCCCTGTTTCGATATTCCATTTCGTACAATTATCACATCTTCCATAATCAATAAAATATGTCTAAAACATATCGAAATGCAGTCAAGAAGAATAAAATTATTACAACTATATTCCGCATTTAATGTTGCTTACTTTAACTTTTTCTAATAAGAATTTTGTTCTTTCAGGCTTAGTAGGCCTTATAGCTTCCCATTCTTCTTCGGAGACTTGAGAGGCCATTTCATACTCTTCAACGATAGCATCATCCAGGGATTTCATAAAACCAGTTAAACATTCTTCTATCTGACAGACCATACCACCCTACAGAAAAATGTTGGATAAGTGTTAAATCGTCACAACTTACAGATGTAACTACAAAAAATAAACAGATTTTGTATGTCCACTTAAATTTTACAATTCAATTATCAGTAAATGTATATTAATTCAATTCTTGTTGCTTTAGAACTTGAAGAGTTCGAACTTAAAATGCAAACAAATCATATGTAATTATACTTTAATCAAAACTTACCACACATATGTCGTTAACAACAGTGCTGTTGTAAATAAATGCAACATTATCACCTTCTTTTAACATTCTTTTAAATCTTTTTAGATTCTTAACCTTATTATCGGTATCGGATATCACATACAACCATTGATTCTTAGTATCTACCAACTTTAATTCTTTTGCGTATTCCATAATTATTTCTACGAGCTCAAAACTAACAAGAACTAAAACAGAAACAAGTACGTATCTTAATGAAAACATATGTTCAGTGGTCCCTAGAGTCCACGTCTCCAGTCCCTAGGTTTCGGATAAATAAAAAAGAGTGTAAATGCTTCACTCCAATATTAAGTAATATTTTTAATCCAAAAAATGAATTATAATATCTTTGAATAAATAAACAACAAGAAAGAGCGCCATGCATTTTTTAAAATTATTTAGGTTTTAGACGGAACTACATCATTTTTGGAACCTTATTTTTTTGACGTTTACGTTTTGGTTTGTTGCCATGTATTATCAAACCCTCGCTTTTGCAAATTTAAGTTTAAGTTTCAGCTGTTTATAAATAATATGTACATCGTATTAATATAAAAGTTGATTAATAAGTTGTATTTTATGTTATAACACGTAACAAACGTATTTTTGGTGGTTTATGTTGGCATGAATACAAAAAATAGTCAGTTGTGTGGCATGTCGTCGTTGCCGTATTAAAAGCACAAAAGAGAAAGGAATGTCGTTCCACCGGTAAGTAAATATGTATTTTCGTAAGTAAAGAAATTTTGAAATCGGATTTAAAGGCAAATATAATGTTTTTATAATGAAAATCATGATTATTAAAGTGTCAAACAGTTAGGTTAGGAATCAAGTCGTATATAAAAAACACAGTAGCGTAACATTTCATGTAATATTTTGTTAGGTCAAAACGTTTAAAAATAATGTTTTAAAACAAAAAAAAAGTTGAAGTTATGTATTTCTAGAAACAATTTTATGGGACAAAATAAGTTTTGATATCTAACATTATATTCTCCTTTTGTTGGCTCTGATACTGTACTGTACTACCCTGAAGGGGAAACAGTTTGATTATATTTCTCAAAAAATGTTATTTGTTTAAGAACTAGTGAAGGCAAACCAAAAATATGAAATCCTTTTTTGGAGATAAATCATTTTAATTCATTTTTAGACTTTTTGTAGAAAAATAGAATATTGCTATACCTATAGGTACAAACATTTTTTTAAAATTTCTATATACACTTAAGAGATTATGTTTCCTGAAAAAATATAATAATTTTCTTGTATTTATTAATTTATTTATTTATCGTAGGTAGCCAAAACCTATCCCTAAGTGGTTCAACTATTCTTAATGTAATTATAATATTCTTTTAATCTAACTCAAAAGTAATTTAAATCAATTTAAGAAAAACTAACCTCATCTAACCTTACATCGTTGAAGATATCCCAAAAATACTAACAATATAAAATTTGGATTCTGTAAACGTAAACTAACTTAACCAAGCCTAACTTAAGTCTACATATGCTTCCTTAGCCTTAACTACCCAATTGCAAAAGTAGTTAAGGGGCCCCTGCCTCTTCCCTTCTAGGGCATCTTCAAAAAAAACTAACACTATAGTATATAATACTTTTGTAACTTTCCTAACAATAAACAGAGGAAAAAATATTGGACATCTTTAGCCGCCTATGCAGTCAGCATTTTCAATGAAAAGGATTCCTCAAAAAATCGATTAAAAAGCAGTGCTTTGTCTACAATCAGAATTATACGAATTAAGTATTAAATAGTAGTGTTTTGTTAATTTAAATGGATCAAGAATAATTCATGTTTACTTTTGATGTTAACAAGGTAAATTATGTTCTAATGATGACCTATTTGGGCGAAACATGTAGCTACGTTTGTATTAAAAAATATATAGTACCATGAATATTATGAAAATTCAATTAATCCATAAACTTTATATTTGATAAGTCAAGTTTCAACACATGTAAAGTGTTGAAACATTATGGTGGAAATTATCAAGGGGTTAGTTTAGCTTCCAATATCTCATTTTTTTTAAATTCCGTAAAACGAATAAATTGCCTTTGTACAAAAAAAAATCCATACTGACATCTTATACGAGTGTTATTGCACCTCAACATAAGAATCATAACTAAAGGTATTTGTCGAATATTGTGCTTTTGTTTAATGAGAGTTTATGCAAACTAAAAATTAAGGTGTAGAAACTTCTGTTACTTATACAAAGTATAACTTTCATCTCACATACGCAGAGGGCAATTACAAATCAGAATGTTTAAAAGTAATATTACTTTAAAAAAATTATATATATATATATATATATATATATATATATATATATATATATATATATATATATATATATATATATATATATATATATATATATATATATATATATATATATATATATATATATATATATATATTAATGTTTTTCTAGAATATAATAAACCATTTTGTTTTTGACACACCACACCATACATTTAACTTAGAGGCATCTCTTTCAAACCCGTTATACGCTCTGGGTTTTTGTCAGATAGAATTTTCAGGTGAAACGTTACTTCACCTGACGTTTTTTGACTAAAGTGTCAGATTACTATTAATTATTTACGTGACTCAAAAATGTTTACCCAAAGAGAAAGGGCCCAATCCGTTTTGCTCTACACTAATACGAATTTAATTACAATAACTAGAAGAAGATACAGAACAATTTTTGAAAGCTGGGTAAGAAAAATTTCAGAAACTGGGACAATGGAAAGGAAAAAAGACAAAACAGAGACTCTCAAAACAATCTTTGGCCCTTATACAGATTAGGTATTTTGAATTTTCTCACTTTTTTTGGATTTACTATTTAGTTTACCTCGAAATAATAAACATAACAAATACTTATAATTTTGTAAGGCACTATATGGTTCTAAAGGTCTACTGTTACTTTACTTATGCCAAAATTCCCAGCAGAATAGATAATTAGAATATATTGTTATATAATATACTGTTCTTTAATTTAAATTTTTAAGGAATGAATGTTAAAATTGTATCAACAAAATATGTTGATGTTATTCAAATAAAAAATTCTTAAACAGAAAATTATGTGACATTTAACATTACAGGATTAGTCATTTCCTCTAATTCAGGAAGCAATGTTGCCAAATTTAATTTAATTTTGCCAAGGAAGAATCCATTACTGTTTATTAGGGTTGTTAATAACATTTTGTTGCATAGTTGAAATGCTGTCATTAGGAGCACAAGGTGAAACAGTAAAGCGTTAACATCAGGTTAGGCGCCAAAGACATCATCATTAAAGCTATAACATAAAAACCTGTACAGAAGAAAAGTTGCCAGCCAACCTTCATACAGACGGTAAATCGGTACCGGGTTAGTACCAAGACCACAACATAAAAAACGATATAGCTCAATCACTGGCAACGTAGAGTTAAGTTTAAAATATTTTCATCATAAATCAAGAAATATAAGTGAATTTGGCAACGCTGTAGGGGTTCTTTTATTTCTAATACCATACTTTTGGAAACAACTGGATAGGTTGAGCTGGCCCCCTCGAATGGGCTCCCTATTCTCCTGATTTAACAATACCCGATTTTGTTACATGTGGGTTTATTAAGGAAAGGTGCTACAGTATTAACATGTTTAATACAATTACAGCAGAAATGCTCCAAAATGCTTTTACAAATTTTGTTTTCTCCTACCTACATGTATTGAAAAAAATGGAGGTCATATTCAGCAGTTAATGTATTAGTTTATTAATTTAATTAATGCGTTTGTTCGGCTGTATCTAACAAAATCAATGCAGATAAGTTGTTGTTGTTGTTTCTGTTGTTTTTTGTTCTGAAAGGTTGTAACAAATTTGACGTTTTTAGAAAAGGGAAGGATCAGGCTTCTAAATGCGTGTTAGAGATACAGAGTGTTCCCTTTGAAATAAGCCCTTAATCTGCATTAAAAAAAAAATTTTTTTTGGCTATTTTCAGAAAATTATTTACCCTTGGCAACCACGTAGGCAAGAACTTGAAGCAATTCTAAGAAATTCCGTGAAAATCGCATCTTAATATATACTCGTTGTTGAGTTTTAAACTGTTAAAATGTGATACTGATACTACTTTATAGATGGACACCCTGTTTATATTTATATAACCGTTTCAGCACAATGATCTATTAATGCAGTTAGGAAAACTGCTTGAAATCGTCTTGTGTGTAGAACATCGAATGAATCCGTTTTAATTAAAGAAAATGTGAAAATAACTAATAACTACTTATAACAAACGGTTTAAATTTTGTTACAACGCTTGCCCAAAATTGGCATTGGTAATTTTAATGGAATAAGGTTTGATTATAAATCAAACTAACTGGCCCGGCAGACATTATTCTGCCTTTTCCGCTACATGGCGCGATGTGTTGCCAGTCGAATTATAAGAATATGGAGCGCATTTATCACATCGTCCAGAAATGTTATTGAAGAAGAACGTATTGGTTTTATAGAAAAAATACGCAATAAAACAATACAAAAATAACAATATTGTTGAAAGATCTCAGTAACCAGATCATCATTTCAAAAAAAATCATGTAAATTGGTGCAGTACAACTCTCTCACGAACTTGCTAAAAAATCTGGCTTAGTGTTTTAAATACATAGATGACTAACAACTATTAGACATGATGCTTGCACAGGAGAGAGAATTAAAAAAAAATGTAATACATATATGGAGTGATAACAGATGGAACTTTGTGGTCGTATACTACTCATGCTGTATATCCTAATCCTTAAAAAAATGTAGTCCCCAAACTCGCATATGCTGATCCGCTTTGAAAACATTTAAATTTTTGGAGGGCCGCCTTTGAGAAATTTCAGTTTCATTCATCCATAATTTGGTATAGGAAGTTGAAACGCGGGACCAGTGCGCGGGGCGCAGTGTACCTCTTGAACATTTTTCGCGCAGGCCTTGACTGAGTTTTCAGTAAAAAATTACGTACTGAGTGACCAGTACTGTATTTGTAAATTGCTAGTAAAAAAATCTTACCCAAAAAATTTCCTCCTGCAGTTTTAGAATTGATGGTAGACAACTTAGATTTAAGGTTTGCTCGAATGTCATCGACAGTTGCAGATTTATTGTTGAAAAGACTCGTTAAAGAAATTCCTGAAGCACCAAAGCGATTTGCTCGTTTTGTTATCGACTTTATAACTCTAGTTAAAAGATCATCAGCTAAAAAGAGAAAATAATATTTACACAAATATTAACGTGCTAGTTGAGTAAAAATCCGATTTGCCAATTAGATATTAAAACTGAAAATGCATTTTTAATAAATGATTAAAACACGGCATCATTAATGAATCTGTTGTGTTTGTATTCTGGTGAAGGTATAACATTCTCGTATTTCACTATTTCATAGCAAATTGTTAAAAGTCAATTGGTTAGAAAAGTAGTTGAAATTAGAAATTGATAAACAATCAGACGTACAAATAACTTTCAAGTAAATTAATCCCAAAGCCTAATTTATATATAAATCCATCGGTCATTGTTTGATTAGAAAATAGGTATGGTCAAATTATTTTTTTCATTTTGCGAACTATAAATCTATAGAAATTAAACAAAATCAGTGATACAGCTTTCAGGTATTGTATTTTGTTGCCTAGTCGACTCGTATCAAATCATGTTAATGAATACAATATGGACCATATAATTATTTAAAACATCTTCGTCCAGGGATTGGGCTGCCAAATGACATCCTAGGACTCGGATTTTTTACAGGATTCATCAATGACAACCAAATATTTCAAGTTTATGCCAAAACTAAATATATAGCACAAAAATATCAGTGTCGGTACTCAATCGGTAATAAGCTTTATGAAGTATTTTACTGCATATAATAAATGGCAGATTCGCTTTCTAAATGATTAGACTTCAGTTCAGCAATTTCAGAAAAATTGAAACCTTGTAATTTAAAACTTTGTGATGGGTCGTAAAATCTACTGCAAAAGACCCTTCACATACTTCTTATGGAAAATAGCTTTTGGTGAATTTCTCGGTCTGTCGTTCTATCTGTGCGTGGCATAGCTCAAAAGTTACTCATACGATTGATTTCAAATTTTTATCAAAATTCAAGGATAATATATAACACATATAACACCTCCATTTTGTTACGTTGAATTCTGATTTTTTAAATATTTGATTAGGCCGCCATTTTGTTTTGCTATCTTGGATTCATACTAAAATTTTTTTTAAAATTTTACCGGTTCATTCTTATGTAATACCCGATTTCATTGCCACCTTGTTATGGCATATTGAATTTTTGCTAAAATATTACCAGGTCATTCCCACATGACCCTCAATCTGGTAAGTAGTTTCTAAGCTATGCCGCGATTGACAGATCCACAGGAAGACCGACGAAATAACGTCTAGTGACGCCAAAACGTGAAGATATAATAAAACTTGAAAGGGTGATTTTTTTTATGATAACAAACGTTTTATTCGGTCGCCATTTTGATCCGACATTTTTACTAAGGATTTTTACTAAGGGTTATTCAAATTCAAGATGGACTATATGGAAACAAAAACGGTTGTGCAAGCAATACTTCTTTAAATAAAGGTGACCGATTATGATATAAGTTTTTAGCAAATTTTAAAAGGCCTATTGCTCGCACAACCACTTTTGTGTACATATAGTCCATCTTCATCTCTTTACTACAGTTAGTTATGACACACAATTTGAAATCAGTCAATAAAGGAATTTTTCAGGCTGAATGTTTAATAATTTTATTAAGCCACCATTTTGTTCCTCCATTCTGGATTTGTTCCTAAATTTTACCAGTTGTTTCCAACATAAAACTTGATTTTTGTACACATTTTGAGACAAATTGAATAAGCAGTTTTTTAGTAATAATTTCTTAAACATTTCACTAGGCCGCCATTTTGTTTCGCCACATTGGATTTTTACCAAAATGTGACCAGGTCATCCTCATATGACCCTTAATTTTTGACCAAAATTTGAACTCAATCGAGTAACTAGTATTTTTACGTACGCCGCGAACAGTCAGACAGAGCAACGGAATTGAGAAAACATACTTTGTTTCATTGATGTGATTTTTTCACGATTACAAGTAATTCACTTTTACGAGGGAAGTAAAAATAAAATAAATTGCAGTTATACGTAGTGGAATTCTATACGAGGGAACTTTTGGATAAAGGCTATTTTACCGATTTTTTTTTTTTGGAATTTTTGTTTTTAGTTTATTTTATTTTATTTTATAACTTATAATTACTGTCTATAATTGTCACAAACTATCTATTGTCATGAACAAAGATATTTCAGACCTTTTCTGCGACTGTGGTACCGCCTTCCTTGGTACCTGCGCACTCTCCGGATTTTTTCTTTATTGATATTTAATTTAATAACGTTTTAATTAAAAATTCATACATTTTTTGATTATTGTTAGTTTATAGTTTACGTTGCCATTGATAGGTTAAATTTGTTTAATTTTTGACATATTCGTTTAATTTTTGTAATGTTTTTCAGAGTACAGTACACGTTAAGTTTATACATTAATTTTTTTAACTACCGAATGGTTATCAATTGTTAATAACGTATTAAAAATAATTAATTTGTTTTAAGAATCATGATTCTTGGGTGTAGTCCGTGTCAAATTGGAATTACTTTGCGACGTTTGGCCTGCGATTGCACAAGTTATCTTCAGGAATCTTCACTGCACAAGATCAAAACACAACGTATTTATATCCAATCTATGACCACCGACGCGTGACTCTGCTGATTGATTTCCACACATGATGCAGCAGTTAGCCTGCGCATCTGTTGAAATTTTCAGGCTAATTGATAATTTCAATAGATTCTCTCATTTTCCGTTTATAATTGCCTGAGACGGACGCAAGAATATTGGTATCTTTTCTCCAAAACATACATACGTATTAACGTAAGGCATAAGAGATTTTTAATTATTCCGGTTCCGTTTCCTAAATAAAAGAGAGGAACTTTTTTTTGTTTTCAAAAATTAGTTGCCTTTGTTTCTTTTTTTTACCGTGCATAATATTTTTCAGGATCACATTAACTTTAGTCTGCTAGTTTGACGCTCGTTCTTTTGGCATATTCTTGAAATACTAAAATTTATTTGACGACTTTTTTCATTATTCTCTGCATGCCATAAGAAAACTAAAAATAACTTTCTATCGCCAACAGGAGTATTTTAATCAATAATTACATATTGTAATTTTGGTCATCTACGAAACGACTACTATAGATATGCTTAAAAAGGAAAAAGGCGCAGCATAGAAATGAAGCAAAATGACTGATGACTCGAACCAACTGCCTTAACATAGGTATCATCGGAACAGAACTAAGATCTGGCGAGATGTTATTTATAGTATTAATTCTCCCATAATTAAAAAAGAAAAGGAAAAGTAAATTCAGCGGATAGATTTGCTAATGCAAAGGTATTTTTGAATCATTTGTGTTTTATGTATATTATTATTGTTATTGTTATGTAGCCTTAGGATAATTATGCATTTAAAAATCTAAAAATATGCATACAAATATGCTCCGAAACAAGGGAAAATATGCACTTAAAATGCATTTATTATCGGATCAAAAAAAAAACAGAAATAAAGCAAAAGTATAGCAATTAAAATATTATATTATTTAAACTTCAAGGTATCCTTAAGACGCTATTTTTACCAGTAATTATTACATTAATACAACTATATAATAAAAGTATTTTTTTAAATAATATTTTAATTTAGTTTTAACAAACTAACTAAAGAATAAACCTGTTTGAAATTTATTGTTTACGCTGTTCAAGTTACGGTTACATTTTATAACTATATGATATAACAAATTATCAAATTCGAATTTTCTTCTATTATCTTACAATAGTACTTTATACTCAGAAAATACTCGTTCAACATCACAAGATAGAAGTGGAACATATTCAAACAAAATCAAGTCACTGTTTATTAAAAATTATTTATTATCTGGATTCAATGTCTCTTTATTGTCCAAAACTGCATTAACACTTTTCAAATTTTTGTAACCAATATTTTTTTGTAAAACCATAGCTAATTTTTGAGAAATTACTTTATTTTTAGTGTTAGTTATAGTTTCACTCACTTTTTCTACTCTTTTTGACAAAGAAAGTCCTTTCATCTCCAATTTTTTTATAGTATCAGACAAGCAAGAAAAATTGTTTTTAATGTAAATTAAATCCTGACGTACATCTTCTTTGCGCAAAACGTTTCGTGCTTGTTATATACAATGTGAGTATTCGGCATTAAATTGGTTGACTATGTTTTTTATTGCCTCGAAATGTTCTGCGTTTATCCAAGTTCCCCATCTAGTTACAATTGGTGATGGGGGCAGAGGGATGTTTCCTGCAGTTTCCCTAAATTTTTCTACCCGATTTGGAGCTTTTAGGTATACTTTCTTCACCGAGGAAATCAGATCGTTCACTCGTGGATAAAAAGCATGAACTTGTTCTGCAACTCGATGAAGTCCATGTGCAAGACATGTGGGATGTATCATTTTAGGCTACAATATTTGTAGACTACTCATTGCTTTACACATATATGGAGCAGAATCTGTAATTGCCACTAACACTCTATCATATTTAATACCACCGGGCCATAAAAGAGTGAAAGAGCCGTTGAAAAATCCAGCAACAGTTGAATGATTTACTTTGTGTAAGGTCTTCATTGTAAGTAAACATGATTTATCCCTTTCTGCTTCTATACCCAACACACCAAAAACAAAATTAGCAACACATGTCTGTTCCACATCAGTTGTTTCATCTAGTGACACCCATATACTTTTATCTTCTACTTTTTCCTGCAATTCGGTAACTATCTTATTATACAAATCTGGAACATAGTTTTTCCTTAACGTCGATTCATGTGGAATTGATGTCTTTGTGTACTGCTCTAAAAATTACTTCAGGGCAGGATTACTTAATTTATTCAGTGGAATATCCGCACTAATAAACGCCTTGCACAAATCCTCACTGAACTTTGATCGTTTGGGTCCCGGTCCTGGTGAAAATGCAGTGGTGATTAAAACTTACTTCTGACCACACTTTTTACTTTTTTGGATCTGATGCTTTGTAGTTCCTACGTATTGTGTCACTTGGAATTTCTTGTTCGTAGTAACAGGAACATCACAATATTTACAAAACAGCACAAAACAGTCAGTCGTAAAATCAGGAAAATCTTTCAGGAATTGATTTAACAATGACAATATTTACGCCACAATGTGTAAACTGAACTGAATTGAAAAATTATTTCTAACATTCTTAAAACGTGCGTATTTATGATTGTAAATCCGTGGTAAATCCATAGTTTTTAAAGCACAGATGTTTCATTGGGTACCTATAACAATTTTAAGAAAGGATGGGTAAAACCCTTGGCCTGCCAGCAACTAGACATTTTTTATTATTTTATTATTATGGATTAAATTTGAAATACATCAAATTTTTCTTGGGAAATAAAAATATATTCAGAAAAATTAGAATATATGCATTTTTCCTGTAATAACTGCAAAATATGCGTTTAAATACAAAAATTGCCAAAATATGCATTTGCATATTCTTTCATGCAAATGCATAGTTATAAATATTATTTATCCCTTAGAAAATGTATTTGAACCACCTCTCACATTCTTCAAAACTACCTGTTAACCTCTATTGTAAAACTCTCATGATGTGAGCAGCTGTCTATTTGTCAACCTCTTTAAAAAAAAATTTATTCAAAGGTCAGTATCTACGAATTATTTTGTAAAAATGTCAAATGTAAATCAGCTCTTGTCGAGATTAGATATTTTTAATATTCTCACTTTTTTTGGATTCAGTGTAGAACTTACCATGAAATAAACACATTTCAGGCAAACAATTTGCGGATGAACCACTTTTTTGCAAAAAAAAGCATAATAAATAGTTGTAACTTTGTAAGAAACCATTTACTATTTATTACTGCTTATTAGGGTTGTTAATACTATTTTGTTGCATAGTTGAAACGTTGTCATTAGGAACACAAGGGGAAACAGTAAAGGGTTAGCACCAGGTTAGGCGCCGAAGACATCATCATTAAAGCCATAGCATAAAAACCCGTACAGTACAAAAGCTGCCAGCGGAGCTAGCAGCGGTCGGTAAATCGGTACCGGGTTTTCACCAGGTTAGGCGCCGAAGGCATCATCATTAAAGCCATAACATAAAAACAGTACAACTCAATCACTGCGACTGTAGAGTTAAGTTTAAGATATTTACATCATAAATAGAGAACTGTAAGATAATTTGGCAGCACCCTAAGGATCCGTTTACTTCTAATACCATATTAAGGAGTTTATGCACTGCAAGGTTTTGAAAATTGGTCAATTTTTAATTTTTTTCCTGGGTCAAAAGTGTTTCATCTGCAAATTTGATTTTTTAAATATGTACTTATAAGACATAGGCTTTAGTTTAAAACTTAAAAAAATCGACAAATCCGAAATACTTACTCTCAACAAGACAATGTAAATCTTGAAGAAGAACATTATTAAGCTATTTAACTGAGGATGGTTTCTTTGAAAGGGCTGTTGTAGAAAAGCTTCAAATCTCCAAAAGCCACAGTTCACTTTATTAAGTTAAAATGGCACAAAATCACCAAGTAGCCGTCCGAGAGTATCAAGAGACTACCTTTTAAGACTGCTGTTACAGCCTAGGCTAAAAGCAATCTTTGGGCTTCATCAAAAACAACTCGAATTTAATTTAATAAAATTTAATGACCGCATTTTGCATCTTTAAAATCAAACCAGCAAAAGTAATATTTTCAGGGCCATAAAATGTCGTCCGCAGATTTGAAAAAGACGATTACTTACATATAGTGTGATCATATAAAATAATCATATGTTTCCATTTATAAACTCCTGTTGTTCTGAGATCCAAAAGTAATTGTGGTGCCTCTTGACCTCTTTGAAGAATAGGAATAGAAATGGCGTTATCTTGCGGAAGTCTTGCACAGTCTGGTTCTAAAAGGCGTAATTAATTTAATGTAGAGGGTGGTCCAATAATAGAGGACGCCGGCTGTAGCTCGGGAACCGTTAATGTCAGAACTTAAGGAAACAAATATTTATAGGTAAATTAGCCAAAAGTCGCTATAAATTATTTTCAAGTTCGAAAGTTTGGCCACTAGGGGTGCAACAGCAACTCAAAAGTATGAATACCAATTTTCTCTTAAGTTTTCATGATTGAGGTATGTTAAAAATATAAGCATTGCATTATTCAGCCAATTTGCTTGAAACCATTTTTGTCTATTTTTAAAAATAAAGTGGTGGGGAAAGGTCAAACATTTTTACTTTCAAATGTAGATATCTCTGTTTTGGATGAACCGATTTTATTCAACTTGATGTCGAAAAAAAAATGCTTTTTTTGCTCTACTCGTGAAACCATCAATTGTATCGTTATCTCGGAATTCTCCAAATATTGCTGATTTTCTCAAAAAAATCAAGTGGTACGATATGACTTTTATACCAGTTTATTTGAAAGTTATGAATGGCATTGAATAATGAAACAAAAAATCCATGTCCGTCTTTAAATTAAAAAAGTTGATGATTATCTTTCGAATCAGAAACCTCTGATTGGAAAATTATCCTCGCCGATTTGTAGAGGAAAAAAACGTGACAATGGCAAAGTGGAAAAACCAGAAAACTGGGAAAAAACAGCTCCAAGAGAAACTTTAGTGTAATCGCGTAACTGTAAAGAACAAAAGTTAAGAATAAAACAAAAGAAAAAATACTAAACTAAGTCTCATGATCACATAAGCTTCGCCATAAATTACCTATAGCTAGGGCGAGGAAGGGCCGGACTCGGTTTGGAGAAAAAAATTAGTTCTACGAGTTCTACCTTACTTCAGTGAAACAACAAAAAAAACGACGAAATGTAGTAACAACTAACGATAAACTAACAACAAATATATTTAAAATTACGGAAAACTACTTTCACAAATGCTCAAAATGCCGGCCGTCATTGTCAATAGAAAGTTGCAATATTCCCTGTGATGGACTGCAGCCTCTACTTTTACTATAGAGATACTTTGGATGTCATTCCTAATACGGTCCGCCATCCATATCGTTTCTTGTAGTAGGTCGAGTATCATATACTAAATATTTTTACCTTAAATAGTTTTCAATAATTTAAAATATATTTGTTGTTAGTTGTTAATACATTTTGTCGTTGTTTTTGTTGTTGTTTTTGCAAGGTAGAACTCGGTTTAATCTTTTTGCCCAAACCGAATCCAGACTTGCCTCGCCCTAGAATTAGCTATTTTATTGCGAATCTTATGTGACTATGAGACTGAGTTTTAGTATTTTTTGTTTTGTTCCTTTGTTAAGTATTGTTCTTTACAGTTTTGCAACATTACTCAGTTTTTTGGTTTTCCTAAACTTTCTTAATTTAAATGCAGATCTGGATTTTTCATTTGACTATTAAAAACCCTTCATAACTACCAAATAAATTGTGGCATAACAGCCACAGCGTACCATTTGATTTTTTTGAGAAAATCAGCCTTATTTGGTGAATTCCGAAACAACGCCATCTAGTGACCACTAACAAAGTCATTACGGTACTGGCTCGACGAGTAAATCAAAAAAGCACTTTTTTCGACACCAAGCTGAATAAAATTGG
This sequence comes from Kuschelorhynchus macadamiae, assembly GCA_030620095.1. Taxonomy (NCBI): domain Eukaryota; kingdom Metazoa; phylum Arthropoda; class Insecta; order Coleoptera; family Curculionidae; genus Kuschelorhynchus; species Kuschelorhynchus macadamiae. The sequence continues at coordinate 881,318 of JAUTXW010000285.1, forward strand.
TTCATCCGGAACAGAGATATCTACATTTCAAAGTAAAAATGTTTCCCCCACCACTTTATTTTTGAAAATAGAGAAAAATAGTCTGAAGCAAAAAAGTGCGTAATTGGGTGAGCAATACAATGCTTATATTTTCAACATACCTCAATTATGTAAATTTAAGAGAAAATTGGCATTTACACTTTTGTGTTGCGGTTAGCTCCCTAGCGGGAAATAATTATAATATATATAATACAGCGTATTTCTCTTGACAGATTTACCTATAAATATTTTCTTCCTTAAATTCTTTCATTAACGGTTCTCGAGCTTCAGCCAACGTCTTCTATTATTGGACCACCCTGTACAGAGTTTTTCGAGATACATTAGCAACCCTCCCCCTACAACATTTTTTTAAGAAATAATCAAAAATTAAAAAAAAAACGTTTTCCGAATGGTTTTTTAAAATTCGCCGTCAAAAAAGCAAATATGGACACTTCGTTTATTACGTCCATTAAATGATTGCTGATTATAAATATCCTAGGTTTGAAACTTTTTTATGTATGGAAGGTTCTACCTTTCTCAAACACATCTGCTCTAATGGCCGTTTTTTGGACCAACCTGATATATTTTTATAATATTTTATAATATAAATATAAGAAGAAACACATCTTAATTAAAATATTCTATACAGGGCATATTAAAATTAATTATTGTTTTCAAATTTACTATTCCTATTTGTTATTAACTAAAATGAGTATTTTATTTAACACATTGTGATTACTCTTTCAATAACTGCTGTGAGGAAGAGTCACTATATGAGGCAAGTCCCTATAAAACCATTCTAATCTAATTCAACAATGTTACTAAAGATTTTTTCAATGAAAACTATTTTAAAATAAAAAAACCCAAAAATTAGAACAGTGATATACCTTAAAGTGAAAATTAAATATTTACATGTTAATGAGTAATAAAAGGTAAAAGGTCACACTTCGCACAATTATCAAAAGTAATTTCTCATCATCATTGATAAAATTATATACAGATAACATACATACATAGGTCAAGTTAAATGTCTTATAGTATATAAAAGAAGAGCAAATACCTAACGTATGTTGCTTTCGCTAATCTGATTACTGACAGTATCAATGTTTTACGTTTTTTATATAAATATTCAATTTGTTTATAACCGTCCATTTTATATAATACAGTCTGCTAAATACGTTTACCTGAAATAGCAATGTATAACAAATTTTCACTTTCTGCTGCTCTAAATAATCTCCAGGTGTCTGCACAGGAAGTAATACTTAAAATAGCAGTTAAATCTAAAAAAAGACAGTTATTATATATATATATATATATATATATATATATATATATATATATATATAATTTACCTCTTTTTACGTTGATTGCAGACCAAGCCAATAACTGAACGCTGACTCCGCCATGTTTCAAAATTTCTCTTTTAGCATAAATTAAATATTCTTCTATTTTAGTCTTTATACTTTCATATTCTTCTGCTAGATATTCTCTATCTATAACTACGGCTAAACATATTTTAAACTTGGAATTATTATATAATGAGAGCCAACAAATAACTTAAAAAATATTCACATGCTTAAGATTGTTAAGAAAATTAATGGTTCCAAAAAACATACTTCCCAAACCTTCTTACTTTTTAATTTCTGACCCTTCTTCTCAACATAAGTTGTGCTATTACATATTATTTAATAAAGAATCGGTAAATTTCCTTTACCCGGAACTTCTCTTTATGAATCCTCCCTTTTGACACAATTCAATTCCGCACATAGTCATTTATTAGCACTTATATACTTTTTTTTTTCAAACATTTTTAATAGGTGCCATTTTGTTCCACCATATACCAATGCCACACTTGATTTTTGGCAATAATTTAAAATAAATTTATCCCTTATCACATTTAATTTTTGTGCAAAATTTAAGGTCTATTAAATAAGAAGATATTATTTTTGTTGACTTCTTAAACATTTTATTTGACCCCCATGTTGTTTCACCATCTTGAATTGGTAGGTACCACAATTTTACCAGTTTATCTCTATATCTCACTTAATGCTTGCACAAAATTTGAAACCGAACTAAGTATTTTTTTCATTTTTTAAATATTTTATTGTTTATTTTGTTTTGTTATCTTGGATTCATAGCAAAATGTTGCCAGGATAGTTCTATGTAGCACTTAATAGGAGCAAAATTTAAGGCCAAATCCTAATTTTTGACTAGAATTTGAAGTCATTCGGGAAAGTAGTTTTTTTACTAGACCTCGAACAGAAAACATGTTTTTTGGCATCTAGGGACGCTAAAGCGTGAAGATATGTAAAACCTGAGAGGGAGATTGCTTTCACGAATACAAACATTTCATTTGGCCGCCATTTTGTTCAGCCATCTTGAATTCGTACCACATCTAGGCACCTTGATGTGTGAAGATCTGCAAAAATCTCCTAGGATAATTTTTCCACAATACTTCCCTTTCACGGCGGAAGTAAATTACGGAAGGAATATTCCCAAATGAGTTTTGATTAATTAACTTTAAAGCACATCCTTACATTATTTTAAAATGCTGCATTAAGGTGAATACAGAAATGAAAGCAGAGACGGACATATAGGGGGATTTAGCATTCCCGTACAAATAGGGCATTTGCGGACATATATTTAAAAAAAAATGTTTCTTGAAATAATCGAAAGAATCACTTTTGTAGTGCCAGAGGCTAGGATCAAAATAGAATTTGTTTTTTTTTTCTCGATAACGACTTATCGATCACAAAATATTAAGAGACATTTTTTGTGTATTTTTATTTGCCCTAACCGATAATGCCAGTAGTTTTTTAAGAAATAATTGGCGTACCATTTTTTTAAGAAACTCAGGGATAGTTAGCCGCGATTAAAGTAAAATGTGCTAAATACTTTAAAAATATAGCCCTTAGATACCCATGAGGTTAGACCAAATCCCATTCAAATAGCTTTTCTTGTTTTAGTATAACTGAATAGTCATATTTGTTTTTAAATATTAAACATCTGCGGACCTAAGTCCATATGAAATTTTCTTCTTATTTTCTTACAAAGAATCTCTCTTTGGCGTAAGTTTTTTTTTGAAACACTTAGGTATATTTTACTTTAATTTTGTGACGAAACAACAGAAATTTCAAAGACTAAAACTTAATACATTTTTAAAGGGCTACAGATGACGGCCTAGTGAATTGTTAAAAGAAATTATTACTAAAAAACGTAATTATGCAATTCACCTGAAATTTTGCACAAAATTCAAGTATTCGGAATGAAACGGCAAAATTTTGTAGTCAATTAGTAAAAAAAGTATTACTTAAAAACTACTTATCCAATTCGCCTGAAATTTTGCACAAAAATCCAATTTTATGTAGGAATGAACTGGTAAAATTTTAGTATGAATTCAAGATGGTGAATCAAAATGGCGGCATGGCGGCACAATAAAATATTTTAAAAACTAGCTGATAAAATCGTGGTACGAATTCAAGATGGCGGAATAAAATGCCGGCAAAATAAAATGTTTTAGTGTCCTTAGATGGCAAAAACATGTTTCTCTATTCTATTGGTCTGTCTGCTGTCTGTTAGTTCGCGACATAATTGGAAAACTTATCGGATTGACATGACATCAAATTTTCGTCGAAAATTAGGGTGATATTGGGGATGACCTGGTAATATTTTAGTAAAAATCCAATATGGCGGAACAAAATGGTGGCGTAATTATCCAATTTACTTCAAATGTTTCACGAAAATCAAGTATTATCTGTTCATGACAGCAAAATAAAATGACGCCTAATAAAATTTAAAAAATCAGCCTGAAAAAACACTTATTATTTTTATTTAAAATTTCATCTAAGAATTAAGTGTGATATTGAAATAAACTGGTAAAAATTGTAGTACGAATTCAAGATGGAGGAATACAATACCGGCGAAATAAACTGTTTCAGTTTATTTTAATGTTTGCACAAGAAATAAATATGATATATTGGCACACTGATAAAATTTTAGTACGAATTCAACATGACGAAACAAAATGGCGGTCTAATGAGTTTTTTAAAAAAATCGGAGTAAAATTGTTGCCTTTGGGTTGTTTTTTTTAATTATAAAATCTTTTGTTACCCTTTTGTGTACAAATAAATAAACAAATGTAAATAAATGGAACTATAACGTTTAAAGAATTAGCATAAATTCACCGAAGCCACTTTTTAATGCCTTATGTGTGAGGTCCTAAGCTAAATGACATGAAAACGGAATATAGGGTCAGATTTATATCCTAAAGTTATTATTGGAAGATTCGACTTACGGTATCAATTTGCAGTTAATAAAAATAAAGGTTAACATCGCACTAAAATTATTATTAATATAACAATATATTTTATAAATTTTTTACTTCCCTCTGAGATTTTTTCAAATCTTTACGTTTCAGGATCTCTATAGATCCGAAAAGCATGTTTTCTCAATTCCATCGGTCTGTCTGCCGGTCTGTCGGTCTGCCTGTTCGCGGCATAGCTAAAAAACTGCTTACCTGACTGGTTTCAAATTTTGGTCAAAAATTAACGGTCATATGAGAATGACCTGATAACATTTTATTAAAAATCCAATATTGCAAAACAAAATGGAGGTTTAGTGAAGTTTTAAAGAAAATATTACTAAAAAGATTGCTTTTTTTTTCTCAAATTTTACACAAAGTATTATGTACCCGGTAAAATTTTGGTACGAATCTAATATGGCGGAACAATATGGCCGCTTATTATAATATTTAAAAATTCAGTCTGAAAAACTACTTAATGGACTGATCTTAAATTATGTGCTATATCTAATTGTGATATAGAGATGAACTAGTAAAATTGTGGTAATAATTCAAGATGATGGAACAAAATGGCGGCCAAATAGAATGTTTGTAATCATGAAAAAATTACCATCTTAGGTTTTACATATCTTTAGTCAAAAATTAAAGGTCATATGGGGATGACCTGGTAATATTTTGGTAAAAATCCAATATGCTGGAACAAGATGGCGGCCTAATGAAACGTAAAACAGTTATTACTAAAAAAACTAATTATCAAATTTTGCACAAAAATCAAGTGTTACATAGAAATGAACTGGTAACATTTTGGTAGTAATATAAGAGCAAAACAAAACGGCGTCCCAATAAAATATTTAAAAATGAGCCTGAAAAACTTCTTATTCGACTAATTTCAAATTGTGTGCAAGCATTAGGTTTAAAATAGATATAAACTGGTAAAGTTGCGGTACCGATTCAAGATGGCGGAACAAAATGGCGTCCAAAAATGTTATTCAATTGACTTTAAATTTTGCAGAAAAATTAAATGTGATATAAAGATAAACTGGTACGAATGACGTAACAAGTATTTAATCGTGAAAAAATCACCCTCCAAAATGTTTTCAGATCTTCATGTTTCGGAGTCCCTAGATGCTAGAAAACATGTTTTCTCAATTCCGTCGGTCCATCTGTCTGTCTGTCTGTCAGTCTCTCTGTTCGAGGCATAGGTACTTACATGTACTACTTACCCGATTGATTTCAAATTTTGCTCACAAATTTAAATGACCTGGTAACATTTTGATAAAAATCGAATATTCCGAAACAAAAAGGCGGCCTAGTCAAATGTTAAAAACATTATTACTAAAACTGCTTATCCAATTTACCTCAAATTTTGCACAAACGTAAAATATTGGGTAGTAATTAAGTGGTAAAATTTTAATACGAATCCAAGATGGGGAAACAAAATGGCGCCTTATAAAATATTTAATAATTCAGCCTGTATAAACTACTTAATAATTTAATTTCAGATTTTGTGCAAGAATTAATTGTGGTATAGAGATAAACTAGTAAAATTGAGGTACGAATTCAGGATGGTGGAACAAAGTAGTGGCCAACTGAAATGTTTGTAATCGTGCCCATTGGTCTGTCTGTCAGTTCGCGGTATAGCTAAATACTACTTCAGATGGCGGTCTAGTGAAATGTTAAAAAACAAATTCTCAAATTTTGCACAAAAATTAAAGAATCAACCTGCAATATTTCGGTAAAGGGGTCTAACAAATTATTTAAAAAAATCAGTCTGAATAACTACTAATTAGATTAATTTTAAATTTTGGGTATCCATTAAGTGTGATAGAGATGAACTGTTAAAATTGTGATACGAGTTCAAGACGGAGAAACATAATGGCGGCCAAATAAAATGTCTAAAATATCAATGTAAAAAACCTTCTTATTCAATTGAGTTGCAGCAAAATTAAATATAATACAAGGATTAACTAGTACGAATTCAAAATGACGACACATAAAGGCGGATTTAAAAATCTGTGTAAAAAAATGCAATTTATTTTAGATCATGCCCAAAAAAATAAGTGTGGCATGCATAGATAGAAAGTGGTAAAATATTGGTACGATTTCGACATGGTGTAGCAAAAAGGCCCACAATAAAAATGTTTCAAAAGACAGTATACTAGATAACTATGTGCAGAACTAAACTGGGTTACACTTTATTATTTCTAATGAATGCAAAGATTTATAACGAGGGAAGTACCGGGTAAAGGAAATTTGCTGCTTCTTTGTTTTGGGTAGGTTAGTATCTTTTGTGTAACATTGATAAAATTATTTACTTATTTTGTTTTTTTTTTATTATGAGCATAATAATATAATATTAGCCTAAAAGTATCATAGTTACTACATGAAAACAATAATTAAATATGCATAATTTATCACCTAATTTGCTTACCCAAGGAAGCATTAGTGGTTAACAGTGAAGGAAAGACGTCACTCTTCGCAATCTCACAAAATAAACACAAAGAAATCACCACCCCAATAAACATTTTACGAAAAACTCGGCCATATTCCGTTCAGCAGTTGTTTTTATAACTTGTCATAAAATTTTCATGTCACCAGGCTTTTGGAGACTAATAACGTCGAATTCAATCATAAAAATTAAATATACGCCAGGTGTGCATTCTACGACTAAAGGAAACTGGAAAATACGTATATGTGTTTCTGGTTCAGCGGATTACTGGAAAGGTTACTCATTGAAAATTCATGAGGGTTTATGGAATAAGGCGATTTTTCTTTAGATACTTGATAGAAGCATTTGGGTCAAGGAAATCCGATTAAGGTTTAGTTTTACTGTGATTTAGTTTTAATTTTAGCAATCTAATTTTATAAGCAGAACAAAATAAAATACAAAGAGCAATAAAATTAAAAATGTTATTTAATTAATCGGTTTTGAATTTCTGTTACCACTAATTTAAACATATGAATAATATTAACTAATTTCAAGAACTTCACTAAACAAAAAGAGATGAAGGGATATATTAGAAATTCAGGCAGAGGGAAGAACTTTTCACACATTCCTACCCCATCTTCATATGTCATACTCCGAATAGGAATTGCCGGTGTAATGAAGACCACCCCAGGTGCCCCACTACCTATTGGGTTTCCCAAAGCATTCTAAAGTAAAGTATTCATGCTTTTACAAAATTTTTGCGTATGTCACTATGTTACAAAATGTATTTTTTTTAATAATACCTATTTTTAATTAACAATTATAACAAAATGCATGTAAAAATTAAAACAGAAAATAGCTCAAATTACTTAAAATGGAATTCTTATAAAATTAGACAGTTTATTAATTAATAAAAGAGAACAAAAATTAACACATTAAAGATAGACAAGGTTACAACAAGATTACCTAATCAAACAAAATATCACAATAAACTAGTTGTGTGTTGTCAAAATTAAAAGCGTAGAAATCATCAAGAGCGTAAATCTCTTGGTTTAAAAGAAAATACTTGATCCTGCCCAAAAACACTTTTGGTGCTAGTTCTCTTCTTAGGAAGCATATTGAACATTTTAGGAGCATGATAATTTATTGCAAATCTAAATTTGTTAATTCTATGGTCTGTGATCAAAAAAATTTCATTACTTTCAAATATTCCTAATATATTTAAGATATTCACAGATATACATACGGGGCTGAGTGATAATTTTAAATTGTATGTACGTGCCTCTACAATCTGTCCAATATGGTACTCCTCCAACCACTCTTACTGCCCGTGTGCGTATCCCCAAGAAAGTAGTGCATAAGAAATATAAGACTGAATAAGGCGTGGTAGGCATAGTTGTTCCCGTTAGTAGAGGATTTTAATTTTCTTCCATTTGATTAGCTGATGAATTCTGAGAAAAATAGCGCTGTTTATTGAATAAATATTAAATTTATAAGCAGTTCTCCGACGAAAAAGTTTTCAGGATGATTTATATCAATAGGTCTGATCTCATAAGAAAATTGCAAATGAAGTTGGTGTGAAATAGGGTTACCAGACGTCCGGATTTTTCGGGACCATTATATGTTGAAAAAGAAGGTACACAATTTATATGAGCTTGAACTTTCATACATTTTTTTCAGGTAGTTATTCAATCTTACGTTTCCCTATAAAATGTTTTGATTGAATCGATCACATTATCGGGCACCTTCTTTTTTTGCTAGTCATGTTTCTTTTTTTTTAATTGTATGTTGGTATTTTTCTAATGTAGGTATTTTGTATAATAAGAGTTAGTTTTATATTTTAAATAAAGAAAATAAAGGAAAATATTTTTCGAATTGGAATAATCTGGAAATCATAGTATGGGATTTTTTTTGATATTAGTAATAAGTTGCTGCTTCATTAAACTCGTTAAAAATATTAAAAGTATAAAGTACATTTATTAGATTCAATGAAATAATTCAGGAAAAATTAAGTTTTCTTATAATTTACTAGAATCTAGATTATTTGGTTATACGTAGGTGTAATACTAAATACTTAAATGTTGGGTTTATTATTAATGGTAAATAACTACATCTTTAGAACTTACAGAAATACCCTCGTAGAGCGAGGTCATCAAAGTCATATCAAAAAAGATTTCATTATCTGTATTATCACAATCTTAGAATTTACAATAAACAACGTCATTTAGTCGATTTAAAAATGTCGATTGTCTCGGTGTGTGACTTTTAATTTCCCTGAATATGAATTAAACATTTCAAATATAGAAATATGGCCTTCACTAAAAGTTCATTTAAATGTGTCCGTGGTGTTTCAAAGGCATTAGCAAATAATTTCAGCCAAACAAAAGTAAGTATGTATACTGAGTACTTATTTGAACAATCTAAATAAGATAATACCTATTTAATTTATTTTTGAGATATGCTCTGTAATTAGTTTTGATGTAGTATGCTAGGTACTTATGTATATATGCTATATGCTATAAATAATAAACATCAACTGGTCAGATTTTAAGAAACAGAAACTCATGAAACCTGGATTAAAAAAAAACGTTAAGACCAACACAAGTACAAAATACATCATATATTATGTTTAATACTATAATATTGATAAACATTTCAGTTTACTACGGCCTGTTGCTAAACCGATTGATAATATCAACCTTATTAATATTGTTAAATACAAAATTAGATCATAAGTGGTTATAGTATTATATTGATGATCATTGTCATTCAGTGTTATCCATTATTTGTCGAAGGGTGTTTAAATATATGAAATAAAATTTTGCTTATGTTCAGATTTTGGCTTCAGCTCATTTTTTTCCTCAGTGCCCATTTGTGTTTTTTTTTAATTCTACTAGCAGATTACTTCTTTTTCTCAAAATAATATAATGTACTACTGTATATTTATACATGTCTTACTGTGCAACTGCATGCCTACAATATTTTCTTAATAAAACGGGAACTGATAATAATTGATATTCACTATTAGTTGGGGTCCTACTTAAAAGGTGTTTACATGTAAAAAATAGGATTTTTGATTAATGGATGGAGTAATAGGTACTACTCAGCTCTTCGGCAATAGTTTATGTGATTTAATAGCATCTATTATTTTTCCGGGGCGTACTTAAGTTTGAGAGCAAAATAAGATTTTGCTTAACCCTGCATTTTTATAGGTGAAATGTTCGAAAAAACTGAACGTATTGTTTACTTCTAAGTTTATAATATACCAAATGTTTAGTGTTAGACTATCAGTATGAGTTCTGACTTATGATAGGCATAAACCGTTGGAGGCACCTGGTATCGAATCCGCTAGTGGGCAAAAAGCCCCGAGCTACTTTGATCGTCTGCCAACTAGATCAAATTTAGTAAAAATAATAATAAAATACCCGTTTAGAACGCGATTAGTACTTTGAGAAATGTATTTTTTTTTACCGTTAAGTTAACAAGGATCACCGAATATTTCGTTTCCAAGATACAAGTTGTTAAATATATATGTCTTCAGGTTCTCAAAATTAATTAGAATATTGCCATATACATAATAACATTGGCTTTTCGTATATGAAGTCAATGTTAAAAATAAACAAGTGAGGAAAAGATATTTTCATTTGCTTTTTTAACTTTTATCTGACGGGCATAATATTAAGCAAAATAATTTTTAGGTGTAGAAAGTATATTTAATTTACTTTAATAAGGCCCTGTTTACCGTACATTAACATTAATTTAAATTAATGTTTATTTGAACATTTCTTATTTGTTTTTCTGAGATACCACGTGTTTTTTGGGCAAGTTTGACTCATACCGTAGCAACGTCAGAGACATCAGAGGGAATGAATTAAAACGGATTTTTATTATTTATTTATGGGGGGGGGGCAAAAATTCAAACAAGTCGTTCTGAATTGTGTTTTATAAAAATGCATACTTAGTGCATACCTAGTTAGGAAAAAAACATGGAAATAATAGAACCCGAGCGTTCAATATTTCGTCTTTCATGGGGCTTCTAAGATAAGTTTGTAACCTCCTTAACACATCACATCACTTTTTTCCAAAACTTCTATCGCAAATTTTGGAATAGTTTCTCTATTCTCCCTACACAATTTATATTTTCAATTTTTTTAAAGTAAATCAGGCTTATAAATTGAAGCAGCTTTAATAGTATTTACATCGTTGTATTTATTAAATCTATTCCATTAAATCGGTAGTCAAATTGACGATTGATATGTCCAAGAGATAAAATAAATACTGTAGTCATGAAATAATCTTTTTCGTTTTTTTGTAATGGTATCATTCGTTTGAGTTTGCCAAATGGAAATTCGAACCATAAAAATCGTCGTTCCTATCTCAGCAGCTAAATTAATGGCTTACTCGTAAATAAAGTGAAATATTGATCTTGCTTCCTTATATTTTGAATAACTGGTCTAATTTGATTAATAAGTGGTAAAGCACTTGAGATGTACTGCTTTAGGCACAATTTAGCTTTAAGTTAAATTTAACGTAAGGGATGCCAGTAGGTTAGGACGTCCATGGATGTTTTCCTAGTTTCAAACATAACGATCAAAACATAACAGATTTACTAGAAATCGAGCTAGAAATATTTGAACCAGTTTCTTTCAAGTACCTCAAGAGTTTCTAAAATTAGTGCCAAATGTTTAAAGGAAGTACAATAATACTCTCATGCATCTCCAACAATGAGAACTGCACTAATGCACAACATTTTTAATTTTAGTTTACCTGTTTATAGAATATTGAGATAAATGATAAAATATTTTTAATCTGTGGTCATAACCACAAGGAATACTCCAAAGAAAGACTTTACTCAATTTCCAATTTTCCACGTAAGGCTTGTTTTATATCTAGTTCAGTAGTACCTTTTAACTCGAGAACACTCAAAAACTGTTCTTTAATCTGAAGGGAATGAAACTGTCATCAAGATATATAATGTTAAAAATATTTGATTTTCAAAACGCCTAAAGTTTTGTTCTCATTGTCATTTTATTCTTCTTGCATATCGTGTTTTCAGTTTTAATTGGTGATGGAGTATTCGAGTTTTAATTGCCACGAAAAAGCTAATACATTTTAGCCTTTTTGCAGAAGACCTTAAAAGTAGAGTAGCAACAGCAATAAAAACCGTCTATGTTTTGTAATGTAATAAATAAATATTTTTTTCTAAATGTTGAATATCCCGCTTTTAAAAACGGAAAAGTAACCAATTATATTTTAATAGAAGTAAGAAGCCCAAAAGAAAGATTAAAGTATAAACAGTCCACAACTTCATTTTGAACGGTGATGATAACAAATACGATAGAAGTTTGTCGTTATTAAATTATACTGACAAATCGTAACGTATTTATATGAATTTACAATAACCTAGTCCAGAAATATTTTTTATTACTTCCATCATAGTATTGGAATTGTAATAAAATCACCCTCCGAGATTTTTTCAGATCTTCACGTTTCATGGTCCCAAAAAATATATTTTCTCAATTCTGTCAATCTGCCTTTCTTCACAGCATGGCTAAAAAACTACTTACCCGATTGGCTTCAAATTATAGGCCCTATCTAATAATAAATATTATTAAACAACACTTATTAGTCAAAAGACACAATGACCCAAATAAAACTCATAATTTCGAGTAAAATGTTAAGTTAAGATAATACCTAGTTGATAGTATAAAAAGCTCAATTTTTTTTAAATCAGGAGGTATAATCTTATTGTTTAAAAAAAAATCTTCCCGTGATTGAGCTATATTTTTTAGCCAGTATTTGACCATTAACAAAATCCTGATTTATTAAATTTAACACTTTTTGAGTAACCCACTGACTAATATTGTATATAATTTTGCCACTGCCTTTTTTACAAAATTGCCGCAAGAATGTAATTCCAAAGCAAATCAAACTCAGAACATATAAAGACACGGTAGTTTTGACCAATAATCAAAGGCCTATTTTCTTTAAACTCTCTTTGTAGGCCAAAAAATAATAAGTTGCACTAAAAGACAATTATTATCAATATACATTCTCTTACTCATATTATCAATATATGGAATATTATGCACCATTATTGCTTTACCAGAGTTAAATAATACACGTGAAGTATGCGGTTTTCGTCGTCTGCATTACTTTCAATAATATCTAAAATTCATAAAAGAGTTATTTTTAACCAAATTATATATTATATTAATACCTATAGTATTTTACCAGATAATCAATCCAGTTTTAGAAAAAATTTTAGCACCACATTATTACTAGATTAAAAAATGAAATTGGAATACTGGATTTGCTTGTAATGTAATACAGGGTGTCCCAGATGAGAGTAACCCATTTTAAATGGCTATAACTTTTAAGTCTGCTAGCTGTCTGCGGTTTGCACCATTCTACTTCTTGTAGTCCGAAGTTTTTTGTACTTGGTCGCAATTTTTTTTTGACACTCATACAGAGTCAGAGAAAAACTGCCATTTTTCATCATCGAAATAACTATTTTTAATGGAACACCCTGTACATGACAACGACAAAAAAAAACCGTATACCAATACGCAGCGGACTTGAAACTGATAATTTTAGCAGTAAAAAATTGAAACAAAAATTTTGGTTTATTTACGAACTAATTTTTTATTGCAAAAGTTTTCAGAACAGGACTGTTTGGAGATAAAAAGGTCGAAAAGGAACATATTTGATCCAGTTTACCTAAATTGACTTTTAGCTATTAATGAGGTAATAACAAATAATAACCATAGAATATCATTAAGAAAAATTTGAAATGTGACAACCATATCCAAAGATGTCTAAAAGTTTTTAAATTATTTTCGTACAAAATTCAGACTTTTCACAAACTACATTAGCAGGACTACGAAAAAAAGGCTACGTACATGCGAAATTTTATTGGACCGGTATAGGACCCACCCGACTGACTACCCATCTGTTCATATCTGATGAGGCTACATTTCATATAGATGGGCGATGTAATAAATACAATTTTAGAAATTGGGCTAGTGAAAATCTAAAAGTATATGAAGAATATTAACGAGATTCTCCTAAAGTTACAGTATGGTGTGCAGTCTCATCTAATAAAATATATGGACTTTTTTCATGAACCAACTGTAACGAGTGTTATATATGCAGATATGTTCGAAAATTTCATCTATTCTCAGATTAGACGGGAAAGGATTATTGACGAAATTTATTTTTAACAAGACGGGGCCCCACCCCACTACTCTCTTGTAGCAAGGGAGTCTATGGATGTAACGTTTGGAGCAAGGTGAATAGGGAGGGCTGGCCCTATTGAATGGGCACCTTATTCCCCAGACCTCACAGACCCAGATTTTTTTGTGGGGTTACGTAAAGGACAGATGCCATAGTCCAATTCCACAAAATCTTGAAGACTTCAAAAGGAGTATTCGTTGCGTGATTCAAGCAATACCCCAGGACATTACAAACCTCGTTCGATAACTTGGCGTTTCGATTTCAAAAGTGTGTTGAACAAAATGGACACCACATTCAGCATTTGTTTATAGTTTTTATTTGTTTATCAAATATTCATTTAACAAAAATAAAATTTAGATGTTAAAAAACGGCAATTTGTTTCATTCTCTCTGTAAAAGTAGCACGCCTGATACAAATAAACATAACGAAAATCAAATTTTAGGCCCGAACAAATCGCTTTGTAAATTCTAATTCAAAAATAGTTTATAAAAATACCAACATTTTTGTTTTAATTTTTTACTGCTAAAATTATCAGTTTCAAGTCCGCTGTTTATTGGTATACAGATACCTTAGACACGGCTCTTTTTATTGATTTTGTGATGTACAGAATGTACGTAGCCTTTTTTTCGTAGTCCTGCTAATGTAGTTTGTGAAAAGTCTGAATTTTGTACGGAAATAATTTAAAAACTTTTAGACATCTTTGGCACTCACTTTTGGATATGCTTGTCACATTTTGAATTTTTCTTAATGATATTCTATGGTTATTATTTGTTATTACCTCATTAATAGTTAAAAGTCGATTTACATAAACTGGATCAAATATGTTCCTTTTCGACCTTTTTATCTCCAAACAGTCCTGTTCTGAAAACTTTTGTAATAAAAAATTAGTTCGTAAATAAACCAAAGTTTTTGTTTCAATTTTTTACTGCTAAAATTATCAGTTTCAAGTCCGCTGCGTATTGGTATACGGTTTTTTTTTGTCGTTGTCATGTACAGGGTGTTCCATTAAAAATAGTTATTTCGATGTTGAAAAATGGCAGTTTTTTCTCTCACTCTGTATGAGTGTCAAAAAAAATTGCGACCAAGTACAAAAAACTTCGGCCTACAAAAAGTAGAATGGTGCAAACCGCAGACAGCTAGCAGACTTAAAAGATATAGCCATTTAAAATGGGTTACTCTCATCTGGGACACCCTGTATTACATTACTAGCAAATCCAGTATTCCAATTTCATTTTTTAATCTAGTAATATTGTGGTGCTAAAATTTTTTCTAAAAACTGGATTGATTATCCGGTAAAATACTATAGGTATTAATATAATATATAATTTGGTTAAAAATAACTCTTTTATGAATTTTAGATATTATTGAAAGTAATGCAGACGACGAAAACCGCATACTTCACGTGTATTATTTAACTCTGGTAAAGCAATAATGGTGCATAATACTCCATATATTGATAATATGAGTAAGAGAATGTATATTGATAATAATTGTCATTTAGTGCAACTCATTATTTTTTGGCCTACAAAGGGAGTTAAAAAAAAATAGGACTTTGATTATTGGTCAAAACTACCGTGTCTTTATACGTTTTGAGTTTGATTTGCTTTGGAATTGCATTCTTGCGGCAATTTGGTAAAAAAAGGCAGTGGCAAAATTATATACAATATTAGTCAATGGGTTACTCAAAACGTGTTAAATTTAAAAAATCAGGATCTTGTTAAAGGTCAAAGATTGGCTAAAAATTATAGCTCAATCACGGGAAGATTTTTTTGTAAAAAAAAGATTATACCTCCTGATTTAAAAAAAAATGATCTTTTTATACTACCAACTAGGTATTATCTGAACTTAACAATTTACTCGAAATTATGGGTTTTATTTGCGTCGTTGTGTCTTTTGACTAATAAATGTCGTTTAATAATATTTATTATTAGATAGGGCCAATTTGAAGCCAATCAGGTAAGTCGTTTTTTAGCCATGCTGTGAAGAAATGCAGATCGACAGAATTGAGAAGATGTGAAAAAATCTAGGAGGGTGATTTTATTACAATTCCAATACTGTGATGGAAGTAATAAAAAATATTTCTGGACTAGGTTATTGTAAATTCATATATGTAAATACGTTACGATTTGTCAGTATAATTTAATAACGACAAACTTCTACCGTATTTGTTATTATCACCGTTCAAAATGAAGTTGTAGACTGTTTATACTTTATTCTTTCTTTTTGGCTTCTTACTTCTATTAAAATATGATTGGTTACTTTTCTGTTTTTAAAAGCGGTATATTCAACATTTAGAAAAAAATATTTATTTATTACATTACAAAACATAGACGGTTTTAATTGCTGTCGCTACTCTACTTTTAAGGCTAAAATGTATTAGCTTTTTCGTGTCAATTAAAATTCGAATACTCCATCACCAATTAAAACTGAAAACAAGATATGCAAGAAGAATAAAGTGACAATGATAACAAAACTTTAGGCGTTTTGAAAATCAAGTATTTTTAGCATAATATATCTCGATACAGTATCATTTCCTTCAGATTAAAGAAGGGTTTTTGAGTGTTCTCGAGTTAAAAGGTACCATTGAACCAGATATAAAACAAGCTCTACGTGGGAAATTGGAAATTGAGTAAACCACTCTAGGTCTTTCTTTGGAGTATTCCTTGTGGTTATGACGACAGATTAAAAATATTTTATCATTTGTCTCAATATTCTATAAACAGGTAAACTAAAATTAAAAATGTTGTGCATTAGTGCAGTACTCATTATTGGAGCTGCATGAGAGTATTATTGTACTTCCTTTAAACATTTGGCACTAATTTTAGAAACTCTTGAGGTACTTGAAAGAAACTGGTTCAAATATTTCTAGCTCGATTTCTAGTAAATCTGTTATGTTTTGATCGTTATGTTTAAAACTAGGAAAACATCCATGGACGTACTAACCTACTGGCATCATTTACAATAAATTTAACTTAAAGCTAAATTGTGCCTAAAGCAGTACAACACACTTCAGAACGACTTGTTTGAATTTTTGCCCCCCCTCCTTAAATAAATAATAAAAATCCGTTTTAATTCATTCCCTCTGATGTCTTTGACGTTGCTACGGTATGAGTCAAACTTACCCAAAAAACACGTGGTATCTCAGAAAAACAAATAAGAAATGTTCAAATAAACATTAATTTAAATTAATATATGTACGGTAAAAGGGCATTATTAAAGTAAATTAAATATACTTTCTACGCATAAAAATTATTTTGCTTAATATTATGCTCATCAGATAAAAGGTAAAAAAGCAAATGAAAATATCTTTTCCTCACTTGTTTATTTTTAACATTGACTTCATATACGAAAAGCCAATGTTATTATGTATATGGCAATATTCTAAATAATTTTGAGAACCTGAAGACATATATCTTTAACAACTTGTATCTTAGAAACGAAATATTCGGTGATCCTTGTTAACTTAACGTTTAAAAAAAAATACATTTCTCAAAGTACTAATCGCGTTCTAAATGGGTATATATATATATATATATATATATATATATATATATATATATATATATACATATATATTTATATTATATATATATTATATATATATATATATATATATATTCATATTTTTTTTTTTTTGGTTTTTTATTTTCTTGGGATTTTCTTAGGGTCCGTGTAATACTAAACGTCGTGTTAACTTACTTGTAATGACTAGAACTACTTTGTGTTTTATGATAAATTATCCAGGAGATTATAGTTTATGACTGAAAGCAATGCTTTTTGCTAGATTGATTGTTCCTAGTTTCTAACCTCAATGTATTCTGAAGAAGGTCAAAATAGACCGAAACGTTAATAAATATGTGAATAAGAACATAAACACATCTTACTTTTACAAGGACCCTAAGAAAATCCCAAGAAAATAAAAAACCAAAAAAATATATATAAAAGTTACGGTCCAAGAAAACCTACAAAAACAAAATATATATATATATATATATATATATATATATATATATATATATGTATATATATATTAACAATAAATAAAAACCTAGCCCTTTAAGTTTTCTATTCTATTTTAGAAGATCCGAAAAAGTATTTGTTTTTCAATTATAGATCTAGTGTATATATTTTAATTATAAATGTAAATAATATTTCAATTGTTTTCTTTTTCAGAAATGTTGCCTACCAGTACCAACTTTTCCCGGCGCGAAAACATCGTGGACACAAAAATTACAGTTCACAGAACCTTCTTTATACACTCCGATTCCAGTTTACAGAGTTATGGATAGAAAAGGGCGTGTGTTAGATTTGTCTGAAGATCCTCAATTAAGTGAAGAAATGTTACTTAAAATGTATAAAAATATGAGTGTTTTAAATGTAATGGATAAAATTTTATACGAATCTCAAAGGTATGCCTAGGTAACTATTTTACTAATTTTTACTTGTATACTACCTCTTTCGTGCTTTCTTAATTACAAAATATTGGCTACAATTGTAGCTAACCATTCATTCCTGTGCTTTTCTTAGGAGGGAATAGGTATGTATTCATCATTCATGTATCTTATGTTTTTAACAAAGAACATTATCTGCGTCTTAGTTCCATTTTTTCCATCTATTTTTTTCTTCCATAATATATGTTAGAAGTTTTTCTATTGTGATTGGTAGACTTCGATTTCTAACCCTGCGTCATAGTGCTGTGCTTTGTTCACGAACTTATTAGCATTTGAAGGAATGTTCACTGTTCTTTCATTCAACTCAACTTGCTCAATGGCTTAGTGACTAAAACTAAGACATTGTCTATTGGAATTCCTATCACTACATGTTTAGATCATTAAACTTTTGATAAATTGTGGATATAATATTTCTAATATATATTTTAAACCATTAATTTTTTTAACATGAAAAATATCTTAATGATTTTGAAAAAAAATCACGTCTTCTGAAACCACCTGCACCTGTAAACTTGTCGAATAATTCGTTGTAAATTAATATTTTAGGCAAGGAAGAATATCGTTTTATATGACTAGCTATGGAGAAGAAGCGACCCATATTGGAAGTGCTGCGGCTTTAGACTTAGAAGATATAGTTTATGGACAGTACAGAGAATCTGGTGTTTTAATGTACAGGGGTTTTACCCTTCAGCAGTTCGTAGGTAAATTATATAAATTGTCACTAAAGCGTATACAAATAAATAATAATAAATAAAAAGCTTGCGATTCCGATATGTGAGAAAAGGCTCATTAATGGGCTGACCGAGGACTGAACGACTCACAGAAAGTGATTCGTTACGATTGGCCAATACGTCCCTTGAATCAATCGGAGATTAGATAGAGAGTCCTCACGTGCAGTTAAATAATATACAGGGTGTTACATTTATAAACTTTTAGCATAGAAAATGTAGGTGAACCGCTTCACCAACATTTTCCAATTAATTTACTTAAAAATAAAAATATTTTTAAAATATTAAGCATTTCATAATCTACATTTCTATTATAAAAATGTAGTATGTTTTATATAAATTCACATTATTTACTTAATTATACCATTATTTTCTATCAAAACTAGTGCGTTATATACTCAAAAATGATTTAAAAACGTAGCTCGCTGAACACCTTTCTATAAGAGCCACCCGTTGAGGAATCACAATCAACAACATTACAAATTCCTCCTCAGACTCCCCCCGCACGCGCCAGGTTTCGCGCTTAGGTTTGTTTACGGCAGTTGTTATGGCAACGCAATGCTGCACGCTACAGGCGCTTATTCGCTTGTTTTAGAATTCATGTAAATTGTGCATTCGGAACATCTAGAACGGAAGCAGCCCAAGTAGCACATAAAATCATATATAGGCTAAAATGCTGTGATATAGGCTAATATCCATGGCTAATTAGCTAAAATTGCTAGCCAGCATAATAGTTCTATTACAGTATAATGACGGAAATATGGCTAAAGTGAGGAATAATAATTTGGCCATAATGGGGTAAAAGTAGCAATTGTCAATTATACGACTTTCTTTTTTGATTTTATGGTTGGGTTTATTACCTACTTTTTGACTTTAAAATCGACTTAAAATTCTTGGCTGAATTCTGACTTGTTTTTTAGCCGAAATTTGAGTAACATTTTTTTCCGAAGTTTACCTAAATAATTTCTCATTTTTTGCCGTTTCTTCATTTATATGGCAAATCATCAATTGTGTCAAATTATATAGAAATAATATTAACAGAGCCAATCAGTGTAAGAATTTATGAGCCAAGAGGAAACGCAAAGATAACAAATCATGGTTGGTAGGGACAAAAAACACTTACACAGGACCTTTTACCGCTAAAAGAATTTAAGATAGGCATGTAAAACACGCGCCCCTTCTTGAAACAACAAATTTCGTTTTCTACAAGTATTTTTTTTTGTAAATGTATTTTACTGAGAAAATTGGTTAAAGGGTCCATAACATAAGAAAAAAACATTCATGAAAATACGTATTTTTAGGTAGAAACAATATGTTTGATTAAAGTGGTCAAGTAATGGCTGCTAGGAAATTAGTTGAATTTTAATTTCAATCATGGCGGATCATAAGAAGCTTTGGAAAATTTTTAAAGCAAATATTCCTTGAAATTGGCCACTTTGCAAGCGAATATTTATTAAATGGCAATAATAATTTTCAAATGTAGTACTTGCTAAAAAATGGCTAATTTAAGACTCAGGAGCCAGCGTAACAAAATTAAACGACGATTACCCCAGGTCGTCGTTTTTCTATAATATGTGGCGGAATATTTAATTTTTTTTATTAGATATTTTGTATTGTAAATAATTTATATTTCGTTTTTCTAAATATATCTTCAGTTTGGTCATTGGTTTTACTCTAGTATATAACGTCAAAGGTTTGGTTAAGTATAGTTTTATAGGTTATAAAAGTAAATTTGGAAATGTGGCATGTTTTGGCAAAAAAAAGAGAAATAAAACTACCCAATTTGAGATACTAAAAATCGATAAAAATGCGCTCTCACACATCTTTATGAAAAGTTCTTGGGCGGAAAAGATATATGTATAATAGCAGAAATATATAATTTCTGCAGGTGCAAAACGGCCTAAAAGAAGAATTGCTTTCGATTATGTCACAGGGTACCCGATAGGTGGTGCTAAATGTTACATTTAACTTGTAGTACTGTTTCAGTATGATAGACGTTTCGTTTTCGATTTTGTCATATAGAGCAATCTGTTATTTCAGATCTCCCTGGGTACAAGCCTGCCTGATGAGGGTTGAGGCCCAGAAATCATGATCGCAGGAGGGTACCCTGTGAAACATAATCAAAAGCAATTCTTCCTTTAGGCCGTTTTGCACCTGCAGAAATTATATATTTCTGCTATTATACATATACCCAATTTTAGTATAATTTTGAAACAAAAATATGAGAATAAAAGCGATATTTTTTCCTCTCAATTTTTGTTGCCTTAAAATGTCATAATCTGTCATTTTTATATAACTATTATTACTATAATTAAACTTAAATACTTGCTAAAATACGTTTGGTTGGCATTTGGGAAAAATGCCTACTTATTGATTATAGTCTGACCTCGATTTCTATTGATTAAAAATGCCATACTTTGGCATATTAAACAGCTATGCTTACTATAATTTAACTACAATACTTACTAGAATATATCTGGTTATGTTATGGCAACAAAATGACAAATATTTCTACTTTTTTGCCATCCAATACTACAAAAAAAAAGTTGGAGGTTTAATTTCTCTCAGTCAACTTGACTGAGACTGAGATCCAGACTTAGCGTCTGTTTACTGTTTAATTCACATTATTTCCCCTAAGTATTAAAAAACGCTCCTAAGCTAAAAATTAGCCATTTTGGGCCTGGCACCCCAAAAATATTTCTCCTGCGGCGGTATTTTTGCCTACGGGACTGTGCACCTAGCTACGCTGCGCTTCTCCCGTTCTTAAATCCACAAGCTGCCACTGTTTAAAACCTAGACTTTTACAATTTTTTTACCATGTCAATTATTCTGTAATAATTGTCGAATTAAAGTATAAGAGGGTGTACTATGCTTTATTCGACAGGAAAGGGAAATTTATTAGATTCCGTTTGAACCAAAACAGGGGAACACATCATTACTATGACATTGTATTTTAAAATGCGAAAATATATTTTTCTAACCCCAGAACTGGAATAATCATAAGGAAGGGGGATTCGAAGCCCCAGAAAAATTAAAAATCTATTATGCCTTACCATATACAAGTTTTGTCTTGGGTAGGGGCCTACAGCCCCGCTATCTTGCATTAGTTGTTATTGTCTATAATCGCCGAAAAGATTCTTCATAAACGTATTCTATTTCTAGATCAATGTTACGGAAATATTGACGACAAGGGGAAAGGCAAGCAAATGCCTGTTCATTATGGCAGCCGATACTTAAATTTTGTTACAATTTCCAGTCCTCTCGGCACACAAATGCCTCAAGCTGTTGGATCGGCTTATGCATTGAAAGGTATAAATATAAACATAGACATGTATTATCCAGTATTCGTAGCTACACGGCTTATTAAAGTTATATTAGTTGAATTGTTCTAGGTACAAATAAAGTGGTCATATGTTATTTTGGTGATGGAAGCGCTTCGGAAGGAGATGCACACGCTGCTTTTAATTTTTCTGCAACACTTGAATGCCCGGTTATATTTTTCTGTAGGTAAGAATAACATTTTCAACTTTCACGTTTAAAAGTTGGTATAAGAGCCCAAATATTCCATTATTATTATATACTATATGGGAATAAAAATGTAAAAAATTAAAGAAATTTTGAAAAAATTCTCTGCTATATAGTGCTATTTTAATTTATAATAAAATACCCACACAGTTACGAAATATCTAAAAATCTAACAAAGTGTAGAAGAATTAGAAGAAAAGAAAACTACTCTATTATTATTATTATTATTATTATCGAAATTGACAATCAATTTCTCAACAAATGTTGGGTTCCAAGCCCATCCCGGATGCATGCATCAAAATGGGTAGGCTGATTTCTATTAGTTCTATGTGTTGTTCTGTAACAATTTTCTCATTATGTGGCAATACTGAGCAGGACTACCTTCTGGCTGTCGATGAAGGTGCTAGTATGCAGGCCTATGATTTTCAGGTTCTGCTCTAGTGTTTTTGGAACTAGTCCAGTTCATGATACGATGATCGGTATCACATGTATCTTATTCACCACATCTGCCGTATCTCGATGGCCAGCTCCGCATATTTGGCCTTTTTCTCTTGATATTTATCCAACACGTTGAGAGACATCTACCAAATAAGTTGTCTTTGTTTCCTTATTCAACAGTACCACATCAGGCCGATAATTCGTCACCCGTCTGTCGGTGATAATTGCCCGGTCATAGTACAGTTTCAAAGTATTATTTTCAAGCACTGAACTTGGTTGGTATTTATAATAGGGCACAAAGATGTTCAGGAGCCCGTATTTATTAGCAAGCTTCTTGTGTTTGATATTACACACCTAGTTATACCGCTGGAGGTAGTCCGGTTTGTTGGGTAATTGCAGCCAGATGTTATATGCTGTATAGTCTCTGATTTCTCGCTACATTTTCGACACTTGTCGGATTCAACGGACCGGTCTTTGATGATGAATTTCATGTAATTGCGTGTGTTAATAACTTTTCTGGGAATAGTTGTCCATCCTTCAGCCACCTGTTGGATGATCCGTTATCTATGTGTGACTGATTCAATTTATTGTGATGTCGGCCGTGCAGTGTCATTTGAGCCCACTGTTCTTGTCTGGGTCTGAAAGTGACTTTAGGATGATGTCACTTGCGAAATTGAGTGGAGAGTATGAGTTGTCACTTAAGCTCACTATTTGGTGGAGGCTTGATGATGAAGAAATCTCTCAATTTTTGCAGCTGTCGGGAGTGCGAATTGGTCAAGTCAACATAGGATATTTCACCTTCTCTTCGCGGTAAGATCATTCGGAGAGTTGATGACCTTGGGTGGTGTGACTTGGTGCTACTTGGTCATCATTAAGCTAGTAGTTCATTGCAGACCCTCTAGCTCCGTGTTAGTCCATTTCAAGATTCCGAAACTGTAGGTCACAAGGGCACAGCATAGGTGTTAATTGTTATAATGAGATTTCCGGCACTCAGTTCTGTTTTCAGAAAAGCTCGCACTCTTTCAACGTACTGACCTTTCATCTTGGTCTTTCCTTGCATATCCTGGAGCACTCTAGCTTGTTGGAATCCTAAGTATTTGTAGGTCTCTCCTTGGTTCATCGCTTGAACTATTTCTCCATTGGTTATGGCTACATCAACATTAATGACTTTACCTTTTTCGATGTTTAAGCCTTTACATTTTTACATTCCAAATTCCATTCGAGTCTTTCGAGAAGGTGTATGTCACGTCAATAAGTGTTTTTAGTTGGTTATGGTTTCCACCATAGAGCTTAATATCATCCATAAACATAAGGTGGGATATGGTTCACGAATCGTCTCTATTAGCTTTGATGCTGAAGCCATGTCCTGTATTGTTGAGCAACGTGGAGAGGGGGTTCATTGCTAAGCAGAACCAAAGTAGAATTAACGAGTCTCCTTGGTGAATTCCCCTATTGGTGAGTATCTCATCGGTGGTAAGAGATTGATCGCCCTTATAGATACTCAGGTTCATTCTCCACTGGTGCTTGATAGTTGCCAGGAAATTGATGATTATAGGGTGAATTTTGTATATTTCTAGTACGTCTATGAGCCACTGTCAAACGCCTTTTTATAATCTATAAAAGCAGTGTGTATGTTGCGTTTTGTTTTGTGCCTGCTTCAGTACCACAAAGCCGATGATAATTTGATCTTTGCATCCTTGATGGTCTCGAATGCATCCCTTCTGTTCTTCGGCTAATAGGTTAATAGTTGTAGTGCCTAGCATTAGAAATGCGAGGGTTGTTTCCGGATGATGCATTATATTAGTAAAATGACGGGACATAGATTCATGGAGGACCCTAAATTTCTTAAACCAAAAATTGTGAATATGGTCAACTTCTGGCGACTTCTAGTTGTTCGTCCCCTTTAATAAATCTGCTAACTTCCTCCTTGGTGGTAGAGTCAAATTTCTCAATCTGATCATGTTGAGATTCTATCCATGTAGCATTTCAGTTATGCTCTTTTGGTTTTTCCCAGATATTCGACCAATACTCAAGTCAAATGCTCTTTGCTCGGCAGCATCTTCTCAGTATTATATTAGTTTGATATTTGGTGTTATTGATAACCTGATAGAACTGTCTATGATTGGTGTTGAAAAGCCAGTTCTGTCGTTTTCTCTTTGAACATTTGTTGTATCTCTGCAGACGTTTCGTTTCAGCTGTTAGTTTTTACTTTAGTGTATATTGATACTCATCTAGTTTTTGTTGATGATTGACATCGGTGAGTCTTCCTAAATATTATTGCGCGTTTTAGGTCTGCTGGAGGGGTGTTCATTCTTTCGAAATTCTGTGAGTCTTCCTAGTTCCTGTCTCAAATCACCAATTGTCTTCTTTCTGCCATATGGGTTTTTGTTGGTGTGTAGCTTTGCCTATTTTCTTCTGCACTTGTTGTTTATAGCACCTAGGACGGCGAGAGTAGTTGGTGAGTGTGTGGAGCTTTTCAACTAAACTCTGTTAGTATAGAGTTGAAAATTTGGTGGATGTTGTGAGTCTCCCCACTAGTTCTAAGTTTCGGGACCTTAGGTCTCGATCTAGTTGGAGCTAAGCCGTTAAACTCAGCAACAGCTTTTTGGAGTTCGTTGTATACTGATATTTTTTTATTGTCCTGAGTGTTGTTAGGTCTGTGAATGATGTCTTGTTCTGTAGATTTGTCTTCGACTAAATTTTCTTCATTTCGAACTTCTTCCTGGGGTTCCTCTGTTCTAGACGGAGCTATAAGCACAAGGCGTTCGTTTTCAAGTTCAAGCTGCACCTCTCTTTTAAGTTGTTCCAGGATTGGTGGCATGCGTCTCTTCAGGAACAGTGAGAGCTAGGCGTGTGGCGTCGTTAATCGATCGAAACTGCAACTTATTTAACACAGAGAATCATCTACCTAAATCCTGAGAGCGACAAGAGGTTATCGTGGTACAATGCTGCTTCACCCGTTTATTCCGTCGATTGTACGTAGAAATAGGAGGTAAGGGATACATAAGAGGATAAAGATCAGCATAGAGCTGGCTAGGGTACCTCGGGAGCGCGTGCCTGTGCATAGAGAGATACAAAAGAATTTCTCTATACCCCTGAGGTTTTATTATCTTTATTTATTATTATTATTATTATTATTATAGAATTTCCTGTAATGAGCTTGTATATTTGGTTGAGTATATTGAGAATAAATAAATAAAAATAAATTTACTAATTTATTTTAAACAAACAATTAAAACAGTATATGTTACTTTCAGGAACAACGGCTATGCGATATCAACGCCTGTTAACGAACAGTACAGAGGTGATGGCATCGCCGGTAAAGGTCCTTCTTATGGTATTAATACAATAAGGGTAGATGGTAATGACGTATTGGCTGTTTACAAGGCTACCAAATTAGCTAAAGAATATTCCAGCAAAGAAAACAAGCCCGTATTAATTGAAGCCCTCACTTATAGGTAGGATAATATAATTACATTTTACCCACGGAATGAAATGAGACTATTTATTAATTAACTATTAAATCTTTTGGTCAAAGAATTCACCAAAGAAACATGGTATTGTATATACTCCTGACGTTTGGAATTGTATGGACAGACGAAGTAACCCTACAATCTCGTCTATGGTTCTACGTATAAATGGAAGAAATACACTTTCTACCGGTAACTCCTTATTAGTTTCCTATCGTGGAGTAAGATTATTACATTTTCTAATTGACCGTCTAATATCCATTCCCTTTTAAAGCTTGAGTCAGTTTCTTTGTTCTCGATTGTAAAAAAATTTGGTCACAAATCGCGAGGGCTCTGTAAAACAAAGAATGAATAACTGATTGCTACTGTGCTATACGATGATGTGAATTTGCATTTAGGTATCTGTTGTGTTAGGTTCCTATATACAGAGTTTCGTAAGGAACCATCCCCTTTCCTTTGTTCAAGAACATCTAGAAAGGGAATTGCGACAGCCGATTCAATTTCCATTGTAAATTTTATGTTATGGTGTTGCTGATTCTGATGATCAATCATGATCATGGAGAGATTTTCTGGACCATAAAGCCATATGACAAATGTGATATCTGCATGGCTGAACCACGATTTTGTCTTTAATGGGGAGAACTTTTCCCATTTCCCAGTAGTGTAGTGATCTAGTGTAATGCAATAAAGACATTATATACATCTCGACACAAGATAGATTTCAAGGCACTCACTGGCCATCGCCAACATTCAAGAAAATAGAAGTTAGCAAGAGACAATCAACAAGATGATGTTAAAAAACGATATACCAATTAATAGCCTTCAAAAATTGAATGACTCATTTCACTGGCGTAACTATTGGGAGGTAATTTGTGGATAATGAATGCGACTATGTCTGGACGGTTTTTGGCTCCCCATTCGATAGTTTTTTGGAGATCTTGAGATAATTACAAAGCTATTAATCGCGTTTATTTTAGTTGTGGAGACTGGCTCGGCAACTGTTTATAGTACGGTTATATTTTTTATAAAATTTCTTCTTACCCGCAATCACATCAACCGCGCTACTGCTTCTTCTCTTCTTGCTTTTGTCTGAATAAACCTTTTTTGGTAAATAAAACAGTGTTATTAAGAACAAACGATATTTTTATCAATATAATAGTGACCACGAAATAATTTTTTTGACTTACAGAGTTGGGGATCATTCGACGTCAGACGATAGTTCAGCTTACAGATCGCCTAAAGAAGTGGCCGATTGGGCAACTAATGACTACCCCACTAAGAAGTTCAGATATTATCTAGAGAGTAAAGGTTTGTGGAGCGAAGAAAAAGAAAAACATTTATTAGAACAAGCGAGAAACGACGTTCTGACTGCTTTCAATGAAGGTGAGAAAAAGGCAAAACCAAAATGGACAGAAATGTATGAAGATGTATATAAATTCATGCCGCCTCATATTAAGTAAGTGTTTTAATGTAGTTCTAATTTAACATAATTGTAGCAAAAAAATTATATCTATTATCCAAATAGTGATTAAATATTGTAATTCAGCATTTAAATATTTACATTGCAATCTCATTTACTCGTCCTTACATCTCACATAGTTAAGGACTTGTGCAGATAGCTTGGATATAAAAATAGGAACAAGAAGATACTACCTGTCTCGCAGTGCAAAATTAAATAAATAATTTTTATGTTATTATTTTGCAAAATAGCTACAATTTTTTTAGAGCTGCTTTAGGGAGGGAGGGAGGGAGGGAGGGAGGGAGAGGGAGAGGGAGAGAGAGAGAGAGAGAGAGACTGACTGAATTTGAATCCGTGTCCCCCCGTTGACTGTACCAATACCTGAAACTTTCAAATTTCAGGTATTTGTAGAGTGCTTATAGAAGGAGTGCAAAGCTTAAACTTTGTGGTGCAAAACTCACCTAATAATATGCTGGCTCGCAAACGTAAAATAAGTGAGGGGGGCTAGGTCTCAATTTTCAGGTATTGGTACGGTGCCTATAGAAGGGGTGCAGAATTTAAATTTTGGGGTGCCAAACAGTGCAAAAGAACCATAAAATTTTCATATAAAAATTCGTTATCGGGGCGGCTACTTAACCGACATCAAAATGTTTATTTGTTGGCCAGTCTTCTTTACTTACGTTTTGAAAGTTGGAAACTTTATGGAGATTTATTTTAGCAAAAAAAAAGTTCTGTACTAGCCTGATGCAGTATCCTAGGATAGGTACAAAGCGGCAAATAAACCAAAAACATGTCCCGCTTGATCCAAAATCGAAATATACGCATTTTTACTGGAACTAATATTATATAGGGCCAGTTACAACAAATATCAATATGGTCAAGATTAAAGCACCTTTATTTTCAATTATGAGAGACAGTTTGAAATTAAGTCAAAATATTTCATTTTGTCGTATAAGTAATAAGTAGATATCAGGAACATGTATCTAAAGACGTTAAAAGCGGGTAACAGTGGAAGATGCGTAATCTTTCAGTAATAGTAAACTGTTAAGTGGGTAAAACGTCTGTATATCAATAGATAGGGACAGTCCCTTTCATCGCAATTTTAAATCTATCTTGCATACTGTACAGGTATATAATTATTTTTATGAACAATGCTACGTTGATTAACCTATTTCATGAACTGTAGCTTTATTGTTATTAATATGAGTACTTTATTCTTTAATTTTGGAATAACACAACAATTGCCGGTTGTTTAATTAATATATTTAACATCGATTTTATTTTTTTTAGAAAGCAACAAGATTCCATGAAAGAACATTTAAAAAAGTATGAAGAACATTATCCTCTAAATTCCTTTCAAAAATAGTTGTCATAGTTTCAACATTCACAAAATCCTGATCTGTTGCATCATGTTGTGCTGAATAAGAAGTTGGATGAAAATATCGAACTGGCAAAAGATAAATGGATCTTTTGCCAGTATTGATGACTTTCTATTTCCTATTTAAATTTTTAAAATTGATCATTGTATAAAATTTGTAATAAAATTTGACAAAACCGGAGTTGGTATTATTGCAAAACGAAAATCTTATGTAGAGTTGTATAAAAATCGGTAAATATCCTTTACCCGGAACTTCCCTCGTTAAGAAACTTTCCTTTCATTAGGAAGGAACCCAATTAAATTGGGCTATAAGCACTCTGTAACACATGATCTTTGATCAAAATTTGAAGGTAAATTTAAATAAATAATTAAAAATATTTTTAGTAATAATTTTTTTTACGTTTCACTAGGCAGCCATCTTGTTGAAGCATATTGGATTTTTACCAAAATATTCCCCATATGACCCTTAATTTTTGACTAAAATTTGAAATCAATCTGATAAGTAGATTGTAATAAACTATGCCGCGAACTGACAGACAAACAAAACTACGGACGGACCGACCGACGGAATTGAACAAACAAATCTTTTGGCACTAGGAACACTAAAACGTGAAGATATCTTAACTTAGTATCACAATTTTACTAGTTCATCTCCATACCACAATTAGTCATATCATATAATCAGGCCATTAAGTAGTTTTTTCAGGCTGAATTTTTGTATGTATTCGTACCAAAATTTTACCAAGTCATTCCTACATAATATTTGATTGTGTTGCCATATTGGATTTTTACTAAAATGTTACCAAGTCGCCATTTTTTCCCGCAGCTTGCCGAGTCTTGGTTGAAATGTTTTTTGTTGTTGTTGACAGAAAAAAGAATTGTGTTTTAAAAAGCACATTACGTTTAGGTTAGCCCTGGTTAGTTTCTATTTTTTTTGGGATGATGTAAAAAGCGTATCTGTATATAAAGTGTATCTGTATTAAAACATGAATTGTCAAACAAAAGACGCGGCAAGTGGCGGGACTCGTACCGATGTTTAGGAATAAAAAATGTTCTACCAGATATTTCCATGTGACCCTTAATTTTTGAGCAAAATGTCAAGTCAATCGTGTAAGTAGTTTTCTAGCTATGCTGTGAGCAGACAGACAGACAGACAAATCAACGGAATTGACAAACAATGGTTTTCGGCACCTAGGGACTTTGAAACATGAGAAAATCTCGGAGGGTGATTTTTACACTATTACAAATACTTCCCTTTACCAGGGAAGCAAAAAAAATAATGACATCCTCCTCTTACCTACTGGGCCTATCTAATAGGGTTAGTATCTATAAGTATTTGAATAATTACTATGAGTGTGATGTGAGTATTATTCGCAACTTGTATTTGACTTTCAAAACCGAAATATTTACCAGTATTGCTCAAATATTTGAGATATTAGATATTGGCAGATGAAGTTTCATAAGCTGTTTCGTATTTATGACAGCAACATAGCAATTGCGGAAGTAAATCCTTTTAAAAGTTTTCGCCACTTTGGCGGACCACAATTTGACGGAAGTAAACTTGGCTAAGATGATAATTTGGCTGAAGTTCATTTGGAAGAAAAAAGTTTTTTAAATTATTTAATACGGATGCCATTTTTAAAATGCTTGAATAATAATAGTAACCTGGATATAAATACCATGCTTGTGTAAGTATTGAGACTATTTAATTAGCTTAATTAACAAAAGGTGAGGTATGTCCTACTCCTGCCTGAATTAAGTGTATTCCTGAAAAAAAGCTAACTACACGTAGAATTAGCAATGAAATAGACAAAATAATTAATAACAGTAAATGGAAATGTCAAAAACTAGACCAATCTAACTTAAAAACGACAATATAAACAAATAATAATAAAATAAATTTATAAAGTGAAATCGAGTAATATATCAGGACATGAATGTTTAATTAAAGCTTTAATGTCGTAACAATTGATTTCATTTGAGAAATCGTGGTTCTTGGGTTTAGACTGTGGTGTCAAATTGGAATTACTTTCCGACGTTTCGCTTGCGAATGCACGAGGCATCTTCAGTTATCTTTACTGTACAAGATCAAAACACTGAATGGGCCCCGATGAGCATAGTTCAGATATTTATACTCGACCTGTGCCCATCAACGTGTGACTCACTGTAATGATTGGCTTCCACGCATGATGTAGCATGTAGCCAGCGAAATTTTCAGGGTGCTTGATAATTTTAATATATTCTCTAATTTTTAGTTTATAATAATCCTGTTATGTATGTGTCCTATTGTGTGCTGATGCTCAGCGACAGCGGATTGAACAATTTGCTTTTTGCTTATACATCTCTCATGTTTCTCAAGTCTAGTAGACACAGATCGTCCAGTTTCACCTATATAGACTTTACCGCAGGCCCAAGGATATTATAAAGTCCTTCTGATTGCAAAGGAATTACATCTCCTGTCCTCCAAAACTGACTAAAATATCATTAGGATCTAAAGTAACATATTTAAGCTTTTCTACGAAATGTTTAGAGTTAGAGAGGGGGTTTAAGATACCGGCTTAGTATTTACCTATTTCGTAAGATGGCGAACACTGACGATGGGACGTAACGGAACATTAGTTTTATGTATTTTTGGAAGTCCTTAAAACCGAGGAATCTTCGAAACGCTTGGCTTCAATTTTTTCTTCTCTATATCTAGCAAATCCAAAATATTATTAATAAGGATGCAAATGTTCCTTTCAATTTTCTTAGTTGGATCCGTTCATATTGTCCGTTTGGTCAGCTGTCATCTTGAAGAAATGTATCTATTTTCTTTACGTAGTTGTTCTTGTCCATGACCACCGTTACATTTTCTTTACCTGCAGGTAGATTTATAATATCTTCTTTGTCATTAAGGCTCTTTACAGCTGTTCTTTCTGCGGTTGACAAGTAGGATTCCGGTGATTTAGAAGTGCGAAGAATTTTTACTCTTTCTTGTGGTAGTTTTCGGATACTGTACTCTACACTTGCTATTATGTCCTCTGCAGTCCTCTACTAGAATGTTTCTTGGAGCGGTAGCGATATTATGTTCTTTAGAGAGAACCCATTCCTCTGCTTTTGTTAATGAAATTAATTGATTACCGTATTCTGTAGTGGCTCTACTGGCTGGTGTTGATTTCATGTTGTCAAAATTATTAAAAAAGGATGTGAAACAAAACGAAGTGTTTTGTCTCATTTTTTCGGTGAGGTTTCGTTTCCCAAGAATTTGCCATCACATAGTTTTTGTGTTCTTTTCTGTTTCATTCACTAATTCTAAAACAAAACGATTGAATACACAATTAAAATATGAATACTACACATATTTTCTAATTTATAGCGTTATTTCACTCAGAAATCACATCCATAAGATTCTATCAATTATTATTTTTAACAGGGAATTTTTCTTGTTTTCGTATTTTATGGTGATGACCATTGTCAAACTAAAAGAAATATTAAAAATTAATATTTGTCTCAATTGTATAACAGAAGCTGCTTTTGGTGATGTTTATTATACATATTTTATTACAAAGATGGATCAGTACCGTGTTAGCGGAGGGTTGCACGCCGAAGCGTGGCAGCGCGGAGGCACTAGGTAGCTATCTGTACCGCGATTCGAGGCCCGACGGTCTGCTAAACGTATACCGATCTGATCTACTTCCTTAACAAGCATCTGTAATATATTATTTTAACTTTGATAAAGTCGAATTTTAAAATGAAATATCAAACATCAAACACAAAAAAATTAAAAATTCCCTATTAGATATAACAATTCGATATATGATTGATGATGATATGGTTTTATCGAAACAATTTTTGAGTAAAATAACAATATAACAGTGGCGGCTCGTGGATTTAGAAATAGGTGAAGCACAGCGTAGCCTAGATGCATAGCTCCGCAGGCCAAAATTTTTCGGGGTGCCACGCCCAAAATAGCTGTTTTTTTTAATATTTTTATGTAGTTAATTATCCATAGCTTTGGAGCGTTTTTTAATACTTGGGGGAAATAATATCAATTTTTAAGATTTTAAATATATTTTTTTGTTGTTAAAAAACAGTTATGTAGCTATATCTTAAAGCTAATTTCGATTCGATTCGATCGACGCAAAACTGCTTCCGCCTCCGCTGATCCAAAAGCACTAATTAACATTAATTCTATAACAAGCGAACAAGCGCCAGCAGCAGCAGTTTTATGCCGCTCCCATCTCTATTTGGCTTACGGATATTCACCATTGCGTTGCCATAGCAACTGCCGAAAACAAGTCTATGCGCGAAAGCCGGCGCACACTGGTCGAATTATGCAAAAACGTGCTATAAATTAATTAAGTTAGTCTTTTTATGTTAAAATAATATTTTATTGTGTAATTAACCTAAAGCAACTGTTTAAATGTTTTACACTTATTTTTAAATTTTATTTTTATACAGGGTGACAAATAAAAAAACTTTATGTGACTTTTAAACGTTACCTTTAATTGTAAAACACTAAACATTAAATAAATGTATCTATGAACTATTGTTGGGACAATCTTAAATTAAACAATAAAAAAAGTTACTAAATTAACCAAAATCTTTTGCAACAATTATACAGGGTGTCAATTTGAAACCTTTCAATCCGAATATTTCTGAAAGTACAAAACTTAGAGAAACACAATTACTAAATGCACCATTATTATGGTTCAATATTTTAAATACTATATTCAATACAGGGTCAAACATAAAGTATAATCATAATAAATAAAACTGTGTTTTTATAAGGTCGCATATGGATCACATACTTCGCAAACAAAATATGGTAATTCTAGTTCCCCTACCTTAGTATAACATTTGTACCAAATTGTGTTTTCATATTTTATTTTTACTTTTAGAAATATTTACATTAAACGTTTTTAAAATGGCATCCTGTATCTAAAATTAAAAGCCTAACTAAAGTTCTTCATCTGAAGAGCTAACTTCATGTAAATTTAAAACATTTTCGTCAACTGTTGGCGAAATTAGTAAAGCTACAGCTTCAGGCAGAAGACTTTTTTTTGATTTAGCAGGTGTTTTGCGTAAACTAGAAATGACAGGGTCGGAGGAGACAAAGAGACGACTAAATATATCTTGTAAATTATCTTTTCT
This sequence comes from Kuschelorhynchus macadamiae, assembly GCA_030620095.1. Classification (NCBI taxonomy): domain Eukaryota; kingdom Metazoa; phylum Arthropoda; class Insecta; order Coleoptera; family Curculionidae; genus Kuschelorhynchus; species Kuschelorhynchus macadamiae. The sequence continues at coordinate 915,882 of JAUTXW010000285.1, forward strand.
AGAGGTTTTTCTAGAAAAACTTAAACGATAATTTTTAATATCTTTATTCCTCGCCTCCTGTGCCTCCTCCGACAATTGTCCTATAGGAATTTCAAATGCGTCTATTGTCTCTGCTCCGTGCATTAACACCCTGTGTACAGAAGTTGGTAAAGGGTACCAAGAGTACAACCTAGTAAAGAGTCTTGCAGTTTCAATTGCGTACATTTGAAATTTCGGTAAATCTATATAAAACCCAGATGATAGGGTTTGTAATATGATATGAAATCTGTGCACAAGGTTTTTATCGATTTTACAAATTTCAGCAACAACGCTCGCATTTTCAAAAAATTTGCGAGCGGTGTTGCCGTCATTTGAAGAACCAAAACCTGGCTTGGGCTTGTCCACTATTAGTCCTAATCGTGAATGAAATTCTTCTTGAATACGTTTTTTTGAGTTTTGGACTATTTGCTTATCAAGAGCACTTCGAGCTTGCCACTTTTGAATATCGATTTTGTAAGCCAAATGCAGCAATGACTCAAAAAAACGTATCCAAGCATGCAAGGTGGATAAACCGTATTTTAAATAAGCATTATTAATAACGGGTCTCTGGAGAATAGCATCAATATTATTGAATTGTTTGGAGGATGCCCCACATATAAAACACCTTTGGGTGGAATTATTTTCAGTTAAAGCATTTCCCACCTTACTATCAATCATTGCATTGTGAGGTACAAGTTGAATGATACACTAATGTGAATATTATTTTCGGGAAAAAAGAACTGAAAAGGAACTAGGTTATTTATTTGTTCATCCATATTTTTTTTTTCGGTCAGTGTTAGTTCTTTGGTTTCCCGAGCGAATTGAATTTTCAGAGGTCGACAATATCTTGTTGACGAAGTCCTGCAATTTTGCCATATTATTACGTCAGATCTGGCACTAAGAGTGAGTTTTATTGGCACTAAAGATGTAAAAAAGATACTGCAGTCTGACAATGACATATCTTGAAACCGTTGCTTATATTCTGCTTGTCCAGATGACCCATCAAACCCCCACTTGCATGTTAAAGTCAAGTTTAGAATATTGTTTTTATTAACCAAAGTTTTAAGTATATCCTGTTGTACATCTATAAGCCTCTTAGTTGTATGATTTAGTAATGATTGAAGTGGAACTTCTGCTACACTTTCGGATACACAAATATTTTCGGGGTAACACTTTTTCTTGGCTTCAAGTACCTTATCATAAGAGGGGTACATAAAACAATTATTATCCTCCGCCTGCTTTTTCAACAATTTGTATTGATATTTAGTAAATTTGCCCTCTATGATAAGTGATACTGCCTTATCTAGACTAAGCTTCATATAAGTATTTTTTTGGTTTAACAGGGAACTGGAATATTCTTTGGCCTTTGATGGCTGTGCATAAATGGATTTAAGTACATTAGATGCCTCTAATTCATGTTCTTTTCGGTATCCCATTTGAGCTGCATAAACTAACTCTTGTGTAGAAAATTTTTCTCGCAATTTTGACGTTTTTAATCGTTTGGTTGTCTCAGAACAAGCTTCAAAATTAAGTAATTTTCGACCTTTGCCAATAGCACTATTCTTTTTAAATTCAACTTTTGTTTTTATCCATTCTTTGTTGTTGTCCAAAAATCTTTGTTTTGTTCTATTTGCAGAAATCCACTTATTTTTAAATTTGTAATAAAATGTATTTAAAACAGTTTTTGCTTCAGGTAATATGGTACTATAACCAGTGAGGGTCAATATTTTTGTTTGAAGTCGACAAAACTTGGTGTCTAGATTTTTTCCGGAAAATTTATCATAAATTCAAATAACTCTTTGTAGCTTAGCAATAATACTGGACTACCTGGGCCATTGTCTAAAAGCAATACAAAAATCTAAAAACAGTGCCACGATATATCGGCAGTTATAGCTTCAGAATCTCAGAATATTCAGAATCTCTAAGGTTCTGTAGATTCAAAACGGTTTTTCACAGCGGCAACTGAATTTCACTTTATATACTATCTTAGTTCTTTATGGGCTCTTTAATGGTACTTACTTTAAAATTATAAAACAATGTAAAATTCTATAAGTAACTTTTAAAAATTTTAAAATGAGAGTAATTTAAAAGCTTATAAAAAGCGAAGATAGCAAAGGGAAATCCGTTTTGCACTGTAAAAACCCGTTTTGAACCTACAGAACCTTAGAGATTCAAAATAGCAAAATTCAGACTGCCATATTGGAAAAACAGTTGAAGATGGAGATAGGGTATCTTAAATTAAATAAAAACATATGCTTCCTATTTAAAATGTAAAAACTCGGTAGCTTAGGGAAAAAACCGTTAATGTGGCAACGTCGCCTATGTCACTATTGGATTCAGCTTAATTTAAAACCCCTGTATGCAAAATTTGATAAGTTTAAGTCTAATAATTCCTGAGATATAATAGCCGTCTCGCAACTTTTGACTAACCCTGTATGTATGAACATAGCAAATTAAATAAAAACTCTTAAAAATACTTCTAGTGTATAATTAATATCCGAATGGAAACAACTATATCTCAAAATTGGATTAAAAAATCAAAAAAAGAAAAGTTAGGGTCTTAAAAGTTAACCAATAAGGTGTAAAACATACTTTTTTAATTTTTAGATATTTTTTAATCGGATATTTTGGGGTAACGTTTTATAAAACATATCATACAAGAAGACATTATAGAGTACCAAAAAAAATATCACTAGCTGGAAATACGTGGAAATTATTACCAAAATGCTTTTTGAATTTTAGCATTTAAGTCAAATTTAAAACGAACTGACATCAAATCTTTCATAATGTCCTATTTCTGTCAAATAAAAACTTTCGAAAACTTATGATAAGTATTTGATGAGAACATACCTGGGTGGCCTTCCTCCATATTATGTCTTATTACTTTTCCTCAAAATCCAGTAACTACGGACATCTAAACTTAAGGCATGAAACGGTTTTGTATAAAAACCCAATATAAACATAAAAAATGCCGCCATTTTGACGTTTAATAATTTAATGAAAACGCCATGATGCTTTGACAGAATCATGGCAATTTGATCAATAGTAAGTTAGAAAGCCTACTACGCGTTTTACGTTAAAAAAATAAAAAACGAAAATTTCAATAAATAGCGTGTTTTTGCAAAATTCGACCAGTATGCGGCGTGCGGGGGGAGTCTGATGCAGAATTTGTTACTGTTGATTGTGATTCCCCAACGGGTCGCTCTTATGAAAAGATGTTCAGCGCGCTACGTTTTTGAGTTTATAACGCACTAGTTTTGATAGAAAATAATGGTATTATTAAGTAAATAATGTGAATTTATATAAAACATACTACATTTTTATAATAAAAATGTTGATTATAAAATGCTTAATATTTTAAAAATATTTTTTTTAGGTAAATTGATTGGAAAATGTAGTTGAAGCTGTGCTTCACCCGCGTTCCCTAGCGAGCCACCACTGCGGTATAAACAGGACAATATAAATTATTACGGTATTTTAGTTTGTATTAATTTAATTTAATACGAAATTGATAACTGAGAGAAAAGAAAAAGGTCATTGCGCTATAAGATTATAAACTTTAATAGCGGTATCTCGGAAATGAAACGTTACCGAGGAATGTTATTTCGGAATCGTAATCAGCACTCCAAATCTTCTAGTGTACCAAAAACCGTTGAGATCGGCTAGAGGAACGGCTAACTGCATATTTAACGTTTACAGAATACGTAAATATTAATTTTGACATAAATGAAATCAGCCAAATAATTAAAAATTGGGTAAAGTGTAACAACATGTCCTTATAATCTAGTGTTTGACGAGAAATTGAGCGTTTAGCGCCTTTATTGCCTTTTATAATTTCAGCCAAGCCTCTTCCTGTTAGGAAAGTATCAAAGGTCACATCTGATTATGAACTTGTCGTAAGAGGCCAGTAGGATTAAAAAAGAAGTCTCAAACTTGTCAGAATCAGTTTGTCATGTGTCAAAACATTTCAAAGCGACCTCTTTTTAAAGTTTCTTTTGTAGAAACGCATTGCAGGTACGGCTTTTTTAAAAATTTTAGGATCTTTTGGAAGAAAAATATCACAAAATATTTGTACCAAATCGTTACAAATTCCATTAAAATTTTTCGAAGTCGTAATTTAATTTCTTTATTTAGAGCAGTAATCGGATGAATATTGATTAAATAAATATATTCTTCGTTGACATTTGGTCGTGTTTATGGTATAATCAGTATCCTCAAATTTCAGGCTAAACAATGGCACCAAGGAAGGGAAAAGTTCAGAAAGAAGAAGTTCAAGTGTCTTTAGGGCCTCAGGTTCGTGAAGGTGAAATTGTTTTCGGTGTAGCCCACATATTTGCTAGTTTCAATGATACTTTTGTACATGTCACAGATTTGTCTGGTAGAGAAACTATCTCGAGAGTTACTGGAGGAATGAAGGTAAAGGCAGATCGAGACGAAGCTTCCCCCTATGCTGCTATGTTAGCTGCCCAGGTGAGTAAACATTCCTTTCATATTTTTACAGAAACGTTGAGAGCAATATTTTCCTTGGTTTCCCTTTAGTTTTACAACCAATAAAGCCTATGATAAGCATCTTTTCAACGTTATTTATCGTACAAGTCTAGTTTTACTCCACAACACCACTATCAAAATTCTTATTTCGGATTTTATACATAAACTAGTGCTAGTTTTAAATTAAGTTGAAATAATGTATTATAAGTAAGAAAATTATTACTTAATGGGATTTTACAAGTGCATTTTGTTTTGTGTAGCTTTTAAGTGGTCCTCCCCTCTATATACATTTTTTTGTTTCGAGTTGTATTTTATTTGTTTATTTTTCAAACTTGTTTTTATAGTGACTGATACTGTATGACTGATAACTTAGTTAGTAAGTTGGAACATTCAGCATCAGAAATTAATGAATAGAATAGTATAACAAGTACATAAAGGTGTAAAAAATTGATACTAGTAAAATCCTAATATATCACTACTTAACTCTTTTGGGGGAATGAGGGGGTGAAGTTTCTGGCTGGCCAGCTGTAGGAATAACTTGCCACTGCCTAAGCTTCCTTTGTGAAATTCTAAATAGAAACATGCTTTACTTTAGGTTGTTATTATTATTTATAAGTGGAGAAAAAATCCTTTTTGTAAAAACAACTTTATTAAATTATTTTAGTATCTTTGACCATAATAACATAAAGTTCTTTCGTAGCATTACATTAAAGCATATTTATTTGTTTATTGCTTGATATTATACTGATTGAATTTTTCATAATGTTCTCTAAGTTTTTTGTATTTGGTAGAAAGTCTAGGTTTTATAGAACATATTTTTTTAAATGCCATATGAGGACAGTTTTTTTAGGAAAAACAAATATAAATAATTAAATCACTATTTTTTTTCCAAATTGTGTATGTCACTTTTTTGTTTATCTGTACATTTTAACCTAAACATTCCATGGTATTTTCTATCTGATGAATTCTTCTAGCTGTCTGTCAGGGCGTCCCTTAGGTTGAAACATCTAACCAAGTACATACATAAAATAAAGTTTTTTTATACACAAAACGTTCTGGACATTTTTAAGACCCGTTAACCCTTTTGCTGTGGTGAACGCACATGTGCGTCTTCTTGCGACTTTATAATATGTGTAGGACAATTACATAAATATCCAATGCTGGTATGGCTTTCGCATTTTTAGGAAGTCTCTGAGCTTTTAACTGCATATAACTTTTGAACTTGGTAGTTAATACGGCTTGAGAACCATAGTAACCAAAGAGCATGATTTTTTTTCATTACTTTTTCTTTATGAGTAACCAGTTGTATTCTCTTTTTTATGCTTTAGTGCAGGGGTAAAGATTTGTAAACGCACATGGGCGTTTTACAAAAAACAAATAACGGGATCCTTTTTTATACTTAATTAGTAATAAATAAACATTATATTCCAAAATATTGTAGTTTGCATTGAATATTCTATATTCGCACATAATAATACTAAAGCCAATTTAGCCCGCAGCAAAAGGGTTTATGCCTTGCAGTTGCATATCAAGAATTGAAATAATAAAACTAATGCATACTCAATCCTGATGTTTTTAACATCAACATATTTTAACAGGGTTTTATCCTTGTGTACTTTTATGTCAACAATATGCTATATTAGCATTTGGAATTTAATTTAAAAGTTCTATTTTTAAAGAGTAATATGTCAATAAAAGGAATCACAAATTATTTTTTAAGATTTAAATTGTATGTAAAAATACTACATATTAATTTGGATGAACTTGAGAATTTTCTTTTAATTTGGAAAGATGTGCTATTCAACAAATTCTAAAGTTATTCCTAACATAATTCATGTTTCAGCCCTAAAAATATATCCCAAATACAATTTTACATACCCCTGAGGCAACACCAAACTATATGATGACAATTGTCCAGTCAACAGAACAATGAAATCTGTAAAGGATTTGAATGGGGATTTATTTATTGATTCTTTAATCTTAAAAGCACAACTGAGGCAAGAATGGGTCTCTACCCTTAAATTAAGTATAAAAAATAGATGGCTTTTTCATTTTAGGATGTAGCTGAAAAATGCAAATCCCTTGGGATCACAGCCCTCCACATCAAATTAAGAGCCACTGGGGGAAATAAGACTAAAACTCCTGGACCAGGAGCTCAGAGTGCCCTTAGAGCTCTAGCGCGTTCAAATATGAAAATTGGACGTATTGAAGATGTTACGCCCATTCCATCTGATTCCACCCGCAGGAAGGGAGGTCGCCGTGGTCGCAGATTGTAATTTGACAATTTATATTTTTTAAGTAATAAAGTTACATTAATAAAACTCTTAGAAGTGTCATTTGTGTCTTTCCGAAGAAATCGTAATTTTTGTAAAGGAACAAAATGATTAGGAGTTGGTAAATTTGGGACAAAGCTGTTAAGACAAGGGCCCCTGAAAAGGTCGGGCGATATATTACCTTCTACTTCATGTCGCCCCAAAAATTTTTACAATCTTTTAGCTGGTTGCACAAAACTTTTAGTCACATAATAAATTTAATTGACTGACAAAGATCTCATGAACCAATATTGACTGAATATATTTTGCAAAAATATATAATATATTTATAGAAATTGATATTTTTATGGTGCTCATAACAGCTTTGCTCACCTTATCAGCCCAATAGCTTTGTTATTATATTGATTTTAATTTCAATACTAGAAATTTTTCTTAAAACAAAAATGACATCATTTGGTTTTTGGAGTCGAACAAGAAAAATATGAAAAAAATAAATGTCGAGGCCTAGTTTCAAATTGTAATAAAATAAATGGTAAGCTATTTGGTTGTGTTACGTTAAAATAGTTTCTTTAAATTAAAAAAACTGGAAAAACTTATCTAAATCTCATGTTTCTCATATTCAATTGATCAAATCTGCATATATTTATTATCTACTGAATTAAAAATACTTAGACTCGCTCTACACAGACCTTTCTAAACATGATGCTAAATATAAAGATTCATCTATTAAATTGATGAAACTGTACAGAAGTAATTTAAAGGCTGAAAGAATTAAACAAAATTATAAACGCATTGTGAATTCTCAAAATTAGATAAATCTAAAGCCACCTGGAATTTAATTAAGAAACTTCAAAAAAAAAAGAAGTGATGTATTGGAAATTGTTAAAGGTGGTAGGAGACTTAGATGACGTAGTCGTAAATGAATTAAATGAGCCTTTTCTAGTTTCGGGACAGATATATATCGGAAGGTAGATATATATTTTCTTGAATTAAATGTCTAGCATAATACTATTCTATATTTAAGAAATCATGGTTCTTGGGGTTAAATTGTGTGAAATTGGAACTACTATCGGACGTTTTGCCTTCGATTGCACGAGGCATCTTCAGGAATCTTCTCCACAAGATCTGAACACTGAATGAGCTTGAAGAGAGTGACCTTGTGTTAAGATCGGTTAAGACCCGTATCTATATTGAAATTTTTTGTATGTTTAAATATTTCAATAGTCTCCAATTTTTCGTTTATAGAAACCTGGAACTGATGCTAGAACCTTGGTAGGTTTTTTTACAAAAATATGTATACCGTTTAATGGGAAATCTCAATGACATGGAAATAACATTTTGACATCATTAGGAAACCTGAACTTAGGGAGTCATGTGATGTTCGAAAAAATTTAAAATACTGACTTTAATGGGGTTTATATTATGAAGGACTTCATAGAAACAAATCTCTGTATCTGTCTAATCAAGTTTCGAATAGTCGCAATACCAGAAATAAAAACCTATTGGCTCCGGCCAGTCACAGGACGATAGCCTTGTTTATTTATAGAAGATGATAGCCTATCGGGAAAGTTTTCCCTTTCAGGAATGTAAGATACTTAATTTTCTAAGCGACTACATAAAGAAGTTAATGAATATTAATATTTTTAAGAATCGGCTTAAGCCCGAATTGTCAAAGAAATACTGCTATGCGCTAAGTTAAGTTTTTTTGATACATTCATAAGTTGTTTTCGTCTGTTAGTAATAATTATATTTATTATTTTTAAACTACTTAATGTAGAAAACTTATGACCACTTTCTTCAATTATTATCGGAATACTTTTAAATTCAGGAAATATTTTGTTTTGTATTTGAAAAAAAATTGAATTTTTAAGCTGTGTAGAAATATACGCCGCTCCCCCTGCCTCCTTGAACCTATGATTGTTATTAGACCAATAATCAGCAAAATATATTTTATGTATTATCTGCAATGCCAGTAAAGAGAACGGATTTTCAAAATTCATGGATTCAAAACTTACAATGAATTTTTTTCTTTATTCATAGGTGACTATGTAATAGTATGGTACCATGAAGTGAAAAATCGTGAATATGTTATACAGGGTGTGTAAAAAATTTGAAATGTTGGGAAACTTGAATTTTGGTTTTAGCAGAAAAAGTTATTCTTTATAAAAAGTTTTGCTTGCTCCAAACTAAGATATACGTAACAAAATCGTGAATATCTTATACAACGTGCGTAAAAAATGTTAAATGTTACATAAGGTGAAAGCTGGCATCCGATTGAGCTAAAATTTATTATACCTATGTCGGTGACAATGCAATAATATTGTACCATTGAATATAAAAATCGTGAATGTTTATAGAGAGCAAGGGCGCATAAAAAATAATAAACGTAAAAATAGCTTTAAAAACAAGCTTTTATTTGTAAACTATTGAACTAAGAAGTAAAAAATAATATTTAGTGCATGAAGTTAAGCAGTAAAGCTACAAAAAAACCCCACCCTCACTGAGAACTATTCATAACAAACAAGCTGTATCCCCTCTCAAAAAATATGGGTTCCACCCTACCTAAAAATATCAGACATAAAATATATACAGCAATATGTTTTGATTTGTGAAATTTTTTTTTCATCTGACTATAAATGTTTGTCATTTTTTTACAAGAATTGATAAGTATTTTTATCATCACTGTACTTACAAAAAATTGGTTGATTTTTATAAGGTTGACTATTTTGATATGTTTTATACTTCTTTTTTTTTTGCAAACTTCTATAGAATATTTAATTTGTTAAGAATAGCAACGCCCTTAAAATACTAAATGCAGTGTTAATTTAGACATGGTCTATAATCGGAAATGTTTAAAAAATCCTGAGTAGGTGATAAAACAACTCTGACCAACTTTAGCTTGAAGACATAAATATTAAACTCTGAACTGAGGATTCTCCCTACCAAATGCAAAGATGTTACTTTAACACTTTGACTGCCCTATTACCCAATGCACAGCAGAGGAAAGGACTCCTTTCTTCTGCCTAGCATTTTTACAGATTTCCTGTCAACTGCGGAATAGAGGAATGAGCACAAGATGCGATGGAATTGATATTGATTTTATTATTCAAACTCAGCAAATTTATATATTATATACATATCAAAAAAAATTAAAGTTTCTCTGCAGATCTGGACAATACCGGTTAAAAAAACAATTGACCTGAAAATAAATAAGTTTTGACGTAAACACAGTATTCTTTAAATGGAAGTTCTTATTTCTTAGGTATAACTTGATAATTTTTTTGTAAATCATATTGCACTGAATTCAGTTTTTTAGAAATATTAGTCATAATACCCTATTTACTTTACCAGGTAATACAAAGGCCTAATTATCTGAGATAAAGATTTATGCCTACAGTCACGAGTTAGTTTTCTGGTAAAACATAAATATCATAATAAATAAATTTTCAGTATTAAATATTTTTCTATAAAATAATCCCTGAAAGAGACTAATAGTTTTTATTATTGAGTCATTAATAGACCATTTCGCGTTAATTTTTTAATAACTACCCTTTATATTCATTCAAAGTCGGACATCTGTCAATAAATCACTAAAGTAAACAGTTCAAGTAACAAGTGTGTGATACTTGCTTTAATTTTGTATTATCTATTTTTGCTAATTGGAGGTAATCCTTTTAAATATATATGTATGTTTCAAATGTGAGACTTAAAAAGTAGAACTCTCCATTTAAAAAAATACTATTTTCTGTCATAGCTCATTTGTTTTCGACCCGGTACAGTGTAATAACAATGACGAGGTGTAGTTGGCATGATACATTAATGTTGGTTTAATGCTATAAAAAGTTCCGAATTTTTAATAATTTATAAGAGTCAAAGAAAGTTTGGTCAAAATTTCAATGTTACAAAAAGAATAAATCATAATAAAATCTTGTAAAAGAGACGAAAATAATTATATTGATTAAATACCCAACAAAATAGAAACTGTATGTGGCAGATATTTATCAGCGCGTATTTACATACAGACGCTGTAGCTATTTTATGGCTCATCACAGTTAGAGCTTAATGCTCAATCTGGGTATTTACGTTATCTAAGATAGGAAGCATGGCCAACACTACACTTCAACTGCCTAATAATAAATGAATTATTGTATTTACCTATTTATGTCGTGAAATACTTAAAAAAATTCTTCCAATTTTACCTTGAGTAAAAAAAACTTGGGTTTAGGGCCAGGGTAGTTATTAAATATTACATTTTTAGGACGTCTATCTCTACCCTTTCTGGCAATTCATGTTTAGGCTCATTTAAAATAGGGTAAGAATTCTCGTGTCATTTATTTACTCTTAGTATGAAAGAAAAAGGATCGAGAATTCAAATTTAATGAAAACAATCAAGTAAGATGTTTAAATATTTTTTATTAATAAATACAAGAAAATAAATAAAGTAGTAAATATATTGTTAATCTAGAATAGGTATATTAAAGACGTTTTGCATTTGAAGCATACACACATAGGTTTTTCTAAATTATAAATTTATTCAGTAGTTAAACATTGTTAGAAAGCTTTCCTGTATATTTAACAAGCATAAGATTTTTACTGTTAAATTCACTAATGTTAATAGTAAATTGGTGGATTATAAAAACAATTTAATTATTTCACATTCCATTGATGTGAAACAAATTTTGTGCTATAAATTATATATGTATTTATAATTACTGATTATTATATGTAAACATGTGCCAAAAGTATAAAGCTTAATTTAGAAAAGAAACACCTATAGTGCATTTAAGTTCTTACTCATATCCGACAGTTTTCCCTAACTTTAAAAATATTCTCACTTTATGATCAAATTTCTGAGGCTGCTTGTTCTCAACGGTAGCAGCTATAATATTTGTGTAAATATGCTGCATTGTGAAACCACACACCACTTCGTCCTTAACCTGCAAATCTGAGTTTGGGGTAACTTGGAGCTTTATGAAAGCTTTGTTCGATTTTCGCCATTTTACAAGTCTGAAAAAATAGCATTAATTACTATTATTTGTTAAAACTAATTTATATTGATTCATTATGATACTAATTTTCCTTGCCTTTTACTGTATTTTTCTATAAATAATTTCAAAAGAGCCAAACAGGAATTTTCCTAATGTTGTAAACTGAATAAAATATATATATATATTGCTTTCAAATTAATTTCATCATACGTAAAAGCACAAGAACTTTTTATGTCAGATAAACTTTTGAAATTTAACGAGAAACGAACGAACAGCGAAGCTGCGGTGTTTTTATCTAGTGCCGTTTGTTCGAGTTTAAATTCCTAAAAAGTGGTCCCGTTTGAGCTTATAATACAAAAGTTTATCCGATAATAGAAAAAAGATCGAGTGATTTTGAGTAGATAAATTCATGAATCCATGCATGAAGAGATACTAAGAAATAATACTATTTAATTTAAATTTCTTAATTTTAGGCTGTAGAGGTTTTTTTGAGCTTATAAAATCAGTTCATCCTATCTTAAAAAAAAAACACTGAATTCAGTGTTCAGATCTCGTGACTAAAAATGCCTCGCGCAATCGAAGGCGAAACGTCGGATAGTAATTCCAATTTGACACTGTCTAATCCCAAGAACCGTGATTTCTTAATAAAATATACTATACTGACAGATAATGAAATGATAATGATACTCACTGCACACGTTAAGCAGCTCTTCTGGGTTTAAGTAATTTAAAAACATAATTTATTTAAACTAGAATTCTGTTTGACTGTTTTTTCAGTCATTTGTATTCCGTTAAGTCATTATTAAAAAATATAACTTATTGAAGGCAACTGATTGAAGTAATGTCCAAAGCAACATTTTAGATAGCTGTGGTTATAGGGTGGAAAAATATAAATAGATCAAATGAAATTCGCTGTAAATACTATTAATATTTTAAAATTTCCAATTTCGAAATTGGCATAAAACGTTTTTAATATGTACAACTTAAGTTAAATTATTACTTCGGATCATCCTGGATGTTATGGGTGTCGCCAGAATCATCATATTCAGCAGCATCGTCTCTTGGTGGTAAAATGAAGGTGCTCTCTGGGATTACTACATCACAATTAATTGCTTGGTGGATTTTTCTAGGTTTTACGGATATAGACGGTTGACGAGGTGGTATACTTAGCAAACTAGATGGTTGACTACCAGAAAGAGATGGAAGAGACATCGGCTGTTTCTAAAATATATTAAAATAAAAATAAATTCGTTGAAGTAGATGTTTGAATTATAATTAACATTAAACAACACTTATTTCCCATCAAATAGTAAAAGTACTTTTTTTAATACAAACTTTACGATAACTCAAAACCGGCCGTAATAAGAAAAGAAAAATTTATACTATTAAATATTAATTTAAAAAAAATATGGTGTTATCTAGAAACTTGAGAGAACAATATCCCACTGAAAAAGAAATGTTTCACTGATTTTTCATAAAATGAGCCTATTATTAATTAATAAATTTGTTTAGAGTTTTCAATCATATTTCAAATCGGGTAATTGTTAAGCCAAACTAAAGCCACTAAAATTATTTAGCTTCGTAGAGACCTTATCGCATCCATACTTATACAGTGGATGAGTATTTAATGTGAAAATGTATAGTTTCCTTTAGTATAGTTATATATTTCTTTAAACTTTACTAACGTTTTGTACTGTGATAAAGTTTTTTGTTGTGATATATTATTTTATTTTACTTTACTCTACCTTATTTGACTTTGAGGTTTGAAGACATGTCTATTTATACCTAATTTAAACTCTTGCTTTGTCAATGAGAATAGTATCTTTGTACAACAAAACTTAATTGAGTTTGAATTATAATCTTTTTTATATCATTAATTTTCGGTCTAAACAGAAGTAAAAGTTTTTCTGATTTCAAAAAAAAAATGATTGTCATGTTGAACCAAAAAATTACATCATAGGAAATATCATACTTTAGGAACGTATGTGTGTGCTTGATTAGCTATATATCCAATACATTCGTTTTTTATATGAAGTGTGAGAGTTTATTGAAACACTGTTAAAACGAAATAAAATAAGTCTATTGAACTAGAACAACAAAATTCACATCCGACTTCTCGCAAGTCCAAAAACAGAGTCCTCCTCTAATATTAATGCAAATTTCAAGAAACATAAAAATGCACCCCCTGTGCCAAAATTCCTCGCTTTGATTGGTTCTATTTTCGTAAACTTTCCCATGGTCAAAATAAAAACATTCATTACAGATAGTAAAATGGGAATTTGGAGAAAGCTTTACTAAGAAGGGTCGTTTCGGTATTTTCCTATCATAAACCCTAAATGCAATAAACAGTTCACCATCGGTGATGGTTCCTATTATCGAACGTGCAACAACATAAAATCGTACAAAGAAGTGTTGTAAAAATAAAAATTAATGGATAGCATACAAGAACCTTAAAACTAAATTAGACTCTAAATGCCGATGGTAAATTCCCACAATTATGTACAGAAAACTAAGTACCTACAAATTGTTACATTTCTCAATAGCAATAGATAATTAGCCTAGATTAAAAAGGTAAATGTAAAATAAAATAAATATGTACGGTATGTTATGCAGTAACAATGAAAAGAAAAACAAATATATACAGTGTGATATGCGCAAATTTTAACTTTGGCAGACAAATGTGGGAGACATTCAGTCGCCACAACACCCCCCGGCCAGTGATTGAGATTCACGACAATCCAGCCTGGAAGCGGTTGGGAAACCGGACATGTCTGCCCGATCTGGTCTGTCGCTCTGGTGACCTGCTGATGGGTTCTGATGCGGGAGCATGGTTTCCATCTGGTGGCTCGTGTGCTTCTTCTTCTCGTTGTGAGACACATCTGGTTCTGGTAATTTCTGCGGGTTGCAGAGTGACTTGATCGTTTCTAGGGATTCCTGCTGGGTGAATGACGTATTCCGTCTCCATATCTTGTGACAGTGGCATGTCCTCTGGGTCCTTGTTCAAGATATACGCTGGCTTGAGTCGATCGATACTGACAATGACGTGGCGTCCCCTTATGTCAACGACGAACGCCTTAATCTCCCGGCTAACGACGCGGTACGGGCCATCGTAAGGATGTTGCAGAGGCTTCTTCTGAGCGTCATGGCGAACAAAAACATGAGTGGCTGTTTAAAGATCTTTAAAAATAAACGTTTTTCTCTTTGCATCGTGGTTATATCCATTGGTGGGGCATAGCTCAAGAAAATGTGTACTTAGTTCAGTGGCGAAGTTGCTGGAGCCATCATCTTGGATATTCAGTGAGCGGGATGCTAAGAACTCTCCAGGCAGGCGAAGGGGTTGGCTGTATATCTTCTCTGCAGCTGTAGCGTCGAGGTCCTCTTTCCAAGCCATTCGGATACCGAACAAAACTGTGGGTAGGCTCTCGGTCCAGTGGGACTTATGACATCAAAGGGAAGCCTTAAGTTGGCGATGAAACCTTTCGATCATGCCATTAGCTGCGGGGTGGTATGCCGTTGTACGAATATGATTGGTGCCCATTAGACAATTAATTTGCTTGAACAGGCAAGACTCAAATTGCGGGCCCTGATCGGTGGTGACTCGTAGTGGAACGCCAAACCTGCACACCCAGTTGTCATAAAAGGCTCGTGCAATGGTGGTTGCTTCCTGATCTTTCAGTGGTATTACTTCAGGCCACCTGGAAAATCTGTCTATCATGGTCAGACAATATCTGTATCCCTCAGATAACGGCATTATCACTATGTCAAGGTGAACATGCTCAAAACGGCTAGAGGGCGGTGCAAACGTTCCTGCAGTCACTCTTCATAGATGGCCAAACATAGCGCTGAGTGGCTAGTTTCACTGTGGCTCTGACAACGGGGTGGCTTAGTTGGTGTATGCTGTCAAAAACTGGTTTCCTGAATGGCTTCGTAATAAATGGTCTAGCTATTGAAGTTGACATATAGCACCAGATTGTGTTGTTAGTGAAAGGAATTTGGATTTGTCTCATTTTCAAGACCGAATCGTCTTGACAAAATCTGGTCAGTCCCTCGTCACTGTTCTGGGATGTTGCTAGAGCGTCGTAGTCGATTGACTTATGAACTTCATCAATCCTAGATAAGGCATCTGCAATCACATTATAGCTCCCTGCTATATGCCGAAAGTCTGTCGTGAATTAATAATAATAATAATAATAATAATTTTTATTCATAGATTTTTGTTTACAAAAAATGGTTCATCAATTTATGATTATTTCACCTAAGCCCTAATGAGCTTATATGTGAAGTTATTCACATTTAATTGCTTAATTAAGCGAATTTTCTATTCACGACGCCCTATCGAAAGTAACTAAAATCCAAAATACAATTAGATAGGTACCTACGTGACAAACAATCTGTAAAAACAGAACGGGAGAGAATATTGAACACAGTCAACAATAAAAAAAAAAACAAGTACAAAAAAAAAAAAGAGAAAGGACATGTGCCCAGAAACAGGCATATTAATCACAATAACTGAGTATTTTCAATATTTTTAGAATAGCAGTAATTCGCTGTTTCAAACAAATAATATTCTAAATAATTTAATGTTAGTCAAAATAAAATGATTTATTCTTTTTTTAAATGTTCTAATATCTTGAATATGTCTTATTTCCAATGGCAAAATGTTAAACATCTTGATACCCAAATAATCAAGCGACTTCATAAATGTCGTATTGTTGGGTTTTGGTAGCACAATTTTTTGCTCAATATTTCCTCGGGTTTGATATTGATGGTTTATTTTATTCCTAAATGAGTTATTTTTTTTAATAAAATACAAAGTACTACGAACATAAAGTGTCTGAATATCTGATAAATGAGTATTTTCAAATAAATCAATTGTTGGATATAGTTTTGGCCTATTATACAATATTTTTAAGATTTTTTTTTTGGATTATAATTAACGGATATATATTACATTCATACGTTGCACCCCAAATTGGCATAGCATAAGTTATGATACTCTCAACCAGAGCAAAATAAACCGAGCGTTTTGTCTTTTCATTTAGGATATCTCTGAGTTGATAAAACTTAAAAATTAGTCTCCTTAGTTTTGAAACTACCATATCTATATGAGAGTCCCACTTTAAAAACCTATCTATCTTAATTCCCAAATATTTTATTTCTTTAACTCTAGTAACACTGTCAGTGCAATTTATACATCTCCAAGCATTTTTACAATTATGTAGTGTAATGGTATTAAGGTTGGAGCAGAGAGCATTATTCAATGAGTATGTCATAAACTTGGTCTTATCAATGTTTAACGTTAATAAATTTGTATTTAGCCAATTAAAAACAGTGTTTAATCCTATTTCAGCATTAAAATTTGCTCCTTCCCATGTATGCCCTGATAATATTAGGACCGTATCGTCTGCAAAAGTTATGATTTTACCAGGAATATTTAAGTTGAAAATGTTATTAATGTAGATTTGAAATAATGTTGGTCCCAATACTGTTCCTTGGGGTATTCCATAACCCAAGTTATTTTCATAGTTGCAATATGACTTTTGAATTGATGTTTTTTGGCGACGATTTTGTAAATAATCAGTAATAAGACCCTCTGCAATACCCCTAATCCCATAATGACCTAGTTTAGATATTAATATTTCGTGAGATATTGTGTCGAAAGCCTTTGCTAGGTCCAGGAACACTAGCAAAGGCCTCTCACCCTTGTTGAGTGCCTCATGTACTTCACTAGTCACGGCATATATGGAATCAGTAGTTGATACTCCCTTTTTAAAACCATATTGATTCTTATATATTATGTTATGTTTATTTAAATGATTTAATATTCTGAGTTTTATAGGTTTTTCAAAAATTTTTGCAAAATTGCTTACTAATGATATTGGTCTATAGTTTTTTGGTAATAAGGGATCTCCAGATTTAAATATCGGTTTTATGATTGATTTTTTCAATACATTAGGAAATTCTCCTCCTTCTAACATTAGATTTATAATATGCACTAGGGGTTTCAAGATAAAATGTTGCGATAATTTTATTGTTTCTGTATTAATGCTGTCAGGGCCCACACAATTGTTTTTCAAGTCCTTTATATTACCTTTCACTTCGTTTTCTGTTACCGGTGACAAAAATATTGATTCTTTAACTTTGGAATTTTTTGTTGCGTAGGGCATGTAAGTTGATGATTTTAGTTCATTTGCCATGTTTGATCCAACATTAATAAAATATGAATTTAATATACTGCATATTTCGGGTTGACTATTAACTAAAGTGCCATCCGTATTTTTAATTTGATTTATTTCTTTATTTGATGTAAGAGAATTTGTAGAATCATTTATTATTTGCCAGATTTTTTTGGGGTTTGTTGCGCATCAGTTATCTTCTGTTTATAAAAATCGTTTTTAGTTTGTTTTATTAGTTTAGTTGTAGCATTTCGATAAGAGTTATATACACTTTTTAAATTTTCATCATAAGGGTTAAGTAATAAACGCTTTTTTTAGTTTATCTCTAGTTTTTATTGCATTTAAAACAGTATCATTTATCCATGGCTTTTTAATCTTTGAATTTGTTTTTAAAGTATATGTCTTTGTGGTTTTGTTTATCAAATAAGTATATTTATTAATGAATAAATTAAAGGAAGTATTCACATTTGTTGCGTTTAGTACATCTGCCCAACTTTCTATACGTAAAGATTTTAGAAAATAATCGAAATTGATTTTTTTATATGTAATGAATTGCTTATTTTTTTGTAATGACCTATTTGTAAAACTGATATTTACAATTATAGGATAATGATCGGTAATAGTTGACTCAAGTATGTATGATTCTGCATTGTAACATAAATCTTCCTTTATTTTTGTAAAGCAGTGGTCTATACATGTGTTTGAAAAGTTAGATATTCTAGTGGGTTTAGTAATATTTGGAAATATCGAAAGGTGCACAACAAGTTAATATATGAGTTTACTAATTGATTATTTTTGTCCAATAAATTAAGATTTATATCGCCAAGAAACATATTAACATCAGAACTTTCGGTATTTCCAATTAGATTTTGAAGATCAGAGATAAATAAGTGGGGATCTGCTGAAGGTGGCCTGTAGCAGACTATTAAATTAAACTTTCCATTATATTTAGAGAAATATATCTTGGAAAATGTTATTTCGTGTATGCGGATATGCTCAATATCAGGAATTATTGTTTTTTTCAAATAAATAACCACACCATCATTTTGATTAAATGTTGCTAAGTTATAATAAAAATTATAATTAGGTATTTCGAAGTCAGTTGATTGTAAATGTCACGTTTCAGTTAAAATAATTACGTCATAGAAGTCAGTATTATTATTTAACAATATCAGCAATTCATCAAAGTTTTTTTGAAGACTTCTTATATTCAAACAAAACACATTAAAATTTTCTAAAGTACCTGTTTTCTGACACACATCGTTTACAACTTTATCATGTGTCTCCTGATATGAACAAGCTGAACTATTATATGGTTCAACATTCTCTAACAAATCTACAACTTCACTCATATTCGCAGTGAGATTTATAAAACAAAAAAAAAACACTTTATACAACAAAAAAAAATAAGAAACTAAATCTATACAAATTTGGTGAAACTAAAAAGTGTAAGTAAAGGTTGAAAATGCAGATTTTGCCTTATTTGCGCTGCGAAATTATTAAACGATTTAATTTAAGAAATACAGAAAAAAAAAGATATATTCATTATATAAAAATACGGATATAAATTTTTGACACAAATCATAATTTAGAGAATAATAATTTAAGGAAGTGTACAAAGTTTTGACATAATATGACCAGTTTAATTTTATTAAGAAGAAAAAATTTATTATTTTTTTCTTTAGTTGGCTTTTATGCAATCGAATAAAGAAGAATACAATTAAACCCAATTAATTTTCAGCCAAAATTGAGTTCAATTTACTTATGTTTGTGACAACCTTGGTATTATTATTTACTCGAATAGGTACCAGTCCATTTTTTGTCCATACATTTCCCAAACCCAAAGTGTCCAGAGCAATTTTCACCATTTCGTTTCTATCCCTTGTGAGATCTTCCCTAATGACAATTTTAGTGCCTTTTAAAAGTATCTTGTTGAAGAAAATCTTGGTCTTCATTTTGTTTGTTAAAAATCTAATCAATATAGGTCTTGTTTTTCCATCTGCCTTTCCACCGATTCCATGACAATAGTCAATTTCATGTTTAGAAATTTCGATTTTTAATTTTACCTTACACTCGTCTATCAGCAAGTCTTCTTGACTTGGGACTGGCCAAAAACACATTTACTTGGGTTAATGACGATGCCGTATTGCTGAAGCCGCTGAAACAGTGTTTCCATGTGGCGGAGGTGTTCTTCGGGCGTCGTTGAGGCAACAAGGATGTCGTCTAGGTACACATAACAATAGTCCAACCCTCGAGTAACTTCATCCATAAAACGCTGAAAAGTTTCTGCTGCGTTTCGAAGTCCAAACGTCATAAAAGGAAATTCGAACAATCCGAATGGTGTGGTGATGGCTGTTTTCGCGATGTCCTCCTCAGCTACTGGGATCTGGTTGAACGCACGGATTAAGTCGATGGTTGAAAAAAATCGATTTTCCTTGAAGCTCTTGTGCGAAATCCTGGATATGGCGGACGCCATATTGGTCAGGACAGGTTCTGCTATTCAGAGCTCTATAATTCCCACAGGGCCTCCATTCGCCGTTGTTTTTTGGTACTAGGTGCAACGGCGAGGACCAAGGACTTTTAGATGGCTTGGCAAGTCCGAGTTTCACCATGGTGTCGAATTCCTTCCTTGCTGTTTTTAGTTTGTCCGGAGCTAGGCGACGTGGTTTCTGGGCGACAGGCGGACCAGGCGTGGTAATAATATAATATAATATAATGAGTTTTGTGTTTAATGTGTTTGGGAGCACCGTTTGGTCTGGTAATTCCCGGGAAGCTTTCCAGAAGCACATGGAAAGGGGAAGCACCATTAATTACTTTGACGGTCGGAGCAGTCCATTCCAAAACCTCACCACGTGATGCCAGTTGTTTTGTGAAGTCCAAAAGTTTGCCTTGCTGCAGATCCGGGAGCAGTCCATAGTGTGCGAGGAAGTCTGCTCCTAGGATAGGTTGAGATACGTCAGCAATGATGAATCTCCATGGAAAATCTCGGCGGAGTCCTAGGTTGAGGGTATGCGCTACTATTCCATATGTGGTTATAGACGAACCATTGGCAGATGAAAGTGCGTAGGTTGATTTGGTATGAGCACCATCCACTCGGAGTCTCGGGATTACGCTTAGATCGGCACCGGTGTCGATGAGAAATCGAAGTCCGATTAAGGCAGGTGTCATTTGCCGCCATCAGTGACTGACCGGTTGGTTTCCCTGGTTCCATGAACAGGGCATAGTGCATTTCTGGGCTTCCTGCTTGTAGCGCCAGTGGTACCAGCATAATCCGGCTGTGCGCGCTTCCCTAGGTGTAGATGGCGAGCGATGCCGCGACTGGGATTGGGATCGAAAATGCCTGCGGGAATTTCGTCCTGCTTAACACTAGCTACCTCTCCCTTGACCTCTGAAAGTTGCTGTGTTAGTTGTTGCATGAGGGAATGGAGAATCTGGTATTCTTGCGAATGCTTACAGGTGATTGCCGCTACGGAAGGGCTCACAGGCAGAGCAGTAAATATATTGTCAGCCAAGTCCGCAGTTTCACTTAGTGTTTGACGTGATTGCGTAGCTAGTATAGGTTGTAGATTGGCTGGTAAGCGTCTTACCCAAATACTCCTCACTAATGTCTCCGGGACTACTGATCCTGCTAGTGCCTGCAGTCTTCGAAGGAATTGGGAAGGTTTTTCGTCACCCATAGCTTCGTTTTCTAGCAGTTGCCTGGTCTTCTGTTCTTGGTTTGCACTTAACCGCTTTATGAGTTGTTCTTATAGCTCGGAATAGGAATTAGAATCTAATGGTTTCGTCACAATGTCGCGCACTTCGCTGATATATCGCGGCGGAAGTTTCGCGAGAATGTCCAAATATTTTTGCTCGGTGTTTGTGATTTTTGATCTATTAAAGCAAGCCTCTACGATTACAAACCAAAGTTCTGGATCCGACGGGTCAAAGTCTGGAAGTCGCGGCGCGGAATTTATCGCGACAGCGTTCGCGATAGGGATGGCACTGTTGGTTTCTGCCGCAGAGTTAGGCATGGTATACCGCGAAATATTTGTTACAAATAAACTTACGATAGCTTAGGGACTGTTGTATTGACTAAAACACAACCTACCACAAAAGGAATGATAAAAAGTTCACTGTAATACTAGGTACTTACGTTGATTGTTCAATTTATCACTAAAACACTGAAGCACTAATTACACTACTTGCTCTCACAAAACAAATCACGTCGGGGTCACCACTTTAGGAACGTATGTGTGTGCTTGATTAGCTATATATGCAATACATTCCTTTTTTATATGAACTGTGAGAGTTTATTGAAATACTGTTAAAACGAAATAAAATAAGTCTAATGAACTAGAACAACAAAATTCACATCCGACTTCTTGCAAGTCCAAAAACAGAGTCCTCCTCTAATATTAATACAAATTTCAAGAAACATAAAGTTCCACCCCCTGTGCCAAAATTCCTCGCTTTGATTGGTCCTATTCGTTGGCAAAAGGGTTTTTTTTCTATCTTCGTAAACTTTCCCATGGTCAAAATAAAAACATTCATTACAGATAGTAAAATGGGAATTTGGAGAACGCTTTACTAAGAAGGGTCGTTTCGGTATTTTCCTATCATAAACCCTAAATGCAATAAACAGTTCACTATCGGTGATGGTTCCTATTATCGAACGTGCAACAATATAAAATCGTACAAAGAAGTGTTGTAAAAATAAAAATTAACGGATAGCATACAAGAACCTTAAAACTAAATTAGACTCTAAATGCCGATGGAAATTCCCACAATTATGTACAGAAAACTAAGTACCTACAAATTGTTACATTTCTTAATAGCAATAGATAATTAGCCTAGATTAAAAAGGTAAATGTAAAATAAAATAAATATGTACAGTATGTTATGCAGTAACAATGAAAAGAAAAACAAATATATACAGTGTGATATGCGCAAATTTTAACTTTGGCAGACAAATGTGGGAGACATTCAGTCGCCACAATACAAAATTAAAACAGCAATGAGCAATTCGTTTTGCCAAAAGTGGAACCATTTAATTTTCCAGCCTCCCAAACTATCAATTTTCAATAGTGTACTTGGATTTAATTTTTTCTTTGGAAATTTATATGGCATGAAAAGAACTTACATCTAGAACATCTTTGCTATTAGGAATTGGAAAAATATAACTCTTTTTGGTATAATTTAATTATTAAAACGGAGTTTCAGAAGAGATGGGCTTCGAAGCCATGTCCTCAGTGGCGAATTTAGAAGGGGAGGGAGGCAAATGCTCCCCTGAGCTCTTAACACAAAAATGTTTAAAAGTAAAAATTATTTTATATTGCATTACCACGATTATATACATATGAACCTTTTTTTTAGTCATCGTCGTTGCAGTTGTGCTAAACTATGATGTTTGCTCCCTCAGGAAGGCGTTTCGGATTTACGTATATAAAAATTAGACAGTAACTATATTTTTATTAATTTATTATTAAAATTTTAAGTAAAAACTAATAGAAAAAATTAAAAGTAAATATAAGTAGAGAGCTCTTTGTAAAAAAAATCAAAGTGGGAACTGCTAGCAAAACTAGAAAAAAATAATGTTTTAAATATAAACTCATGGACAAAAATATTGCATAATATATAAAGCTTCTATAAGATTAAACAGAAACATGTTCGAACAAAAAAATTGAATATTTTCTGTAAAAAGTGACTAAAAGAGAAGAAAAACATTAATAAACAATGAGGCTTTAGATTGATTTCAGTAGAACGCTGCTATTGTTAAATTCGATATTTTGAAATATTTTAATTAGCATTACCTACCTCTTGAAGTGACAAAGATTGCTCCAAACTTTCTGCTACATCAGCTGCTTTTTGTTCCTCTACAAAATTTTCCTGCTCTTCCAAATCCAAATCCATTATAGTAATGGTAGTTTGATGTTGAGTTGGATTAGTGAATTTAACAATTAACTCACAAGGTTTACCAGCACGCAAAGGTTCAACTGTTACAATCCGTACTTCTGGAATATGGTAGCTAAAATTAGAGGCATCAATATAATATGCAGTGTGACTAAATAACCTAGAAAAACTCTTTAGAAACTTGAAATACTTACTAAGCAAAGAGTTGAATTTTAAATTTAACAGAATTTGGATTATATTCTGGTTTGCTAACATTATGTTCACAACGGCGACATCTCAACGATCTTTTGATTGACAACTGCTTGTGGACTGGAAACAACCTATCTACTGTAGTTGGTTGAGATTCTGGTTGCAAAAGCCTCTGCTCAATAGAAGTGACTAAAATTGAAAATGTGGAAATACTGGAACAAAGCTGAATAATTTATTTAATTTTTTAAAATAACTACAATTCAAACTGAGAGGCAGTTTAAGCTAAAATAAAAATGAATGCTGCGAAATTAAATTTTTTATATTTTTCAGCAAAACATACCAATAAGACCCAAGGATCATACAATACACAGACGAAAAAAAAAGTGTAAAAAGTTGCTTACCTATTAAGAGCCCAAATACATGTTATTTACCTGACAGTAAGACAACTTTAACAGGGGGTCATAAGTGTAGGATAATCCTAGCATTACCTTAGCTCTATATTGAATATTAATATAAATTATTAAAAAAGTCACAAAAAAAATTAAATAAAACATAAATGACACGATAAAATGCCTGCTTTTACATATCAGCCAAAACAATTAAAATTAATAAGAATTATTTCCTCATTACAATAGGGCACTCGCCTTAGTCTAATCGGTCTTTTAAGGTGATGATCATTGCTGTGAAGCAACAATGCATTTAGAAACTACGTCGTTGGAACGGGTGAGCCGCTTCGCCTGGACAGGGTAAGGTGTTAACAGAGACTAAAACGTGTTGAAGTTTAAAAGACCCATTAAGCACGGGGGGAAATGAGAAATAATAAAATATATGTTTCCAATTTATCCTATAGTACCATGGTAGGAAAGGAAATAAGTATGGAAAAATAAGTTTTATGGTGATGGTGCCAGTTGAGGACGAATCGATAGACGCGGAAGCCCCGGAAGCTATAATAATAATTCCTTTATTTAGCATTTAGCTAATACATAAAAAGTATAATAAAACTTATCTTAATCAAAACAAACACCCAAATATATCAATAAAATAAAATTTTTACAAATCACTTTATGTACAATTATTTATTAGAATATAGTATGTATCACTCTCCCATTAGATGTCTTTTTAAGAGTTTTTTAAATAAATCCAATTTTGGACTATCTTTAGTTATCTGTGGCAAGGAGTTAAATTCAATCAAACCTCTATGGTTAAGTGCTTTCTCAGTACTCCTCTTACTTTTCATATACACATAAAAATTTTTGTTATTTCTTGTTGGATAGGTATGTATAGACTCGTTCGTGACAAGTTTTTCTGTCAGATAGTCAGGAGTTAGTCCATTTTTAATTTTATAAATAAGGATTAGTACTTGATATTTCAAAAATGATTCTATAGAGAGCCAATCTAATGCCGTTAGCATATTTCTTATAGGTGTTTCTCTTTTTTCTCCCAAAATGAATCTCATACATCTGTTTTGAAGTTTTTGCATCCTGTTTAGCTCATTTTTGTTAGCAAAATAGAGTATTGAGGAGCCAAAGACCAAATGTGAAAGGATTAATGTGTTAAAGACAGTAGTCTTGGACCAGCGAGTAAGATATGGTGAAACTCGTGACAAAAAATTAACGTTTTTGGTTATCGTTCCAATTATATACAATATGTGTTCTTTAAAACTAAGATGTTTATCAATAATAAAACCAAGATATTTAATATTTTCTACTACTTCTAAATTATCACTACCTACTATTATATTTAAATTACTTGATATGAATTCATTTTGAACTTTATTACTTCCTATAAGCATAAATTTGGATTTTTGTATATTTAATTTTAGTAAATTTTTATTAAACCATTTATAGAGATGACTTAGTTCTAAATTTATTGTGGAAGTTAAGTAAGTTAAATTCTTTGAATTAAAACACAGCAATGTGTCATCTGCAAACAAGTGTAAAGAACAATTTTTTATTACCTGGTTTATGTCATTAATATAAATTAAAAATAACATCGGACCTAATGTACTTCCTTGTGGAACACCATTATTGTTAAACACTTCTGTGGAAATTTTGTTATTAATTTTGGTAACCTGCTTTCTATTCTTCAAATAATCTACAAACCAATTAAGGGCAGTATTACTTATACCAATTCCCTTCAATTTGCTTACCAGTATATCCCTATCTATAGTTTCAAAGGCCCGTTGTAAATCAAGGAACACTGCTCCTATTGCATAATTATCATCCAAGAGATTTTTCCATTCATAAAGAACATTCTGAATAGCCGTTTCACAGCTGTGATTCTTTCGAAAACCAGATTGATTTACCATCAGAATATTATTTGCAGTAATAAATTTCATTAATTGTTTATATACAATTTTTTCTAAAATTTTCTCAATTGTAACCAGCATATTAATGGGTCTGAACTGATCAGCCTTAATAGTACCTTTTATTTTTGTTGTGATGTGTGAAAAAGATCGAAAATTGTAATCATTGCAACAAAAAAGTATTACAACATGTGAAGTGTAAAAGGGCAGGAATTTTTTTTTCATCCATCGTGCTTGGATCAAGCTGCAACGCAGAAAAATACAAAATACATCCATGAGATAGAAATTTCCAACTTAAAAAAATGAAAGATAGATGGCGATGAAAACAGTCTTTGAAAATCTGTATTAAACGAAGGTCAAAGTAAGAATAAAATTTCAGAAGAAAACAATCAATTACTACGAGAAAAAATCGAAAATTTCATGGGGAAAACTGAAACAATATAAGACATCTGAAGGTAAACAAAATCAGATCAAAGAAATGGCGATAAAACCGCTTAACTACCAAAAAAAAGATTATTTAAAATCTATTTTAAAAGTGAGTATAAATAGTAGTGATAATGTTAAATCCTTGTCTCTGGCCTAAGAGTATCATAGCTAACCATTTTCACAACCTACGACGAGATCTATGAAAGATACAAAAGAAGATCGTGAATTTGAAAATGAAGCATCTCCACTCGGATGCAAGTTGAATATTTTTGACATTAATATTTGTTCATTAAGAAATAAAACTGAAGGAGATAAATGGGTCATGGGGAACTGTAATACTGACGAAGCCCAATTTAAATCATTAAAACATTGAGCAGGCTGTAAGTTTTTCAACTAATTGTGAAGCAATAACGATAAAACATTTGAATCTAGTTATTTTAAAATATATACAATTAAAGGCAGATTTTAATATAATTCTCAATACACATATTCAAATGAAAAGGGATTTTATAGACATAATCATGAGTTTAAATTTATATCAGGAAATTTTTGTAAATACTAAATTAACAATTTTTTTGTCATTTTTTCTGATATTCTAGACTTTTGCACCAATGTTTATGACCCTTCCCTTTCGGATCACAGGGCGATGGACATGTCATTGACTGTAAATGCAAACCTACCAGTGATGAGTATTTTATATTAAGTCCGATTACAAGGAGGGGGCTTTCATCAATGTCTGCATATCTAGATCAGAACTGGAGTTTTATAACCTCCCCAATAGAAAATGAATAAGGTTACTAATATTTTGCATATACTGACATCAGGCATACATTTTTTCCTGTTATAAAAAAGTGCAGTAGGCAAGGTATTAATATCCAGTGGTATAATAACTTGAAAATTAAATAAATAAAATGAAAAAAATTAGAGGAAATCTCAATATTCTTATAGAACTAAATGCATGGGTTTGCAAGAACTTATTAAATATTGTAGAAAAACTATAAACAAAACATAAAAAGTGCGAAAAAGACTGCCTCTTTAGATTACATACCAAGCTTTAATATCGTGAACAAAATTTTAATTTTATGGAGGATGCTCTTGTCCGAGTAAAGGATGCTATAAGTGCTCTTAATAATAAATAGAAGTAAGGACATTTATAGCAGGAATGTTCCTATGATTAAAGACTTAAAAAATGTTTTTATTATTCTTTAACAAAATTACTTAACTTGTGTATAAGATCAGGCCTTTAAGGTGTCTAAAGTAATTCCTATTCATAAAAAAGGTGCAAAAGACAATACAACTATCGACCAATCTCCTTGGTAACTGTTTTGGTTAAAATCTTTGAAGAGGTACTTAAAGATTAATTAATTAAATACTTCGAGAATGCTAATTTGTTTACAGCATGCCAGTATGGTTTCCGAGTACACCAACCAACAACCCAGGCTGTTCTGTTCTGTTTCAGTATGTAAATGTTACCTACTGTGACCTCTAGAAGGCTTTTGACTGTGTTTCCCATGAGATATTAATAAATAAGCTGCTATATTATAGTGTGGAGCGCGAAAGTATAAACTTGATAGGTAGCTACTTGACAAATAGAAAACAAAGAACTATATATAATGGTAATTTGAGTGAGGAAGAATCGATGGAGCATGGGGTACCCCAGGGCTCAATTTTGGGATCCCTTCCTTTTCTCACCTATGTAAACGATATAAATAAAGCATTATCAAATACACAAATGTTGCTATTTGCAGATGACACATCTCTAATAGAGATAGATGTAAACATAGAGCGTCTCCATGAGAGAATGAAAATTGGTGGCAAGAATTAAATACATGGTTTAAAACTAATAAATTAACATTAAATACGTCAAAAATCATAAATATGATGTATGGGATGAGAGATCTTGTAGAGGTGAACCCTGAGGTCAGATTTCTGGGGGTGTATTTAGATTCAAAACTGAAGTTTGATATTCATGTACAGCATATCACTGAGTGCTTAATGAAAAGCATTTTCTTTTTTCTTCAGTTTTCATGCTCTTTTTCAGTCAATTGCTATATATATATGCATTGCTAGCATGGTTTCACTCGGACTTTTGCACTGCAGCGAAGGGCTGTAAGCATCGTGGCAGGTTTGGGATATAGAGATGACATAAGGCATGCCTTTAGTAACTTAAATATTCTTACTATACCTAGTGCTTACATATATGAATGCCTTCTCTACTGTCAAAAAAATCTAAATGGATTTAACTATAACAACTATTATCATGAATTTTTAAATGTGTTCAGATTATTTGTTGCGTTTAGATTGACAAACAAAAATCTTTTTTGGCTTTTTCGCAACTGAATAAAAATATTTAACTTTAAATTAATTGAAGCAAATATTTAATAAAATTACATATCTCAACATTATTATTATCATGAATACCCAACAAAAGATGAACGTGTTATTAGATTAGTATACTTGAGATCAGAGAGGTCAGCATTATCTGTAAACTACTATGGCCCACTTTTTTACAAGTTGCCTGTTATATACAGAATGCTAGATTTAAGAAACTTGAAATGTGCAATAAAATAACTGCTGTTTGCTGGAGTATTTTTATCTGGCAAGAAGTTCTAGACAGTAATTTGTAAAAACATGATGTAAACTATGCTTTTCCAGTTCTGAATTGTAACTTATATTTTCGTATTAATTATTATATTACAATAGTGTTTTCTTGTAGTGTCTGTATTTTATCATTGATTTTTGTAGCGTCTTTTAATTGTGTTTATTTTTAATATATTTGTCAGCTGGCACATATTTCTAGATATATATATATATATATATATATATATATATATATATATATATATATATATATATATATATAATTATTAATTTAATAAATCGAAAATTTTCTGGGAAATTACCCAATTACCCTTCATTTCATATTGCATATATGTGTATGTTCTTCAAATGGCGCTACTTGGATGGTTTTGTTGTGTATCTTATCACCCCTGTTAATGTTGTCCTATAAGTAAATATCATATATTTGAACTTGTAACAAGTAACTTTAACTTTCATAACAGAATCTGGTTTGTCTGGTTAAAACACAACTTTTCATACCTATTCCATCTGCGAATCATATAACCCTCTTTTTGTTATCATCTTCACTCCACCTATTAAGCCTTGTCTCAAATTACTCCTTTTTTTATAAAATCTAATGTTTGATTAAAACTTGGTCTTTACTGGCTAGCTTACATGATTGTTTCAGGATGTTCTTGGAAGGTTTGGGATTTATTTTTTTGTGAAAAGACATTTAAAAAAAAATAACAAACATGAAAAACATGTATGTCGCAATTTTTAAACAATAACGCAAGTCACTTTATCTATCTTGGATTCACTTTTATACAGATTAATACGTGGGGACTCAGACTCTCAGTCTTAGTCAAGGTCATTTTAGATGGAATTCAACAGTTTGCAGTTCAACAGCTCCTATTCCTTTAAAAACCTAAACTAGGTGCATTTTTGTCATGCAAGTTAGGGAGTTATAGTCGGAAAACCAGTAAATATTTTACTTAAGTAATCTATAAATAGATGAAACTAGTAGTAATTGGAACGAAACCATCATCGCAAAAAAAACTGTATAATAACCCAACAATAATTATTGAAAAAATAACGCCAGATGATTTTGATAGATGTGGTCAGAGTTGTATTTTTAAATCTATTATTTATGACTTAAATTTTAAACAGGGTCTACAGGTTTTGAAATATAGATAAACAATTTGAATACAGAAGTGTTAATGTTTTATCTGAGCCTTGAGGATTTGCTAAAAAAAATGAGTATCAATTTTTTTATATTAAATTAAATATAAATATATTATTTTATCAAAATGGTCTCTTCTTACTGGTCATACATATACCAGGTTTAATACTTTACAATTTATCTTTAAAAACAACCAATAAAACTGACAAATCCTTGCAATAAGGAGTAACACTTTACAAAGAGACCTTTTTTTTTACTTTATAATAGTCAGTTATTTATTTTTTTCCAAATCCTGGCGATTCAGATAAAATCTTCAAACTTTTGTATGCAAATAAAGCCTGTAACTAAAGCATGTAGACCACGTCCAAAATGTATCTCATAAATAACAGGTAAAAAATGCAATTCTGACCATATCTGGCAACCCTTTTAAATACATTTTTAGAACAACAAAAAAGTATGATCCAAAACTCGATTAATACCATCAGCAATTAAACAACTCATTTCATCGACTGCAGCAAAATATTGCAGGAATACCAAATTCTAGACAATGGCGAAATAACCACCAAAGGAAGATTTCGAGTACTAAATTAAATATACAATAACTACATAAATATTAGAACGGTGGAAACTCTCATAGAGAGCAGCAAAACAGCAACCGTCAAAACAGAATTAACAACGACAACCCATCACATTCAATCGAGGTCAATCAAGAGAATAACAACGACACCACCGAGCAAGAAACGGTAGAAATGCAAACTACATATAATTTTTATACCCCCCATTGTCGCAGCTAATACCTGAGATCTAACAAAACATCCAAACGGAAAGCTGTTAGTGTACCATAATCAGCATTCAGAATCTGGCCAATAAACTGAACCCCTCAGAAGAAAAGCATCATCAATGACAAATATGAATATCCCAGCCTATACATTGCAAACCTCTTTCTGTCATAACACATATCTACATGGAGGGACCACAATATACAGGGTGTCCGGATTTGGTTGCAAAAGCAGAGTATCTCGCTTATTTTTAAAGATCGAACCTTGCGGTTTTCACGAACCTGAGCTAATTTTTTGTGAAACTCATGAAGCCGTAAACAAAATTTTCATAAACTTTTTTTGCATTTTGGGACCCCCTCATATCTCGGTTATCCTTTAACTTAACCCAAAGGGAAAAATTGCTGCTTATGCAGTTTTTTACGCTGGATCCAGTGGCGTAGTCATATTTTTCATTTGGGTTGTTATTTTTTAGATATGTCACAAAGTTGTGTTTTTTAAATGGGACACCCTGTATATTTGTCCAGAAATTGATTTGTCCTTTTAAAAGCTTCTCAAAAATATATAATAGTATGGGTCTATTTTAATAAACAACAACAAAAATCCTAATTTTTATAATTATCATCCCAAATTTTGCAGTAGGCCATGCAAAACAATGCTGCCTTTTATTTAAAGTCGTTAACAATATCTACATCCTAACAATAAATCAAAATAAATATGTAATTAAATCTGTTTATCAAAATATGTATTGATAATTTTGCACCAAAAAAGTACCACCTACCTAGATTTATGTAACACAAGAACAAAACAGTAATAAATTATTATGTAACAAGCCTTTCAGCAAAAATCAACTGTCATATAAGAACTACAGTAACCAAGGAAATCAAAAGAACTGTTCAAACTGATTTCCATTTTGTTCTATGCATGCTTCGCACAATTTTCGTATTCGTTTTAGGGAATTAAGCAAAATAACTTTTCTCTTATTGCATTTCCTAAATCTTGGACATTATCATGGTGGTCTTTGTAAATTCTATTTTCCAGATATCCCCATAGAAAGAAATCTAAAATCGACAAATCTGGGGACCTAGGGGGCCATCTTATAGGTCCATTTCTTCCGATCCATTGATTGGTAAAATTATTGTCCAGAAATAATCTCGTCATTCCAGAATTGTGTGCAGGAGCATCTTCCTGTTGAAAATAAATTTCGTTAATTTGCGCTAGAGGAACATCTTCAAGTAATTCAGGTATAGCTGCCTCTAAAATTTCTATATAGTGATTGGCTCAATTATATAAAATTTTATATGTGTTCCTAATATGAAGCAGGACACATTTAGACCAAACCTGCCCTGCTGTCTTCTGGGAAATATTTGGTGTTGATTTTCCTGGGAGAATCTACTATTGTGCCTATTGAGTATACCAGAATTACTGAAATGTGCTTCGTCTGACCATATAACCTTCCTTTCAAAATCTCTAACCATATCGCATCTTTCTCGAAACCAATTGCAGAAGACTACCCGACGCTCTGCATCCCCTGGCTGTAAGTGCCGCACGAGCCTAAATTTGTATGGGTGGTATTTGTGCTTTTTTAGAATTTCTTGAACTCTAGTTTTTGGAATCCCTATGCTCTTTCACTGGCCCTACAAGAGTTTATAGGGTAAGCTTCTGCATTAGCCAAAATCGTAATTTCCTCAGCCTCCCGATTTTCTTTATTATATGTTTTCGTACGAAGTTTGATAAATGATCCGTGATTAAGTAAATTCTTTTTTATCCGATAAAAAGTGGATATATTAGGTTGCCTCCTTTCTGGATATCTAAATAAAAATTAAGCAATAGTATTTCAACATACAAAATTAACTATTTACCTGTTAAAATACATCTCAGAAGCCGCTTCAACATTTTCATTACCTAATATAAAACAAGCTAACATATCGTACTTTTTATAATGTTTGAAAGTTTGGTTTTCTTCCATAATAATACAAATATATTTTTATACAATAAATAAATACAAAAAACTAGCGCTATATTTTATATACGCGTACAAAATTGAGAAATGTCATTTGCTTCCAAGAAAACGGCATCGTTTTGCATGGCCTACTGCAAAATTTGGGATGATAATTATAAAAATTAGGATTTTTGTTGTTTATTAAAATAGACCCATACTATTATATATTTTTGAGAAGCTTTTAAAAAGACAAATCAATTTCTGGACAAATATACAGGGTGCCCCATTGTCAATCCATAAAGGATTTTGAAGTGGAAATGCAGATGGAATGCTGTGGGATAGAAATGGTTCTAAAGTCCTTGAAAATAATAGGGATAACCATATACAGACTGCCTCCAGGAAGTATTCAAATCTTCCTCAAACCTCTAGTCTTCTCGAATACTAAGTATCAAAATATAATTCTATGTGGGGATTTAAATATCAATAGTTTGAAAAAGGAGGATTCCTCTTTTAAATTGCTGAAAAACTTACTGGACTCATTCAAACTAAAGAACTGCACTGGACCAACAAGAATTTTTACTTCGAAAACGGGCAAAACTACACATACGTCAATTGATTACATGATAACGGATATTGACGATAGTTTGATCGAAAGTACTATAACGGAGCCGCAACTATTAGACCACACACTGCAAGAATTATTGATTACTATTAAGCCACAAGAAAAGACCATTAAAAATGAAAAAATAAATAAAAGATCCCTAAGTAAAAATAAACTTTGATCTGAAACACAGTAACACAAGAAAATTGGAGTGATATCCAAATAACAAACATCGATTCTGAGTTTGAATGCTTCTTACAGAGCTTTGTTTGGCATCTCGGCACAACTTGCTCAAGAAAACAAATAAAAGACAAGAGACAAGAAATAGACATATTATGTCACCTAAATTCGCTGGCTATACATTCTATTGTTTCTTAGAAGGTGAAAACATCCATCAACTTTATAAGAAACAGAAAAAGGAATACAGGAAATGAATTACCAGAGCCAAAGTGAACTTCAACAAAGAACGCATAATGAATTCGGAAAACACGACAAGGCAAATGTGGGCTATAGTCAATGAAGAATTGGGAAGAACCAAGCAAACGAAACCAATACATCTCAACGCCAACTGGGAGATGATTACCAAACAAAGCAAAATAGCTGAAGAATTCGAAAAGTTCTTTTTGATTGTAAACAAAATAAAGCATTACTTCAGAAACATGAACAATGCAAATGGGACAACACTTTCTACATCTGAGCTGCAACCAGATAGTATATTCTTGGAACCTGTAACAAAACTTGAAGTGTAGAAGATTGTCAAAAATCTGAAAAACAAAAAATCAGTTGGCACCGATGACATTTCACTCAAAGCACAAAAAAGCAGTTTGCAGTGAAATTGCTCAGCCACTTCAGATTTTGAGAAACCAACCAATGGAAACAGGAAAATTTCCAAAACTACTTAAAACAGTCAAAGGTGACCATACAAACATAGTCAACTATAGACCAGTGTCAATTTTGAGTGCTTTCTCTAAGATATTTGTTAGAGTTATTTTCAACAGACTTGTAAATTTTCTAAATAAATTTCAGCTTTTTTGCAATCATCAACAATTTCAGCTTTTTTGCAATCATCAACACAGTTTTAGAAGTGGAGGATCCACTGAGACGGCAGCAATCGAACTTGTAGAGTTCATATACCAAGAACTCGAATCAGGTAACGCTGTGGCAGGACTATTTTTCGATTTAACAAAAGCATTTGATACCCTCAACCTCAAAACTGTTCATCATAACCTGTATCAAGTGGGGATAAGAGGTCATTCCTGAAAGAGTATCAGTTAATGGTACAACTCGGCAGTTGCAGATCTGAACAATAAGAAAACAATATTGGAGCAGCACAGGGCTCAGTTCTGACACCACTCATTTTCATCTTATTCATCAACAACTTGTCCCTTCGGGAAATAACCACCAAGTTTGCTGATGATATATCTAAGGGAGTGTCAACTGTGGATTAGAGGACCCTTTTGCAAAATATATTACTGTTATGCAACATGAGTTAGTGGTGTACTCAAAATGGACTGATCCTCAATAAAGAAAAGACCATGACAGTTCACTTCTACAATCTCAAACCAAAAGCAAATATAGAACACAATGCTGAAGTGGTTCAATTTTTAGTTCTTACCTAGAGTCCAGGAATAGCTGGGGTCCCTAAATAGATCATAAATGCTCTGAACTTGGTAGTGCGTATTTTCCGATACTGAAACTAGAGCAAACTGTCCCCGCGGACATGCTGCTAAACTCGTATTATGCCCTGGCTTACCATAACCTCACTATAATATCATGCTTTGGGACCAAGCCTCTGACGAGAAACACGAAAAGTCGCAGAAGCATATTATCAAGCATAAGTCAGGTTAAAGCCACTCCAAACGTGTAGGACACATTCCAAAGGTAGAAAATCCTAAGTGTCCCATCGATTTATATATTTAAATGTGCTCTATACGTTTTTTGCAACAAGGATACATTCCCTACTATCACAATTACCGCAATGCATCTGCGCTGATACTGCCAAACCACAAAACGCTTTTCGAGAAATCACCATATTCAACGTCTATGTGTAAGGATCTATAACTGGATGCCTAAAGCTATAAAACGTCAAAAATTTGTGGGACAACTTAGGAGCTGGGACATGACCTGAATAATATATATATATATATATATATATATATATATATATATATATATATATATATATATATATATATATATATATATATATATATATATATATATATATATATATATATATATATATATATATATATATATATATATATATATATATATATATATATATATATATATATATATACTGATTGTCAAAACTTTAGTGTATGATAGGCTGTAAATATTTTATATTTGTGATAGTGATGTTATTTTTAAAACTTTGACCTGCTCTATATCATTTTTCTGTGATCTTAGGAACTAATAAAGTGAATGTAAATTTTGAATTTGTCCTTAGATGAAAATGATTTCCATTATATTCCAGCTATATAATTACTGATACTACAAAATTCGTTCATTTATATATGAGTCATTAAAAATATTCACTGGCTTGTAGACTATTACCACAATATGCTTTTAAAATTATTGATCCCACACGTTCCGATAACAAAGTACATATTTTTAAAATGCAATATATTATTCATTAAAATGAGTCATTATTATTTATTAAAATTTGTCATTATTGTGCATATTTCTTTCAAAGTATAATTTTCAAAGTTTTCATTGAAATAAAAACCCAGAGAAACAAGTCTCCCAAAAAACCT
The DNA here is from genome assembly GCA_030620095.1 of Kuschelorhynchus macadamiae. Taxonomy (NCBI): domain Eukaryota; kingdom Metazoa; phylum Arthropoda; class Insecta; order Coleoptera; family Curculionidae; genus Kuschelorhynchus; species Kuschelorhynchus macadamiae. The sequence goes on from JAUTXW010000285.1 coordinate 952,454, forward strand.
TATTTACAGAAAAGAAATGCATCTAAACAATTTCTATTTGTTTAAATTTATTTCTATGTCAAATTACATTTTTTTTTTAAATCAACTTGTTAAGAAATGCTGGTTTTATAAAAATGCATATCAGAGATTTTTCTAGTCTATAGGCACAGGAGTTTTGTTAAATTACACCTAGAGAACAGCATGTGTCCAGTCAACTCAATTTTTGGTGCATGCGAATGTCCTGGAGAGTCCAAAAAATATTCTCTGATAAGGGGTGTTTCGTGTCTGAGCGAAGGTAAATGAATCAGCTACTTGTATGTAATTTACTCTTTAATAATATTAAATGTCCAGAACTCCTGTCTGCCTTAAATATATATGTACCTGTTAGGTACAAAAGAGTAGTGAGCACATTTTCCCTGGAACAACAACATTATATGGCCAATATAATTCTATTAGTAGAGCAATGACAGCTGCTAACAAAATCAGGGCTGATGTATTCAACACTACTGTAAGTCAGATTAAAATATCACTTACATAAAACTTATTTTCTAATCTGTGATATACATAGCTGCCTGTAACTGTTTTGTCGGGATATTTGTATATTTTTTATGCTTTTATACTCTTATTCTAAAATATCTTATGGTAAGTTAAATAAATTAAATAGCTACTCTGGAAATCTCTGTGATATGTGTATCTTGAAATTTTCAAATGTGATTGTATCTATATGTCTGATAATGCCACTTTATTTTCTATCTTTAATGTTAATGTGTATTAGTTTTGTGTAGTTATAATTTATAAGCATATATATTTTGAAAATTTGATTATTAGTTTGTACTACCCTGTATGATTCGGCCTGTCCCATTTATTAAACAACTAAATAGAAACAACCAGTTTTTGTTATTTTTAGTGAGCACTTCAGAGAATTCTCAGAAATAAAAACAAAATTTAATTAAACAGTGTAGTAATTTCCAAGTGGTGGTGAATACTGATTAACAAAAATATTATTCAGTTTTCATAAAAATAGGAGCTATTGTAAGGCATCTAAAATGTCATAAATATATCTACTTTATAATTTTATTTATACTATTTTAAATATTAGGGCATTATTCTGACCCAAAAAAGAATTATAGTTTAAAAATTATTTCCGAACTCCTAAAACTTGTTCATTTAAAATAATTGTTTTGATAACTTTTTAACAAAACCTTGCAATTCAGATATTCAAACAAAATCTCAAAACAATCATGCAAAATATCATTTAATATGAAATAATAAATTCTATAAAAATCTTACTAGTATAAATTTTGTTGATTTCTTAACATACTTTTTAACAACCACTATATTAAATGCGTTCTTGTAAGTTCCTATTTGATTTGCACTGAAATTATTTATCAGTCAAACAAAGTATTATCATTACATTAATTAAGTTTATAATCTGTTTTGGCAGCACAGGGTGTATTTGGAAATAGAAGTATCTTTAGGTTTAATTTTGTAAATTGGAAGAGAACAATAATGAGTAAAGCAGAAGTATTTAAGGTCAATCTGTTAGTTAGGATTGTTTCACTTGTAGTTCTGATGAAAAACTTAAAACAACAAAGAATGTAGATCACATTGATTTTTGATCTTATCTTCCTCCCTCTCATTTACTCCAGGGTGGGACTTACTATATGGGAAATAAAATAAATGATTTAGAAGTTCTGAGGGCTGTCATATTTCCAATTTAAAAGAAAGAAAAACATCTCATTATCAAAATATGAAGCTTAGTACATTCCCTTTGCAGAAAGTTGCGAATAGCAAGACAGTTTCATATTTACTTTTCGAGTGATATACTGCCTGATCAATTAGAGGATCCATACTGAAGGAGAGCTTGTGTACCTTCACCAGCTCAAGGGATGCCCCCTAGGTGACATCAACGCTTACTGTTAAATTGGGCTGGTTGGTGGCCTAGCATAGATGATGTTCCCAGGAAGGATGTAAAAATGGCCTAGATGGAGTGCAGTAGCTCTAATAAGCCACCTTCCCCCACTATATAATACAGCATACCATTAAGAACCCTAAGAAAGACGCTGTGTGGATCAAATCTATCATGTAGATATTTTTTTTGCAGGTTCATTACAATTAAACTGAATTTCTATACAGTAAAAGCTACATTTACATTTTATAGTTTTTACTGTTTTAAAATTTTAGAACTGAAGACAATAAGATTTTAAATAAACATATAGCTCACTTTCCATCAAATTTACTGGCTCCGTAAACAGGGATTCAGGTAATTCCTCAATTTCTGAATTTGCAACTGCTGGTTCTGGTGGTTTAGGCTTCTTCAACATGGCATGTGGAATATCTGGCAAACCAATTCGTTTTCTAAGAGCGGATGCTGTTACACCAGTTCGATCCTACAAATATTTGGTACGATAAAACTATTAACACTCTGTCACTTATAATATACATATGTTATATAACTCAAGTAGTGTAGGTATACTATAATTATATAAATATGTCAATATCTCTAAAATTCGCTAAACCTATAAATACATACTGCATTTTTTTTTTCTTCAAAAAGACAAGCAATTAAACAAATTTGCTATACATTATTTTAAATCTTACATCATTGGTAATAATGTATAATGTATTTAATACCAAAGTGTAATTATCTTTTTTGCTTAGGTGATTTAAATATTAACCTGATGAACTTTCATGTTAAAGAATTCCTAGAATTAACTTCTCTTCTTGAATCAACAGGTCTTAAACAAATTATAAATCAACCCACTCGAATTGTGGCAAAAAGCTTAACTCTTTTGGATCTTAACATAACTCCTGAAGACCTTTCAATGGAAATAGTCGATACTCTCTCAATTCCAGATATCACTGATCACGATTTAGTGTATTGTGAATTTATTATTCCGAAATTCAAAACCGGGCCTGTCATTAGGGAATATAGAGAACTAAGCAACATAGATTACCTTCAGTTTAGTACTGATCATCAATCCATTCCTTGGCGAAATATCTTTGATCTCGAGACAGTAGATGACAAAGTACAGTTTTTTGAGGGTAGTTTTTCCTACAATATTGCTAAACTCTATAATAATTTACCAGATAAGTTCAAAACACTTTCACTATCCACTTTCAGGAACAATTATAAAATATTTATTATGACTAAACGTAAAAATTAATGAAATCTTTTCTTGGGACTATATGTAAATTTTCATTTTTTTTAATTGCTAGCCGCCATATGTACCATATGTACTTTTTTCTGTCTCATCATTTATTCTTAGTTATAAGTTATGTATTTATTATATATCCGGGGTTGAAACTGATAAGGGGGATATTCCAGGATATCCTATCTGAACTTTGCCTTTTTCTGAGTGTTTTTTATTTTTTATTACTTTGTATCAAAATACTTCTGTTGGGTTTTTTTTTAATCAGCGCTCATTTTTTTTAAATTTCAGAGTCATTTTATATCCTTTTGATGCCGGAAATAAAAAATGTTATTTTAAATTCATAAAAGAATATATATTGAGAAAATACAGATAAAGTTAAAAAATGTAGTTTTGTTTTGATTGAAAATAAAGGAAAATGAATTGATGTCAACAACAATACGATGGAACAACTCTGCCTTGTTATTAGAGGTGGCAAATATTTGTATTTGACAAACTGTGATTTTATCACTGATATATTAAAATCACAAATCACATCTGCTACAAACTACAGAAAAAAAACGTGGCGTTATAACGACTTCTGCTATTCTACTATTTTCAGTAAATGCACTTAGTCGAAAATCCTATACCACCATGGACTGCAGGCGATATCGAGCATTATTGTTGCGCAATTTCAATTGGTGAGTAAAGGTGAAATTCGAATACCTTAATAAGAGTTGCATGGGCTGCAGACGACATCGTGCCTTATGACATGGATGGTTTTATTTTTATATTATTCCGTGACTTATTGGGATATTAATAACAGTTTTTGTTTTTAAAGTATCATTCTAAATAGTGAAGTGAAAAAATAGCAGTAACGAGATTAGGGGTTTCGTTTCAATGGCAGCTTGTTACTAACAAATTCATATATCCTGACCCTACTCTAACAAGTTGTTAGGGTGTTTGTTTATTAATACTAATTTATTATATCAGTAGTAGAAAATTGTTTAATTTTTTTTGTTATAAAATTTTTGTTTTTTTTATTTTTGTATCAGTATTAATTGTCTGTTATATAACTTTATGAAGTTTCATATTTTCAAGAATTATGTATGGACTGAGTGAGCTTATGTGTTAAAATTAAAAAACATGTACTTTTTTATTCTTAATATTATGCAAATTTTTATTTGCGGAATTAATCAGTTTGACTCACAACCCCTTAAACCTTTTCCAAATTTGCACCCTTTACATGGATATTAATACAATATTGATATCTAGTCCCAGTGATATTACACGAAAGCAGTATTTTGTTTACCTGATCCTTAACGTAACCCAGTATTTGGAAGTCGTTATCATCTCAGGGTTTTAAATCACTGAAATCAAAAAGTAAAGATATCAGATATCAGAGATACTAAAATATCAATGGCAATCCTCAATTCAGCCTCTAATAATAAAAATAATAGTGACCGTCAATAAATGAACAAATTTTAAAATTGTGTCTTTGATGCCTTTCAATATCAGTCTAATTTGTGATTAAAAATAAAAGACTTAAATGTAACTTACAGTATAGCTGACAAATTTTCCTCTTTGTTTTTTCTTGTCATTTTCCTTTTGTTGCTTTTGAGATAACATAATCTGCTTATATGTATCTATAAGTTCTTGTAAACGGTGGGCGTGGACATTTTCCCGTTCTGGCCATCCTCCAGTAGCTGAAACATATGAATGAAACTCAGTGCAATACAGACTTAAAACAGTACTGTTATCATACCACACATTTATTGCTAATATATATTGCCCTTAAAAAACACAGGAGTTTCAGAAAAAAATATAACTGGTTCCCTTGAACTATAGCAACACAACACTAGCATTTAAACAGACCACACCCCAAGAAATATTTTTAACTTTATCAATGTGTTAATAACTGCTATACAATCCAATGTATATTGCTTTGTTAAAGCATTTCCATTAAACTATTCTTAAAGCAGGTTTACAGCTCAGAGGCCTAATGTTTAAGAAACTGTTTACACCCTTTTTTAAAACTCATCTTAAAGACTCTAACACTATAAAAAAATTGTATACAGAAATTTTTAAACCTGTGAAGAATGCTACTTTCTATTCTTTTTTAAAGATATTCAGAACTTTTGGATGATCATTTCCTACAAAGAATTGAGGAACAGACATATAATTTTGAAAAAGCTCAGGTTTTAACCAAGTCAACTAGGCCTGCTCCATCGCTCCAGAGTTGTGGCTCAGTTATTGTTAGACCAGGATGCTTGGGTCAACATAAAAAAAAACACAAGCAACATTTAAGATAAGTTATTTTTTGACTCAAGCAGCTCAAAATCCAGGACATAAAATATACATTATTTATATGTACATAATTCGATTTCTTCACAGCAGAAAACTCAAGAGTTTTCAATAAAACAATTTAAACAATAAATGAAAACACAATAAAATGAACAAAAAAATAATTGTCATTAAAATACATTTTAATTTAATAAACATGGTAGTAATGTCATTACTTAAATACAGACAAAGTCATGTCTGGCAAAAATCAATTCTAATTTGAATTTTTCCCAACTGCATAAATGGAAGTTTGTAGCTGCAAACTATACCATAAGCTATAATGAATCTTTGTTATTATGCTAATAAAATACAGTCATCAGGCAACAAAAACAAAAGTGGAAGAATTACAAATCATGAAACAGGTCGAAATGAGGGGAGAAAATTACTAGAAAATGCTGAATCAGATCACTTCAATGTCAAACAATGCAAGTAATATTGTACAAGGCTTGCATCTGGCTTAAAACAGCCCTAAATTGATACTTGCAAAGTCCAGTGTTAGTTTTGCTATATCTCTTTCATTGGACATGTTATCTCCGAGAATAATAATAGAAAATATAAAAAACAACTTTTGCTGTTAAGTCATGCTTTCAGTTTATCAGTGATCCCTTAGCTCAAATTTATAATTATTTATATTTTTATTTATAATATAATTATATTAATATAAGCATCCTTGAGAGACAGTTTCCCGCAAACCTGAAAGGGGCTAATGCCATGCCAATCTATCAAAAAGGGGACTTGAATAATATTAAAAACTTCAGAGCTTCCTTTCATTCCTCGATTAAGACTCCATTATTACACCTAGCCAATTTGGCTTCTGAAGGGGTCTGTCTACCATCAGCGCAATCAACAAATTAACAGAATAAATATATATATATATATATATATATATATATATATATATATATATATATATATATTATACATGAATAGCCTTCCTGGGGAAATTTCAGAGGACCAAACAATTACAAGTCTATTTCCATATGATACATCCTTCTTTGTTAAGTGCTGTAAGGATCAACAATTTTATGATTCTATGTGCTTAGTCCTGGAAGAGGAAAGGGTTAATCCCCAATAAGTTATTTTTAAATGAAACAAAACATCTGGGTTTCCACACTTAGGAAGTGGTGCTCAGGACAATAATCCAAAAATGTTGGGCATATAGGACTGTCTGTCAATTTGCTGAATATAAACCAAAATCAATTAACTTACCAGAAGGCTGATCAGGGATACCAACATCCCTAGAATTCCATCTGCAGAAGTAACAACTCAAATAGTATGTTTTCTTTATGGGGGACTTGGCATCATCAGCATTGATGTGGCCTTTTGATGCAATCCTGGTAGATAACTCTTGTGAACAACTAGGGCAGATAAAGCAATTTGCACACCTATTCTTTTTAACTCTTGCTTCAGCTGAAGGTATGTTTTCAGAGCATTTTCCACAAAATATTGAGTCAACCTAAGAGAATTAAAATACAATATAATTATGGAGATAATTATTAAAACATTTTTCTTTTGCTATAAGAAAATGGAATATAGGTACATGTATCCCTACTAATATAACTTCTTTTTATCATTTTTATGACAGTACTCTTTTCCAGCAGTGGGCAACACTGGCATTTTAAACAAATAGAGTATATCTGCATTTTCTAGAAAAAATTATATAGCATAACTTCAGTAACGAACACATTTTTTTGCACCACAAAATTACCTATGAACTAACAGTGCAGAATGCAAAAATCTCAAAAATAGTATTTATGTAGATATGTCCTTTTCATTAGCACAGTAAAACATCACTCAACAGCCTATGTCCTATACAATGAGAGATGAAAGCAGATCAATATATCCATAATAATTTTACTTAGTAACTACAGATTAAATTTAATTCCAAAATTATTATTTGAGCATGTTAATAATAAAGCTAGCCATTCATATTTGTAAAATTTTTCAGTACCTGAAAATAACCCCTTTGTTCAACCCAGGTTCAAAAACAGCCCCATTGACCCTCCCGCCCCTCCTGAGTTTTTCTCCAAAACTACATTAAGGAGAGCATATCCACTACATACAAAAAACCAGGAAGTTTGACCAAAACTTTTTTTTTTTTACTTTTTTTAGCACACTACACAATAGAGTGCCCTTGGCGATTGTCTGGCTGGCTCACAGTGGGGTTACACCCGCCCTTCTTGCCACTATAAATAAAATTCTAATCATTACAGACTGCTTTATTAAAACTGTCTCAATCAACAAAAACTCAAAATATCATAATAGAAAAGGTGTAAACTAGGAATAAGGCATTAATTTTAAGACATTTTTAAACAAACCTCATGGCAGACACAAAAACTGCAACGAAGCTGTGAGCAATGCCTGCAAAAGTACAATTGGGGAATAGATTTCAACAATCCACAAGTACAGGCGTAGCACACTACTTCTGGGCCTGTTATGTAGGACATTGTAATAAGAAAACCAGACCAATAATATTTACTGCAAAATACAAATTATAACTAAAACTACTGTACAAAAAATGCTTGTTTATATATTGCTATTCAAAAGCTCCAAACAAAAAAAACAAACTAAAATATTAGGGTTTATTAGTCATCCCCATCACCAAAAAATTATAATATAATAGACAAAACCGACAAAATAGCAAATACTGACCAACTGACGTTAGTGACGTTTGACGAAGATGGAAGAAGTGACGTTTGTTTGTATTGACTCTTTCTCTTTTTTCAAGAGCCTCGTCTATGAGCGTTCCCGCCAGCATGTGTTACTTAAAGTATTATTAGATAACAATAAACAATTGACGGCGTTTAGCATATTAATGGATTCTGATATACTAATCACTCACCCCTAAAACAATCCAATCCTACAAGAACAGTTTTTTGACGTTCTTTCTTTCTCCCTTCAGTAATTTTTATGGGAAAACCACTGAATACACAACTACATATTATAGTCTTATATATACCATTACTTCACAAAAAAATTACAGGAATAAAATCGTGTCTGTCAATTTCAGTTATTCTTTATTTCAGATGTTTTACAGCACATTGGTAGATTTCGGGACGCTGTTTACGGATGTGAAGTCAAATCTTCGGAAACGTTTGGGTTTTCAGTTATTATATTTTTTTAAATTTGACTTCTTAATGAATTTCCCGTATTTCTTTAAAAAATACCGTTTGTTTTTGCATACATTTGATAGAAGTGGTATTATACTGTGTAATTATAAGATGTTTATTTTATCGCGGTTTTTGAGTTAAAAATCAATTTGTATGTAACTTGGTTTTTACACGTCAAGTACAACGTATAGTCAAACCGCCCACTCCAAGACAACGCTGCCACGCCCGTTACTAATTTTCTAATATACATATCAGATATCAGTCTTTCGAAACACCTCGTGGAACACAGACCTCTATATTTTTAACATAAGTGGTTCTACGTGTTCGGTTTAACAGCCTTGATACGGGGGGAAGCGGGAGACTCAACCACTTAGTATGGAAACTAACGACCGTCGACCACACCAAAAAGGAGCAGACGATGAGAACGTGTGAAGCCTAGTTGTTCCTGCGTTCTATCCTGTTCGTCTGCCCAGTTGTATATAGAATATTAGCGTAATGACCAGCTATGTGGCGGGAGTAGGAAAGGTAAGGGGACAGCTTGAAAAAAAAGATCATGTCGTGATACCAGTACTACTCTCAAGGGGCATCTAGTGGAAGTAATTCCACCATTTAAAAACAAGATAATTTATAAAGTTATTTGGAAGAATCGGGGTGTACCGTGATCTTAGAGCTCGCCATCCGATGGCTGAAAACATTTCCAAAGTACAATAAGAAGGAAATCATCTGGAAGGGTCGCCCCCAGCACTGACCAAGCCTCGGAGGGAGAGCAATCTAACAAGTTGCAAGCTGCAGTGCCGAAAACCATATATTGGAACTGGAATTAATATACACATGCGCAGAGGCATTAGGTGAATCAATACCGTTACAGCACCAAATTAGGCGCCGTAGGTAACATCAACAAAGCCCTAATACAAAAGGCGAAGAACGAAATGCTTCTCTGGCGGAAGTCTAACATGGGCAGATGCCGAATGTTAGACTTCCAGTGAAGCGTTTCGCTGTTGTTCGTCTTTTTATGTTAGGGCTTTAACGGTGATGCCTACAACGTCAGACCTGGTGATAACCTGATTCCAATCGGTCTAGTGCGTTCACTCTCCTGCTAGTACCTAACCAACTAACATACATAACCACTTAGGTATACAAAAACATGTACTTAATTCATTTGTATCAATTAATGGTTCCCTTTAAAATTGTATCCCGATCGTTTTTCATGACGTCAAGATGCCAACATAAAAGAAAAGTTACTGGTCCAAAATATATTAAATACGGCAGTTTTTTGAGTCTTCTCAATTTTTTTGAGTAAAAAAACGAAAAAAACAAGTTTTTTACAGCTTTTGTATAACTGGATAAAATAGTTTCATACATATGAGAATTTTCAAAATGAAGAAATAAAAATTAGTTTTGGGATGTTTATGAATTTTGAAGATGAATAATTCAAAAACAAAACTTGATCAGAAAAAATTTGGAGTCGTAATCAAGTTCCCACAATCCACCACACCAAAATCATTTAAATCGGCAATTCCAATATACACCTGAAATTTAAAAAGTAAACAGTTCCGCATTTCCGTTTGAAACTGTCGTTTTCAAATTAAGTAATTTTCAGTAGCACCAACCTCGAACAAAAACTTACGGTTGACGTAGCGTAGAAACCCTGGTTTATAGATACATAAACAAGGGAAGAACCATAGATTTTGAAACGATTTTTCAATTTCTCTCTTATTATTGTGATTTCATAAAACCACGATAAAATAGACATTTTCTAATAATTACACAGTTTAATATAATATAATAAAAGAAAGGACATTTCTTAAATAAAAAGGGGCAACCATTGCCAATCAAAAAGAAAAGGCAAAAATAGTCAAAATCAAAATTCGGCAAATTCTGTCCAAGTACTAGTTTTTGATTTAGTTTATTATTATTTGTTATATAGATGGGTGGGAGCCAGGTTATCAGATAGTTGGACTCCGGAGCGCGGCAGCCGTAAGCCGATTATGGTTACGTATATATATATATATATATATATATATATATATATATATATATATATATATATATATATATATATATATATATATATATATATATATATATATATATATATATATATATATATATATATATATATATATATATATATATATATATATATAATATATATATTTATATAAATATAAACATTCTAGATTCCGTATGGGACCGTGTACTGTGCTTTTTTGCTGTATTCAATACCGAATGTATGAATTACTACAAAAATTTTTTAGGCACGTCCAGACATACTTTTTTGTTTATAATCGTTGACTCTTTTCTAAAATGATAAGTTTTATCAGAGAAATATATATTGTTGCGTAATATAATATTACTATTACAAAGTCACTTGGTTTCATGCACGATGACTTGATTTGACAAGATGATTATAATATTTTTCTATGAACTAAAGGACGAGCAGAGTTGCCAGACCTACTGTTTTTCGTAGACCTACTGCTTTCATGCTTCGGCTACTATTCGTGTCGAAGGTTATTTAGACTTTTGATCTATTGTTTAATTTAAATTGGATTAACTATTTTATTTAATGCTGTTATCGGCCACAATCTAACTTATATTTTTATAATAAATCCCAGTTGTCGCTGGTATTTTTATTTATCAAAAGCAGTAAAGTAACTCGGATTTTATGTTGGCTTCAAATAAAGTCTAAAATATGTTTTGCGACTTCAATAAAAAGTATACTGTTAAAGATTAAGAAGTTCTGGCAAATTATAAATATATTTAAAATAATATATGTAGAGCATTAATGCTATATAGCTTATGCTTAGTTTGTATAAAATTCAAATTATTATTTTTCTATAAAACTTCAAGTTATCCTCCGCTTTTATATTAAGGTTAATACATATTTACTTTTTATAAATCTCAAGTTTTATATGGACGATAAAAATATTTATGCATATCTGTATACATATATATTCATAAATAAATAAACAAAAAGTAACTTATTTAAAACTGTAACCATATAAAAAAAAATTATCTAAAAATCCTATTTAGTTTTTTTTTCATCCGGGTTTTATCGAAATTGACCAACTAGGGTGTTTTCAGATCTTGATGTTAGATTTCAAGGCACTATTACTATTACTATAACGTGTAATCCATACAAATATTGTATAAGAGGGCACTTAGGTTTGTCTTTTGTAAACCACAATAAAACAAAACCGTTATCTTCTCCTTTTAATTTTTTTAATACACACTGCGATAAAACTTTAAATAATAATTTAGGACCTAAGTAAAATGATATATGGATATAGAAAATAACGTTTTTAATTTCTTTGTTCATAAATGGGATCGCTTTCGTACTAGAAATTTCTATTAAATATTTATGTATTTATTAATTAACTCTACTATATATATATATATATATATATATATATATATATATATATATATATATATATATATATATATGTAAAAAATATTAGTTAAGAAGCAAATGTCTTTATTGGCTAGTTCCAGCTTTTTATAGATCCAGTATTGTGTCAAATTATTCGCTGATAATGTTTATATCTACCGTTCTATTAATTTTGTATACATTTTTACTTATATCTCGAAATTGATTTGAATCTTTGACCGTGAATGAACGTTTTCCGAGTTTTTTATATAAAGTTGTTATACAGACTTAATGTTCATAACATTCCTTACCGCTTGGTCAAGTCTTACCTATAAGCAAAAGTTTCTTTAATTAAAAAGGAAATATTTCGGCTATGAGGCCGTCCGATATAATTATTAAAATTAAATAAAGATAAACCAAAAAATCATCTTTTGGTTGTCGAGATTTTTATATTTTGCAATTTTGAATAGTTCAAATATGCAAGTGATCCGTATTAATAGAAATGAAATCGAATCCGAATATTTTTGAAACCGTGTAGTTAACTGAACTAAAAAATGATTTCCAGCTATGCCGATTATTCTTCAAAGCCTCCGCAAATTACCTACCAGTTGGGAAACGCACTCTTGGGAACCCTCTTTAAGCCTGTCTACTTAATAACGTTTTGTTTGCTATTTTGTAGATTTGGAAAAAATATATTTTATTTATCCAAAGAGTATTAGAAATGTTAGATTCTTAATTTGACACATAAGTGGTGTTTTTATTTTTGAATTTTAAAATGCTGTTTTAAAGTAAGCTAAAATTCTATATTTATTTTTGTCAATCTTTAGTTTTTTTTGTGAAGGAATCTACTTAGAGTTGCCAACTTTTAATTTGTAATATCCACAACATAGAAGTTAAATATCCAAAAAAAGGATACACGGTCTAAAGTTATTATTAATCAAAATATAAATAGTATATGTTATATGCACTACCGCTATATAAAAATCAGTAAAAATATAATTAATGCATAATGTATATACTTTTAATACATCTTCAATACTAACTAACGTCGCGTTACTTCGGATCGACAATCATTTTTGAATTGGTCGTTTAAAGAGAATATTGACATTTAAACATTAAAAATTATATAAAAGTATACCAATGCAACAAACAATGCATTAAAAAAGTATTTTTTTTATTGGTACAAAAACGTTTAAACTAAACATTCAGCAAATATTTTTCAGAGCTAGCTATTTAGTTTTCAGCTAAATAAAATAAAATATTAGCAAAACATATAATAATAAGTAATATGATAAGGTTGTGAAACGGTATAAAAATTAATAATTTATATCTAATATAAAAATGATTTAGCTACCTAAATTATTATTGTAATGAATAAAACAAGAGTTTTTTCACTTGGTATTTATCCTGCTTCGACGATCTGAAGTATTTCAGATTTGGAAAATAGTCTCTCGCATGGTAATTTGAAACAATTGTTTAGAAGAAAAAGGTAGCATTAATAGAGACGTGTCGGCAATTCTGTAAGCGGCTTTGGAGCTATATTTTGTTGCAACCTTCGCGTAAATCGCGTGAACGTTCACGTTTTTCGGAACGGTCTTTTTCCAGAACAAGAACGAAAAGAACGTTCCGTCAGCAGCCCGTTCGTCCCATCTCTACCTTGAACCGGTCCGGAGACAACAATGCTATAAAATATTATAAAATATATTTTAGTTAAAAGAGGAATATTGAATTTGGCTGTTAATCTTAGGTGTTTATATTTAATACAGTCGCCATAGAAAAATATATACATCGGGGATAGCCGCAAATCTTTGGCTCAAGTCGGCGGTTACTACTCTCGTCTGCCAGTTTCCTCAATACACCTGGCAACATTGCGCATTAATTTCTCTATGAAAAGTCTGCATCCATTTAGGGGGGTCTGAACGTCGCCGTGTTCTGATCGATCTATTGCGAAGCTATATTGATCTATTGTAAAACTTTATTCTTTAAACACTTACTAGTACTTACCCTTTACGATAACTTCATTTTAAATAAATACTATATAAACCGCTACGCCAAATATAACAATGCATGCGCGCGTCGAAAGTTCTTCAACTGTTACTAGATGCTAGCATAGACTGTTTATACTTTGTATAACTTCCATCAGATACATTCAGGTATATACTAATATAGTAATATAAATTGGGATCAAGTACTGTATGTAAATATAATAAGTGATTCTCACGAATGATTACAGATATCTAAAGTTTAATATAGTTTAAGTACCACGATAAGTAAGGCGCATGGCTGATTTTTTATTGCCCTTTAAAGCAGCTCTTACTTGAAGTCAAGTCACTTTCTTATACAAGATTCACCACTTTTAAACCTTCGTGCTGCTGTTTAATCGAAATATTAGCTGGCGCGCAACAAGATTAGGCGCGGAGTTGCCAAAAAGCGCATGTTAGGTCTGCTTGTTTAGCTATATGATGTATGCGTACTTCAATTCGGAGGTACGAGTCTGAGGTATACTGACAGAACTAGTCGTCAAATTTTGCATATCTACGCGGAAATCTCTTAATCGATGCAAAGTTGGGATCTATTTAGTGGTGTTTTATTCAACATTGGATGGCTTGTATATACATAGTACCTATTATATGGCTTTGGTACTACCTAAATAGAAATTCAATCCGCATCCCTTAGGGCCAAATTATGAATAGGCTGATAATTTTACCAAACAGATATTTACCATAGTTACAGTTGTCTCAACAATAGTATCCTTGACATTTATCTACTTAGTAAAGTTACCAGCTACCTACCGCTAATCTAAAATTCGATCTGGCAACCCTGAAAAAAAGGGCCATGATCATAAAGTAGTGGAGAGCGTAGTGAGTGGCGGGGATTCCGACTATTCCGAGATATCAATGATGTGATAATAGTGATAAGAATGATAAGGTGTCCAGAGAATGCAATTTGAAAAATAAATAACTAATTTTTAAAATATTATAAAATGAAATCTGTAATAACTGTACCCAATTTTCATTTTTAAGAATGGGTTCCATAAACCCTTTAATTCTGGTATATATTATTTCTTTCCTGGTAAGTTCTTTTATTCTATTGTTTTAGCCTAGTCATTCATTATTATAAAAATATTTTTGTAGGATTTATTTGGTGTTGGATTATGTTTCCCTTTATTAGCAACACATTTGAGAGATTTAGGAGCTTCACATACTTTAATAGGATCTATGTCATCAATTTACGCAGGATTTCAAGTTATAACTGGACCCATTGTTGTAAGTTATAGCATAGTGGCAATTTATGTAATGATTGAGAAGCGTTTTTTGCCCCAATAAATGGATTAGTTATTAAAAAAAAATTAGTGTACAAACTAGACAAGACTTTTACTTCAAATTGCTTAGGGCAGTAGGTATATAATTATGTAATATGGTGCTCTGGGCACCAATCCACTTATGCAGTTATATCATTGGCACAATTGGTTATATGGACTGGACTCGTCACATATGCGTAATGTTTGACCTCGACACCGTGTGAGAGAGGTGTGCTAATTAGGGCTGAAATCTCATTTTTTGTGAGAGAGAGATTAATTCTTGCCTTATTAGCTCCATTTCTTTCACAACTATGGGATTTCTGCCATAATTAGCTCCATATATCACACTCTGCTTTGGAGTCAATGAAGCATCGCAAAGCCTAGACCATCAATCTATTATGCCTATGAGATATACCATATACATAATAGGGTAATAACGTATTATGTCAATGAGATATACATCTGAAAAGAATTATTATGGGACCAGGTGCAAATTTGACAACAATCCTATGCAATAAAAATCTGATTAGCCCCACTTTTATTTTATTTTGATATTATTGTTAGTTTGTAGAATAAGGTCATTTAGTTGAAGAAAAAATGTAGATTATTTATTTTTTAAAAGTTGTAATGTTTAAGTAGATACTATTTTTCAATGCATTTGTATTCGTTTCATTATGCTCTAGTTTTTGATTGATATGAATCGTATATGTGCATTGCACTATTATTTAATGCACAGTACACTTTGTTATTTTGATTGGTTTAGGATTTTACATATTGCTGACACTTCAATATTTTTCTGAATAAATACTTGTTCTAATATTATTTGAAGAAAGAAATCTAGCTAAGATTTTTTTTGGTATTATTCATTGCTCTGTATCAAAGGTTGAGAAGGGGATCATTTAGGTCATTAACTTAGATCGCTTTTAGGTCAGTAGGAACCCAATTATATAGGTAATTTTGGTTAATCTGTTTTTTTTTCAGTTATAAAATGTGCTAGTATTTTTTTCCCATCCAGCATCTCATTTCACTCGACAGTTCTGTAAAAAATCAAACTAATCTAAATACTGTGGTTATTTTGGGTTTTCCATATTTTTTTAAGTCCTTAGAAGTGCACTTAAGAACATTTTAAAATAGAAAATTTGTTGGTTTTTGTGGTGCTGTTGTGTTGTATGACCACATCTGAAAAACATGCATACTATATAAAACACTTTCTAAAATGAGATTTTTTATATAAAAAAAAGACTGGCTTAAAAAAATCACTAAAAGGTGAAAAATAATTTATTTCCTCTGGAAAATTTTACTCTGTGAAGTCAGCACCTTAATTACCGACCAACAAAAATATATTTTTTTGAAGTCAATTTTATTTTTTTTATAGACATTTTTATTTTATCCTTTTTGCTTCTATTTATATGAGTTTCATTGTAAAACTCATGTTTAACAAATAGCTACTACTGGGTCTACTGCATATTATGTAACATCATTGTATAATAACATGTCTTGTATAATATACAGTGGCAACATACATACTTTTTCTTCCTGGCAGAATGGTGAATGCATTATGAATGCATAGATTGCTCAGTAATATCATGTCACTGTATGTGAATTTATAGCACAATAAGTAAATAAATAAATAAATAAATAATTGTAAACCATTAAAAATAGCCCCATTCCTCATTTTTAAAAAATTTTTCAATATGCTTGCTATGAATGAATAAGAGATGTACAAATGTAAAAAAAACATAGGATCGAATTGATAACGTCCTCCTTTTTTGTAGTTGGTTAAAAATACAAGTTCACTATTCAAGCTCATGGAGAAACATTAAAATTAATCAGACAGGAATCAGCACAATCTATTATAGGTGATTGTTACTTAATTTGACAATAAAAATTAATAATAAATTACTAATCATATAGATACAAATACAAATCTTAATTAATTTAAAAAATACAAAGCATTTGTAGGCAAGTAGTCAAAATTCAAAATTTAATTTAAATCTATAAATCAATGACAATAAGAACAGTAATTGTTAGAGAAACATAAGACACATCGTTATTGACATACAGTTCACAATTACTAGTTTTAGTTGCGATAAATAAAGTTATTCGTCAAAACCATATATATCCCTCTGTCAAAAGTTCTCTAATCTTATTTCTAAAGATTTCACTTTTAAGCCCTCTAATTGATTAGGGTAAAGCATTATAAAATTCAACATTCCTCATCTTTCTTTTTTAACCTAGTTTGTGGTAAAACTACATTTACTAATTGTTACAGTTTCTGGTGATATCAGTTGCAGGTGTATAGTGCTGTAAATGCCTGCAAATCAAAATTTACTTATTCTAACATTAATACCATATATAGTCATGACCTGTAATGTCTTAAACTGTGGTCTACAAGAGTCATCCTGTTTAAATTCAACAATAGTTTTAATTGCTGATTTTTGGAGTCTAAATATTTCTGATTAAGCAAGTCCCTAATTTTTCTTACAGCATATATCACTTTATTTAATATATCACTTGTCAAGTCCATAAAAATAAATAATTTTCTCTTGTCTCCTCCCCCTCTCTCATGGAAATAATCTCTCTCGTACATGGGTTCCTATACATATTAGCATAGTATGCATTATTTATTAAGGATTGATCTAAATACTGCAATTATGTTAATATTGTCACATATATTTTAAGTTTAGTAAAAAAAAATATCGAAAGAGAAAGAGTTAAATAAGACTAGATTTGCATGTTAAAATCTTAAACATTAACTAAACTATAACAAGTTAAAATAAAAAAAATGAATGCAAAGTATAAAATGGGTGTTCGTTCAGCATGTCTTTTAATTTTTTTAAATAAAGTAAATGCTTCTTAACTTGCAAAACGTGTGTAATACATTTGTGTAATTTTAATTTCTTTCTTCTAGTTCATTAGTTGTTTTTTAGGGAGGATGGACTGATGTACAAGGCAGAAAAACTGTTTTGAAAAGAGTCCTTTTAATTAGTGGAATATGTTATGGAATGCTGGGATTTACAAAATCATTTTCTGTAATAATTATTATAAGGATAGTTCTAGGTAAGTAATTATTTTAACACTTTAAGTTCAGCAGTAAAATGAATTATTTCATCGCTGGTATCAAAAATTTTTTTCTGTTTTTTTGTATTTTGTTGCTTTTTTCGAGACCTTTTTATTAAGTTTGCTTTATTTATGTTTTTTAAGTTCGCAGTACTATGTTATATGATTTTTTGCATGCCCACCAGTGTCCTTGATGTAACAGAAAGTATTGTGTGTCCAAATGTCTAGGGTGGACATCAGCTATTTATTGTCTGTTTTATGAATTTTTTTCTAATTTCGTTAATTTCAATTGGCTTAGCCCATGTTGAATCTGTAATTTCTGCTGTTCTAGGAAGTAATTTTTTCATTGTGGAACCAAATATCCACCAAGGACATTGGCTGTTTGTTGCTTTATATATTTGTTTCTTAAAATGTAAATACATCTAATTTGCCCAACCTAAGTTGAATTTGTGATTTATTTAGTTTTAAAGAAGCAGATGCTATATATAAAATTCATGTAAAATGTTGTCACAGTGAGAATACTGGCTTGAGTTGAGAACAAACCCAGTGCCCACGGATGGTTATTTGGGCCAGATGGATATTACCAAAGTGACAACTGATGGCACATGGCACATAAAGTGTAACTCAATGAATTGAGTATTATTTTTACCTGCCATTATTCTATTATTATTATGACAGCTCATAAGTCAGTGAAAATGTAAAGAGTGTCTTTAATAATATTATTGCTTTTAGGGATTGTAAAACACATCCAAAGTATTTGCAAGGCTGTGATATCAGATATTTTACCTAAAGAAAAGCACACAGAAGCTTTGGGAAGGTCGTCTGCAATTTCTAGCTTAGGCTTCATCTTAGGACCATTCTTAGGTGGACACATTTCTGAGGTACCAAATGGATTTAGTTATGTTTGCTTTTTGAGTATGGTATTATTTTTTCTTAATATTGGTAAGACATTTTTTAATCTTCACTTCTTGTATTTTAATTAAAACCAAATGAAATAATATGTACCACCATATAATAATAAAATTATCAATATTGTATTTTTAAAACATAAAAATAGTTATACATTTAACATAATTATTACAGTGATTGATATCACAATAATTCAATAATTCCTGACATTAAAATAAATAGGTTGTTTTGATTTAAGAGACATACATGAAACTATAAGTAAAATAGCATGAAAATAAAGAGAAAGAGTTTAAGAGTATAAAAGAATTACTATTGGCAAGACCGCAAATGAAATGAATATCCGCATATTCACGGTTTGTAAACTTAATCGTCTTCAAATATTCAATAGCTCAAAAAACTTTAGAATTGTTAAATAGCACAAAGAACTTTATAAATTTTAATTATCACAATTATTTTAAACTAAACGCCAATAAAGGTAGACACGGAATAGCCAACAAGTTTTTTTTTCAATTTTGTTACTTTGATTGGTTTGCATCGACAGCAATGTTCGCAAATAAATAAAAAACGATTACAGATACGATAAAAAAGTAGGGAATTAAAAAGAATGAAGAAAAAAACGGAGATCCAAATGATGATATTAGGATTTATACAGGGTATTCCAAAAAAATACAGGAGAGTGGAATTCTCGGTGGCGCAAAACAATTATATCTTTTATTCTCCATATGACAAATTTGGCTTTTGGTTATTGTAGAAGTTCTAAAAACTAATAAATGCACCAAATTGGAACTAGAAAACTGTGAAAACGTGTAAGAAAAACAAAAAAATTAAAACTTTGACACCCTGTATGTTAAAAATAAAACATTTCTTGGTACACCTTTATAAAATAGAAGTTATTTATTTTAACGATACCTATTACATACCAAGTTTTTCTAATGCTTCTAGCAACTTTATCAAGCGTCAAAGGGAGTGGTTAACCTGCATCAACGTAGATATTTGCAAATTTCTCGAAAACCGTTACCTCTAGCATTGATAAAAACTAAACCAATAATGATTTCTCATCTCAAAAAACACCCATATATATATAAACTGCTGTGCATAATAACTGCAATTCTAAAATTTTTGTGTAAAATTCAAATTGCTGTAACTTTTCAGGGATGAGAGATATTGGGCTACGGTTTTCAGCGTATTATGGAGATATGTTTTGAAAAAAAGCCCAGTATTATGTATTTTTTCAAAGTGCGTTTCATTTTATTATACAGGGTGTGAGATGACACCGTCTTATTTTTTTAAATGTTTGTTAAGAGCGAGAACTTGTTACAGCAACTCTTAAGTTTTCTTTTTTCGACCAAAATGATCTTTGGCAAGATGCAAAAAAACAATTTCTAGCGATTTGTCGTATCTTCACTTGTTTTCAATATACAGGGTTTTTTCGAAAAAAACGACATCGTTACATTATTAACACTTCAACACGACACCCTGTACATTAGTCGGACATTGGTCACTTGATTTATTATGGGTATTTATGCCTGTAATCATATTCATAGGAGCAATGTATACATGGTGTAACATAAGTAAAAGAGAAATAACAAAATTGGAAATTAATATTTTGGTTGAATTTCGTACACTCCCTCCTTGAATCTCTTGTCAAATCTAAAATAATGAAAGCTCGCCAGTTTTGTGAGAATTTTTGAAAATAATTAATCCTTTTGTCGAAACGGTTTTTTAGGTTTTGTCTTAAATGCATTTATTATTGAATATACAGGGCGTTATTTAATAACTAATTAAGAAACGGCTACATTCTGATATTCCAGTAAATTTTTCACAATTTTTGGTTTGTTCAGCCAAAAACTAAAAAGATATGATACATGTTATGTTTCGATATTGATATACTGAGTGTTTTATATTAAGAAACCATACATTTCAATTTTCTGCCAAGCTATTGCCGTGCTATAAAATGGAATAATTAAAATAGCCCACTAATCACCGAATTAAGTCGAAGCCAATTTGGCATAATAAGACAATTTTAAATGCATTGGCACTATTGCCAGATTTATACACTTTTTTTTTTGAAAATAATAAGTAGACCTTTCACTTTTTTGATACCTACTTCAAATACCCTTTGTATTTTATGAAATAAAACAAGCTTATTTAAACACCTTATAAATATTTTTAATTAATACGTTGCGTACTAAGGGTGCAAAAAAAAACAAAAGAATAAAAAAAAATTCCACACTTTGCTATCAAATATTCAAGCTCTAGACATTGCAAAAGAACCCTACTAAATTACTAAATTATATAAAATTTTATTTATTTTAAAGAAGTTTCCTTCAAGAAGAAATGTAAAATAAAATATTTAGTTAGTATCTTGTGGGTCCCCCCTTTTATTGATAATCTCCTGACACCTTCGAGGCATTGATAAAATAAGATTATTTATAAAATACTGTGGAATGTTTTCCCACTCTTCCCTAATTGCAACTTCAAGCTGGTCTAACGTTTGCGGTGGATTTGCTCTTCCGCGTAATTTAAATTTTAAATGACTCCAAACATGCTCAATTGGATTGAGGTCTGGAGACTTTGCCGGCAAATACAATATATTAATTTGGAAGGCTTCCAAAGTCTCTATAACGGTTCTAGCTCGGTGGGGCCTTGCATTGTCATCAGCTAAGATAAAATCGTTTCCAAAATTATTTGCAAATGGTAGAATGATATTTATTAGACATTCATTCCTATAAATTTCGGCGTTGACAGTCCCACGAGTGATAAATAATTCTGTTTTGCCATTTCTCATAATACCCCCGAATATGGTTAAACCTCCGCCACCAAAGGCCTCTTCAGCAGTCATATTTTCTTCGTTATACCTTGTATTCCTTTGGCGCCACACCGTTATTCGTCCATCCGAATGATATAAAGTTACTCTGGATTCATCAGTAAATAGACAATTAGACCAGTTATCCAAATTCCAATTAATATGTTCCGTGCACTATTCGAGTCGGGAAGCTCGATGCTGTGGTAAAAGTCGCACACATCTGGCTCGTTTTCGATTCCTGAAAGCAACAAACACGGTTGACAAAAGTAAGTTGTCTTAATAAGTCATTACTAGTAGTAAGCTGATTATAAAATAATAAAATTATGAAGCACTTGGGAGATATACGTATAAATACGATTTTTCCCGATTTTGTTTTTATTTTTTCCTTTATAATAAGTAGTATTAAAAATTACATATTTAGTGTCACTTCTTCCCCTTTACAGAACCTCCGAAATCGTTTAAAATTTTATCAATTTTTAGACTGCATATTAATTAGCACCAAATTACGGAATTTTCCCTTAATTTAACAAATTTTGTATCTTTACGGTTTTTGAGATCCTACCTCTGCATACACTCGAGTTTGTAATACCCTGTATAAAACCATCCATTTAAATCTCAAATAATTCATTTAAGTAAATTTTAATATCTAAATAAGTATTTATTTATTTACCTAAGCCCGTTTTTGTTGAGTTTTCTTCTCACCGTGGAATTGTTTACGAGAACACCTGTTTCTGCTCGTAAATTTGAATTAAACCAAGAAGAACTACGTAAGGGGTGAATTCTAGCTTGTCGAATCAAGTTACGTTCCATTGGGAGAGTAATTTTCGGAGGCCTACCACCACTTGTTCGGTATCTGTGAGACCCAGTTTCATTCATCCTTTGTTGTAAACGGGTTATCACACTAGGGTGTACATTGTATAGTCTTGCAACCTCAATCTTTTGCATTCCTTCATAAATAAGCCTCAAGCAATTTTCTCTTTCGATCTCGGAAAGTCTTCGCATTTTTCACATTTGTATTTAGTCTGACAGATTACCAACGATAAACATTCAGTTGACATGGCTATTCAATTATGTCATTTATTTTTTCATAGCCGCCTTGCAGGAAACTTCTCTAAATAAAAGAAGTTATTTATCACGGTTTTTTGCAATGTATACAACTTAAAATTTTGACAATAACGTGTTCCTAATAAGGGCGGATCTAGGATGATGTTAAGGGGGGGGGGCGAAAATAAATAAAAATATGAAAAAACGTGAGGTTGCAAGACTATTCAATGTACACCCTAGTGTGATAACCCGTTTACAACAAAGGATGAATGAAACTGGGACTCACAGATACCGAACAAGTGGTGGTAGGCCTCCGAAAATTACTCTACAAATGGAACGTAACCTGATAGAACACACCCCTTACGGAGTTCTTCTTGGTTTAATTCAAATTTACGAGCACAAACAGATGTTCTCGTAAACAATTCCACGGTGAAAAGAAATCTCAACAAAAACGGGCTTAGGTAAATAAATAAATATTTATTTAGATATTAAAATTTACTAAAATGAATTACTTACTTGAGATTTAAATGCCGCTGTAGGATATATACAGGGTATTACAAACTCGAGTGTATGCATAGGTAGGGATCTCGGAAACAGTAAAGATATAAAATTGGTTAAATTAGGGGAAAGTTCCGTAATTTGATGCTAATTAATGTGCAGTATACAAATTGATGAAATTTTAAACGATTTCAGAGATACCGCAAAGGAGAAAAGTGACAATAAATATGTATTTTTTTTATTACTACCTAAATAATTATAAATAAAGGAAAAAATAAAAACCAAATCGGGAAAAATGGTATTATACGAATATCTCCCAAGTGTTCCTTAATTTTAAACAGCTTACTACTAGTAATGACTTAAAGACAACTAACATTTGTAAACCGAGTAGGTATGTTGCTTTCAAGAATCAAAAACGAGCCAGATGTGTGCGACTTTTACCACAGCACCGAGCTTCCCGACTCAAGTGGTGGACAGAACATATTAATTGGAATTTGGACAACAGGTCTAATTGTCTATTCACTAATGAATCCAAAGTTACTTTATACCATTCGGATGGACGAATAACGGTATGGCAGCAAAGGAATACAAGGTATAACGAAGAAAATATGGCAGCTGAAGAGGCCTTTGGTGGCGGAGGTTTAACCATATTTGGGGGTATGATGAGAAACGGCAAGACAGAGTTATTTATCACTCGTGGGACTGTCAACGTCGAAATTTATAGAAATGAATGTTTAATAAATATCATTCTACCATTTGCAAATAATTTTGGAATCGATTTTATCTTAGCTGATGACAATGCAAGGCCCCACCGAGCTAGAACCGTTATAGAGACTTATTTATAATGTGTTTAAATAAGCTTGTTTTATTTCATAAAATACAAAGGGTATTTGAAGTAGGTATTAAAAAAAGTGAAAGGTCTACTTATTATTTTCAAAAAAAAAAGTGTATAAATCTGGCAATAGTGCCAATGCATTTAAAATTGTCTTATTATGCCAAATTGGCTTCGACTTAATTCGGTGATTAGTGGGCTATTTTAATTATTCCATTTTATAGCACGGCAATAGCTTGGCAGAAAATTGAAATGTATGGTTTCTTAATATAAAACACTCAGTATATCAATATCGAAACATAACATGTATCATATCTTTTTAGTTTTTGGCTGAACAAACCAAAAATTGTGAAAAATTTACTGGAATATCAGAATGTAGCCGTTTCTTAATTAGTTATTAAATAACGCCCTGTATATTCAATAATAAATGCATTTAAGACAAAACCTAAAAAACCGTTTCGACAAAAGGATTAATTATTTTCAAAAATTCTCACAAAACTGGCGAGCTTTCATTATTTTAGATTTGACAAGAGATTCAAGGAGGGAGTGTACGAAATTCAACCAAAATATTAATTTCCAATTTTGTTATTTCTCTTTTACTTATGTTACACCATGTATACATTGCTCCTATGAATATGATTACAGGCATAAATACCCATAATAAATCAAGTGACCAATGTCCGACTAATGTACAGGGTGTCGTGTTGAAGTGTTAATAATGTAACGATGTCGTTTTTTTCGAAAAAACCCTGTATATTGAAAACAAGTGAAGATACGACAAATCGCTAGAAATTGTTTTTTTGCATCTTGCCAAAGATCATTTTGGTCGAAAAAAGAAAACTTAAGAGTTGCTGTAACAAGTTCTCGCTCTTAACAAACATTTAAAAAAATAAGACGGTGTCATCTCACACCCTGTATAATAAAATGAAACGCACTTTGAAAAAATACATAATACTGGGCTTTTTTTCAAAACATATCTCCATAATACGCTGAAAACCGTAGCCCAATATCTCTCATCTCTGAAAAGCTACAACAATTTGAATTTTACCCAAAAATTTTAGAATTGCAGTTATTATGCATAGCAGTTTATATATATATATTTTGTTAATTATTTTCTTGGGCATAGGTTAACTCATTGAGAAGCAAAACTACAATTTAATCCACGTTTCGCTCATTATATTGAGCTTTTTCAAGATATTTTATTTTCTACAATAAAAACACGTATAGTTAATATTTAAATTGGTTAAAACATTATTGAAAAAACATCACTCAAAAAAACATTACATTAAAAACAAACTATGATCATGAACACAAAAATACATTTAAAACAACATTAATATTATACAGAGTACGTACCTTGGAAACATGTCATGTGTACGACTGTTTTGCGATTGCAATAATTTCGACACGTCTGGAATTCTGGTAGATAAAAACGAGACAAATTTTTTCTATTTTTTTTTATATTTACTTTGATTTTTATTGCTGTACAGAGTTTGGGTTTATGATCTTACTGAAATGTACAGGGTTTTATGTATGGAGTAGTTTATTTATTTAAATTAATTTACTTAGATATCAGATTATAATAAATTTGGCTTAAGTTATTGATGTCTTTTTTATTGTTGACGGCATCTTTCTCTTTTTTAATTTGTATCATTTCTTTTATTGTGAGTTTTCGATAACTAGTTTCTTGCTCTAAAATTTTGGTTTGTTTAAAATCGAATTCATGTTTTTCTGTATGTTCGTGTTTGTGGAGTGCAGTTGATGCATTTTTTGTGTATTTGTGGCCGTTTAATCGACTATCTAAGTATTGTGTTGTCATTCCTATGTACTTTTTTGGGCAATTTAAACATGGAATGAGTAAACTAGGTTTGATTTCTTTTTTTTAATTACTTTGCTTTTCAAGGGAGTGAAAAGACAGTTTAGTAAATTCTGTGCTTTATGACAGACAGTTGTCATGTTTAGACAATATATAATTTATTTTTTCTGATAGACCATGTGTGTAGGGCATTGTAACGTATTTAGTATTACCATTTCTTTCTTTTGTTGCTTTCTTTAAGTTATTATAAAAAACATGAGTTCTTTGTTTAAAAACTCGTAGTATGTTTTTTTCCAGATAATAGTTATTTATTAAAGTCTCTTTAACCTTCTTTAAAATTTCATGACGATATTCTGGGGAAGTACTTGGTTTTTATATTTTAATC
This sequence comes from Kuschelorhynchus macadamiae, assembly GCA_030620095.1. Taxonomy (NCBI): domain Eukaryota; kingdom Metazoa; phylum Arthropoda; class Insecta; order Coleoptera; family Curculionidae; genus Kuschelorhynchus; species Kuschelorhynchus macadamiae. The sequence continues at coordinate 979,038 of JAUTXW010000285.1, forward strand.
TTTCTTGTTTCTAATTAGGGTTAAGTCTAGAAAATTAATTTTGTTTTTGTCTTCAATTAGCATGGTAAATTTTAATTTGGGGTGAAAATTATTGAAAGCATTTAATAGGTCATTAATATGGTTTTTTGAAACGGCAGTTAAACAATCGTCCACAAATCTTTTAAAAAAAGGAAGGTTAAAATCAAGTTCACTTATCACAATCTCCTCCAGATATTCCATAACTAATTGTGCGACAATGGAGGAAATAGGAGAACCCTTAGCGCAACCATCTAACTGTTGATAATATTTGTCCTCATACTGGAAATAATTATTATTTAGAGTAATGTTAATAGCTTCTATAAATTATTTTAATGGAAGTATTGTGTGACCCTTTAATTCGTCCCATTTTTGTGTTATTATGTCAGATAAAAGTTCATTCGGAATATTTGTATATAGAGAAACAACATCAAGAGATATTGGTATATGATTGTCTGGAATAATTACCTTGTCAATAAATTGTTTAAATTCAAATGAATCTTTAACAAAATAATAGTTTTTTCTGGTTATTTTGGACATACGATTAGACAAATATTTCGACAGTTTATAAAAAGGAGATTGGATACATGATACAATGGGCCTTAAAGGTATGTTAGCTTTATGCAACTTAGGAAGACCGTATATTTTGGGTGCTACTGCGTTGTGTATCATTAGGTTTTTTGCTTCTTTATCAGAAATAACTTTTATTTAACAATTTTTTTATGAACATGTTATTTTTTGTTTGATTAGAGGTCGTTAAATCACTTTTTAATTTTTTGTAAATATTTACGTCACTAAGCAATTCTTTAATTTTTGTATCATAGTCGTAAGAGTTCATTATCACAGGTTTATTTGATTTATCAGGTTTCAGGATTTTAATTTGAGGGTTCTCCTTTACGAATTGCTTGGTTTTGTTAATTTTTTTGTGTATGTTTTTTTGAAAGTTTGAATATTTTATTTTTTTATGTTTTATTTTAAGATTATGGTTTGTTACAACGTTTACAACATTGGCGCGAATTGAATCTTTGATTTCATTCGGTTTATCTTGAATTATGCTTTCTACACAGGCGATATATTCAGTGGTTGGTAAATGTTTTTCAGTTGTTATTGGAAGTGAAAAATGATCACCCAAAGCAAGAACTTCAGCAATATCCTGTGGAATTTCAGTGTCAGATATGTTACTTAGCCATTCAGTTGTATTTATTTTTTGTCGTTGTGTGGTATATGAGAAATTAGATTTGTAAATTTTGTTTGATTGCGTGCTTTAGTGTACTTAAAATTTTTTTCATATTTTAAATGTTCGAAATTCAGAAATTTATTTAAGTTGATTTTCAGGTATAAGATTTTTTAAGTAGCTAATTTGATTATTTATTTCAGAATTTAAATGATTTATATTTTTAGTTGTTTCCGTGACTGTCAAATTTAAAATTTTTGGTTTTGTATTATTTATTCTATCATTGAACTTGTTTTCAAGGTACGTACCTGCAAATCTTATGTGTGACGTATTAAAATTTAGGAAGGCTGGCATCACATCTGCATGCTTGCATCTCAGTAGAAAAATCCGTCGATTTTTTTGTTTAGCTAGTTTTTGGTCTGGGAGATGTTTCTGAGGTAATTTGCCGTGTCTTCACCATATGTCTCTCCAATATTTTTGAAAAAGTTTGTGTTTGGTCTTTGCATCTTTAACCCTTGCAACTTATATTTTTCCTTTTTTTTCTTTAACCATATATAAATATTTTTTACAATTTAATCGACGTTTCGCTTATTATATTGAGCTTTTTCAAGATATTTTATTTTCTACAATAAAAACACGTATAGTTAGTATTTAAATTGGTTAAAACATTATTGAAAAAACATCACTCAAAAAAACATTACATTTAAAACAAACTATGATCATGAACACAAAAATACATTTAAAACAACATTAATATTATACAGAGTACGTACCTTGGGAACATGTCATGTGTACGACTGTTTTGCGATTGCAATAATTTCGACACGTCTGGAATTCTGGTAGATAAAAACGAGACAAATTTTTTCTATTTTTTTTTATATTTACTTTGATTTTTATTGCTGTACAGAGTTTGGGTTTATGATCTTTCTGAAATGTACAGGGTTTTTTGTATGGAGTAGTTTATTTATTTAAATTAATTTACTTAGATATCAGATTATAAAAATTTGGCTTAAGTTATTGATGTCTTTTTTGTCGTTGACGGCATCTTTCTCTTTTTTAATTTGTATCATTTCTTTTATTGTGAGTTTTCGATAATTAGTTTCTTGCTCTTAAATTTTGGTTTGTTTAAAATCGAATTCATGTTTTTCTGTATGTTCGTGTTTGTGGAGTGCAGTTGATGCATTTTTTGTGTATTTGTGGCCGTTTAATCGACTATCTAAGTATTGTGTTGTCATTCCTATGTAATTTTTTGGGCAATTTAAACATGGAATTGAGTAGACTAGGTTTGATTTCTTTTTTTAATTACTTTGCTTTTCAAGGGAGTGAAAAAACAGTTTAGTAAATTCTGTGCTTTATGACAGACAGTTATGTCGTGTTTAGACAATATATAATTTATTTTTTCGGATAGACCGTCTGTGTAGGGAATGCAACGTATTTAGTTTTATTTTTAAATGTGTTCAGATTATTTGTTGCGTTTAGATTGACAAACAAAAATCTTTTTTTCAGTTGCGAAAAAGCCAAAAAAGATTTTTGTTTGTCAACGTATTTAGTATTATCATTTCTTTCTATTGTTGCTTTCTTTAAGTTATTATAAAAAACATGAGTTCTTTGTTTAAAAACTCGTATGTTTTTTTCCGGATAATGGTTATTTATTAAAGTCTCTTTAACCTTCTTTAAAATTTCAGGACGATATTCTGGGGAAGTAAGTGAGATGGCACGATCGGTTAGACCTATAATAACGCTATTTTTTTGACTCTTTGGATGGTTGGAGTTAAAGTTTAAGTACCGCCCTGACCATGTTTTTTTTGTATACCACTTGGTTTTTATATTTTGATCTTTCTTCTTTCTAATTAGGGTTAAGTCTAGAAAATTAATTTTGTTTTTGTCTTCAATTTCCATGGTAAATTTTAATTTGGGGTGAAAATTATTGAAAGCATTTAATAGGTCATTAATATGGTTTTTTGAAACGGCAGTTAAACAATCGTCCACAAATCTTTTAAAAAAAAGGTTAAAATCAAGTTCACTTATCACACTCTCCTCCAGATATTCCATAACTAATTGTGCGACAATGGAGGAAATAGGAGAACCCATAGCGCAACCATCTAACTGTTGATAATATTTGTCCTCATCCTGGAAATAATAATTATTTAGAGTAATGTTAATAGCTTCTATAAATTCTTTTAATGGAAGTGTTGTGTGACCCTTTAATTCGTCCCATTTTTGTGTTATTATGTCAGATAAAAGTTCATTCAGAATATTTGTATATAGAGAAAAAACATCAAGAGATATTAGTATATGATTGTCTGGAATGTTTACCTTGTCAATAAATTGTTTAAATTCAAATGAATCTTTAACAAAATAATCGTTTTTTCCGGTTATTTTGGACATACAATTAGACAAATATTTCGACAGTTTATAAAAAGGAGATTGGATACATGATACAATGGGCCTTAAAGGTATGTTAGCTTTATGCAACTTAGGAAGACCGTATATTTTGGGTGCTACTGCGTTGTGTATCATTAGGTTTTTTGCTTCTTTATCAGAAATAACTTTTTTATTTAACAATTTTTTTATGAACATGTTATTTTTTGTTTGATAAGAGGTCGTTAAATCACTTTTTAATTTTTTGTAAGTATTTACGTCACTAAGCAATTCTTTAATTTTTGTATCATAGTCGTAAGAGTTCATTATCACAGTTTTATTTGATTTATCAGGTTTCAGGATTTTAATTTGAGGGTTCTCCTTTACGAATTGCTTGGTTTTGTTAATTTTTTTGTGTATGTTTTTTTGAAAGTTTGAATATTTTATTTTTTTATGTTTTATTTTAAGATTATGGTTTGTTACAACGTTTACAACATTGGCGCGAATTGAATCTTTGATTTCATTCGGTTTATCTTGAATTATGCTTTCTACACAGGCGATATATTCAGTGGTTGGTAAATGTTTTTCAGTTGTTATTGGAAGTGAAAAATGATCACCCAAAGCAAGAAGTTCAGCAATTTTTATAATAACTTAAAGAAAGCAACAAAAGAAAGAAATGGTAATACTAAATACGTTGCAATGCCCTACACAGACGGTCTATCAGAAAAAATAAATTATATATTGTCTAAACACGACATAACTGTCTGTCATAAAGCACAGAATTTACTAAACTGTCATTTCACTCCCTTGAAATGCAAAGTAATTAAAAAAAAGATATCAAACCTAGTTTACTCAATTCCATGTTTAAATTGCCCAAAAAAGGTCATAGGAATGACAACACAATACTTAGATAGTCGATTAAACGGCCACAAATACACAAAAAATGCATCAACTGCACTCCACAAACACGAACATACAGAAAAACATGAATTCGATTTTAAACAAACCAAAATTTTAGAGCAAGAAACTAATTATCGAAAACTCACAATAAAAGAAATGATACAAATTAAAAAAGAGAAAGATGCCGTCAACGACAAAAAAGACATAACTTAAGCCAAATTTATTATAATCTGATATCTAAGTAAATTAATTTAAATAAATAAACTACTCCATACATAAAACCCTGTACATTTCAGTAAGATCATAAACCCAAACTCTGTACAGCAATAAAAATCAAAGTAAATATAAAAAAAAATAGAAAAAATTTGTCTTGTTTTTATCTACCAGAATTCCAGACGTGTCGAAATTATTGCAATCGGAAAACAGTCGTACACATGACATGTTTCCAAGGTACGTACTCTGTATAATATTAATGTTGTTTTTAATGTATTTTTGTGTTCATGATCATAGTTTGTTTTAAATGTAATGTTTTTTTGAGTGATGTTTTTTCAATAATGTTTTAACCAATTTAAATACTAACTATACGTGTTTTTATTGTAGAAAATAAAATATCTTGAAAAAGCTCAATATAATGAGCGAAACGTCGATTAAATTGTAGTTTTGCTTCTCAATGAGTTAACCTATGCCCAAGAAAATAATTAACAAAATATTTATATATGGTTAAAGAAAAAAAAGGATATATATATATATATATATATATATATATATATATATATATTATAGAAATTGAGGGTCAGAAGTTCTATATATTTACATAGATGTATTTCAGCCATTGAACCTACATATTTAAATATGAGATATTTTATCGTAAATCCTAAATAGATATTCAAAAATATCTTTCACACTTATAAAAGTTCACATATAAAATTACTGCACAATTATTTTTTAATTTAATAAAAATATTGGCAATAAATTAAAGATATTGTGCTGATTAGAAAATAGAGAACAAAAATTATATTTTTAAAATAAGTTACTAGGCAAATCAAAGCAGTTTGATATTTTTAATGTGTGACTGCTCTTAGATTGCCTAATGTCACTCTTAGTAATGCAGGTAATTATGTTAATGTTCAGTCTTCCATATTACATAAATATACCCATGTATTCGCGTCTATATAGTCATAATACGTAAATATATGACTTTTGTATCCAAACTTGGGAATTATCTTTTTTTTTCAATAGCACATAATGGCTTACTGATAGCTAATTTTATGGAATTCTCCTTAGTATGTTATTCAATTTGTTTCTTCATATTTTGATGTTTAGTCCCTTTGAAATATTATAAAGAGCATACAAGACAAAACTTTTAGCAAAGGTTCGTATCATGCTGTGTAGGTTTTGATTAATAAACATAGTCTCATATTCACATTAAATGATTTTGCTACACAGAATCTGTTATTGTGGAAACCAGTTTGAAGATTTTTTGAAATGGTTTTTAGTATTTTTAAGGTTATGGTCGCCTTTATGATAGGTATCATAGTGGGCAAAACATCATAATAGGAATAAATCAATTAGGTGGCAAATTTTAGTGTATGTAAGTGGTATCAACAACCTATAAGAACAGTATCGTAATAAAAACATCGAAGTTGGGGAACGACCTCTACATTCTAGGCGCGGTGTACTTACCGCCTTCAAATGCATTAGTTCATGAAGTCTTCATACACAATGTTAGTGCTTGATCGTTTTCCGAACTCTAAAATTTTAGTAATGGGCGATTTTATACAAACACTTTCCTTCAGGCTGATTGTAAGGACACTATGGACAGTGATAATAATTTATGTTTAAATTCGCTAGCGAGTAGCATTTTTAATACCATTTTTTACTCCCAGCAATGACAAAGAACACATCTTATTTGACTTGATGTGTTTTTAAGAGTGACCTGAGTGTAATAACGTTAATAATTTCAACAACTTAATTTTAGATCTGGTTTTCTCAAATTTTGCGAATATCTCAGTATCAAATGATCAGTCTTGTTAATAAACATTGACAGTTGTCATGCACTTTTACTTATAGAGTTTGCTTCGAGGTGATGCATGAGATGCATAATACACTACATATGATTTTTCTAAAGGTAAATATGAACTTGTAACAAAATGCTGTCTGGCGTGTATGCTCTCAAAATGATAACGCAGTTTGTTTCGAGGAGTGCGGCACGTGTCTAGTTTAGGATTTCTTATGGTATCCTGGTGTGAGGGCACGCGGCAAATTCCCTGCGTGTTTTTGCACTACAAAGGAGAGCAATTCGAGCTACAAACAATGCTAATTACAAAGCTGATTGTAGAGATTTCTTTGTTAATCTAAATGTATTAACAGTACCTAGATCAGAACTGAACGTAGTTCAGGTATGACGTGTGGTAAATGTGTTAACGTAAATAAGTGTTTTATTGTATAATTTGGTGTTTTAAATTTTTAAAAAAGTGCACGTATGTTAATTTTAAATAGTGATGTCACGTAGTGTTAAAAAATTTAAGTCGAAATTACTGTAGTAAGGCGAAAATAGACAATTCAGTTGCCAAATCAGTTTCGCTCCAAAGTGTGTTTACATGCAATTCTCTGTGACTACGTTCGAAATTTGCACAATTTAAACTTGTGTACTTGTATTCTTATTTCTATTTTTGTTACTATTTTAAAAAGTAAAGATGAGTGATACTGAGCGATTTTTTAAAAGGGCTCTAAGATCAAATGCTCAAAAAACAAAAAGTACAGTCGAGGAGATAAAAACCATGACACCCAATATGAGTTATACACAAAATACTTGTTTGGGTGATGAAACTAATGACAATCAAGAATCGACTGCTGATATCATTCTAGAGTTGAGGAATAAGCTGTCAGATTACCAATCACGATATGAGTCACTGGATAATCAACATGAAAAGTTAAAAAAAAGCTCGAATTTCTATGCAGAGACCTTAAAAACAAAAAGGAGGAAAACTGCAATTTAAGGAAGATAATTGAAGAAAATTTAAAATTAAAATCTGACGGGGTTCCACCCAAAGTTATAAACCAAAGTTCGATAGAGACTCAGACAGATCACGTGCCAAAACTATCTTGGAAGCCAATGTGAAGTAGCCAACGGAGTTGTAAAAAATTACAATTCGGTGGAAATTCAAACTGATAATGTACCAAGAATATCTGTCGAAAAACAATGTGAGGATACTGAGATTTCCCTGTAGCTGTTAAACTGACTGAAAGACACAGAATATAACACTTAAATATAATAATAATGAGGGCAAAAGAGGGGGGAAACTTGTAGTATGTCATTTAAATATCCAGAGTATTAGTAATAAAATAGATATACTAGAAAATCTATTAGGATTGGAGAACATTGGTGTTATGTGTATTACTGAACATTGGCTTACTTTAGACTGTACAAACTTAAATATTAAGGGTTATAGCTTAGTGTCCTCTTTTTGTAGAGTTAGTTGAAAACACGGTGGTTCACTTATACTTATAAAAAATAAACTTAGAGATAATTTTAGGTCATGTAATCTAGAGAACACACCTGTCGAACTACACAGTGAATTGTGTGGTGTATTCTCTAAGGAATCTTGTATTATTTGTTGTTATCGTCCACCCTCTGGTAGTATTGACATATTTCTTGACTCTGTGAGCGCGGCGCTATCTGCAATGGCGTCTCGTTGCAAGTATTTGGTGTTTTGTGGTGATTTCAATATAAATTTTTCTATTGATAATATCCCAAAAAACAATTATTGGACCTATTCACCTCTTTTAATTTAAATATTACAACATCTAAACCTACCAGAATATGCACAATTTTAAATGGCCATACAAGTTCGTCCATTATCAACTATGTGGCTACAAATATTTCTAGTGATTTATGTCATTGCACTGTTTTTAACCCACATATTAGTGATCATCTGGCTCATAGGTTTGTAGCTGACTTATCGGGCGAAAAGTGTATCGCTGATGTGGCCCCAGAGACCAAAGGGTTTTCTAGGGACCTTTCAGATGGCAATATTAAGTTTTTCTCAAACATGGTGATGTCCATAAATTGGTGCCATACGCTGACTCCTTTTACGAGTTGTGATGATCTATGGATGCAGTTTATGGAAGATATCATATACTGTCTAAATGTTTGCTGTCCACATAAATATCGTAAAATTAAAAGGAATCAACGTATTGAGGGTTGGTATAATGAAGATTTATCAAACATAAAAAATAATTTAGGTAGACTATTCTGGATATATCGCGATAGTAAAGACAATTGTATGTATGTAGACGTTCTACATAGAATATCTAAACCTTAACAAACTGTACAAAAAACAAATCAAGACTTGCAAACAGCAATTTTTTAAAACCAAAATAAACAATTCTGCTAATAGAACTAAAACTATATGGACTATTGTCAATGATAAATTAAATAAACATAACAATAAACAAAGTAAAATTAAACTCTTTATCAATACTGAGACTGTTTCGGATGCTAAGGACGTGGCGAATGAGTTTGTAGTATACTTCAGTACTGTGTCTGCCAAAAAACTTCAAGAGCGGTATGGATGTTCCTCCTATCAGTGTACAATTCCACCATTTGTTTTTAATAGTATAGTGGTTAGTCCTGTAAGCAGTGATGAAATTGTCCAGATTGTCAAACAGTTAAAAAACAAGAACTCTGCAGGTTTTGACGACCTTAACGTAAAAATAATTAAAAATATTATAAATCATATTTTGCAACCCCTCAGTTTCCTGATTAACCATAGCCTTTCTGAAGGTGTTTTTCCTAAAGTACTTAAAACTGCGAATGTAGTACCTATTCATAAGAAAAGTGCTCGTGATAACATTGAGAATTCAATCCAATATCCTTACTTAGTGTATTTTCAAAAATATTCGAACGTCTAGTTTATAACAAAATCATAAATTTTATTGACAGATATAATTTGCTAAATTCCGCACAACATGGCTTCCTATCGGGCATATCTATAGAATCGGCCTCGTTTCAGTGTCTAAACCAGATTTACGAGAGTATAGATGCAGGTAAACTGGTGGTCACGATATTTTTTGACCTGTCAATAGCGTTTGACACAATAAATACTTCCTCATTAGTAAATTATATAATATGGGAATTCGCGGAACACTTCTACAGTGGATTGAATCATACTTGTCTGAAAGGGAGATTGTAGTAAAGTACGGCGGTGTAAAGTCTAGGGCGAGTCCGGTAAGTATTGGTGTACCGCAGGGTTCAGTTTTGGGTCCACTGCTTTTTATTCTATATGCAAATGATCTGCCGCTATATATTAATCAGGGAAATGTGACGATGTATGCTGATGATACTGATATTGTGGTTGAAGCCGAAAATGTGGACGACTTGGGTGGAAAGATCTTGAATGTCTTTAAAAGTATGGAAGCGTGGTGCCAAAGAAATGGACTAATATTAAATATAAAAAAAACTGTGTATATGAATATGATTTATAGAAAGTCGTACTCGGCTGATCTTGAGGAACGGCTTAATATTAAGTTTGCTGGTAGCAATAGATTCTTAGGTACAATTATTGATTCGCGGCTCTCGCTCAATGATCATGTAGACTGACTGAGATGTTTATGGTAAGCTTAACTCTGCGTATTTTGCTATTCTGAGTTTAAAGAATACCCTTGACATTGATGGCCTTCTGTCAGTGTATTACTCCCTGGCATTTAGTCATATGTCAAATAATATTATTTGTTGGGGCAATGCAGGTATTCAGAACAACCGGGTTTTTGTTAATCAAAAAAGAATTTTGCGTCTCATATTTGGTTTAGATATGCGCGAGAGCTACAGAGACGTTTTTTTGCAAAGGAGAATTCTCACGTTTCCTAGTATGTACATTCTCAGGTGTCTCGTGTTTGTAAATAATAACAGATCCATTGTTAAGGTAAAAACTTGGTGCAATTCAAATTCACTTTGTTTTAATGTTAAAAAGACAAACATCTTGTCATTCAAATTTTCAATGGATCCCCTTATATTAAATGATCAAACCATCAAATGCAAACCTTCTATTAAATTCTTAGGTATAACACTGGATGACAGATTGAAATTTGCAGAGCATATTTCTTCCCTAAATTCAAAGCTAGCGTCTGTATGTTTTGCGCTGAGAGTAGTGTCTAATGAACTGAGCTGGTCTGTTGCAAGAATGTTCTATTTTTCCATGGTAGACTGTCAGTTGCGTTATGGTGTGGCATTTTGGGGCCTAAGTGCCAATCATTTACTGAACTCAGTGTTTGTATTGCAAAAGAGGGCGGTTCGGTATCTGAACAAGGCTCGACCGCGAGATCATTGTAAACCATTATTCATCTCGTCCAGGATCTTAACCTTGCCTTGCCTGTTTATTCTAGAAACAGTGTGCCTTATTCATAAGAGAAGACACTATTACACCAGTGGCTCTCAGTACAACACTCGACAATCCATCAACCTACCACTGTCCATCCCCAGGCTTGCCTCTACCAAAAACTCTATCATCTATGAAAGTGTTAAAGTGTATAACCACTTACCCATATATTTTCGAAACATAAATGATTTGAAAACGTTTAGAAAAAAATTAACAATCCATCTGGAACAAAAAGCCTACTATAGCTTATTAGAATATTAGTCAGATCGTTTATGATTCATTCTAAACATCAAAATCTTAGCTGCATTTTTTAAATTTATATGTGTATACAACTTTTTAATATCTTTAACTTTTATGTAAATTATTTGTTAATTTGTTTGTTTCTTTTTTAACTTTTTAGACGTACTATTTTGTACTATTTTTTATATTAATGTGTAATTTTTTTTTACTATTAGTTATGGCAAGACCATTACTAGCCATATAATAATTATTATCTTTCAGGATTGTCAACAAGATCAGTCTTAGACAATAAAGCATATTTTGACTTTGACTTGACTTGACTTGATATGTTTGATGAGTTGGGATCGGGGAGCACCTACAACACGCGAGGAGGGAACTTTTTATGATCTATAGAACATCGTTCTTTAAGAGATCTCCTTTGTACAATTGTATTAATTTGTACAACGGCTTACCATTGGAGATACGCATGTTGCGTGGCAAAAAATTTACTGCTGGGGTGAAATCCCTTTTACTGACTAAGTGTTGCTATTCTATCAAAGAGTTTATTGGACATTAGCATAAATACGATTATTGCGTTTTTTCGCCTGCTGCCTCGTTACTTTGTTTTTTTAGAATGGCTTCTTCAATATTTATTTTATTTCTAGCCGCACTGTTTTTTGTGTTTACCTGTTTGTTATGTTAAATATTAGTACTTTGTTTTTTACTGTTATTTTATTTTATGTAATTTTATTTAGTTTTATGTTGTTTTTATTTCGACATTGTATTAAAATTTTGACGAATACCGCAACGTTTGTTTATGCATACAGTATACGATTTTTATATTTTATATAATTCTTTTATATTTTATATAATTCTTGATTTTTTTTTCTTATCTATTTATTGAAAAATTATTGACGACCCAATGTACAAATTTGTATATTTTTGGTAATATATTATTCTATTCTATTCTCTTCTATTCTTCAGTATACGTTTATCAGTGTCTGATATATGTAAAAACCAACTTGTCTTAATATAGAACATGTGAAAACGTCCACATACATTTTACAAAAACCGGACCAATATCTATACAAATTTTCGTAGAGACCATAGGATTAACACGGGGGTCTGTTTTTGTGGTCCAAAATTCTATGTCTGGCCAGAAGCTATGCAGAAAAAATGTTTAAAAATAAAATAAAAATCTTATAAAAAAATGTTTTCAAGATTATATACAAAATACCTTTAGTGACATATAATGTTGTTTCATTACTTTATGCACCAGTAAATCGATTGTTATTGTTATCGAATGTAATGATTGGAGTTTTGGATTGGAGTACTGTAATATTTTATAGTCTCCTTAACACCGTGGTAGATCTGTATGGCCCAAAAACTCATATCCAGGCTCTTAAATAACTCTATTTACTTCTCCAAAAATACTATTAGTGTGATAATAATGAACATTGTCTTTAACAAATACAGGCTCATTCGATTACCCCTAGTTGAAAACAGTTATAAAGGGTTGAGACCTCAGGAAAAAAAGTCAATAAAAATCAATTATAAAATGTTTATTCAATCTACCCAAATTGTATTCTAAAAAATATTAAAGCTTTTTGTTATTATATCATTCAACCTTTTGAAATCATTAGATCAGGATGTAATTTACATTTAACTATCAATAACTGCCTCAAGTTTGTCTAATTTAATTAAGATTTTTAATTTATTTGTTCATATGTGACTTAATTGTTTAAATATTTTCAGGTGTTGTCTCGTACTTGCCTGAGGTTAAAAAGAAAGATAATCATAGCACCCTAAATGGAGGTAACAGTGTATTAAGAGAAATGCGGCTAGAATTGGCAAAAACTACCAAAGATTTGAAATCCATCGATTGGAGCAAGCATTGGGAGGCGTTTACGTTGCGATTTTTGTATAGTTTAGCTATGACTACATTCCACACTAACCAGGGACTTTTATTAAGAGAAAAGTACAATTTGTCACAAAAATATTCTAGTTATGTTATATCATATTTTAGTACCATAGGGACGTGTTCAGCATTCTTTCTGAATAAAATCAACAGGTTCTATAAAGATAATGATATTCTGACTAGACTATTATCTTTTTTTATTGTTATATCAGTATCAGTAATTGCAGTTTTTATAACTCCGAATTTGTATGTATATTTATGTTCTTTAATTCCACTGTCAGTGTCTTCAACTGGCTTGAGAATTATATCTATGGAATTGATATTGCAAAAGTCAAGTGGGGACCACAGGGGATCATTAAGTGGCGCATCAAACAGTGTGATGTCCATTTCGAGATTTTTGGCCCCTCTTATTACGGGAGTATTAGGGGATATTTTTGGGGAGCAATCTGTGATCTTAGTTGCGGTTATCCCTGCTTTGGCGGGGGTATTTTTATGTTTACATTTGAAATTTAATCAGCAAATAGATGATTTTAAGAAAGAATGACTTTGAAACGTTTTAGGTACAATTCAAACAGTACTAGCTTGTTGTCGGTTTTGTTAAATTTGTGTGTATAGAAATTGAAAATTAAAATAGTTTATATTTGTTATTACTTGTTTAATTATTCTCGACTTTTACGACGTCCTAATATACCCCGGAGATGGCATACTAGGAAATGTAGTACAGGGTGAGTCAACGATAGCGCGGAGTAATATTTTCCCTTGAATATGATATTTGTCAATAATGTGCTTTTGTCTCGTGATATAATTGAAGATTCCCTACATTTTAAAAATATTTTGTAGTACAAAGTAGGATGCCAAAAAGATACATTTTTTAAATGGATCGCCTTGTATTTTAGTTCATTTTTGAATTCTATGTAAACTTCCAACAACCGAAGGCCACTAAAACCGCCACAGGACACCGTTATAAATTTATCTTCCAAAATCCTGCCTGAAGCAGAACAATCCGTCCTATCTAAAGGTCAAAACTTCGCCATTACACCAAAAGACATACCCTTCGAAAATATAGTGTCATCCGTTGAAGCGACAATTAGAAAACTTCTAGCAGAAGAAGCTGACGCAATAAGGTATGAAACAGCGAAGATTATCAAAAATTCTAACCCGCCTAAGTCGAATCTATCAGCTGCTGAAAGAACGGCAATAAAAACATTAAACAACAATACAGACATTTTGGTCCTGCCAGCAGACAAGGGAAATGCTACTGTCGTCATGGACAAAACAGATTACGTGAAGAAAATACAACTACTTTTGGACGACAACATCTACAGAGTGATCCAAGCAGACCCGACTAACAAAATTGAAAGACGGAAAACCAACCTTATAAAAACATTAAACAACAATACAGACATTTTGGTCCTGCCAGCAGACAAGGGAAATGCTACTGTCGTCATGGACAAAACAGATTACGTGAAGAAAATACAACTACTTTTGGACGACAACATCTACAGAGTGATCCAAGCAGACCAGACTAACAAAATTGAAAGACGGAAAACCAACCTTATAAATGCATCCAATCTACCAACAGAGGAGAAGAAGATGTTAAGGCGAAGCAGCTCAAGGATCCCGCGGTTCTACGGACTACTTAAATACATAAGGTTAATGTACCACTTCGACCTATCGTCAGTGCAATAGGATCTCCTACTTACAAAATTGGTAAATATCTTATCAAATATTCTTAATAATTTTACAGGAAAAACACACTAACTCAGTTTCGATGTAGCAATCGCTGTATACGAATGTGCCTATAGATGATTCAATTTCCATAATATCAGACTTATTTCACCATAATAGTATTGACAACTCATTTTTAGATCTAACTGAAGCATATCTTACATCAACGTATTTTGTCTTTCAAGGAACTTTCTGTGAGCAAACCTCAGGAGCAGCTATGGGATCTCCACTATCACCAGTGGTCCACTAAAGCCAAAATCATGGTTCAGATATGTAGACGACACTTTTGTAATATGGCCACATGGTCCAGAAAACCTCCCTGGGTTTCTTGATCATCTAAATCAACAACATGCTAACATAAAATGTACAATGGAAATTGAATCAGAAGGCACGATTCCCTTTCTAGATGTTCTTGTACAAAGGAAAGGGGATGGTTCCTTAGGACACTCTGTATGTAGAAAACCAACGTATACGAACAGGTACTTAAATGCAAATTCTCATCATCATCCAGCACAAGAGCAATCAGTCATTAATTCATTGGTTTACAGAACTCTCGCGATTTGTGACCAAAATTCTTTACAATCGGAAACAGAGAAACTGACTCAAGCTTTAAGAGGGAATGGATATTGCACTGATGATATTAGACGATCAATTAGAAAATATAATAATCCTACTCCACGAAATGATACTAATAAGGAATTATGGATAGGAAATGTAGTTCTTCCATTTATACACGAAACCACAGACAAGATTGCAAGGTTACTTCGTCGGTCCAACATACGTACAATTTTCAACACACACAAGAAAATTGGACAATGTTTGAGATCGCCAAATGACATTATTCCTTTTCAAACGGAAGGAGTATATGCAATTCCTTGTTCCTGTGGTAATGTTTATATTGGAGAAACTGGACGATCCATATCGACTAGGCTTAAGGAACATGAACGATGTATCAGAAAGAAACAAATTGTACAATCTGCTGTATCTGAACACCAATATTCTACTGGGCATGTCATAAATGTAAAAGAAACCAAAGTTCTTGCATCGGTTTCGGGACTCTATAAACACAACATTAGAGAATCTATTGAAATTTATAAGCATCCTAACAATTTTAATAGAGATACGGCCTTCAGTCTACACTATACGTGGAAACCGATACACCGAGTCACGCTTCGGTAAACACAGGTCCACTATAAATAGCCGGCCTGGGTCTCTCCGAGCTCATTCAGTGTTCCGATCTCGTGAAGTGAAGTGATTCCGTTTTGACACGGTCTAATCCCAAGAACCATGATTTCTTAATTGACCACAGCCGTGAAAGCTTTCGTTCTATGAAATATTTGCTTCAATAAATTTCAAGTTCGATATTTTTATTCAGTTGCGAAAAAGTCAAAAAACATTTTTGTTTTTCAATCTAAACGCAACAAATAATCTGAATGCACCCATACCATACATTTAACTTCATCAAGAACTTCACGATGAAGATTTTCAAAGGCGCGTAACTTACTGCCAATAGTTACGTACTCAAATTCAAGTAAACCAAATCTTTTTAAAAAGTATCGTATATTCGGATGAAGCTACATTCAGAAGTAATGATCTGTTAATACGCACGAGGTGCATTATTATGCCATGGATAAGGTTCGCTGGGTCCGTGAAGTTCAGTTCAACACCAAAATCATTGGTCGGTTAATGTGTGGTGCGGCATTCTCCACAACCGAGTTATCGGTCCAAATTTTTTAAATGAACCCTTAAATGGCCGTACTTATTTACTTTTTTTGCAACAGCAGTTCCCAATTCTGTTGGAAGAAGTGAATCTTAACGAACGTCAATCTATTTAGGCCCAACAAGATGGAGCCACCCTCATTTTTATTTTGAAGCCAGAGAATATTTGAGTCAGCATTATTTTCAAAGATGGGTTGGCTGCTGTGGTTTTGTTGCATGGCCGCCAAGGTCTTGTGATCTTACCCCGTTAGATTTTTTTATATGGGGCTACGCAAAAGATAAAGTGTCGCAAAACCTACGACAAGACAGGGCATGATCAATAGAAATAAGGAGGTATGTCATTCAATACCACAACCATGTTAGGTCAATGTACGGGAAAATATTGTTAAAAGAATTGATATGTGTATTGAACAAGGACATATTTCCGAAATTTTTTTTAAGAAGAAACCTATTTTTTTAGATTATAAAATTAGTGTATTCTTTTAATTTCAAAAGTAATATGTAGTATTACTATTTCTTGTTTTATGTTTATTAATTTTCTACGGTTATAAGAATAAGTTGTTTAAACTGCAAGAGCCTGATATATTAGAAAAATCAAGATTTTTCGAAAACTGTTAGAGGTAGGTATAGGACATTATTATTAAAATTTGAGGAGTTTTAGGTGAGATATAAAATTAAAAAAAGTGGGATTTTTTAATAAAAAGTTTTGTGACTGAATCTCTAGAGAAAACACCCTGTAAACAAAGCTTGAAATATTTCATAGTAATTATATTATAATTTTATAGGGCTTGGGATCAAAATTGAGGTAGTATTTTGACAATAAACAGAAGCTTGCAAATACTAAATTTCTATTTTAATTCGAATTATCTCTAAAATTATAAGATATATTAAGCATATAACAAAAAAGTCTTGAGATTACACGTAGGACTTAAAAATATTGACAAAAATATTATCTTCACTGCAGAATATTACTCCGTGCTATTGTTGACTCATCCTGTAAATTTGCTCGTTCATCTAGGGTGGCGATATTGTCGTGCTGGCTAGTGATTAATGCACCCTAACGATTTTAAACGAATACATCTGTATTAAAAAAATGTTACGTTCCATAACGGCAGTTAATAGGTGAATAATAATTTTACTTAAACCAGTTTATATTATACTTCTACAAGGTGTACGCAGTTTCTTTTGTTTTTGTAGAAATAATCTAAAAACCAATTAAAGGCAAGTGACTCTTACTCTAACCTCACATAATAAAGAAAGCGAATCTATTAATGTATGCATCCTAACAGCATGGAAGTCTAACTAATAAACGACCTCAAATATTAATCAAAATCTCACGAGCAACCTTTTTTGAATTTTTAGACAAACTATTAAGCCGCCATTTTGTGTCTCCATCTTGGATTCGTACCAAAATGTTACCAGTTGATTCTAACATAATACTAGAGGTTTTTGTAAAATTTGAGATAAATTGTATGAGCAGTTTTTTAATAATAATTTTTTTTAACATTTCACTAGGCCGCTATTTTGTTTCGCCATATTGGATTTTTACCAAAATGTTACCAGGTCAGCCCTATATGACCTTTAGTTTTTGACCAAAATTTGAAGTCAATCGGGTAAGTGATATTTAAGCTATGCTGAGAACTGAGAGATAGACACACAGGCGGTTCGACGGAATTGATAAAACATATTTTTGCCTCAAAGGACGCTAAAACGTAAAGATGTGTAAAACCTGAGATGGTGATTTTTCACGACCACAAACATTTTATTTGGCCGCCATTTTGTTCGTCCATCTTGAATTATTACCACTATTTTATTAGTTGATCCCTATGCCACAATTAGTTAAGGCACACAATTTGAAATTAAACCAGTAAGCAGTTTTTCAGGCTGAATTTTTAGATAATCTACTAAGCCGCCATTTTGTGTCTCCGTCTTGGATTCGTACCAAAATGTTACCAGTTGATTCTAACATAATACTAGAAGTTTTTGCAAACTTTGAGATAAGTTGTATGAGCAGATTTTTAACAATAATTTTTTTAACATTTCAATAGGTCGCCATATTGGATTTTTACCAAAATGTTACCAGGTCATCCCCATATTGCCCTTAATTTTTAACGAAAATTTGAAAACGAAGTCAATCGGGTAAGCAGTAGACACTGAAATAAAAAAACAATAGCGAATTATTTTTCGTGAAATTAATCAGAACCTGAGCGAACAACAAGACGTTAACCGTATTTATTGGGTAAACGCGCGATAATAAATAATAAGTATAAAAACTTTGTTCTGTAACAAAAAGATAATTTTGTAACATTAAAAAGTTGTTTTTAAACATATTTTTATGTCGCTTTACTATTGAGAACATGCTAAAATGGAGAAGTAAAAATGTGTAGAATCGGTTAAGATTTAAACCAATTTTAACACGCAAAATTTACGAGAAAAGCGACAGTTTGTTGTTGCATCCTCTAGCGGCTATTTTATAATCTCAAAAAATATGTTTCAACCTTTTTATGTCGTTGCATTGAGTTCATACATTTTTATCTAAAATTAAAGACCAATAAGTACTTTCTGAGTCAATCTTGATTTAATTTTACCATGTTTTTTGCAAAATGGGCCAGTGTGCAACGTGGTCGCATGACGTTCATCTAACTGCGCAAGCGAAAAGAATGCATTTCATTTTCATCGTTATTGTCTTTGCACTTTACGCACATATGCAGTACATGCATTCTTGTAATCATGTCAAATAAACATTACCTTATTACATTAACTCTTACCCATAAGTGCAAAATTCTAGATAGTATTGAAAATGCTACAAAGTTAAGAGAAGTAGCCAGAAAATGTAACGTACCCAAGTATGCTATTAAAAGAGATAAGAAGAAAATTATATAATTTGCAGCCTCGACATTTTTCATGGATTAAAAGAAGATAATCCAGAATTAGGCCAAACATTAACCACATAGTTTCTACAACAGCACAATAAACATATTTCCCCAGTCTTCCGGTTCGTCTCGTCGAATGCAGACCTCTGTGTTGTTAACATAAGTGGTGCCACGTGTTCGGTTTTGCTGCTTTATTTCGGGGGGAAACGGGAGACTCAACCGCTCAGGTGGAAACTTACGACCCCGCTAGAAAGGGAGCATACGCTGTGAACGTGTGAGGCCTAGTTGTTCCTGCATTCTATCCCGTTCGTCTGCCGCAGTTCTACATAGAATATTAGCGTAACGGCCGCTACGTGGCGGGAGTGGGAGGGGTAAGGGGATAGCTTGAAAGAAAGGGTCATCTCGTGATATCAGTAGTACTCTCAAGGGGCACCTAGTGGAAGCCTAGATGCATTTCAAAAATTTAAAGAGGAATTATTAAAGTATTTGAAAGATTCGGGGTATTCGGGAGCCTAGAGCTCGCCATCCGGATATCCTACCGATAACGCCTCCAAACTGGACCAAGGTGCAGGGTCGACTTCGAGGGTCGCCGATTTAACGACTCTGAGCCCCGGACGGAGGTCAATCTGGCGACTGCCTCGTAGCAAAGCCAATAAGTCCTGTTATGTAACAGGCTAAACAGGAATGAAGAAGAAGAACATATTCCCATCTCGTCTGATATTTTGCACACAAAGCAAAATATTTTTATGGGCGAATGAGTGGTAGAAATGATTTTTTAGCTAGCTCAGGATGGCTGGACAAATTTAACCAAAGACATGGAATCCGTTTTATGAAAGTGTGTGGTGAACGAATTTCTAGTAATGTATTACTACTAACTAAGCAAAGTGCAAGTTTATAATACTGATGGATCAGCTGCATTTTGGACTTTTGCCTGATTAAAAATGGGTACACGAACAAGAAAAATCTGCTCTTCGAAGAAAAATATCGAAGAACCATGCTTGTTTTATGCTACGCTCTAATGCTTTAGGAAGCAGTACGCTTCACCTTTAGTTATAAGGGAAGCTGAAAACCTTAGGGCATTTAAAAACATTTTAAGAATGGTTTAAATCCTATGTGTTAACCAATTTTTATCTGAAGCTAGACTTTCCATTAATACATTACTGATATCGGACAGCTCTCTTCACACACACCTGAGGAGGATATCAATTGTAATCCAAATTTTAAAGTTTTGATCTAACCACTTAGCTGTACCGCTCTCATATTAACCGATGGATCAAAATTAATCCAAAAAATTAAAGTTTTTTACAGAAAAACTTAGTGAACTACATAATAAAATTGCAAGAAAATTAAATCAAGTTTGGAAATTTGTCAGCAAAAAAAATATAGAGGTAAGTTGGTCGCCGATTTGGTCTTCAAAATTAGACCAGATTCCACTCAGTGAATACCTAATACTAGAATCTAATGATGACACATGTTCAGACATGAAAGGTATAAAAGAATCTTTAAAACATATTGATGGGAATTTAAGTGACGAGCAAATCAATACCTGGGTATTAGAATTAAATGAAAATGTCAAGGAATCTAAAGAACTAGAGATAACTCGGGGCAGCAGTTAAAAATAAATGTATCGATAGAAATAGTAGATAATAAAATTGAGTACAACTCCAAAATCAAACATGGAGATTCGTTAAAAGGCATGGCATGGCATTTTGATAAACCGTTCAAATTTTTAAGTGAAGCTAAACTGTCTATTAATACATTACTGTTACAGGACAGCCCTCTTCTCACACATCTGAGGAGGATATCAATTGTAATCCAAAACATTGAAGTTTCTTACAGAAAAAGTTTAGTGAACTGATGCTGAAAAAAAAAAATTAGATCAAGTTTGGAAATCTGGCAGCAAGAAAAATATTAAGGTAAGTTGTTCGGCGTTTTGGCCATCAAAATTAGTATTGTTGGAATTTAACTTCAACACTTATGGGAGCTTATAGAACTAGAGATCCTTGGGGCAACAGTTAAAAATAAAAATGAATCTCGATGGAAATAGTATAAAAGTAAATAAGCCAAGGGCAACTCCAAAATTAAACATGCAGATGCCTTAATAGCGTTTTCTGTATCAGGGGCGCATACACGGGGGGGGGGGTAATGGGGGTAATTAGCCCCCCAGGGAAGAAATTTATAAATAAGATAAAATGTGGTATAAAATAAAATTGTCACAAAAAAAGAATTAATAATACCAATCAAAATAGAAAATCCAGACCAATATGTCGGCTGGATCGACTGTTTCACTTCACCATTCGGCTGATTATAGATTAGTTTTTTTTACTTTTGTGTTACAATTGTTTTTCTTGTGTTTTTTCTACGGCATCACCGCCCTAAATTACATTTACCAATTAAAGTTAGTGATACAGTGTTCATACATTATACATGGTAAGGGTGTTACTTAACAGGTATTTTTATAAACTTACAGAAGTCTAACTTAGTAATTTACGCCGGATTCATGCTCTTTCCAACTAAGAATTATTAATTATTATTATAAAATCATAGTTATTAGATTATTCCTTGGCATTGATGTAAAGGAGACACATAATTTTGCGCCCCTTCCCAATAAATTTCAATTCAATAATAGATTTACCGGTAATCAGTATAGGCATAATATTTTCAGCTACTTAAAAGACAAAAAAAAACCTCTATTGAAAACAAAAAGATTTATTTAAAAGGCCATATCTATTTGAATACATAATATTACTAATAATCGAATTTATGCCGATCAAACACCTATGTTTTTATTTTTAGTTATGTTTTGCAAATTCTTTATATTTGCTTTGACAATGCTGACAAGCTCAACCAGCGCCAGCGCCTTTGTGCAGATACACATCCTCAGGAGTCCTAAGTCTGTGTATGCTTAAGAAAATATTTTATATTATATCTTTTATTTTTTTGTTTTTAACTTAATTATTAGTTATACGTTTTTGCAGAATTTAATACTTGCGATTTAAAGTTTTTGTTATAAATATATTATTTGTCACTTTCGTTTATTTATTTTTATTTTAAAATGTAAGAAATAACTGTTAAAAGTGTATTTCTTTTTCCATTTTCACGAGTTTTTTATTTTTTTTATAAAAAATAAAAATATTAAAATATATTAGCTACATTTCCAAAATTATACATCCTTATTAATGCAAGTTTCACAATATCTTTCAACGCAAATTTAATTTAAATCTATTAATTTGCTTAAATACTGCCACTACCCCTCCCAGACTCAATCTCTAGATGCGCCACCGTTCTGCAAGGCCCATTAACTCTACACTACTTCAGCTTGACGTCTTCGTTGTGATAGTTGTCAGTTGCGTTTTTCTGAGTATTTTTTTAGTTCCTCAAGTGAAAGTTTTAAGACATTTAAATGGATTAATAATGAAGGGAACCAAAATAACCGAAAAACTATTGAAAATAATTACAAATAGACACAACAACATAAACCCAGATGCCGCAAGAGTGTTCTTAAGACAAACGTTATTTAAAAGAATGAAATATTTAAATGAACTGGCGAAGGAAAAAAAAAGTATAAAAGGAAGCCATTCTGAAGTGGATCTCCACCAAAAGCTGTATAAAAAAATGAAAAAAATTATTAACTGAAGTTTTAATTTGTTATTATTTAAGCATAAATTGTGCGTTAATTTATTTCCTATTATTAAAAAAGATGTTTGAACAGTTAAATAATTGTGTTTACCACAAATAATATACCTATTGTTAATAAAATATGAAAAATACTTATAATATACATAAGGTTGATAACTTGATACCGGTTAGAAATAGAGAAGAAATTTATGGTAGACTCTTAAAATATTAAAAACTAAATCAGGAATGTGCAAATACCGTTGTGTTCTAATTTGAAACGTTTAGACTCTACAACTGTTCAAATTCGAAAATCCCAGTTTTTAAATGTCAATATCTCGAAAACAATTAAACTTAGGCCTATGAACAATATATGAAGTAGACGTAGAATTTCAGATCAAATTCAAAAATATAATAAAATATAGGGTGTTTTATATATGAAAAACTATTTAAGTAGGTATATAAATCATCCTTTGTACTAATGTTTAATTTTAAACTTTTTCTCTATATCTAACTATTATCACCAAAACCCAGAACAAACTGCTGGGAAACCCTGTATAAAATAATGTACATTTTCTAAATACAACTATTTGTCTTGCTAAAACTTTTTACAAGAATATTTTTTTGAGACTATGAGAAAATACATCATATGTTTTCAAATACGATGCGAACTTTTTGAAATGCACTCAGCAAAAAAACCTGGTTAAAATTTGAACCAACATCCCTAAACATAAGTTTAAAATTATAATAACTTATATCTTGCCGACTGCATTTTATTGTAACAAAAAAGTTTAAATTTTGAACAAAAAAAGATTAATATATATTATTAAACGCACACAGGAGAGATATGGACAATGCCGTGCTAAAGCACGCCGGTCGCCGAGTGACGTAGAACGATCAGACCGAGTTGGGATAGGTCAAGATCGCTCGAGGTAACCTATACAGTTAATTGGCTTTGACTGTTCTGTATATCTTTAATGGGTATAAGATAATGGTGTTCGACTGCAGGACCGCTATTGTTACTGACATTAAAATATGTAGCTCGTAATAAACTTTGAAACAACTCAGATAAAAATAACTTCTTTTCTAAGATTCTGCGTTTTTATTTTGTTTTTTTTTGGTTTATATTTTTAAATATTTAACTTAAATACATACTGCTGCTCTGTATAAATGCGTTTTTATTAATGTTAAAAAATATCCCCACGATCCGCTCGTTTCGGTAGTCCGGACGTGATTAAATCTATATCTGTCCGGATTATCGTAGTTACACTGTACATTGATGTTCAAAATAATTATAGTAAATGACATGTATGTAATGGTATTATACCATATATCCAAAATTCAGCAGGTAATATCGAAACTACTCAGCAATATAAAGCACTAATGCCGGCACAAAGGTTGGGTCTATTAGAAAAACTTTGGAAATAAAGATAAGCGGATTATATATATATATATATATATATATATATATATATATATATATATATATATATATATATATATATATATATATATATATATATATATATAAAAAACTAACCAAATAAAGCCCTTACGGATAACGCCAAATTTGAGCAAATCGAAAATACTTTGGAATTAGGTCCTTAAGACCTCATTTTTATTTCCGTCAATCGCTGTCTGTGTGTAGCTAGAAACTCATTACCCAATTGACTTCACATTTTGTTCAAATAGCGAGGGTCATGTGGCGATGATATTAGTGACAAAAGGTCAGTATAAAGAAATGGCTTATCACTAGCCTTCAAATTTTGCACAAAAGTCAAATGTAATATAGAGATGAAGAGGTAACATTTTGGTTCAAATCCATTGGCGAAGATTGTGGCAGAATTATATTTCCCGGAATAAACTTTTATCGAAGAAAAAATATCAAGTAATTTACTTCGTTAGTGGTTGTAAAAATAAAAATAATGACATTTTGATAAACCATTAATGTAAATATTGGAGAGAATTTCTAAAGGAAAATTCTTGACTTTTCTTAGTGTTTCTTTTGTGCAGTTCGTGTCGCAGATTTCCCCCCTCTTGTCGGTGGCCCAGCTAGTCTATCACTACACCAAATTCATTGGCGGTACAAAGTTTATGGTAAAATTCTAATTCCTGGAATAAACTTTTACGAAAGAAAAAATATCAAATAATTTATTAGTGCCTAATTTTTAAGTTAATGAAGTTTTGATAAAGCCTTCATGTAAACATTGGAGAGAATTTCTAAGAAAAATTTATTGAGTTTTCTTAGTGTAGTTCCCGTCGCAGATTCCCCCCTTTTTCGACGGTCCAGCTAATAGTAAAAATTTTAATAATTTTTTAATAGCTTTAACTTTCTATAACTAGAATATAATGAGAGCTCAAGTAGATGCCAATATTAACTTAACCTATCTATATCAAATTACCCAGTCAGTTTTTTTTGTTACTTACTAGTGACTCAAAGGTCTGTTACCAAATCAACAAGAACGTAACGTTTGGATACCGAGTATGCTAAGGAAGTCGTGATCACTTTGATAAATAACGAAATATTATGTAAGGCATTCAAGCAAATTACGGACTAATAAAGAAAATGTTGACATGTTAAATTTCTTTTCACAATTGCACGTCGTTTTACGGACCGTATCTAAGTTTAAAATTGCACACCCCGGGTTAGAATCAAATTATAAATTTCTTCCAAAGAGCGCGAGGCGCGTATAACTAAATAATTTTTCCTGTTACAAAGCATTTATTTGCGGCTGATTTCCGGCAATTTGTCTAGGAAAAAGTCAAGTTTCGAACAATTGTTTCGTGTCCCGAAGGTAAATTTTCCGTCTTTTACTTGTCGGGATCAGTGCTCTTGTCCCTTACGTTTTAATATTATATATTATTTACTCGAATGCTCGAAACCAAACAATATGTTATTGGCAAAGTCGATAGCAATTAACTTCTTTATACAAAATATATCTATATTGGAAAGGATTTCTTTTCCCAGTGCCAGGGGACATCATGACTTTAGAACGAGCTTATTGTATAAATAAACCATTAGTGGACGTACGATCTTTCTCATTTTCCATTTGCATTAGATTTTTCATATATTTAGATCAGTAAATATTTAATAACAATAGGTTTAAAGCTTGTGATATTTTGTTTAATGTTTTTTTGTTTTTATTTCATTGTGGTTTTAATCTAGTTAATTTTATATTCACAATATAAGATATATTAGTCAATGAAGCTTTCTCAAACTATTTTCTTCAAAAAAATGAAAGTATAAGAAAAGCTTTCCTAAGATGTAAGATCTAAACTCAATAAATAGAAACTTGACAGAGCTGTTTATTTCTAACTATTTTTGTAAAATATTTCACAAGGAATTAATCTCAGATTCAATTGAGCACTACCAAGTTGTATTTTCAAATTTGTAACAACTTTTAATATTAAAGATGTTCTCGGATCTAGTCGTCCACCTAAGTTCTGAGCACATTCTCTCCAGAGCCGCGCTAATCCAAGTTGGTATCGTGCAAAAAAGGGGTCCTCGTTTCTCTACTTCGAGAAAACCTGCCGAAAAGTTCTGATGAACAAAAAAAATGTCCTCACTTCTGTCTAATTTGTGCTAATGATACATTACCGAGAATATTCTATCGACCAAAAAAAAACCTCGCTAACTTTTTGTTTCCTTTGCTTATAAGTCACAGCCTTTGTTTTATACTTATAATGGCGCGTTTTGGGGGATACCTCTCTGCTCTTTTTAAAGCTTCTCGGAGCCTTTTAGCATCGTCCATAAATTATTATTTCTCTTAACTGTGCTTTTAGACCTGATGACCTTGCTGCAATAATTACTTCAAGTAGTAGTTGCTGATGTGTGTGATTACATCTGGCCTCCCAACAGGTTTCTATTTTTCTAAACAGTCTCTATTTTTTCTTGGCCTATTTTAAAAAACGTTTTCCATAAATAAAAATTTAAGTGCATTTTTAGGATGTTTGTTTGATTAGGAATGTGTTTTTATTAAATGTTCATATTATTCTCTTACGTCAATTAGTTTCGCAATTAATTCACCTGAGGAATTTTTAACTGTTTCAGTTAATAAGTCTAATTGTTAAGAATTTTTTTGCAGGGTGTATGCATTTGTTGCCATTAAGTGAGTTAATATAACTGTTTTTTTTATTGCAAATAATATAATACAATTTATTATCTCAGAGCCCTCAAGATTATTGAAATTTTTGTTGAAATTTTAAATTGGTTGCTAACAATTTAAAACTTCAAATTAATAGCAACGTGTTATGCCTAAAAGTCAATAGAAAATACTGTAATAGCTACATACTATGAAAATTAACTTTTATCTACTGTTTGGTAGAAAGTTTTTATAGTATCTACAGGTTTTTATAGTGTTCAACAACACGGGAGTAACAAGCACATTTTAAATTGTAATTCAAAATTAAATCAGAAAACCATAATTGAGAAAATTTACTCATCAGAATGTGTAGAAAGTAGAATTTAATCGACTCTCTTTAAAGGTGCAACTACAAAGAACTGAAAGAACCAATACCCATATACCCTACCACACAAAGAAAGGACCAATTTCTTATAACTTATTTCAAAGGCTTCCAGTTAATTTTTCTGAAAATTTAATGTTTTAGTTCTCCACATCCTTATTAAAAGCTCTCGTGTCCAGAACTTAATCCTGCGGCTAGTTTTTTACATACGTGGTGTAAAGTTGGACTTATGCACAATTTTTACTTTTTTGATTTTAAATACTAATATATGTAATTTACTAAAAATAAACTTATAAAGGGTATAGCTGTATTCTAGAATTGGGTCATTTTTATTTCATAGGTATTTAACCACACCTAAAACACTAAAATTTAAATTTTTATTAAAAGCTAAATAATTAGGCTAGAACATAGAGTTTTCAGTTTTCGGAAATTATTGTGTTTATCAAAATTAAATGGAAATCAAGGAAATATATCGAACATTTTTGGGAATAGCTGCCGTTACACTGGCCATTAATTTCAGTGCCCAAGTTTTGTAATGTATCGAATTATCAGAATTATCTAAATTTGTAAATATAACTGTGAGTATAGAGTGTATAGCTATGATATTTAAGTAGCCAGTAAAATTGACAAGTTCTAATTATTGACCGAATATTCTCATTAAACAAAGCTTTAATAATATAACTGAAAATAAAATAATACAGTGTGTCTCATAAAAACGAAGACAGGCTATGGAATTCTGGTTATGTCAGATTCACCTGGTGTACATCTGTTCACTAATATCGTTTTAAAAAGAACAGTTTTCCTGACGACCGACGCCAAAATCAAATTTCGCATTTTCGCAGCTTTCTTTCTCGCGTCCAAGTAAAAAAGTGTTGGTTTTTTTTGACGATGAGGAATGCTTTTACGCACGAATTGCCTTCTGGTAGAAGGGAAAACGGTGTGGGACTAGTTGCTCTATCAGGTTTTCACCTGTCAGAGTCAATACCCACTAAACCCTAAGGGGCCCCCATCAGATGGACCATTATTGGACATTGAAATAAAAAAGATTATTAATAAAAAAAAAGTGTCGTCTTAATAGGTTTGAAATATTTCTCCGCTATCCTCCTTTCGTCTGTCCGGTTTGCCGCTGCCTACGTCCTACTGTCCCGTGGTCCAGTCTGCCGTTGCCAGTGTCCCTCCGTCAGTACGCCTGGTGGTACTTAGAATCTGGGTCCTCTTCTGTACCCTCAGCGACACTGCTGTTCCGTGATCCGGCAGTGTTGAGGCTGAGATGGGGGTGTTCTTTTACCTCAGGTTCAACTGCAGCTCACGCCGAAGCCAGTTGAGGTACCTGGGATCCTCTTCTTTTACCTCAGGTTCAGCTGCAACTCACGCCGGAGCCAGCTGAGTTACCTGGGAGTCCTCTTCTTGGAGTTTGTTGGCCATTTGTTGATATTCTTAGTTTTTCTGTAAGCAAGTGTGCATCTGCCAGGCTATTTGGTGATACGTGTCTAAGGATCTCAGTTTTTCCTGCCACTTGTTCCTGTGATGGGGCACGATACGCAGAGGTGATTTGAATCGGTCTTCTACGTGTGTTGACCTCTATGGAGGTGTCGTCTAATTCCACATCCTCAACCCCAAGGATGGAATGTGGAACGTCTATTCTGACCGGGGTAGCAACTCCTCTCATGGCTCGGTGACCAAGAGAGTCGTATCTGTAGATGTGATATCCTGGGATGGTCATTCTTATTTCGGCTGTTAGTTTTGTCTTCTGTATTGCTAGAACATCGGGGCGATGTTCTTCCAGGAGTTCTAGGACGACTGTTTTCCTGGTCCTTAGGCCGCAGGTGTTCCAGGAAATGAGTTTTAAGGTTAGTTCTTGGTGTGCTGGCATTGCTTATTTGAGTCTACGGAGCTGTTCCTCCACAGCTTTTGTTATTGTGGGAATAATGGTTTCCACAATAGAGGGCATCATCCCGGTGACTGCTTGCAGGATTGCAGCCTGGAGATCAAGAGGAGGGGAGCTCTCCTTCTTTCCTTTAGGGGGAGTGGGGACAGTTTTGGCCACTTCCACTTGGTGATTCTTGCTTCAGGTTTTGTTGTTGGAGGCTTGGCAGTGTTTTTGAAGTTGGCCCATGGGACGACAGGTGCCTTTTTAGGGGCAGGATACTTCGAGCAGCCCTTATAGCTGGCCGGGTGTCCTTTGTGGCTACAGTTAGCACATATGGCTTTTTGACTGCTATCTTCCTCCTTTTGCGGGAGTTGGCATGCGTCGGACCTATGCAATCCTGCATATTTTACGCATTTATCCGGAAAAGTGCACAGCGATTGTGTATGTCTGAATCATTGGCACTTGAAGCACTGTTTTAGAGTGCCGTCCTTTTTCTTGTTTTCAACTTTGACCACACGTTCAAAGAGGGTGCTAACCTTCCTTATTGTGTTACTCGCGGTTTTCACGAGGAACAGCGGCATGGCTTTCTTGGTAGTCCTCGAGGTCATTCTAATGACACTGGCGTCAGGAATACCCAATTTCTGGAGCTCCTGGGCGATCTCTGCCACAGGAGTGTTCATATGTAATCCGCGGATTACTGCGTGAGCCCTCTTTTCCTCTGGGAGTTGGTAATTGTGATAGAGGCGGTTGGCTTGTTTAAGGTGGTGGGTCAGGGCGTTATGCTCGCTGGCCGTTTTGGGGAAAATTTGGAGCCTCGAGCCGAGAGTCTTTGCTTTATTAAAGCCGATATTCGCTCCTTTGATGTTTCTACAGACCTCTGTCCAGGTCTCGTCATCTTCAATTACCACCGGGGGGATTTTCGGGGTAGGCATCTCCTTGGCGACTACACTTTTTGTCTCGGCTGTCTCCATAGACTCACTGTTTTTATTACTGTTTTCACTAGCTTTTTCACTCTCACAGTTTTCACTAGGGGGGGGATTTAACTCTCTTGCTCTTGGGTTTTGTGGTTTCGGTCTTGGTTGGTTCGCTCGTGGGTTGCCGAGTTGTTTTCCCTTCTTGTTGTGTAACAAAATGTTGCTCAAGTCTGTAGAGCCTCTCTGTAAGGCTGCGATTTTCTTCTTTGAGGGTTTTCAAGTTTTTTCAAAATTCTCCTCTTTGAGTCGGAGGATTTTCTCCAACTTCATTTCAGACGAAATTTTTGTCACTTTTGAAGACGATGTCTTACTGGGCTTCCTTATCGTGTGTAGCACTACACAGCACTATTCATCTCGCTGACAATTTTTCCAGTAAAGGAAAATATCCACCTTCACAAACTTTACACTGTACGGAGCCGGGTGAACCGAATCAATCTGTACTGTGTGAATGCAAAAAGCGAACTGATGAACTGTTGGTGCGACGCTTTCTTTTATACACCCACCCGGGGCCGACGGTTATATCTGAGCAGCCGTTGGTCATTATTTATGTTTTCCGGATGTTGCTGTTGTTTTTTCTATGGCTTCTCGGATTATTCTGGTCTTATAATGTTCTATATTGGCAATCTCCCTACATTAATCGAAATTTATTTTGTAGCCGGTTTCCTGATGATGTAGTTTTTGTTTGTTTCTGATGCTGAGTTTATGCCCTTCCACTGTTGCTGATAATCGCATATTAGTGTGCCCCACGTTAAATTTTTGTTTGATTATAAGGGTGGGCTAATGATTTCACTTATTGCATTTATAGTGATTCCAGTCACAAAAAGGACCCTTATCTTTAGATGCCTCATTTCTGAATAACGTTAAAACATTTCAAACATTTTAAAATAAATTTCTAATGTAATTTTTCCCGTTCTATTAGAATTATATTGATATTTGTCACAAATCATAAAATATTGCTGCCAATTAAAATTTTATTATTCAATAAGGAAGACGATGCGATTTTGGCTATCTTTATAATTAATATCAAAATGCCATTAAGGCTTCATTATACTTATGGCGATAACTTGAATACGTACATAAACGGCCGTAGTTACTGTTACCGTCAACGGTATTTAAGTGTATTTATATATTAAAATACTATCAATATCCTTAAGGTTGGCGAGAGCTTGAATTTTGCAACAAAGCAATCAAATTCATAATTGAAATAATTTTTATATTACCCGACTGCCAATGTATATTAGGTATGTAATGCGTTTACCGTGAATCGTTGTGTATGTAAGTTAGGATCAGGCTAAATAAGGTTCAATGAATTCTATAAGTGATCTTTCTAGATGTATACAGTTTCATCTATGCAGAAAATTAATGTTTAAGAGCTATATTGAATTTTGAATAATCAGTTTACCATAAACTGGATTTATTTGGCGATAGTGGTGATAATCGTTACAAAACTGTATGCAAATGATGAACATTGTCGTTTTGTCGAGAGTGCCCCAATCATATCTTATCTTTTAAAGTCAAGCATCATTTTGCATTGGGAATATATGTTTAATAGGGGGCCGGCGTGTTTCAATATCTACTGATTTTTTGTCTATTGTAATAAGTAAATGCATTAATACTAATAATAATAAATCAAAAATCAGCTTAAATAAATAAATAAAGTAGATATGAAAGTTAAAGAAAAATGTGAAATTTACGGAATTTTTAAGTCTTCATGAATATTTAACAAAACCTCTGTCTCGTTAGCGTTAGGTTAGCTCACTGCTCAGGTTCGTCGATAAATCCATCATTAAAGCTATACAATAAAATTCTCAGCTAACCTCAAATAATCGGAAATCAGATATGAAACATGCGCTCTCTAAAGTGTTGTGATTGGCGGGCATCGTATGGGATTCAAGGTCCAGTTATACAATATGGAAAGATCATCCAGGTTAAGGATCATTACCCACAATGGACAGTGGTGTAAAATTAGAGAATAAATATTAAGCATCACTTCAGTAGAAAAAAATTAAAATGCATTATTAATTCTAACAATATTAATTATTAATTGTGAGGGGTAAGAATAGAACAGGATGTTGTTTTTACGAAACCGGTAATAATTATTAAACAATATTGTAAAAATTAACTAAGATATTTTTATTTTTATACTGAATGTTCAAATTCATTAATTACGTAACTCTTTGAATTTTGAGCTGTACCAAGTTGATAGTAACAATTTGATAGCTAACCTCTCTCCCTTTCTTTTGTTCTTCAGTTAGTTCAGTGAGCCATTATGATGGCGGCTATGATGGAGGAAGTTAAGGGAGGCTTAGAAGAACATGTGGTCATTTACTCGGACAGCCAAGCAGCGTTGAAGGCGTTGAATTCACCAAAGGCCACTACGGTCCTGGTCCAGGACAGTTGCGACCCTCTGGAAAGATTGGCAATGACAATTCCCAGTCACTGTGGAATAGATGGCAACGCGAGGGCAGAAGAATTAGCTAAGCTCGGAGCCAACACGTCTTCCATAGGGCCGGAACCTACACTAAGAATCTCAAGACAGCAAGTCAAGGCAACCCTAAATGACTGGGCCTTTCAGACCTTGAGTAGGGAGTGGCATATCTATAGCAAAGAAAGGCAGACAAAAGAGTTCGTAGTGGGATCTAATAAGGCCAAAACGGTCTGGCTGCTTACTAGAAGTAGACAGATCATTAGCTCCCTCATAGGGGTGCTTACAGGCCACTGTCGTTTGAGGAGACACCTGGCACAGCTAGGCATAGAGGATGACTACACCTGTAATGCTTGTCGCGAGGAGGAGGAAACTCCGCTGCACTATCTGTCTAAGTGCGAAACTAGGACCAGACTACGGCAAGACATATTCGGTTTCTCGGTGCTTCATAGAGACGTTGTTAAGAACCTTCTTTGGAAGGACATTTTAGACTTTATAAATAGGTGTGGTAGATTAAATTAAGATACGGAGGTGGTATGAAGGGTTGGGGTGAGAACTTGGGGAAAACCGCAAAGGTCAAATTTGGCCTACCGGCATGGCTTCGGCCTCCCCTCAACTACTACTACTACTACTACTAGTTCAGTGAAATGCAAACCAAGGACAAACATATCTGCCTGCTGCGTTGCTGCGTAAAAGGATATATTAATCATTGTCTGGTTTCAACAGTGTGATTTCTAAATCTTTATTTAAACAAAAGGTATGATAAAAATGAAGTGTATCTAAGTAAGAATCTAACTATTATAATAGGGGGAAGGGAACTTGCCGCAAAAATTAAATTGGGTTAAAATTCTTGAAATAATAAGTCATTAAAATCCACCAAAAAAACACTAAAGTGGGCTTTACTTTCGGGAGGTTTATTTTTTCGCACTTTCCACACTAATGCGGAAAATAAAACCTCCCGGAATTTTGACATTTTGAATGAATGTTATTTATTCTTTTGCAATGTTTATGCTTCCACATATTAGAAGTAATAGTTATATTTCTAAATTAAGTTTTGCTATGAATACTGTAAATAATAATGGACATAATTTTTATATGTTTATATGTAATAATATTTAACAAACCATCCATAATTTTCTTTTATTGTTAGATATTTATTTCTTTCTTAATAATAATTATGTAGAAGTAGTTTTATTTCTTACGTTCGTAGAAACAATATTGTTCGTAACACTGTAGTCTCATGCGGAGAAGTATCACTTTCCGCACTTTTTAAGAAAATAACTATTAAAAAATCTCAACCAGAGAAGCCATTGAAATGTGCAGGATTTTTACCTGCGTTTAAAGTGAGCTGTAACGTCAAATACTATTTTCCAACGAGGACGGCAGACGCCAAAATTAATTAACCATTAATAGGATAGTTCAATCAATAATTTAAACAACTCGACAAAACCCGAATTGATAAAATCATCTATTAAATAATGTCTTACAAACGCCGGTGACCGTCACAGGTAGGTAATGATTTGTCTTTATTGTTATAGTGTATGACGTCACAGTAATGCCGGCGCTTTTGAGTTTGATTAAATTAGTTCAGCGTACTTTCCACTTTAATTATTTACTAGCTGGCCCGGCAGGTCTTGTTCTGTTATTTCCGGTAGATAACGTGATGAGTGTTCAGTGGAGTTATGAGAATATGGGCCGCATTCACCACATCGTCTAGAAATGTTATTGAAGAAAAACATATAGGTTTTATAGACAAAATATGAAATAAAACAATACAAAAAAAATAGTTTTAAAAGGTCTCGGCGACCAGACGATCATTTCAAATACAAAATCATGTAAATTGGTGCAGTACAATTCTCTCAAGAAATTGCTGAAAAATCTGGCTTAGTGTTTTAAATATGCCGATAGACTGCAAAGTAAGTAGTAAGAATTAAAAGATGATATTTGGTGCAGCGTATTTTCATAAATCAATACGCACTTTAATGGCATTAAAACAATTGGGCAAGTTCCCTATTGGAGTAAATTGTTTTAGATATCAGCTTCTTGTTGTGTTTGACAAAAATTTCAGGAAATACCTGGAAATGCATGTCAATGGAAACCAATGTATTGCTCA
Organism: Kuschelorhynchus macadamiae; assembly: GCA_030620095.1. Lineage (NCBI taxonomy): Eukaryota > Metazoa > Arthropoda > Insecta > Coleoptera > Curculionidae > Kuschelorhynchus > Kuschelorhynchus macadamiae. The sequence goes on from JAUTXW010000285.1 coordinate 1,013,783, forward strand.
AGTTCAAAACGAAGTCATACCTGACATTGCAAGATATGGCGCATGAGGTGAAACAATAATAATTTTTTTCTTTAATAGCAAATTAGGTCGAAGAATATTTGTTAATTGTATTTGGTTACGCCGATTGTTTCAACATTGCAAAATTTTTTATTAGGTTCATGGATTCTCGACGTCACAAGATGCAAAGGGATTGGCGAATAATATTTTTAAAACTACTACAATTTGACTGTTGTCCCTATAATGTCTGGAAAATTTAGAGGTCTTTAGACAGTTATAAAAAAAGTCATCCGTAAGCAATTTACATTACTGTTTAGCACACAGGTAAGAAATTCCAGTAAATAAACATCTATTACAAAAGATTCAACTTTCAACTAAATCACTTTAACGATTTGATTTTTTTGTCGAATTTAGCATTTGTCAGTGCTTGTGTAAACATATCTGCCTCTAATATGTTTTTAACTCTATAGGAGCTCTCCATGTCAATTTTACTAATACTGGTCGTTAGGATCACGGTGGTGAATAGGAAGTTTTTGTATAACGCGTTGGATTTATGCCGATTTAAAAATTGTAAAGCAGTACTTTCTAACTATGAAGCAATTAAAAGTTTCCTGGAGATAGAAATAAATCTCTGACAAAACAAAGATGCAACTGGATTATTAAACTGTACTTTAAAACCAGATTTTATAGTTTTCTTTACACATTTAATTCTGTGTTATCCACACCGAGTATTCTGAATAAATGCTTCCAAACCAAAGCGCTGCATTAAATGACCAAGAGCACACGTCATTTGAATAAAAAAAGGATAATTTTAATGAAATTTGGCAAGACATTGAAGGTTTGGCAGAAAAATTGATATATCGCACTAGTCAACATGGATTTTAAAAAGGAAGCGCCAACTGCAACAACTTAGATTTAATGAAATGGTTACTAAGTTAACACTGGGAAAAACAATTTATTGACACTCTATCGGAGTTGTGGAAAATAAATATCCCACATCAAATACTTGACAATGTTATCAGCAACTTGTCCACGAAATTTAAAAACATGCCGATTGGAAGATCTCTCCATTCATTTTTAAATTATGGCTTAGAAAATTAAAAAATACGAAGTAAATTTAAACTATTTGGACCAAATACAAGATTACTATCCCAATTTATAATAATCTTTAATTAATTTTAGTGAGCTCAGCCAAATGTGAACACAGTTTGTTTACAATGCGACGCATACAAAAGTCACGATGGAAACGATCGATTTTCGCATTAAGCTTTATTAACATCGGAAAGTTAATTTTAAGGAAAACATACATTTAATTATAGGTAACTAATTTCAATTTGTTTGCACTTTTAGTAGAAGTTTTATTATATTTTTGGTCTTAATAAATATGTTTTCTATAGAAGGTTCATGGATCTTGAATAATACACCATTATATTTTACTATTTACAACTTTTAATAATAATGAGAATTAAATTCACAGGACATACAAAAAAACATTCTTCCCATATATTCCATTTTATTACTACTACAGACTACAGATTACTACTTACGCCATCTACCTAAAATAAACAGGACCTTGGCGCCATCTAGCTTAAACTCATTAAACTAGAGGACAATCAATACCAACAAGATTTTCTCATTTTGTTTGGAATTACAATTAGTATTTAACGATATTACCCAGGGCGTGATTATAAATGTTCGACATCAAATTGGCTTCGAGAAGAACCGTCCATATAAATGTTTACCTTGCAAGTCCATCTCAAATATATATATATATATATATATATATATATATATATATATATATATATATATATATAATCAGCCCGTATATAAAAACATTTATATTATCATTACAACATGAAAATCTTGTACTCAGGTGTCTGGGGCCTGCCCCACCTCAACTTTAAACCTTAGTTACGACTTACGTCTATGAGGATATCCTAAATATAGGCCATTTTTTACTTCTCTGGTAAAAGGGAAGTATTATAATCGTGAAAAAATCACATTCCTCTATTTTTCACGTTTTAGGGTCTTTAGATGCCAAAGAACATGTTTTCTAAATTCCGTCGATTTCTCTGTCTCTATGTCTGTTGGTCTGTTCGCGGTATAGATAAAAAAAACACTTACCTTATTGACTTCAAAAATTAAGGGTCATAAACATAGACATAGTATTATTGACTACATTTGTATTCAAAAAACAATGATAGCAGGTCATAAAAAAAAATAGTTAAAATAGTACTAACATATAAGATAGAATATAACAAAAAATAATATAAAACCGTACAATAATAAAAAAACATACCTTATTGACTTCAAAAATTAAGGGTCATAAACATAGACATAGTATTATTGACTACATTTGTATTCAAAAAACAATGATAGCAGGTCATAAAAAAAATAGTTAAAATAGTACTAACATATAAGATAGAATATAACAAAAAATAATATAAAACCGTACAATAATAAAAAAACATACTTAAGTATATAATTAAAGCAGTCCACTCAAAATAACAGTTATATAAGAATATAATGAAAATATAACAATGCTTAAAATTTTATAGATTAACTGAAATGGGAGCAACCATATATTCTGACACGGAATAAAATGAATTTTGTTCTTGATCTTAGGTTTAAAATTTGAAAGATGGAGAGACTTTAAGGAATTTGGCAATTTATTATATAATTTGAAATCTAATGCATTTTTTACTGATTTTTCCAATCTGCATTTAGGAGGTCTTATCAAATTAGCAGATCGACTATTATATGGGTGAAAATTTGAATTCGCATTCCAACAGCCAAAATTTCTATGAATCTCTAACAGTTAATAATAAATAAAAAGACAGGGCAAAGGTAACATTTGCAATCTGATAAAATGAGGTTTGCAGTGAATCCTAAGTCCAACCCCTGAGATACTGTCAATAACTTTTTTTTTGCAGATCTTGCTTTTTTTGAAAATCTTCGTTGCAACAGACACTATAGGAGATACGTGAGTGGAAACGTGAAAAATTATACAGATAGAAGTGTATTTGAATCAATGCTTCTACTAAATTGTCTAATAGCGAATATAGAGGACCGCACGCAAGGACGATACATGTGAATTCTAGCTTTCTACTCGTCCAAATGTATCCCCAGCAATTACTGAAGATCCACGAATATGATCACGATTATTTAATAAAACCAATTCCTGAGTTTTGTTGTCATTAAGTTTTAGATAATTTGTGTAAATCAGATCCTGGCACTTTCTACAGATTTAAACTCAGATAAGTATCTATTGCAGAGCACCGTTGGTCTCCTTTTCGATAAGAAAGATTTCATTAAATCCAATGTAACTCTACGAATAACGTACCGGTAAAGCTTTCTAAGATGTCCTGAGAAACGCAATCGAAAGCCCAGCTCAGAGGTCACACATGGTAAGCCCAGCATGCGTTCCCTCTTTAAGTTCCTCGACAACATCAACAGCATCTACAATCTTACTTACCGCTTGAACAGTTCAGCGATCCTTGAGAAACCCAAACTGCGCTGGCTCAAATAAACGATTATTCTCAAAATAGTCGCGTAGGTTATTTCTCTTCAAACACTTTTCCAAACAATCGTAATAGTGAAATAAATGAAACTAATTTTCCAAAGACTCCATGTCGCCCTTCCCCCCTGCTTTCGCCACTGTGAAACAATCTGGAAAGATTCCTTGAGGTATACAGCAATTAAATAAGTAAATTAAAGGTTTTAATATACTAATATCATAAATATCGCAACAGTTTCTTTAGAGCATAAATAGCATTTAATTATTCGGTCCCTGTTATAGAAGAAAAAAAAAATAAAACAATGAAGTGCATTTTGAATTATATATACTAAATAGTTCTGTTTATCGATATCAATATGTAGACTCCCAATTACGTCACTAATAATGGAAGTAAAAAATTCTTTAAATCTGTAAGCAGTTAAATTATTGCTAGTGTGGTGGCATCTAGTATGATTTCTTTCATAATTTACAACTTTCCAAATATCCTTCAAATTTTGTGCAAAAATAAAGTGTGATATAGAGATACAGTAGTAAATTGTGGAACGCATTCAACATGGAACAAAAGGACAGCCAGATAAAATGTTTAAAAAATCAAGGTAAAAAGTATCTTCTCATTCAACAGAATAGACTTCAAATTTTGCATTGGTAAAAAATGGTAAAATATTCGAAAAATGTACGAATCCAATATGGTGGAATAAATTGTCGCCCAATACAAATGTTGGAATAGACAGCATATATTTCTAAATGACTATGTGTGGAATAAAATTGGGTCACAATATTCCTAATAAAAGAAAAGATTCATAACGAGGGTAGTTCCGATTAAACGAAATCTACCGATTTTTTAAAAATATCTCATCGGCATCCTTACGAATAAGCGCATTTTTTTAAATCAGGTGTACCCCTGGTAGAATAAAGTTAAAAATGGTTAAAACAAAAGCAGCAGTAGAACGGTTCTGTGAGACTGAAGTTATATCATATCATATATTTTTTCCAAACTAATAGGTGAATTTTGTATACAAGGTGTATAAGAAAAGCAGATGTTTATTCTCCAGTACTCACTACTTCCGGATTTCTACAAACACTTTTCAAATTTTTTCTCTAATATATTTTTAGAAAGTGTAACTTTAAAAGAAATTTTTCAATTTTTGAATATCTTTTCCATTTTTTAAGTTTTCCCGACCCTTGTGAAATTTTCCAAAAATCATTGTTTGCCCTCTCTGCCCCCCGTTTCCTACGCGCCTGACCAACGACGCAAACAACCTCTTCGGGTTGTATATAGAAATCAACCAAGTAGCATTATTAGAAAATGAATAGGCCATTTAAGCCTCCATTTCAAAATAAATGACCACAATGTAATTCTATATCTCTAAACAAACATTATCTTTAGTCGCGGTTAACTGTGAAGCTAATAAGTTAACTCCCATTGACCAGAATAGCTCTTCATCCGTCAATAATTCTCAAATGGCCTATTCCATGGCCTGCTTGCATAATCATAGTATAAAATCTCGACTATCACAGAATATTTATTTATACTCTTAAGGACATGATTGTTTGCAATTTGTTTAAATCATAACTACCAATATGATCATTTTGTTCTTCTTGGTTCACTTATTTTGTGTTTCTATGCTTAAAAAAGCTCATTTAGCCAGCAGCATTAACGAAGATAGTAATTTTATATAACATTTGCTTACCAAAGTAATTTTATTAGGTGCAGATGTAAATAAGCTGACTTGAATAATCTGCTCTTTCACATTTGCATTTAGGTTTCTATTAGATGAAATATTGATCTAAGAATATTTCGATAAAATATATTTGCATGGTGAACACAGAGTAAGGTCGTGTTATCTAATGGAAAATTATATTTTATAGCCATACTGCATGATTCTAAAATATGTACGACGGTTGCCAATTTTGTCATTAATACCCCAATAAATTGCTTTAGTGCTATTTCCATATTAATTGTTAATTGTAGACTTTATTGCGTTAATTTTGACTATATTACCATAATTATGTGTACCGGAAACTTGGGTGGCTTTGGCTGCTTGCCACTTTTATAAATTTGTTATTGTGATAATAATGCAATTTGCAATAACTAAAAAATTATTCAAGTTTTTAAACACTAGGGAATATAAAAGTGGATTGGCCAATAAGCCACAAAAAATTCGTTCATATTCCTTACCTCCTTGTCATTCCCATCTGCGATAGAAAGGTATTATAAGCCAACTTATAAGAACTCTGTCATTAGGTATAAAGGTTTTTTTTTGGGACTAGAAAAAAGTTTGATAATTAACCCCTGTTGACAGGTAACAAAATATCATTTTTTATGAAATTACTTTTTTCTCGTGGAAAAAATGAGAACTTTTTTCCCGGATATATATACACATAAGTAAAGGTAGATATTTTATTTTAGAATATTTTATTATACAAAAGTTACATTTCTTTAATATCATAAGTACATTTATTTATTTTATTATTAATAAATTATTCGGTGCAACAGTCGAATTTTCTTGTGTTGAAATTAAACTTATTTCTTCCCTGGACACAACTGCCGATGATTACCTGGTCGCAAATCGGGTTTTATTTCACCACTGCCACATGTTCTAAACACTTTATTAGCTATTTTTGTCCTGTGTGCTACCTATTTATCAACATTCCTTTCAGCGACCATTAATGCCTTCCAATCGCCATGTTTTTTTAGTGTCATCAAGCCTCCCCCCAGATTCAACTAAAAGTGCAGCAGACGATCTTCGAAATGAATGACCTGTATATGATTTAGCATTTTCAAGTTGAAGAAAATTAGCTACTGTTTCAGATTTCATATAAAACTGTTTTTTACCCACAACCTGGTTGATACTTTGCAATATGCGTAAAACAGGCGGCGATCCTTTGCTGCTGCTGGACGTTCAGGATCTTTCATTGAGGAGAAAAAACAGATTTTTTTTACTTCCCGCGTATTCCTTAAGAAATTCAAAATAGACAATCGATGTATTTTAGCTCAAAACAACTGAATGAGAAACAAAAAACTTACACAAAGGATGTTGCATTTTTTAAACGGAACATCCTATATATTATTACATTTTTGGATTCTATGGTCAATTCTAAGTGTTTTTTAATAAGGGTACTATATATAATTGACATTTTTTGCTTATTTGAGCTGTCATAGCACCTGAACGGTTGGACCTAGAGCAAAATAACTTTCATATTTCTGTCTTAGTTTTTGATAAGATATCTTATAATGTCAGTCAAACAAAAAAAAAACGGAAATTACTTTGCTACCTATTTAATTGAATATATTCATATGAAATGTAGGTGATGCAAGTGATCACCTTACTTCAAAATCACTGTAATTTTGAGATTAGTAGATATTATATTAATTTGCTGTAGCTTCGTATATTCGTTAAAAGAAAAACTACAGATTGTAATTATAATACAGCGATAAGTGACTAGAAAACGCCAGTGAAGCAAGAAGAACATATATTGCCAATTTTCAGAGAAATATATCCGTAAAAATAATTATAAGGATTAAAACCTTATTTGAAGAAACTAAATCATTACATAACAAAAAAATAGTTAATAATAACAATAAAGTAACAAAACATAATAACCAATAATTTAAATGCTGAATATGTACCCCACTATTCTCGAAGCAACATTGGTATCCTCTTTGCAGCCTTTGCAAACTTGCAGTTACAATTTCATTTTCTTGATTACGTCTATTTTTTTTGTTTACAATTTTTTCCATAATTTTATCAATATTTTCTTTTCTATTTTGATATTCCACGTTCTTGAGATGCCCGCAAAGAAAGGTATCCAAAAGTGAAAGATCAGGGCTATTGGCTGGCCAAGCGATGGTTCCATTTCTTCCAATCCATTCATTATAACGTCGGTTCGAAAAGTCTCTAACATCACGCGTGGCACGTGGAGGACCTCCGTCTTGTTGCCAAATTAAATTCCGATATTCCCCCAAGGGCAATTCTTCCAAAAGGTTTTCAATTTGGTTTTGAAATTTGAAATTATGATTTCGTGGACCACTTAGTGATTCATTATAAAATATTGGACCCAAAATTTTATTATTTTTAACACCGCACCAAACATGAATGGAATTTCTCCCTTGAAATTTAATGATTTGAAACATACTCGGATTTTCTACAGCCCAGTGATGCGTATTGTGTCGATTAAATGTTCCTGAGGAGGTACATGTGGCCTCGTCTGTTTTCTGTTGTCTGTTTCAATTTTTTGAAACAAATCAGGGTCGTTTTGTTGCCGTATAATAATTTGAGACACAAATTGAAAGCGACTTTCTTTCATGTAGATGTTAAATGCTGAAGTGAAAGTATGTGAAAGAGTTTATAAATTTGTAAAGTTCTGTGACCGGTTCCCTGGCTAACCCTTTGACGTAGAGGTAGACGAATACCGAATGTCCCGAACTGCATCTGAAATTGACTTGGTGGGATTTCTTATAAAATAATTTAAAATTGTTTTGTCTCCATATACTTTTCGTCCTGATTTTCTTTTTTTGTTAGGTAATGATTTAGTTAGCTCTAGGTCCAACCGTCCGGTGCTATGACGGCTCAAAGAAGCAAAAATGTCAATTTTTAAACATTAATAAATCAAAAACAGATAGACATATAGTACCCTTATTAAGAAACTCTTAGAATTGTAATAATATATAGAGTGTGCCGTTTAAAAAATGCTACATCCTTGGCGTAAATCTTTTGTTTCTCATTGAATTGTTTTTTTGTTACGTTTTTCGAATTCTCCGAGCTAAAATACATCGATTGGCTATTTTGAATTTCTTGGGAAATACGGGGGAAGTAAAAAAACTGTTTTTCCTCCTCAATGGAAGACCCTGTACATTCGGTAAAATTTAATATATTCTTCACTAACTACAAATTTCCTGTTTACATCATTCTTTGTTTGCCTAAGTTTCACAATTAATAACGTTCCCGAATCTTCAATATCATATAATGTTACCTGGCCGATTTCATAAATTCGACAAGCTCTTGCAATCCCAAATACAACAACAACGTTGGCCATTAAATATACTTCATCGGAAGCATTATTTCAAAAATCACTAATTTTCTTTCTCATTTTGTTTCAGAATGCTAATTAGTTTGAAATATTTTGAAATGTCTACATTATTATTGGATTGTAACATACTTTTAACCATTGAATAATTCGACCACACTGTTGATGGCTTTTGTTGTTGTGCCAGTTCCGAAAAATAAGCCAATAACACCGTCTCCGAGAAAGAACTGCATGTCTTTTTGATCTTCCATTCCATAAATCTTGAATACGCCGTTATGTAAATTTTCCGCGATTTAGCTGGTAATAATTTTTGTGACGCAACTTTCGTTACTTCTACTAACTTAGGTGGAGTCAGAGAAAACTCGGAATCAGGTATTTTTTAACTTTATGTTATTCACAATGACTTCTAAACAACAATACTATTTTCCCTTGTATAATAAATAGCTATTTCAAGAGAGGGCTGCGAAATAGTCTGGTTTACAAACTCAGAATGGTGCTAATTCTTGCTACTGCTAGTAAAAATATCAGTGAGGGCTCATGGGTTTCGGAACGATGCCGACGTCTAGAAATGTGCAAAAGTTTCAAACAATTTCGAAAATTATTAACAAATTAAGATTAAAAAAGAGTAGTTTAGTTTTTTGCAAATAACTCGGAAACTATAAACTTTTAAGAATTTTCAAAAAATTCCTATAAAAGAGTCTCCACTGCCGGAAGTATATCTCTATCTATATATTTAAAACACAAAGCCAGATTTTTCAGCAAGTTCGGGAGAGAGTAGAACACAGAGTACTGCACCAATTTACATGGTTTTCTTTTTGAAATGATCGTCTTGTTACCGAGACCTTTCAAGACTATTTTTTTTTGTATTGCTTTATTGCGTATTTTTTCTATAAAAGCAATAGATTTCCCTGCAAGAACATTTCGGGACGATGTGGTGAATGCGCCTTCTATTCTTATAATTCCACTGGCCATCTAACGGTAAAGGAAGAACAAGGTCTGCCGGGCCAGCTGGTTACTAATAATTTAAATATAAAGTAGAGCTCTGCGCGGTGAGCGTTAAGCCGTTATATTGCTCTAAAACCAGCCGTAACAAGTAACACATTTTTTTATTCTACTAAATATTAATTTAAGGACTTTTTTTTTCAGAGAGTTTTACCTTTAAGTGGCTAGATAATACCATATTTTTTTAAAGTGTTTAAATTAATATTAAATATTAGAATTTTATATAATAAGAACTAATAATAATAGAGACATTTCTTTCTCTTTAAGAATCCAAAAAAATCTTAAATATTAATAGTTTCCGAGTTATTTGCAAAAAAACTAAACTCCTTTTTTTTCTAATCTTAATATATTAATGCTCATAAACTTTTGAGATTGTTTATGTGCAGGTTTGAAACTTTTGCACATTTTTCTAGACCTCATTCCGAACACAGTGAGTTAAACGTAATTAAGAAAATATTAATTTTAATTGAAAAATATCAATTGTAATTGAGAAAGTTAGTTAGTTTAAGAGTTTAATAGCAAAAATCTGCAACAAAATTTACATTACAATATTATTTGAAGTACATATTTCACAACTTTATATAACTATTATACAGTTATTATTAACCTATACAAATATAACAATAATAATATTAATAAAACTTTTAACATATCAAAATTATATAAACTGTTTTTTAAATAAGTAATTTTTTAAGGACTTTTGAATTTCTTAAGTGATGTTCATTTTTTATCTCTTTTTCTAAATTGCTAAATTCTTTTAATCCTTTATAAAATATCGATTTATATAACAAATTGTTGGAGCGTAGAATTAAATAAAAATCTTCTTTTTGCCTTGTTTTATATGGATGAAACTCTATATTTTGATTTATAAATTCCTTTAAATGATTTGGAAGTAAATTATTTTCAATTTTATAAACGAATACACAAATATACAAAAATATCAAATTTTTAACATCTAGCCATTTTAAAATACGTAACATATCAATAATTTTCATATATTTATCTTTATTTAAGATTACTCTCATTCCCTTGTTTTGTAAAACTTGAAGTTTTTAAAAAATATTTTCATTTGCCATATATATAATTGTTGGAAAATACAAGAAATGTATTAATATGATTGTATTATAAATTGGCTTTTTTAGCAAATAGCGATAAATGATTGCATATTCTTTTTAGATATTTAATTTTACCCGCTATTTTCGAAATAGTTTTTTAAAAAAATATTTAAATTTTCACTTTGAATCTAAAATAATATCCAAATATTTAAAGGAATCAACAATATCTAAATTCTTACCATCAATAACTACTATGTTAGTTTTGTCTGTCGCGTTAATAGTCATTTTGTTTCTTCTACATTCAATTTTAACTTATTTATATTTAATCAATTAAGGACTAATTTTAACTCTCGATTTATCTTATTACTTGCTAATGTAATATCCTTATCTTCAATGTAAATTAGTGTGTCATCTGCAAACATTTGTATTTTACAGTTTTTTAAAACACCCGGTAAATCATTGATATATAAAATAAATAATAAAGGACCTAGTTTGCTTCCTTGTCGTACACCTACATTATTAATCTCATTTGAATAGACTTTGGAAAATTTTGTTATTTGTATCCTGGTCTTTAAATAATTTTTGAACCATTTAAGAACATTACCCCTTATTTCATATTTATATAATTTGTTTAACAGTCTATTCCTATCTATTGTTTCAAATGTTCTTTTAAAATCTAAAAATACCGCTACTATAATTTCTTTATTTGTCATGTTTCTTGTCAAGTTTTCAATTACATACTGAAGGGCAACTTGAGTTGAGGCTGCGCCGAAATCCAGATTGAAAGGGAACTAACATTTTGTTTTCTTCTATGTTTTATATGCAATTGAGAACCATCATTTATAATTGAAAAACGTTAATTATAATTGAGAATCGTCATTTGTGATTGAGAAAGCGTTACTTATAAGTTTTACATTATCTATGTCCCGCCAAATCAAAACCTAATTCCATACAATTTAATGATAAGGGAGTCGGATTTCTTTTAAGTAATTTTCACGTGAAGCCAAAACCAGTCCATTTTCTAAACAAAATATTATAATAACTTGTGTTCTGGGAATCTAGGATTTTAGTTTTTTATTTTGAATTTTTCCCTTAGACAATTATCAATAACTGTCGAACCTTATCGATATATCAATATTTATCGGTCACTGTCGATAGTTATCGATAACTATCTACATATTGATAACTAGAATTTATCGGTAGGTGAATAATTGCTGTTGGGTATCTTAGTAAAATCTAATAGTAGGAGAGCTGCTGTTAAACATTTAAGGTAGGTATCTGAGGCATCGTGAACATTTGTGTAACACTTTTTTATAATATCTAAACTAAATCGAAGGCCTGGCTGAAGGATTGTGGGGCCTGGTCAACTATCCTTAAATTTTTGAGTTAGCGAAATTTGATTTGCAAAAAATCCTTGAGGCATTTTTACGTTTTAATGCCGTTAAATTTAGTATTTCATTAAATTTAAAAATAGGTATTTTAGTTCCGGAAGATTCTTCCTGCGAGTGTTAGCAACTATATTTTTTCTACGAGCGTACTAATGGTGATGATATCATCAAATTTCTAAAGTAGCAGAGTGCAAAATATCTTGCGGAATTTCGTCGTCCATATTTTATATATTATTATTATAGCAACCAAAGGTAACTTGGTGAATCAACAATACAATTAATCGACGTCACAGTGATTATTTCACCTTCGTGAACTCTTCCCGCACTAGTGCTGGAAAAATGTCTTCCCGTATACAAAAATAATATGGGAAGAGCCATTTCCTACACACTCGTAGAAAAAGCCAGATTATTTAGTCGGGTTTAAAATTTTGCAGGCAGATTTAAAACAGCAGGATAGGTAAATATTGAAAGAAAAACATACAAGGTACACTGAAATTAAAGACGATTGTTATTTATGCCCTAAAAAAATGTTTAAAAGGACAGGCCATTTTGATGGGACTTCCTATATGCCAGGTGATAGGAAACGTGGAATGTCCTAAGTGAGTCTGAGTAAATAGTGCTACAGGTAGGCTGGAGTGTGGGAGAGAGCGTACATTAAATTAAAAAACGTTGACATCTCGAAAATCGTGCGAGTTAGTCAGTTAAAGGGGTGCATACGAAATAATATATAAAATATATTGTCGAAAATGTTGACCCGGATTTCCATTTTTTTCTGGAAGTGGTATTTGAGACCTACAAAAAAATTGTAAAGCTTTTTCGTAAAACCGATAGGAAGCTAGATAAACATAAACAAAGATTCGGGTTTTCACCTAATTTATAGTTGACCTCAAACGTACGTCTAAGCAGGTTTTTCGATACTCTTGATTCATATTTTATAGTTTTGGAAGCCTAAAAGCAACAGCAACGTTATTTTTTACTTCTCTTGTAAAAGAGAAATATGGTAATCGTAAAAAAATCAGTCTCCCTTATTTATTCAGAACTTCGCGTTTTTAGGTCCCTAGATGCCGGAAAATATGTTTTCTCAATTCCGTCGGCCTGTCTGTCTGTCGGTCTGTCTGTCTAATCGCAGCATAGCTAAAAAATTACTTACCCAACTGACTTCAAATTTTGGTCAAAGATTAAAGGTCATATGGAGAGGAAATGCTAATATTTTGGTAAAAATTCGATAGGACGGAACAAAATGGCGGCCTAGTAAAATTTTAAAAGATTATTACTAAAGAAAACCCGAAATGTTACATAACAATCAAGTATTATGTAGAAACTAATTAAATTTTTGGTGCGAAGGCAAGAGGGCGAAACAAAATTGAAGTTTAATAAATTATTTAAAAAATCAACCTGAAAAACGAAACTTGCGCAAGAATAAAGTATGATAGAGATGATCTAATAAAATTGTAGTACGAATTCAAGATCCCGGAACAAAATGGCAACCAAATAAAATGTTTTTAACTGAGAAAATATCACCCTTCCAGGATTTTACAGATCTTTACGCTATAGCTTTGTGTCTGAATATTTTCACTTTTAAAATAGCAGTGTTGTGTATTTATAAATGAAGTTTAAGTCTCAGTTATTTTACATTTAGGTAAGCAAGTTTTTAAAAAATACTGTTTATAAGCCATGTTTGTGGAAGTTTTCCTTTTGAAAACACTTATTTAGAAGTAAATTACGAAATTAGAGTTACCAGATTTCCCTCGGCAAAAAAGGGGAAATGAATGTCTGAGCGAGTTGTTTATCTAGCCTAACAAATAACTGATACTTGTTACTTGTTACTTTTTGTGACAAGTATCACCTCAACAGCAACTAATATAAAAAAAGTATTGTCTTTTGCATACTGAATATCCCTAATAAACTGTTATATCTGATGTAGAAGTATAAGATTTTTAAAATTATATTTGATACATACAAAAAAGGGTCAATTCCGTTAAATTGTAAAGACATGTCCGGTGACAGAGCATCTGGTAACCCTATATACAATAGACTTAAATTGATTTATAAAATATAGTTATGTAAACTGCAAATACTATATAATTTTTTTTTTATGTCAAAAAACATGCTTCCTCAATTCCATCGGTTTGCCTGTCGGTCTGTCTGTATATGTAACAGTACGCAGCATAAATAAGAAACTATTTACCGGATTTACTTCAAATTTTAGTCAAAGTTTAGGGGTCATATGGGGAAATTAGATATGATATAAGGATACACTGCTAATATTTTGATACGCATTAAATATGTAGGGCAAAATGACGGTCTAGTGAGATTTATAAGAGATTAGTGTAAACATTTATTTGTTCAATTTATTGTAAATTATGTTTAAAAATCAACTGTCGCATAACAGAAACTGGTAAAATAATGCTACGAATCTAATATGGTGGAACAAAAAGGCCGTTCAATAAAAATGTCTGAAAAGACTGTATATGTGTTACTAAATGGCTATGTGGGGAACTAAATTGGGCCACCCTGCACTAATCCTAATAAAAGAGATGATTGAAAACGAAAGAAGTTCCGCATAATAGAAATTTACCTTTTATTATTTTTTCGTAAATGGTAAAAAAGCAAAAATAAAACGGTTTTTATTCTTGCTTTTTTTTTCTGGCATCTTTTCAAATAATAATTAAATTAAATACGTAAACGGATTGACAACCGGCACCATTGATGTGTAGGAAAATGTATAAATTTTTAAATCTGTAGTTTCGTTTTTTTCCAGCAAGAACAGACAGAATTTTTATTGCAAACACCATGTTTTTCGTTGATATTATCAGAAAGGTCACTACGTCTTCTTGCTGGGAAATTCAGGCTCTCTCTACCTAATTAGATGCTATTAGTTTAATCCAATAACTTTTCTCAAATTCATTGTAAGTAATTTATTGGTTTAGTTTATCAGCTTCTTTGTAGAGTCTGCATTGCGAATAACATGTGACCCAAAAAAATAAAACTTTGTTTGAAGACAGACGGACATGCACCGTTGGCAAGTGTCAGTTCACCAACGTTTCCGTGTAGGACCAAAGATGAGGTCCAGTTCTTTTAGGATAAAAAAGGAAAAATAAAACGTTATGTACTTCCACATTTTTTCGAATTTGCGACCTTATCAATTTTAGTAGAAAACAAAATTTCCGAATTTTTCTTCAATTAAATGGAACACGATATAAAACGAATATCTTAAATTTCAAAATGCCTTTTTTACAAATAAAATATCGCATAGTTAAACATTCAAGGATTGGCTAGGCCCCACAACCCTCCAGCCAGGTCTTGGATTCTGTTTTCAGACAAAATAATTTTCACGGTGTTTAACAGCTCGTGGCTCGGACTATTATATTTACAAGAGTATGAAAACAATCTCAAAATTTAAATCCACCCTTATGAAAATTTTCAACCTTAGGATTTAAAATAATTGTGTTGGGGTTTTGAGTTCCTTAAAAACACAATTTTAATATACTTTAATGTAATTCA
The DNA here is from genome assembly GCA_030620095.1 of Kuschelorhynchus macadamiae. Taxonomy (NCBI): domain Eukaryota; kingdom Metazoa; phylum Arthropoda; class Insecta; order Coleoptera; family Curculionidae; genus Kuschelorhynchus; species Kuschelorhynchus macadamiae. Next base: position 1,029,277 of record JAUTXW010000285.1, read on the forward strand.
TATTATTAATCCTACGTATAACTGTAACTTTACGTATAACTGTAACTCAGAATGAACCTATAGTATGTTTAAATATTATTAGATTATAACGTTTATAACTTTGAAACAATCAAAATTTCAATCTTCAGAAGTTATTTTTAGTTAACCACGTCCAGCAACAAACCTTACTAGTTTCACGGCGCAATTTAAAAATTTAACGCTCAAATTAAAAATACTCTCTGCAACACCGTTAAATTTATAGCCTGCGATTCGAAGAGGCTGATATTGGAAAAAGCTTAGACAAGGCACAAATCTTTTTGGAATAGATTAGAGCAACAGTATCCTCTACGAAGCGCTAACAGTTGTTAGCACACACATGCACAGATAGCCATTACAGATACATATTTTATTTTCGAATAAATTAAGTGAAAATGGCGGTTTCGTATAAATCACCATCGTTTACCAGAATGGATAAGAGAATTACGTGTATAATTAAGAGCCTAGTCGATAATTTCATCCACAATATTTTTCAGAAATTTAAAGATTCATCTTTGCGCACTGTAAAGATGTCGCTTTGAATGCAAACGTGAGTTTACTATACACAATACTGTATGCATGTCACCGTATATATAAATATGGTCTTATGCTGTATAATTTCCGTACCAATTGAAAGATCTTCACAAAGGCTGTAAATTACTAACAGAATTAGTTTTTATACAAAAAAAATAATGATAAAGTGTCAAAATGCGATATGGACGTTTAATCTTGTCCTTACAAGATCCTCCGCGATTTCTAATCGGTCAAATTAATTTCATCATACAGCTGTAAAAGGTTGTATTTATGAAACCAACAGCTGTAACAGATCCTAAGATACTCCAGAAAGAGTACTGCATTCACTGATCGATCTAATAGTTTCTAAGAGAAAACAACGGTTTCTTACAGGAATTTTGACTGGACACTGTCAGCCGTCATAACTTCTACACAATATGAATTTTAGGGTAGTGAAACTTTCCTTTATAGATGTTAGAACAGGAAGTTGACTGATATAGTAATATAAGTGTCCCGATGTCTAATTAATCAGTAATCTAGCATACCGTTGCATTGTGGGGTAAATTGTATCCTTCATAATTTGAAAAACGACTAAAACTTGTTTATTAATAGATGTTACACGGTTAATGCCCGATTTTCCAGCAACCTTTTAGTTTATTTTAAGTGCTCCTTAGTGCTAAGTAGCTCTTAATACTAACTTTCTGTTTTTTCTGCTTCAAAGAGGCTGCTTAAGAACTACTTAGATTAAGGAGCCAAAATTGATCCCTTAAGCAAGAAATGATAACTTCATCTTTCTACAAGTTTTGTGATTTATTATAACTATGTTTAAAAAAAAAATGGTGTTTTTGAATGATGATTTGGATCTACTTGATATTGTTGAAAACGGAACTCCGCGAAGAACTTACCAAAGATCAAGTTACATGGAAAAAATGGACAATTTAACTTTCTTCTACAAAAGAATCCGTCCTTAATGATCTTCCTTATATTGCCGATCAAAAATATTCATAGACTGAGAGCCACTTAAATTTTATATTGCTGTAGTAACAATACAATGTCTTCTTTCAACCAGTTATTGACAGCTCTAAGATTTTATGCTACAGCAGGGCATTTGCCAAGGTTTGAAGACTTCATGGGAATGGATACAAGTACTGTATGCAAAATAGTAAAAAGGGCATCTGCAGCCTTAGCTTCGTTATGACAAATTTATGTCAGGATGTCCCAGATTGATGCTGAACAATTCATTTTTCTCTCGATTTTTACAAATAGTTTCATTCCCAAGAGTACTTGGGTGTGGATGGTGCGCATATTCGTATTTAGTCATCTGGTAAGTACACTTTATTTACCGTATAATTTTCCAGAGTTAAATGTATCATTATACTGATGCTGCTGAATTATGTGCAAAATTCTAGACTGCCCGGTCCAGTAATAACTGGAATTAAAATTTTTGAAATAGTAGCAACGACATGCTCATCTTTCGAACAAAACTGTATGTGCTTGCCTAACCTAATTTTCATTTTCATGTCTTTTGTAGAGTTTTTGCAACACCCTGTATATATCACATTTCGTGTAAGAAAGCCAACTTAAAAAATAAAGTAGATGCATTTAGTGACGTAACTATGTAAAAAATACTTTAATATCTAATAGGACAATCATTTTTAGGTGGGGAAGACGGGGAGGTGTTTAAAAATAGAATGGGCTAGTATACAATTAATGTGCAATTCATAACAGATGCTAATTTAAAAATAAGAGATGTTGTAGCCAGATGGCCAGGATCACAGCACGATAATACAAGCTTTCACGTTAGCACCACATTTGAGGATAGACACTTTCAAAACTAAGTTTCGTTGGGCAGGTACCTATTTAAATAAAAAGCAAAATTCTCTTAAAAAAATATTTATATACAGGGTGTCCCGAATTGCAGTGTCCAAACTTTAACAGCGCTTTCTGCATTCAAAATAAGCCCTAATTTTCTATTTAAACATATATCGGCAAATGCTTCGTTTTCGAAATACAGGGTGTTAAAGTTTTAAGAAAAAAATTGTTATTTAGTCATAACTTTTTTAGTACTTGAGATATTGTTATTAAATTTGGTAAACAGCATTTGAGTAACAAAAGGCATTTTTTGATTTGAAATATTTTTTAATTCTTTATTAGTGGCGTCCGTACAGGATTTTTTATTGAATATTTTTGAAGAAAAAATGGTACGCTACTGCTTTTCTGAAAACAAAAATCATTCTTAAAATCCCCACTCAGTTCGGAGCAAATTTGATCCCTTGCCTTTTTTTCGTGCGATGCAAGGATTTCGAGTTAAAAACTAAAAACTATTTTTATGTATGGCGTAGTTAAAATTTTCATTATTGTTAATTATTTCAGTGGCAAAACCTTTAACATCTTGGTATGCCACGATTGCATTTTTGTGACAATTGAATAATTGCTAGTTTCGTCTTTAAAGTGTGACATTTGAGTTTTTAGAGTAAATAAATGTCAGGTACATTACAGTTTATACAAAAAGGTAATTATCAGTCTAACTAGTGATTTCAAAATGGTGTTATTCAGTAACTTTGAGTATGCTGATATTCATTTCGTTTATGGTTTCTGTAATGGAAATGCAAATGCAGCAGTACGGGAATACCAACGAAGATTTCCAAATAGAAGATTACCTTGCAAACAAATTTTCATTAAAACGCATTTAATGTTTAGGAATTTTGGACTCAAAAAGAATCCGAGAAACGATGTTAGGAGAAATTAACAATATCGAAACGTAATTTTAAATAAGTTTGACAACGATAGGACATTAAGCCTACGAAGAGCAGCTCATAATTTACAAGGCAACGCAGTTTTTGTTTCTAAAAATAAGGCTCATCGCGTTTTGAGGAAAGATCACAGGAAGCCATTTCAGATGCAGCCAGCTCAAAACTTACAACCTGGTGATGCCGAAAAAGTGTCAGTTTTTGCAATTGGTTTTTGCGCCAAATAGAGGAAGACGAGAAATTCTCAAAAAAAATTTTTTGGACTGATGAAGCCACATTTACCCGAAGCGGCTTAGTAAATTTCCATAATTTACGAATCTGGAGCCATGACAATCCACGTGTTGTACGAACTAGAGCATTTCAGCAAGAATTTTCTGTTAATGTTTGGTGTGGTGTAATAAATGAAATTTTTTGCGGGCCCCATATTCTACCACCACGCCTAGATGGACAGTTATTTAATGATTTTTCTGTAAAATGAGTTATTTCAATATCTAGAAAATATTCCTCTAAATCTTAGAAACGAATTCTGGATTCAAATGGATGGGGCTCCCGCGCATTTTGCACTTGTAAATCGCGAGTGGTTAAATAATAATTATCCAGAACGGTGGATTGGACGATTAGGAGCTACAGCCTGGCCACCATGTTCCCTGACCTCACACCTGTCGACTTCATTGTGTGGGGTTATTTGAAAAATTTAGTTTATTCCAGACCAGTTCATACAAGAGAAGAACTGATTCTAAGGATAGAGCAAGCCTGTGAAACTTTGCGAGCCAATACGAATTTTATACGCCATGCCACTGACACAGTTAAGAGCAGATGCCGAAAATGTGTCGAAGTTAGAGGAGCTCATTTTGAGCAATTATTGTGAATTTTAAGGCCCACATTAATCCTTAATGATATTTAAAATGCTCTATAAATTTTTTTCACGATCTAAGTTAATAAAAGTTATGAATTCTAGTTTTTGTAAAATTAATTACGAACTTAGTTAATAAAGAGTAGTTTCTGTAAAATGAAGTATCATCTTCAAAATTGAATTAATTCTAATTACCGTTTTACAAAATGAATCGACGATTTTAGAATTATAAACTCATCTGTCATACTTTAAAGACGAACCTAGCAAATGTTCAATTATCACAAAAATGCAATCATGGCATACCAAGAGTCGACAATGAAGGAATGATGCTAAGTACCAAGAACATTAGATTTTAATAGGTTGCCTGCTAACTTCTGCGATGTCACCCTGATAACCCAAACATAATGCAAATCTCCATTACAACGGGTCGATGTCATCTCTCCTTAGTTGTCAGACAAGTTTTTATTTTAGAAACCCTACATACGTTGTTCAGAAATTGTGAACTCACCCGGAATGCATGAAATAAATATCGGAAACCAAATAATTTTAAAAACTTGCTGTTACAATCCCACCTTAAAGATTTTGCTACTGAAATTAACAATAATGGAAATTTTAACTATGCCATACATAAAAATGGTTTTTAGTTTTTTACTCGAAATCCTTACACCGCACGAAAAAAAGACAAGGGATCAAATTTGCTCCAAACTGAGTGGGGATTTTAGGAATGATTTTTGTTTTCAGAAAAAGCAGTAGAGTACCATTTTTTCTTCAAGAATATTCAATAAAAAATCCCGTACGGATGCCGCTGATGAAAAATTAAAAAATATTTCAAATCAAAAAATGCCTTTTGTTACTCCAAGGCTGTTTACCAAATTTAATAACAATATCTCAAGTAATAAAAAAGTTATGACTAAAAAACAATTTTTTACTTAAAACTTTAACACCCTGTATTTCGAAAACGAAGCATTTGCCGATATATGTTTATATAGAAAATTAGGGCTTATTTTGAATGCAGAATGCGCTGTTAAAGTTTGGACACTGCAATTCGGGACACCCTGTATTTGAATAAATTCGAGGATATTCTATTAATTTTAATATGACGCAATCAAATTGTGAATATTTCACATTTTTTTGTGATACAGTCAATAAATATTATTTAATTTGGTTGCCTTGAAAATAGACTCATATATTATAAATACATATCAACCTTTGAAAATTAAACATTTATTCTAGTTATTATACGGGTTTTTTGAGTAACTGAACTCATATAATAAGTAGAGTTAACAGACATGTTCAAAAACACTTGCCTCACTCGGTAATATGTGACATTCACCATAGATTTGTCGTTTTTTAAAATTTGTATAATATTCTATATTGGATTGATTATTTTCTAGGAGATAGTGCATATGCACGAAATCATTACCTCCTCACTCCTCTAGCTGATTCAAGAGAAAGGGGCGAGATACTACATAATCAAGCCCATATTCGAACTAGAAACAGCATAGAACATACAAATGGAGTCATTAAGAGAAAATTTCCAGTTTTAGCATACAGCATTCGTCTGAAGTTAGAAACTACCCTTTCAGTTATTGTGGCAATTACTGTGTAGCATAGTATTGTTAGGGATATGCATGAGCCAATGGAACCTCCAGTTGATGTTGGCATAAATTTAGAGGAAATAAATTATTTGATAGAAATGGGTCATATCCCAGACCAACCAAACTATGTCAAGGGTGATAATATGATAATCGATTCATATACATTCATTTTTATAATAAAAACACTTCACCTAGGAAACTTGTTTTTTATTTATTAGATATTTTTACATTTACTACTTAACTAAAAGTATTTCTCTTACTATTTGAATCAAAAAGAGCTTGACATTATCATGAAAACAAATAAAGGTTTTATAACTAAATAACAACATTCAGGATAACAAAAATGTACATTAACCACCTATTTAATACCCACAAAAATTAATCCTGCAGTGTATAAAAACAAGATAACATTTGCTTTCAAATGAGCCAACATTTATAAAGTGTATTTAAAAAACAAATAAAAACCACAAGGAACTGACTTTGGTTGAATAAGCAAGTACTGTTATATTAATAGAGTGACACATGAAAATATAAGCTTCATTCAAAGCTACATCATCAAATCAGGTGACTTCAGTAACGCCACTTCTACATTTGAGTATCTAGCCAAAGAAAGTTCCTTCTTCTTTAACGCAACATCAAACTTCAGTAGAGTAATCTTTAATTCGTGCTCCTTTTTAAAACATTCTTCAAGTTTTGTATCAATAAGAGCTTTATATTTCTCAGAGAGTTTTTAAAGAAGACAGCGCCCTGATTGTTGTTGGACGTCTTCTGGAAGGAGTTGGTTTCCTTCTTGCTCTAGAATTTCCTTTAGGTGTATCAGTGTATACCTAGAAGTAGAAATATGAGAAATACCACAAAACACTAGGTAAAACATATGCTCATTTTCAAAAACCAACATTAAAAATTCAGTATCAAGGATATTTTAAAACAAAAGTAATCATCTGCTGGTTATTTACTTAGTGAACAATAGGTAATTATTATATTAAACATTCGGATATAAGTTATTTTTACTTAATCCAATGTAATCTCTCTAGCCTTATCTAATTTATGTACAAAGTGATCATTTTCATTTATCCACATGCTAATGGATGTAAATTCCTTAATTCTATACACATCAATATCTACTAAAAAATATACATGTACATGTTTTACCCCGCATGTTATCTTATGTGCTAGAATTAAATTAACCTCCCCTGATTGGTGCAAGCAATAGCAGCCATATTTTGTGCTTATGTAAGTATTCTTGATCTATTTGTTTAAATGATTCCAACTTCATTTTAGGCAATCCTACACAACATGTAAAGTTTTTGGCAAAATGTACTACGTCAAAATCTTGGTTAACTGACTGCTGTGAATTAACCACATACAACCCCATATACATATATCCATTTCAAATGTGGCCAAGCTAACATGATCGCTTTGTACATCACATGCAACACGCACCCTTTTAAGATTTGTCTGTAACTTGTGTGCTTAGATCTCATGGTACCTCAAAATCTGGGTCTCCATGTATTCCAGTGGAATAGTACATTTATCAAAAACTAAATTTCACACTTTCAACACAAAAGATAAAAAAACTCACCGCTTCCAAAAGTTCAACTGGCGTTGTTGGTTCTGCATCATTTGAAATTTTGAATGGGATGGCTGGATGTTGTTCCTTTGAGCTCGATGCTTGGGTTGTAGTTCAACAATTAAAATTTCAATATTAGATTCTACCTACCTAAATAAAACTCTACAGTTATTGATGGACCACTAGGGTTAGTTAAGTAAAATTTGTACAATCTGTTGTTTTTGTAAATTTTTTAATACAATGGTAAATATTAGTAGGACAATAGCAATACATTTTACAAAGTATATTTAATATACCTCCAGTGGTTCTTCATTCACATTTGTTCCTGGTCTTATTCCTAGTAAATTTTTTGTCATTGTATCACTGTCATATGGACTGTCTAATCCATAAATTGTTTTGTTATTAACTATTTTCAAAATCAAATTATCAAATTCTCATTTTTTTATTGGTGATGCTCGTCCACCTCCTGTTTTATACATACTTTTTCTTTGGTCCTCAGTCCTTTTCCTCATGTCCTCTTTAATATTATCATAGAGTTTTTTTAAGAGATTCTGTGTCCCGGAAACAGTTGTTAGGGGACAAGCCATTAAATTCTTGGGTTATTAGGTCGCTTTTTTGTCATTGACTGACACAGAATCCGTTTTTTTTGTTTTCTATTATTGTTTTATTTTTAAAACAATAGAAAGAAGAATTTCTTTCACACTTGATGAATATTTTGGACCCTTTGTCTTTTTTTCTGTTCCATAACTTGTGAACAGCCTCGAAAAACTCGAACTTTTGCCACAGTAACCACCATAGAGTAAACATCAAAAATAGGTTACCACAGTGAATAAAAAAAGGTATACTTTATATACTATGCAAAGAAAACACACAAATTAACAATTTTGTTTGCAAACACTTGTCTTCCTTCCTTCCTCTTCAGTTTAACGGCTTTAAGCTGCCTAGGCTATACGGCCGAAAAAACCCTTGTCTAAAATTTAACAAATCGTTGGTTAGAAAATCTCCTAACTTTGAGGATAAATGACATTTAAATAATAAATTCCCTAGAAAGAGGAACGTTGCCAATTTAATTCCATCCTTGATAAAGTGTTAGAGCATGAAATACGGTGCAATGTATTTTTATTTACTCTTCAAATGTATGGGTTTCTTGGTTATTCTTTACTTACCACATGTGCTGGCAGAACGGACATAAAACAGAGAAAATGCACTTTTGTGCTTTAAGTTACATAAGTAACAATAAAAATATTCATGAAACCTATTTTTTTATCTAAAAAAAAATGGTTTTTTCCTTAGAATTAAAGATGGCAATGGAAATGCACTAATAATCAAAAAGAGGCATTTACAGAATTTAAAAAAAAGTAATTTTTTGACTTTTGTAAAAACGTAGTCTTCTTTTACCTTGTATATTAGCACTTTTAGTGGCAAATCCTGACTAATATCTAGGTTATAATTTTAATAGTAAATATTTGGTTTTTTTTTCTGTATTAAGTAACCTGAAAAATATTCTTTTTGATTGTCGGGTCGATGTACTTCTGAACAAATCTTACAATGGAATATATCCATTAAGAAGACCATTGCTGCATTTTGTTACATAACGGATATGCGTTTAATGAAATTTTAACTACTTAATGCAAAATTTTATATAAAATAAGCGAAGTGTGTTTGTTAGAAGCCTATTTTTATTTGATTCGTGGTCGTTTAGGTTACGGAATTTTTTTACATTGTCTTATATCTAAGCAGATGTAGAAAACATATTTAAATATATATTTTGCTCTGGTTGGTTTAATTAAAGATTTCTTAACAATAATGAAATATTGTAGATTGCTTATTCATTAATAAATTTACCGATAACTTCCCTATCAATAATTATTTTTTGCTTTCTACATTGCGCTGGTTAACTATTGAGAGATTAAGAGAGGTCGCTTTAGGCGGCACAGTTATCAATTTTTTAAGAATAGACTGATTGATAGCCAGTGAGGCCTAGTTGCAGCGGCTTTAGTGAGCCTACAGATTACATAACAATATACCGACTTTACAAAACAAAGTTACCACCACTCAACATTTTTTAAATTTCTGCTAAAGTAGGAAAAGCGTGAATTTTTACAAAATGACCTTGTTAATAAATTTATAGAAATATATGCCATTTCGACAATTTATAATGTAATCCAATTATTACTCGGTGCTCTATTAATAGTTAAACACACTGCATAATCCGATAAAGAGTAGGTACTCAAGACAAATAGAAATACGTATGGGCGAAGCTAAGGTAGAACACTTTCCATTCCCCTTCCCTCTTCAACTGAAAGAAAATAATCGTCGAACGGCTGCTAAATATATTAGTGATATACGAACCATATTTGGTTAGTTTGATGTCAGTAATGTTCACTTTCCAGAATATTATTGTTATCTGTACCAACCATTAAACATTTTTTGTAGTCAAAATGACTACTGAAACTCCCAGACTGGTAGCAAATGAAACAAATCCTCTTTGAAATGAAAACTGTGCACTAAAGCTTATCGGTTCATATTTGCATGACAAGACTAATTTTGGCCGGAAGGTAAGACTAATTTTGACCGGAATAGTTAAGGAGCGGCTCAAAAAGCAGTAGTTAGACCAAGAAGATTTTTTTCTCGCCTCAGATTTTAACCCAATGATATTTACTTAAGGTATCCCACGACCGTTGGATCTACCTCCACGTCGATCAGCATCATATGCCTTAATTTGCAGCGCCTTGTTTTGACCCTCCATGAAAAGACGTCTGCTTAGTAGCCATTCAAGCGTTGCTCGCCTTTTTACTGTCGATTCATTTGTTGTGTTGATAGTCCTAGCGCAAGTCTAGGTTAGCCAAAAGGAGTACTGGTTTTGAGCCTGACTGTCGGGCTTTCGCTTTGTTGGTGACAACTTAACCTTTTTCCATAATGACTTAATACTATATTTTGTGGTAATTGCTATTTTTAATAAAATGAATTCATTTCAACAGCCGCGGTACCACAAAATAATTTTCAAGTTTGATCAGATAGGTATGACATCAAGATATTTACTTACACTATATTTTATTGAAGGCTATTCACGTATTTTTAACATATATTTTGATTTTTTAGACCATAACAAAATCTATGTCAGTGACATGATCCCTATTCTGCATACGCCCTGATTGTTGTGGTCATGATACGTATTTCTAAAATCACACAAGCATAGGACCTTGCATATATGCTTTTCATATTAGAAAATGGTAGACTGCATTAATTTTTTTAATAACTGAGCATATTTTGTTTACACTTTTCTTTACTCGGATAATTTTAGAACCACAACGCGGCATGAAAAGACTTCCGATATACGCATCGTTATTTTGAGTATCTTGTGAATCTTTACAGCATCGTAATAGAATCAATGGCTGCTCCTTATACTCTCGAAAACAGAATAGTCAAGCCTTAAACTCATGAGCACATGGTTTTGCTTACTGCCAAGGATATTGTACAAGTGAAAATCGCCACAACATAAAGATGGAAACAGGTTAACGCAGAACGCTACATTTTTTTAATGTCTAACGATTTACCTAGAGGATAGAGCGATAATCACAATTAAAGCTCTTATTAGAAGTTTAATTATTATATCACCTATTTAAAAAATTCCTAGAAAATTCCAAATTCCAACAGTAAAATATTGGTGATGTAAATTGAAATACAATGTCGAATGGTAATTCTTTAGACTGAGTTTATAAATATTCTGAAATGTATTCGCAACGTACAGAAACGAAAAATGTTAATTGCTTCATTACCGATTTAAATAAAATTAATTTATTTTGCTTTGAATAACCACGAGTTTATATTTAGGGTTAGTCGGATTGGTCTGATGTAATTACCCATACTATCTCGTTATCTGTTCAAGCTTTTCTGTCGATAATTTATTGGTGGTTACAATTCTTGATTTTCGAAAATCATTTGCAACCTATTGTTAAATCTACAAATTATAATTTTCCACTGTGATTATAGGAAAGACATGTCGAATAATTTTAGTCTAAGAAAGTTAATCCTCAACAGGTGCTTATGGTATAATCATTTTAGGAATTACGTAATAAAACTCTAACAAGCAAAAAATTTTGTTTATGTTAAGCATCTTATCACCTGACTTACATGTTAAAAGCTGAAAAAAAAGTTATGCTACAGTCGTTTTTTAGATTTTCTAGGTTTTTTCACGCAAACTGTGCACTATATTAGAATATATTTAAAAAATATACGTAATATTTACCGCATACTGTATTATTAATATAATGTATGGGCAACATAAGGGAAGTATTGTAAACGTAAAAATGTTCGAAAAATATAAGGTGGGTTTTGTCGATGTTATAGCGTCCCTACAACACGAAAAATTTGTGCTTACGATACCTTAAGAGCGAAAAATAGTCTAGGTTGATGTCTCCCGGGGATTAGATTTTGGATGTCTTCGGCGTAGTTCTTCGGTTTATTTAAACAGTATAAAAACTAAAAAAAAACATATTGTGAGAACTTGAAAACAAAACTAGTTGGGATAAGTTTTACTTACCCCAACTCGAGGGGCTGTTTACGAATGTGCAGAGTGCTCACACATTAGCCTTATAGTTCACAAAAATAAAATACAAAACAAAAAGCCAATATCTTCCAAATTATCGCAGATAGAACAAACTTATTTAATTAAAAAATGTAAAATGTAGTGCAGGGAATAATCTAAAAAATGTGTTGATGTATTTTTCTGCATTCTCATAATTTTTGCTAAATTGAATTCGAAAAATTTTTTTGAGGTTATGTTATGTATCTTTCTTGTGATGTTGCCAAATTTTTCCGCGCGGTTGCTAATACATTCAAGAATTTTATTCTAGTATTATTATAACAGCTAGTATGCTAAAATTAATTTTATTCTAGTACTATTATAACAGCTAAAAATTTTCGAAAAATCTAAGTTGGGTTTAATTGCCCTTTTTGAGTTCCTAGAATAAGAAAAACATATTTTTAGAAAAAAAATACGATGCCTGCACGGATGTGCGTAAAACAAGATTTTGTCGAACGATAACTTGATGATGATAACAGTCAAATTGAAAACAGAAATAGTAGAGATAACTGTTCTGGCATTGAAAAACGTAAATTGTTTTATTTTTTGGTAGAAAAAACTTTTTTGTAACTATACAGGGTAGCCCTAGGAGGATGAAACATCACCTGAAAACGAAAAATATATATTTTATGAGCGTTTAGATTTTTTAACAAATGAAAAAGCACGTCAAATGTCTTCTATTTTTTTGTTTATAAATACATTTTTCAATTATATAGGGTAACCATAGAAATATGAAGCCGTCTCCAAAAAACGAAAATATTTTTTGTTTGAAACCTTTCTTTTATCTCTTTGCACATAAACCCCTTATCCACGCTACAGGGGTTATTTCCATAAAGCCCCAAAATAATCTTTAAAAAAAAAACGATATAACAGTTCAAATTTATTTTTTCTCTTTGTATGCATAAACAGTTGTTTCCTTTATATAGTTTTAATCTAAGTGGTGAAACAGTTCCTAAAAAACAACGTTTTTGTTTTAAGCGTGTAAAATGCCAAATTTTAATAAATAATGTAATAATATTTTAAAAATGCGTTAGAATACGACAACTTGATTATGTTTTTTTGCATATAAATCTCAATTTGGGAAAACCATTGAAAAACACACAAAACAATTTTTTTAAATATATATTAAAAAAACGATATTTCGAAAACGACGAAAATTATTTTTTTGTAGAGGACAGTAAAAACGCTTTATATTTCCGTTGTCACAAGGCATAAAGATGTAAAAGTAATAGGGAATGTTATGAAGAATTTAAATAAACTTAAAAAAAACTATTTTACGAAAAAATGTTCCAATTTTTTTTAATTTTAAATACGCGTTATGAAAAGTCGATACTTAATAAAAATAAATGATTATTTTTTTGCATATGAAAGAACTTCTTCTTCTATTTAGGCTTAAGAGGTTTAGGAAAATAAAACAGTCCCTAAATCCAAAATTAAAATGTTAAGGTGTGTTTTCGAAAGCTGGAATTCGCCAAATTTGTTTTATTTTTAAATATAAAGATTTTCTGACTGCACAGGATGGTACTGGGGTTTAAAACAGGTCTTTAAATGGCAAAATATTTCTTTGTATCTAAATACTATTATTATTTAAGAAAATGGCAAAACACATTATTTACCCATAAATTTAATTTTTGACTTTTGAAAAATATGCAAACATTTTACTACCCTCCTTTTAAGTAATGGAGTATCATGAATTAGACCTATGATCCGAACTTATGTGTTTTTGGAAAAAAAAATACGCGCCACTAGAATTTTTTAATCTTATTCATATTTAATACATCTGTCGGTACAGGTATGTAATCTGTACCAATAGATGTGACTGTAAGAGATCTGGATTAACCCTTGTGAAACTTCTGGTAACATGAAACTATTTGCGGTACTCGTAAATATATTGATGACCCAGAAAACCCAAAAACAAACAAACATGTGCATACAAAAAGTTAAATATTAGCCTTCTTGTTTCTTATCCTAAGTTAATGTGTCCAATGTACACAGTCGCTTCAAGAAAATTCATAAATTTCTTATTTTTTTATTGCTATTCTATGGTTAAGGTTTCAGAGTACTCGTCCTACTCTCATTAGTAGTCGTTTCTATATTGCTAGATGAAGAAGGCGTGTTTGTGTTAGGTTCCTGATCTACGACAGACGTAAACAATTAAAAACAAACTCAATCACGGAGAACAGTCACAGTTAAAAAAATGGGTAAATTTCTGGTACCCGGAATTTCCCTCGTTATGAATCTATTTACTATATATATATATATATATATATATATATATATATATATATATATATATATATATATATATATATATATATATATATATATATATATATATATATATATATATATATATATATATATATACAATATATATATATATATATATATATAAATCAATTCCTACCAATATTTTTCCAGTTTCTACCTACGCCATACTTGATCTTTGGACATAATTTAAATTAAATTTAATAAGTAGATTTTACAACTAATTAAGACTAAGACATAATAACATATTTAATTTTTGTCAATCACCTGAAGAAGAAGAACATTTTTTTACGTTGTTTTTTAAACATTTTATTTGATCGCCACTTTGTTCCGCCGTTTTGAATTCGTATTCGTATTATATATCATAAATTTCTTATTTTTTATTGCTATTCTATGGTTAAGGTTTCAGAGTACTCGTCCTACTCTCATTAGTAGTCGTTTCTATATTGCTAGATGAAGAAGGCGTGTTTGTGTTAGGTTCCTGATCTACGACAGACGTAAACAATTAAAAATAAACTCAATCACGGAGAACAGTCACAGTTAAAAAAATGGGTAAATTTCTGGTACCCGGAATTTCCCTCGTTATGAATCTATTTACTATATATATATATATATATATATATATATATATATATATATATATATATATATATATATATATATATATATATATATATATATATATATATATATATATATATATATATATATATATATATATATAAATATATATATATATATATATATATATATATATATATATATATATATATATATAAATCAATTCCTACCAATATTTTTCCAGTTTCTACCTACGCCATACTTGATCTTTGGACATAATTTAAATTAAATTTAATAAGTAGATTTTACAACTAATTAAGACTAAGACATAAAAACATATTTAATTTTTGTCAATCAACTGAAGAAGAAGAACATTTTTTTACGTTGTTTTTTAAACATTTTATTTGATCGCCACTTTGTTCCGCCGTTTTGAATTCGTATTACAATTTTACTAGTTTATCTCTATATCACACTTAATGCTTGCACAAAACAAGTAGTTTTTTCAGGCTGATTTTTTAACTATTTTATTAAGCTGCTATCTTGAATTCATACCAAAACGTTATCATTTCATTTCTCGCTAACAGCTGATTTTTGTACCAAATTTGACGTAATTTGTATAATTTTTTTTGACATTTCATAAAACCGTCATTTTACTGAGGTAATTTGTATATTTTTTTTTGACATTTCATAAAACCGTCATTTTACATAGCTATGCCGCAAATTGACAGACAGACAAACCGACATTTTCACAATTACAAATATTTTTTTGGTCATCATTGTGTTCCGCCATCTTGAACTCGTACCACAGTTTTACCAGTTCATTATATCGTACATAATTCGTGCACTTTTTTTTATTAAGCCGCCATTTTGTTTCTCCATCTTGAATTCGTACCAAAATTTTACTAGTTGATTTCTATGTAATTCTTGATTTTTGTGCAAAATTCAGGTAAATTGGATTAAGTAGATTATTAGTAGTAATTCATTTTGCTACGCCGCCATTTTGGTTCGCCATCTTGGATTTGTACCAAAATTTTACCAAATGATTTCTACGTAATAAAAATGGTTTTTGGACAAAATTTTGGGTAAATTGTTTAAGTAATTTTTTTAGCAATATTTTTTTAATATTCCACCTCGCCGCCATTTTGTTTCTCCATCATGGATTCGTATCAAAATTTTACCCGATAATTTTTACGTAATACCTGATTTTTGTGCAAAATTTCAAGTAAATTAGGTAAGAATTTCTTCTAGCAATATTTTTTTAACATTTCACCAAGCCGCCATTTTGTTCTGCTATGATTAATTTTTACCAAAATGTAACCGTTTCATCCCCTTATGATCTTTGATTTTTGACCAAAATTTGAAGTCAACTGGATAAGTAGTTTTTGAGATATACCTTGCAGACAGACCGACAGACCTACCGACGGAATTGAAGAAAACATGTTTATGAGCATCTAGGGGTCCTAAAATTAAAAAAAAAAACCTGGGAGGGTGGTTTTTCACGATTACAATACTTTCCTTTTACGGGGTAAGTAAAACCTAAAAAAAATACAAAAACGTACTAACAGTAGTTATGAGAACAGTTGATCCTATCTACATCAACAACTACAAAAAATTTCCAAAAGTATTAAAAAATTTAAATTTCTATGAATGGTCAGCTTGAAATATAGTCTGTAGGCATTATCATGTGCGTTATATAACATCAAACAACTTTATTTAAACAATGTTTTCGGAGATTCATTATATAACCTATCTTTAATCCGTGTGTTGAGCAACCTACCGGATTCGTATCCAAATGACCAGGAAAGGGGGCGATCATGACGTTACTTCAGGCATTTAGGTGTTATATGTAGATCCAACCTCAGGTTCTTTGGGACCTTAGCCAAAGCACCGTCGCGTTGGGCCGCCCCGTCGTAAAGGGGCCTACATGATTAGCTTTGGGGGCAAAGGGTGAATATGATTGTGGACATGAGTGTTGCTTGATCTTTTTGTGGGGCACTATTCAAGAAACTTCCCAAATGGATACATTACATTTAATTTTCTTTAGAATAGTCTTGTTGAATGGTGTATGCAGATTGTATGATGAGCTGTCGATTTAGTTATATCTTGATTGATTTAGCTGAGATACAACTGGTAAACTTTAGTAGATATGTGGCGCATTGTATCCTCATATAAAAACGATCGTTTTACATTGACTGTGCATGATATCTTTCGAGTTACTTTATTTTAATTTTCCGAATTACGTAATTTTTTTAACGAAGGTGGCAATTCTTCCTCTTAGTATGGTAGATTAGACAAAACAAAAAGAGAATGAACAAAAGAAACATTTTCTTGCTCAACAAACAATACTTAAGCGATGGAGATTCGATAAAATCGATGCTATACGTAACGAACTAGCTACTTATTCGTTAAGCAATTCATGCAAATTAGTGTAGGTGGACATTTATTAAGCGATTCGATTAATTAACCAATAAATAGGTAGGTAAAGACAGAGAAGACGTACTTCCTTGAATGTTTTTGCTGATGTTTGAAGATAAGAAAAGAAGTGTTTTTCTGTGCATTTCTGCATAAATTTTAAAGTCGAAGATTGTTTATGGGTAATTAGCATATTCAATTTTGTAAGCTTTTTGTATTAAAATCTGCAGCTTTATGTTTGCAGGTTTCAAAATATCTTTATAGAACTAAAAAGCAACATGTTTATTCGAAATCAATCTATTTTTTGTTTAAACATAATGACTAAATCGGCTTTATACAGTGAAAATATCTAAGCATACCGTACATAAAAAGTCTAATAAAAAAGATGTACATGGTTTTCTTGTTATCATTTTCAACTTGATTTTAACTTCTCTCATAAGAAGAAAGTATTGTAATCGTGAAGAATCACCCTCCGAATTGTGCACATAGCTCAAAAGCTTCTTATCCGATTGACCTCAAGTTTTGGTCGAAAATTAAGGGTCATATTGACATGGCATGGTAATATTTTAGTAAATATCCTGTAAGGCCGAAAAATCGGCGGCCTTACGAAATGTTACAAAACCATTATTAAGAAATTACTCCTCGAATCCACCTTAAATTCTGGATGGAGCCGCTAGCGGGAGTGAGGTAAATTCAGCTCAGGAAATACTGGTACCAGCATATCAGGTAGACGTTAATTTAAATTAACTACATTAGAATTCAAAAAATTTGATGGGAATATTCGTGATTGGTTGCTGTTTTGGTCGTATTTACAAAAGGTGAATGATGATCCTGATACAGACTTGAATAATAAACCGGAAATAATTATTCGATACAAATCGAATTATATATTCGCAAATTGTGTTAAAGTTTCTAGGCTCGACCTTGATTGGTAAGATACCTTGAAAGGTCAGACTGCCATGGTTGGGAGAACATCCAGTGATGCCACGTAGCCAGAAAGAGACTTGGCAATACCCTTACTAAGCTAAGAAAGAAAGAGTACCTAGTTTAAGTTATATAACCAGGTATTTCAAGAATGGCTAGATGAAAATACTATTAAAGAAATTTTGCCAAAGCAGCTAATTGACGAGGCCCATTATTTACTGTATAGGTCAGTAATAAAGCCCAGAAATGCAATTACTAAGATACTACCAGTATTCGATGCGTCGGCAAAGGAAAAAGATTGTCCTTCATTAAACCAGTGTCTGGAAAAAGTTTAAATTTAATAGAATTAATTCCTGGCATTTTGCTTTAACTTTGTTAAGACAAAATAAAATTAGCGTAATCACGAATGTATGCAGATAGGGAAACACGGAACCGATACCGGTGGCAATAAATAAGTTTCTTTATCGTCGAGTGGTTTTCGGCATCAGTATCAGTCCATTCTTGCTGGGGGATAGTATGGAGTACCAATTATCTGAAATGTTGAAGAAATGTGCTTCTGAAGATGTATAACATATGCGACGAA
This sequence comes from Kuschelorhynchus macadamiae, assembly GCA_030620095.1. NCBI lineage: Eukaryota > Metazoa > Arthropoda > Insecta > Coleoptera > Curculionidae > Kuschelorhynchus > Kuschelorhynchus macadamiae. Next base: position 1,047,909 of record JAUTXW010000285.1, read on the forward strand.
AACTTTGATAAAACTTAAGAAGACTTTTTACGGAGACAATCGCGTGACCACTGTCTCAAATGAAGAAGAGTTGAAGTGTTTTATTCAAGAATCGAGTGTCATAATAGCTGAGGGGACGTTTGACTTAAGATGGATCAACTTTTGAGCAAGCCAGTGACTGGCGATTGATGCTTTCGTTAATTCAGCGTGTCTTTGGTCTCATTGGTCTTACTAGCCCTGAAACTCTGATACCCAAATTATTACTTCAACAGGCATAGGAGAAAAAATTAACCTGTGACACGTCGCGCAGTAACATCCTGGAGTAGAAACTAAATTCGGTAACTGGCTTAAGGAGCTACCATATTTATTAAAATTTTCCAGATGGGTAAAGGCTGATTCTAAAGAATTTGATCTCTGGAGCTTACACACATTGAAAGATGCTTTTTTGCAGTGATCTGTTTGAGAGGTGTTCAAATTGGCCAAGTTTTTCTTTGTTTGCTGGCAGCCAAATCAAGAGTAGCTCTATTTAGAAGACTATCAATACAGCGGCTCATGTTCACGACTCCACTTATCGGTGCTCAGTTATATATACAACGGTAAAAGAAAATTGGGAAATTGTCATAGAAGGTTTTTTATGGAGTATCTCATCAATCGTGGTTTACTAGACCTGTAAAACTTAAAAATGGATTACATTCGTTTAGAATTACGTCATTCCGCCGGAAACTTGAACCCAACTGATTTCCTCCCCGTGGTTGTTCTACTAAACAACTATTAGAATCAAAATGATTCGAGAGTCGTTTATGGTTTTATTAAGATGCATTTTCTTGGCCTCAAGACCACTTTAATTATGATGAAGAAATAGTAAACCACGAAAAAAAGACAATGTTGTAACGGTTTTCGCAAACACTGAGAGGAATGTCATGACGGAGGTCATTGGCTACTTTTCTCAGTAATAGAAAACTGGCACAGACACCTGACCTTGGAAGAAATCCTCAAGGCTGAAGCGTTTGTGCTTAACTCAGTGCAATGCGAATCTTTCAAGACTACAAACAATTAAGTGGTCTAAATATTTTTAAACATAATAACGGTCTAATCTGTTTAAAATCGCAAGTGAGCCATAGAGACGACAATGTGCATTTTCGATTTTCTGCCGTGTTAACGGCAAAGCTTCCTCTGATAAATTGTTTGATATTTCGAGAACACGTCAAGGGTTATCATGTTGTTGTGCAGGGCCTCATCAGTTTACGCTAATCTTACTATATTTTGTCCGGCCGACGAATAATAAAATCAACAATCTCCGATTGTGTTGTTTGCAAAAGGCACAACACTAAACCGTTGGAACCAGATGCTCCATCTTTGTGTGATTGGGTATGCGTCGCGGTAGCTTTAATAAAATAAATAACAAATGTAGTCTTTATGGGACCTTTGTAACTAAAAACTGAACTGAAGATGCGATATATCGCGCTGTGCATTTGGAACTTTGTACGTCGTTATCGGTAGTTAATTTTATGTACACTGTAAGTTCATAACTTACTCGAGACCACTTTTTTACTCTTTAACAGATGACAAGGAACTTATCCCATTGACTCCAGTGATTTTCTTTGGAGAGCAAACTGTCCATGCTGTCTCATTGCTTGCAAAAGTGGCTCTTTGTCGTAAAGTACTACATAGACAATAATTAATAAGAGATCCCCGACGCAGATTTTGTAGTAAATATCAATCAATTAAAGTTGTGGTCCAAAAGTCGAGGAAGTTGTTCTGATAGGCAATAAACAGGACAAACGTTTGCATTGGCAAATTGGTCGATTTACCGAGCTTAAGCATGGAAAAGATGGCCAAGTACGCCTGTTTACTCGAAAGAAACAATTGATAAGCCCGAGTCAACCGTTATACCTCTTGGAGTGCGTAGAAGATATATCCCAGTCATCAGTCGCCGTCCTTATTCGATGCAATGGAGTACGTTACGCGAAGAGTGCTTGAAATTATAGCTCCTAAGAGGTTTATTGCAAAGTTTTATAATTAGCTATATAACTTTATTTCTAATTTTGTTTTTTTTTTCTTAATTTTATTTTATGAGGTACTTTACTGATGTTTTTGAGACACACTTATTGAATTTAAACGTGCGTCAAGTGGGAGGATATCAGAGCCACATTCAATAATTTGACTTTTATCTTTAAATTACACTCTACATGCAGGCTGATTTTTAACAACTAATATTTCAGTAAAACATAGGCGGCCGAACTTATCTAACGAAAATAAACAAAAATCCTACCACCAAAGACTCTAAGCTTTTTAATTTGAGTAATTATACATACTTGCTATTTTCTTGTTCTAAAATGTTTGTAACATTTAAATAAGTTTGGTAAATAGTGGGTAAAATCAAATCCAGGTCTTTTATTTCCCGCGAACCGTCTAGGATTTGCAATGTATTTAACAGATAGAGTTTTGAGGCTAAAGGCGGGAAACGGGTTACTGCGATAGGACAAATAACAACAGACTAGAAATTTGCAAGTACGGGGGGTTGGGGGTCGTTCACAATTTTGTCAAAGATTTTTTAGATGTAATGCTATAGGAAAAAAGTTCGTATTTCCTAGACGGAGAGGTGTCTCTAATATTAGCAATCAGAGCAGCTCAATGTTTGTCCAACCTCTTTACTCGTATTTTCTATTGTTGCCTAGTTACTTTATCAGAGCTAACAATATGAGAAACAAGATCTTCGCCCCGCTGGGTGGATCCCTTGAGAAAGAACTAGAATGTAAAGACTGCCGTACAAATATTAATAGATTAAGAGTTTTAGTTAAGCAGGCCATAAAAAAACAGAAAAAAGTGTTGCCAGTAGCGGGATTATACCCTGCTTGTTCAGAAATATACAAAATTTGTGTCTTAAATTTATAAATGAATTTAACCAGGAGATCGGAAATCGTGCACCCCGGACTCGCAACTCTGGCTGTTGGGCTACGGGAAAATCTCTCCGTGAATTTTAACTGTACTGACTACATAATATAAAGTTGATATACATTTAGGTAGTCTTCTGTTTTCCATTTGTTAGATCGTTTAATCAGAGTACAATCGATCTTTGACAAAACTAAGTTATAAATTTGAACTAAACCAAAAAAGTTTTTGTATCTAATTTTTCCGCAAGTCTTACAGGCTCTGAGATAAGGTAATACAACATCTTACGAGAAACACCCTGTAAAATTAAAATTTTTAAGCATAAAAACTGATTTAAATTTCTAAACTGACCTTTTGCCTTCCAATATGTCTTATTTAACTTAAAAGACATTTTCTACAAATATTTTATTTACATTCTCAAGTCAATACTGACTGTGTATTTTTTATTTAAAATAAAAATATAATTAAATATTAAATATTAACGGGTTACATCGATAGTCGACAAGGGCAGTACTTGTGTTCGCTGGACCACACTTGTAGCATCCTCACAGTATACGCATCAGATCAAGAGCCTATATATATTTTTTTTAAGAATGAAAGGACTGTCTCAGGCCAAGTACGACTTACAAGCTTAATTTTCACGTAGGTGTCTTTTGAAGCAAAGTAGTTTTGTGTTAACGAAAGCATCACGTAGACAGACCAATTTTCAGTAGTTTTACCTAACTATCCCCTACGCATAACTTGATATTTGTATTGTCCGAATTTATACAGATGATAATTGACTAGTCAGTGTCCAGTTAGGACCCCAATAATGGTTCTAATCTCTAAGTGCAATTTGAAACGGAATTTAATTCCTAATACTAGCCCCTATAGTTAAATCAAGCAGTTTCAATAGCAGGTCTGGGTCTAGTAAAAGCATTGTTAGTTGTTACCCTCTACCAGAGCCAACTGATCTGCTCCTTCGTTACCCCCATGCCCTCACTCGACTCCTAGAGACTTTCTAGAGTTCTCCTGCTCTACTGTTAGCTCCACTTGACTGTCTCTGCATCTACAGCGAGATAACAGATAACCTTTGGAAATATATAGGATCGCAAAACCTCCAAGAATATAACTGATTTGAACCCCAGATAGTTCCAATAGATACTTCTTCATTAGAGAGCCGTCTGTGTGCCAAAGAGGATCCTCCGGTGTTACTCAGATGAATAAGGTTTAAGCAATTGCTTCTGCTTAGTTTATTTGAGATATATTTATACTATAAGCAAACATCAGAAATAATTATTTCTAGTAAAAGCATTTACTACTTTTTATTCATTTGGACCAATAAGAGAAAACCTCTGTTTGGTGGGATGTTAAATATAAACACCCCAAAACAAAAAATAATTATTCAATATGCAGGCATAAAAATTCGCTTTAAAAAGATTGACCTGCTTGGCCGTGTCTGCTGACTTGTCCATATTAAAAAAACAATATACCGTTTATCCCTTAAGATAGTTATATAACGAGGAGAAATTTTAACCGTACACCGCACGTAGTATTAACAATTAGTTCCTAGAATTACAGGGTACGTTCTGTAGCGCTTTTTCAAATACAATACCTCTCTCTCCCCGTAAACGCATCAGGTTCGCGACAAATTCTATTTTGCAAAAAGTCACTATATACATTAATTGGCGGCAAGTATGCTGTATTTAATGGTGAAAAATGATAAACTTGCCCTTTGGTGACCCTTTCCACTTATTGTAATTAAATACTCGTCATCTACACCGCGTATCAGCTATTGCGGCACGGTACGACACATGCATGTTAAAGTAAGTATACAGAGTGTTCAACGCAGGCAAAAGCAAAATGATTAGAGATTGAATGCAGAACAGCTATATTTTATGTTAGGTAAATTTAATTCCTTTTGTTCTATGAACCTAATATATTTATATTTACATAGAATTATTAATTAATTAAAGATTGTAATTGCTTTTTCACTCACTATAAGCATTTTTCTATTATAGCCTATTCTATTAAGTGTTGAATTCAAAGTTTGCTCCAGAGGAAGAGGGGATCTTCTTTCGGAGAGGAGGGAACAAATACTCTATTAAAATACCTTTTGCAAAAAAATATGTATTTTAGACAAATGAAACTTTTTATGAAAATCTTATAAATTTCATTAATTACCAAACAAATTACCTGCATTGTAAATATTCGAATATTTAAAAAAGTTCTAATTTTATTAAAACATTTTCTCCAATCTTAAGGGAGCTATGCGTTATGAATAACAGTCGGATCCGAGCGTACGATCGAGACTCTCGATTTGAGAGTATTCTACTTGCTTATTACCGCTCAGCGCGCGCTTCAGCTCATTACTTCTTACAGCTGATAAAAAAAGGTTCGGGAAATATTTAAGCAAATTCAGCTCAGAAGAAAAAAATCTATCAAGATGTCTGGTTTAAAAAAGCGGAAAGTGGACACAGAATGTCGTTAATTCCAAAACAAATGGGCTGATGAATACTTTTTTATCATGCACAGTGGTAAATCTATATGTTTGTTGTGCAATGAAACAATTTCTGTTTTAAAATTATACAATATGAAGCGGCATTACTCCAGCAAGCATTTCGTTTAATATAATTTACTTACAAACCAGTTAAGAATGGATAAAATTTAAAAAACTCAATACCGATTTAGGAAAACAGCAACAAATGTTCCTTTCACAAAGATCAAGTCTAGATAGTGTTGTTGGACCTAGTTCTATAGTTAATTCCAAATTAGCGAACACATCGAGGTCATTGAGGGAGAGTTTGTAAAAGAGTGCCTAGTAGATGTTGTAGAACTTTTGTGCCTAGAAAACAAGAAAGAGTTGAGAAAGTGAGCTTATCGCGACATACTTTGTTCGACATATAGATATGATGGCTAGTGATATCAAGAAACATTGATTGATATACTGGTTGGTTTTCAACCATTTTTGATTGCTTTGGATGAGAGTATTCATTTATCTGACACAGCCCAGTTAGCTATTTTTATACGAGGTGTTAAAGTAGAATTTGTAGAGGAATTACTGGCATAACGGCCACTACAAGGAACTAATACTGGAAAAGATATTTTTGCCAGGTGCCAAGGTGCAAAGTACTTTTGAGCAATATGGTTTGCAGTGGTGCAATTTAGTAGGAGTGTGCACAGATGGTGCGCCTTCAACGGTCGGTTCGGAATTCTGAAGGAAAGAGCAAACGCTATGAATGAATGTGCAAGAATGTGATTTATTAATAGTGCATTGCATTATTCACCAATAAAACTTATGCTCCATTCGACTGAACAACGTTATGGATGTGGTAGTAAGTACCATCAATTCGATTAGATTCCGCGGTCTCAACCATCGCCGGTTTAAAGCATTTTTGGATGAACTCTCTTCAAAAGACGATGCTAAAAAGATTTTATGACCTTAGAAATAAAACTAACAATTGTCTTTGTCATCTGGCCGTCATTTTGTATATACATCTTGAATTCATACCACAATTTTACCATTTTATCTCTATATTACACTAAATGCTTGCACATAATTTGAAGTGAACCTAATAAGTAGTTTTTCAGGTTGATTTTTTTAACAATTTATTAGGCCGCCATTTTGTTTTGCTATTTTGGATTCGTTCCAAAATATTACCAGTTCATTCTTAACTAACACTAGATTTTTGTGTAAAATTTGAGGTAAATTAGATAAACAGTTTTTTAGTAATAATTTTTTAACATTTCACTAGGCCGTCATTTTGTTTCGCCATTTTACTGAAATATTACCAGAAAATCCCCATATACCCTTCATTTTTGACCAAACTTTGAAATCAATCGAGTAAGTATTTCATTAGCCACGCCGCGAACTGACAGACAGATAAACCGACAGACAGACCGACGGAATTGTGAAAAACGTATTTTTGGAACCTAGAGACTTAGTAAAAATAGACTAGTAGCGCCACTCTCCCAAATATTTTCCGCCTGCCGACAAAATTCGGCAGATTGTTGGCAGCATGCATAGCACTTCAGTTGAGATCCGTCGTTCGAGCTGTGAGGTTCGGGCGTTGGTTCGCAGAACAGAGTCGGATTGGTGAAAAATACTTACTGTGTGTTTGTCTCAAGATGTTAAAAAATTGTTTATATTTTCTTTTTGAATTATAATTAGGTCGTCTAATCGGTGCATTTCAAATAAAACATATAATGTGTTTCTGTTTAATATTTTGAACAAAATCCTGTTTTGACGTCACATAAACGTAAGGTAAATGCAGAACAGTGAAGCTAAGTATTCTTGGTCATATGGGTTATAAAAATGAAATAAAAATAGGTAGTATTTTAAAATCTGTATATCTAAAAATAATAAATAGTTATTCAGGAAATCTTGAATTTCTGTCACATCCAGATTTTAGCCTCAATTCTAATTTTCTAACTAAAATGTCGATTACGTGATAACAATGGGATTTTTACATCAACAAATCTCCTAACAGATATATTACTAAAGACACATCAAATAAAACTTTAAATGGACGTTAAAATTAAAATTGATATAGGTAGTAGAAAATCTCTGAAACAATAACATATTAATTCTTGATTTTTTAGGATATTCTAAAGTTTTATTCCTCCCATTTTTTGAGCTGTCACCAATTTCTGAGTTGAAATTTTAAATACATTGTATAACCTATTTTTTATTTAAATGGAACATTTAACATGTCAAATTTTAAATCTGTTTTTGGGTGGCTAAAATTCGTAATTTAATAAATTTTATATGCTTATTTAAGTCAGAATTAATACATTTTTGTATCTCTAAATATCTAAAAATTTAACTGTATGTTCGCCGGAAAAATTTAAAAACGTAACACGACGAATTGTTTCTTTGGTAACTTTTATATTAATAATGTGTCCTAATAAACACTAACTTAAGAATTAAAAGTGTGAATATCCCAAAAATATGTAATAAGAAAATACTAAAGAATTAAAAGTGTGTATACCCCAAAAATCTGTAATAAGAAAATACTAAATTATTTGTTATTTCATGCCCCTTTTAAATCCTTCATCTAAACTGATTATGTCCAAAATTAGTCCGGTTAACTCGAGAGCTAACAGGCATACCGAGATATTATTTGATAAACATTGGTTTTTACACGTTGTGGGAAACTTGAGACATTTAAGACGATTTAGGCAAAAAAATAATATTTTTGCCGTATTTGTTCTCAACTTGCAGATGCAGAAGTACTATTGCTAACATGAAAGGTTTTTACAGTAATCCGATTTCAAATAATTTTTCACCCGAAGATCAAACGACATTTTTTATTTTATTGTGTTCCCATTTCTTCCTAAATATATCTCTGGCTAGTGCCCGACTTCCCATTGCCGGCCGTGGTGTTCAGAAACTACCGCAACAATTCGGCCATATCCGTAGGCACCAGTGATCGCGCGACGCGAAAAAAATGTGGCAGAAATAGATCAGAGGATTTGTCCTACTAGTTTATTTCTACTATGTACGTTAAAACGTGAAGATATGAAAAAACCTGCGTGAGTGATTTTTTATACGATAAAAATAAAAAAATTTATTTATTATAATATTTAGCCGCCATTTTGTTTCGCCATATTGAATTCGTACCACAAATTTACCAGTTCATCTCTATACCACAATTAATTCTTGCACAAAATTTTAAATCGATCTATTAAGGAGTTTTTTTCAGGCCAAATTTATGTATATTTTATTAATCCGCCATTTTGTTTCACTATCTTGGATCTATGCCAAAATTTTACTAGTTGAGGCCTACGTAATATTAATACCTAGAATGGAAGGTTTTTAAGACCCATCAGGATGATTGCGTGTTAACTTTTTCCATGTAAGTAATAAAAAATATACCTTTGATTTCTTATCAAAACTGCTCTTTATTTCTTTTTATTTATATTTTATTAATAAAAATAAATTTATCTGATATTCCGTACATATTGCTCGTATTTTTTTTTATTTCAATATTTAAATAAATATTTATTTATTTTTTATTATGCTATTTTCAATTTTATAGAATTATTGTCTGTGTTACTGTATAAAAAGTTTTTAGAGGGTGCTTTCAATTTTTTTAGCCATCATTTTGTTCCATCAAATTCGATCTGCAACTACATTGGATAAAATGATTTTTATAACTACTATACTATTTGATTTTTGCTTCAAACTTATTAAAATTAAATAGTTTCCAAATAAGCACTCCTGAAGGTATTGAGAGAAACCAAAATTTAGCCATGATTTCTTTCCATTTTCTGTCATTATTGGACTTATTTAAAAACTAGAAACAGTTTTTATTAAACAACTTTATCTCCACTTTTAAAATCTGTTTTATTTCTTTAGATCAACGTTTCAATTTTTAGGGCGCATCATCCATTCGTTTATCTTAATATTAACCTAGATTTTTTTAGGTTTTGGATACAATATATCTTATAGAATATACACGGAATATTCTATAAGACGTTAATTAAATTCTTTCTATGACTTCTGAATTGCAGAATTTTATTATAAAAAATAAATATATTGTTATAGAAAGTAAACTATTGAAAAAAGAAAAATGGTCATTTTAAAATTCATATGCATTTATAGAGCCTCAAGAAGCTAAGTATTTAAACGGATAAAAAAAAACAGTTGTCATAGAAAAAATAAGTTAGGATTTTATGTATAGTCGATTAGTTTAAATTAGAATTAAATAAGAATCCAGGACCGTATTTGCTTTTTTAGCCAATAAAAATTTTCACCTGACAAATATTATATGGATTCTTCATGACATGGACAATAAAGTGAAAGAAAACTTACGCATCATTAAGAAGTCTGCAGTCAAACTATTTTTTGTTTACTGCAAATACTATTTTCGAGAAGTAAATACTATTAAATCATGACATATCCCAGAAAATGTTAAAAATAGTAAAGCAATATTTGGAATATATGAATACATTATAATTCATGTGTATGTCGTGCAGAACGTACCATCGAGTTACCATGAGGTCCACGATATGGACCCACGATTCTGTTATGATTTGAAAAATCGACATACTAGAGCATAACGGGATCCGGTATGCTGCTTCTGTATTAAACATAAATTTGTCATTCAGGCTGTGGTCTATATATGGCTCTAAGAACGTGTCTAATATTACCCACTGCAGGTAAAATTAAAACTGCTACTCATTAAAATCGGTGTATTGATAGGTCTAGTAAGAAGAATATTAATAATTCAATCTATTTATAGACATGCTTATATTAAATATTGATTCAGTTACATAACACGAAATGAAAACGATCTAACTTTATGCATGAATAGAGATATCTCAGAAATTACAATTGAATTTCGATACTTACTAAATTCAATGTTCACTATTAGAATCAATGTAGTTAATATCTTCATTCCGACAATATTAACCGAAATAAATTGCTCAACAAAATATCGATCCTTTCAATTTTTGATTCCTTTTTCAAATTCATTTAACTTTCTTAAAAACTAAATTTTTGAGATGAGTATTTCGAATTCAATACTACGTCTTTTGAACACAAACGACAAAAAGCGATTTTTGAAAGAATTTGATGTATCTATGTTACATAAAAATGATCAAAAAACACGTAAAAGTTCAAATAGTCTGGGTGTTTTTATTTAGATTTATTTCTGGTTGACCTATTATAATTTTGAATATAACCCCGAAAAAAACGCGTTAGTCATAGAAAATCTTCTCCAAATAACCTCGAAGTTATATATGTATGTCAAAATATTTTAAGGCGTTTGCAAGATATAGTTAACAGTTACAGTTAAAAAACTAACAAACCGTGTCTGGAGATATTGAGATTAACTTGATAACATAAAATACTGAAATACATTTTTATTTGCCAAAATAATAAACACTCAAATGTTTTGAGCTTTTGCTTGACTTTACTAATAATCCTCTATGTTATATAGAAAATACCGGCTTTTAATATTCGAAACGTCCGTTCGAAAAATTCTTTTCTAAAAATGGAAAATGAAATTGTAAAAAGGATTAAAAATTGAAATAATCGATCTCTTTGTATAGCAGTTTCACCGTTCACCAGTTCACCGGCTGAGTGACCCTTTAGTTTAAGGGATCTTTAATTGATAATCGAACATAGCAAACAATTTTACATAATTATTAAACCAATAAAAATTATACTTTTCGATTGGCAGTACAACATACTAAGCTTGATATAATATCTACCGAACACCAAACATTATTTTTGTTTGAAAATACACTTTCTGCATGTGTATGGCACAATATTCTTCCTGCGAGCTTTAATACAAATTTAACAAAGATTTTAAAATCTAATTGAAGAAATCCGTTTTTTATGTATAAGAATACGTAAAGGATCATTATTTTTTGGGTTAAATGAACCTTTTTGTTTTTCAAAACAGCGTGTGGTGAAGTAATTTTACGGAACAAGTACGGTAAAGTTTCTTTTCGCATTCTTAAGTTACCGGCACATTAATAAATACAATAAAATGACACATTGCTAATTTTTAATTATACACTTTATTTCTAAGAAACAGGAAATGCATTTTAATGAATTATACTACTGGGCGTGTCTTCTGATTAATTTAATACGAGAATTGTTATTGATTGAGATTTGGTGGTATTTTGTTTCAGTTTCTCTAAAGCTAACATATAATTTAAATATGCATTTTTAATTCTGAAAAAGCTAAATTTTTGAATCTCATAAGCAGATTTTAGTTTTTATTTTGGCATAAACTTTCTGAAATTAATTCATCTATCTTTTGCAATAGTAATCGTACTACATACCAATACACAGGCAGCATCAATCAATGCACTGTTGTAATATTGATCGATCACCGATAATCTAAAAAGAAGCAAATAAATATAAAACATATACTTAAATTAATTTCTAAAATTTGAATAACTCAAATTTGAAGATGTCAGAATAATAGCAAGCGGGTTATTGTTTCTATTCTTCGTTTCCTTAACAACATAGTCAATGTTGGACTCTACTACTGAAGAGGATTTCCAGCCACCGTGTCTCTTCATTTTGATATTATGGGAACTGGGCTTTGCCAGCGTTGCCGCTGATAATATACGGCAACAATGTCAAGTATAGATCCCAGGATTTGGTAGGCCTAAATAGGTTGCAATATTTAAAGGTATTTTTTCAAGCGTGTTTATGCGGATACATTGTTTGGACCATTTTCCAACTTTGTATGCTAGGAAGAATCGTTTATGTGGTGTATTTTCAGGGCATAAGGATTTTTTTTTCAATATTTGACTTTGTATTTGGTATTGTTACTAATAAAACATCATCATCCTTTTCAATATCATCTGTGATGGGTCTAATCAATTTCCTTCTTCGACAAGCGCCTGCTATGACAAAATTCATCATTATGTCTACCTGATTGATGATTCAGATAGAAGCTTCCCAGTTTCTGCCTTTTCGAGAATTGATTTTGGCCTTGGATTTGTCATTAAGTTTCTTCAAAAAAGCAGTTAATTTGGAAAATCGACTAAAATCCATGTTTTTCTTTATTTTCATTTCATGATAAGCTGAATCATAGAATATTTGGATCATAAGATAGAAGGTAAATATTTTTTAGATAGATTATTAAAGTAAGCCACAAATGCCTCTTCTTATAACTTTTTTTGAGCACACCATACTTCAACAACTAGAAATTCCATTTGTTACCATTTATGCAGGATTGCTCAGGAATTAAACAACTGTTTGCCCTATTGGCCCCTTAAATTATTTCGTTTGTGATGATTTCGCAGGAAGCCAGGAAGTATCCATTTTAAAGATAGAGACTCGACTGTAAATAATTGAGAATTATTAATCATCGTAACTTTTTATGTACAAAACATTTTTTAAAATTTACTGACAGGCTTCTTATTTATTCGATGCTAAGAGTATAATAACCAGATCATCCAGGTCAATAGTTAACACAAGTTATGACTTTGTCTTGTAATACCATAGATAAAGTATTGGTCAGTTTGTTTTTAATATAGAAAGAACACTTAATATACAAAATTGATCCTGGGCTTCAGGATTTTTTTTTAAATACAGGTTGTTCCAAATTTATGCTCGTGGTGTGTATGTAAAAGGGTGGCCTGTTTAATAAGGGGCTATACCTTTTCTCGGAAATTATAAGTTATACGAGAAAAAGCTTTTTATGAAACTTGTTTCTAGTAAAAGTACCTTTTTGCTTATAATATTTTTAAGTTTGTCGCTTTATTATATTTTAGTATATTTTATTTAAATAGCATACCCTATATTTTATTATATTTTTTAGGAGAGCCCTTACAAAGAAAAATTCAATTGATATATATATATATATATATATATATATATATATATATATATATATATATATATATATATATATATATATATATATATATATATATATATATATATATATATATATATATATATATATATATATATATATATATATATATATATATATATAGAACTTATTAGCGATTATCTTCAGAATTGATGCAATGATTTAACCGCCATAGCTACGAGGCTGATTAATATTCAAAAAAAAATATATGAGTTTTTTTTTTAACACGCTCAGTGAGTGTCTCAATTTAAAATATCGTAAAAAACAATGTTTCCAAGTTTGGCAAATTGTTACCTTTCGAATTGTTTTCAAATGAGACACCCTTATACCCCATTATGGTACGTACTTTTGAATAGCCACTTAAATGATAATTTCAATTACATAACATAGTATAGATTTCTGACTTACCGTTTTGGCGTAACTGGCAGATACATTCAAAAATTGGTTAAATTATTAAGATATGAAACTGAAAATTAGCTGGTTATCAACGTGTTTATCAATGTTTTAGCACAGGTTTTAGGCTGTTGTTTAGAAGTCATATTCTAAAGAGAATATTAAACTTTTCATAGTGGTGCCAAATTTAATAAGTGACTTATTTCTCCGTCTAAATATGACAACAAAAAATTAACATAAATACAAACATGTTTTTTTACTATTATACAAAAAGTTAAAAATTCCTATAAAAAAATTTAACTTTAAATATAATTTAAAATTAATTAATTAAAATTTTTTAATATAAAAAAGTAATGTAGGTAAACAAATTCGAGATATGCAGGAAAACCTGTTGCGCCTATGCCATACTTGCCTTTCATGTTTTTATTTGTCTTCTCTTACATATTATATTAGTATAAATAAATTGTTGTTTTAAAACGTATGCGAGGCAAAGCAAAATATATATGAGTTTCACTAAGTATTTTTTCTTCATCGTGGTAGTGACTAAGACGATTGAATACGTTAACAAAGCGTTTTCCTTTCGTTAGCACTCCACGACCATGAAACGGCCCAAGGCGAAGATGATTCTTTTCAAAATGCTTTGTGATTTTACTACCGCAGTTTCACCAAAGGACAACCCACGCGCATTTGTCCACGAATTATTTCTTGCTTTCATAGGGGCGTAGTTCGAAGCAAAAGAAATACTTTTTGTCAAAAGTCCGCACTTAGGATTAATGGGAAATTGTTCTCACAGACAATGGAATATCCGCGATTTATTGAATTGTGTAACGAGGCGAAAAATTCTCTGGGAACCATTCACCTGCAGCACTTTAAACTTTGTTATTACACTGATTACATTTTGGGACAAATACACAAAAATAAGAATATTACAACGAAGTTATATACAAAAATTTTGAGTTATTTAAAACAGGGTTATTATAGTGATATGCGGGAAAAATATGACATTTCTCTTTGCTATCTTAATAAAGCTGGAAACTGCAACATAAGCCAAAAAATCTTTTTTTGGGTTTCTGTTTGTATCTTGAATGGAGCCTATAGTAATACAAACTTAGGGATAATACAGCCACGTGTACGCGTATACGACCAGGTGTGGCGTACCGGTCAGTAGCGTAGCGAAACTAAATAGTATAAAAATACAATACCAAATGCTTTAATAAATATTTATTTATAAGATGTTGTATATTACATCTCAAAGTGTATCGTTTATGATGGCAATAAACTAACCAATGCAGTTTCTAGCAATAATTTTAGTATTCACCCCTGACTAAGTGGAAGCGTTTTACCGTAAATCGGTCCCAGATTTAAATACATTTAATTGTAATTTTTATTATTATATCCCACATAACTTAAACTTGAAATAATTCAGACCTAAAAAATAGCATAACTATTACAAATCTAATCTAAACTTAATAAAAGTTTGTTTTAAGTTGTCAGAAAATTAATCCTGAGCCAGATCAAAGCCACTGTTGACGTGCAGATCTGACAGCTTTCTTCAGATGACCCGATGTTAACGTTAAAACATAGATGATCTAGTGTAGTGTTTTATGTTCCTGTTCTATTTGTGACATCTGATATTCTTTGACTTGTGGACATATGTTCGTTCATTCGATGAGTGTCTTTGACAAGTTGGGGAGTAGGGGTTTCATTGTCTGCTAATACAAATATAATATTATGGGTTGCCACCTAGTTATTACTGTTGGCCCACATTTTCTCTACAGGGTTCAGGATCTTAGAACTCTGTGACCATTATTTTCTAGTAACTGATGTAACACATAAATGGGCGCAAATCGATGTTTATTGTTTGGAATTATTGCGTAAAGTTCTGTTTTTGTAACATTTTTCTCTATCGTTGCATTCTGGTACGATGCGTTGTGTACTAAAACAGACCTCTCCTGTAAATTTGGAAGCAGTTGAATATCAACCTATTTCATAACATTAGAGAGGTTCATATCTTAATGACAGTTACCACTCTTTGAGCCAAAAATAAATATATAAATGTAAAAATATATAGAGAAAATTATAAATCTTGGTTGATTTGGCCATAATATATTTTTATCTGCGTAAAAATACTTGCCCCGTGTTCGAATTTATCTCGGTAAATGTAAAAATTATAAATTATATTTTTTATCTCGTAGTAGAGGTTAGGGTTTTGCGGAAACATCTTCTCTCTTTTTATAAATAAAATACTGAACGAAAAAATACAATAAAACTTACCTAAAATTTTAAGAGGAAAATTTCTTGCATAAATTTATTTCCCACTTTTTTACATTTAAACTTTGAAAGCATCAAAACTATAAAAAACACAAAAATATACAATTTCACCTATGCATAGTATAAAACTAAACTAAAAGAAATGAGAAACCTAAGGTAACTGAGTAATACACCAATTGACAGATCGTGGCGGGTCCTCGTCGAACAACTCTACAAGATTTAGTTGAAAAGATAAAAGAATGTTAAATACAAAAGGTTTTATGTGTTACCTGACACTTATGTGTTAAAAAAATAAAAAAAAGCAAATTAAAAAGTATAAAAATGAGCATCAATTTTGTTATTTTAATTGGAACAAACTTTTCATAAAATTAAAGTCTCTTGTTGTTGATTATAAATACGATAAACTTGTCTTTGAAGAAACCTGAGAATACTTACAAAAATCTGTCTATATGTTCTGTCTTTTCCTGATACATTGTTTCGTATTGCAGCTGTATTGGCTGTTTTTAATGATAAAACAGTCAAACCTGTGTACTTGTAATTAGCAAGAAGAGACTGATCTAAAAAAACGATATTATACAGGGTGTTCCATTTAAAGTAACAAAGTCGATGCCCATTTTTTGACTTTACAAATTGTCATTTGATTATTTTATTAGCAAATCGGAGCGGTTCAAATAAAACCTTAATTTATTTGTATTTATTATTTTTTTCTATTTAGAAAACTATAACTTATAGATCCCATTCAAAATATAAACACAAAAGGGTTATAAGACCTACCCACTTTTTAGTATAAAATATCAAGCTGATATAGTGATCTGCTTTATCTACAAAAGATTGATATTTTCTTATGTTTAGGCCTGATTATTGTAAAATCTGTAGAAAAAAATTTTGCTTTAGGTTAAAATAAATATGTTAACTTCTGGTAAAACTGGAAATTACTGCCTGGAGTCAAATTGGGTTGGTTGTATAGGCAAAGTATTGCCTATTACTGCAGGGTTAAGGGAGTTGGGGACGCGCAAACTACTAAAGTGGACTATTCTTTTGCACCACTTGAGGGGTTGTTTTAGAATGTGCAAAGTACTTACACGTAGGCTCTCTGGTGTACAAAAAAATGCCAAAAAAAGCAGTTTTTGTCCAATATCTTCCAAAATATTGCAGATAGATCAAAATTGTAATAATATAAGGCAGATCATTACCCACAAAAAAGCTTACTATGTTTTTTTTTTAAGTGTAATAGTTTTCAAGAAAAAATAATTTAAAGCTCACAATTGATTTTTCTCTTTCCCCTCTTTACGGAACCAGAGAAAAATTCTTGAATTTATTAGCAAGCGCGCGGAAAAATTTCGCAACTCGAGTTAAAATTATTTCTTGTTTATAATGCAAAATGCGTTTGGAAGAAGACATCCGTGGTCACATAATATAACATAACCTCAAAACTATATTTTCAAACTCAATTTTCTCAAAAAATATGAGGTCTACAGAAAAAAACATGAATACCTTTTTTAGGTAAAAATCTGCCCTAAATTTCTTGATTAAACAATTTTGCTCGACTGAGATAATTTGGAAGATATTGGCTTTTATTTTTTAGCCATTTTTCTTTGTGAACCGGACGGCCCTCGTGTCTACTGTCTCTTAGTGAAAAAAAGTTCACAATTAAATAAATAATATTTATTATGATTCCAATTTCAATCCAAAGGAAAAGGTTTCTTTATTTCTATTGCCTGCAGCAACATTTGTTGCTCTAGGGATTTCAATCCCGTCTGCCGAACGTGGAGAACTGACTACCTAGCAATTTACAACAATACAAGGAGCAACGAGTATATCTGTCCCGCTTTTGGGAATAGACTGCTAGAGTTTGTAATTTCTAGTTAGGTTTAGTTTCTTCAATAACTTACTTATGCTTTTATTTTCCTTTTGGAACTGAATTTGATTCCCTTTACGATCTTTTTTTTATACGGTATCTTCAGATGAGGTTACCTATACGACAAGTAGGCCATATTTTTAATTTTTTTTTGGTAAAAAGTCGTTCTCTATGAAATATTTTGCTTGTTAAAAAAAGGAAACAATTCACCATTAAAAATTGATTTTGTTATACAAGGAGCTAGGTAAAAGACATATATTTTACTTAAGGGTAAACTATTTTTTATTGATAAAGAAAATGCTATCTGAAAGAGTTATTTTAAATCACTTGCTCAATCAAAATCAAAACTTTAAATTATTTTTAATTTTGTAAGTTACAGATACATTAAAAATAATAACAGCAGAAATACATTTAAGCCAATTAGAGAAAAGGTACATTACTACTGCTACTACTTTAAATATTTGAAACCCACCCAGTTCAACACACTTTTCCTAATGTCCCTTGAATTTTTCATACACGAAATAAATCACCTCTTAATTTATATGGCCAACAGCTTTAATAATCATGTTTTTAAATCATTAGCATTATAAAGTAGAAGTGCCTTTCAAAAATCCCCAGAGAAAGTAATATTATGCCGCCAGGTCCAGAGACTTAGGTGGCCAGTAAATAAGCCCAAACCTACTTAAATGTTTTCTAGAAAAAACATCGCGCTTTTTATGAAATAACAATTTGAAATTTTGGATTTTGACTGTGGAAGTGATTCTAAACATTTTGCTTAAATACAATTTCTTGTAAATACGCAATAGGTTTACTTTTAAGTATAATATATGTTAGGCAAGTTTCTGAGCTCCCTTTATAAGAAAAACATTACTTTTATTGATTGAACAACCAAAAATTCTTATGAAGAATTACTTATTACCGAAAAAATAAACATTAGGTCCATTTATATTATAGATAACTTCATTTGGGAACCCTCTACATTTTCAAATTCATCACATCTTACAACTATGTACTAATTCTCACATGGAACTGTCGATTCTGAAGGAAATCTTCAATTAACGTTAAAAGATCGCCCCTGGTTCCAGTGGAGCAGTTTTTGTAAATGGTGTCTTATCAAAGACTTTGTCTAGATATAGTACTATTTTACTGGCACATTCTAGTCGTCCGTTGCTATTCCTGGAATCCACGTAGCAGATTTGTAAAGGTTGTTCTGCCAAAATCTATGTTGTGACTTATGTAGTGAATTGGTCTCTAGAGTGAATGATGTCATTGTAGTGAAGTTTGTTATTATCTTCATTTGTTTGTTTTTTTCCCTGTTAGAATCTACTTAGCAGATTTGTAGACAGAAAGCTAGGTTGTAATTCAGGTACTAAATTTTTCTCTAAAAAGAATTATGCCATTGCCTTTGAGATAACTATGTACTTGCTAATAAGACCGATTGTTTATAGATGGCTCCATAACGTTTGTTTTTATTTTTGTAGATATGTGCAACTATCGCTGTTTTGCAATCTAAGGGTAGCTTTTGTAGAAGTACTTTTATAAAAAAACGGCACACATTTTATCTTTCTTGGGACACGCATCTGTTTTCCGAGATTCCATTGTCCTTTATAATTTTCAGATATAAAAACTATTACATCTAGATATTTAGAACTGAAGCTATTATGATCAAATGGGGAAATTGTTTGTGTTTTTTGTTGGTACATACACTGAAACTGTTTTCCAAAGCAGTCTGCAATTTTATGTCTTCTCTCTGTATTATTTTTTATATATTATTATTATTCCATAAATTAGATACTTCTGTCATAAATGTTTCTTTTTTTTAATATCTTTAAATATTTTATTATATACTTATTTTGTTGATCAACAACCTTTGTCTATCTTAAAAGGATAAATCATCTAAGTCAGCAAAATAATCTCGACTAATTTCTCATAGTTGTGCTCTTTAACGTTCGAAAATTAATTTCGAAGGTGTTCATAAATGGCATTATAATCAGCTGTCAAAAAAAAACCTTTGCACACTTTTTGGGTTACTTTAGAATTTCAATAGGGATGCAACCTCTAGGTTTTTACAGTTTATTTCTAAGGACTTGAACTCTCCGAATATATATATATATATATATATATATATATATATATATATATATATATATATATATATATATATATATATATAAAAGTTTTTATTTTTCTTGGGCATAGGTTTAATTAATGAAACTTTTTTTTTCTGCAACTAGCTTTATGTTTCGTTTTTTGTTTGAAGCATTTTCAAGAGCATTTTATTGCATGTCTTGGAAATGACAGATGTTCTGAATGAACATCAAAATTATTACTGTAAATAATATTGTCGTTTCCAAGGCATGCAATAAAATGCTCTTGAAAATGCTTCAAACAAGAAGCGAAACGTCGAGCTAGTTGCAGAAAAAAAAGTTCATTAATTAAACCTATACCCAAGAAAAATAAAAACTTTTAGTATAAAGTATGGTTTAAGAACAGTGTAAATATATACATAAATAAATTACGTACAAAAAATGTAGGATATCCTACAAGACAATTGTTATAGGCCTGTTCCAAGGGACCCGACAACGTATCTAGAAAAAACAACTAAAAATAAAATAAATAATTCACCAATAAACCCCGAAATTCAACAAAAAATCATACCACGGGAAAAGTCGAGCAGATGTCATAAACTCTATGGTATACACAATAGTTCGCCGCTACTAAAACTGGAGAAATATCTTTCTGAAATTATGCAACCAGCTGTAGAAAAAGCTGATTCATTTATAAAAAACTCATTTCACTCGAATTATACGAGACATCGTTCTTGAAAAAGACGATATCATAGGAAGCCTAGATGTCAAATCGTTACATCCCAGTATTCCCATAGATGAATCACTGGACAAGATTGCTATGAACGAGGATTTCCAGGCACATAATACAACTCTCTTAACATTGCCTTAAAAATACTTATTTTTCATTCAATGGGCAAATGTATAAACAAATGGATGATGCTCCAATGGGGTCCTCGCTATCACCAGTAGTCGCGAATTTATTTATGATATATTTCGAGAAAGAAGCTCTTGAGAAAGCAAGTTTAAAGCCCAAATTATGGATTCGTTATGTGGATGACATATTTATTATATATATGGTCATATATATATATATATATATATATATATATATATATATATATATATATATATATACATGGTCATGCAGAGGTCGAAACATTTCTAACTCACGTAAATTCAATCCACCCCAGAATACAATTTACTTTGGAGTTACAGGAAAACAACAAACTACCATTTTAAGATGTTCTGGTCACAAAAATGCATAACGGACATTTCGAATACACCGTGTACAGAAAACCCACAAATACAGACAGATATTTAAATGCAAGATCGCATCATCATCCAGTACAAATTGAAGCTGTGGCAAATACCCTAATATCCAGATCCGTGCGATTAACTGAAACACAGACGAGACAAAACTAACTTAAGGTAATATCTAGTGCTTTAAAGAAAATTGGCTACACAAATCACACCATAGAGAACGCTATTAATACACAGGGTTCCCGAACAACGAACAAGAAAAATTATGAACCAGGAAAGCAACAAGTAGTTTTACCATATGTAAAAGGCACAACAGACAGAATAGGAAGAATTTTTAGGAAACACAACATACAAACAATATACAAGCCACAAACAACTATAGGTAAACTACTTGGAAACCCAAAAGATAAAATCAAACTGGAAAACCACGGAGTATACGGCATTCCGACTGTGAAAAGATGTACGTGGGACAAACTAACAGGCGAATATCAGCAAGAGTGGAAGAGCATAAACTTAGCATCAGAAACAAACAAACAGCCTCAGCTTTATTCCTACATCATCAGGAAACCGGCCATAAAATAAATTTCGATGGGTGTAGGGAGATTACCAATATAGAACATTACAAGACCAAAATAATCAGAGAAGCCATAGAAATTGAAAAACAAGGTAATTTGAATAAAAGTTACGAATCATTAAAACTATCAACAGTATGAAAGACAATAATCGACAAATCTAAAATCGCAAAAATTCAAGGGCAATTAGCGCAACAACAACAGCACCATCCGGAAAACATAAATAACGACCAACGGGCGCGTAGGTCTAACCTTCGGCCCCGGGTGGGAGTATAAAAGGAAGCATCGCAGTCACCAACACTTCAGTCTCTATTCGGACGCGAGAAAGAAAGCTTCGAAAACGCCAAATGTAATTTTGGTGAAACGTCAGCAAAACTGTTCTTCTCAGAACGACAGTAGTTAGTAAACGTACACCGAATTAAAACACATTGTATTTTTCGGGATACGTTCACTACTGTCGTTCTGAGAAGAACAGTTTTGCTGACGTTTCGCCAAAATCACATTTGGCGTTTTCGAAGCTTTCTTTCTCTCGTCCGAATAGAGACTGAAGTGTTGGTGACTGTGATCCTTCTTTTGATACGCCCACACGGGGCCGAAGGTTATACCTGCGCGCCCGTTGGTCGTTATTTATGTTTTCCGGATGGTGCTGTTGTTGTTGCGCTAATTGCGCTTGATTTTTTGCGATTTTAGATTTGTCGATTATTGTCGATATCACCTATATATATATATATATATATATATATATATATATATATATATATATATATATATATATATAGGCGAAATCCTTGTATTGAGAGCTTCTTCTCCAACCTCTATAAATTGGTTATTGTCCTGTTCATTTGTTGTGGTTTTAGAATGATATATACAAGTCATTAGAATTTTACACTTGTACACTTGTCCACCATATCGGATTTAATAGCATTAGTAACATAACGCATAAACGGTAAGTGGCGTCAAGCAATATACTTTTGTACTAATACACAGAATAAATATAGTATGTCCGGAATTGAACAGCACTGACGTTATTAATAATTTATTATATAAATATTTGAACGTATGTTTTATTTATTCTTTAGTATAATATGTTATAAATTAGCACTTCCACCTTCCAGACAAACTTCAACACGCAATTTCACTGAATAAGCGTTGTGTCAGTCCGGCCAAAGAGATACGAATGTAATCCTTTCGCGAGCAATTTTAAAATCACAGCATTTCTCGATGCACTATTATCTCGATAATATGCGTATAAGTGAAAATAATACTCCACTAAAAACGTTTTTCTCTTTGTACTTAAGACCATCGTTTGTCAATCGATATCACTACATAATAATCAGAAGCTAAACTGACATTTCAACAATACCTCATTTCTGGACAACGCTGCTCGCATAGAGACAGTACCATTTTTGTTTCGGTCCTGTTTTCCTCCCATATTGAATTCGACAATTTTTAAATTCTGTCTGATTATGAAACTGTTGTCTGAGGTCGATCCTAAAATACTAAATAATGAAACTGAGTCAAGTATTTTGAGAATAGGTTGGACTTCTACACTAAGGAAAGGTAAACAATAATATCATGTAATTGTTCCCACAACACAATCCTATCGCGATCGAGATGCAATATATTCCTGGTATATACACAAAGAATTTAAAACAATAAATTACGGAATACAACTCTGCAAAAACAAATGCACGCTGACACTAATTAACATTCGTTTGTTTCTGCAATACGCTTTTGTTTTTAAAAGGTATCATTACTATATAGGTACAAATATTACAACGTGACCACAATGGCTGCATTGCTAATTACTGACCAGAGTAGATGTTTGTTTTCCATCCTCATTTGCCATGCAATATTTGATAATAACATTCAGATAAGATAAAGTCTAGACAAGATGCTTATAGTGCTAATCGCAAAAACAATTGAACTGTGTTTGTCTTGCAAAGAATACTCTGGCGTTTTTCTTTTCGTCACTGAAGTGTCAATCAACACTAAAGAAATTCGAAACGAAGATGATAATTTGCAATTAGTTTTTTAAGATGCGCCTGCTTATCTATTTACAGTAGAAGTATATGGCACTTATTGAAGGTATACAGATTAAAATAATTAAATTGGTTGTTGATAATCTAACGTTAATACAGATAAATTGTCAGTTGATCTAAATTTTAATTCATAATCATAAAATCTATAAAAAATCAGTATTTTAAATTTTAGATAATTATGCATCTAGACCCATATTGGGTAATTAGGCTATAGTGCGCATGTTGTATATCTTTCATGGAAACATCGTTCGTTAGGTTATTAGACAGCTTTTTCATATAAAAATATATAGTGATGTCGCCTAATGGTGTATACAGAGCTGGAACCATATAATAATATAAGGAAAGAAAATTTCAAAATAAAGCGTTTTTCTATGTTGTTTTAGTCTTCCCACATAAAAGTGGCATTTTTTCGAAAGAAGTAGAGACAGAGAACCTCAAAAATCATGTTTATAGAGTTGAGCTGTACGGTGCCTAAATCGAAGGGTTTGATGCTCCGTGGTTTGGACACCCTAGCATGTTAAGAGTTCGGAAAGAAAACATAATTTGTTTATATTCTGATGTAAGCGTAGTGGTAAAGGTTTGGGTCTAGGTCTAAAGATCTACGGTTCGATCTTCTTGTGGGTTAACATTTTTGTATTTTTACTTCCCTTGTTAGAAGGAAATAGTGTAACCAGGAAAAAACGACGCTCGAGATTTTTTCAGATCCCCTTGATTCAGATTTTCTAGATGCTGAATCCGTCGGTCTATTCATTTATAGTAAAAAACTACATGATTTAATCGACTTAAATTTTTTTGTAAAAATTAATCGTGACATAGCACGAACTGCCAAGATTTTGGTACGGATCCATTGTGGGAAATCAAAGTGGTGGTCTAATAAAATGTTTTAAAAATCAGTGTAAAAACTATTTATTTCATTACCTTCAAATTCAAGTGTGATATAGACATTAACTATAAAGATTTTGATAAGAAAAGAGTAATAAAACTTTTAGAAAACTAGTCTAAAAACTTTTTCAATTGACTTTAAATTTTGTGCAAAATTCAAGTTTGGAGTAAAAAATAAACCTGTAAGATTTTGATACAACAAAATGCCGGAACAAATGGCTTAACAAAATATTAAGGATTCCCATATTTCATTCAGCTAAATTTATCAAAAAATGAATAGAATAGCATGAATCTGCTACAAAAATTACATTACAAAAGTAATTAAAGTCGATATTATTACCTACATGCAATTATTATACAGTTATGTATATATATATATATATATATATATATATATATATATATATATATATATATATATATATATTGTCCCGTAATTTCTCAAAAAGAAAACATTAAATTTTAATTTTGCAACTAAAATACTACCCAAATATAATATTAATAAATACATTAGTTCTATCTGTCGCGTAAATTCCATACATTTGTTTTTTACATTTTTAACTTGTGATTTATCTTATTAGTTCCAAAAATTCACAAAACAAACATACCATTAAGACCAATAGTAAGTAGCGTAAACTCACCTCACATCCTTTAGCTAGATTTCTTTTAAATATATTAAAACCGCTAGTAGGTAACACTAATTCATATATAAAAAATTCACAACACTTCCTTGAGAAATTGTTTTTTTTTACAAATGTACCTGTAGTTAAAACTTTAAATATAGTAAGAAATAATCTTGGTAATGATAACAATCTTAGTGAACGTACATCATTAAACATTAATACTATTCTAGAAAAACTTTTTGTGTAAAAACCACTTATTTTCAATACAAAAACGAATATTAGCAACAAAATTTTGGCGTGGCTATGGGGTCTCCTTTATCTCCTTTACTAAGTAATATTTTTATGGAAAACTTTAATTTAAATTATATTCAAATTTACGATAATAAACCACTTATTTGGTGGAGATACATTGATGACATTTCTTGTATCTTTGAACATGACGATCAACATTTAAATAATTTTTTATATCATATTTACACCAAAGAACCAACAATTAAATTTACTATTGAAAAGGAAACAGACCAACAACTTCCATTTTTAGACATACTTATCAAAAAAGACATACACAGTTTTGAAACAAAAGTATACAGAAAACCTACACACACAAACAGATACTTACATTTTTACTCAAATAATCCATTTATGGTTAAAAAGGGAGTTGTAAAAAGTCTATGTGATAGAGCAAAAATAATTTGCAAAGATCAAAATTTTATTAAAGAAAAAAATTTTATAAAAGATGTTTTAAATCAAAACAATTATCCTAATGATTTCGTTGAAAAATGTTTTTATGAATTTAAGAATCCAAAAGACAAAAAAATCCAAAATAGACCAATAACAAACCTCTTTGTACCATACATGCCTAATTTATCAGATAAAATAAAACGAATAGGTAAACGTTTTAACATCAGAACGATCTTCAAAACACAAAATACACTTAGAAGCAAACTTACAAAAACAAAACCTAACAATGAACAAGAAAATACAAAAAATGTTATTTATAAAGTTCCGTGTCAATACAATAAACTTTACATAGGAGAAACCTCTATTAGCCAAAAAAATTAAAAAACACCAAACATACATAAAAAATAGGGAATTTCAAAAATCAAACATTTGCCAACATGCACTAGATAACAATCATACAATTAATTGGAATGTTTCTAGTATTTTAGAAAAAGAACCATGTTCCAAAAAACGTAAAATAAAAGAAAGTGCCTTAATATTATTAAATAAAGATAATTGTGTAGCATCTTGTTCCGTTAGTTTTAATAACACATGGTTAAATTTGCTAAATATTTAAATAAAAAAAGAACACCTCAAAATACAATAAATTAAAATGAACATACTCTAGGTACGCATATTTCCCACCTTATTCCAACAATTAAAAATAACACCTTTAAATTGACATTCATTGACATGATACTAAACATAAGAAATATTCTGCTTTTAGTTTTTTATTTGTAGGTTTGCTGAAGACGGGGGTAGACTTTCCCCCGAAACGTCCAGAAAACAAACATTTTTCAGTGTCGTTCCTCGGGTACCTTCATAGTGGAACCAGAACTTAAGACTGTCTATTGATTTTATAAGGTAGATATTTTTTATTTTCGGATTTTATAAGGTAAAAACCCAAAAAATAGTTTTAAACCATTTGATTTGGTTAAAACTGATACACTGGTGTTAATCATTTAGGGTTCCGCACATGCTAATTCTGGTATTAATATAGTTTAACAGATGCTGGTTCTTTAACATTTGCAATCACAACCGGTTTTACGGATTTTATTTCAAAAACGAGGTAATGAAGTAGTAGAAAAACTTTATCTCCTGTGCGTTCATATTCTCGTCTCGTCTCGCCGATGTTCAAGACGATAACGTGTCCCTGCGGGTCTCTTTTGGCTTCATGATAAAAAACTGACCAGGCGGTTGATGTTTACATATGGACTTTGATCATCACGATGACTGAAGCAATCCAGAACGTGACTTTGTTGCCCTGGATAGCTGATAAAAGCACATTTTCGTTGGGTCGTCGTTCTCTTGGACCTTGAATTTTGATTTTTGGAATTGGGGTAAACTTTATGTTAATAATTAAATTCTCACTATGCACATCTAAACTACAGTTCTGTCACTAACTTCGATAAAAGAACTTTGCATTTGCATTAAAAAAAAATCTACCCCATTGCCCGAAATTTATAAGCAAATGAGGATTAAACTGTGACTAAAACGCCAACAGATATAGCTTTTTTAGTCTTGCTTTATAAAGTCATTTCCCGTCACCCTCTACGCATTTATGTTTTGCCGTGTATGTATTGACAAAGGATTCTGGTTACTATTCGTAGTCGACCCCAAAAGTGCACGAACAGAGCCGGTATTTTATATTTCAACGACTAAAAGCACCTGAGCAAGGTACCGGACTACTATCAGGCATGCCATTCCAAGCCCCAATAAAGTGCCCAAGCCAAATCTCCAACCAACCTTCCTTTCAAAAACTTTCTAATTGGGGAAGGATTTAATAAAGTAAAAGTAAAATTTAAAAATAAATCGCAGACAAAATCACATACATATATTATTAAATAATGAGAAAAAACAACATTAAGCCATACATTTTGAAATTACTTGTAACTAGATGAAATATTTTAAATTTCTAAAACTGATTTTTTTCAGATAATTATTGACATTTTGCTTTAGATATTTAAAAAATGTGTACTTCTAAGTTTTTCGATTTAATTATATAATGATACGTGCTTTATTTAAGTAATATTCATTTTGCGCATTGCATGTTTAATTAAGAAATCCAATAATTCGGTTACATAGCTAGCTACCTAATATATATTATTCATATTTACAACTATACATTTTTAAGTTTTCATCGACCATTCTTACGTTGCTTTATATTAAATAAGTGTAACGTTATATCTTCCTAGAAGGCCATCTAAAAATACGTTGTTATATAACTCAAAACGCTAAGAGCTTATTGAAGCAGAATAATCTAAGGAGCTACAAAGTGTTTAGGTTTAATTAACCGTTAAAATTCTTAACAGGAAATTTGACACTTCCTTAATTGTAATAAATTTAAAGGAATATTTATATAAAGCATATAATATAGTTGTTCACTTTTAACGTTTTCTGATTTTGCCGCCCGGGAGTAATTTTAGAAGCCACCTTATCTTTTTGTAAATTATTAAATGGCATAGGGATGAATAGAAATGTATAACAAAAAATAACGTGAGTTTTATTTGAATCATGGTGGCTTATTAATGAGACCAAATTATGACACACACAAAATTCCGTAGCCATTTTAACTGACAGTCAACGATGTGCACCTAGTGCGTCGAATGGGTGTACACGGTACCTCACCCTTGGTGCCATTGTGTGTGGCTAGTATACGTTCAGTCCAAACTTTGCTCATAAATCCAATCTGTTGGTTGAGATTTGAGGTCAAAATGGACTAGGGGGGGTTAAGGATGCCCTACCAGCCTTAACCCCCGCCTGACCTCTAGCTACGGCTACATTCACTTCCGAGCACAGGGATTTGGGTCTGTGTTTCTTTTATATGTCCTGGCTATGTGTAATAGGCGCCAGTTGTGCTTCTTCGGGCACAACACCGTTTGCCTATCTCGGCTTAACTTTGCTGTGCTTCCGATGTATAAAGTGGCAAAATGTTTGAATCGTTTTTTACCCAGAACAACTCTATTTTCTGTGACTCACTACGATGTTAACTTTGTATGGGTTTACGGGCTTTGGCGAAGAAGAAATTGTTCCTTGGGGACTCTCGACATCTTGATCTTTTAGATCCCCTAAAGAGTCGTGGAAATTCTCCGATTTCCACTAGAGTTTCGGGAAGCGCTCCTCTCCGTATGCCACAACAACACCTGCACCAAACGGTCCTAAACTCGATGTGTATACTTTTAGGGTTACTTAATGTTCCACGGTCTTTCTTTCTTGCAGCTGTTTTATTTCTGAGTGGAAACTCGACTGAGGCGGTCCCTGATCAATGCTACAAACAGGCAAAGGTAAAACTTCGTGAGGAGGCTTTCCGGAGATCCCGGAACTTGCAGCGTTGGCGGGGGACTCATTCTCGTTTTTTTGGTCTTTTTTCTAATGCAAACTGGTCCGCGTGATCAAACTTTAGGTCTGCATAGGGCATAATACATCTCTGTGAGCTCTTTATTGTATCTGTGCCCGTGTAACACTTTATGGTAGAGCCACTTAGTATAAACGGTGGCAAATCAAATTACCTTTTTTCCTTTAGGATATTCACTGCTTTATTTTGTGTGGCAAACCCGTCTCGTTTCAGTGTTAGGGCCATGCTTCTGGGTGACTCTCTTAGCTTATTTCTTCCCTTACAGGTAAATTCCAATAAGAAGCAGTACTTCAACAACGGCCCGAAAATATTCAGGTAGTGAGATCTCAGAAAATATCAAGGTATCGACACGACTAAAATAAACCCAATTCTAGGTTCTTTACTTTCCCGCCTAGAAATAAGATCTTCGCATAGATTCCTTAGTACTTGGGGGACTTCGAAGTGAGCAGTTCAGCCCTTGTCGCCCACTGATAATTTGCATTGATCTTGAGTCGTATTTATAGTCAGGGGTTATACCGTAATATTCATAGAGTTTATGTATTTTAGCTACATGCATGGTGCTTACTTGATCGGAATGTCAAGCCTCAGCTAATTAGTAGATGGCAACTGCCATCACTGGACTGGAACAGAAAAGCTTAGTTCTAAGAAACTAGGATCGTTATTCATGCATATTCAGCACTCTTAAATAAATACTTTTTCAGTCGAAATTGCACAAATGACAAAATTAGAACCCTAAGTTGACGCCACTGTTTTGGATTTCTTAAGGTTTACTGAATATTCATAATTTGCGTTTCTAAATACTACCCAAATACCGATTATCTGTCCGCCATATTGGAACCGCCATCTCGAACTATATATATATATATATATATATTCCCTAATTTTCTTGGTTTAAATCAAAAGGTATCCTTTAAAACACATATTCGATGCCTCGGTAACGTTTCGACCATAGATTTCTAGGCTAAAAATAAAAGTATTTAAAATTTAAGACTTACCATAGAACGTAAAATTGTCAAAAATATACATATTCTGACATATACTAAAACATTTATTTTAGATTTTAAAATTACTGGGACGTTCAATGTGTTAAATTTTCTAGTATATGTCAGAATATGTATATTTTAGTGATATTATTTATTTGACAATTTTTCGTTCTGTGGTAAGGTTTAAATTTTAGACAGTTTTATTTGTTATATAGAAATTGTGCCAAAAATCTTTTAGGATTGAAACTATGGTCAAAAGATTACCGAGGCATCAAGTATATGTTTTAAAAGCAGTGACGGCTCGTGGTATATTGGGAGGTCAATAACAAATTTCTAAATTGCTATTATTGCTAAAGCGGATAGTCTATCTTGGCCCAACTCCTCAACAAAATTTATAAGCCCTCGAAAAACCCCTGGATTTTCAGACAAACTATTTCATCATGACCACGTAGTGCCAGCTCGAATACCCCACAAAATTTTACACAATAATTTTGTTTAAAATACAACGATTTTGGATACATTTTCATTAAAATCTTTAAGGGATTTTCTTTTAAACTGTGCCTCGCTGAGTGAGAATATCAATCCTTACAACCGTAGCATAGTTCACCGAACATTTCATGTGATCTTCAGAAAACGCATGTTTTTTTATTTTTTCTTTTAAGTGTTTTAAGTCTTTAACACCGGTTTTGCATCATAATGAGTTCGACGAGTCCTTAGAAAACAACAAACAACTCAAACATAGACCACCTTGAAATTGATTTCGTGAGCACTTTTTAGTTGTTTATTTTTTTGCTCTAGTCACTACCAACATTTTATTTCCTGTATATTTCCGACTCATATATGGATCATAAAAATAAAAAAATATATACTACAAAAAACAGTATATAAATAAATTTTCATCGATTAAAAACTTCCGAAACAATATATAAATTGAACTTCCGTACGCCGACCCGATGCCGCGACAGATCGATTGAATTATAAGAACAGACCGGCTGATGACCCAAATCGCGATTTCATATTCCATTTGCTATCAGGTTCGGCTGCCGCTCGGTAATTGTGAAATCTTTGGGTACTTTCGTCAAGCTTTAAGGTAATCAGCGCAATTCGGACTGCCCAGCCTAGCTTAGTATAGAGTATTTTATTATGCCTAAGGAACGCAACGAGACCATTCGAACCGCGCGCCGCGCGAGGCTAATAGTGTAGCGTATTTAACTTTTCCCAAGGTTCGCGTTTTATTACAACTATTAGGAGGGACGGTCAAACGAATAATTTATTTTCTGAAATATTATATATAACCAAGAAAATTAAGAAAATTATGTTATTCAAAAAAGGTCAAAGAATACATATATATATATATATATATATATATATATATATATATATATATATATATATATATATATATATGTGTGTACTAGGATGTTCAGGAAAATATGTTCGCTTGTGTGACTCAAAAAAGTATGAGCAGCTGAGGGTATTTCTTTACATTTTTGGGTTCCTTCCTGATTACTTTACATAACCCTAGGATATTTGGTTTGATAGTTCTAGAGAAATAAACAACTAAAGAGAAAAATATTTTACCACAAAATTTCAAAATCAAACATGCCCTGAACACTTTTTTTACAAAATAAATAGTAAGTCCTTTTTAACTAAAAAAGTTAAATACGTGTATGAAATGAAGTTCAAAATATACCTTTAAAATTAAATGTTCCTGACGTTGTTATGTATAGTAAATTGGATTTTCCGTGTATATTTACAAAGAAAACACATTACTTTCATATGCAAGAACCATTTAATATTTTTCACCTTGATATCATGCTTTTCTTTAGGCGAACAAAACACTTACGGATACTTGATATTCTTATCGTTTCACCCTCTTACTTTATAACCAATTCATTCATCTAAAATTGTATGTTAATGTAAATGCGAGGAATACCTATTTGGTGCTGTTTACTATTCTTCTAAAATAAAAAAAAAACATTGTTTCTTGCAGACAGGACAGGTTTTTTTCTAGGTCTGTAACCAAATACCTTTTTTAGTTTTAATTACACCCGTTTCTTTGAATAAAGGATAAGTTGATAAGTAGTTTTAGTTTTTTATTCCTTAGCTGTTTGAAATACAAAACCGAATATAACTGTACAACGATAAATCAAAAAAAAATGTTTTATACCCAGAATTTTTCTGACTGATACTTTTCCTTTATCAAAAAAATGAAGAATAAAACAATTTATTGTTAAAAATGTTTATTATGAAAACATTTCTGGATAAGAGCAACTTATCATTTTTTTACTAAATAATTTTATTTTATAAACCAAAATGTTCTAATATTTGTTTTTAATTAGTTTAATTTAATTTTATGTTTAGTCTGTTTTTATCTCTTTGATTTTTAAATTAAATAAGTAATTATACAGGGTGTTCAGTTAAGGGCGTACACTATCTATATCTCAAGAACCCTTGACTGCAGCCAATTGGAAAAAAAAATTCATGACTAAAATGGCAACGAGGAATCGTCCAAAAATATTTTTAACTTTGCAAATTGGCCGTAAGGGGGCGCAACTGTCAAAATGAAAATACAAATTTAAAATTTGAGCAAAATTACTAAATTAAGATATAAGTTTTATAACGTCATTGGAAAGCTGAGTCAATTTTCTATGAATTCGCTTTAAGCCAAATTTTCATTGGGTTAATAATAAGGGTGGGGGAAACAAATGTGTGTTGTCATATTTAAATCGCTATATCTTGTACACTTCTTAACCAATTTTAATGAACAATGAAAGATAATTTTTACATCTCTTAATGGACTTCTGCAGTGATATAAATTAGTTTTAAAAAAAGAAGTCAGATGGCGCTATCCAATGTGGTTAGAGTTTTCTTGAAATTTTTCTAAAATTTCAAATGGATCGGTATGCTTTACCTTATAAATTATAAAAGTGAATTATAAAATCTACATTTTGGCGAAAACCGCATATCGAAATCTTTATTCGTTTCGGAGTTGTTGCTAAATAACTGGTGATAAAAGAAGCAAAAAAACAAAAAAATCGAGTTTTATGAAGTTAGTATCTGACAAATAAATGATATTATGGAATTAATTAAAGCATGTTAAAGGTTTACTTAATAACCAGATTAAAAAATCTTAATTGAACTAATTGTAAGTAGTAATATTTTTATTTGCCTTCCATCACACTTTATCCAGGCTTTGGACTGGTCCAAACTTTAGCAGACTATTAAAATTTGGAGCGTGTTTAAAGGCCAACGGGCCATAACAAAGCAGAATAACATAACGAGTAACGTATGAAAAACCTTCGTGGCAAAAATACGAAGAAACAGGTAACGAGTAACAAGAACAAGAACAAAATTTTCAGAAAAATTAGGCATTTATGGGATATGTTCAAAATGTTTTCCATCATTCTGAATACAGCGGTACAGCCTTTGTTGTGTTGACGAGACAGCAGTTTTAATTTCCGCCACGGATATGCTGTTTATAGCCGTTCTAATTCTCTCGATCATATTTTCTCGCGTTGTTGGTCGAGTTTTGTAAACGAGATCTTTTATTCTTCCCCATAAATAAAAATCGAGACAAGTTAAGTCCGGTGACCTGGCTGGCCAAAGAAATAAACTTCCTCTTCCAATCCACCGGAAAGGGAACTGCTGGTCAAGGTAGTGACGCACTTGGTTTGAAAAATGGGCAGGACATCCATCGTGTTGAAACCACAAATTTCTTCTTGTCGCGAGGGTCACGTTTTCTAATAACTGTGGCAGCTCATTAATTAAAAATTGAAGGTATAATTCACCATTTAGAGTCCTATCAAAGATAAAAGGCCCGATAATCTTTCCTTCAACAATTCCGCACCATACATTCACTGTCCAACGATGTTGATGGTCGACTTCACGCATCCAATGAGGATTATTATCACACCAGTAATGCATGTTGTGCAAGTTTACTCTACCATTGCTGGTAAATGAGGCTTCATCTGTCCATAGTACTTTATCCAAAAAACGGCGATCTTCCCTTATCATGTTGAGAAGCCAATGACAATAATTTAAGCGATTGTCGAAATCCAAGTCTAGTAAAACCTGGTGCAAAACAATATGATATGGATGCATGTTAAAATCCATCAAAATTTTATGAATGGAGCCAACTGAAAGTCCCAAGTCCCTAGAAATTTCGCGAATACTAGCATGTGGATCAACATTGATATAAGCTAAAACGTTTATGATATTCGTCTCATTTCTGACTCTGCGATGCCTTATTTGAGTCGAAGTTGGTTGAACTCTGCCAGTTTCTCTGAGTCGTCTTGCCAAACGAGTAAACACGTGCCTGGAATGATGCGTCCGATTAGGGTACTGCAAAGCATACTCCCTTGAAGCTCTGGCTGCATTTCGAAAGCACTCAAAATACACACCTAACATATCAAATGCCTCTTCATTTGTAAACGGCATTTTTACTTTAGTAACGGAAACAAGAAGTAAACTTTCTTGCTCAAGACAATAAACAAACCAAAATGACAGTTACGGCTTTTATTGCCATGACAACGAGGCGCAATGTGTCTGTTGTTTTTCACGGCTTACTGTGACAGTACAAGGAGGCAAATAAGAAATAAGAACGCAATACCTCATGGTATGACATTGCTTACAATTAGTTCAATTAAGATTTTTTAATCTGGTTATTAAGTAAACCTTTAACATGCTTTAATTAATTCCATAATATCATTTATTTGTCAGATACTAACTTCATAAAACTCGATTTTTTTGTTTTTGCTTCTTTTATCACCAGTTATTTAGCAACAACTCCGAAACGAATAAAGATTTCGATATGCGGTTTTCGCCAAAATGTAGATTTTATAATTCACTTTTATAATTTATAAGGTAAAGCATACCGATCCATTTGAAATTTTAGAAAAATTTCAAGAAAACTCTAACCACATTGGATAGCGCCATCTGACTTCTTTTTTTAAAACTAATTTATATCACTGCAGAAGTCCATTAAGAGATGTAAAAATTATCTTTCATATGACACCTTGTGCATTAAAATTGGTTAAGAAGTGTACAAGATATAGCGATTTTAATATGACAACACACATTTGTTTCCCCCACCCTTATTATTAATCCAATGAAAATTTGGCTTAAAGCGAATTCATAGAAAATTGACTCAGCTTTCGAATGACGTTATAAAACTTATATCTTAATTTAGTAATTTTGCTCAAATTTTAAATTTGTATTTTCCTTTTGACAGTTGCGCCCCCTTACGGCCAATTTGCAAAGTTAAAAATATTTTTGGACGATTCCTCGTTGCCATTTTAGTCATGAATTTTTTTTTCCAATTGGCTGCAGTCAAGGGTTCTTGAGATATAGATAGTGTACGCCCTTAACTGAACACCCTGTATATCAAGCCGAACAGTTTTATATCAAAAAATTATGATGGCTGTTCCTCAAATAAAATATTCCAGAGTCAAAATACCTCTCCGATCGAATCTTTGGGTGAGGGGTACTTGTGATGCTCTATCATCAGAATGTTATTTCTCATACAGCAATATTCTTTTTGTTGCCTAAACCCAAATAAACCGTAAAAATGCAACCAATCACATTCGTTCTCCTGGCTATTTCCATCATTCTGCCGGAACATTAGCATTTTTTACCTAGGTTAATAGTAATCTATCCTCTACAAGACAAATTAATCTTGAATCGTATAGATCCAATATCCTGTCGCTCAAACAAGCCCTTAGAATTTCTACCAAATTGTATCTATGGCTCAATGAGCTTTTCGACTTTTTTTCTGCTAAAGTGGACTTCCTAATTTCCTTCCTCTGAAATCATTTTCATTAGAGACTTTAACGTTTATTATACGGAATGGTTAGTGTCTACTAAAACCGATCCTCATGGTAGAGCAGCAAAAGCCTTGGCAATCAGCCAATATCTTACTATCCTCCATCAAAGGACCTACCTATTTGCTAAACCACGTCACACAGCCAAAAACCTATTACACCTCTTTCTCACCACTCACTCCTCTCGTATCTCCTCCTCTGACCACAGTCTATTTACTGTTTCCTGTCACATGCAACAGGATGTTGTAGAATCAATTTCACATCGCATTATTTGGCACTATAACTCCGCTGATTTGGATGGGATGCGCTCTTCCTTTCGTTTGGAATTTTTTTTCTCTTCAAGCGGTTTTGCCGAAATTTGTTCAGAAATATCGGATGTAATCCATTTCGGTATAGAAACCTATATACCAAATTCTATTAAGATTTCAAAACCGTCCAACAGTATACTTTGCTTTTCAAAAACCTGCGATAATGTCAGACTAGAGAAAATCCGTACTCGTAATAATTTCCTTAAGAAA
Organism: Kuschelorhynchus macadamiae; assembly: GCA_030620095.1. Lineage (NCBI taxonomy): Eukaryota > Metazoa > Arthropoda > Insecta > Coleoptera > Curculionidae > Kuschelorhynchus > Kuschelorhynchus macadamiae. The sequence goes on from JAUTXW010000285.1 coordinate 1,084,476, forward strand.
CCTACTCTAGAAAATCTAGATGCTGAAACAAAGCATGAAATTATTACAGTCGCATAATTTTCGACGCCAAAAATGCAAATGAATAGAAGGCAAAGTCATTTCTTGCTAAAATAGAAGCCAATCCTTTTGGTCACTTGCCAAAAACATTGATCAAAACTTCTGCAAGCTCTTTTTCAAACTTAACTTCTGTTGATGAAATCGTCCCCACGTCTAAAACAAAAGCTGAGATATTTTGCAAAACAATTCGCGGCAAATTCTACTTTAACCCCTCTTTTCAGTTCTCCCTTTCGTCAGTACCACTTTGCCATGCAATAGGCACGAAATTGTTTTTAGGGTTAAAAACATATGACGTATTCTCAAAATACTTAATTCCAAAAACTCCTCTGGTCTGGATGAAAAAAGTACTCTTCTGAACTGGTTCTGTCTTTACCAGTTTGTTAACTACAAACCATATCCCTATTCCCAGTTTTAAGAAGTATATCGATCAAAAAATAAACTTATCCATGACAGGCAATATGGCTTCCGCCCCCAAACGTATACAGCAGATCTTACCTTCGTAACCCACAACTGGAACAAATCCATCGAATTCCATGGAAAAGCTCAAACTATTTCCTCCCACATATCCAAAGCATTTGATCAAGTCTGGCATGATGCATTTCTTAACGAACTTCCTATTTATGGCCTTCATCTTAAACTTTTTACTTGGATTGCTAGATCTGTTTCCAACCATAAATATTTTTGTAGTGGCTGGTGGCCATTCACCTGATTTTCAAAAAAATCAACGTAAGCGTTCCAAAAGCCTCCACCTCATCTATTCTTTTCGCAAATCAAAGATCTGCTTTCATCTACCAGCAATCCTATTGATAGCTATGCTGATGATGGTACACTTCACTCCAACATTAAATTTCCCAAATCTGTTTCCCAGAATGAAATTGATAATATCCCTAGCCTAGAACCTCATTACAATGGTAGAATGTGGAGCAAAGAACCTTATCCAGTTTAATAGGTATCACTAAGATCAACCGTGTTTACTATCTCACAAATAATTTCCTAATACCCACACCACTCATGTGAATAATAAAATCATTGAAGCCAGAAATTCTTTTAGCCTAGTTGGAATCAATTTTCAGAAAAATCTTCACTGGCATGATCACATGACCTCAATTGCCGCAGAAACCGCGGATAAGTAAGGTTTTATTTTCGTTCGAAAATACTTTTTTTCTGCCAACTTGCATATCCTTTACACTTTGTAAATCAAACCTAGCCTTGAGTATTGCTCGCATATAAAAGGAGCAGCCTCTCATTCAATCCGTAACATACTTGACTATGTCCAAAGAGAAGAACTATTCGCCTGATCATCCAAACATCACAAGCAAGCTTGCAACACTAAAGCATCGTCGAATTGTAAGCGTTCTATCTCTGTTCGACATATACTATCAAGGATTCTGTTCTGATGAATTATCATTGATTATGCCTTCCTTAGTTATTCCTGCAAGGGAGACACGAACATCGACCTACATACAGCCCTTCACCATTAAACTGGAAAAACCAAGAACCTTCCACTTTGTTCGCTGCTTTATTACCAGAGTGTCAAGATTATAGAATGTGTTACCAGCAAAGCCTTTTTCTCTTCCCCTAATCTGCAAGTTTTTATATCCCGCATCAATAAACTTTCCCTCTCCTCAAATTATTATGGAAGTATCAAATTATTATATCAGTATCAAATTATTATTATATTACTATCAAAGTCATATTATAAACTCGCGGAGAATATATTTTAAAAGCTTTTCGAGACGAATACCTATTTAAAAAGGATAAATGAGAAGTGAAATTAAGTCAGTTATATCAAAAACCGAATATATTTTGACTAAATAGCCCCTCAGACACTTTCATAAATAAGCCACAATAATCTTTCGTGTTGCTGTTTAGTCGTAAAATGAGTTCGCATTTAACAATATTTGCGTCAACGTTGCCAATACCGTGATTTAGGTCTACTAGAAATACAATACACAAATTACGCTTTAAAGGAACAAGATTAATAGTGTGAAACCGATCTACAAACGAATAAAAAATCAGCACATCGAATGCTATGCGTGGCTTGCTATCAACTTAAGCCATTGAGCTACGGAGAGAGGAAATCTCTCGATGGATCCCAACTATATTGAATACAATTAAAAGCTGGAAACCATTTGGGGGTTTTTATTCTCTATTTGTGGCATGGTCTAATTGGCGTATAAATGGTTTTTGGTTGCACTTACAGCATAATTTGATGAATTTAATTTATTTACATCTATGGGGTGGTCCATTTAAAGTATTACAACGCAATATTAAGGCTTTCTACTGTCGAGATGCATGTGATATTCTCGATAAAACTTGCCCTAACAGATGGATCGGCAGTGGAAGGACAGTAACTGGACTGCACGATCCCCATACTTGACTCCCCTTGACGTTTTCTTACGGGTTTTGGTTTTGCCACAGAAAAACTTCAAGCAAAGAATTAGACGCCGTTCAAGAAATCACCCCAGGGTATGATGTTAGGAGTTCGAAACTCGTTTAGAAAAAGTTTTTACAAATGTTTAGGGCAAAATGGCCGTCACTTTGAACATCTAGAATAAAATATTATTTTTTCATTTTATAATATTTTTTTTTATTTAAAATATTGTCATTGACATTAAATTATGTTTTGATTTTAACGATTTTTTATGGAGATTACGAATCTGAAAAGAAAAACCTTTCCATTTAGACCGCAAGAGTGGGAAGGGTTATAAAGTTGCCAATAATGTGACATAGTGTCTCTAGGATACCCAGGCGACATCCAAAATATCATTTTGTTTGAATAAGACGTTTTTTAAATATTGCCTTGTAACACGTTATTTTCGGTTTATTTTAAATTTATATTAAACAAGTTACTTCCAATTGTCCGATTTTTATTTTAGGCTTTTTTAGCCAACATCCAGGTAAATATTATCTCCCTAAGCATATCAGTTAACAGTAGGAACTCGCACTTTTCTGTGGTGTGTTATTCAAGCTTGTGCTACTGAAAGTCTTCTAAAGAATTATCTATCGACGAGTGTTATCTTACGTAACACTTATATAGTAATCTGCCTATAAAAGAACTACTTGAACAAGGTTTAATATTTTAAAAATATTTCCGTCAAGACTAATCAGCAGTATACGTGACATTACATTGACATGATTATAATGCATATGCTTAAAATACACTTACTAATGTAATGTTTAATTAGAACGTTTTCAATATTTAAAACAGTTTTTAGCTTTTTTATAACCATTTTTCAACTAGTATTGCTTTCTTTTTAACTAGTTTGGAGTCGACAGTCGACTTATTATCGCACACCGTATCTTTCATCTATTGAAGTTATTGCCGTTTACAAAGAGAATGCTTTCCCTCTCTCTAACTACGTTATCCGTATACTGTATTTCTTTTTTATTTGAAATAACTGATCTGATTGGCGACCAGTTAACTTTTGAAAGAGGTTTTGAAGTATTTCTAAAAAAATACAAAATCTCAAGTCATTCACAGAATGTATGCAATTTTATCTCTTGATTAGTATGTCTAGTGCTGGTTTATTCAATATGCTACAAGGTAATGGATTATTATAAATTTTAGACTTTAGGGCTATGTCAAATAAATGCATTATTTATTTCTAAGATGTATGATGATAAGAAGTACCTGCTGATTATTAATGTCTAAGAAATATGCTACTATCATGTCGTTTAATGCTATGTCGAATGTTTTGTATAATTATTCGGGCAGTTTCTGGCTCTTTTTAAAATATCTTTTGTTTTTACTTCCCTCGTAAAATCACCCATCGAGAGTTTTTCAGATTTTCACGTTTCATGGTCTTCGGATACCGAAAACATGTTTTCTCAATTTCGTCGGTCTGTCATTCTGTCCGTCTGTTGTTCTGTCTCACTGCCGAGCTGTTCGCAGAATAACTAAAGAAATTACTTAAAATGTTGGTCAAAAATTAAGGAAATGACCTGGTAACATTTAGGTAAAAATCCAATATGGCGGAACAAAATGGCGGCCTAGTAAAATAAATAAAATAATACTAAAAAACTATTTATCTAATTGACTTCAAATGACATAGGAATGAACTGGTAACATTTTGGTGAAAAAACTACTTTTTTGAGTGATTTCAAATCTCGCACAAAAATTAAGTGCGATGTTAATATGAACTGTTAGTACACATTTAAATCAGGGTAAAAAAACTTCTTTTTCAATTGAGTTCAAATTTTTAAATATTAGATATAATTGAAGACATTGGTGCAAAAACCGACGAAGCCCAAAAATTAAAATTTGTGGGAAATCAAAAAAAACTTTCTAAATTTGAGGAAAAAGATGCAAATGACCCAAATTTTGGTTTGAATATAGATATTATGGGTATTTGTTCCAATATAATATTGATATTTTATATCAATCACACCAAAAGTGGTTTTTGAAAATTTGGACTTGTCTGACTTTTGCACCATAACAATAAAACAAAAACGTGCAAAATGAACATTATTTATTTCTTAAATAAAGTCTTAAATAAATAAATTCGAGTACAACAACACAAATGAAGAGTCTCAATCATAAGCCTCATTAACCTCCTCTCCAGCTTCTGTCATCTCCACTAAGGGTTCTGTTTCTGGTTCTTCTTCGAATATTTTTTTGTAGTAATCTTGGTATGCTTTTGATACAACTAATAGTCTTACATCCTGCTTCTTTTTTTTTATTTATTTGCAAGAAATACACCTGGGTTATCTTCATCGTAAGTAGCGATAAACTAATGTCAAGCTTAACAGCGGAAAATTTAGTGGAAGGGAAACGATAATGCGACATTCAATAAAGTTAGAACCGCTTTGATTTTTAAATAGTCTTAATGTTGATATAGAAAATTTTGTTTTATTTTTTGGGCTGGTAAAAGTTACTTTTAACATGGACTTAAAATGCTTGGTGATGTCCATTATCATGTCTTGTGTTACATCTACGACGCGAAAATTTAAGCTAGTTTTTCTTACTAACTCTCTCCATTCGTCAGGTACGTAAACATTTCTTCTCAACATCTTTTCTCTTTCTCGATCAAGCCAAAGGAGCGGTTGCACGGCAAGAAGCTATGACCAGGCTCAGATTATTGATGTATAACTTGAGTAACATTTCTAATACGCTAATTAATCAAAGTGAGCAAATATTTGGTGATAGTGTGATTTTTGTTCTGAGCAAACGAATTGTCACAAAACATACAGTGTTGTTACGGAGTCGGAAAAAATGTCGATGGTGGAGGAATCTAATGATTTCGTTGCTACTTTTTTTTATGTTGCTTCATCATACATGTAAAATGTTGATAACCCGGTTTTTCCTGAAAAAATACAGAAGTTGGATTGCCACAGCTGTCGTTTCTAAAAAACGTCTCCAGCCAGAACATGCAGAAAGGGAAGATTTTGCTGGTAGTCGGAACATAATACTTCTACTGTTTTATCAGTTTTGGCAAGCTGGGTATTCTCCTGCATTGACTTTCTTTTACGTAGTGCGCGTAATCGCGTTCACGGTCAAATCCTTCCACTAATACTAACCTTGGTGCAAAAATCGAATCAGCCAAGTTCTTTGAGCATTGTAAATTATTAGTATACGTCTGATTTGTCTGATTTTTGCACCAATCGATCGGGGATGCTTTAAATTATATATTTAGTGAAAAAATTAAAAAAAAATTAATTTCGCCCAATAGTGGACTTGGCCGGTTTCTGCACCAAGGTCTTCGATTCAGGAATAAACTAGTAAAATTTTGGTACGAATTGAACATGGCCGAACAAAATGGCGGCTTAATAAAATTTTTAAAAAATCAGTGTCAAAACTACTAATTTAAGTTATTTTCAATTTTGTCTAAAAATCAAGTGTAACATAGGTAAAATATTAGCACAAATCCAATATGATGGAACAAAATGCCGACTTATTAAAAACAAAATAAAAAAATCTCAATTTTTCAAATCGGAATTTTCCTCGTTATTTATTTTTCCTTTAATTAGGAGTAGTAAAGTGTGATACCATTTAGTTTCTCATAGTCATTTAGTCGTTATCTGTCTAATTGTCTTATCTTTACCTTTTCTAGACAAAAAAAGAGATTCCTTAAGAGAGAACTTGAGGGTTATTGGGTTATATCAGCCTATAAAGAAATTTAACCGGAAATTACCTCCTGAATCTTTCCTTTTATCTACAAAAGTGTAAGAAAACACAATTTATATATATGTTCATAAATGACTATGTAGTAAAACGATTCCTAATAAATGGAAAGATTTATAACGAGGAAATTGCAGACAGGGCTGATTTACTGAAATTCTTTAACGGAGATTCTCGGCGACATCTAGTCCATCGCGTCTCGGTCTGAAAAAATATCGGCTGTAGTAATCTTATCTCGGTTTCGACATCTGCAAGCTAAATCTCATCTCGATCCCAAGAATGTCGATCTAACCCTAATTTTTTTTATAAGAATATTAAGATAAAAAAACTGTACATTAGATTTTGGGCTTTGTTAAGATTTTCAACTTTACATAGAAATCGAATATCGGATCTCGTTTCGAATCTCGATCCGAGATTTCAACTTCGAGACGAGAATTGCGCATAATTGGTTTTAATGATAGTAAGTGTAAGCTTGCTTAACTAGTTCTTTTAGATTAAAATGAAGATGCAGACCTTGTTTTTTAATACCTAAGGAGGAAAATAAGAAAAGTGAGGGATAAGGGTCTAAGACATAATTAGATAACGAAAAGAGCTGAATAAACAATATTTACAACAGCAATTTAAAATGTACAGTAATGGGCAAAAATCAATCTCTTCTCGTTAATTTCTTCTCAATTGATCATCAAATCACTGAACCACATATTACTATTTCAGCATAAAATTATATTTTAAATTTTCAAAATGACAGTTGGGAACCAGTTTGTAAAAAACACTTTAATACAAATAGCCTGGTAATTCGTAATAAAAAATTCGGGTGAGTAAAATCAACTGTTTAAAAATGGTGATATGGCGAAATCTCAGAGCCTAAATATGTGGTTCATTTTAAGTAAAAATAGAATAAAATGTCTTTTGTCGCATTTCTCCAACACTATCTAAGTAATATTATTTGAAAAATCTCACGAGTAAAATAATTTTATTTAATTTTCTTTTAAGTAAGGGGAAGTTGACTCGAAAAAACATTTTGAAGTCAGCGATATTATGAAAAAATCTCACCAGTTATGAAAATATTAAATTTTCTTCTCAGTAAGGGGGAGTTGACTGAACAAAACATTCTGAAGTTAGCCAGAAGCTCAACTGTAGGCAGGCAAAATATTTTTTAGGTAAGGCAACTTTTTTTTTAGTCTATAACAAGTCAACTATAATAAGGAGGAAGCAGAAATAACTGAACAATTATTTTAAATTTTGATCATATTCTAACGGCGTTAATGAAGTTAATTTCACAAACAGACTTAAAGTTAAATAATTTAGTTGCGTAATACACAAACATAATAGTAACAAACGTTTCTTCAAATTAAAATCTTTCAACATCTAAAGCTCAAACGATCAAATTTGCAAATGTTGCAAATTCATACATTGTATGTAGTATTGTAACCAAATACTGGCTGTATAGAGTATTCTAAAGTTAGGATTAGGTTATTAAGATCTCGAAAACTGTACGAGATACGAAGTAGGCTAAAGTGGGATAATTTAAATGTCACTAATATGCCCTCCAGAAATTTAAACACCCTGGAATATCTCCGGTGATTTTGAAAAACTAAATGCACCTTCGAAAGGCATTTCTCATAAGAAATTTAGTAGCGTACTTAATTTCTCAAAACAACGTTTTGAAGTATCAAATTTTTTAAGTCTTTTTTTCCACTAAATTGAAGCCGTATATTTTTTATAATTCGACCATAGCAAATAATTAAGTATGTTATTATAAAAATATTAATACTTCAAAAATAGTAATTTTTAGGTCGGTTGTTACATATATTTATGTTTAAAATAAACATCATGTTAAAACAAATAAAACATGTCTATTATGACATAATAAATATTAAAATCGTAACTGTTCTGCTTAAGTATTTGTTTGAATTAGGTTTCTAAATTTGTAAAAAGCATTAACATTATCATTACATTAGAGGGCATCGGCATATTATAGTAAACACGTTTTTGAATTAAGAGCCCCCTCAGGGTAGAGTAAAAAGAGTTATGATCTTGCCTTTCTTCACCATAACTGTCCGAATACTTCTTAAGGTTAGTCTTAAAAAAAAAATCAAAATCATATATTTACTTGCTTCGTAAATAAAGCGAACGATAATTTTTTTCATTCTAGTCTACAAGTCGATCCACAAAGTGGTGGTTCTGCCTTAAATTTCCATAGACCAACAATATTCCTATTAAGTAGCCCATAAGTCGAAAAATAGTAAACATTGTTGATTTTTTAATATTTATATTTATCTATGGTTTGACAATTTAGTGGAAAAGAAAAAATGTAGCGTTTAGGACTTACAATTTTGCCGACACCCATGTGTTTGCTTGTGTCGTTGTAAATACATAAAACTAAGAGACAAATATACAAAGAGTTTGACTAAAAATCGAGTTAAGAAGGCAAAATTGGTAAAGCTGTAGCGTATTATTTTTCTATGGCTGTAGAATTTGGTTACTGACTAGTTGAACTTAAAGACATTTGTGGTTATTTTAATTTTATAAAAAAATATTAGGGTTTACTTATGTATGTTCAGCTATTTTTTTATAAAAAGATAAAAAAAATTAATTATTTAAAAAATATTTTCTTACTACGGCCCTGAGTTTATTTTGGCGGAACCTGAAGTTCGATTTGGGCATGTGAAACATTTGTTTCCATTTATGACAGTTAATTTTCACATCTGGTTATTCAGTGGCCACCAGTCAGCGATCAATCAGTCTCTTAACAATTATAATGTGCTGAGCGAAATCCACTATGACTGATGAGAGACTGGCCGATCATCTAATTTTAGTCAACGTTAAAGAATGAGTGATTAATAAAATATCTGGAAAAATGCTATTAGATGTTCAAAAACGTAGAAAATCAATAAACTTTAAAATGGAAGTATAGTAATTAATCGTGAAAAAATAAAACCGACTTACCCGATTGACTTCAAATTTTGATAAAAAATTAAGGGTGTTATAGGGATGACCTGGTAACATTTTGGTAAAAATTTAATATGGCAAAACAAAATAGCGGCCTAGTGAAATGTTGAAAAAATTATTACTAAAAAACTACTTATCCAATTTATCTCAAATTGCACAAAAATCAAGTACTATGTAGGAAACAACTGGTAAAATTTTGGTTCGAACCCAAAATGGCGGGATAAAGAGGCGACTTGACAAAATATTTAAAAATTCAGTCCTAAAAAAACTGGACTGATATCAACTTGTGTACCATAATTAATCGTGATATAGAAATAAGCTAGTAAAACTGTGGTACTAATTCAAAATGGCGGAACGAAATGACGGTCAAATAAAATTTTTGTAATCGTGAAAAAATCACCCTCTCATGTTTTACATATCTTCACGTTTTAGCGTTCTTAGATGCCAAAAAATATGATTTATCAATGCCGTCGGTCCATCTGATGGTTTGTCTGTCTGTCTGTGTGTTAAAAACTACTTATCAGATTGACTTCAAATGTATGGTCACATGGGGATGACCTGGTAATATTTCGGTAAAAAATCAGTATGCCAGAACAAGATGGCGGTTTATTGAAACGTTAAACAAATGTTACTTAAAAAGCAAATTATCCAATTTACCTTAAATTTTTGCACAAAAATCAAATGTTATATAGGAATGAACTGATAACATTTTAGTATGAATATAATATAGCAAAATAAAATAGCGGTCTAATAAAATATTTTCAAAAATTGCTTATTAGATTAATTTCAAATTTTGTACAAGCTTTAGGTGTGATATAGAGAACTGGTAAAGTTGTGGTACGAATTCAAGATGAAGGAATAAAATGGTGACCAAATAAAATTTTTGAAGAATCAACGTAAAAAAATCTTATTCAATTGATTTTAAATTTTTCAGAAAAATGAAACGTGATATAAATTTAATCTGGTACGAATGCAACATGGCGTAACAAAATGGCGGTGTGGTCAATCTAAAAACTACTTATTAAACTTATTTTAAATTATGTCCAAAAATTAAGTGTGGCAGAGGTAAGAACTGGTAAAATATTGGTAGGAATTCAATATGATGGAACAAAATGGCGCACAATAAAAATGTTTGAAAAGACAGTATATATCAGTTACTAAATTACTATGGATTGAATTAAATTGGGTCATACTTTACTATTCCTAATAAAAGGAAATATTCATAACGAGGGAAGTTCTGGGTAAAGAAAATTTACCGATTTTTTTGACTAATATCTAAACAGTTTTGGTATACTTAAATATTTATAATAAATACGGAATATTACTTGTTTTTTTTAATATATAAGTATAACGAAGATTGAAAATTTAAGTATTTCCAATTCTTCTTGGAATAGACAATTCAACAGGCTCTTTTATACATTTGACATATCATAAACATAGTTTGTTTGTTTAGAAATACAATATAAAAAGTGTGCTTTAAAGAGACAACTAAGATTGTCAGATAATGGCATGAAACTAATATATAATCGAATTTTACCAACAGATCTGATGCCGTGCGTCGCAGACTGAAAACTCTGGAAGTTGAGATACGCCTAAATCTCTAAAAACAAAGTTAGGATCCATTTAGAGAGTATTTTATTTTACGTTGGATAGATCGTCTATTTACAGTTTAATCTTTGTTTTGTATTAGAGACCAGCTTTAGTAAACAAAAGTAATTTTTTGACGCGGAATTTAAGACTTGCAGATTAGGACATAAAGAAAATCAATTCCTTTATAAGAATGTTATTCAAGATTGGACCTAAATTGTTACGCGTATAAATAGGGTCTACAAATTAGCGGAAGAAAAATATCTTCCGGCTCAAAAAAAAATATTTCCTGGCAGCTTCTGTAGCACTTGAGATGCGATTTGATCATTGTTCCCTTCCTCTAGTCGGGTCGACCTGTTAGTTCGGAACTATTTAATAAAGGTATTCAAAGCTACTCAATATAAGTAAGAGACTACCACAACTAAAAAGTTGCATAATGATCTGACATACTGACAAATCCGGCAATAGACTTCTCTTTTGTCATGGAAAAGTAAAGGTCTGTTGCCGGTTTCGGCAGGCTATGAAGTAGATACAGATATTTTTATTTTCCAAGCAAAAATATATGCTACTGATGTTTGTTTTACGAATTAATCCGAAAAATAGCTAGAAACTATAAAATGTTAACTAGTTCGATGATGTTGAAAGCTCTAGGCTGCGAATGCGACTTAAAACTCACATAGTAATGAAAACAATTTCTAAGCAACAACAGTTTCTGCATGATGTGGGTTGAGTGACATGAGGGCAACGAACTTGTTATCAACTTTATCAATGAATTTTGTAGAACTTATTCTCAATTACTTGTCGGATTAGCATTGTCTTTATTATTTTGGTTTCACAACGTTTGAAATGGTAATTATCGCCAATCGTTTTCAAGTGTAAACTAAATGCTAAAACTACGGGTTTATATACTAGTCGTGTGCGGTGATACGTGAAGTCTTCGCTCCCTGGTTACCTGAACCGTGAAGTTTTAGGAGGTCAGTTTGAGCTAGAAGCGGCTTCCATATGTTTGAAATATCGACTCTAGGCGTATTGATTCAGCCCTCATTATTTTCTATGAAAGCTGCTTCTTCTTCAAAATTTTAGCTTCCGACCGCTGCATCCGCGTTGGCTTGACTTAAAACGCTCCTTGACTCTTATAGTAAGAGGCCGTTTTGTCTCTCCAATGTACGAGTCACCACATTCACACTGGATTTGGTAAATGCATTCTTTATTCTTATCGATGTCCTTTGCCTTAGTTTTTGTTAATAGGCTTCTTAACGTGGTTCCTGATTTAAAAGCGGTTTTGATGTTGAAATCTCGTTAGACGTTCCCTTAATATAGTGGACTGTGAAAAATAGTGTTAGTAGTAGTAGGTCAAAGTTCAGGCCTTATAATTATCAGTAATTATTGCATGTTTTTCGAACCATTTCATATAAATATTAGCTACCACTGGAGAAACCATCATTGTTCGTTCAAAGAGAGTCTTCACTCAACTTTTGCCTAATTTTGTCTAATGATTCATATATAGGAACATTTGGGTATAAAATTTCTACATCAAAACTAGCATGTCTGTCTTCTTACCTTAATCTGATCTCACTAAGAATATTGACAAAATAGTTAGAATTTTCAACACCAAACTTACCTAGTCAAGGTTGAATGATTGGAGCTAGCAATTGGTTTCAGAGGCGTCTTCGGCTTTGGACCTTTGACAAACCATAGAGATGAGGTGGCTTTTAAGTTGCTGCGTATCCTATCTGAGATGTAGGCACTATTCATTCAATGTTCTGTATACCTTGCTCTCAATTGTGCTTGATGGACCCTTCGATCGTATTTTGTAGTTTCCTTTCATCAAGACTCCGTCGATCTTCTGGTTATATGTTTCGGTGTCCATAACTACTTCCTTCTGTCTACAGGGAGATACTTTATGGAACTGTCTGCCTGGAGACGCTCAAGTGTAATTTCTTCTTGTTTGGATATATTTGTTGATGTCTTTGTTTTTTTATCCAAAACAGTCCGGAATTTATCTGCTGAAGGAAGTTGATGGTTTCAACAGCTGCAACTAATTCCAAAACTGGTGTGCGTTTTGGTGCCACTGAAAAATTAAGAGCCCTGCTTACCAATTGTTGTTGTGTTTCTGACAATATTCTTTGGGAAATGTTGACTATAGTCTTTCGAGAATCTCTAGTTGGTTATGGTTTATGTGTTGTATATATAGTAAAAGGGAAGAGTTTTGGTTTCGTTTTCGGGAACAGGCTGTATACGAGCAGATTACCAGCTTTTAGGGAAAACGCCATGAAACGATTTCATCACCATTCAAGTTAAGGGTGGGAAGTGTTGAAAACTTTCCAGTTGTAATGATTTCGTGGAGTAGGATTCTTAAGGAAATTGTTAAGATTTTGAAACTTAAGGTTTATTGTTGGTTAGTTTGTAAGTCTTAATAAAATGTGTTAGAAGGGTTTTTAAGTTTGGAAGAGAAACAAACATAATTGTACGGGAAAGAAAAGAGTAGTGGAATTATAGTGCCAAATAGTATGATTGGCATGTGGCAGATGTAATTAGACCGTGATCAAAGGAACCCAAGGGAGGGGAAATGGAAAATTCATATTATTTATAGGGTTAGGCGATGATGGGTTTTTTTTCTTAAAAATATTACATTCTCTACCATCGGCGACAGAGGAGATATCTCTCTTGTGCTCTTTCAAGGTTTGCTTGTTATATGTATTGTTTTCCTTATTTTGATAGATTTTCCATAATTTGTAATAGATTGCAAATTGGTGGAAGAGTTTTCAAAACTATGATAAACTGAACATTTAGCTTATTTAATGTTTTTTTACATAAAATATTTCTAATAATTATAAAAATTTTAAATTTTATTACCTTTATACAGATTATAAATATTATAATTTTGTTCATTTTCTCAAGGGTCCCCTCACGATTTTTTTTTAACTAAGCTACATTGATGTAGTTGAACTCAGATCGAGCCTGAGGCCCTAAGCCCGGGCCTGTTGGAAAAATAGGCCCTGTTAGGGAGGATATAAGGTGCCTCGTATGAATGCAGTGGAGTACCCAGAAAAATGAAGGACAAATGAAAAGTGGAAATAAAGAATAAGTCCATAAATAGAATTTTTTTTTGTTTTTGGTAAAAGAATTTTAACTATTTTTGAGTTCTTTTTCAAGACTTAAGCGGACAAATTCCTCTTACCACTTGCCCCTTATTGGTACGCCACTGTATTATTGGGTATGCGTATGTTGCATTGTGACTAAAAATACATTTATTATATTTAGTTATTTTAACTCACTGATAAGTAATGATTGATCCGTATAGATTGTAAAAAATATTCGTAATATATTTAAATGTATTCTGCAAAGCTGCAATGCGGCGCTAAAGTTCACGATGTTAAGGGCCTAAATATCTTAAGTACAATGCGTGCAGTACTGATGCAGTACCATAAATAAGTGGGATCGCAGTAATTCTTTTTTCATATTTTAAAAAGAAACGATGCTTGTTGGAGAGAGGACTGCGAACGCGAGCCAGGCAGCAAAAGCAGTACCTTGACGGTACTCGACTGCAAGTCGTCAACACTGACGCCGGGTCTTGGTAACGATTCGGTCTTGACCGCTCTCCTGATACGCGAATCACTTGCTTCAGTTGTTTTACTGATAAGGAAGAACGGAGAACAAAATTATACGGCGGTTTCCGATCACTGCACTTCGATTGCTACTTAGAATCGTTGACCAGTTAATGCAATTTTGTGTACAACTGAATATTGCACGCGCTAAATTAAATTAAATTAAAGCCGGTGGTGCTCAGTCAAGGAATATTTTTTGTTTGTATACACCTGATCAATTTAAATTTAAACGTGCATTGAAATTATCTAAATTTTAATTAAACGGTGTAAATGGCAACTGGCAAAAGTGGATTATTCTCGGGTTTTATACACAGTTCTGAATATAGTATTAGTGGCGTGTATTATTAAAATTGATCTATTCCGAATATTAAGTGACTGGCAACATGACAAATGTCAACCGAATCAAAGTTGTTGTTTTGGGCAGTCCTAGAGTTGGAAAATCAGGTAGAGAACATATTTAATATTTAAATAAAAATAAGGTAATTAATAATAAGTTGGAGATGTGCTTCATTATATTACAGTGAAGAGAAGGTTTAAGTCAACTGTAGTTTAGGATTTTTATAATATTTTTATTTAGCCGGCGTTTAATACTGTTTGCTAAAGTCGTAAGACAGCAAACCAGAAAAAAATGAATTACGTTAAATTTTTGTTAAACTAAATTTTAATGCAAGTACATTGTCATATCTTGTTGCCAAATTAAATTGTATATCAGTTTACTTTAAATTACTGATTAATGATAAAGTATGATCATATTTGACCCAATTAAATAGAAGATTATTTGTTTTAAAATGATATTATTATTAGGTTTCATTTTTTCAATAAATATTGACGCTATCCAAAAATGTAATTAGTTAATAAGTACAAAATAGTAAATTGTTATTAATGCTACAGCATCATAACTAACTAGATATTTAATATTGTTTTATTTTAAATTGATATTATCAAGTACCTTACTTCGTCTAAACTAAATATATTAAGACCAGATCTATATTTTGGGTTAAATGATTAACTTGATTTTTTCAATACAATAATGTTTTTGTGGCGGTTTGTGAGTATTTTGCAGTTATCTGTTAAAATCAAAACTCTGAACTATATTAGTAGTAGAAGTCTGGATATTAAAACTTCAAAAAAAAAAAACAGAAATTATAATAAAAACCTTTAAACAAGAATGAAATATTTAATATAAAACAGTTATAAAAACGTGTAGAAAATCTTATGTTGTATAAACTTAAAATAAAATTTTTTAGTAGTTTAATGTACAAGTGAATATTGCACGCCCTTAACTAAATTAAAGCTGCTCGGTCAAGAGGGACATTTTTTTATTTGAACACTGCTGATCAATTTAAACGTGCATTGGAATTTCTTAAATTTTAAATATACCGTGTTAATGGCAACTGACAAATGTGGATTGTTCTGAGGACTTGTTTACAGTTTTGAATTTAGTATTAGTGGCCTGTATTAATTGATTGAAATCCGTTCCGAATATTAAGTGATCGGCAACATGACGAATGTTAACCGAATCAAAGTGGTTTTTGATTCTTGTTGAGATCATATTTAATATTTAAATAAAAATAAGGAAATAAATAATAGGAAAAAGTAGACGATATATATACGATATATTTTTATTTAGCTAAATTTTAATATGAGCACAATGTCATATCATCTTGTCAAATTAAATTGTAGACTAGCTTATTTTAAGTGGCTCTGTACTTTACCATTTATTGACCCAATTAAATAGATCATTATCTATTTTAAAATAATGTTACTGGATTCCATTTTTCCATAAACATTGATGCTATAAAAAATTTAATTAAGAAATGCTCCAAGCAAAAATACCTAAGGCCGTTAGACGATTCCTAAATATATAAGCAGAATTTATAAATTATTATTAATGCTATAGTTAAACTTATCATAACTAAGTAGTTATTTAATATTGTCTTCTTATAAATTGATATTATCAAGTACCTTATTTCGTCTAAATTATACTTTTTAAAATCAGTTCTATGCTTTCGATTAAATGATTTTTCTAAGTTAACTTGCTCTTTTCACTACAATTATTATGTTTTTGTTGAGAATTTTACCGTTACATATCGTTTTCAATAGTTTTGAAAGTTTGTAAACATAATTTAGCCGATCTATTCCTAAAAAATTACTGATGATTACCTATAGTTTATCTGTAAAATTAAATATTCTTAATTTGAATATCTATGTAAAATGGCATTAAAACCTTTTAAAGCCTTAGTTTTGAATAAACTGCTCGTCAAAAAAAAAAAACGAAACACCTAGTTTTTTGCGCAACATTTAAAAGCGTCTTATTCCAAAAGTATTGGACCAAATTTGAAGATTCTGAAGAGTTGATTCTTTGCTCTTAGTTCTAATTTTGGAAATACGTTATTTTGCAAATCGCATATATTACAGGGTGTCAAAGACAAAGATTTTTTTTTCAAAATTTCATGTTATCACCAGTTTTAGGATAGTCAAGTTAGATAGTCGCAATAACCCTCTCTATTAATAGTTAGGCAATCCGTCGGGACCTTTTCAAAATTTTGTGGATATCTTGGCCAACTACGATTATATGGCCATTTTTACAACCAACCGTTCAAATTACAGTTTCAAATATACAGGGAGGTTAAAAAAGTAGAACTGCAAAAAATATCATTTACTTGAATGGAGTACCCTCTATATCACGGTACCTCTAAAAACTAAGGACCATTCTAAGTATATTTTTTGTAGCATAGGTACTCTGTACTTAAGTTTCATTGTTTCCGACTTTTGAAAAATTTTTTTTAACTCTAAGTGGTTGTAAAATCTATGCGGCTTAATTTAGAACCAAATGGTTCACGATTTCCCATCATAGATCTTTAAAAAGTTTTCTTATTGTTCTTCCTGATGTAGAGAAATGAGCGTTACTAAAATAGCAGCTCAGGTACCACCTTTTGATTGAATCAATCATAAATTATTGTTGCAAATACTTGTAAGAAAATAAAATTACCAATGAAAAAAGTATGCAAAACGCAAATGCAATTTTCGCAATGCAAATTTTCAGTACCTACTAACAGGAACAGGGACAAACCCTAGGGACCCATTAACACAAGCTTTAAAGTTTTTGGAATTTCTGTTGAAACGTATAAAATATAAGAAATTAAAAAAATAATGAATGAGGAGAACCAACAAGTTTTATAAAATCTACCTCCGTTCATTACAAAATAGAAAATTATAAGAAACATTATAATACAGCGATTATCCAGAAATACAGAACAAAAATTAACCTCATACACTGACAACAATAGAGGTGTAAATACAAAAATATTAAATTGATTACACGATCTTATAAATTGAGAGTAGGATAGGCAATTTAATGATTTAAATAAAATACCAAACCATATTATCTCGTTTTAGGAACAAGTAAGATAACATTCAAAATAAGAAAAAAAAGATAGATGTAACTCATATTTAACTTAGCGTACATAACGTTCTTAATATCTTGTTCGCCCACCGCACAGACGGGCAAAATTTCAAAAAGCTGGCCAGAACCCCAATTCGGGAAGATTGCCATTTCACACTTTTACGCGTCTAGGGGCTTTAATAGACCATTGGGCTTTTTAAAATTAGAAATTCCATAGATGGCGCTCTTCGTTGAATACGGTGACGCGTAAGTGTTTTTGCGAAAAAATATTGGCTGTTTTTGTGTACATATTGTAGACATTATAGTGCTCAAAGTAAAATGGATTGTACTCCTGGTGGTAAGTAGTACCTTTAGCTATACTATTTATATAAAATAATAATATTTTTTAATTATGTGTGTTTTATACAGAAATAATTTTCTGGAGTAGTGCAAAATTATAGTTTTAATTTTATTGTTAATATTTTAGTAAACTTCCGGGATCTTCCGGGCTTAACTTTCTGGAAAGTTGTGTAGCTGAATACTTTAAATAGTAAATGGAGAAAAAATATTTTCCGCTTTTGTCTGCCTTTTTGAGATAACTTAATCAACTTTGTTTTGTGTCACTTGGAATTTTCCCCAATTTATCGCTTTCAAATCGTTTAGGGCTAATTATTTTTATTTATTTCAGGATCAAGGGACGTAGATCCGGATGAAAATGTTGTTTTAAGTATGAGAACGCTTTCTGAAGTAATACTGACATGCAATTCAACAAAAATTGAAGCTAATTGCGAATATTTGCATTCGTATGTAAAAGATCTAACTAATTGCCCTGAAGTATTATCTAATGTAATTAAACAAAAGCTTTCACATTTTCTTTCTGATTTTAAATTAAAATATAAGACTGCCCAATACAAAAAAGATATTTTGCCCAAAACAAAACTTGGTTGGAAACAAATTTAAAATTTCATTTTTTTGTGCAATCACCTACAGCGAGTTTAGATGGTCGCCCTGCTGTTAATTTCCAGACTAGTAGCGAACGAACAAAACGAAGACAAACCGAATATGTTGGATCAACAATGAGTTCCTCAGAGCCTGTGTATGCTGCTCAAATGAGTCTGCGCGCTGAAGGAAGTATAGATGCTGCAGCTGTTATAAAAGATGTACAATTTTCAACCCCAAAAAGGGCCCAGAACTATAGAAAGGCATATAAAGAGAGAGCTGAAAAAGTTGATCAGCTATCTGGTGATAAAGCATTGTCAGTATTTGTTAAAGCAAATAGACACCAATATCAGATCATAAGGAGTGAAGATAAAAAACGTTTTCCATCGTATAAGAAGATTCAGGAGGCCAAGGGGCGCTGTTACCCAAATCGGGATGCAGTTACAATCACGGGGCAAAAAGCTGAAGTAAAATTACAAGCCTTACTAAACCATACTGCCCATCGTATAGTGGAGGTGCAAAAAGATGTATTGGAAACATTAACAGAACCTCAACTTGCTTGTTTGACACTTAGGTATAGCCAATACAAGCAAAATTTTGACAGCGATGAACATTCGGGTGCCAGTATATTTTTAACATCCTTTGTGCCACTTCTATTAACATGCGACGATCCAAATAAATCTACAAACAAAATAGTTTGGCAAAATCCACGTCCAGGCTCACCCCGCTTTTCGTCCAATCAGAATTCAATTTATACATGAGACCACTGATTTAACACTTCAAGAAATAAATACCATGCAGAATGAAATAGAAAACCTTACACCTACTTCCATTAGTGTAGGCACAAGGACATTGAACACAACTTACTTTTTACAATGGTAGATGGCAAAATGTGCAATGCTGCTTCATCTACGACATCCACGAAAAAGTGTTATATATGTGGGGCTTCTTCCAAGTCTTTCAACAACATAGATGTTAAGTAGAAGTATTTTAATCAGTTTGTTAAACTGTGAAAATAGTGATTTTTTTAAGAAAAATATGATCAGTAGCAAAAGTTATGGTACGAGCGGGAATCGAACCCGCACCTCTGCGTGTCTAGCGCATCGCCCTAACCAATTGAGCTATCATACCACTGATAATAATAATATTTTTGCAAACTATATCTAGTGGATACCGTATAAATATACAAAAATTTAAAGATTATGCTTTAACAACAGCTAGGATACTTGTACAAAAATATCCTTGATACAACATGCCTAATACGGTCCACAAAATTTTAATTAACTCGTCAGATATTATTGAATCTTTTTTATTGCCTATAGGACAATTATCTGACGAGGCCCAGGAGGCATTAAATAATGACATTAAGAAGTATAGAGAAGGATTTTCCCGAAAGTGTTCAAGGCAACAAAACTTGGAGACTGCTTATATCGTCTGATCCAGTCATATTAAGCATGCGAAAACTTCCAAGGCGAAAGTCCAAGTCATTCGAAAAAGAAGTCTTAGATTTATTATTAGCCCCCGTCCAGAGGGATCTGCCACTAATACTACTAATGAAGACTCAGAAATTAATAGCTCAAGTGACTCAGACTCCGGGTCCGGGGATTAAAAACAATAATTAGTTATGCGACATTATTTCTGAGAATAAATGATGCTGTTATTAGTTTATTAATTATTAATTTTACGCCGTTGATGACTTTAAATAATATAAAAACAGTAAAATGTAGGCAGTATTTTTTAAAACAATTTAAATTCGGTTTTATACACATAATTATGTTTTTGTCAAGTATTTATTTATTATATTATTAAATTTTCCACCAGATTAGTAGCCAATTGACAAATATGTTAATTAGTTTTTACAATATTATTTCTCATAAACACATTAAGGAAATTTTATTACTACATATCATCGTTTAAGTTTTGGCCAGGTTTTTTCAATTTTGCCCGTCTGTGCACCGCCTACACGTAGAACGTTCGCTACCCAACCTCACTGCATCTGCTAAATCGTTCAAATTATTTAATTCACACTCACCTGTATTCATCTTTAGTTTCATTCTACTCCATACATGCTCTATAACATTCATATCGGGAGATCTGGCAGGCCAATCCATTCGTTCGATATTATTCTCCCTCAAAACTTCTTGAACAACTCTTGCCTTGTGCGGACAAACATTATCGTCTACCAACATAAAGTCATTCCCGAAGGTTTGAGCGAAAGGAATAATAATCTTCTTTATGTACATATCTTTGCATCTATTCGCATTCATACTATCTCCTAACAAAACTACCATATCAGTCTTACCATTCTGCATATCACTATCCCATACAGTAACCACACCATCTCCAAATGCTACTCTAACATCCATATTTTATTCCACGTACCGTCTGTCCTTTTCTCTCCATAACAAAATTCGTCCATCATTTGCAAGCAAGTTAGATCTATATTCATCAGTAAACATGCACCTATTTCATTCTTCTATACCCCAATTTGTATATTCTTGTACCCATTTGCTTCTGGCAGCTCGGTAAACAGGCAGCAAAAGAGGGCTTCGTCTAGCGTGCAGGCCATAGTCATGTAATCTTCTTCGCACAGTTGATGATATGTTGACACCCGTAGCTTTCCCAAGTACTCTGATGATTTGGGTTGCATTTAGGATGATACAACGGCGCACAGATAATCTCATGGCGGTTTTGACGCAAGTGTGTTGCTCTGCCACGACCGCTACACCCTCTGTTGCCCTGTATCGGGCGATTGCCCCGTATATAGCTGATTGTGTTGTCAGCAATACTTCCAGTTCCTTAGTAGGTACTGGAAATAAATCCACTTTGCATACTTTCTTTATTAGTAATTTTATCTTCTTAAACGTATTTTGCGGCTTGGAAAAAATTTTCATACCCAAAAACAATAATGACAACAATAATAAAATTATGGTCCCTTCAATCGACAGGTGGTACCTGAGCTGCTATTTTAGTAACGCTCGTTTCTCTACGTCAGGTAGAACAATGAGAAAACTTTTAAAGAACTAAGATAGGAAAGTGCAAACCACTTGGTTCTAAATTAAGACGTATAGATTTTACAACCACTTAGAGCCCAAAAAAAGAAAATTTTCGAAAATTCGAAACAGTTGAGCTTAATTACAGAGTACCTATGCTACAAAAATATTCTTAGAATGGTCCGTAGTTTTCATAGGTACAATAATATAGAGTGTATTCCATTTAAGTAACTGATATTTTTTACAGTTCTACTTTTTTATCCTCCCTGTATATTTGAAACTGTAATTTGAATGGTTGGTTGTAAAATGTGAAAACTCATTTGTATAATCAAACCGTATTCCATCTTGGAAGCGATTCGTTTCGTAGTGAGTCTCTATGCAACATTAAACGTAGATATTTATGTTTATAAGGATAATTTTTTTTATTTGAACATTTATTTTAAATTTCACAAAAAAAATGCTTTTCTGTACAACATATCCCTAAATTTAAATTTTCAGTTTTAACGAATCACCTTGTATATGTAAACTGAAATCACATGATCTGCCTTAAAACGCTGTAAAGCCAGCTTATCAATATCTTTCGTAGTTTGTTAATTTTTGGGATTAAACTGCAAAATAATGACAATTTACTAAGAATGGCCGTATAATCGTAGCCAAGATTTCCACAAAATCTCTAAAAGGTCCCGAGGGATTGCTTAACTGTCAATAGGTAGACTCATTACGACTATTTAACTTGACTATCCTAAAAATGGTGATAACATGAAATTTTGGAAAAAAAATATCTTTGTCTTTGACACCCTATAATCTATGCGATTTGCAAAATAACGTATTCCCAAAATTAGAACTAAGAGTCAAAGAATAAACTCTTCAGAATCAAAGTTTTTCAAATTCGTTCCAGTAATTTTCGAATAACGCGCTTTCAAACGTTGCCCAAAAAACTAGGTGCTTCGTTTTTCTTTGTCGAGCAGTTTATACTTAGGGAGACTAAGAATCGATATATAAACTTTGTTGTTTTCAATGTAATATGTTGATAACAATTTTCTTTTTTAAAAAACTGTAGCTCCTAACAATTTAGAAGTAGAATTCCGGATATTAAGATCTCAAAAAAAAAGAAGATATAATAAAAACGTTTAAACATGAAAGTAATACTTAAATTGAAACGGTAAAAAGAACTGAATATTGCAGGCGCTAAAATAAATTAAATTAAAGCCGGTGGTGCACAATCAAGAGCGACATTTTTTTGTTTGTATACAGCGGATCCAATTTAAACCTGCATTGGAATTATCTAAATTTTAATTAAACGATGTAAAAGGCGACTCGGGACTTGAATACGGTTCTGAATATAGTTTTACTGGCGTGTATTAATTGATTGAGATCTAATCCGAATTTTAAGTGACTGGCAATATGACGAATGTCAACCGAATCAAAGTTGTTGTTCTGGGTAGTCTAGAGATGGAAAATCAGGTGGAGATTATTTTAAATATTTAAATAAAAATAAGGATATTAATAATATAAACAAGTTGGCAAGTTGGTATGCTTGTTTCCGAGAAACGTATGTCAATAATAGCGGTAATTATATTTGAATGAAGAAGGATTAAGTCAGTTGTGATTTAAGATGTTTGTTATATTTTTATTTAGCCGAGCTTAATACTATTTGCGAAAGTTGAAGCCAGCAAATCAGAAAAAATAAAATATGTAGAGATTTCTTTAACTAAATTTTACTACGAGCACATTGTCATGTTTTAAATTAAATTAAATACCAGTTTACTTTAAATAACTATATATTTTACCATTTATTGACTGTATTAAATGGAGCATTATTTATTCTAAAATAATTTTATTGGATTCCAATTTTTGAATAAATATTGACTTTGTAAAAAAACTGAATTAAGAAATGCTTCAAAAATACCTTCGACCGCTATTAGACGGTTTTTTAGTCTATAAGTAGAAAGTTTTATGTCATTATTGATTGCTATAGTTGACCTTATCATAATTTTACTTATTTCAAAAGGTTTTCTTACACCTTGATATTATCAAGTACCTTACTTCCTCTAAACGATATATTTTAAAATCAGTTCTGTGCTTTGGAATGCTCTGGAATTATGTTTTTGTAGCGGTTTATATGTAAATATTAGTTTCAATGAATTTTTAGATTCATTGAAATTCATTAGACATTTTACTGAGTTGCGAAAAAGCCAAAAAAGAAATTTTTATATAAGTAACATTCTACCGTTATCTGTCGTTTTAGAATAGTTCATATTTTTTGAAAGTTTGTAAACATAATTTAGACATAACTTTTTGCCGATCTATTCTGAAGAAATTACAGGTGATTACCTATAGTTTATCTGCAAAATTTAATATTCTTAATGTCAAAACCTATGTAAAATGGAATCAAACCCTTTTGAAGCTTTAGTTTTAAAAATACAGAAAACAAAATAAAAACGCTTGAACTCGTCGTTGTTTTTAACTTCACAGATCCAACCCCCGGGCCGGTGGTGAGATTCATTCCCAAAATGTTAAAAGGAAAGGGGGGTCGAGGGAAACCTTACTTTGAAAGTCTCTCGACCTAGATTACAACTGCCGACTTTATTGTGTTTACCGTTGATATGACTGCCTGTCAAAATTTAGATTTTTTCTAAATTTAGTAAATTAACCTCAAGATTTATGTTCTTATTTCAAATTAAGGGATATGATGAGGACCAGAAGACCTTCAAAATGAGCTACACTTAATCCTTTTAGTAAGGATATATTTCACCCCAAAAATTTAAAATGGTAGTGGAGTTTGAGAGAAAGAGCGAAACGCAAGAACACGGTAACAAATTGTTCGAAGGTGGATCTTATGTAGAAGTATTATTCAAGTTGATATAAAATTAAGACATTTTTAATTTGTAATTTTTGAAGGATTTTTATTAATAGCAATTAATTAATGGGGAATTTCTGGGTTTCCCAAAATTACATTTTCTACAAAATAGAGTAATTTATCTTATGAATTGCTAGACATGTTCTCCGTTTACTTCCATGTAGTGATACAATCGAGCTTTGAATTCCTCTCGAACATTTCGAAATGTCTCAGATGTTAAATGACGACATTCGGCTACGATTCGCTATCTTAGTCCTCAAGTAATTCTAGCTGCGTCTTATAAACTATTGAAGTCAGATATCGCCAAAGAAAAAAATCCAACGGCGTTAAATCAGGTGATCACGCCGGCCATTCAAATGGATCTCCCGTACCAATCTACCGATTGGGAAAAGTAGTATCAAGAAAAACTCTCACTGGACGAACGTAGTGAGGTGCTTCATCTTGTTGAAAGAATATCTGGTCTTCAACTAAATCCTGGTCGTTTTCTAAAACCTAAAAGGCCCAAGAATTCTCTCCCACACTTTTAGTATTAAAGGACGCTGGGTATGCGTTACCCTGAATAAATGGGAGTTGCTGTCGCTCCAGTACTTGCAGTTGTGGCGGTTCACATTTCCGTAAAATAAAATGTGACTGAAACAAACAATGAAACATTGTACAATAACGAGTTATCGTTGTTGAGTTTTTCATAAATATTTTGCGGTCAAAGTCGTCTTCGTTAATCTCGTAAACCAATTGATATTTGAATGGTCGAAACTTATGGGATTTGAGAATTCGGTGAATACTGCTTCGAGATACGCCTGAAACTGTAGATGTTTGTCTGATGGAGTTAGTTGGGACTACAGCAACATGACCAAGGACTGCAACTTCAACTTTTTCATTTCTTATAGGTCTTATTCTTGTTTTTTATTGCCAACTAATTGATCTAGTTTCTGTCCACAATTGTAACGCACTTCTATGGGTCAAAGAATATTCAGGATGCATTTCATTGAATCTTAAAGCTGCAACTCTTGCACAATTATTGTTCCTAATGTGAAGAACAATAATTTCAATTCTTTTATGTACTGTATACGTCATTTTAAAAATTTTGAAAAAACTTTGTCTTTGGGACTTATAATGTGAAATGAAATGCACAAATTGTACTAATCGCATAAATGTTTGACACTAAATAAAAGATATTTGGCCTTCATTTTTTCTATTCAATTGCCACAGTAAATAAATAAGATTTAATTGAAATAACATTTTAGCAAAACATGTTTGAATTTTTGTAAAATAAATAAGGTATCAGTCGGCCCCCTTTTTTAGAAGTTGCTTTCTGTGACGTTAAATTTAAAGGCATTCCCAGGAATTAATTAAGGTTAATTTATTAAATTCAAAAAAATCAAAAAAGCATTAAGTGATCGCTCCTTTTGAAGATCTTCTGATCCTCATCATATCCCATAATTTGAAATCAGATAACTCTTGGGGTGGATACTTTTAGTTGGCCCCCTCTCCCTTTAGCGAGACTAAGAATCGATATACAGGGTGTCTCTAAAAGGTGAGGAAAAATGCCACCACAGATTCCTGATACTAAAATATGACGATCTAGCTCAACTTACGATTGTCCAAAAGTTGATAATTTCGGAGATACAGAGTGTCGAAAGTACAATTTTGTTTTAGTTTTTCCTAAATAACTTCTTTTCTCGCTTCTTTTCTGATTGATATATTGTCACACAATTTGCCACACAACTCGGGTTTGGGGGCTTTTATGAGGTAAAGAATCCAAATCTGCTCTAATTTTTGTGGTAAAATATAGAGAAGACCTGTACCGCATGCTTTCACATACATTCAAACAAAAATAACTTTTTTGAGTTACGCTGTATTAAAATTTTAAATAATTTTTTTTATGTCCCACGACTTTTATTAGAAGAAGGGTTGATTTGAGCAGCCGTTTTTAAAATATTCATTAAAAATTCATTTCATGCATGGTCTAGTCTAAATTTTAATACCGAATACAATTTGAAGGAAAAATTAATATCAAACAATTTGCCAATTTACTTTCGTCACACCTATATGCTATTAGCTTTTGGATATTGCCAAGGAAATGGTTTAAAATCTTCTAGAGATATACAGTAAAAGATTTCTGAATCGTCCCTTAGAAAATCATAAAAACCTCGGACGTCTTCGTGAAACGGGTAGGTTTGCCCTTGTTGCTATTAACTATGGCCGTGCACGTACGTAATCATTTAAATCAACAGAGTTAGAGGCAACGATGTCTTTCGCAAATTGGCCATCTCGATCTCCTGACCTGATACCGATGGACTACTTTTTATGCGGAACTTTGAAAATCCTTATATATTCTATACCAGTAAATTAATAATATTAAGGAGACGATTCATACCGGAATTAACGCTTTCAGAAAGGATGATTAAATGCTTCAGAGAGTTCAATTTAATTTTTACGACGTATTAATCTTTGTATACAAGAAAATGGGGGTCATTTTAAACACTTGCTAAAGCCATTTTTGTTGAATTAACTTTTTTTGTTGAGTAATCTCTTATTAACAGTTTTTACCCAAGCTTTAATTTGAAATAATAATTAAATGCTAATGCTTTATTGGTTTCACAATTTTTCGTGTTATTCTTGTGCTTCTATGAGTGTTTTAAGATTCGTTTCGTTGTTTGCCTGTTTGCCTTTAAACACGCTTTAAATCGTGTTCTGTATTAACAGTTTGGACCAGTCATAAGCCTATATGAAGTGTGAAAAAAGGCAATGGTGAGTTTGAGTGAGAAATAAAAAATTTATATAGAAATAGTTTCAATTTTCAAAAAAAAGTACTCCATTTAACAGGTATAAATTTTTTTTGGTAAAAGATGTCGGAGAATAATAATTTTCATTTAAAATTTAAATACAGTGTAGCTCAAAAAACTATTCCGTTTTAAATGTATGCAAAGTGGCGCCTTCTACAAGGTGCAGCAAAAATGAGAGCAGATTTAAATTTTTCATCTCCCTCTAGCTCTCTCTAATTGTGTACCAGTACACCAGTTTTTGAAGAAGTTATATTGTGTACTAAGGTAAGTTGGGTTAGATCGTCATATTTTAGTTTCAGTAATCTGTAGTAGCGCATTTATTCCACATTTTCTAATGACACCCTATATAAAGTTTGTTCCTCCTAATGTGACGCGTTTTAAAGACTTTTGTCTTTTCTTTCTGTCTTTTAAAAATTTATATTTTCTAACTGCGGTAAACATAAAAATTCTCAGCCTTTTTAGAATTAGAAGTCCGGATATTAAACCCCCCCCCCCTCCCAAAAAAAGAAAAAGAGTCTATAATATTTTCATTAAAACAGTTAAGCTGTAGAAAATTCTTCTTGTATAGACATAAAATATTATTTTGTGAAAATATGTAGTTTAGTGTACAATTAATATTGCATACGCTAAATTAAATTAAATTAAAGCTAGTGGGGCTCAGTCAAGAGGGACATTATTTGTTTGTACACAGCTGACCGATTTAAACGTGCACTGGAATTATCTAAATTTTAATTAAACGGTGTAAATGGCAACTGACGAAAGTGGATTATTCTCAGGACTTGTATGTAGTTCTGAATAAAGTATTAACATATTTAATAAAAATAAGGAGTTTAATAATATAAAAAAGTTGACGATATATGTACCTATATTTGTATAAAGAAGGTTTAAGTCAACTGTAGTTTAAGATTTTTGTAATATTTTCACATAGTCGAACCTAATACTTTACTACTATATTGTTATTGGAGTCCAATTACTAAATAAACATAATAAAAAAAATGTAATTAAGAAATGCTTTTACTAAAAATACCTACGACGGTGATTAGACGATTTTTAAACCTATAAATAAAAATTGTAGATTGTTATTAATGCTATAGAAATTACCATCACTAAGTAGTTATATAATATTTTCTTCTAATAAAAAATGATATTACTAAGTACCTTACTTAGTCTGAACTATGCATTTTACAATCAGTTCTGTGCTGTCGTATAAGCTTCATTTCTCTTAATGTTAAGCCTTGATAAGATTTTTTTTAAAGAATTGTAGTCCAGATATTAAAACCTCCAAAAAAGAGAAACCATAGTAATTATAGCTTTTAAACACGAAAATAATACATTAAAAAAGTTGAACTAACCTGTAATAGATCTTGTATTGTAAACACGTCCAATAATATTTTTTGAAAATATGTATTTTTATAAATTGACAATTTTGTGTCTTTTGAGGTATGTACTTCAATTTAGAAATAATAAGCATATTCTAAGAGAAAACAGTATTATTAGGAAAAAATTAATTTATTAGCAATTAACTAAATTATAATTAAATGGTGTAAATGACAACTTAGTAACTGACAAAATTGCACAATTCTCGGATTTTGTACTAGTTCTGAATATAGTATTGGTGGCACGTATTAATTGATTGAGATCTGTTCCGAATATTTAAAAACTGGCAAACATGACAAATGTCAATAAAATCAAAGTTTTAATTTTCGGTAGTCTTAGAGTTAAAAAATTAGATAGGGAAAACTTTTAATATTGAAATAAAAATTGGGTAATTAATAATATAAGAAAAGTTTACCGTATAAGTGAAATTATAATTGTATGAGTAATGTTGAAGTCAACCTTAGTTTAAGATTTCTATATTTTTTATTTAGCACCAAGAACATTATACTTTACCATTTTTTAGTCTAATGAAAGAGATGTCATAAACAATATAATTAAGAAATCATTAAAACCAAAAGATCTACGAAAGTTTTTGAAGTTGAATTCACCATCTTTAAGTAGTTATTTATTATTACCCATGTGTTCATATGAAATTAAATATTAAAGTATCTTACTTCATCTAAGCTATACACTTTTAAAACCAGTTCTATGTTACGGGTTAGATAATTTTTTATCATGATCATGATATTTTCACCAATAATTGCGATTATGTTTATGTATAGTTTAATATGTAAGTGAGTATTTCATAGTTACCGATTATGTATATTTTTTGAAACTTTATGAACACATTTCAGACATAAAAAAGGAATAGTTTTGTTTTGAGAAATTAAATATCCTTGATGTGATGAACCTATGTAAAAATGGTATTAAAACCTTTTGAAATAATTATATTGAATATATCTTGGGAGACCAAGAATCGATACATACACTTGATTCCTCTTCATGTTCTAAAATTATTTATTTCAAACTGGTAGGTTTTTGGAAAAAATATAGTATTTTGTTACAGAAAACGAAACTAGGAGAGATCTGTTTGCAACAGTTGTTGACCGATAGTCGTAATTGCAGAAGAAATTAAAGGAAAAGACATGAGAAATAATCGTATCGTAGTATGAAAAGAACTATATCGTTGTGGACAAACAGTATCTATGTGCAGTTAGTAATTCTGACGGCATCAAAGTATTTTTTCTAATATATTGGCGTATTTAAATTCTTCTTTTTTTTTCACAATTTTTATGGTTTTTAGTTTTATAGTTTAGAGAGCAGTAATCTCAGGTGATCCGTCTAACAATCCTCTTCACTCTCCGCAAAATCTTTTGAGTATTTTTGCACTCTGAGTATCCCTTGTAATTTGTATGTGACATGAGATATAAATCGGGTTAATGCTTCTTGATCTGTTTTTTATTTCTTTATTGATTTATTTTTATACCACTCAGTTTACATCTATAACCATTTTTTAAAACAAATAACTTATACAGGGCGTTTCACTTAAAACTCCCAACGCCGTTTTCTCAGGAATTGACGAGGGTATCAAAATCTTGTTAAAGGCGTTTAATTTGATGGAGTAAAATGTAATTATTATTAACGATTGTACATTTTTTTTTGTTTCTACATTTTTATTGTATGCATCAACTTGATTACTCTACTGGTTACTGAGATATATAGGGTCTGTCACTTAAATTCCAGAAGTCGATATCTCAAAAATTAGTATGGATATCAATATTTGGTAAAAAGCAACTTTTAATTCCCTAAACCAACGGCAGAAATACTAAGTACGCCATGTCTTAGAAGCCACTATAAAAATCAATTTGGTACAAATACAAATAAAAAAAGTCTGAGAAATAGAATAGTTTTAAAATTCTGTTTATTGTTATCGTAAAAAATCACCTTCCGAGATTTTTTCAGATCTTTACGTTTCAGGGTCCCTAGATGTCGAAAAATGTTTTGACAATTCTGTCGTTCTGTCTGTCTGGAGGTCGGTCTAAAAATCTAAAAAACTACTTATGCTATCGATTTTAAATAATGGTCATATATCAATGAGATGATCAAATTTTCGTAAAAATCAAATAAGGCGGAACAAAATGGCGGTTTAATAAAATCTAAAGACAATATTACTAAAAACTACAAAATCCGATTTACCTGAAATTTTACATAAAAATCAAATGTGACACAGGGATGAACTAGTAATTTTTTTTCAATCTAATCTGGCAAAACAAAATGACGGCTTAATTATAAAATCGGTAAAATACAATTTCCTAGAATAAAATAGGCTGTGTTTCTATGGAGACAAATAAGTAAATGGCATAAATGATTTTTTTAGAGACTATATAAATAATTTTGTAAAAAATTAAAAGCAATAAAAATATTAAAAGAAATAAATTAAAACAAAACTTAAAAAATGGTATACTAGAGTATCGAAGTAGTGGTTTTATTTAAATACCTATGGTAAGTAATGAATGTTTGGATGTACGTATGCATGTATATATCTATTCAAAATAACGGTAACTTCCGGCTTGACAAATATGTACAAAATGAGTACGAAGAAAAATATTTGTATTTATTTATTTATTTATTATTTATTATTCTAAAGCATGTACAGCATATATTTGCCATTTACAGACACCAATACCTAAACATTCACAAAATAACTATACAAGGTTAATCTAAGTGTAAATATCAGTAGAACTAAGTCTGAGTTTGAGTTGCTGATAATTTAGTTTCTATGAGCGTAGTGCTCCAAACTCAGAGCAGGTAGGTCCATACACTTGCAAATCTATTGAACAAATAACACATTCTGTAGACAGGTGAGATCTTATATAGATTTGTCGTGGGGAAGTCCAGGTGGAATGTATTTCTATTTCTTCTATGTCCAAAAATAACCACGAATGACAGCTGAGATAATATTTCAGCATTATCTACTTGGTTTTTCAATAGTTTGTAGAAGTGTACCAAACATATTCTATTCTTCGATTCCCACGTGGCAACCTATTAAACAGAAACAATTGATTGTAACTATACCCATGAGGAGGATAACAGCCATATCTTGTGTAAAATAAGTATTTAATTATTATTTATTTACGCTAAAACGTGAAGATACGTAAAATCTGGCAGGATGATTTTTCATTTATTTTTTTTGGCCCCCATTTCGTTCCGTCATCTTGAATTCTACTACAATTTTACCAGTTCATCTTTTAATCACACTTAATTTTTGCACAAAACTTGAAATCAATCTAATAAGTAGTTTTTAAATAAGCCGCGATCTTGAATTCGTATAAAAAGTCTTTACTCTCAACTCATTAGAAATATGGTAGTAAATAGATTTTGGTTTTACAAAAGCAAGTAACAGTGGCGTAGCTACAAATTTTGCCTCCCTCCCGCGGTTTTCGTTAAAGGGCCCCCTCCCAAAACAGAAAAATAATTGATGGAAAAAAAAGATCCTTTACTTGCCAATAAATGTAGCCCTCAAAATATAGCGGGGAAATATATGATGACTAAAAAAAGGTCATCCTCTTGAGCTCATTTGCAATTAATTATCGCCGGGCCACCTAACTTCGTGGACCCCCCGCACCGCAAGGGGCTGGCAGGGATGTAGCTACGCTACTGGCAAGTAATATTAAAATATTTATATTGGATTTCTGAGGATTAATTATTTTGTAGCAAAGTATAAAATAGATTCACCAATAATTCGTTTTACACTAATTTTGATTCTGTAAAAGTAAGCAAATTATTTGGTTTGAGGAAATGTAACAATTCCTAATTGTTTATTAAATGGAAGCTATTAACGCTTAAATTTTTGCTGTCGTAGAGAAAATATTAATCCTATTGCGGATTAACCTTATAAACAAAAGCTAATATATGTGACTTCTAGATTAGTCATTTTATAAATAAACAGTACACTGACCGATTGCAACCTTAAACTTTTGTACAAGCATAAGTTGGAAAAAGCGTTTACCATTGAAAAAGAAACGTATACGTTATATAAGGTTAAAAAAAACGTTATTTATATTAACTTGCATAGAATATTTTAATGGGTTTGTGTATATAAATAATTGCATATGAAATACATATTTCCGCGGCGGCTTCTGGAATATTGCGACACAAAAAATTGACACAGTATAAGTACAAGGTTATTTTTTTATATACACCTTCACCTACAGGAATTAATACGAGTGACAGAATATAAAATTTTAAGACAAAATTTGTAATATTTTTCCCGTATTATCTTGTCACAAGAACATACGAGAATACTAGCTCCTGTTATTCAAGTAGGAATTTATAAAATTGCAATTTATTTCATTGTTTTTCCGGTATTTCAAAAAACCCTGCTCTTAAACCCGTTTTGATTGAACAGGGTGAACAAAAGTCGTTTTGTTTAGAAAGGCAGTGAACATAATAATACATTTTTCAAATAAGAAGAAACAAGCACAAGAAAAAAAACAAGGATTAGTAAAACAGATTAACAAATGTATCTCCTGTGTGCTACTTCCTTTATCACTATAACTAACCACGCGTTCATACTCCATATTTGCGCAAACTTTGTAGTAAAATACTTCGAAAGTTTCAAAGAAACGCGTTCTTTAAAAAAAAAATGGCTATACAAATCGCACGATACAGAAAGCTATTAAAGCACAGACTTCCCGAACAACTAATACCAAAGATTATGAACTGGGATGGCACCAAGTAATCTTACCATATGTAAAGGGCACAACAGACAGAATCGGAAGAATTCTTAGAAAACAGCTATAGATAAACTAATTGGAAACCCAAAAGACAAAATCAAAATGGAAAACCACGGAGTATACAGCAATGACTTGAAAAGCTGTACGTGGGGGCAAACTAACAGGCGATTATCAGCAAGAGTAGAAGAGCATAAACTTAGCATGAGACACAAGTAAACAACCTCGGCTCTATTCCTACATCCTACATCATCAGGAAACCGGCTACCACATAAATTTCGATAAGTGTAGGGAGATTGCTAATATAGAGCATTATTAGACCAGAATAATCGGAGAAGCCACAGAAACAGAAAAACAAAGCGATTTAAATAAAAGGGATGAATGATTAAAACTACTAGCAGTATAGAATTATTATTGTAATCGACAAATCTAAAATCATTAATATTAAGGGGAATTAGCGCAATAACAAAAATATCCGGAAAACATAAATAATGACAAACGGCCGCTCAGATATTACCTTCGGCCCCTGCTGGGGGTATAAAAGTCGCTAACACTTCAGACGCGAGAAGGGTGACGACCGTTGACAACTTAACAGTTGTCAAGTCCAGAAACAAATTCTTCTTAAACATTTTGTATCATTTCCGGTATAATGTTTGTATTTCCGTTCTTATGTGGTACTTTAATTCATCAGTATCTCTTGGTCTATTCTAAAAAACTTTGGATTTTAAATAACCCCACAAAAAAAGTTTAATAGGGTTATATCGGGTGACCTAACTGGCCATTCAATGGCACCCCGTCGGCCAATCTATTTTCCTGGAAACATCACATCGAGATATTCCCCAACTTCTCTTGCATAGTGGGGCGGGGCCCCATCTAGTTGTTATAGGATAAAGGGCGACTAAAGCTGGCAAAAGTTCAAGCAGTAAAAAATTCAAGTAGGTTTCACCAGATTTTCATCAAGGAAAAATGGCCCAAACACTCTATGTTTCAATATGCCGGCCCATATATAAAGTTTCTGAGGTACTTGACAGTGAGCTTCTTAGATCCAATGTGGATTTTCTTTGCACAAATATCGAAAATTGTGTCTGTTCACAGTACCGTTGAGGTAAAAAGTTGCTTCATCTGAGATTAAAATATTTGCGGCAAAGTTTACATTTTGATTACAAATTGGTTGCATGTCGAAATCAACCCCATTCGTGTTCCAAGCAAACTTTGTACGGGTGGTATTTTTCAACGGCCATTAGAACGTCGAGCTGAATATTTTCATCTACCTTCGGCCTTTCACTTTCAGGTAAATTTTTAACATGGCCATGTCCTTCATATTTTCCTAAAATCTTGCAAACGGTAGATTGCGAAATTGGCGTTTGGTCTGGATGAATTTGATTAAAAAATTCACGTACCTCGTAGGTAGATCTGCGGCGATCTCCGTAACCAACCATCATAAGAATTTCAATACGGTCTTTTTCACTGAGCGTCATTTTTGATTTAATAAAAAATAAATTCTTCAATCACACAGCAATGACAGCAAATCTTACTAATATTTAGCGTAACCACTTGTCAATACTGACGTTAATTTTTGTTTGTGTTTGGTTTATCTAAGCTTACTATGACAAAAAGTATTATTACAACGACATTGAGGTATGGAATTTCTTTTTCCACCTCAATAATTTTGAAAATAACTGTTACAACGGGTAAGTTCTAAATTATTGTCTATTTATTTGTATAAAATAACTAATAACTTAATATAAAAACACAAATTTATAAATATCCTGAATAACTAGGAATCAATAGGTTCCTAATGTGAGACATCGTTTGACGGTACCTTACTAATCTCACTGAATTTAGGCAACCCTTTATAGTTTCGCATGGATGTAAGTTTTACTTAAAATTATTTTAGACCTTTTATCAAAATCTAAGGTTAAAGTAGTTTATTTGATGAGTTTTATCGGTGGTTGTGTTTTCATTGCAAAAGGGCATGTTTTGAGACTTTTCGGGGTGATATAGTTTTTTTTATTGTCTTATCGTGGGTCTCTGTCATCGAAAGTACTCGATGGGTTGGTATCATGCAGCGGAACAGGAAACATCAATTTTTTTGTGATATACAAACTGTTTAAAATCCTTGGACTAAACAAAAAGATCGCTTTTACTACCTATCTGCAGAAGTGCAATGAAGTTTTAGTTCTCATAGTCTCTGTGTGCCGTCATTTTACACTAAGTGTAAAAAGTTCTACTGATTATCGATATTGTTATGATTCTATGAAGCCTTAAATAGGATTGGAAAACACTTTAAGAGAGCTTAAAGCTATAATATCAGGCTTTTATTTTACTGAGAGCTCAATTATTTTACTAGAAGAATCACAATAAAATTAACATTGTTTTGCCAAGTATCTGCTTTGTTTTAAGAGCTCATAGCTTATAGGTAGTAAAAGGCTTTTATGTTTTTTGTAATTTAAGTAAAATTTTATGTTAAGTACCTAAATATTGGGTACCCATGTCATAGTGTTGTAATTGTAGAGGTAAATTTAAATTTGCAGTTCTTCCTAAAAATGTATGTGACTTTCAGCTAACGATAAAACACTTCACAATAATTTACTCAAATTTTCCATAATTGAGTTTTAATAAAAAATAATAATTCTTTTTTAATCTAGATGTTATAACATTCCTGTTTGTTCAGTCTGTTTAATCAACAATAATTTTGGTATTGATTAATAATAGACAATCTATTAGTTAATCACTTGCAGTTCATTTAAATATCTTTTGTTATAATACTCATAATAATCCAATAATTTTCAGTGATTTTTAAATATCAAATTTAATTTAGAGTTATAACTTTTTTTATTTTAATCCAATTATTTCAGCAGATGCATATTTGAAGTTTCATATTCTAGCAGGCAAATATAATTTCTTATTGAACTTGAATTTTTTGGAAAGTGACAAACTGACAAATAGCCCTCATAAACTATAATAAATCAATAATTTGTTCATCATTTGTTAGTGTGTAACTACAGCACAAATTGTTTACATATTATCATACATTTTGCTTTATTATAACAATATTTGACATTTGTCATATTTTTGACAGATGTCAATAAAAAACAAATATATTTTATCAGAATGTGGGAAACTAAAAAACTAAATTGTATACGAGGATTTTCCATAAAATTCCATAAGACTACCAAATTATTAGGGGTAGTTCATATTTTTTTCCAAGCACAATTGAACTGTCGCCATTTTGAAATGGCACAACAGAATCGCACTAAAATCAAGGAACATACTGAACGAAACAAGAGCTTTCAAATAATATATCACATGTCATATGTTCCCTTTAAAAAAAAATGTCGAATACGTCATATTTTTGACAGATGTCAATAAAAAAACAAATAAATTTTATCAGAATGTAGGAAACTAAATTAACGTGTTCGAGCATTTTCCATAAAACCTACAGACTACCAAATTATTAGGGGTAGTCCATACTTTTTTTTCACACTGTATATATATATATATATATATATATATATATATATATATATATATATACTTTTTTTTGTTATTCGAACTGTTTGAGTTGATACCTCGATGTGATGTGCTGCCCCAATTTGTTCCTTTATAACTGTTGATATTGTTGTTGAATTCCTCTTTTCCACTGTTCTAATAAAACGATCTTCATTTGCTGTGGTATTGCGATTTCGATGCCTTCGAAGTCTATTTTCAATTGAATCGGTCTCAATATATCTGGAATAAATTCGAGAGACATCACTCTGGTTATTTCGACCACATTCCACAGACTTCTACCGCTCTCCACTAAACCTATAATACGCCCTCGGTTTAAAGCGTTTTTAACTTCGTAAAGTTAAGTTGACAATGTCAAAAAATTCACCTTACAGGTCGACTAGGTTGTTTATTGTTATACTAGTAGTGGTTTATTGACTTTTAGATGGGCAAACACTGATTTCGTTCGAAATCTGTGTGGGCAAATTTCGACATCATTCCATCCTCTCTGTATTAAAACTGCAAATGTTTAAATATTGTGATGGTATGCAGTAGTTCGGAAATTAGCGTCTTTTTACTTGATACATATACCAAGTAATAAAAAATAATAATACAAATACATTATTCAATTTGGCAACCCGGTTTAAGGAAGTTGAAATTAGGAGTACATCTCTAGGTATTCAAAAATGTTCAATGCCTAAGCGTATTTTTAATTAACCACATTTTTAAGTTATGGTTTAAAGTGTATATCTTTTTATTAAAAAATAAAAATTTCAAACTTGGTTATGTGGTATAGTAAATGTTTACGTATCTGTAGCATATAGAAAAATTAAATCTGCATGCCCCATCTGTTTTTGGAAGTCATATTAAAGTTTGGTTTATTTATAAGCTCACGTAACTTTTAGTTTTCTCCGTACAATACAACAAAATTTTCGACTCTGCCTAGGGCTTTAAAAGTAGACTGACCTATCATGAAAAAAAGTATACGCATTTGAAATTAACGTTAAATATCAGTGATGCGTTATAAGTGTTGACTAGTGTATTAATGAAAATGTGTAAAAATAAAATATGTGGAAACTCTGTAAAATCTGTCGTTCAAAATGTATTCGACAATATTGCTGTTGAACTGTTATTACAATGTTATTTGAATAAATGAGACGAACTTTTTGAAGCTTGACTCAGCAGTTAAACACAAAATAACATAGATATATCATAAAACTATCAAAGTGCTCTATTTTACTCAATTTTTGAAATCTACTAGGAACTAACTATTTAATGTTTCTCAACTTCAAACAGGCCTTATGAAAAACTTATACTGATAATAGAAACAAATAAAGCCCATGTTCGTACAGAAAAAATGTTATAACATAAATACAAATAGTTCGCTACATTTATAATAAAAAAAATTGACAGTTGACATTGACATTACAATACTTTCTTTTTACAAGAGAAGCAAAATATAAAAAAAGCCAGTTATTCGGTCGTATGAATAAGATATTTTGAATAAAAAGCTGTATTTCTTTGATATTTTGTTCTAATAAATGAAAATTTAACATAATTAATATAATGCTTATATAAATATACTTTTTAGATGTGTGTAGGTATACTCATAACACGTCGTTAAATTTCCTCTGTGTCTATTTTTTCATCAGAAAATAAAAAAGTTTAAAGATAAAAGTTGAGGAGGCACTGAGAAAGCTTAACCAGATTTTTTCTTTTAGTTAAAATGTGTCCCAAACCAACATTTTGAGAAAAACTTAGGAATTAGTTTTTTAAAAATTTGTATTAATTAAAATATATTTTTTCTCTTACAATAAAAAATACGTACTATTAAAATGACATATGATTTCCTCAACTGTCTAGATAATACCATACTTTTTTTAACTTTTAAATTATTCTTTAATTACTTATTATTTATTTAACATTAAATTAAAATTATAAATAATGGAGATAGAGTTCCGGGAGGTGGGACTTTTTTTTTTAAAAATTGTTTCCCTTTTAAGAATCTTTTTTTTATTTCTTAAATGTTAATATTTTTCAAGTTATTTGAAATAATTAGCTGATAGCAAATTAGCATTACCAGTTTCGATTTTAGTTCGACCACTAGTTTTAGTGCCGAAAACCCCGTCATTGTTTGTTGCTGATGTACAGTTTTTCTTTAAAAAAACTCTCTTAGCTAGGGCATTTCATATGCTGTCCGCTGCCTATCTGTTCTTTTTTGATTTGCTTGTTTTTGTGCTGAGACTTTTGATGCTTCATGGTGACTGCGAAAATTTAAATAACTCCATTTTTCATTAGTAAACAGCGAAGCTAAAACACAATAGCAATAAAAAAAATCGTCATGATGGTCATAGGCTCGAAAAAAATATTCTAATAATTTATTTAATTAAATTAGGTCTATATTCTTGACGTTGTAGTTCTACTTTTAAAAGTGACAATATACGAGTAAAAAGAAGAAGTGCATCTTTAATTTTGTCATAGTGTAACGAGATTAGTGGCTACAAAATAGTTCTAAATCCACAGCAACTACAATATTATTTGTAGCCACCACAACATTGGTGACGGCGGTATTGCAACCACAACAATATGAAATATGATACCTGGCTATAATAACTTAGCTACACCACTGAACAAACCTACTTATTATATTGGAAACACGCTTTGCATGCAATAAGTATTACTACTTCAACTAACATTACACATATCACTTTTCATTCGAATAATAATATGACTGCCTCAAAATGGACAAGGGTCTGTCCGCTGTAACCTTTCAATAAATTAAAAAGCAATAACGTTAAAATTATTTATCGTTATTTGATTAGTGAGTTGCCGGCGAAATATGTCAACACGCTTATTTTTATTCTGCCAACTTTCGCGGTCAGGGTCAATTTTAATTCTTGCAGCTTTTTCTGCCTTTCAAGATGCAATCAACGTCTCTTTAGAACTGTAGTTTATGTGCGTTTTGACGGCCACGAAACAATATATATTATGATCCTGTATTATATTACATATGTACATAGAGGATGCTTGAACGAGGACGAAATGGAAATTAATAAACAATGAAACTATATTAAACTAGACGGTTCACAAATGAATCAAAAGTGCCTTTGTGTGACGTACAGTGACCAGCAAATCAAAACAAATACCGGACACAATAATAAATGTAAATAAAATGCAGTCGTTTTCATACATTTACGTATATACGATTTTAATTTTTGGTACAGATTTATATGCCTGGCCATAGAAATGATGTCTGATTTGCAAACAATTCTGGTGATATGTATTTCATATTTAAATTTTTTCCTCCGCCGCAACAACATTTTAAATATTGTTTCTTATTACTTAAAAAAATTAAAAACCCTTTAACTTATTTTTAAAATTTAATTTTGATTTTGATTACTACATTTACCAATAATATACCAGCAAAAATCTCAATTCGAGTATTTTGTTTAAAAAAATCAAAAAAGAATTTAAGATATATTATAATAAACAAGAAATAATAATAATAATAACATTAATAATAATAATAATAATGACTAGCGACGGAAGCAGCGTGATTTCGAGTATGGCTACTGCAACAACCCCACCCCCCCTGCGGCACTTTCAACCGACGCGACGCCACACGCCCAGTTCTCGCTATTTCTGAGGAGATGCATGTCACCAATCCTCAGACCACGAAGGATGGAAAGGCAAGGAAGCGTATGACATGAACACCAGCAATGAATTGTTTCATAATGCGTGTCTATTATAAGATCACCAGATTTGAGACCGAGTTAACCACCTACCGAACCGGCCTTCATAGTGCTTTCCTTCAGAAATACCCGGATCTTCAGAACATCACCGAGCAACGCATTGCTGGCCAACGGCGAGTAATTGTCCGGAATAAAACCAATCCTGAAACAACTTAAAGGAGAGGTGCTGCTTGAACTTGAGAACGAACGGGTTGAGCCCATAGTTCTGTCTACAACAGAGGAACCCGAGCAAAAAGTACGAAATGAAGAAAACATAGGCGATGAAGAATGTACAAGACAAGACATCATTGACAAAGCTAACACCCAGGACAATAGAAAAATATCAGTATACAACGAATTCCAAAAAACTGTTGCTGAGTTTAATGGCTTAGAGCCAACTAAAAGACCCTAACTCCCGAAACTTAGAACTAGTCGGTAGACTCACAATATCCTCAAGATTTTCAACACCATACTAGCAGATTCTAGTTTGGAGTATGACACCCTTGAGAAGCTCTACATCTACTGATCTGCCGTCACGGTCCTTAGATTCCGTAAACAACAAGTGCATTCCCAGAAGAAAATAGGCAAAGCTACACACCAACAAAACCCATATGGCAGAAAAGACTTGAGAAAACAATTGATGATTTTGAGACAGTAACTAGGAAGACTCATAGAACGAACACCACTCCAGCAGACATAAAACGCGCATATAAGAAGGTATTTAAGAAGATAGGTACAAAACCCACCCATCTCAACCATCAACAAAAACAAGATGAGTATCAGGACACACTAAAGCAAAAACTAAAAGCTAAAGTGAAACGTCTGCAGAGATACAACAATTTCTCAAAAAGAAAACGACATAGCTGGCTTTTCAACACCAACCAAAGACAGTTGTATCGGGATATCAATAACACTAAAGATCAAACCAATACTGAGAAGATGCTACCGAGCAAAGAGCATTTGACCGAGTATTGGTCCAACATCTGTGGAAAACCAAATGAGAATAACCGAAATGCTACATAGATACAATGTCAACGTGATCAAATCGAAACACCACAAATGGTATAAGAAATTTGAGGTCCTCCATGAAGCTCGTCGTTTTACCAAAATAATGCATCATTCTGAGGGAACCCCCGTTCTCATGCTGGGACTACAACTATGCTACCCAAAGGCAATAGGACAGAAAACTCGTCCTAGTACAGGCCCATCACCTGTTTGCCCACCATGTACAAGATCGTAACAGAATGCATCGCAAATCGTATCTATCACCATATTGACAGTCATACTCTATTAGCCGAGGAACAGAAGGCATGCGCTCGAGACCAAGGATGCAAAGAAAAAATTATCATCAACTCTGTGGTACTTAAGCAGGTACAGAAAAAACAACCCAATATACACACTGCTTTTATAGACTATAAAAAGGCGTTTGACAGTGTACCACATTCCTGGCTCATGGACATACTATATATATATATATATATATATATATATATATATAAATTAAATTTTTTAGCTCTTCATTATTTTTCTCTGGGCTGCACCACATAGGCACAGATTATCCATATGGAATTTGGAATGGAAAAATGTAAATCCTTAAACATCAAAAAAAGCAAAGTCATTAATAGGATTCCAATAAGCTAGACTACTCCAGGATAAGCAACGAAAGGTCAAGCTGAAAGATCAGTTACGTTCAAAGAGTACGAGCTTTTCTGAAGACAAAACTGAACGCCAGAAATCTCATTGCAGCAATTACCACCTATGTTGTGCCCGTGCTGTCCTACAGCTTCGGAATCTTAAAATGAACTAACACGGAGCGAGAGGGCTACAACGAACTACTCGCCTAACGATAACCAAGTAGAAGTCACACCACCCAAGGTCATCAACTCTACGAATGACCATACCACGAAGAGAAGGTGGAAGATCTCTTGTTGACTTGACCAATTCGCACTCCCGACGCGACAGCTGCAAAAATTGAGAGCTTTGTTTACCAACAAGGCACAAACATCAAGCCTCCACCGCATAGTGACCTTAAGTGATAAGTTGTACCCTCCACTCAATTTCGCAAGTGACAACATCAACCTAAAGTCATGTTCAGACCACTGCAAACAAGAACAGTTGTTTCAAATGGCACTGCAAGGCCGACATCACAATGATTTGAATCAGCCACACATAGATAACGAAGCATCCAACAGGTGGTTGAAGGATGGAAAACTATTCCCAGAGAAGATTTGTGATGGTAATACAGGACCAAACTATTAACACACGAAATTATACGAAATTCATCATCAACCACCCAACATCTGGCTGCACTTACCTAGCAAACACGGACTACCTCCAGCGAAAGAACCAGATGTGTAAACATCATACACCAGAAGCTTGCCAATAAATACGGGCTCCTAAACACCTTTGTGCCTAACCAAGTTCATTGCTTGAAAATAATGCCTTTAAACTATACTTAGACCGGGTAATTATCACCGACACACGAGTGACTGTCCTGAACCCAACAATAACAATGTGTTGGATAAATATCGAGAGAAAAAGGTCGAATATGCGGAGATGGGAATTGAGATTCAGCAGATGTGATGATTGAATAAGGTTCATGTCATACCGATCATCGTATCATCAACTGGACTAGTTCCAAAGAAACAAGCGACTACTTTTTGGCCATTTTGTTTAACAGTTTGAAATTACCTTATCAAGGACATAAAATCATCGTATCCGATCGTATGGGCAAAAATAAATTATCGTGTTTAGTTATCGTACTCCCGAGCGGCAACAAAACCATTGCAGCTAATAGTTTAAACTAACGAAAACTCATTAGAACTTTTATTTTTATATTTGCCGCTTTTGATTCACATAAAATTTTTAAAAAATTATATATTCAACTAATTATGGTATCCATAATTATTTGATTGGGTCACTGGGTTTCCTAAATCACCATCTAAACATAAATCTCTACTCACCCTAAAAAAACCCATGCCCCATAATCTTACATAGAACAGATGCTTAATGCATTGTAAGTATATTCCATTTAAAATTAATTATATTGTGTTGTTAATTTGTTTTTCCATCTTTATTAATACTTCTTTTTTGTAAAATATATAATGGAGTTACCCGTTTGCTAATAAATAAAAGCTTTTATTTTCTTCTGAAATATTATCTCTTGATTTTAAATTTTAGACATTGTAATCAGTCTCTTAAACATTAAGAAAACAGATCTTTGATGGCAGGGAACTACGGTGAACTGGACAATTATTTAAATTCAGTACTTCGAAAAAACTGAAATGAACCAGATTAACCCTTTTGAATAAATCCAACCATAACTATTACCGCTGTAGGTGTGCGGATTTTTTAAACTATGAATTTTTAATAGGATTATTGGCAGGCATGAAAGGTGTAAAAAACTCATGGCAAATTTTTAAATAAATAATAGCCAAATATAGTTCTTT
Organism: Kuschelorhynchus macadamiae; assembly: GCA_030620095.1. NCBI lineage: Eukaryota > Metazoa > Arthropoda > Insecta > Coleoptera > Curculionidae > Kuschelorhynchus > Kuschelorhynchus macadamiae. Next base: position 1,128,543 of record JAUTXW010000285.1, read on the forward strand.
TTTATATGAAGAGCCTTAGCAATTTTACGCTACTGGAAGACGCTTTATAAGTTCCTTAAAGTAGTAAAATGCCTCCTACAGAAATTTTTTTTAACAACGACTCCACTGTCGACGAATATTTTTTTATTATGGGTAAATTCTGGCGTTCAGAAGCGTACCGCTTGGAGGTTTTGGAGTTTATACTCCCGCCTATTGCCATTGATTGGTAAAGAAACATATTCTTTATATTATATTTATTATCTATAACATATTTACTTGTTTCATGAATATTTTGCAATACAGTTTATTAGATATAACATTTTGACTTCTTTTATTGTAATGGAAATTGTCCCCCCTACCTAATGACAAGTTTTGACTATACAGTTTGCTACCGCGGCACCGGTCCTTGTTATTTCGTATTTTTTGAGGATCTGCAAGAAACTAACACGTCTTTGAGTGGCAAGTGTGCCGCTAGCTAGGACGCGAAGATTCCTATAGTTATTCATTTTTTTATTCTGCTTGTCTACCAGGTTCTACAATAGAATAGTTGTTGTTTATTTCCTTTTGCCATTACAAAATTATGATTAGTAAAAGCAATGGAAGAACTTAACACTCTTAGGTCTAGTGATTTCGATGGGCATATATTTTTATTGGTTATTACATAATTTGTTATTCGATTTTTAACCTCGTGTGTTTTCAAATGTGATTTTCTGTTCTATTTTGTGATAGGATAGAAAAGTTTTAGTCGTAGTTCATTTTTAGCATAAAAACGAATAAACAGTTCATCACTTTTGTTGATGTTGCTCATTGAATCTATTTTTAAAGCCGATCACCACCTCGTTACAGATTTTTACGTATAGTAGTATAATAACTTCATCCTGTTTTAAAATACCATCTAGCACTGTCTATAAGTTCTAATAAAATGTATCTGTATGTATCTTTGCTTATGGCTTGTTGATATCTGATGCATCTACATTTATGAAAAACGTAGTCTGGGCTTGTTGAAATTGGATTGTTGTTTGCAGTAGTATGTCGCTGATATATTATGTTTTGTATGCTATTTTGGCCATATTTTCGGGTGCATGAAAACCAGCTCCTGACAGTACCCTTTCATTTTTCTCTTATCAACTATTTATTAGAATGTAGTCTTTCTGTTCTCTGAATACGTACAGATGTAAGTATGATTCCTTGATCTTTGTTATTAAAAGATGTCAACATTCCAGTACCCGATTTTTAATAGTTTTGATTTCCAATCTCGTTTTCTCCTTAATCTCACCGGATCGTCATAAGTGCGCCTGTAAGTAGCATCTAAACCTACATTGTTAAGTCTAGTAGCACTTGTGTTTTTTTATCGCAAGTAGTTCGCTGCCTTTATTTTCGAACCCTCTTCCTTTGACGGCAAAGGTAGCACTCGATTACTCAATCACATATTAGCTACGGCAGGCGGAGAAAGTCAAGCACTTTTTCTGTCTCCGAAACTAAAATCTTCCGTTATGAATTCGGCGAGATTCTGATTTTCTGCCTCGTTCTGAAACATAGTCTATTACGCGATAGATAGTTTTAAATCATTAAATGTAATACACTATTCGTTCTGGGGGGTCAAATACTGGTAAAATGGATATAAAAAAATTCAAGTTCGCTTATAAAAAAATTAATTATTGATGGATGGCCTCATTTAAATTCTGATTACACCGCAAAATTCTACCCTAAAATTTGCATTAAAAATGTCTTTAGAGAATAAAAAGGACTAAAAAGTTACATTACATTATAGTTTCAAAAATGTAAAATTTGTTTTCTTATTTAAAGAATAATAATGACTAAAGGGGTTTCGCGCTGTGTTATTTGTTATTAACCAGCATTCCTCTAGCGTAACCCGAACTATCATCGATTACTGACTACGAAGCACATTTAATGCATCCTACGCCAATCTTTGAATATAAGTCTCTCTCCACTTGTTTCCCCAATATCTTATCTCAATTAATTTGACCATTCTCTGTCCACGCCTATTACCGGCATTATATTAATCTTCATTCTAGGGGTGCTATTAAATACGAGTATCAATTAGTGAGATCGGTGTTTGATAGCGTACCTACCTTGATTAACACATTGATGAAGAATTTGAACATAACATACTGTTTCGGGAAGAATATTGGACATTTGTTTAATCAATGACAAGCTTTCGTTTTTGTATTCTTCTTAAAATTATTGTTATTTTAATCAGTGTCAAGTTGTAAAAAAAATTTTAAAGTGATAAATGAATCTACCAATTTTAACTGAATATTTCTAATTCTAATGCCGTTGACAGAAAAGTGAAAAAGAACTGCTAAATATATATTTTTGCCTTACTATTGCGATCCAAATTCAAAAGGTGTCTCAATGCATTTCCAGGATATAAATAACAATCATACTCTATAACGAGAATACAAGCCGTTTCTAAATATTATCAATAATTGTTTTATTTATTATTTTATTACTATATTTATTTTTTTAGGTTTTTCGGGAAGATTTATTTGTACAAAATAATATAAATCTATATAAACAAATAATAAACAACAATAAACCCTTTTTGTGTAGCTGACATAGTTTGAATTGAGAAAACAGAGCAAATCTTAAAAATTCAATGGAGTATGTCTTGTTGTTTTCTTAATATGATTTTAAATCTTCATACTTCGGTTGGGATCTAAAAAAATATACAATTTTGCTTATTTACCGACATATCTACTCAACAATATTTTTATAATGTTTCCGAAATCAGCTCACTGGCGGCATTACAAAAAAAGAAAAAAATTCTTTTATAATGCTTTAAAATGATATTGGTATTATCTTAAACAAAAATATGCGAATATCACACTGAAATAGTAAAACGGGTTACATCTTGTTAAAGAGAAATCAAAACTGTTCCAAAATACTTCTATCCTCCCTAACTTTATTAATTTTAATAGTAACAAAAACGTATCTAAAATATTATACGTAAAATTTTATGCCTAACAATTTTTATTTAAGCCTTTTTTTTCTAGCTGTTATATTTTCTGATTATTAAAAAAAAGGTCCACCGCATGTCCAAGTTTCACAGAATAACAATACTAATATTATATAAAAGCGTAATCTACGCATATTTATAGTAAAGCAACAATAATCATCGTCAAAAATTAAAAGGAAGGGTAAAATTGAACTTCACGCCGTTAAAAACCCCTAAAATCATATGAAATACAATATTTTTATAATATATAACTTTTTACTTCTTAGTTCCCTTTACCCGTTAGAGACTTTACTTATTGACACAAAAAATGTTTTGTGCTAATAATAAAGATATTTGTTAATTTCAACATTCATTAATATTTATAATAGCCGAAATAACCTGACTAAATAATAGGTCGCCCTAGGGCCGTATGTAACTCAGAGCGCAGCGAAATTTCTTTTATGATAAATTGCACTCCACACACTAAATTACCAGTGTGTTAAAGAATATCAAATGTTTCTTGGAAACCTTGAGTACAAAAAGATTCAAAATGACGCCTTTCTCCAATTTTTTTTCAATATGCTTGTTAAGGGGCACTACCCTGAATATTTCCTGAAAATTTCACTTAAAATAATGAAAACATCGAGTAATAGGGGCATATATTATGCATATAAAAAGTCAATGAAAACTGGGAGTGTCTTTATTAGATTACTTATATTAATTATATTTTTACGAGTCGTAACTAGTACTATTTTTGATAAAATCCATAAAGTAAATTAGGTACTTAACATCAATTTGAACTAGTTTAGTTTTTTTTTAAATATTGAAGTACCTGCTTTCGAATAAGATTTAGGTAATTCTACAAAACACGTTAAATGGATTATGATTTTGCAGTAGATTTTTTTAAGTAATACATAACGCTTAAACAAAATTTAAAATTTGAGGTACCAGCACAAATAATTTTCTAAAAAAGTACTGAATACATTTCCCAAAGTAACACTAATACGAAAACACTTACAGTATCAGAAGAACTGATTATTTTTCTTTAAGTATATTTTTGTATCCAGCACCTCAGCTCCGTTTACAAACAGTTTAGGTTAAAATATGTAATAACAGCCGAAGGGCGGATACCTCCATTAAGTCTTGGTACAAGCTAGACAAGAATATTTCCTGAAAATTTTACTTAAAATAATGAAAACATCGAGTAATAGGTGCACATAATATGTATATAAAAAGTCAATGAAAACTGGGAGTGTCTTTATTAGATTACATATATTAAAATATATAGGTTTTTACGAGTGGTAACTAGTATTATTTTTGATAAAATGCATAAAGTAGATTAGATACTTAACATCAATTTTAAACTATTTAAGCTTTTTTAAATATTGTAAGTACCTGTTTTCAAAAAAGATTTAAGTAATTCTACAAAACACGTTAAATAGATTATGATTTTACAATAGATTTTTTTAGTAATACGTAAAGCTTAAACAAAATTTAAAATTTTAAGTACCAGTACAAGTAATTTTCTAAAAAGTACTGATTTTTTTTTAAGTATATTTTTGTATCCAGCACCTCAGCTCCGTTTAGAAACAGTTTACGTCAAAATATGTAGTAACAGCCGAGGGGAGGATACCTCCCCTAAGTCTTGGTAGAAGCTAGCCATAGTCTTTAAAAAATGACTTATAAATCCCCATAAGTCAGCTAAAGTCCTTCAGATGACTCAAAAGTGGCTTAAAATTCCTCAAAAGACTTAAAAGTCACTCAAGAGACTTAAAAATCACCCAAAAGACTTAAAATTACCCCAAAAGACTTAAAAGTACCCCAAAAGACTTAAGTTGCCCCCAAAGTTAGTTGAAATTCCTATACAGGATTTTAAAAGTCACCTAAATTCAGTTAATGTCTTAGATTTGAAAATCATGTTTTTTCAAGTAACTTAAGATTCATGTTTTAAAAATCGACAAATTTGTCTTTAACAATAACTGACATCTAAAAATGATAATAGGGTTATGTGAAACCATTTAAATTATTGCATTTTTATAAACTACATTTTTAGAGTGCCGTTTTGATGTTACATAATCATTACACATTACACAAATTATTCCATTCGGTAACTCTAGAAGAGGCCACACTATGAAATTACCTTTAAATCTCTTATAAAAGTCGAGTATGTTTAACACATAGCGACCAATATTTTTCATCCCGTAAGGGTAAAATTTCAAACAATCTAGAAATCTGTATTAAATAACTATTATCAAAAGCTATTGACAATTGAATCATTTTAAAATATTGCTTACTCAAAAAGATGTTCTAAAAAAGTAAAATCACATTACACCTCTTAAGTGCGAAATATCGAGAAATTGACAAATTAAGTTTTAGGTTATTATTTTTAAAACCCGCTGATGAAAGAATCACCTTAAAAATCTTATTTAATTGAAGTGATATTGTCAAAAATTTAAAAACACATTTAACCCCTTTAAGAGTGGGATTTAAAAAATTCCAGAAGCCGGTTTTTAGATATTGTTAAAAAAGTAAAAACACAATTCACCCTTTTTCACTCACAAGGATGGAAGTTCCAAAAACATTTTAATTATTTTTAAAAACTATTGGCGGGAAGGCATTGTTTTAAAAACTTATTTAGTTAAAAAGATATTGTAAAAAAAGTTTAGACATATTTCGAAAAATTCGGAAACTAACTTTTAGATAAGCAGTTTTGATACATATTAACAAAAATTGTTTTTATAGATCCACTTAGTTAGATATTGTAAAAAAGTTAAAAACAATATTCACCCCTTTTCACTCTCTTAAGGGTGGCATTTTAAAAGAATCCAGAAATTGGTTTATAGATTTAAACATTTATTAACGAAAGAATTCTTTAAAAAAATTAATTAGGTGAAGAAAAATTGCAAATTACTCTTCATCTAAAATCGGTTTCTAGATAATTATTTTTAAAAGCTGTGGACAAAAGTAGTGTTTTAAAAACCTATTTAGTTGAAGTCATATTATAGAAAAGGGAAAACGCGATTCACTCTATTTCACCCATTTAAGGATTTTAAAAAAATCCAGAAATCAGTTTTTAGAGAAATATTTCTGAGAGCCATTTACAAAAAAATTATTTTGACATTTCTTTTAATTCAAGAGATATTGAAAATATTGAATAATAGCATTTATCTTATTTCACCCACCTTGAGGATGATATTTCAAAAAATTCTGAAATAGATTTTTAGATAATTATGTTTAAAAGCCACTGACATTCATTCGTCAGTTGTTGTAAAAACTCAGTTAAATGGCAACGCAATTTTTTGAAGCATTGTGCATAGTTGTAACTAATTTTAATTTCTACTCTTAAGAATATATCGCAGGAACTCTAAAACGCATCGATTTTTCAACATCTTATTTAGATATGTCTTAGTATTTAAATTTACTCTGATATCCTCTTAAATATTATCGAAAACGAAACATTATCTGTATATTTTTTACCTTATTCGTATTCAAATTTGTCTCTAAACCAAAGCAAAAAGTGGCAATGCTACCCCACCGTATTTGTAATACCCTGTATGTATAAATATATAGATTTCTAGTTGTACATTTTATATAAAATAACTTTAGCATTTTGTTAAGTTATTTTACTTAAGTTCATTAAGTTCAACATTATCCATAGCTAGCCCGATTTTTATTGCTTACTTTTTCACAATTCTTAAGGCTGGCTAGTGTTTCAGAACCAGTGGAAGAAAATGTTATAATATTATATATTTTTTGAAAACAGGAAAAAGAGATCTTCTCAACCGTCTTAAAAAGTATAGACTATCCCATTTAAAAATCACATGTGTAATTTTCGCAGCTTTTCCATGCTTTATTTTTATTGGTCTTATCATTAAAATATATCGTATATTAAAATCTTAATGATGTTTATTTTATTACACTTTTCTGTATCCCAAAAAATAAAAGGCGAAAATGCGTGTCAAATATAAGAAAAACTATTCTGTACATGTGTTTTATTACTATCGACATCTTTTTGCAAACTATTCTTCAGATCATACAAATTGCTTAATTTCAAAAAATATATGAATCATCAGATATTGTATAAGTAATTCGAAATTTAATTTAGGTTATTAAATAACAAAGCAAAACATTAATATAAATCCTAACATAGTTAAATAATTTAAAATAAATAAACATTTTAAATTCATAAGCAAGTACCAAAACCTAAAAAAAATATTCCAGTCCGATTAAACTTTCCAAATACAGATTTATATACTGGCACTAATAACGTTTCTTAAAAAACATCTAGAATGTCGTCCTGAGGCACACCCGAACACTTTATATATAAATAAATGATGTTACACAATTAAACACCTGCTTATCATTATTTCTACAAAATATCCTGAGAAGACTTAAAAGTCACCTAAATTATTTTAGCCGACTTTTCAATATAAAGTCGAGGAAAGGACTTCAAAGCAACTCTAAGTCACATTAAGGACCTTAAAATCACCGAAAATAGCATAATAGACATCAGATTATCCTAAAATCGAATAAAATACTTTTAATTCATTTATGTCACTTAAAAGCCTTTTAATTAGTTCATTCATAAGTCGCTTAAAATACTTATAATTCATTCAGAAGTCATTTATAATTCACGAAAACTTGTAAGTCTCTGTACCTCGGTAAGAGCCAAATAAATAATAACTATAATTATATTTTCTATTAATATTACAATTTACTCTAGCTTCCTTCGCCTATGTAGGTATTTACCTCCGATCTTGTCGAAACAATATTCATTCTTCTTATATGGCTTTATTACAGTAGGCAGAGTCTAGACAACGAACAACATCTTACTAATGTTACGGCGCATTCCAATTCAAAACGCTCGTTGCAACATTACTTTTTTTCTTGTTCGGATCTTTAAGGGTGGCGTTTCTTAAAATGTCATGGTCTCTCTCTCAGCTTAGTATTAAATATTTATGTATGCGAAGAAATATTAGCATTAGCGCCATTATTTTTTCTGGAATATATAATTACTAATTAAAACGATATAGGGAAAAATAGCGATTAATTTATGTTAATTGTGGCGTTAGGTTTCCAATGAGTGTTGTAATTATAAGAAAAATGGAATTTTTTGTTGTTACGGATTAAATTATCTTAGATAGTCGGTAATTATTAATTGTAATTTCGCAAAGATGCAAATAACACTGTTGCTGCATGATACTGCATAATGTTTAAATGATCATATGTTTGTTATAGGTATTGATCTGAGTAATGTTTGAACGTTTATAGATTTTTACAATCGGGTGTGATTAAAATATGTATGTATTTTAGAGGTTGTGATTATAAAGGTTATAAAGAAATGTAATAAAATTAAATAAATAGTATATAAAACTATTTTAATTCAAAAATGACCATTGATATTTAAAAAAAGAAGCAATTTTTCACATTTATCCCAAATAGCCTTCCTTCATTAGAGAACGTAGAATAGAGGAGAGTTGTAACGAAGATCAAGTAGCACTATGAACTGAAGAACAATAAAATTGGATATGAGTTGCTCCTTTTTATTTTCAATAGTGACAATAGTTAGGTTCACATATTATGTTAGAATAAAACCAATTCTTTTAACAATATGATTGTGTCAGCCGATACTCGGTGGAAATCCATAATAATATGATGTAAAATGTAAAAAACAAACACTATTTTTTACAAACACTTCCACTATATTTAATTTAACAACGTGACATGTTTCACTACACAGTAGCTTCTTCGGACGTTACATCTCGAATGCACAAGCTTACAAGTTAAGGTGATATTTATATAACTAAGTATAATACAGCCATTTGGAAATTTTAATGCATTAAAAAAGTCTGGGAGTTTTTACGTACTAGCAATAAAATAAAAAGAAATTACCTAAAATTATTAGAACATATTTAACAAGGGTGAATTATTGAGATCTACCTGATCGTCTAGCAAGCAATTAGAATGTTTGAGTTTATTTATTTCTAGAGACTCGAGTATATTCAATTTATGACCCTTATTTTCTAGGTGTAAAATTTTAAAATTTTTATTAAAAGTATGACCGCTCTCAATTAAATGGTTTGAATAATTAGATTCGGTTTACCCTTTAATAAAACATTTATAATGCTCCTCTATTCTTTTACCGAAATGTCTGCCTGTTTGACCTACGAGTATATATGTTTTGTCACAATCTCCACAGTTTAATTGGTATACACCTGATTGTTCTAGTTTATCAGACTTAGTTTCATTATTTTTGATATATCTACTTAAAGAATTATTTGTTTTATACGCTATTCTAATAGCTAAACTATTTAAAAATGCACGTATTTTAGAACTAGAATTACCTATATAGGATATAACTTTGTACGGAGTAGTTTTTTCATTAATATTAGGATATATCATAGATATAGCTTTTTTATATATTTTTTTTTTGTAATATTTTATCAATAATGTTTAATGAATATCCATTGTTAACTGCTATCTGCTTAATGATGTTTAACTCGGTCTGATAATTAGTTTTATTTAAAGGTAATGAGATAAGTCTGTGAATCATACTCTGGAAAGCCGCTAATTTATGTTGAATTGGGTGACATGAGGAATTGTGTATAGTAGTATCTGTATGTGTTGGTTTATGATATACCGAAAAATCAAGTTTATTGTTTATTTTTTTAATAGTTAAATCTAGAAAGTTTATGCTGTTATTTGCTTCTAGTTCAATTGTGAATTTTATATTAGGATGAAGGCTATTGATATAATCAAGAAAAATATTTAATTGACGTTCAGTTCCCGTAAAACTTGTTAAAACATCATCAACATATCTATGCCAGTATATAAAATGTTTGAAAAGGGGGTGCTTGTTAATCTTGTTTTCCAAGGTATCCAAAAATATCTCTGCCAGCAAGGGGCTTAATGGGTTTCCCATAATTAAACCTTCTTTGCAGGTATAAAATTTATTATTAAATTCGAAATAGTTTTGTTCTAAACATTCGGTAAGTAGGTGCAATATATCTTGTTTTTTCACAACATTAACTTTAAACAAAAATTCAGTTAACGTTGTGAAAAACAAGATATATTGCACCTACTTACCGAATGTTTAGAACAAAACTATATCGAATTTAATAATAAACTTTATACCAGCAAAGAAGGTTTAATTATGGGAAACACATTAAGCCACTTGCTGGCAGAGATATTTTTGGATACCTTGGAAAACAAGATTAACAAGCACCCCCTTTTCAAACATTTTATATACTGGCATAGATATGTTGATGATGTTTTAACATGTTTTACGGGAACTGAACGTCAATTAAATATTTTTCTTGATTATATCAATAGCCTTCATCCTAATATAAAATTCACAATTGAACTAGAAGCAAATAACAGCATAAACTTTCTAGATTTAACTATTAAAAAAAATAAACAATAAACTTGACTTTTCGGTATATCATAAACCAACACATACAGATACTACTATACACAATTCCTCATGTCACCCAATTCAACATAAATTAGCGGCTTTCCAGAGTATGATTCACAGACTTATCTCATTACCTTTAAATAAAACTAATTATCAGACCGAGTTAAACATCATTAAGCAGATAGCAGTTAACAATGGATATTCATTAAACATTATTGATAAAATATTACAAAAAAAATTATATAAAAAAGCTATATCTATGATATATCCTAATATTAATGAAAAAACTACTCCGTACAAAGTTATATCCTATATAGGTAATTCTAGTTCTAAAATACGTGCATCTTTAAATAGTTTAGATAATAGAATTCTTTAAGTAGATATATCAAAAATAATAAAACTAAGTCTGATAAACTAGAATAATCAGGTGTATACCAATTAAACTGTGGAGATTGTGACAAAACATATATAGGTCAAACAGGCAGACATTTCGGTAAAAGAATAGAGGAGCATTATAAATGTTTTATTAAAGGGAAAACCGAATCTAATTATTCAAACCATTTAATTGAGAGCGGTCATACTTTTAATAAAAATTTTAAAATTTTACACCTAGAAAATAAGGGTCATAAATTGAATATACTCCAGTCTCTAGAAATAAATAAACTCAAACATTCTAATTGCTTGCTAAACGATCAGGTAGATCTCAATAATTCACCCTTGTTAAATATGTTCTAATAATTTTAGGTAATTTCTTTTTATTTTATTGCTAGTACGTAAAAATTCCCAGACTTTTTTAATGCATTAAAAGTTCCAAATGGTTGTATTATACTTAGTTATATAAATATCACCTTAACTTGTAAGCTTGTGCAATCGAGATGTAACGTCCGAAGAAGCTACTGTGTAGTGAAACATGTCACGTTGTTAAATTAAATATAGTGGAAGTGTTTGTAAAAAATAGTGTTTGTTTTTTACATTTTACATCATAAAACCAATTCTTCTCGTGTGACAAAATTTTAGAAGCGATATTTTCGACTTGATTGCAGTTACAGGTTTAAAAATTTTGCTGAAGAATGCAGATCTTTACCAGAATCACCTGGTTTTACGTTAGACATTATATTTGTTGTTATAAAAATTATTTTCAAAAAATTAATATTGTTTTGGGATATTTTCAGTTCTTTGTTTTAGTTTCAACAGGACTCATACCCATGCGTTTGTGCATGTGTCGTTTACTTGAATGCTGTTTTTGGCCATTTACCTAATATAAAATTTGTGAGGTCTCTACAGAGTCATTCAAAATTTATGGCCGCTTTTTGGAAATATAAGAGCTACATTTGACGTTAAGAGACCACCTATTTCGACTAGTTGTGCGAGTTAAATGAGGTTTTTCAGAAGCGTTATTAATGAAAATTATGTCTATTGACATTTTTATTTTTTTTAATGTTGCTTCGTCAACAAATAACACAAAAAAGGCTCTCTTTGAGTTTGTTGTTGTGCCCAGTGACAAAAATCTAGTGGTCCTTATTTTTACAAATGAAATTAAGCTGTCAAAAATACAAATTTGAATTATCAAGTAATGCGGGTGCTTACGTTTTGTATTAAAAACTAAGTGTACTTTCTATTGTAAGACGCAAAGATGGGTTTTAATAGACAAGAAATGATCGATATGATTTATGTGTTAGGAGCAAATAAAAAGAATCGTTTGTTAGCGAAAAGAATATATCACGAAAAGTATCCTGATAGAAGGTAGCAACACAGACGGGAAATGTAGAATACACGAAAACTGATCGAGCCAGATCAATTTTAAATGAGAAAAACGAGTTGGCGGTAAACTTAAAAGTTATAGAAGACCCACATATTGGCTCGAGAAGAATTGCAAGGGAAACAGATGTAAGTAAAACCACTGTTCTACGAATTTAAAAAAGAACTTTAAGTTTCACCCATACTACCTTCAACTCCTTTAAGAATTGTTAGAGGATGATTATTACAGACGACTTGATGAGACATGAGAATAACTTCAGAGAGAGCCAAGATTTACCCTGTGTGTTATTTACTGACGAAGCAACATTTCACAAAAATAAAAATGTCAATAGACATACTTTTTATTACTACGCTACTGAAATCCTCACTGTATTCACACAACTACTAAAAATAGATGGTTTGTTTACGTCTGGAGTGGAATTGTCGGAAATTTTGTCATTGGTCCGCATGTTTTTGAAGAATATCTCCAGTTTTAGAGGGGAGATTTTAGAACATGATTATACCAAATCTCTATTAACGTTCGTGATCTGTGGCTGATATTCAAGCATTTCTTGATGAACAATTTCAAGAACGCTGGATAGGAAGAGGAGGACCGATTGCGTGGCAGCCTAGATCCCCTGACTTGACAAAAATAAACTTTTTTCTTTTTTTTTGTTAAAAATTTGGTCTATCAAAGACCTCGGACTACAAAAGAAAATATGAAGAAGAAGTGTATTTAATAATATTAATTTTAATACATTAAGAGATGTTAGCGTATCTTTCGAAAATCGTTTAAATATTTGCGTCGAATAAAACGGTGGTCATTTCACTAATTAGGAAAGTTTTATACGATTTGTTACTTAGTATTGTTTTTTGATTGTTATTGTTTTTTTTATATTTACATTCTAATTATTCTAGGGTAGATAACATAACTAATTTAAAATAGTTGTTAAGTTCTCATAGCTAAATCCTAGCTGTCCTAACTAGTTTATAACAGGTGTAGCTCGATAAGTTTTCGTGTACTCTACAAACCGTTGCATAATCTTTCAAAAGCGCTTCTCGTGTTTGCCTTCTATCAGGATACTTTTCGTGATATATTCTTATCGTTAACAAACAATTCCTTTCACTTGTTCTTAATACATACATCATATCGATCATTTCGTAATAACCATCAGTTGCCATATCTTACTGTAATAAATTGAGATGTCCACCTCTAATATTTTCGAAAAGTGGCCATAAATCTTGAACCACTATGTGTAAACCCCACAAACCCTATATTGGGTGAATTGCCAAAAAGGAAGGAATCTGAAAATATAATAATATTCAGAGCCTTCCATTTAAATTATCGGAGAAAATTTGCATCCAGGATTTATATTTACCCTTTATACGGTTATTAAAGAATACTAAAGAAAAATACCGCAGTTGAAAGACCACATTTCGAAGTTTTTACCGCATTAAAATGATTTATGCAAACGCATTAAAAAATACAGGGCGTCAAAAATACCTGGGATATTTTCGAAAAATGACGATAAATCTTGAATGACTCGGTATAGACCCACCAAATCCTATATTGGGTGAATGGCTAAAAAGAGAGGAATCTGAAAATAAAACAAGGGTGTTCCATTTAAAAAAATATATAATAACGCACTATTGGATCACCCTGTATATGTACACAAACACTTAAATTATTTCTTTACCTATTACCATTTGGCCAATTCTAAAAAAACTGTTGCTGCAAACATATAAAAAAATTAAAACGAGGTTAATTAAATAATTAATAAAAATCTAGTGTCAAGTGTCTTTGTCTGCCATAACTGACAAAAAAATAATAATTTTTAGATTATTCAACCCACTTTTTTGCAACATTTTCACAATGCCTCTCATAAACATACTTAAGTAAATGTAAATATGGACACAATGACCTGCCGCTATGCGGTAGTATTAAAGATGAGAGATAAAATTGTATTATATCTTTCAACTAAAATAATACGAGAAAGAAAGTGATCAGTCAGTGGCAATGATGTGTTGAATATTTGAACAGGTTTGAAGATGACGGATCATTATTCAGTTGTACCGTGAATATAGCTTAGCCCTTTATGCATGGATGTATTTGGCGTCTATGTTTTACCTACGTGATTAGATTTTTATGATTTAACTACGAAATTGGATAGAAGTCATCATAAAGAGAATTATAATAAATGATAAACTAATAAAATATACCTGTCTGATAACATAAACATATATCCCCCAGATTCACTAAAAATTTAATAGTACACCAGATCTAATTGCCACGACAATTAAAACTTTTAGTTCACCAGTTTTGTTTTGAGTATGTCACTGTCACTTTGTAATTGTGAAATTTGCAAAAATGATTTATTCTATTATTGCATATTTCATATTAAACCCATAAGGGCCGTAGATGACCCCCCCTGAAACTATGAAATTAACATGAAGTGGGGTAAATTTTTCAAAATTGTTTTGCTGAAAACTATATAATACATAGTGTGCTCTAAAAACGTGCTATGGTTTATTGGGAGATTCCTTGGCATAAATACAAATAAAAATGTTATATACATATAGGTCAACAGTGGCTCTGTTTTCAAGATAGAGAATATTATTTTTTTGTGTAATTAAAAAATGTATATTTAAACCGATTTATTAGATTTAGATATAGAATTTTGTTCGCGCGATTTTTTACAATTTCATGTATGACATTTATTTTCTGATTTTGTACAAAAAACTATTCTCTTTCTTTAAGTCGATACATTCAACAATGGCTGGCTCTTTTATTTTGAAATAATTTAATTTATTCCAAAAGACAAACGTTTAAAATTAAAGGAAACTGTAATTAGCACATATGTCAAAATTAATAATTATTTGACATGTGTACGGAAGGTAATTAGGTTTTGGTACTTGCTTTTAATGTTCTAATGTACTCTTTAATACTTTTACCAAGAATAAAATGTATTTCTTAAGTTTTAATTTGATTTTAGTGATGGTCAGCATTATTTAAAATTAAAATATCTCAAACAAGATTAGATTTATCGAGCTGAGCTAGACGTACTTTTCACGTGTAAATTAATCAGAGAATGTCATCAAATTGGCTAAAAGCTAATAACAAAAAAATATGAACGAATAGTGCTGAAAAAATGCACAATCTTACTCGTGTGTGCAACACTGTATCCGTATACAGTACACCATCAACCGATGACCCGTGATTAATTTTTTTTATAATAAACTTTTTCAACACAAAATTTTCACATTCATTAAGAATACTTTAATTAACTAATTTTCCCTTGAACAATGTGTCATGTAAATTGATTCGAGTCTACTAGCTTTATCTTTAAACATAGAAAAACTGTTAAATACAAACATTTTAGGGTTTTATCAGGATTCGCTAAAAAAAATAAAAAAAAACACAATTTGAAAGTAAAAAAAAAACTTCGCAATGTTATTTTAAATGGTACACCCTGTATAATATAATTTCATTAAATGGGTTGCTTCTTGCTTATTCTAGATAAGCCAGGTTTGATACCTTTATGAGTGAGAGAGCATTTTACCTACTTATACATTGAAATACATTACCTCTTTTGGTTGGATTTTTGTCAATTTTCTTAGTTACTTTTAAAGATGAAGCTATCAAACCGAATATACTTATAACCAGCACAATGGTATTTCTTTTGAAATAATAAATATAATGCTCATTTTTATTCTTTTCAGTATTCTTTTGATATTTTTTTTTTGAAAAACTGGCGGCTTAGATAAAACTCTAAAACTTTCGTATTTATTTACCATTTCTTTATCTTTTAAAATGTTGCTTGCAAACTCTATTAAAAATGTAAACGGAAATCTTATAGTGTCCTGTACACGTGATTAACTATTTTTTCTGACTGTATACATAAACCTAGGTACACAAATTTATACTAAATATTTGTTTCGATGATCAAAAAATCCAAAATGAAAAATCCAAAACCTGAAATAAAAATGTATACAATTTGCTATGCTTACATTACCATATTTAAATTCCTAATAATGTACATTGGTAACCTCTTTTATTATGTATGTAAAAATATATATGTATAAACATAAAAACAAAGTCGTTATGGCTTGAAAAATGATGATGTCCCTTAAACAATACTTTCTTGTGCAAATGTTTATCTAATATGTAATTATAGGGGCTCAAATAAAAACACTACCTGTGTTCATATTAGGGATATTTTTGTTGTGACCAAATAAATATTTTGTATCAACTTAAATCCATTTCTTATACTATAATTATATTATAAATAATAGTACAATTAATTGCATTCAGTTTTAGTCAGGTGGTTGATTGATTGTATTTCTATTTTTTATTATCAATTAGTGGAATTAAGTTGCTTGCGAACCTAGGTTTCTGACGCGTATTCATGACATATTATGCAACGAACATATAATATAAAATGGTATATACTGTTACCCGTTACATGTATATAGATCTAGCGATATAGTATTAAGTAAGTCTCTGCGTTTTTCATTTAGAACCTATCTGCTACTATGATTCTTTTGCAGAAAAAAAATTAGGAATTTGTTTATTTTTTTTTAATTAAGCATGCCTGCTGAGCAGCATTGATCGTCTGTTGTTGAATACGATGTCGAAAAGAACTGAAAAAGAGGCATTTTTATTTGCAGATATATTATATGACATTGTTGTCAATTTTTTAATCTATCTACCAACAATTTATGATATTTGAAAAATAGTTATATGAATATTTAAATTCTAAAAATGTAAGGCGACAAAAAGCTACTTACTCCTCTACAAAATGCTTATTAATAAATAAAATAGTTAAGAAACTGTTATGAAGTATTCAGAGATAATTTATTGCCATGTGCCCTTTTGAAATCATTTATATAACCTTTTCAAGCAAATATACCTAAGTGATCAAAACATAATAATATAATAGATTAACACAATTTCTTAACTTTCCAAAGCAATTAAATGGGATACATAAACGACTTTACTATATTCACATCCGCGTATATGCTCAGCCGAAACGTTCGGACCAACTGTGGTTTCTTATCGACGATGCTCATCCGACCGAAACGAAATTAGCCCCGAAATTTATCTATTAATCTTTTCAATCGATAAAATCGATTAAAAGCGCCGAATGTCGTACAATACGTAGTACTTCATACCGGGTGACAGGGTCGGATTAAGGATGAGTAAAATGACAAATTCATTTCCTCCATAAGATCTTCTTCCTCCTTCCTCCGTAAGATTTGGGATTGGGGCCTTTCAGAAGCTATCACTATTAATAATATACACAGGTATAGTAAAAGTATAGCGGCAAAATTAGTTTTTTTAGGTGTAGGACAATAATATATTTGATCTTTTTCAGGACTTAAAAAAAGCAAGAATGCTATATCAAAAGATTCCATTGATATTGTCTTTTTATTATTATTTACAAAAATGTACAAAATTAAAACAAAAGTTCTATTTCCTCATCTCGTTTTGTCTTATTTTAGTGAAATGTTCAGTCAAACTTACCATCCTCTGTTTTTAAAATAATTTTTGTTTTAATTTTATAGTTTTCTATAAACAATATAAAAATAAATAAATAATAACGAAAAAAAGAAGAAAAAATAAACAATATCAATGGAATTTTTTTTGACAAAGCGATAAACAAGCGATGTTCCATATATGACAACTATTAAGGAAAAAGAAATCAATCACATTTTTATTTTCTTTTTCTGTCTTGAAAATGACAAAATATAGGGTCGAACGTCGGCAACTTCATATTTAAAGGAATTTTTATTTATTTTCATATTTATAACTCTAAAATTAATACCAGAAACATAACCAAAAATACAAAAGTATGTCTATCTACAAAGTTTCTCCATGTAATTAATAATCCATTTACAGAGTTCGGTTAATGACAGCTTCGTAACTACTCTGTTTACTTCCTTTAGTGTTTAGAACCCTCTACGAGTAATTAATATCAATTTTAATAAATTTAAAATGGACAACAATTTACCCCGGGACATGTAACACAGCAACACATAACCAATGAAAAGAGAAAACATATAATTATAAACAAACATATCTGAGCTGCGGTAGTCTTATAGACCCCACCAAAAACTTATAATTTTGGGACGCCTGCTTCTTTTAGATAGTCTAAAAAACATTCTTGAAAAAGATTACGCCTAAATATAAAATTTGAACTGACTGGAAATATGCTTTTTCTTACAGCAAAAAATAGCTTTAAGGTTATAGCAAGTCCAAGACATTAGGTTTTTAAATAATAATTCTATTGCAACTTTATGACTTAACCTTAAACATTTTTTTTCATCAGGAAACAAAAATCCATAGACAATAACTTAAATACCAGGTAGGCCTTGATTCAGATGTAAAATATATTTCCAAACAACTTTTCTAAATTAGTTTTTTGTCTCTTTTTGCACAATTAATTAATATACATGCAATAAAATACGTTTAGTTACCCATTAAAGTTATTTAAAATTAGTAAAAAGGTAGCTATTCACCTTCAAAATGAAACTACGGTATGATATTTTTATAGGTTGATATTTAAATGTCATTTAATTTTTTTGTTTAAGATCTTATATTCCCTTGTACTCAACTTAGAGAACGTTATTTAAAATAGAATGTTGTTAAACATAAAAAACTTAAAGTAACTTTCAAGAAACCAATATTGATTTTTTGTTTCTTTTATATCTATGTACAGGGTGTCCCATTTTCGTAGGTTTTACGGGGTTTCCAGCTTATGAGTAGAGATAGAGAGATGCGGTTTTCGCGACACCGTGCTACTTTTCGATGAAACTAAAGAGGCCGCAAACAGATTTGCCCTAACCATTTTAGTTTCCGTGCTACAGGGTGATTTTGAAAATTTGTCATTTTCGGACACCCCCTGTAACTCAGCTATCGTAAAATATATTTAAAATGTTTCAACTGGTATTTATAGATTTTTTCACGTAGAATTCAGTGGCGTACTCAGATTTTTCCTTAGAGTCATAGTTTTTGACATATTGGCATAACCTACTATTTTTTAAATGGGACACCCTATATATTATTTTTTCATCTTATTCTTCGTGTCGAGAGCTTTTCAAAAACATACCATAAGTCATATTTATTTTCATAAATAACATGAAAAAATGCATTTTTCTTTAAACGGATTTATGGCATAGCAGATCAATCGAAATAAGAGAAGGTGGCTGTGGTAGCCATGGCAACGCCAACAAAAATATGATCAGGCAGCCATTACTGCTGTCATTTTTGGCATTATTGCGTTTAAATTTTTCTTGACGTCTATTATAATTATTGTTTTTAATATGGCTCAGAATCAAAAATTTGAATATTTTGAGAATTATGATATGAACGCGTGTTTTATATTGTCTAATGAAGATGCAGATCAGGCGGCAGAGCTTTATCTGAACAGGTTAGTTCTTTTTTATCTTCCTGCATTTTGACTTTATTGGTTCGCTTTATTTTATCTTAGATATCCCGAGAGAAGACAACCAGAAAAAAGAATTTTTCAAAAAATTAAAAATAATCTTTGCCAATATGGATCTTTTAACAAGCCTCGATCGCGAACTTACAATAAAGACAACGAAGAATCTGAGGTCAACGTTTTAGCCCTCGTTCAGACAGCTCCTGAAACATCTTGCAGGAAAATAGACGAAGAGGTGGGTGTACCGAAAACCAAAGTGCAGAAAATTTTGAAAAAGCACAAATTCAAACCCTATAAATACAAACTTGTGCATCATCTGCATCCTGGTGATGCAGAGCGCAGATTGGAGTTCTGCAATTGGTTTATAAATATGAAGGCAGAAGATATCGATTTTGAAAAAAAGATTATTTGGTCAGACGAGGCACATTTTACTAGTTCAGGGATTTTAAACAGACACAACACGCGATTTTGGAGTCAAGAAAACAACCATGTTATTTTTCCTAGGGAGCGTCAGGGCAGATTTGGATTCAATGTCTCCTGTTTTATTTTCAACCGAAAAATAGTTTACCAAATATATGAAGGAAATCTGAATTCGATTGGTTACGTGCGAATCCTAGAAGACGCATTAGGAATTTTGGATGATGTTCCCTTGGCTCAACTAAATAGGATTTATTTCCAGCAAAACGGAGCTCCAGCCCACAATGCCAGAATAAGTCAAAACTGGCTTAACGACCATTTTCCTGGAAGATGGATAGGAACACACGGACCTGTTCGATGGCCACCACGATCCCCTGACCTCTCAGTTTTAGATTTCTTTTTGTGGGGTTATTTAGAAAACAAGGTTTATGTAAGGCGATACGAAAACTTAGAACAACTAAGAATGGCCACCGAAAACGCTTTTGCAGAGTTACAAAGACAGTCATTTACAATAGAAAATGCATTAAAAAGAATTTTTAAAGTTTGTCACACTTGTAGGACACATAATGGTCTACAATTTGAACAATATTTGAAGAAAAATGCATTTTTTCATGTTATTTATGAAAATAAATATGACTTATGGTATGTTTTTGAAAAGCTCTCGACACGAAGAATAAGATGAAAAAATAATATATAGGGTGTCCAATTTAAAAAATAGTAGGTTATGCCAATATGTCAAAAACTATGACTCTCAGCAAAAATCTGAGTACGCCACTGAATTCTACGTGAAAAAATCTATAAATACCAGTTGAAACATTTTAAACATATTTTACGATAGCTGAGTTACAGGGGGTGTCCGAAAATGACAAATTTTCAAAATCACCCTGTAGCACGGAAACTAAAATGGTTAGGGCAAATCTGTTTGCGGCCTCTTTAGTTTCATCGAAAAGTAGCACGGTGTCGCGAAAACCGCATCTCTCTATCTCTACTCATAAGCTGGAAACCCCGTAAAACCTACGAAAATGGGACACCCTGTACATACGTTTACCAAATCGCACTAAATCCAACTGCAACTGCTTTTTTGGACAAATTAAATATGGATAGGAGTTTTTTGCAGTAATATCGTTTTGTCCCATTTGTCTTCTAGTAGCCGGGTATACTATCGTGATAATTAGCGACCCTGGTCTCATCAAGTATATAATCAAGTTTTTACATTATTTCCTTTTCATTAATATATCTACTCAACTTTTTGGTGATGAACTTTCATTAATTGAAACATACTTTCAATATCCTTCATTTGAAAAGTGATATTATGCCACAAAATCTTTAACGTGAGCTCAAACCAATTCCTTTGAATTCAATTTACGATGGTATAATGGAAGTGGAAGTATCATAATATTTTACTTTAAAGCCATTTGAATAAGTGTTACAAGTAATTCCCTTTAATCAGGTCATCTCAAGTAACCCGAATAATACAATTTTTTGCCATTTAGTAGTTTTTCAATCTTCCGAATGATAACTAGCGTTCTCCATAACGATAACCGACTGAGGAAGAATAAGATGCAGGATCTGCTCGAAATATTCTCGAGAATATCTACCTTCATATATTTATGATACTCACATTTTTCTTTGACTGAAAGACAAGTAAATCACCACAAAGCCATTTGTGTGCATGTGATTATTAACCGCATTCATTTGCTCTAATGCGCTTCCTATCAACCACTCTTCTAAAAAATAGCAACTTTTTATGTTTTTGTTCCCAAGTTTCACTCAATATATATTTAGATTGCCTTTCCGGCACTTTTTTATAGTTCTCAAATATGGTCTCATCTAGCAAATAATCTCGTCTTTTTCGATTAAAAGCAATTTTTTGCAGTTTTTCTTGTCATAGACGGAAGGTTTTTATCTTTTCGCATCTCAGCCAATTTTTTTTCCAGGTATTTCTTCTTGAAAATAAAATTAATGTGTAATTCTCTTTATAACGGGTTTTTTATTATCTTTAGTCAGTAAACGTTTCTACGTGTACTATTTATTGGTATCTTGACTGGGCCACGTTTTCCTTACGTTGTAATCCCTATTGCTGACACTCGGATCCCCTTTATTTTTCAACATATTTTAACTATTTTTGCAACACTGGTTGTTGTAGTTGTTTGGTGTTTCAAGGCAAAAAAAGAAGAATAATAACTTTTTTATTTATAGACACATCACTTTTACAAACCTTTTTTACAGAAACAAAGCCAGAAATCACAACCAGACGGTTTCACTTTTTACGAGAACATATTATTATATTAAACATTAGTCTATTTTTTATAAGGGGTTTTGCTCGTAAGGTGTTTAGGTAGGTACATATTGCATAAAAGTGCCATATAGGGAACTCAATTTCTGAGGCAATAAAATTATCGTAGGTTGGATTAAATATTATTTCTGATAAAACACATTTATTGTGTACTTAGTTTTTCAGAAAAAACAAAAAAATAAATTTATATTTATGGGTTGTTTTAAATTAAATTTTCTTGTATTTTTCATTTTTCAATCAACAAAAAAACAGTGAGGTAAGTGATAACGATTCATTCATTTATTAATTATACTAATTACTCCATATCTAATGAATGACAGAACTTATTTTGTTAATAGCAATAATTGAAATTTATTGATTTCATTCTATAACAAAATGTACGCCCCTGTAAGTTTCCATCGATTTATAATGTAAAAATGTCAGAGTCATAATGGAATAGTTACACAGGCATACAGCTTGTTTCATAATCATAATAAGAAGAAGTATATTACTTATCACAAATTATAGGAGACTTGTTTAAAGACAAACAGTAAAAAGAACATTTTTTTCAACAAATTAGTTAGTATAGAGTATCTGCCAAATATTTCACGGCTTTACCTGTTTAATCACCTATTTAAAATTAGTTGTTTATCACTCTGTCTGTATAGTAATAACTTCCTCAGGAGTCGTGGTGAAATAATAATATTGCGTTGAAAACCCTCTTTCTTTTTCTGAGGTTAAGTTTTTGGATGTTTTTTTTATATTTGAAATCAAAGAATGCACGATCTTTTCGTGCTTTATGCTGAGCTTTTGTGTACTTGGAGAACCGAAATCAACTTCTAAATTGATTGAAAATGGATCACGCGGAGAACGCGTGTGTTGTGCTGTGTTTCCCTTAAACAATTATATTTATTCACTATTTTCAGATTTTTCACTTGACAGGAAATGTCAGTGTAGGAAAACTAACTATAGATTCCGATCGATTTATCGCAGAAATTATTATATTTAGGAGAAAATCGTCAGGACCCTTTTTGAAAGATATCCTGTCCTTAATTTTTACATTCACATAATTGCTCTTTCTACAGTATTTTGGCAGATACTGGCGAAAAAACGTTTACCTTTTTGCAATTTTAATTTTTACCTGAGGATCAATGTAAACTTCAGCTGGTTCAAAACTTTCCTGAGCTACAGCTTAAAAATGTTTGGGCTATTCTCTGAAAATAAAAGTAGACACTACTCCCATAGAATGCCCTAAACCAGGGTGAAATATATAATTTACAACTCCCTACCCTTCGGAAGCATACTTCACGTCAAATTGTTTTAAATTTTCAAAATCTTAAATGGAAAACGGTGTCGAGTGACACCTTGTTTGAAAGACCTGTAAATTGTTTTTCCCAGGATCCCTATTTTTTAAAATTGGATTGGTATGTTTCGAGAGATTAAAGTAAACATTTATTTATGATTTGAAATTCATTAAACGCGATAAAAAAATATAGTGTAAATACCGCCAAAAAATCACTTATCACTTGAACAAATAAAAAGAGAAATTAATTAATATTTTCTAGAGGAGCGAATCTTCAGAAGAGGTCCTATTTTTGCAGACTCGTTTAAAGTTAAAAATGTATTTGACACATCCAAATTCCTCACAAGATTTGCGACAGCGGATTATACACGAATGTAGTCAAATAACACTACAAGTACTTTAGACTGTCCAATATTTACTGGCAATAAAAAACAATTTAACGGTACACTTAAACAGGGACATGCATTACGCCACGGAGGTCTATCTGGGCGACTTTAGATATTAGACACATATAAATAGCTAGACCACGGATGATGGGATTATATGATAGGTTTAGATAACGGAGGCACATAATCACTAACTCTCTATCATACATACTAACAAACCCGCCTGTATAAATGAAGGTTTTTTTGCTATATTACATTCAAAAAATTCAAGAGAAGCCATTTTTTTAATGAGAATATTCAACATTGTCATCAATAAATCTTAGGCAGAAAGTTTTCGATAGCCCACCCTGCACATAAAAATACTTACAGCTACAATTATCATATTGGCTGCGACAGTCCCTGTTATTGTTTAGGATGCTGAAATCTCAGCCATTTAATCCAGCCACCAGCTATCGTTAAAATTACAATTAGAAATAAAATTTCACAGAGAGACAAAAACAAAAATACGAATCTAATATGTTTCTCTAGCTTCCTCAGTAACTTACAAAAATAAACAAAAAGATCGTTACATATAGTGACCATTGTTTTTGCCGTTTCGTCGTAAGTAGCTTCCAGTTGTATATTTTCTTACGTTTGTACCATATAACATATTTTTAATACAAATTTGAAGTTGGTCTGGGGGGGGGGGGTTCAGTTGCCTTTCTGCCCCTCCTCCATTCCTTGTGACTTTTAGGTAGATTTTTGCTGTCACTTTATATATAGTACTCCAGATTCGTAATCCAGTTTTTGTCCGGCCCTGTAACTATAAATCTTTTTAAGCGATAAGATCAAGATAACATCGATTAACAGCGCCGAATGTCGTGCCGTACGTAGTAAGTACTGCTTAGTACTTTGAACTGAGCCATACATTTTAAGAGTTTAATTGAGCTCGCGATAATACGATTTGATGTTTTGGAAACATCTGCTTACCTAGAAAGGAAGCGACTTTCAAATCGCGGAAATATTATACCAGTATCAACATTCGGTATTAAATTGCTTTAAAAGTCCAGAAGAAATTGAATTTTCTATAAAGTAGAGGAAGAATGAAAGCAGATATTTTGAAAACAACTAGGTTGAATAGTATTTTTCTAATAAAATTACGGGGTGCTTTATAAAGGAGACATTTTGAATTATATTTAACACTAAAAGAGCCTGTAGGTACCTGTACAGCACATAGCATATGCTAATGAGAATATTTCAATTAAATATCATACAAGGGTTTGTAAGTTTTAAAAACATTCTAATTCTCCAAATTCCAAATATTTAGGTTTTGTAAAATTACCATTTTACCAATGACCGTCATTTTACGATACGCAGTTTTATTAATGGTGGGAAGAGGGTTACTAAACTTTCCCTTAAAAAATACACAATGAAATTATTAGATGTGCGTTAAAATGCGAATTAGAGGTGCAACTAGGGCAAGGGGACGATAAAGAATTTTAACAACAAAAAAAATCGTTTTCTGTTTTGTACGTAATTCATCGTAGGAACATAAATGGATGTCTAAAAAGTCTTTACTTCTTTATACTACTTATTTTATTTAGTTAAGTAGAACTGACTCTGAAGCCCCTCCCCCAAAATACAAAATAATGGTCTTTATTGTATACTACTTGTTTCATTTTTGTTTAAGTAAAATAGCTCTGGTGGGGGAGGGGGTTTCAACTGTCAAACATACCACTGGTTTTAGAATTGCATTAAGGTTGAAAAGGCCTTTGAGAAGATGTGTTACTTGACCACCCTAATTTTACAGAATTTTTTTCTTCAATATAGCGCTCAGCCGTTAACTTGAAATTTTCAATTACGAAACATACACAAATAGTTATTTTCTAACAAGTGCGGAAAAAGAATTTTGTCTTTTTTTGCAAGTGTTAGGTACAATAGTAGGTATAACTATAGCAAACAAACTATTATATATATATTGACAATTATAGGCATTATTAACTAACTCGGGTTGACGGTTAGCCTTTTTGGTGCTGGCAATAATGCTGACACTTTTTTTTCTTAACTTGTCATATTGGTGCTAATTTACTGGTCTATTGTTGTCAGCAGTACTATCAATTTCAGTTTCTCCTGTAGAACATAGAATTTGGTTAGCGATGCATTTCTTGTTGTCCATGGATTCGTTCACATACGATTTTGCAACTTTTGTCGATTGCCTTCCCCCAAGAGAGTCCAAATTAGTAATATCCATTCCAGTGTGGGCCAACATAGTAAAGGTCTCTGGATTTCAAGTCTGGAGTCTCAAAAAGCAGTCACGGGCTATGGCATATTACCAAACTTATTAATGCCAACAGTTTGAGTAGTACATTTACCTTTTTGGAAATTGACAAGAAACCTTTGATGCGTTGTACTTTTGGGACGCAGAGACATGCACTTCTTGATTAAATTAAGATTTTTTTCTTCAGTTATAACAAAGCTTCTACTCTGGTGAATCTTGCTATCTGGTATTTTCACCAGAAATAAATCTTTTTGTTCGACTACGTCTTCACACAACAGACGAGTTAATTCTTTACGCCTGCAGGCTCCAGCGATTCCAATTAGTGTTGCGCCTGCTGATGTTAAGCGCAATGCTTAAAAAATTTTCAACATGTTCGTGGTCTAAAATTTTAGACTCTTTGGGTCTAAAACCTACCATTTTCTTTTTTAAATAAGCAATTAATTTAAAATGCCTGCTAATATCAACGTTTTTCTTAGATTTTATCATTGAGGACTTGGACCACATTGTAGAAAGTTGAAAATTCTTTGAACTTTCTTGAAAGTAAACTAGAAGCACTTCTTCTTTACTAATATTGTTGATTTTCTTGTTGACGCACCATTTAATGAACTTTCCCTTTCTGGATTTGGATTTTTCTGGAAACAAATCCAAATCTACTTCTCTTGCTGCTTTCATAATATATTCTGGAACCCCGTCCTGCGTGGCCAAATTGTCAAATTCACTTAAATTCATTGTAATAATGCAAAATTACGGAAAATATGCCTATATAAAAGCAATTAATGACAAATAAATATGTCGAAATGTCAGTTTGTTGATTTCTAATAATTGACTTTAAGCGTCCGTAGTAACCTGGAAACCTGGTAACTAACCAAAACGAAATGCATTAAGCCTACTACTACTGACACTCTGAGATATGTATAAAAGAAGGTTAATTAATAAATTAATAAATAATAAATTAATTTTGAAATATTACGTGCGGAAAAATTTTTCTACACTAGTATGTGAAAACCAATTTTCTCCATGGATATTGGTGCGAGAACTTGATTTTTTCGCACGACTGCGAATGTAGAAAAAAATAGTAAGGTATGAAATGAAAGATTTGATTGAATTGGTACTAATAAATCAATCCATCGGTTACTATGAAAACGCTAAACGAGTATAGTAGGTTTTCAATGAAACGTATCATAATTATCCAGTTTTGTTGATAAAAAATGTACAAACTTGATATCCGCAATAGTGTTTACAGCATTACAGTTTAGTTAGACGGTCCATCGGATATTATGACGTTTATTCGATGTCAGGCTTAACAGTTTCTTTCAGACACTGACGCGACAGTTGCATTTCTATACATTAACAGGTTATATGTAATAATAAGTAAAATTGAAAAGGATATTTCTCAAGCAATTATTTGTGTTTGTATGACTTTAAAAAATATCGACTGAAAAAAACAGCCAGAAATTAGGAATGATTGAAAAATTAATGATCAAAATGAAAAAATTCGGTTGTCTTTACATCCAGTCGATGAAATGTTCTTTAAACGGTTCCAACAAAACAGAGCTAACAATTTTCCAGTTATTCGACCAATGCTACAAATTCTTCTTCTCTTAGGCGTGCATTGCATCTTGGTTCGTCATTCTCTATTCTGTGTGGCTTGGTACCAGTTGAGTAAGGCAATCTTTTTCACGTCGTCGTACTATCATTGCTGCGGGCGTCCTATGATTCTTCTATCATTCATCTTCTTTCATATTATTTCCATCGGTTGATGCATCCGCTCCAGTTCTCTGTGTGTCGTACGACGTATCTAGTTCATTGACGTTTCAGTGATTCTAGTTATTATGTCGGTACGCTGGATTTTCTGTCTTATCCACTCGTTGGTATCTCAATGTTATTTCTATTAACTTCTATTGGTGTACTTTACTTTAACTTTAAATTTTTCTTGTCAAGACCCATGTTTCAGAGCCGTAAGTTACCACTGGAAGAATAAATATATATATATATATATATATATATATATATATATATATATATATACAGGGTGTCCGGGAAAATGTGGGGAGATCTCTCGGACTCAGATAGAACATTAAAAAATAAGATGACAAGTTCCCATAAATTTTTTTCCTAGCGGCCCTCCCTACGGAGATACGGCCCCCTAAAGGACCCCACTGGAAATCGGTTTTTCTAGAATAACTTTTAAACGACTCAATATAATTTAACGAAAATTTAATATGATAAACAGTAGTAAGGACCTCTCAAAATGCTTCCCTTAAAACATAATTAGCTTGTTTAGTTTACCAGGGACGGACTAGATTGTACATTTTAACGCTCAAATTTTTAACACCCTGTATGATAAGGAGTTAAAAAAAATAAATTTGGATACCTTGAACATTAAGCTAAAGAAAAGGTGCTCCTGTTCATTGTCGATAAAATGAACCGTTTTCGAGAAAAAAAAATAATAAAAGAATACAACTTTGGGAGTATTAAATATGTTTTGATCCTGAACAACCTAATACGCTAAATAGAAAAAAGTCAATTAAAAACTTCATAAGTGGGTTCAACATGTGCTCCGTGATTTGTGATGCACTCGCGGGCACGACGAATAGAGGACTGCTGTACTCGCCACAACAACCCAGCATTGTTCCTTATCATATCGCAATGAAACGTGATTCTCTGTAAAAGTTCCTCCCTAGTAGCAACCGGAGAGGAATACACCAAGGTTTTGAGATGACCCCACAGGTAGAAATCCATTGGCGTTAGGTCGGGAGACCGTGGAGGCCAGACAATGGGACCTCCTCTGCCTATCCAACGGTTTCCATAGACGTTATTTAGGTGGTCCCGTACAGCAACGCTAAAATGGGGTGGGGCTCCATCATGCATAAAATGCATCCTTTGGCGGGTTTCAAGTGGCAAATGCTCTATTGAATCTAGAAAAGCGTTCTGAAGGAACTCTAAATAAAGTTCACCATTCAATCGTGCCGGTAATACGCATGGTCCAATGAAAAAATTGCCGATTATTCCTGCCCAAACATTAATGGATTGAAACTGATGTTGATGATGATGAACGACAGTGGCATGAGGGTTTTCATCAGCCCATACATGCGAGTTATGTAAATTTACAATACCATCTTTGGTAAATCCTGCTTCATCGGTAAAAAGAATAATGCTAATGAAGTTTGGGTTTGTTCGTTGTTGATCTAACAACCAGTTTGCGAACTGGATTCTTCAAGGAAAATCTTCAGGAAGTAGTTGATGCACTTTTTGCAGAAGGGTATAACAACTGTTCTTTAAGTACTTCAGCAACTGTACTTTTTGACACATGAAGCTGCGCGGCTAATATTCGAGTGCTTATTGAGGGAGTATCAGCTACAGTATCCAAAATATCTTCCTCCAATTGCACCGTACGTACTGTTCTCCTCACACCTCGCATCAGTACTCCTTTTCCCAAAACTTCCTAAAAATAATTAATGAACGTCAATAATGTTACCTTATTAATTGAGAATTGCCCACCAGTTTCTCTTAGACGTTGGTCAATTCGCTGAAATGTTTTCTCATTTGGAATATTGCGATTAGGATATCTTTCTCCATACAACCTTCTTGCTTCATAAGCATTGCAAGATGCAAGTCCGTACATAAGATGCATATCTGCATACTCACTAAATGTGTATCCCATTATCGAATTAAATTTACCAAGGTATTCAAAATTTAATAAATTAATATCGAAGTAGGTACAAAAAGATCAACGTGTCAAGAAGATTTCAAATGCACACGTCAATGCGAGATTATTTATTTCGTACCATAGTAACGTTTGTAAAAAAGTGCATTCTTTAATACTGATAAATAAACAATAATAAAACATTAATACTTTTATTATTTTTTTTCTCGAAAACGGTTCATTTTATCGACAATGAACAAGAGTACCTTTTCTTTAGCTTAATGTTCAAGGTATCCAAATTTATTTTTTTTAACTCCTTATCGTACAGGGTGTTAAAAATTTGAGCGTTAAAATGTACAATCTAGTCCGTCCCTGGTAAACTAAACAAGCTAATTATGTTTTAAGGGAGTATTTTGAGAGGTCCTTACTACTGTCTATCATATTAAATTTTCGTTAAATTATATTGAGTCGTTTAAAAGTTATTCTAGAAAAACCGATTTCCAGTGGGGTTCTTTAGGGGGCCGTATCTCCCTAGGGAGGGCCGCTAGGAAAAAAAATTATGGGAACTTGTCATCTTATTTTTTAATGTTCTACCTGAGTCCGAGAGATCTCCCACATTTTCCCGGACACCCGGTATATATATATATATATGTGTATATGATTCTACATTTTCTATTCTCTGTCCACGAATTGTTATTGTTGTATTTGTTAATACTTTATTTTTGTGCTGCTTATTTGTAGTCCTATTTTTCTGGATTGTCTGGTGCTACATCTTGACGACTGGAATTTTCAGACCTTACGTTGGATGAGTTGGAAGGGAAGGTGTAGATACCACGAGGACTTTTTTGGTAGTCTCACGATGCGCATTCAGTTGATGTAATCGTAGTTAAGCTTGACTACTTGCTTTCGAACGTTGACTCGAGAGTTTTATGCACTTTGCTTATATACAATATAAAAAACATGTTGAAAAGTTTATACAATAATAAGTGCAATAGTGTTACTCAAGCAGCAATGTTTTATTGACGTTAGGCTCAACTATTTGCTTTCGGACGTTGACTCGAGGTTTTGTGCATTTTGTTTATAGGCATTGTAAAAACCAACGAAAAGTAGCAAAAGCGCATTTACTTCACATAAAAAGTTTATACAATGATAAGTGAAATTGCAACGGGTGTTTCTCAATGAATCTTAAAGTATTCCAACAAAAAAGAGTTATTTTCCAGTTAGAGGACCAATGCTACAAATTGAGGCTAAAGGATTTGAAAAAATGATTGGAGACGACTTTAAAGGCAGTATTGGTTGACGTGACAGATTTAAAAGAAGGCATAACATCGTTTTTGGCAATATATGCGGCTAGTCGGCTCCTGTTGACAGAAATCTTATTGACGATTGGATTGATGCTTTGAATAAAAACATACGTGACATATTTGTATTGCATTTATCGTTAGAATTGTACATATGCATACTAATGTATGCGTTTCATAAACTTCTTATGAGATAGACACTCAGTTATAATACTATTTGTTGGGATCCCGTCAAGTCCTTATACGCGGGTTGCACTTGTGGAGTCCACTTATAATGAACTCTCATATAATGGAAACTCCTTTGTAATAAACAAAAGTAAAAGAAAGACCCTGAAAAATTAAATGCCTTATTGACTTATCTCGAAAATCAAAAGACCATTCTAGGTTTTTGAACCATATTTTTAGAAAATTATCCCATAATTTTAAAAAAGAGAGTTTTATTTTATAGGTCGCATCTGAAAACTGAAATTTTCAATTAAAAAAATATATATACGTATATATTTCCCAGATTTGTTCTTTTTTATTTGCTCTGTATTGTCAAAATAGTGCTAATAAATTAAAACACTACAAAGTTAGAGGCCGTTTTTTTCTATAGGTCCATCAAATATAGAAATTTGAATTGCGCTCATTTAGTTTTAAGAGATTTGCGATAGATGGCGCCATCGCTGCTTTTTGTATGTACAGTTAACTGTAGAAAAAAAAGTTAAGCATCTCGTAACTTTTAAACTTTACAACAACTCGAAGCAAGGCAATTTCCGTTATATTGTGAGTGTTATGTGTACATATCAAACTTTCTATTGTTACGTGCCTACCAAGCGGACTTTTTTGGGAGTCTCCCGATGCGCATTCAGTTGATGTAATCGTAGATAATATTTTATTAAAGTTAAGCTTGACTACTTGCTTTCGAACGTTGACTCGAGAGTTTTATGCACTTTGTTTATAGACAACATAAAAAACATGATGAAAAGTTTATACAATAATAAGTGAAATTGCAAATAGTGTTTCTCAAGCAGCAATTTGTGCTCAAACGACATTAAAAAAATCAACTGTGTTAAATATCTAGAAAAAATTGTTGGTTCTAGCAAAAAAGAGCTAACAATTTTCCAGTTAATGGAGCAATGCTACAAATTTAGGCTAAATAATTTGCAACAAATGGTTAGAAACAACTTTATTTGAAATATTTATAGACGTCTAACCCAATGAAGATAAATGACTTTTTGTCAAATAATGTACAAACGTTTATTATATATTATGATAATATTCTGCTAAAAATACCACGTGTCGTTCTATGTACATACTCTGTTATTTAGATATTACTAATATTTATCCGGCCTCTCCTTCAATCCTTAATATTCTTGATTCTGTCCAAAGAAGAGCTATTCGTCTCATTGATGATCCAAATCTCAAAAAGAAGCTTGCAGGACTAGAGCATCGTCGAATTGTGGGCGATCTGCCTCTGTTTTACAGATACTACTACGGATTCTGTTCTGATGAAATATCATCCATTATGCCCGTGTGTCCCGATTATGGAATGTTTTGTGTTTCCCTCTTTTCCTAATCTGCAAGTCTTTAAGTCCCGCATCAATAAACTTTCTCTGTCTTTATTTAAAGCAATCACGATACCTACTACTTAGGCCTTCGGCCTTCATGGTCTGCTCATAGATAAAAAAAATTGCGTTGCGTTTATCGTTAAAATCCTTGGGTATGTATAATATTCAACTTCTCATAAGATAGACACTTGGTTATAATAGACTATTTGTCGCGGTTGCCATCCATTATAAGCAGGTTACACTGTATTTAAGATCAAAATGTACGTCAATAAACTACAGCCCAAAAGATTATACCTGCATGAATTTGTCAAGGTGTAAATGGACTCAAGCTTTGAGTTAAATTAGGCTTTACAGAGTGCTATAAACAGAAAAGAAGTTTCTTCACGCAAATTGAGTTTTTGTTTTGGGGCCCCACATATCACGGTGAGAAGCTTTCTTGGTCCGTAATAACGTAAAGTATCGATAAACACAAAAATGCCCCAAGTACACCGAGGTCCAACTCGATAACTAGGTGTTTTTAATTCCGAAATAAAAGGCAGCGATGGTTTTCGCACTTCCAATTATCAAAACTGTCCAGATGAAGTGAAATTTAAAGCAAAAGCCAAATTTGCTGACAAAGTTTTTGTTTGTGTCATCTCGACGGCTGGAATTTGCAGGCCTTACGTTGGGGAGTCTGAGGTGAAGCTGCAGGTGCCTACCAAAATTGATTGAATTCATTAATATTTATTAACAAAATGATAAAACCACATCATCTCCTGGCCAGAATTGGCGTCGTTTCAATGTGCCAGGACTATTCAAAATTGGTTAGGACCTCAATTTGGGGAACATTGTACAACTCTTACCGAAATTACGAGCTATAAAAGAAAATGGCTTGCTATTAATTATATGAATTTATTATTTTATGAAGTTGAGATTTGTAAAGTTAATATAAAAAGCGAGTTTTGAACTTTTTCTCTAACCGGTCCTTCCATGCGTTATTTGGTTTGCTATTGAATTGTGCCAAATTTGTAATTTTTATTTCGATTAGTTTAAAAAATATAAAGGAGGGGGAGCATAAATTGACAGCACTGTTAAGATTTTTGTTTTTAAGTACCTTGTATTTGTTGTTTTAAATGTGTTAATGTAGCTATACTTAAGATTATTTTTTAATTAAATAATTAATATATTAGGTTTTTCCAATATTGTAGGTCCGATGATGCTCGCAAGAGCGAAACACGTGTCATACAAGTTTTTGAAAATATTTGTTTGACTGAGACCAAGACTTTATGTTTTACTTAATAGAATGAATCGGAAGAAGTAAAAAAATCTTCTATATTTTAATCGCTTCAAAGACTATCCAAACGGATTTCAGCGCGGCGAGAAAATATAAAATGTTTTTTTTTAATCCAAAACTGGTAAAAGAGGTAATGTGGTAAAAATCTGTCCGACCGGTAGATATAAATTAAAGTAGATATAAATTAAAGCAGCAGACAACTACATTTATTTCTGGCAATTTTGATTATATTCATTGCATCCCTTATAGTTAAATTATCCAGAAATTAACCAAATAAACAATTATTACCGAAATTACGGCCGACTTCAATAGCAAATTCAACCCTTTTATGCGTATTTTAATTATACAACGATATATACGTATCAAATATTAATTCTGAACCTATATATTATAAAGCATATTACATAATTTTTTACAAACCAAACATATTTAAATATTTCAGATTTGGGGATTTTGTTTTCGTTGTTGGATTGGTTGGTTGGATACCGATCAAAACCCACCCTCTATCACTGAAGCTTCATAACTTATTGTGCTACACATATTCAAATATTTCAGATTTGGGGATAGTTTGTGCACCAGTCAGAACCCATAAACTGTTGACAATTACTGCGGGTTGTTTAGTACTCGTTCATAAGACTGAAAAAAAATGTAAGACTACGCAAAGATATAGATTACATAAAACACAGATATTAATTCCTGTTAATATATGAGTAACATTAATAACGAGGTCGGCATTGTTTATACAAGAAGTTGCAAATGACAGCAATAATTACTCAGATTTAAATAATTGCGAAAGTGCAGCGATATATAAACATGATAAATTATTATGAATTTTATAGACAAACCAGATTTTTCATTGCATTATTCAAAGTGATTTACGCTGATAGTTTGTTATTTTTCTTATTAGATAAAAAAGTCCTAGTGTTTTGGGGAAATTTAATTTTGGCATTTGGCTTATAGTTTTACTTGGATCACAGTGTGATCAATTGCATTAAAAATATAATAAATATATAATTTTTTTATAAGTCAAGTTTTTCTAAATGGTGTGAATGAAAGTTCAACGGCAATTTTAATAACCATAATATACAATAATAATTTTAACAGCAATAACGAAAATAATAATAATAACAATGACTAGTCATACTGTCAAACATAATTTAAAAAACCTCGAGGTCTATGAAATAAAAACACAGGGCGGTTAAACATATAGTGAAACATTTTTCTAAAAAGTCAGGAAGAAAAGAACAATTAATACAACATAATTAAAAGTTAGAGTAAGTCAAAAATATTAAACTTAAAAGCAGCATCAAGAGAATATAATTAATTTGATATGGAATAATCACTTTGACGCCTTCTAAATAATCCTCTAATTTAAGTGTCAATAATATATCACTTAAAAAAAAAGAATTTTGGTAAAAAGTGATCTTCAATGTTATTTCAAAAAACTACTAGTACTGCTACTAGTACTGATATTAAAGATATCACATTGTCATCAAATTGACCATTATTTAAATTTATAAATATAGCAACGTTAAAAAACTTTCTATACATTTAAATTTGGCAGTTTCACATTATACAGCTAAATACAAGGGTGTCTCCAGCGAGGGGCAGGGGAGGGCTGTTGCCACCCCCAGAGATAGAAAGTTAATACCTAATATTTCTAGGCTTTGCAAAACAAGGTGAAGTGAGAAACACAAGATAGTCAAAGTGTTTAAAGAGAATTTCACGGGAAGGAAATGGTGCGATTAGAAAAACTGCATATCAACTTCATGAGGCAGCTTCTAGAATTTCATTTATTCTCAGCCTAAATACCAGCTATGATGGAACCAATAGTAAATGTGCTTCAATCCGTAGCTTTGGATGCTGTTAAGGCATCCCAGCACATTAATCGCATTTTGCAACTAATAAAAATCCACCGTGACAATCCCGAAGAAGTCACAGATGAAATTATAAGGGAAGCTACTATCATTGCAGAAAAATTTGGACTGGAGGAGGACATGAAGTCAGTACCTTGTATTGTTGAGAGACAAGAACATTGAAGCAACCGGTAGGAAGCCCCTCAGAGTTCTGGCGAAGGTCTTTAATAATACCTTATTTGGGCACTATAGTTAATTCTCTTGAAGAAAACACTCCGGCATTTGCACTGTCGAAATTACATCCAGTTGATATGTTAACTATCGTAGAACCTTTCGAAGTATTCGCCCACATTTACGATGTACCAAATATTAAGAATGAAATCGAACTTTGACAAAAATTGTGGCAGGTGAACCTGAGCTAACAGAACTAAGTGCTGTAGATGCCTCAAAAGAGGCTGACATTTTCTTTCCTTGCACGACGTGTACTGTTGAGCGGTCATTTAGCAGCTTAAGAATGACTAAAACCTGGCTGAGAAGCACTATGGCCGAAAGTCGCCTCAATGGCCTTCCAATGAGTGTGCACAGAAAGCACATTTTTAAGAACTTGGAGGAGTTTATTGTTAAAGTGATTGATCAATTTGGTAAGAACCCTAGAAAGTTATGTTCAAATTAATTTGGTTTTTGTTTCGTTTACTTTCTTTTAATTTCTCTTTTCAAAAAACATCTCTTAAAAAATGTACTCAGTGTATTCATACTTACATACATAGGTTATATCTTCCCAGTCCCCATTCCCAATTTTTTTATCTGCTCCCCTCCCCTCCTGTCCCACTGGTTAGCGACGCCCTTGGCTAAATATCGAGAATTTGGATCTGTTAATCATTACGAAATTATAAACTATAAACAAGACATATTTGATGTATCTGATTTACTTACAAAAAAGTGAAGAAAGTGGAACCTGCCCACAATTATGGATAGTTATGTAAAACAGATATTATCTATGAAAAAACACATATTAATTACTTACCGGCAGCAAAATTAATTTGCATTCAAGTTTTCAAAGCTAAGAGCAGATGATAACAGGCTAAACGAGATCTGACGTTTGAAACACGCATTGTGGAATTTCAGTAAAGTGCCAGAAATATGAACTAGAGAACTAGAAACGCGAAAAAGTCGTTTACGTTATTTACCAAGAGATGCCAGCCTGGATACTATTTTAAGCATTATTATCACTGTTTCATGGGTTTTACTTACACCCTTGTACCGTATTCTTCTTATTTAACACTTTTTAGTTGTATTTATACGATGTTCAACTGTACAGACCAGTTTTAATATTTTAGATGGCCAAACCCCGACAGAAATTAATAAATATCTACATTTAATTATCTAATCTATACCTAAAAATCCTACACTTTGCTTGCAATGTTATGAATCGCAATCTGCCAAAAAATTCTAGCTTACAATTTGGAACATCCTTAATGAAATATATGTATTAGTGTCCATTTGATTATCTGAACCATTTAAGGTAAAACCTGAAATTTCACACATTTAACAGCACACTAAATACTCCTTTTTATGTATATTTTACGATTGAAAACATCAAGGCTGGGCGCCACTAAAAAAATTCATGGAGAGAGGGTTCGCGTAGAAAATTTTCTAAAATAGTTTTTTAACTTTAATTTATCTCTAAAATATGGGAAAATTCAAGTTACCCAGTTAGGCGGTCATTCGTAAATGTGAATGAACCTAAAAAATTTAGAATAAAAATTCTTAAAAACTTACAAAACTCAAGTATTTTATTCCCCATGTCATCCTTAATCGAAATATTTGTCTAAGCATGGGGGCTAAGTATTGTACTTTTCTAGTTACAGGATGTTTTATCTAGAAAACATAATTTAATTTTAAATTAGGACAAAAACCCTGTAAATAGAAAAGTATAATACTCATCGCATAAGCCCATTTCAGTTAAAGATCACTTGAAGATTAAATTACTTGACTTTTTCAAGTTTTCAACATATTTTATTCTTAATTTTTTTTAAGTTGCCCTGTTTAATGAGTGACTGCCATTTTATAATATAGACCAAACGCCATTTTCAAATTTTCCTTTACGAAATGCAACAAAAAAATATTTAATACTTTGGTATTGAAATGTGCCAAATTTATGTTTATCTTAACTGGTTCATAAGTAAAGGAAAAGGAGGCAATAAATGTACAAAGAAAATTACGTAAAGAAATAAAAAGTTGTTATAAATTATATACTGATACAAAAATATACATTTCTTTATTAAGTATTTATTTATATTAGACAAGAATAGTTTCTATAAAATAAAGAAACTGTTTGAATATTTGCTTTACCGTAACGTTTTACTATTTATTGAAATAATTAAATGTAACTTCATTTCAAGCCTAGGCTTGGTTCACTTACCAAGTTTAATTAATACAGTTTAACATTTTAGTTCGTTTATGATCAAAGACAATAGATGTAATGGTTATATCTTAATAGTAAAATTAATTTTAATGTTAAATATTATTTTATGAGTCAACCTTTAACTAAAACTCTATCAATGTTACGCAATGCGTCCTTCAGCCATCTCTTGGGATAGAAATTGGAATTTTAGTATGAAGTAATGGGTCATTGCAAAAACAATTAAATATCCCTATATAACCAGTTATATAAGGCTTAAAAATTCGCTTTTTATCACATATCACAAGTTAAAAGTTATTTTGAAAATAATGGCGTAGAGGAATATTTCGAAAATTCAATATGCCAGCATTATATTTTGATCAATCAAATTTTTATGAATCAACTTAATAAAACTCACTCCAGCGATAAAACGAGAGGGGGTGGAGTGCTTGTTGCAGTGTCTGCTAAACTTAAATCTAAATTAATAAGTCTTCCAGACAGTCCAATAAGACATAACCTATCCAATGCAATACGGTTTAACCATGAATTGGGAGTCACAGAGGAATGTTGGGAAGATTAGATTATCCTGCTTGACATTTATGTGAAGTATTCTCTTATTTAAATCAATTTCAGCTAAATAAAATACCTGACAGTAGAAATGCATGTTTGAGTGTTTTTCGAATTGCAACAATATTCACCTTACTTCTGCTACCGAAAATGTGTTCATCTGACAGTGTGCATCACATAGACTATAGCTCTTGGGCTCTCGAATACGAGTCTATCATGACTTTAAGAATGCGGATTATTTTAGTATTAACAATTTTTTAGCCTAAATAGATTGGGATAATTAATGTTGATGTTTCTTTAGCAGTCAATAAAATGTAGGACCTATTTGTATTGTGAATAAATAGGTTTGTTCCCAAATTTTCCTAAATGATTTAATTTGATAGTTAGAAAGATAGTTGCTCATAAAAAATATATATCGAGTTGAAACCTGTGTGACTACGAATATTTTTCTAATCTTCATGTTTTTTCTCAAACAGGAGTTGGAACGCTGTAATGTATGTCATATAATGCATATGCCTGACAATTTTGTCCAAAACCTTAAGTATTTTTGGAAGTATGTTAATAACCCAATCGCATTATTTCACTATAATGTTAAAACACGCAAGGATATCTCAGTTTTTGTATTTTTCGTGTTCGAAAGTCTTTTCAAAAATCTCTGGTTTTCCTGACAGTTTGAGTGCTGGTCTTGATCGCATTCCCAATTTTCTTCTGAAGAAATGTATGTTTACTATTACTAAACCTCTTATTTTTATTTTAAACTTGTCTCTCAGCATAGGAATTTTTCCTGATTAATAATAACATAACAGAACATAACAATTTATAGGTCAAGCTCTTGATTGTTTAGTTTATGACCAACTAAATGGAATGCAATGGAATGTTGACTGTAACCAGCTTGGTTTCTGTAGGAGTAAGTCTACAGCTGGCAATTTAGTATTCTATTAGATTTCGTTATTGAAGGCCTTGGAGTATAGAATGCAGGTTGATCTGGTTTATACTGTTCTTTCCAACGCCTTCCACACAGTAAATTGTAACTTATTACTGGCTAAACTTGAGACACTGGTTTTTCTGGGTCATTACTAGTTTTTTTAGAGGAAGGACTCAAGTGTCAAAATAAATACCATATTTCTGACTCTTTCGTTGTTCATTCAGGTGCGTCACAAGGCAACTCCACCTATATTTTTTTACCTATAATCTGTTTCAGAAATGTATAGAGTATGGGGAATTCCCTCCAGTTTGGCTGGAGTAGGTAAACTTTGTTTATAGAAATAATAATAAAGATGCTTTTAAATCATTGTCCTTTTGCATACCTATTGAGGTTTAATTACTCTATTGATTACATTTATTACTCAGTGCATACCGAATAAGCTAGTACTTAATGGAGGCAGGTAATAAAACACATATTATAAATACTTCTTAATTGTGTTTTAAATATGTTTGTATTTTTTGTTAGGCCATACTGTTAACAGTATTATACAAATATTAATAAAACAGCAACATTCACTTTAACGAAACGATGTTCTAATAATTCTCCACTATCAGTGAGTAAAAAAGTTATTCTTTTAAATGTACACAATTGCATAAAACACGATTACACTAGTTTTACTGAAATAGTTGAACGATGTTCCCGAATGAGTGGAATTGGAAAGTCTACCGTTTTCAAATTATTGCGGGAGAGAATAGTAGCAGGTCAAGTGGAGCCTCCCAAGAGAATTCCAGAAACATCAGCAAAAGACCTTGATGAAGACACCAAATGTGCACTCTTTTACAACTTTAAAAAATATGGATTTTGCCTAGAAAAAGCATAACCGAAAAGCACTTTTACTGGAAAGCGATGCAATTGTTTGCTGGTAACGAAAATACTTGAGAAGTATAAAGCAGTACCTCAGGCAGCAAATGAAATTTGTGTATCTTGATGAGACCTGGATCAATGAAGGTTATATAGCACAAAAAATGTGACAAGAGAAAAATATAACCAGTGCCTGAAGGCCTGTCAGAGCGGTAATAAAGTGCCTTTGGGAAAATAGAAGAGACTAATAATTGCACACCTTGAAAGCGAAGAGGGATTATTAGAAGGTTTCAATCGTGCCGGTCGGGAGATTACCATGATGTTTTTGAAAACTATTTTGGTGAAAAGTGAAAGATAAAATATCTTCCGGCTGATTCGGTAGTGGTTATGGATAACGCAAGCTATCATTCACGGCACATAGAGAAGACACCAACTTCATCTTGAAGAAAACAAGAAATTATCTACTGGCTAATTTCCTACAAGTGTTGAGTTTGAACTCAATTTGATAGAGAAAGAACTACTAGCTAGCAAATTTACACAAGAATAG
Organism: Kuschelorhynchus macadamiae; assembly: GCA_030620095.1. Taxonomy (NCBI): domain Eukaryota; kingdom Metazoa; phylum Arthropoda; class Insecta; order Coleoptera; family Curculionidae; genus Kuschelorhynchus; species Kuschelorhynchus macadamiae. The sequence continues at coordinate 1,169,639 of JAUTXW010000285.1, forward strand.
TTTTATGAAATATGCGGTGGAAGATATAGCAGAAAAATATAATGTAACTGTGGTACACTTACCGCCATATCATTGAGAACTCCTATACAACTTATATAGGCGCAAGTGAAATGATTTGTAGGAAGACAAACCACGACATTTAAAATGAAAGATGTTAAGCTACTGTTTGATCAAGCCATTAAGGAAGTAACACTTAAGAATTGGCGAAAAGTAGTCCAGCATGTGAATAAACAGGAGGAGAAAATGTGGGATCTTGACAACCTGATCGATTAGACTGTCCACCGTTTAATTATAATGTTAAGAGGTGATGACAGTTCCTTAGATGACGAAGAATATACCCTATTATAATTTAATTGTTTACTAATAATATATAATAATAATTATTTTGTCTATTTATACTATATACATTTTATATATAATTTTTATTTGGTTTAAAATAAAATTTCGTTACATTTAAATTATTTCTATAAGTATCAAATCGCACGTCTTTGGCGTACTATTTTCAGTGTTTATGAATGGATAACAATAGGCAAAACACATAAATTGACCCAAAATCGGGTGGTACTACCTGCATTTGATGAAAAGAAAGAATGAGATCAATGCCAAATTATGGAAGTGGCATAAATTATTGGTGGCTCCCCCTGTAGTCCTTTATTAATTATAAGATGACTAAAGCTGAGACTGTAGCAGTACTTCATGAATTTTTTTGGGATTAAATAATGCGACAAATCGTATATGGAGGGTTAAACAGGTGAGTTGGTAAAATAAATGCATATGTAATATAATTAAATAAGTTATAATCATTTATAAATTATTCACTATTAATATTAAGCAAATTATTTTGAATAAAAAAATTGTCTTGAACTTAAAATAAAGATTATGACAGTAAAGGCAAAACTAGTCCGACAGATAAGTTCTTTTCATAATCATACAACATTGTCTAATAATTTTAAAGAAATATTTCCACAATTGTTTTTGAAAGGTCATATCAGTTTGAAAAGAAAATACTAAAAGTAATAAATTGTTCGAAAAAACCTTTTTGATTCAAATTAATATTTTTATAATTAATCGGCAATTTTGACATATAGGGCTGTGTTAGTTCTCGATATATAATCAGTATTATTTCTAGAGAAAGTCCTAATTTTACTAGTTCTACCTACTTATTTGCCTTTCAACTATTATTTAACACGCATGTAATTCATATTGTGATCATAATTGGGTGCAGACTAATATTAATGGTATTTAGGGCTATAGTCACGAGTTATGTAAAAATATTTATGACATACGTAAATAGGAGGCTTATTGCAGACTCGTTAATTGCAGATTTAGCAATTAAAATACGAGTGTCCCGACATTAAGAGGAAAAATCTTTTCCAACTAATTGAAATTTCGTAACACCTATATTCAGTTATCATGTCTAGATTATTTCTAATGAAAATATAATTCGATACAAATTTATTATGACTTCATAAATTTACGATCCGTATATTCTTTCAAAACAAAGAAGTTTAGTCACTGAAACGAGTATCTTTTACCATATTTTTAATTTAACGTAAATTATTATGTAATACTTGTAAGTTCTAATTTAGACCTGAAGACAGCCTTTGTGTCGGTATATTTAATTGCCATGAAACGCTTTTATTATTTTTTCAAACAAATAGAAATTTTGCTGTAGTCAAAGAACGCTCGTCATGTACAGGCAATAGAAAACTGTGATTATAAATTAGATCTAGAAACCCAACCTATTATTAACTGTAGTAATAGTACCAATGTATTAATACAAACATCTACAATACATTTAAAAAGCGAAGTGGATAAAACTAGTAGCAGCAAGGTTTTTAAGGAGATTCTCGGATTTTTAAAAGAAACTTTGACTAGAAATTGTCAGTAAGAACTTATTGTAATAACATATCATAAAAATACGAGGCTAAAAGTTACTTATATTAAGAATCTACGAACAAGAGCGAAATGTGATTAGCGACTATGGGGGGCTGACTGATTTAGATGGAAGCTATATTTCTAAACACAAAAATTCATCTTATGTGGAAAAACTTGAAGAAAAAATACGAAAGATTCATTTTATAGTTCTAATTGACATCGGAAGTGTTTAATGGCTGGGGGGGGGACATTTAGAACAAACAAAAATAATCTGGTCAAAATATTATTTTGTTAAAAAACCTGTATTATAAAAAAATATTTTAAAATAGCCTTTTATTGTTAACAAAAACAATATATAACCTTCAAAACAACAAAAGCCGTATGTCGTCAAAATTTCGAATTTTGTTTACAATTTTTGTTTTACACAATTTGGTAAAAATGTATAAAAATTATTTATTAGTGACCAAATAAGCATGCCAAATTTTAAGCCTTTGAAAATGTAACTTTGGTGCAACCGCCTTTTTTTTAAATGTTGGTTTTTTATTCTCTAAAAAATAACTCTAAGAACTTTATTAAATAAGTAATTCTAATTAATTTCTTAATTTAAAAAATAAGGAATATGGACCAAGCAATTGTGATATTTATTTATTTATTTATTATTATATATATATATATATATATATATATATATATATATATATATATATATATTTATATATATAGAGAGAGAGAGAAATCTTTTCGTTTTCAATGAATGTTGATAAAAAAACTTGTGAAAAGATAATAGTGGTCACTAATTAGCACGCCATATTTTAGGTTTTTGGATTTAATAGAATAGCTAAAAACTAAAATAGCACGAAAAATTATTTATTAAATAAAAATCTGATTTCTCAAATAAAAAAAATTAACGAAATATTTGGTTTCTGCTATTTATTTTTATAATAAAATGTAGCGGTTTTACTCTACTCTAAAACGAAATATATATATATATATATATATATATATATATATATATATAAATTCTTATTTCATACTTAAACAACTAATAATCGTCTTTTTGCAATAAATATTGGTAAAATAATGTTTTATTTCACAATAAAATATTATGATTATAATTTTTTTTTGTTTAAAAATTGACTTTCGTAATTATTTCGTTTTCGGTTTTACTATACATTTTATTATAAAAATAAATAGTTAAAACCAAATAGTTCTTTAATTTTTTTTATTTCATTTAATAAATAATTTTTAGTGTTATTTTAGCTTTTAGCTATTCTATTAAATACAAAAACCTAAAATTTGGCGTGCTAATTAGTGACCACTATTATCTTTCACAAGTTTTTTTATCAACATTCATTGAAAACGAAAAAATTTCAATTTTTTTAGTTTAGATCGGTCCAGAGGTCAAAAATGCCATTTTTGTAAAGTAGGAATAACAAGGGAGGGGGCCCAGACCCTTACTTAAAAAACAGAAAAGACGAACCACCCCCTCTGACCCATACTTCCGACGTGCCTGGTCTGCAAATATTTTTTGGAATCATTCCAACCACATATTGAATGTAATTAAAATAAGTTTGGCAAAAACAAAATAAATACTACACATTTTTGTAACATTTTGCTATGATAAATTTTCATGGCAGCAGAACATCATCAACTTGGACGAAGCCTTTTGTTTTTCATGTCGTTTATTTCATTCCAATCAGGTCCATTGAACCTTTGTGTAAAATTTGTTATTAAATGGAAAAAAGCATTGAATGGTTTTAAAAAACAAATACATAAAAGCGGATAGCAATAAGAGTTAGATATTGCCGTGTAAAAAATAAAACATTTGTAATTAAAAAAAGGTACGCGTTTTCTTCACTTGTTCCAAAACTAACGCCTGAAAGTAAATATATTTTTAAAGCAAATTGAAAACCAATATAACTTTAATTCTTGGATTATGATTTTCGCCACAGGTAGCTAACTATATGTTTCTCTGTGGAATAGCGTATTCAGTCCGGCGATGATTTCGGATGTTCTTTTGATAACCACAAATGTCGGTTTGTTAAACATTAATCTATTGCTAGTAGAAGCTTGTAGAATGTCATGTCATTAATATTTATTAAAAAGACGGAAAACAACACATAAACAATTTTACGATCAGAAATTAATATTGCACAGCACAAATATCTTTTAAAACAAAATTTCAGTAAATTAAAATCATTCATATCAACCGACAAAAAAAGCGATATGGTCTACGAGATACCGTGTAAAAACTGTGAGAAAGTATATATAGGTCAAACTAGACTATATTTAAAAAATAGACTGAACGGTCACAAATAAGACAAACAAAACAAAACTGCCCTTTCAAACCACATAACTGTAAACAACCACACTTTCAACTACGAAAAAACAAAAATACTCAAGACTGAAACAAATTCAAGCAAGGGAAGCTCTATGAACTAATCTACATACAAAAAATCCACAATGTGTTAACGCAAAAACAGATACTAAAAATCTAAACAAAATTTATCATAACCTCATTAATTAACAACCTAAAATAAATCCATACAAAATAATTAATTTTTCAAATCAACCCGGTGTAGGTCAGTTTCTACTAAAATCAACAATAATAAGATGCATATCTTACAAACATAATAAGTCTTTTTAATAAATTTTAATGATATGAAGTTTCGCAAGCTTCTACTAGCAATAGATTAATGTTTTAGCATTATTACTATATTCAGGGTGAGTAATTGTGTTAGCTTTTTATGTATTTTTAAGATAAAACACCCCAAGTTTGCTTGCGTACGACAGCTGTTTTTGAAATCTTTTTTTTTCAGTGTTTTTGAAAAAGGCTTGGGTTAACCAGCTGAAACGTCAATAAAAACATAAAACTTAGCTGGTGTTGTTTTTCTTGACATTAGTGTCGTTATATGGACCGAAATCCAAGAAAATCCATTATTTGAGAATATATATTTCTATATATTTCTACCTAAATATATATATATATATATATATATATATATATATATATTTAAATATATAGATATATATATATATATATATATATATATATTTAAATATATAGATATATATATATATATATTTAAATATATATATATATATATATATATATATATATATATATATATATATATATTATTATAAATATATATATATATATATATATATATATATATAAATATATATATATATATATATATATATATATATATATATATATATATATATATATATATCAATTTTCTTGATTTAAGGTCAATTTAAAAACTTTACACATATACTTTAAATCATATATTTGCCCATAAACATGATGTAGTTAGATAACGTTTCGACCGCACTTCGGTCTTTTTCAAATCTAAAAATGGAGAAGGGCGTAGAATTTTAATTTAGTATTTTTACATTTAATATTTTATTTTGTTAGTATTACCTTAGAACGTAAACTATTAAGGAAAGTACATTTATTTTTAATTTTATAAAAATGGAAAGTGAAAATTTTCCTTCTTACCTCAATACGTAGGATTATTCAAAACGGCACAAGATGTCACATTTCCACATATATACATACACATCCATACAATTAAAACACACATATTATGTTAAAACATTAAGACATCACAGTGGTTATTCCAGTATTGAAATATAAAATTTACTCAGGTTGTTGACGCCCTTCTTATCGTTGATGGCATTTTTACTTTTTTGCATTTTGACCATCTCAAAAAATTCTCTTTTTTTAGTTTCCGGTTCGGATTTTAAGATTTTGGTGTTACTATAATCAAAGGTATGTTTTTTTGAATTTTCATGATTTGTTAGAGCCGTCGCGTTTTTCTTGTCATACTTGTGACCCTTCAGTCGGTTTTCCAAGTATTGGCTAGTTTGACCTATGTACACACTGTTGCAATCTTTGCAGGGTATTTCATAAATAACATTACTTTTTTTGTTTTTTGAAATTTTGGATTTTAATCTGGAAAAATTATTTGATAGTAGATTGGAAGCCTTGTGGCAAGTTTGAATATTATATTGTTTAAATAATTTTTGAAGTGGTTGGGATAAGCCGTTTATAAAGGGTAAAGATATAATTTTTTTTGTGTTTGAAGTCTGATTATTTTTTATGTCGTTCGAGTTATAAAATTTGTAGATTCTACTTTTAATGGTTTTATTTATAAGATGTTCGGGATAATTATTTATTTTTAGAGCATTTCTGGCTTTTTCTAAGGCTTGCTTCCGGTATTCGGGATCTGAGAGCATGATGGCGCGATCTGCTAAACCTACAATTACGGATTTTTTTTGGGAATTTGGGTGGTTCGATTTATAGTTTAAGTATCTAGAAGACCAAGTAGATTTTGTATACCATTCAGTTTTCATATTTTCGCCTATATGGTGTATTGTTAAGTCTAAAAAGTTAATTCGGTTATTTTTTTCGACTTCAATTGTTAATTGTAAGCTTTTATGAAATTCGTTAAATGTAGTTAAGACATTATTTACTTGATTTTCTGGTATTGTAGTAATGCAGTCATCAACATAACGGTAAAAAAATGGTATGTCAAAGTTTAGATTTTTGTTTCCAGGTCTTTCATGACTATTGATATGGAGGCACCCATTGCGCATCCCTCTGTTTGTTGATATAACTGATCTTCATATAAAAAATATGTGGAGTTAAGGGTTAATTCAACTGCTTTGATAAATTCCTCTTGTGGTATATCTGTATATTTTTTAATTTCTGACCACTTTTCTTTTATTACTTTTATTGCAAGTGGTATGGGTACATTTGTATATAAGGATATCACGTCTAACGAGATTAGCAGGTAGTTTTTTGGAATTTTTATATTTTTTGTTTAAATTGAAATGAATCTTTTATATAATAATCATAATATATATATATATATATATATATATATATATATATATATATATATATATATATATATATATATATATATATATATATATATATAATATATATATTTTTTTTTTTTTGTGTCGATGGGGAATGCTTTTACGCACGGCTCCATCCCGGTTGGGATGGAGACAGTGTGGGACTCGCATTACTGCCAGGTTGTTACACTTGACAGATTGCCATACCCACTAAACCCCACCGGGCCCCCATCAGATGGACCGTCATTGGGCAAGCCCAAGGGTCCTTCGATGGGGTTGATGCCGTCCTTCCGGGGGTGACCCTCTAAAAGACATGGTCCTCTGGGGGGGGGGGGGTGAGTTGCCTCTTTGGCACGGTGTTTCGTGCCGCCTCTCGTTACTGTATATCTGAAAAGGAAAATATCATTAGTAATGTAGTCGTCTTACCTGTTGAAGTTACTCTTGTTGATCCGTCCTCCCGTCTGTCCGGTTGCCACTGTCAGCGTCTCACTGGACTTTCCAGTTTGCCGATGTCAGGTTCCTCCGTCCATCCGTGTGTTGGCCTTCTTGGTGTGTCCTCTTCTGGGCCCTCAGTGTCACTGCTGTTCCGTGTCCTTGCAGTGAGGAGCTGAGGAGGGGTGTTCTTTTACCTCAGGTTCAACTGCAGCTCGCGCCGGAGCCAGTTGAGGTACCTGGTATCCTCTTCTTTTACCTCAGGTTCACCTGCAGCTCACGCCGGAGCCAGCTGAGGTACCTGGGAATCCTCTTCTTGGAGATTTTTATTGGCCACATGAGTTGCTTAAGAATTTTTGCAAGTGAGATCTAGCTTCTGAGGAGCACGGAGGCTCAGAAGTTTTGATTCACTTGCATCCATCCTCAAGCACTTTTAACGCAGAAGTCCGTGTCTTGGTCTTCTGTGTTTGGTCCTATTGTTGTGGTTTGGAGCTAGTGGATCGTAATTCACCAGGTCTCGTAGATTTTCATTATGATGGTTTTCGGCTGCTCTGAAGGCTCGGGTAGCCTTTTGTTGCATAAAGTCTTCGATTTGTGTCCATTGAAGATCTCTCTGCAAGTCCTCATTCCTGATGAACCACGGGGCATCTGCCGCCATCCTTATCAGTTTGTTTTCTGTCCTCTTGATTTTTAGAAGGTTTGTTTTTGACGCATAGCCGTAAGCTGTGGAGCCGTACGTTAGTTGGCTCCTTGCTACTGTTTTGATGAGTAGCAGCTTTGTCCTGATTGCCATTTCGCTCTTTCGGCAGAGCAATGGATAGAGTTTATTCATTGCCTGTCTGGCTTTGGTCCTCGCTGCGTTGATGTGTTTGGTCCAAGTCAGTCGTTTGTGCATGGTCATACCTAGGTACTTGACCTCGTTGGACCATGGAATCTCCACTTCTCCAACTCGGATTCTGGCTCTGGCAGTCAGTCTCCTTCGTTGGAAAAGTATGGCTTGCGTCTTCTGGGGGATATATAAATATATAAATATATATATATATATATATAAATATATTAAAATATATAGATATATATATATATATATATATATATATATTAAAATATATAGATATATATATATATATATATATATATATATATATATACGAGTATATTTCTACACGGTATCTCGTAGACAAAATTGCTTTTCTTTTCGGTTGGTATGAATAATTTTAATTTACTGAAATTTTGTTTTAAAATTTATTAGTGCTGTGCAATATTAATTTGTTATCGTAAAATGGTTAATGCGTTGTTTCTACAAGCTTCTACTAGCAATAGATTAATGTTTAACAAACCGACATTTGTGATTATCAAAAGAACATCCGAAATCATCGCCGGACTGGATACGCTATTCCACGGAGAAACATATAGTTAGCTACCTGTGGCGAAACTCATAATCCAAGAATTAAAGTTTTATTGGTTTACAATTTGCTTTAAAAATATGTTTACTTTCAGGCGCAAATTTTTGCCGTTAGTTTTGAAATAAGTGAAAGTGAATTTTTAATTACAAATGTTTTATTTTTTACACGGCAATATCTAACTCTTATTGCTATCCTCTTTTATGTATTTGTTTTTTAAAACCATTCAATGCTTTTTTCCATTTAATAACAAATTTTACATAAAGGTTCCATGGACCTGATTGGAATGAAATAAACGACATGAAAAACAAAATGCTTCATCCAAGTTGATGGTGTTTTGCAGCCATGAAAATTTATCATAGCAAAATGTTACAAAAATGTGTAGTATTTATTTTGTTTTTGCCAAACTTATTTTAATTACATTCAATATGTGGTTGGAATGATTTCAAAAAATATTTGCATACCAGGCACGTCGTAAGTATGGGTCAGAGGGGGTGGTTCGTCTTTTCTGTTTTTTAAGTAAGGGGATGCTCCCCCTCCCTTGTTTTACCTTTAGAAAAATGGCATTTTTGACCTTTGGACCGATCTAAACTAAAAAATTAGAAATTTGTTCATTTTCAATGAATGTTGATAAAAAAACTTATGAAAAGATAATAGTGGTCACTAATTAGCACGCCAAATTTTAGGTTTTTGTATTTAATAGAATAGCTAAAAACTAAAATAGCACTAAATATTATTAATTATTATTAAATAAAAATCTGATTTCTCAAATAAAAAAAATTAAAGAAATATTTGGTTTTTACTATTTATTTTTATAATAAAATGTAGAGTAAAACCGAAAACGAAATAATTACGAAAGTCAATTTTTAAACAATATATATATCGATAACCCAGTACTGAATCTAGGACTCCAAGATAACGAAGATGATGCAATAAGAGTGAAGTAATATAAGTTTTTTGTAGTCGATCCAATTCATTGATAAATTTCTCTTAAATTGGAGAAAATCTTGATTAATGCATCTATCCACGAATAAGGTTTTCTTGCACCTCTTGCTGCTCGAAGACATCTTTCAGAACTGGTTCGACCATATTCAGTATTCGCGAGTATAAAATCCGCATTATATTCATGCAAATGATTATCAGTTCTAGGAAATCTTTTCCAACAGAAATTGTTAATGCCATCCATTCCTGGGGCGGAATAGTTCTTTGTTCCTGCATCTCTTGTCTCCCCTTGAGTTATTGGCGGACCCTCGCGATGTTCATGCTTTATTCGAGAACAGTAGGTTGGAAGTTTTTAAGAGTAGGTGTATCGTCCCTGAGAGGCGACACTGACTCGTAGATTTATTTCCAAATTTTTTCTACTTGAGGTATAAGTGGTTGATGCTTATTACAGGATGAAGATCATCAAGGAGACGAGAGGGCTTGGTCAGAAACAGAAGAGTATTCTTTATACATCATGTTATTCTTTTAGGGTCTGGTGTACAAGCCCCAATAACCGTTTACCATCAAATTGGCGCTGTTTCATAGTTGCCAACGTAGTTCCCTAATTTTATTTGTGAACGATCTTTCTAATGTTATGAAGTCCAACATACATTTTATACGGGATGCCTTTTGCCGAGCTAAGCGGATTTTTTCCGAAATTTTATTAGACCTCGAAGACTTAAAGTATTAAGTACAATGGCTAGTTTAAGTGAAGAATTTCGGATTCAAATTTCTTAATCAGGATTCTTTATGAATAAAGCAGCAAACAAAGTGAAAAGTGCATGGTCTTAGTAGCTGGACCTAGCAAATTAATTCTTTCTCCGAGCCCGCGCAAAATAGATACTTTGCACACACAATTAGATTCGCACTAGTGCGCAAAATTAAATTTTGTCCGCACTAGTGCGCAAAAGATATTGTTGAATATTTTTAACTTTTTTCCAGAGGCGGCCAAAATTAAGAGTCATTCGTTAATAAATATTTTATGTTTCATTATTTAAGGTATTAAGTAAGGTCCCTAACTCTTATTCATCTACTGCCCGAACTCCGCTCAGCGTCAGCGTGCGAACAAGACTTACTTTACGCACTAGATAGAAAATATACACATAATTACACAAAGAGTTTTCCTGTAGTTAGCGCCAAGAATATTACTGGCTTGAAGCAGAAGCAGTTTCCCATATATAGGAAATATTTGGCGTTCAGGATGAGAAAATTGCCGGAAAAGCTTTTTTGATATGGCAATTGACGCTATGTGATATATGATTAAGTAATTTTTTTTTCAAATGTTCTTGTCTAAAATTTTTTTCTAGAGCAGAAGTGACTCACTGAATGACAGATTAAAAGTCATAAAAAATATTTTAAAACTTTAATGCATTTTTTTAACCCTTTGTCGCTCTTGCAATTTACCGTCTTTACAAATTTGTGTTACTGGCAGACTTCATACATTCAAGACACCCATATATGTCCAACCTTGTCAAGTCCGCTCATTCCAACGTCAAGTGCAGGTCACGGTTTTAATAAATCCATCTATCTAACCGTTAATGAAGACATTAAATTAAACTCAGATTCCTGAATAGGTAGTGTTCGCTGCAGTATAAAACGCCCTCGCAATTAAAAGTTTATTTTAGACCAATAAATTTTATAACAAAGTATTTATATGGTTGTTGTAATGGGTAATAATAAATGCCACGTGACATCACTCGGTCTCGGCATATTATTTTCGCAAGAGTTTTCCAAAGACCAAATGAACAACTTATTTTCATAGAGTGTCATTATCTATTTCCTTACTTTGCAGATTTTTCAAACAATATGGCTTCTTCCTAATTCAGTCAGCTATTTAAGTCAATCGATAAAAGAAAGGTTAAGATCATTTTCAAATGCATCATTCTTTGTCGGGATCTTGTGGTCGAAACACTTAAGATTTTCCTCTTTGTTTCCCTTACCCTTTTAGTATAATAAGTGCCATATTTTGGAGAATTTCCTGATTCCCGTAAGCAAAGGTAAGCGATCTTCTTTTGTTTTTAAGGTCTTAGTCTCCATTGTAAATATTCTTTACGCGGTCTCTGCATAGATAAAGCCGTTTTCTTTCTTTATTTTTGGAGAAAACAAACAGCTTTTTTGATTAAATGCCAGTTCTTTATATATATATATATATATATATATATATATATATATATATATATATATATATATTAATTTTTCTTCTGGTATAACCTTAAGAAATTTATGCCCTTCAGGCAAATTTCATGACATAAATTTCTTTGTTGTATTCAAAACTATTTAAATTTATGTAGCTACATATATCTGATTAGCAATGTAAAACCTAATCTGATTATTACTGTTTCGAGCAGTACATACTAATCGGTTAGGTAATATATATTTTGTACATATTCATATACCTATATATGTACATAGATTCTTTAATCAAGGAATTGGAATTTGAAATATTTATTGTTCGGTTCTTCTTTTTTAAGAAAGTTTCATTGCGTAAAGCTTAATTTACTGGCTGGTTGTAAAGTGTAATTTTTAATTAAATTATTATTATTTCTATTGCCAAGATTGAATTCAGCGGGCTACACACGTCGAATTTGGTTAGCCCAACGGTCGGGCCGACAAAATTGGATAATGTATCTACATTACCCGATTTCACAATAAAGCTATCTGTAATCATCAGTTGAATTTCGCTTCCTAGGTACACGTGACTCCTATTCTATCAAAAAATCAAAAAATATGTCTAATTGTCATGGTACTTAAAAACTTCGCTTATGTCAGTGTAATTTTGTAATTGTGACATTTAAAAAAATTATTTGTTCAATTGTTAAAAATATTATCTTAGACCTAAATCTGTCAAATTAGTACTAATGGTACTTTAAAGGATTAAATGGTCTAAATTTAAACCACATTAGTGAAAACGGGTGTTATTAAGGTTTAGCCTGAAAAGAATCTCAGTGTTGGCTTATCATCTGATGAATCTAAAAATCTATTTAGGAACAGGAAAGGAATTTGTTCTTTTTTTAAAAAATTTCTTGAGACTATTTATGTGGTAAACAATTTTTTTTCTCTCCGCAATGTTACCAATAGCACAAAACTACACACACCAGAATAGCTCTGAACTTTTATTAGAAATGTGCTTGGTCTTAGACTTGTGATATCGATATTAAAATGGACATAACAACCTGATAATTAAGCAATGTGGCAAACAAATGTAGACACAATTTTCATGCTTGAAATGTAATACAAGTTTTATATTAAAATAATGTTGTTCCAGAGAGCGCACATATAAACATCAAATTTAATAATGAAATGTGTAGCACGCATTGCATGTTACAAGTTTAGAATTGGTAAGGTTTTTAGTGCACCCTGTATACAATATTCACGGTGGAATACTTAAGAGTGCCATCCCTGTTCAGAATCTGATAGACCATACTGAATCTGATTGCCATAAGTGGACTTTGTGCCACAGACCATTTTTAAAAAATCAATTTTCCTAAAAAACTCTTTATCTTGGAAAGGAAGAAAAAATTTCAAAACCGCTGGAAATTGTTTTTTTTTCTATCGAGCTCTATATTATTTTGGTTGCACAAAAAAAAATCTTCCACAGTAAGAGTTCGAATAAACTTTTCAAATAATGACAGGGTCTTATACAACACCTTGTATAAGATGGTTGCGATAGAGTTCTGAGGCTATCCCTATCGGGCTGCATACTCTAGGAATTGGTCAAGCAAAGGCCGAAAACCGTAACTGAAAATCGTCATCCGTATTGAAAATATTTCATTTTGAATTTCCAGTAAAAATTTCCTTGGTGTACTTTGAAGTTCCAGCAATGTAGAATAAACTAATTTTTAAAGTAGATAAAAATGCGTGCGTTCTTTTGTTATTACTTAGCTGTTGTAACTTCTCCATCTCACCTCATATTCCCCTCTTTTGACTTTAACTCATTAAGTGCACAATAAACGAACATACTTATGTGTGCATCTTTGATAGCCGTTACCACACTATAAGCTGAATCATAAAATAATAATTTACACTATATAGTATAAAGCATACGCAACTGAGCTGCTAGCGAGTCACACATATTTTCTAAATACTATGCTAATAATTAAATAATTATTATTAACAGTTAAACTTATTACGTTAGCATAAATATTTTAATTTTTTTCCGATCAGTTAAATATTTTTTATTACAAAAGAGCCAAATAAATAAATAGAAATGCTTAAAGAATGCATTATATAAGATGTCGTGGCTGGTTTTTTTAAACAGGATGCGTTCATTAAAACCTTGTCTTGTAAAACGAGTTCTTTAATATACTAATCCTTATCTCAATCAATAAAAGGGATAATGAAGATATCTATCGGATTTTAAACTTCTACTTTTGCAGCCATTACTCTTGACCACAATACAAAAATCAGTTATCGATGATCATCAATCCTACTATGTAAGGCTGCATCAATTTTTTTTACTCTATTGCGATGGCGATGACTCTAAAATACATTATTAATCATAGGTACAAGGAAAAAATAAAATACAAATAAACCTTATACCGTGAGGGCAAAATTCCTAATAGGAGGTTCTGTAGTTCATTAATTATTTAATTCTTGGGTTCTTGTTGTGCTCGGTTGATGTACTTACTTATGGGCTGATATAACGGGTTCATTGCCTCACAATATATAAGTATTTCTCCTATACTGTATTATTATACGGTAAACTATATGCCATTAACTGGACAATAAGAGTGCGTTATTATTTATTTTTTATCGACACTATTAGAATTACATCATTTGATGTAAAGTCAACCTGTTTAATTAAGATTATTTACGACTTTTAACAGAAGAAATACAATAGATATAGAATAAATCTTTCTTCATTTGTAAAAAAAGAAATAGATTGTCTGAAGGCAATGGGTGGCCCCTACTTATTTTGTGACCTAGGGATCCAAGAGTTTTGAATCCAGCCCTGAATGCATGCGTTTGCTTGCGGACAAGTGCACTCGCTTGTTGGTACTTTAAAGAGAACAATCGTTGTCAGCGTGTGTTTGTACAGGGTAGCCCATTCCCGATACTTTTAGGAGGTTCTGGCAAAACTGTAACATTTCTGAGTTCGATTTGCAAATGAACTTTAACCATGCTTACTGATCATGGCTAACTTGACTCGTTATTGAGTTACGAGGTGTTTTCGTAAATTGGCCTTTTTTGATAGAGTCCTGTACTTCGCTTATTACTGAATTGGTTGCTTTATGTAGTTTTTTACGTAAAATTTAGCGGCGTTCTTCCTTTTTCTCTATCTATTTCAGTTTTTGAGATATGACATAAAGTTTCATTGTTTTCAACGGGACACTGGGTATATTTTTTCCGATTTTTAATCGATTAGAAATTAAATTACCTTTTCAACGATAGTTGTAGTTTAGTTTCTGAGTTTTTGCCAAATACTAATTTTTTAATTAATTTTTTTATATTTCCCATATAAGTGCGTTGCAAACAAAACAACTAAGTAAATATGTTTATCAACGTCCGTGAGTTAAGAAGCTCTTAACCCATGCATTTTGCGTACCGCACTCCATTTTATTACTGCACGTGTTTTCACTCATTCATTCTTTTTTAATTTGAAATTTTTAATATAGAAAAAACGAAGGAGATTTTTATAAAGTATTTTATTACAAACTATAAAACATGAAAAATTAGTTATTATTATAAATAATAATAGTACAGTCTTTGCAATCTTTCAAATAAATTCATGACGAAGCAGCCACGTTTGCTACATTTGTAGTCAATACATTTTTATTATTTAAACTGGTCGTCTGATGGCTTTGTTTCATTTTTTTTTTGGGTCTCGTGCAAAGTTTCTCCCGTTTCACCCAGAATTTTGGATGCTATTTTTATTTTATTTTCTGCAAATTTTCAATGTAGTTTTCCGCAACCGTGTTGGATCGCGAGCCAGCATGACGCTTTACTCTTAGAATGTCAGCTCGTGAATCTGCAATAAGGACGTAGATGATCTTCGGAAGCAAGTTCTCAAGTTTGAGATACAAAGCAATTTGTTTTGGCAAGGATCCAAAAGGATTAATGCCAACCGGTTGCTTCATACACACCCATTTCGAAATTGGATGAAAAACCTACCATGCTTGATGTTACATGGGCAAAGAATAATGTATTTTCGAACTAGTTGAACCCCGTCTATCTTTTTAATATTTCCAGATGTTACATAGAATTCCCTGGCTATTTTCGTTTTCGTTGTTGGTATAAAAAAATGAAAACATTTGACAGTTAAAATACACACATATTTTTATTAAAACCATTTTTCAAAAAGTTTAAAGCAAACATAAAACACCTTTCTATTAGCTGTTACCTGTTTGCACTTTAATCCTGCCACTCTGCGTTACCCCGGGCAATTTCAATTTAAGTATCATCTTATTGAAAGTTTTAATTTCTTTAGTCAACATGAGTGATTCAGAAAGAAGTATTCCTTCGGATATTGAGCAGGAATCATCCAGGGCAATTGACGGGTTGTTTTCCGAAAAATCCAGGCCAAAATATGAGTACATTTTCAATAGGTTTCAAAAATGGTCCAGAGAGATGAATGTGCAGAATTATGAGAATGAAAAGGTACTTATTGTATACTTCGGGGAGTTATCTACATCTACTAACTATAGGCCTTTATTTCTCTGGGCGTTTTATTCTATGATAAGAACAATGATATCTATTAAATTCAATATTGATATCAGCAAGTTTAGAAATTTAGTCGCCCTCCTCAAAAGAAAATCTGAGGGATATCAATCAAAAAAGTCAAAGGTGTTAACTAAAACTAATATTACAACATTTCTTCTAAAAGCGGCTGACAAAAAATACTTATTTATGAAAGTAGCATTGATTATTGGGCTTGCAGGGGAGAGGAGTCATGTCAAGGATGAAGGGCGATGTTCTTATTTTTTTTTATCGACAATGAAAACGAAAATAGCCATAAAAAAGAATGAATGAGTGGAAATACGTGTGGTAATAAAAAGAAGTGCGGCAATGAAGCTCTTAACTCACGCAAAATGAATGAGTTAAGAGCTTCTTAAGTTACGGACGATAATATGAAAAATGTCGATTTTTAGTGATATGATGGTAGGATTAGGAACAGGTCAGAATACTGTGTAAATAATTTTCGTCCAAAGATTTGAATTTATCAGACGTCGGACGAAATTAAAATCATTTCAGGTTTCATTCTATGTTATGCGTTTTTTAACTTCTCTTTTTACGTTTTTAATAGTTTGTGACCGTTTTATATTAAATAAAAGTGAAATATGTGTATGGACTTAAAAGAAGAAATTGTATCTACAAAAAACAATAATTTTTCATTACAATTTGTTGCAAAAAAATCAGGGATCTGATTAGAAATGCTTGAATTATAAAACTTTCTAAGAACCCTGAGAAGTTCGAGTTAAGGTAAGTTTCGTAGACACTGTTCCCGACCCCCATTTCTTCTTTTCTACTCAGATGGCAAAATTGCCTTTCTGTGGCTTTTCATTTTAACACCTGTTGAATTAATGAATTACTATCGTGCTTTCATCATACCTCAAGTCCTCTGTGAACGTACCTCAAATTGTTGTTTTGATTAAGAATGATCGTAGTTAGCATGCATTATAAAAATACATCGCCCTACAACATAATATAATAAATAGGTAAATAATTTAATGCAGCAAATACTTCACTAACATACAATAATTTTTCTAATCCTAGTTTTAGTTTTATACTTTAAAATAAAGAAATTTATTTTTATTTATATTTGCTATAATTAATTTACAGATATAGTTATATATACGAACAAAAAGCGCGTAACAGTATTGTTTTGATTGAATGCTCTATGAAATAAAAGATCTGTTGCTCTTTCTCTTCGACACTGTTTAGAAATGGCAGATGCACCATACATGGACCTCCTCCTTCTTGACCGGCAACGGAACCAGAAATGATGAGGAGGCAAGTTGACTCTTACAATAAAGGATTAGTGTATGGTGTATTTTTAACGGCGAGTCCAGGATTAATAAATGGTTACCAACTGCACATTTTCGGAAAGGGTATGTGTATGAGCAAAATGAGAGCCCACTTGATTTTTATGCAGGGTATTGGCTTCACGTAGCAAAAGTTGTAATTTAATGTATGGAAAAAAGAATATGTCAGTTAGTTTGGCCTGTATGCAACCCAGATCTCATTCTCATTGAACATTTTTGGCATCAACAATAGATAGACAGAAATTTGTCGTCTTGATCTACCAAATATTAGAGAGGTATTCTGCGAGATCTTCACTTGATGCTTGTATCTGAATACCCGTCAGTAATTCCTGTTAAACAGATTTCAAATTTATTTACCTATTAGATGTCCCGTCGACTTAGTGCTATCATTTCGGCAAGCCGATATAAATGGTTTAATAAACAGGATCTTTATCTTTATTTTTTTTAATTGGTGTTATCATAAAACCATTATGTTTAGATTTTGATAAGGATAGGTATATCTACTGCTAATGACACCAACATCATATTTTGAGAGGATATGGAGTTACTCTAAAACACGTCGACTTTGCATCGTTTTATTAACTCACGAAATAAATATTATAAATGAAAGTATGTTGTTTTTTCTTTAAGGTTATAGAGAGTCGGCATTTTTTCATATTTTTTCTTTTCGTATTTCAAGAACTTTATTCTTTTTAAGAAATCATGATTTTTGGGATTAGACCGTGTAAAATTAAAATCACTTTCCGACGTCTTGCCTTCGATTGAACGAGGCATCTTTACTTCACGAGATGGGAATATTGAGTGATTCAGGGTTCCAATTAATAAGGTTCTCTTGATTAATAAGGTTTGTCTCAGTGACCCACATTGACCTGTTACACTGTGGATATCGTGTGATTTTTGTTCTCCAGCAGTACTCAGATTACTTGATAACAGTCGATGACTAAAAAAAATCTTCATCAACATCACTAAATGTATGTAAAAAATAACGGAGTTTGTGTGTGTTTTAATATAATTTTTATATATAGAAGTTTCTGCTTATAGTTGGATAATTAATTTTGAATCATAGAATATCAATAACAGCTAAAATAACTAAGCTTTATTTAATTAATAAACTAATAAACCTAATGTCTTGCGTATTATTATTTCACCTCTTCTTCTAAAATTTGCTTATTATACCAACAACTTTTCGCAACGAAGAATTTTCCTCCGCGATTTAATTAACTTTTGCAAAATATCCCCGGCGCCATGCCCGCCGCCACGATTTGATTATGCATGTGCATGACTTAATATTTTTTGACACATCAGCTTTTCATGATAATAGCCTTTATTTAAATTATTAACGTAAATATTACGCCACCGCCGAGTCGTGAACAATGTAACGCCTATTTCTATGTTTCAATGCCCAGAAACAATTTTGTTTGTTTGGCTTAGTAGAAGTGGCCAGTAGGAATTCTTGGTAGTTTTTTAACTGTTGTACTTAGAACTATGGGGCATTGTTCTGTTTAGAAATATAGTATTTAGTCTATTAAAATAAATGTCGTAAAATACTTGATGGTAAGAATCCTTTAGGTGTTGTTTACCTGCATATTTATTTGCATACAATTTACAGTTTCTTACATTCAATTCCTATATATATATATATATATATATATATATATATATATATATATATATATACATATATATATATATTGTTAATTATTTTCTTGGGCATAGTTTAACTCATTGTGAAGTAAAACTATAATTCAATCGACGTTTCGCTCATTATATTGAGCTTTCTCAAGATATTTATTTTCTACAATAAAAACATGTATAGTTAGTATTTCAATTTTTAAATTGTTTAAAACATTATTGAAAAAGCATCACTTAAAAAAACATTACATTTAAAACAAACTATGAAAACAAAAATACATTTAAAACAGCACTAATATTATACAAAGTACGTACCTTCGAAACATGTCAGTTTTACCAATGTTTTGCGATTGCAATAATTTCGACACGTCTGGAATTCTGGTAGATAAAAACGAGAAAAATTTTTTCTTTTTTTTTATATTTACTTAGATTTTTATTGCTGTACCGAGTTTGGGTTTATGATCTTACTGAAATGTACAGGGTTTTATGAATGGAGTAGTTTATTTATTTAGAATAATTTACCTAGGATTATAATAAATTTGGCTTAAGTTATTGATGTCTTTTTTATCGTTGACGGCATCTTTCTCTTTTTTAATTTGTATCATTTCTTTTATTGTGAGTTTTCGATAATTAGTTTCTAAAATTTTGGTTTGTTTAAAATCGAATTCATGTTTTTCTGTATGTTCGTGTTTGTGGAGTGCAGTAGATGCATTTTTTGTGTATTTGTGGCCGTTTAATCGACTATCTAAGTATTGTGTGGTCATTCCTATGTACTTTTTTGGGCAATTTAAACATGGAATTGAGTAAACTAGGTTTGATTTTTTTTTTTTATTACTTTGCTTTTCAAGGGAGTGAAAAGACCGTTTAGTAAATTCTGTGCTTTATGGCAGACAGTTATGTCGTGTTTAGACAAGATATGATTTATTTTTTCTGATAGACCGCCTGTGTAGGGCATTGCAACGTATTTAGTATTACCATTTTTTTCTTTTGTTGCTTTCTTTAAGTTATTATAAAAAACATGAGTTCGTTGTTTAAAAACTCGTAGTATATTTTTTTCCGGATAATGGTTATTTATTAAAGTCTCCTTAATCTTCTTTAAAATCTCAGGACGATATTCTGGAGAAGTAAGTGAGATGGCACGATCGGTTAGACCTATAATAACGCTATTTTTTTGATTCCTTGGATGGTTGGAGTTAAAGTTTAAGTACCGCCCTGACCATGTTTTTTTTTGTATACCACTTGGTTTTTATATTTTGATCTTTCTTGTTTCTAATTAGGGTTAAGTCTAGAAAATTAATTTTGTTTTTGTCTTCAGTTTCCATGGTAAATTTTAATTTGGGGTGAAAATTATTGAAAGCATTTAATAGGTCATTAATATGGTTTTTTTGAAACGGCAGTTAAACAATCGTTCACAAATCTTTTTAAAAAAGGAAGGTTAAAATCAAGTTCACTTATCACACTCTCCTCCAGATATTCCATAACTAATTGTGCGACAATGGAGGAAATAGGAGAACCCATAGTGCAACCATCTAACTTTTGATAATATTTGTCCTCATACTGGAAATAATTATTATTTAGAGTAATGTTAATAGCTTCTATAAATTCTTTTAATGGAAGTGTTGTGTGACCCTCTAATTCGTCCCATTTTTGTGTTATTATGTCTGATAAAAGTTCATTCGGAATATTTGTATATAGAGAAACAACATCAAGATATATTAGTATATGATTGTCTGGAATGTTTACCTTGTCAATAAATCATCTAAATTCAAATGAATCTTTAACAAAACAATCGTTTTTTCCTGTTATTTTGGACATACAATTAGACAAATATTTCGACAGTTTATAAAAAGGAGATTGGATACATAATACAATGGGCCTTAAAGGTATGTTAGTTTTATGCAACTTAAGAAGACCGTATATTTTGGGTGCTACTGCGTTGTGTATCATTAGGTTTTTTGCTTCTTTATCAGAAATAACTTTTTTATTTAGCAATTTTTTTATGAACATGTTATTTTTTGTTTGATAAGAGGTCGTTAAGCAATTCTTTAATTTTTGTATCATAGTCGTAAGAGTTCATTATCACAGTTTTATTTGATTTATCAGGTTTAAGGATTTTAATTTGAGGGTTCTCCTTACGAAGATAAACCGAATGAAATCAAAGATTCAATTCGCGCCAATGTTGTAAACGTTGTAACAAACCATAATCTTAAAATAAAACATAAACAAATAAAATATTCAAACTTTCAAAAAAACATACAGAAAAAAATTAACAAAACCAAACAATTCGTAAAGGAGAACCCTCAAATTAAAATCCTTAAACCTGATAAATCAAATAAAACTGTGAATAATGAATTCTTACGACTATGATACAAAAATTAAAGAATTGCTTAGTGACGTAAATACTTACAAAGAATTAAAAAGTGATTTAACGACCTCTTATCAAACAAAAAATAACATGTTCATAAAAAAATTGTTAAATAAAAAAGTAATTTCTGACAAAGAAGCAAAAAACCTAATGATAACAACGCAGTAGCACCCAAAATATACGGTCTTCCTAAGTTGCATAAAACTAACAAACCTTTAAGGCCCATTGTATCATGTATCCAATCTCCTTTTTATAAACTGTCGAAATGTTTGTCTACTTGTATGTCCAAAATAACAGGAAAAAACGATTATTTTGTTAAAGATTCATTTGAATTTAAACAATTTATTGCCAAGGTAAACATTCCAGTCAATCATATACTAATATCTAATGATGTTGTTTCTCTATATAAAAATATTCCGAATGAACTTTTATTTGACATAATAACACAGAAATGGGACGAATTAAAGGGTCACACAACACTTCCATTAAAAGAACTGATAGAAGCTATTAACATTACTCTAAATAATAATTATTTCCAGTATGAGGACAAATATTATCAACGGTTAGATGGTTGCGCTATGGGTTCTCCTATTTCCTCCATTGTCGCACAATTAGTTATGGAATATCTGGAGGAGAGTGTGATAAGTGAACTTGATTTTAACCTTCCTTTTTTTAAAAGATTTGTGGACGATTGTTTAACTGCCGTTTCAAAAAACCATATTAATGACCTATTAAATGCTTTCAACAATTTTTACTCCAAATTAAAATTTACCATGGAAACTGAAGACAAAAGCAAAATTAATTTTCTAGACTTAAGCCTAATTAGAAACAAGAAAGATCAAAATATAAAAACCAAGTGGTATACAAAAAACACATGGTCAGGGCGGTACTTAAACGTTAACTCCAACCATCCAAAAAATCAAAAAACTAGCCTTATTATAGGTCTAACCGATCGTGCCATCTCACTTACTTCCCCAGAATATCGTCCTGAGATTTTAAAGAAGGTTAAGGAGACTTTAATAAATAACCATTATTCGGAAAAAAACATACGAGTTTTTAAACAACGAATGTTTTTTATAATAACTTAAAGAAAGCAAGAAAAGAAAAAAATGGTAATACTAAATACGTTGCAATGCCCTACACAGACGGTCTATCAGAAAAAATAAATCTTATCTTGTCTAAACACGACATAACTGTCTGTCATAAAGCACAGAATTTACTAAACGGTCTTTTCACTCCCTTGGAAAGCAAAGTAATAAAAAAAAAGAAATCAAACCTAGTTTACTCAATTCCCTGTCTAAATTGCCCAAAAAAGTACATAGGAATGACAACACAATACTTAGATAGTCGATTAAACGGCCACAAATACACAAAAAATGCATCTACTGCACTCCACAAACACAAACATACAGAATAACATGAATTCGATTTTAAACAAACCAAAATTTTAGAGCAAGAAACTAATTATCGAAAACTCACAATAAAATAAATGATACAAATTAAAAAAGAGAAAGATGCCGTCAACGTTAAAAAAGAGATCAATAACTTAAACCAAATTTATTATAATCTGATATCTAAGTAAATTAATCTAAATAAATAAACTACTCTATACATAAAACCATGTACATTTCAGTAAGACATAAACCCAAACTCGGTACAGCAATAAAAATCTAAATAAATATAAAAAAAAGAAAAAGTTTGTCTCTTTTATATCTACCAGAATTCCAGACGTGTCGAAATTATTGCAATCGCAAAACATTCGTAAAACTGACATGTTTCCAAGGTACGTACTCTGTATAATATTAATGCTGTTTTAAATGTATTTTTGTTTTCATAGTTTGTTTTAAATGTAATGTTTTTTTAAGTGATGTTTTTTCAATAATGTTTTAAACAATTTAAAAATTGAAATACTAACTATACATGTTTTTATTGTAGAAAATAAATATCTTGAGAAAGCTCAATATAATGAGCGAAACGTCGATTGAATTATAGTTTTACTTCTCAATGAGTTAACCTATGCCCAAGAAAATAATTAACAAAATATTTATATATAGTTAAAGAAAAAAAAAAAAAAAAAAAAAAAAATATATATATATATATATATATATATATATATATATGTATATATACATATTTATTTATTAATATTTCGAAAGTAAAAATATTTAAAAAATTATTAAGTTAAAATGGGTTCAAGCAAGCAAGATTCAATACATTTTGCTGAATTTTAAACAGAATAGTGAAGAGTGTTAGAAAGACAAAATCTGAAATAATAATAATTATTAATAATGGCTGGTCATTCAAAAAAGATCAAAAAATATGGAGTGACAAAATATAAACTGTTTAATAATCGAATGCACCCATTGTTAATGCCACAGATATAGTCAACTTTACTCTAATAAAAAGGTTTATTATTTAACCTTCCACAAACTCTCTAAATATTGTTTAGACAACACATCACACGTGTGTGAGGCATGGCCAAATCATTGCGAACGTAGAAAAAAAAGGTATGGCAAGCAAAAACCGTTTTGTTGGGTTTTTACACCCCCAGACCAAGTAAATGGTAATTTTGTCAATTATTTTAATCGAGAAAATGATATTACAACAAAAGTCGAGCAGAGAGTATCAGAAGGTCTAGGAATTAGCATAAGTTCTGTTGTTGTTGTTGTTGAGATATAAAAACAAATATAGAGCCAAAGAAAGTGAAAAAGCGTAAAAAAAAGAAGCTTAAAACTAAACATTTACGTGAGAGGCAGAAGGTGAATGTATGCAATGTTATTTATGATTTATAGGCAAAAAAACTTAAAGCCGCTTTGAAATCCTTAAAAGATATTTTAAAGCAACGGGTTTCGAGACGCGGCCGTTTATGAAGTTATTAACATAACCCGAAGTTGTCATCGGGATATTGGAGGGTAGTTGTCAAAAGGTTCTGTTACAATTTATTACATCTCGATTTTTTACCTTTTTTGGTTTTGTTTATTAAAGAAAATCACAAAACTTTCCATAAATAATCAATAAACTTCAGAAATTTCACTGTTTTTCCAATGCTAAAACTGTCAATTATGAAGTTTTTGACAAAATACAGAAACCAAATTATATGCACTATTGCCAAACTTACTTGGTTTTCTTCAAATATACAACAAATAGTATGTATTTTTAAATTTGAAAAAAAAAACGGTTTAACGGACTTTAATGATAGTTTTATTATCAAACATGGCGCTAACCTAACCCGGTATGAATCACAGGACCCTAAATCGCTTTCGTCAATCACGTGATTTTATGGCTTTAATGATGGTTTTATCGACGAACCTGAACTAATCTAACGCTAACGGGACATATCCACCTAACAGTACAGGTTTTGTTTGAAAAAACCTTGTTTTAATGTAGACTCCAAATTTTATAGGTGCTTTCTTTACGGCAAGCCTAACCATTCCTAACCTAACCTAATCCGCATTTTTATTAATTATAAGTCAAAAAGTACTAAAATTACTAACGATAATAAACCAAATAAATACCCAATTTCCCTTTCCACAAAGTATGTGTAGATCTGATTGCCTACTTAATGTGAAACTGACTCTAAATATTTTGACTGTTGCTAACCCGGTACCAATCCACCTAATTCCTTTCCACTCTAATTTGTACCAACCCATATATTTGAAAAAATAATTACTCTCACATCAAAGAATATAACAAAATTTACTTTGCCAACAGCGCTTGCTAGCTGTGTAATAGACATGCAATTAATTTAGCAGGGTTTAGATACAAAACGAACTTCATATTGTCAGGTATTATGTTAGAGAATTATTCATATTCGTAATTTAAAAAAAAACAATTCTAATTTAATAAATATATACTAGAAATAAACAAATATTTCAAAATACACATATATTAACTTAACAACAATCACATGCATAAAATGTAAGGGAACTTTAAATAATAATGTGTTAAAAGTGCGGTTGTGCGACATGACAATCAATTCTAATTTGTATTATTCTAAGCTGAGCTTCCTAATAAAACCAAAAAAAGGTTAAAAATCGAGATGTATTAAATCGTGCCAGAACCCGCCAAAGTATCAATAGAAAAAAGGGTTGTGGGTAGGGTAAAAGATTTATTATCTTACATGCAGGGTCTTCAACAGGTTTTATACCAGAAACAAGTCTGTTCTTTTCATCAACTTCAAGAACTTGGACTAACACGGCAATATGGACAGCAATTTATTTGAAAAATGGATTGAAGAACGATTAATACCCAAATTAAAAGAACCATCTTTAATTGATACGAAATCTATTGAATGAATGTGCCGAAATAAGATGCGTTTTAAATATTTAGATATTTACGTATATACCTATAAAATATTTGCAAATATTTCGCTGATAGCTGATAGCTTGGAACCACTGTACTATCCCAATAATCTAATTAGTAGGTTAAATAATGCAGACGTTTATAAATATCATGCCTTAAAACAATTTATGATAGTTTTAGATAATGCTTCGGACCATTCCCGCGTTCTTAATAAGCAACCAACGGCTACATAATAAAAAATGAGATTATTGAGTGGCATCAAAAAGAATACTGGTCCTGGTAATGGAAAAATACAAAACGTCCAAAAGAATATGCGGTGGATTAGATTTTACGTCAGCATAATCACGAAATTTTGAGCCTGCTACCATATCATTGTCAGTTCAATGCAATAGAGTTGATATGGGCAGGCGTAAAACATCAGTACGAAAAACGGGTTCGAATTGGTGCAAAAAACGGTGAAGTAGAAATGGTTTGGCAATGTGCGCTGAACCAGATAGATGGGGAATATTGGAAGAAATCAGTAGCGCACATAGGAAAATTTACTAAAAATTGGTGGAGTCGAGAGCAAGTTTTAGACGAGGTCGTAGAAACTCTAGTTATTAATTTAAATGAAAGTGACGATTCGTCTGAGAACGAAACTTAGGAAGAATAGTTATTTTTATTTTATTTTTGTAAACAAAATTAATATTAATTAAAATATTATTTTAATGTTCTCGTTTAATCGCTAATGCCCAGTTTAAGATCAATCAGTCTTGAAAGGAATATTATTATTTGTTTTAAACCAATTTTTATTAAGATTCTGTAAATTTTGAAACCCAAAATATATATTTTTTAATAGCTAGGTCAGAGGCAATATAATTTTTGAACCTTCTATGTTTATGATACCCACGAACCGACCCCATCATCTGTGATAGCACAATAGTTTTTAATCAGGCAGAAGAATCTTAGAACCCAACCTATAAATCATAGGATCAGCTGTGTGTTGGGCGCCATATTAATTTTTTCTAAGCAAAGATTTCGAAAATCACTGTTTTTATTGATTAGTTGTACATGGTACTTTTTATTAAATTCGAAAAAAGGATGAAAATTATTCACTTTTCATTAGAAATAATAATTCTGTCAGAGCTGATGCTATTTTTAATGGAACCCATCCAGATAGGCACGCATGTATCTCACACTTATGTATCTATGCGATTTAGTGGCAAAAATATTGCTGGAAAATGTTATTTGTCTAGATTTAGCGAATATTATCAAAGAGGGTGAGCGTTATTTCTCACTAGGCGATGTCATTAAGATAATCTTTGGATTTTTTTCCTAGAAATTGGGAGAAAGGTCATATCAAAGTTTTTATGAGAACATTTGAAAACAAAAATAATATACACCACGTCGTATTAGTTGTTGAAGAAATGCCATAACTTATCGCACGTGAATGTCAGCAAATTACACTAGAACTCAAATACTAAATGAACGTGATAATACGAGAAACTATAGAAATTGAAAAGCGTGGTGATTTAAACAGAAGGGATTATAATCACCAACAGTACGCAAGATCATAACCGACAAAACCAAAGCTGCCCAAAACTAAATAGAATCCATTCAACATCATTATCCAGAAAATATACACGAGGATTATTTAAATCTTACTATTAATTCGGATGGAGAGGGCATGCTGCGAAAATGACAAATATGAAAAATTGAATTTTTTCCAAGAAAAAAATATATAAATCTAAAAGTTCATTGTTGATTGTTCACAGTGTTATTTATTTTTCAACAATAGTTTTGTGTTGCTACTATAACTCATAGTGCTGATTACACAGGATCTCTCGAATACAAAACCAACGTTTGTGAATGAATACGTCTGTAACAGATATTATATTTGTTACCTTGTTTGGTTAAAATTACATCTCGACACGCATTTCTCAGAATTTAGTCAATAATACGTGACAAAGACTACAATAACACATTAAACAGACCCACAAAGCAGTAGACGAAGACAAAAACAAGCACTAGTCTAGGAGGTAAGCGAATTTCCTTATACACATCTGCAATAAATTAACGCACCCATTAATGTCGTTTGAGCAAATTGATTGGTTGTGTAAGTAGTATAAAGCTTTACTCGAATGTGGTTTAGGGTACTTTAAATATAAAATGGTTTAAGATACTGAGTTGGATATAATTTTATTTATCGACTGTTTTATAATTGCATGTACACATTGTTAATACCACAGATAATTATAAATTTGTAAAGATTGAACATATATATAGAATAGCTCACCGAAAAATTCCACTTAAGTTTTCTTGTCTTTGGATAAAAATAAGAAAAATTGCTCAAACACGTTAATTTCAATTTAAGAAGAAATATTTCCTTCGTATTTTCATCTTTTATCTTTAGCCCCTAAGTGAAGGTACGCGGTACTTTGTTTTGCAGGCCAACAAATATCCTTTACAGCGGCTTTACACTTTCTGATTTGGAAGCAGTAGTTCTCGTGATATTAGGTTAATGAAGGATGATGGTGCCAACATAGTATCAGTTGTTTTCCACTAAACTTTAAAATTACTTACACTCTAGAAAAAAAGTTGAAAATTATTTTCCTTTTCTCCACATATAATTATTGTGCCAGAGCGAATGCAATTTTCAATGGAACACATCCAGTAAGGCTTGTATCTCACACTTATGTATCTCTATGCGATTTAGTGGAAAAATTTTTTGAGTCGAAAACCCTGTAAGATGTTTTATTTTTTTTTTGCGTACGATACGGAAAACTTTGAAGTCACCAACTTCATCTTTATATAAATAAAGAGTACGGAAGATCATAATTGATAAAACCAAAGCTACTCAAAACAAAATTGAATCCAATCGACGTCATCATTGAGAAAACATACACGACGTTCGATCCCGCTGATAAAACCTGGAAACTTTGCACTCATTTAAATTTTACTATTAACTGAGACGGGAGAGGGCACGATTCAGAAATCCCAAATAGCAAAAATTTAGTTTTTTGTTTTTTTTATGTAAAAGAAAAAAACAGATGTAAATCTAAAAGTTGTTCACAACGTTATTTATATTTAAATAAAAATGTTGTGTTGCTACTAAAACTCACACTGTTGAGTATACAGGATTTCTTAAATTAATTATGAAACCAAGATGGTCGTGAATGAATACGTCTGTAATAAATATTACATTTGTTTTGTTGTTTGATTAAAATTACATTTCAACACGCACTTCTCAGAATTTGGTCAATAATACGTGACAGAGATTACAATAACACATTAAACAGACCCACAAAGCAGTAGACGAAGACGCAAGCAAGCACTAGCCTAGGAGAAATATAATATAATAAGACATATTTCTTGGGTATTTTAATGTTTTAACTTCAACCTCCAAGTGAGGGTGTTTGATACTTTGTTTTAAGAGACGTTAAATAACCTATGCAAGGGCATTACACTCTCTGATGTTTCAATTTTTTTTTACGAACGATCCCGATAATTTTGAAAACTCACCAACTTCATCTGTATATATACATTATTACAAGAACTAAATTAATATAGATTTAAGGGAGTCGTCCGTTACTTTGTGACAGTACATTTTAACAAATAAATGAAAACACAAATTTCACTTTGTTAACTGTCACTTATTTTATTTTTGCACTAGGCGTGACTGCAGTTTCGTACTACTAGTACATTTTCAAACGCAGTGGAGATATTTAAAATCAAGTTAGGTATATATACAGACAAAACTCTTATGATTATTATTAGGGAAAACCAACTGTACATTTTTTTATTGTCAAAAAGTTTTAATAGGGTAGTATTTCCTACATCTGTTTGCGAATTTAAAAGGTTAACATTTGGGTCTTTATGATGTTTATAAATTTCTATTGCGTTTAAACGTTCCATTTTGCGACTTTTTTTGCTCCTAATGTAGTGTATCTAACTTATTTATATTAGGAAATTTATGTGAAGTTTCTAAGAAATGGTTGGCAAAATGAGAGTTCTGTTTTTTTAATCTATATGAGGCGTTATGCTCTTTGAACCTAAAATCGAAATTTCTCCCTTTTTGCCCTATATTCGTATTTTAACCTATAAACTCCAGATCTTTTATATTTATTTAATTTTGTTTTGACGTTAAAAATCAAATTAGAGGGTTTTTGTGACGATCGAAAAGTAACTCGTATTTTTATTCCTTTTTAAAATATTTGCAATCTTGTTAGATATTGGTCCAAAATATGTAATTGTTGTATATTTTATATGAGAATCTTTAACCCTAGGATATATTTGTTGTATGGTTAAAAGTTTACGTTTTTTAAAAATTAGTCTGTTAATTTCAGATAATTTATAGCCATTATTTGTTACAATCGATCTAATCAAGTCAAGTTCCCCTTCTAGGCAATGTTTGTCTAATGGCACAGAAAAAGCTCTATGAGTCATAGACCTATATGCTGAAATTTTATTCGGTATAGTTAAATCTGTATAAGTCGGTTTTCTGTAGATATTACATTTTATTTATTGAGTGATCTTTTTAATGTGATGTCTAGAAAATTTATTAAATTGTTTTCTACCATTTCGAGTGTATATTTAATTTTGTTATGGATTGAATTGAGGTGATTCAAAACAGTGTGTAGTTGTTCTTTATTTTTTGTGAAGCAGACCAATATGTCATCTACGTACCTATTCCAAAAGAAAATATCCCTGGGTGTATTTGAATTTGACGGAGAATACTATAAACAAAAAGACGATTTAGCAGTGGGCTCCCCCATAAGCCCATTTCTTGCAGAAATTTTTATGTCACATTTTGAAGAAAATTTTTTAAATACACCGTTTGCACAGGATATCTTCTTTTGGCATAGGTACATGGATGACATATTGGTCTGCTTCACAGGAAATCAAGAATAACTAGACACAGTTTTAAATCACCTCCAAGTCAATCCATAACAAAATTAAATTTACGCTCGAAATAGAAGAAAACAATTCAATACATTTTCTAGACATCACATTAAAAAGATCACTTAATAAATTTAAAATTAGTATCTACAGAAAATCCACTTATACAGATATAACTATTTATTTGTTAAATTAATATATGTTGGTGCAGTTTTTTAGGAAATGCTATTTTTTTAGTTCTAATGACTATCATCAAAAGGGTGATTATTATTTCCCATCACACGATGCCACTGAGGTAGTCTTTGAATACAATTTTTCGGAAAAGTTGGGAGAAAGTTCGTATGAATTAACCACCACAGTCATCACAACTTCTGAAAACCAAAATACTATTCGCAACTGTTAGCAAATTACACTAGAAAACGAATACTACAAGAACGTAATAATGCGAGAAGCTAAGAGGCTATAGACATTGAAAAGCGTGGTGACTTAAACAGAAGGGATGGGACATTATAACAATATTATAATCATACATAAAAATAATATTTTAAAAAGAACGTAAAAACTCTATACTCGACATGTTTTAGGTGGTAATACAATACAAAGTATTAATATCACTTACTATCTATTTGGTTAAAATTTATGAATAAAATATTCTGGTAATAAGTAAATAAGGCAAGTCGGCAGATTTTAGAGCTTTTGTCAGTGACTTTATATTTATTTTTAAGATACATGTTTAAAAGCATATACCAGGCTGCTAAAAATACCTTTTCGTACACAATTGTTAGAGTTAAGCCTGACTCTTTTATCTTTTAGGTATCTGGTGATAAACAAAAATACAATTATAAGACTGTACAAATCAAAGCCTATTGTTAATAATTGATAGAACAAGGGATATAGTTCTTTTTTAAGTGACAGTTTAAAGAAGGGAAATAAAAACCAACGATTAAAATTATACTGTCATCACCGATTAATTCATAATAATACCTAATAGCAAACCAACTGAAGCAGGGCTTACCAAACCTTTGCAATGCGATACGCGCTCTTAAGACAGAACCAAGTTGTAAATAGCGTTCAAGGATCCGGAACGCGACTAAGCAAGCTACACATCGACCCCAAAAGAAAACTGAAGCATTTCTACATTTGCAGACAATTAAAAATAAGTTATGGAGGCTCATAATATACAAATTTTACATGAGACTATATGTAGGGGTTTAGTCAATAATAATTTAAGAATCAAGCGACTTCTAGAATTGTTTACATTTGGAAGATATTCTGGTAGATGTGCCAGTTGGTTACTCATTAAAAGAGCGAACCATAGTCTCTCGAAGGAATATGACCGACTTTCATGCTTGCAATAATAACATGATTGGACAAGACTATCATCAGCATATAGTTCAAAATGTCATACTTATTATTCCAAGAGCAATTGGCAGTACGATATATTTCGTTCGCACAGAGCTGTTATTTTGCTTAGAGAAGTTTTTAAAGGCTGATAATTAATCATTTTTGTCTTCCGTCAAGCTGTCCTTATCTAAATTATATTGAGACTAGATGACAATATTTTCTGATTTAGTTTTTATGATGTACAAGTTTCGATCCTTCTTTTAAAGTGTACTCTATCTGGTGTCTGCTATAGATTGGTATCGTGCATAACTTACATAGTGGAAACCTTAGGAGCAAGAGCATTATCCATATCTCCACTCTCCCGAGTGCAACACCCCTGATTTGTCTAGCTGGACTCGATCTAGTTCCCGTATAATTTCCTGATCCATTATCATAACTATTTATGTGTCGAAACGTTGATATTGTTTTTTCTGGTCCTTCTTTGTATTGCTTCTTCTATACTGAGTTTTTCCAGGTTTTTATTTTATAGTAGTCTGTTACTTAGTTTATAATATAACGGATCCTGGGATAAGGAATTGTTCTTGTATATTAGTACTTCCTATTTCTAGAATGCAACTTGCCCGCATTTGTGGTTTTACACAATATTTCACTTGCGTGGCCCACTAAAGTACACCACACAGATCTAAAACATCGACGAAAGGGGGAGGTATGTCAAAAGCGGGCAGTTTCCATGGATATACAGAGTTGTAGCTAGGGGTTCGCGAAACGAGACCGAGACCGAGACCGAGACCGAGACTTGGTGTTCGAGACCGAGACCGATACCGAGACTTACCTATCGAGACTATCGGTCTCGATCTCAAAGTGATGTAGCAAAATAACTAATGTTCGTAAATTATAATATAAATAATTCAAAAAATATATGTTTGGGGGCAAATTAATTGATGCAAAAAATAATTTTTCTATAATCAATTATATTATACTAGCATTGTATATGTTCTTATAACAACGACACTAGTGAAATAGTCATTTAAAAAACGATATAAATAACCATAAAAACAGAATTTCCCAAATTTAGAAATTCTAGTAGCGAAATTCCACTTCACATGTCGAAAACCGTAAATTGCTACCCTGTTCTCAAAGGGAGACACTTTATCACAACTATACTATATAGGATTTTGATTTTGTGATCTTTATAAATTTATAATCGGTTTGTATGTTTAATTATTAAAAGTAACTAAAATCCAAAAATGTTTAGTTTTTTGGTTCAATAATTAATAACTAATAGACTGTGACTAAAAACATCGCAATATCATATTCTTATATAGTATATATACGGTAAAGTCTCCAACAGACGAAGTAATTGTAGTGATTTTTGTTTAAAAATTTTCCGACTTGAACAAAAAATTGTTAAAAAAAATCAGTGATAATTTTTATTATCATTTTCTTCTTTAATCGCTTCGATGGCTTGCTAATTAAAGAAGGTACGTGTTTTATAGAACAATATTTTTGTATTGATTTTGTTTGTATTTGAAAATATTGGACGATATAAAATTTTTAACTATATGTGTATCATAAAAAATAATACATATACATACGGACAAGATTTTCAACAAACAAAACACAAAGTAGAATTTGGCTTAGGTTTTTAAATAGATGATCGATAAAGCTAATTCAACTATTACGCTTAAAAAATAACGAACTGTTCTAATAACAAAGTAAAAATTTAAATTTCTAAACATACATTATAAGCATATTTTTAGATTTTATTTCAACCTATATAATAAACCTAAAAATATTACGGAAAATTTAAACTAATATTTTATAATTTCATTTTTCAAGTTACTTTTAGACCATGAATGAATACATAATAAGCATTTGTTTGAGGTTTCATTAAACATGATTCTTAGCTTTGTATTAATTAACCCTGCTTGTGAAAATAAACGCTCTACTGCTACAGAGATCGCCTGTATAGACAAAATTCTAAAATATCTGTACCATCTGGACTGCGCTTAAATTGCAAATATTGTATTATTTCTTTTCTCCAATTTTCGAAATCACTTTTTTTTTCAAATGGTGATGTATAATCGATATCATAGTTATCATCGCTTGAGGAACTTGATATTATTGGTGATTCAGCAGGCACAATATAATATTTGTCCCTGTACAGTTCCTCAAAAAAGGCTATAGATTGATCTTTCAGGCAAATAATTGAACAAGTAGGTATTTGTTTAATAAATAAATGTACTTTTAAAATCTACTCAACTTTTAAAATTTATAGTTAATTTACCAAAGAACAAAAATAGTTGATTCACAAGTAATATTATGAACCATAGCCGCCTTTGTGCAAGCACAACGTACAGACCCCTAAGAACGGTCCTGGTTAAGAAAGTAAATACGCATCAAAGTAATAAAAGTTTGGTTCAAAATAGCAAAGTTTACAGAATACCTAAGAGTGCTTTACTTGGCCATTTTACGTTTTCTACCTATTGAATTATAACGTCTGTCCCTAGAATGCCCAACACGTTGCTTGCATGAGTTCGGCAGCATTATACAGTGTGTCCTTATTTTGTATTTAATATATCTTATTCCATTTGTATATCTTTCGAAATGTCAAATAATTATTGTTCTGTGGATGGTAGTTTAAGTAACTCTAGTGATGTGTGACCTTTCTGTTGATGTCCAAAGAACAAGGGATATGTGATATTTATTTTGATATACCTACTATTGTCCGTATATCTTCATTTACTGATTCCATCTGTTGGCAACATCATTTCGAATTATAGATTTTTGGAATCATTTTTATATAAATATACCTACATTTTTTCTACTTTACTGAAATGTTCAACATTGGGTTTTTTTACATAATATTTTTAAGATTGAAAAAAATCTGTGTTTCGAACGTAAGCTTCCATGCACTTTTGTCTAAACAATATATTGGCGAAAAATTATTATTTTTAAAATTTTGTTTTCGAGACCACGGAAACTTTCGAGACCGAGACTAAGTAGTTCTCGGTCTCGAAGCATCAAGAACGATACTGAGACCGAGACCGTAAACATTTTCCGAGACCGAGATTGATTCATTCTTGGTTTCGGTCTCGCGAACCCCTAGTTGTAGCCAACCGCGAATGATCATTGCATCGTTTCCATAGTTACTGACATTCTTTCTATAGACTCATATTCATGTGTCCAACTTTAGTTCTCGGACTTTGAAGG
This sequence comes from Kuschelorhynchus macadamiae, assembly GCA_030620095.1. NCBI lineage: Eukaryota > Metazoa > Arthropoda > Insecta > Coleoptera > Curculionidae > Kuschelorhynchus > Kuschelorhynchus macadamiae. The sequence continues at coordinate 1,204,921 of JAUTXW010000285.1, forward strand.
AGTGTCTTGGGTCATGCAGTCGCTCAATCGGTTCGACTTCCTTGCTTATGCCTGTATCGTTTACAGTTTTAGTCTGCTCTCCTCTGCACGTGTCACTATGGTACATGCTCCGATCAGACCTAGACTCGGTGGGAATACTCTCTTAAGCTTGCTTGCAACTTTTTACACCGTCGGTCATGTGGGTGGCTCGATGTCCCACAGTGAACCTAATTTCTTCCTAGTTTCGTTTTTGCACGAACAAATTTTTTACTGTATTCCCAAGGACATCAACAACTTAAATAAAAATAATATTTAAATAGCTTTAACTTTCTTTTTAATATGCCGACGTACTGTCATATTTTTCTGTATTGCAGAATTTCAACTATTTTCTCTACGTTACAGGTTTCATGTCATAAATGCAATACATACATGATGAAAATAACAGTGTTGCACTGCAAAATCTCGTTGGCCAGCGTGGTAACTGTGTTTCTAAACGTCCCTAGAGGGGGAGGGGCTATAGTAGTAAATAAAATAAAAAATTTAATTAATAAATTTGTCACCAGATATTAATTAATGTTAAAAAAATTAATGTAATAAAGACATTCAACTGAATATTTAGGTTGCTGTAATTGAAAAACGGTGTACCAGTATGCGATTTACCTCCCGGTTTAATTATTAGAATTTTCTTTAAAAAAACTTAAGGTAAGACAGAGTTCTATGCCACGACTAACTATTTGTCCTTGTCAGTCTATACTTTGTACTCTGAATTAATTTACCTTTAAAATAAAATCAAAACGTAAATACTTCGTTAATTGCCCCACTTTACTTATTTTGGGTAAGATTCTTGTATTCAGATTTGATTAAAAATAACTATACGTTACCTCTGAAATGAAAGTATGTGTACGTCGATAAAGCGAATTTTACGTGTATTTAACTGATTTCATGGCAAACGGGCATTTAAAATTAGATCAGTAGGCTAAATTCTTTCCGCCAGGCTCGTCAGTTTATACGCCTATTACTCGGGAAGTGAAAAAAAAAATAACAAATGTTTTAGTACCCAAAACGATTTTTAAATGTTCTTTTAATAGTAAAAGTGTTCTAAAAAATGAAGAATTAGTTTATTTTGGACTGTTTGAAATAAGTATTTTATAAATAGTAACTTTATTTTTTCGTATAAAGCGGCAATGTTGAATTTTCAAAAAATAGCTGTCTGGTAGATATTTTGATATATTGTTGAAAAGCTAATTTTAGGCTGAATATGATAGTTCATAAAAATATTCAGGGTCCTATTTAAAATAAATATAGGTGTCACTCCTGGTAAACCCGAAGTAACATTTAATTGCTGTTTTTTATAGAAAATTTGCGTCTTTTATATATTTATCTAAAATTTCAATGATATTTTTAAAACTAAAAAAATGGTAGCATGTAACAAGTCTTCTGTGTCAACCGGTATTGGCAAATTTAGTTCTAAAAGAAACATCTGTATTTTTTAAAATAACAGAGTTAAGGAGAAAATAAAAACCCGCTTGGAGAAATTATTCAGTATTCCATACAACTAAAATAATAATTTTTTAAAATTTTGAACTCATTTTTATGCTGCAAGGTGTTGAGATATACCAAGCCTAACCAATCCTAATCTAATCCGCGTTTTTATTAATTACAAGTTTTGTTAAAAAAAAAATTAAAACAATAATCCTTAGGGATTCGGACACATATGCGCCGCGTACAAAGCCAAGTGTCTTACCACTGAGCTAGGAAGCCTATGCTTAACATCCTATAAAACCGGTTAATACTCCGCGGAATTAAACGATGAACCCTTAGGAGGCACATTCATTCTTGTTTTCGATAAATAATATTTTTTGGGTTCTTTTTATGTTAAACAGATATTTTTGAAAAAGTAATTCAGTTAACCTGAGTTCCCTATGGTATCCAACCTTTAACCACTACATATGAAGTTGAATCGAATTTTTTCCAGGATTGTAGAGTCTGTTCGAATTAATAGTAAAATACTATATGATTAAACTTGACGATAAATAAGAAAATATAAAATTAGTACGCAAGACTGTCAGAATATTTGCTTTAACTGAAGAGCAAATTCTTAGCAAACCGTCTGATTATCAGAAGATCATTTCAATTTCAATCCGGATGTCATAGTTTAAAAAAAAATAGAAGATGTGAAAATAATTAATTATAAAAATCATTAAGATTTGCCAACTCGTGCTTGGCAGCTCAAAATTAAAAAAAATAGTTTTGTCACATTTTATGGTTTAAACTAGGAATAAAACGAACATGATAATAAAGCTCTCCTACAGACACTTTTTCTCAGAAACTCTTTTCTAGCTTTTTTTTTTAAAATCGATATTGAACAAGTTAAAAAAACAACCTATGAGATCTTAATTTTTTTTTAATTGAAGGAAATCGGTTTTTAATTTATTTATTTATGAATATTCTCTGACACCATATGTTCTGCCAGAGATTTTTGGTAAGGATTTTTTTCGTTTATAGTTGCATTATAGTTATTGTTTAAGTCTGAAATCGTAAAGTAAAATGTTGCAAAACTAGACAAAAATAAGCATGTCTCTCTTCGACTATTTTACATCAGAATGATATGGTGTAAAGTCTCCTTTGTTCATCTGTCACAGTGAATTGTCTCCTCATCTATTTAAGATATGAAGATTAAACTGAGCAGATACTTAATGATCTATATAAGCCTCAAAGTTCAAAAATGTTTTAAAAACATTTTATATTTGAAAAATTTTTATAGTAAAAATAAATTAACGTCAATTTATCGTACACACATTGTCTAACTTATTTCTTTTTCAGATTTACTCATATGCATACACATATTTGTATTTTTATGCTAACATAAAGATTTATGGTGTTATCAGATTTTGATTCCAACTTTTCATTGGCCCATTATTAATTTTTTTTATACAGATATGGATTTTTATTTTGTTTTAACAAGAACTCCTTGTCAACACTAACGACGTATAACACTTAATGTGCCAGTAGCAGACTTAACATTTTTCTAAAAGAGGCAGTATTAACATAATTTTCAAATACTTTAAATGCATGGGTGCCTTATATAATTGTTCTCGTTAAGTTAGCCCCACTACTCTCATGTGCATCCATCGGCTGAAAATGTCCGTACCCATTGTTGCCAGATTCGTCGTCGTTGGGAATCTAATTGGGTGCTTGCCTGCACACTGCGTCTAGAAACAATGCGAGTTACTCAATACAGCGGGTTGTTAACCACTGTACTTCGATGGGTGACGGTATTACTCTCAAGGAGTAAGTTATGTCCCTTGTGAGTTACTAAGATAGTATCTAATCATATCTCTTCAAGCTCATTGCCTGTACCGTTTTGTTTGGAATAAGTTGCATTCAGTAGCAAAGTGCACCAACAGGCCCACCACCTTAGTACCGGGATTGCACCTGCACTATGGCCAAACAAATATTGTTTTATTACTATTATTATTATTATTATTATTATTATTTTTTAAATGCCGAATGGCTGTCGTATTCCCTCTCTATAGAGAGGAACATTCACTCATCCCAGATACTGACATGTCAAAAGGATTGAGCTCTGATGGGGCCCTTTTCGTGTTATTGGGTCCATTTTGGTGATTGGTTTTTAAATTACCCATAAACTTATGAAATACTCGGGATGTCCTGCGTAGCACTGCCTTTTTCATGGCCTGAAAAAGACGTTCATTAAGGCCAAGCTTCTTGATGTTCTGAGGCAAGTCTTTTGATATAACTCCTGTTGTAATAAAACGTAATAAAAGGCAGTGTTCGGACGCTCTTCATTCCCTACTGTCTCCTGATCTGTTTATCTAAGTCACGATACTTTCCAATCTTCTCTGCATACTTCTGACTTAAATTATGAGTATTCGGTATAGCCACCTCTATCAAAGTTGTTTTTCTTGCACAATTTACAAGAATAAGATCTGGGTCTGTTATAAATGTTAGTTTGGTCTGTCAAAACAGTGCGGTCCCAATAGCACTTATATAGATTATTTTTTAAAACTGGCTCAGGGTTGTCCATATAATATGGCACTCTTTGTTCCTGCGAGAGTAGTAATTTTTCTGCTAGTTTTTGGTGCAAAATTTTGGCTAATGCATTCTTGTATTCACTCGCAGCAAACATTTGAAATCCCCCTTCTCCCGCCTTGTAATTTGTTGCGGCTCCCAGAGGCTAAAAAAAATATTGTATCGTGCCGCGCCCGCGAATGGCACTTCGAGCTAGCGTCGTCGAAGCGCCATTCGCTGGCCTACAAGGCCCCTAGATGGGGTTGCATGTCTATTGAATCTTTCTAATGATTCTAGAAATTATCACTACTAGAGGGACCTTTTAGTCCAGACTCGTAGCTGCTCGAAATTTCGAGAAATTCAAAGTTGACGCGCTCGCCCTATATAAAGCCGGCATCACATGGTAGCGGCCAGTGCTAATTCCAAGAGCGATACAAGCAAAAGAGTGCCAACTAGCAGAGAAGTTGATAGCTGTGCGATAAGTGATTGTAGTAAGTTGAGTATAGCGTTTTGACGCGTGTAAGGCGGATACTGTTTTGTGGCGTGCAGTCGCGCAAGTTTAGTTTTGTCGTTGACATTTTTATCGGAGAATTAAACCCGTTTCTTTTATCTTAACATTAAAAATGGCTTCTATTTCGGGTAAAAAACGAAAAATTAGTGAAGAAAAGCGCATATTTCAAGAAAAGTGGACTGAGTTGTACTTGTTCAGCCTTGAAAGAATACAACTTAAGAATACATTACGATACAAAGAATGCCACATTGAAAATGAAGCACGCGTGAAGGTTAGCTACATTATATCCGAAAAAATAGCTTTGAAATCAAAAGCTTTTACTGATGGTGAATTTACCAAGGAATGTATAGAGGCCGCCGCTGAAGTATTGTGCCCGTCACAAAAAAAATTTTTTTCTAAAGTTAGTTTATACGGTGTTACTGTGGCCAGAGGAATCTAAAAATTAGCGGCAGACATTGAAAATTCACTAAAATAACGTGCATCGAAGTTTGTATACTATTCTGTTGCCCTTGACGAAAGCACAGATTTAACCGATACCTCTCTATTAGCTATATTAATTCGGGGCATTGATAATAATTTTGAAATCACTGAAGATATGGCTGCCCTTTTTCCGATTAAACGAACTACGAAAGGATGTGATATTTATAAATGTTTGATGACAGTACTGAGACGATATAATTTAGAATTGACAAACCTTTCTGTAACAGACGGTGCACCATCCATGGTAATAAAAATGAAGAGCTCGTGGGTTTGATAAAAAAAAAGTAGAAAGATCTTCCTTTGATGCATTACCATTGTATCGTTCATCAACAAAATCCTTGTGCAAAATCCACAAATATTGATAAAATGATGAAAGTGGTCGTAAAAACTGTGAACTTTATTAAATCACGTGGCCTCAATCACAGAGAATGCCTAATTTTTTTACACGAAATTAATGCCGAATATGGTGGTGTGACATATTTTTCTGTTGTTCGTTGGCTGAGCAGAGAAAAAATGCTAAAACGCGTTTTTGAACTGAAGAAGGAAATTGCCTCCTTCCTGGAAACCAGTTCCTCAATTTAGTGACCCTGACTGGCTGCGCGAGAAAATCTCAAAAATCTTGACACTGTGAAGGCATTTGAGTTCAAACTAGATTTATGGAAAAATCAGTTGTTGAAAAAAGAGTTTACGCACTAAACTGAAGAGTTGCGAATGTACAGATGTGGATAAATAATGTCGCAGCATTAGATTAACTCAAAAAAGAATTCCAATCATGACTTCAGAGATAATGAAAATTACAATGCCAGAAAATTGTCAGATGGAGCTTATCGATTTGTAGTGTAATTCGGGACTGAAAGATAAGTTAGACATGGGTCTTCTTGATTTTTATTCAAAATATGTCTATCAAAACTCGTTTTCTCGAATCCGAAAACATGCCGAGAATATGATGTCTCTATTTGGGAGCACATATGTGTGCGAGCAGCTGTTTCCTCGTGTGAAGAATGTGAAGTCTAAAACAAGGTCGAGAGTTACAGACGCACATCTGGAAGGAAGTTTGCGGGTTGCAACTACATAAATAAAACCAAATATCGACACACTTGTCAAAAATGTCAAAAATCGCACTGATTGGTTGAACTTTTTAACCAATAAAGATTATTATACTTATAAACAATAATATGTTTTTTATTTTATTGATATGGTGGTAAAGTGACGTGGACCATTATGGCCTTTCGGACGATATGTAATTGATTTTTGGCCCTTCCACTAAAAAAGGTTGAAGACCCTTGGTCTAGCCGCTTTGAGATATCTGTTAATCCTCTTCCCCTTGATGACGTGGAATTGTCGTACGTTCTATAGCACTTCTTGGATGGTATTTTTGTGCCTTTGTGAGCATTGTTCTGATTTTTCGCTGCAGGTTATCGATATCAATGTTAGACCACTTAATTATCCCAAATGAATAGGCCAGCACAGAACAAGCGTAGGTGTTAATTGCCCTAGGCAATTTTTTTCTATTCAGTTTTGATTTTAGCAGTTACCTATTTTTCTTGAAAACTCGCTTGTCAGTTCATCCTCAATTACTCGGTGATTTTTATTTATATTTTATTATTATTATTATTACTAATATTTTAATTTTATTATTATGTTTGCTTTAGGATATTCGCATTCCCTTATAGGAAATGTTAATCTCATCAGATATCTCAGATATCAAAATGATGGAACTCTATCGGAGCCCTTCCCGTATTAGCGGTCTTCTTTCTTCTGACTTTCCCATACGTGTTTTAACTGTACGAGTTGTTGCAATTAGTCCAGTTTTCTGCAAATTTTGTGTATGTTCTCGTTAAGATAAAATGCTTTAATGTTTTTCAGGAGACTCTTCGACACACCCGTATTCACTAAAGAGGTTTAAATTTAGATCAGGTCTAACTTGACGGTTATAGGTTTAAGATGAAATTTTTAATAACTGAACAAATAATTTTTCCAAATGTCACAATTACAAAATAACAGTGACACAAGCGAAACATAACTGGCGAACTAAGAGTTTTAGGTACCATGGCAACTAGACCGGGTCTATCTCTTAAACCTTTTTAGTGAATACGGGGACAAGAGTCGATAAAATGTTTGGAATATTTTTTATAAATTTCAATTTACAGAACCTTCTTATATGCTCTTCTAAATTTATATAGTTTATGATCTTTTTATTATAGTTTCAACTTAAGTTATTATTATTATTTGGTATTGCAATGCAGAGGGGTTATTGTTTTTGTAGAGGGGTTATCAAAAATATAATGTCGGGGTCTTTTATAAATACCTCCTCGTGGGGAATTAAGCCCAGTTTATTCCATTCCCGTTTGTATGCATAATTTTTAAAAATTGATTCTGGGATATATTTGTAGTAACGCGTTTTATGCCGTTGTAGTAGTTTAAATTTAACAACCTGGATAGCCACCAAGAAGGCTTTGATTTTGTTCTATATGAGTCCATTAGGATGGAGTCAACTGCATCTTTTCTTGATCAGCCTTATATTGACTGTGTACATTTTCCTGTTTTAATCGCAAATATGTTGACACATCTACTTCACAGAATATTCTATGTAGTTCGAAGTGCTGGGCCTACGTTAAGAAGTAAAGATGTAGTGTTGAAATTTGTTGTTCTAATTGCTTACCTCTATCGGTTATATCTGCTTTTGTGTCTTATTTAATAATGCCGTTACCTTGTTCTAACAATATATGTCTGTACAATGTATATCTTACGGCAAAAAGTAAAATAAGCTTCTTTAATTTCTATATTGCGACATAGAAAGATAGGCTTTTCAATATTTTTTTTTCAGCGAACAACCTGTGAAGATGTGTATTGAAAAATATTGATGACCAGTCTCTATTGATATACTTATTTAGATAAACTACGTATTTGAAATGTACAAAGAAAATAAATTGTCAAAGAACTGAAAGCAAAGTGCATAGTACGCCAATGATTGGTTGGACAAAAGAAGTGCATGGTAATATAACACTGCTGGACATCAACAAAAGAATATTGTCATGGTTCATTATTTGTTTTAATTAAAAAATAGTATGCCGAATCGGATGCAATTGCCAAGTCCAGACAGACATTTTTATGAGATCCACTTTCCTGTTCATCAAGAGACCTAATGCACGCTTTAACCGCATCATCGTTCCGAAGACAATAAAACATCTTCTGAATGGTTACGTTTTAACCCTAAAAAGTTTATTACTTTGCATTAACAACAACTGATGACTAAATACAAAATCGAATACGAAATACAAATTAAATACGTGAACATTGAAAGCACATTTTTTAATTGATCCAGTGAATCTAGAAATATTTGATGATATGTGTATTTGTCGATATTGACACTATAGATCAGATTTATTGCTAATTAAAAGCATTTAAAATATAATTTGGCAATACACTTATTACGAATTAGTTATTTATTGGAATATATTATTTAGCCCATTATAAATTACGCAAATTCATAACAAATCAAAATCAGATAACGAAGTGGTGTTCTCTTACTTAAGCAATGGTACCTATATTTTTCCGTGACATTTTTCTGTATAGTGTTTTAAAGACATAAATACATATTAAACTGTTCCTTGTTTACTCTAGCATAAATGATTTCTGTCCCTATTCTTTATTTAATTAATTTTAAATTTTAAATGTATTACCAATTTTATTTGTCCATAATAATAAATGAGCAACTGTGAGCCTTAAAAAGACTGTCACTTGTATAAAAGTTAAGAAGTTGTATTTGTTATTGCATGATTATTGGAATTATTTTCTGATATTTCCTTATTAATTACACGAAAAATCTTTGCTATATGAGATGGGGTGGGTAAAGTTTACGTACGTAGTTATTAGTTTAGATACTTGAAACTGTCAATAAAGTATCCTCAAATTGTTCCAAAAATCTTAGTATCGTCAGAAAAATCATAAGTCGTTTTCAATCCATAGAAACAACAATAAATCTCCTTTTGATTGTAGCGGAATCGTAATCTTTCTTAATGTTAGATATTACTCAATACTTCTATAAGAATTAAAATATTGATATATACACATAAAATATATAGACCCACACAAAATCTTTGCAAGTATATGTTAGTGTTGTATCTAAAAGTTAAACTGCCATTAGACGAGGTCTGGCAAGGTTTGCTCAGAAAAAGTACCCTAAATATTAAGTATGTTCATCATTTCAGCTAAAATTGTATCCGAATTTGTTATGTATAATTTATTAACTTATCATATCGTTAATAGATAGGCATGTTTAGATATTCATCACTAAATTATATTGGTTAGCTGTATGTGGTCTGTCGCTTTGAAAAAAACTTAATATTTTAGATTATTAGAATCATTAAGATGCAAACTTTTATAAAGTTTGCTTAAAGCTGACAAGTGGATCTTTATTTCAACACAATAACTAAGACATCTAGACTATATGTAATAGTATGATATTTTTACGACTGGAGGACTGTATTCGTGAAAAAACACTCTCCGAGGTTTTTCAAGATCTTTGCGTTTGATGGACCCTAGATCCGAAAAAACAAGTTTTCCTGTTGCCGGCCTGCGCGTGGCATAGCTCAAAAATTATTATCCGATTGACTTCAAATTTTAGTCAAAAGTCAAGGGTCAGATAGTAACATTCTGATAAAAATCTAGTATCGAGACAAAAAATGGCGGCCTTACAAAATTTTAAGAAATTATTATTAAGAAACTACTGCTCAAATGAATCTCAAATTTGACATAAAAATCCAATGAAATATAGAGAAAAACCGTTAAAATTTAGTACGAATCCTATATGGTAAAATAAAATGTCTGCCTAATAAAATATTAGTTTTTTTATGGAGGAAAATAACATATAATATAAATTGTTTTTTACAGCTACTTAATTAAAGTTATGGAAAATAACTAATAATAACAATACTTTAACAACAAATAAAAAAATTCGTATATTCACCTCGACTGACAACTTCCCTCTTACAGAATTCCACTTCAAACAGATAATATATTTTATGAATCAATATAGTTGTTTGGTAATAAGTTAAACAAAATTATATAAATTATAGTTATTGGGCTTTGTATAGCTGTTTTATGGTGTCCTATTTTCACCAGGCTTCCAAGGTCTTGGGATATTATTATCATTATTGTTATTATTATTATTATCTTCTATTTATTTTCACATAGTATAACATTTATCCTATTGGTTCTACTGCTAAGAAATACCGAGTACACATCGTATATTTTGGGTATTTCTATTATGACTTCAGTCTTGATGAGCCCCTAAATTATAGCACTTTGCGTATTATGCGGGCTGTTCTCAACTGTTCTTTTGTCGAGTCAGGAAATTCTGGTTTCCGGGTAGCTGCTTAATGGCTTCACAGGTGGTGTGAAATATGAGTTCTGTGGCTCCTACCACTACTGGCATGATGACTGTTTTTTATTCCCCACAGTCGCTGGATTTCAATTTGAAAGTCCTTGTATTTCAGTTGTTTTTCAGCCTCCTTTTGAATGATGTTGTAATCGAAGGGTATTGTTACATCGATCACTATGCAGGTCTTCTGTTTCTTGTTTTTGACTATGATATCTGGTTTGTTCGCTGCGATGGCTCGGTCAGTATGTACTTGAGTATTCCATATGATGGTGATGTCAGGGGTGTCAATCACAGAATCTTGGTTGTGCTTAAATCATTTCTCATGTACTTGTATACCATAGTCTTTACAGATGTTCCAGTGCAGGTGGGCGGCAACTGTATAGTAGCGGTCCAGGTAAGCCTTCTTTGCCAGTATGGGGCATCCAGATAATATATGGTGAATAGTTTCAGGATGAATTCGACAAAGTCTGCATTTAGGGTCGATGCCCTTCTTCATAATTTTATAATAATATAATAATAATATAATAATACTAATAATATTATTATTATAGTTATCGAAATTGACAAGCAATTTGTTGGGTTCTAAGCCCATCCCCGGTGCATGCATCAAAAGGAGTGGGCTTATTATTATCGAATCCATATATTCGATTCGCTGGTTTTTATTAGTTCTGGTATTGTCCTGTAAGAATTTTCTCTATGTGGAAAGTACTGAGCAGGACTGCTTTCTGGATATCGATGAATGTGGTAAGTGTTTTTGGAACTAGTCCAGTTGATGATACGATGATCGGTATCATATGAACTTTATTCAGTTGCCACATTTGCTGTATCTCGATGGCCAGCTCCGCATATTTGGACTTTTTCTCTTGACATTTATCCAACACGTTGTTATTGTGGGGTACAGCGACATCTACCACATAAGCTGTCTTTTTTTTCTTATTTAACAGTACCATATCAGGCCGATTATTTGTCACCCGTCTGTCGTTAATAATTGCCCGGTCATAGTACAGTTTGAAGGCATTATTTTCAGGCACTGTATTTGGTGGCAAGCTTCTGGTGTATGATGATACATACCTGGTTATGTCGCTGGAAGTAGTCCGTGTTTGCTAGGTAAGTGCAGCCAGATATTTTATGGTGTATGATCTCCTGCTACAATTTCGAACGGATTCAACAGACCGGTCTTTGATGATGAATTTCGGGTGTTAATAACTTGGTCCTCTATTGCCATCACAAATTCTTCTGTCTCTGGAAATAGATGTCCATCCTTCAGACACCTGTTGGATGCTTCCTTATCTATATGTGGCTGATTCAAGTCATTGTGATATCGGCCGTGCAGTGCCATTTGATCCCACTGTTCTTGTTTGTCGGGATTTGAAAGTGGACTATTTTTTTAGGATGATGTTATCACTTGCGAGATTGAGTGGAGAGTACGAATTGTCAAATCAACAAGGGATCTTCCACCTTGTCTTCGTGGTAAAGTCATTCGGATAGTTGATGACGTTGGGTGGTGTGACTTATACTTGGTCATCATCAGGCGAGTAGTTCGCTGTAGTCGCTCTAGCTCTGTGTTGATCCATTTCAAGATTCCAAAACTATAGGTCAGCACGGGCACAGCATAGGTGTTAATAACTCTTTGAACGTACTGATCTTTCATCTTGGTCTTTCCTTGCTTATCCTGAAGCAGTCTAGCTTGTTGGAATCCGAGGTATTTGTAGGTCTCTCCTTGGTTCATTGCTTGAACTGTTTCTCCATTGGGTAGGGCTACATCACCATTAATGACTTTGCCTTTTTCGATGTTTAAGACTTAAATTTTTCCATTCCAAATTCCATATCGATGCCTTTCGAGAAGATGTATGTCATGTCAATAAGCTTTTTTAGTTGGTTATGGTTTCCACCATAGAGCTTAATAACATCTATATATAGAAGTTCGCTAAGCAGAAGCAAAGTGGATTTAACGAGTCTCCTTGGCATATTCCCCTGTTGATGTGTATCTTATCGATGGTAAGAGATTGATCGCCATTATAGATCCTCAGGTTCGTTCTCCTCTGGTGTTTGATAGTTGCCAGGAAATTGATGATCATAGGGTGAATTTTGTATTTTCGTAGTACGTCTATGAGCCATTATTATTATTATTATTAATATTATTATAAAAATATGTTTTTCCATGAGTACTAGATAACACCTCGGACTGCTGTAGAACGCCAACAACACAATATTACTTAAATTATAATGTATCGTGTAGAACAATTTCAGTTAAGGTAGCTGAAATTTGGCGAAAACTATGTCCAGTATTATTATAACAAGTAAAAAGTTGAGAAATTTGATAATTTTGTAAGGTATAATAGTAGACCGTTAGAAAAGTTAACAAAGAATCTTGATTAATCAAATTTTCGGTGAAATACTCGCCATTATAATGAACATTTTTTTAATTACCTCATTGGTGAAAATAAATTTATATTAAATATTAATCCACTAGGATATAGCCATTCATCAATTTAGAAGCGTAAGAAATATCAAGACTTAGAAAAGTACCTACTAAATATCTATGTTTATGAATGAAATGGAATGAAACAAACCTCGTCCCACTACAAAATATATAAACAATGTAGATGTATACCGTAAGTAGCCTTCCTGAGTGACTTGTTATAAGAATTAAAATAAAGCTATTAGCATTTGCTTGAATACGGGTAAGAAAGATGTAAAGTATAGATTTAAGGTCATTAAACACTAAAGGTGTCCGTTCCGAAGGTAAGAATCAGCTTTTTTACGTTTTTTTAAATCTCATAGTTTGAATTTAAACTCAAAATTGCATTAAAAACCTTACGATAAAATATAATTTGATTACAGAATGATTTAAGATGAGAATAAAAGTAACAAAAGTTGGACAAAAATGAGAATGTTAGTTTTAAGATATCAAGGTATGCCATGACAATATACTTAGCTTGAAAGGAAAACCAAGAAAACTCTGACCTGGAAGAGAAACCGCTTACCCATAAAAAATACTGGAGGGCGCATAGTTAACGTCTACTAGTTTAGTAAAAAAACAAGATTTTTCCAAATAATTATCAATTTATGTTCGTTTCCTTAGAAAAAGTTTAAATTAGGGCTGTTTTTTTTTTCAAGAAATAAATTTAATTTTATTTATTCTTTGATGTTTATAACATTATATTAAATTAAATGTGTAGAAATTTTTTTATAATTTATAAAGTATTTAAAATGAGATAAAAACACTCTTACGAATAATGTCATTGACCTTCGTTGAAGAATGTCACTTACAGGATTTTTAAAAATTAAAAGTAAGATAACTGAGAATTTCCAATATTTGCAATCGCTTTTTTATGCCAAGACTGCAGAGCAAACTACATTACATCGACAAGAAAAACTGGCTTGAGTTATTTGTTTAGTACTTCGTTTGAAGTACTACATACAAGTGGTCTCGTATACACTGAGGCTTAAAGTTCCTTTTAAAGATGACGGGATAAGAAGTAACTTAAGGCGATTTGGGTATACGTATAGAGAACATTAATTATTCTCTATTGAGAAGCAGATTTATTAGGTTAATAATAGGAAGTATAAACGATATTTTAAATTTATTTTTGGGATTACTACTACTACTACCTATATGTAAAACTTTAACGAAATAGTTATATTAAATCTTAAATTTCGATAACACTTTCCAAACATCAAATTATCCTTTAAGAATTTTGACGTTTGTCATTGTATTCTCCCTGTTTTCTTTTACAATCTTAGACTTAAGTTAAAACACTCTAGTGCAGTTTTCTAAATTTCTAAAGGAAAATTCTCTTAGATGGTTTCTATAAACATTGTGCTGCACACAACAACTTTTGTACACGTCAGATGATCCAAAATATTTAAAAATTCTTAGCTACCTAATAGGGAACCGGTAATTATAAGAAACAACTAGGTTAATGGTCTTCTGTTCGTAATATACTTTTGTAGAATTGATTTTTAGAAATACCAACGATTAGATGCAGTTTCAAATATTCAAGCTGTTCAGAAAATACTTTTTGAATTGAAATACAGAATGGATATAAATTACGTAGGTAGGTACTTATAAAAACGTTTCTGCCTGTGTGATGGTCTGCTCATGATTTAAACATGGATTTGTACTTTGTAAATCGTTTTTAAGAAATTGCCAGTTGTATGTTAGTAGATTTCTGGGATTTTTCTCCACCTCTGGAAAGGATTGGTCACTTGAATTACTGACGGTCTTATTATAAGACTCAATCACCTTTTCTAGATCCTGCTACGGAAATTCGTTTCGGTCGATCCGATCTAAAAAAAATTCATAATAACTTAAAAATTGAAAAAGAAGTTACGTCTTGAACCGTTGTCAAAACCTAAAAAATAAAACTGCAGATATTTAAAAGTTAAATTCAGATTAAAAATTAAATAACTACAAAAGAAAATGTTTATTAAAAACCGTTCTATGAAATTGCAAAATAGTATTTCCAGTTGAATTAGGGAAAATATAAAAGTAACAGTACTTTTGTTTATAATACGACTTATTAAATACAATAAAATTTTACCTTACATACCTATTTTTTTAGATGGTCAAAAATGTATACATTTTTAGAAGAAAGTAGGAAGACAACATTTACATAAAATGTATTCAATCGAAATCTAAAATTTAAATTTGGAGAAGAAAAGAAGAATGAGCTGTAGCTGCAGGATATTGGAAGTAATTTGTTTTTTTATGGAAGTATTTTTGGAGAGAGGAAACTATATATAAAGAACGGGATAAGCTAAAGGATTTCGTTCTTGAGCCAAAATCTAAGTAAAGACGAGTATTGCGTCAAAAATGGAATTTTTGGAACATCTATTGAATACCTTGCCTTATCAAACATTTTAAAAATGTTAATGTATATTTTGAAGATTCGAAGACAGTACTCGGATATAACGTTATTTTAATGCAAATAATGAACATCTTGACTTACTGATAAATTCAAAAGAAATCATGAAAAATACGTTTTGTAAATTATGTTATAAATCTTTTAAAATTCACATTTCAAAAATTCACCAGGTCTTTAAAAATATAAAAATGGTCTTACTCTGCACACATCATCAAAGTATACCGATTTTGATAATAACTTTTTTATAAAGTACTTTTCACTTTTAAAGTCCTCAGTTCCAATTTTGAAGGGGATTCCCAAGGGGGCTAGGCCTTGTATAGCAGAAGAATTAACTTTTTAATAAAAAAGTGTGTAAGCAACAATGAAGTTTCGTCCTGGATTGCCTTTTTTATTCCCGTATGTTGTTTTGAAGATCCCAACTAAATCTAAGTCAAAGTCTTTTGTGTTTAACTTCTGCTGTTAAACACAATATTAATTTTGGAGGAAAAACAAAGTATTACCATTGAGATCTTAATTTAAAACAAACCTGCTATCAAAACCAAACATCGAAAAAACAGGTACAGATACTTACTTTGCTAAGAAGATTGAAAACAAACTGTCTGAAGGATATGTAATGAGGGCAATAAGAATGTTGTGTTCTGATGAAGGTGTCTTCAGAACACACAAGCAGAGAAAAATGAAGAAGAAATTGATGACAAAACACTCCAGTCAAGAAGAAAACAGAAGTTTTCCAGAAGTGCCAGGAGTTTCTATTTTGAGGGCTATCCTTTCGTTTAAACCTGGTTCATCGGGTGGTCTTGAGTCACTGGGGCCGCAGCATCTCAAAGATTTAGTCACGGAGGAGTTTGGTGACTTCTCTTCAAATTTACTTTTTTCTCTCGTATCTTTTACTAAGAATATATTTAAAGGTTTGGTTCCAAAACAAATATGTTCCATTTTTTACTGGGCTAACGTATACGCTCTTAACTAAAAAGATGAGAGAATTCGACCAATTGCTCTTGGTTTTTGTTTTCGCCGTTTGGTTGCGAAAATAATGTGTTGTCGTATTTACAATACATTTCGCCCAAATCAATTGGGTTTTGGTGTGGAGCAAAAGCAATGCGATGCATCATTACCTTAAATACCCTCATAATTCTGACAAAATAATTCTAAAAATCGGCTATAGGGACATAATTCTTTCTAGACTTAAAGAATATTTTCCAAATTGTTTAAAGTTTATTTCTCAGTACTATAAAAACATTCACATCTATTTTCTGGTAATCACTCTATTTTGTTACAAAGAGATTTGCAACAAGGGGATCCTCTTGGGCCTCCAATATTTTATTTAGCAATTCATCCGATAGTAAAAGCTATTCTAAGCTATATATTTTAGGTTCGGTTAACGATGTAACAAATCTGCTTGAAATGATTATACCTGAAAATATTTTAAATTGTTCTGATGTTGACTCAAGTTTTGCGTTAAATTCTCGGATTTCACTTTGCAATCTAGAAAAGATACCAGATTGACTATCACGTAGACAGAAGACTAGATTTGAAGTTATGTCAGGTTCTCCTCAGTGACCCTATATCGAATAGTCAGGATATAAAAGACAGGGTACGTCTTCTTGCTCTTCAAACGTAAGTAATGCGTGGTTAACCTCCTGCATCTTTGGGAAATCTTTTGGATGATTCATCTTTTCGTATTTCCATTGTTTTGCGATTTGGCTTGTCTGTGTGTGAACATAGGCTAAGCTGCAAAAAAAGTGCAGGACGTACGTCCAGACACAGACTGATCAACGACATACTCAAGAGGTTTCTAATAACTGCGCTATTTCCCGCAGTTTTAGAACCGCCTGGAGTTTGTCGAAGCGATGGAAAGAGAGTAGATAGTATGACAAATATGTAAAAGGGCGTAGCGGAGAATTACAAAAACATCATAAATATGACGATCTAGAAGACCGTTTTGAATTTGCACCTTTCGCAGTTAAAACGTTTGGTATGAGGCAAAAAAGCTTCCTAATGAAATACGCACAAAAATATTGTGCAAAGAAGCAAAAAGCTTCATTACCCAAAAGATCAACCTCGGTATTCAGAGAGGTAATGCGGCTCCTGTCTTAAGGATTATCAAGAATGGAACAGGTTTGGATGAAATTTTTTATATTTGATTTTTTAAATTTCATTTCATTGTTAGTATATATTTTGTATAAATTTAAAAAATATTTCAATGATTTTTCTTAATTGAAAATCTTAGGCGGAAACTAGAATTCTTTTCTAATTCTTTTCCGACAAATGCAAGTGGCTGGCCGATACCACTTTCTCTCTTCTTTGAAAGTGATTCCGACCCGAAGAAGCCCTACAGGTGACTCACAAAGATTAATTGCCTTTTTGCTCTTTGGTCTATAAAATTAGTTTAATATTTATAGGTGGTCGATATATAAACTTAGTGTTCGACAAATTAAAAGGATAATTGATATTTTGTGCCAGTGTCGTAGTTAAGTTTAAGCTTGACAGGTTAAATATTGAAATACTATAACCGCAATATAACATTTTGATTATATATTTTGATCTCACAAGAATATTCTTTGGTCCTACCATCAAACATTTTCAAAACTCTACTATTTTTAGTACATAGGGGAGCGCAGGCAAAGTTTTGAGCGTTTGTAAATTAAAGGATTTTTATGATAAAATATTGAATTTTTTTGCAATATGTTGCTGACTATATAATTTTACGTTCCAAATGCAAATTTCACTAAGGTATTTTTTTGTTCATAAAATGTTTTAAAAAATATCGTCATTTGCGCTATTACCCCTACTTGTCGGGGCAATAGCACAGTACAGTAAAGCTAATGCCCCATATGGCAATGAATTTTAAGAAGAAAACGCAATATTTTTAAACTTAGATACTTTATTTTCGACAAATCAGTAGACAATGAACAAAACCTAATTAATCAACTAACCATGTCTCTTGGTATCTCCTTCCATTTCGTTTAACTGGAAATCACCCTTACTTTCATTATCTGAAAATCTTGATAAGTATTTCTTCTTCAGTAGGTTTAATTCTTTTTACAGTATTCGGCTAAACTCTCCTTAGAGAGGTTTCTCTTAACTGACTTCACTGCTGCTTTTTGAATTGATTTTTCGTGATTTTCGATTATGACTTCCCTTAATAGCATCATTTTAAAACTACGTTAGTAATTTTAAGTAAAATTATTTTGTGTATCTATTTGGAGTAAAAATGTATCAAAAATACGGTGATTTTTAATTTTTGCTTGGTTGCAGCATATATTATAGAAATATGGAAACTATATAATATATATATATATATATATATATATATATATATATGTATATATATATATATATATATATATATATATATATATATATATATATATATATATATATATATATATATATATATATATATATATATATATATATATATATATATATATATATATATATATATATATATATATATATATATATATATATATATATATATATATATATATATATATATATATATATATATATATATATATATATATATATATATATATATATATATATATATATATATATATATATATATATATATATATATATATATATATATATATATATATATATATATATATATATATACTAACTGAGTTTCGTTAGAACTTCCGCATGCCGACCGCGACCGATCGATCGAATTTTGAGAAGAGACCGGCTGCTGACCCAAATTGCAATTTCATATTCCATTTGCTATCACGTTCGGCTGCCGCTCGGTACCTGTGAAATCTTCGGGTACTTTCGTTAAGCTTTAAGGTAATCAGAGCAATTCGAACTGCCCAGCCTAGTTTAGCGCAGTATAGCGTATTTTATTATGTCTAAGAAACGCAACGAGACTATTACAACTATTAGGAGGAACGGTCAAACGAATAATTTATTTTCTGAAATATTTTTGGGAGGTCATTGACCAAATTACCCTATGGAAAACCGCCACTGCTCAAAATACACATCCTTTTACGGTTTAAAATGTCATATTGGTTTGAAAAAAAAAGAGAGCTAGTAGAAGCTAGTTGTGTAGCCATGGAGTCCAAAAGGATTTTGCCTGATAAAGCTTGTGGAAAAACTCAAAGCATTTTTTAATTGTTTTTGTGCTTTAACAAATACCTACATTATAAACAAATGTTAAAGTGTTATTTAATTGGCAATAATTAATTACATAGTAAAAATCTGAACGTATTGGAAGCCACATAATATAATAACACTATTGTTTTTTTAGTCGCTACTATTAAAAATGTATTAAATATAACTTTTTAAATCAATACATTTTAACTCCTAACTTTTTATTTTAAGGACTTGTTCTCCAAATATTTTTTTTTCAATTTTTTTTCTGGATATCGCGATGGCTCCTTTTCCTGTATACACAAATAAAAATCTAGTTTAATTCAATTTGCTTTATTATCTCCCGATAAAAAAATGAAAATTGCAAAACAACAATTTTATCTTTTTATACACATTCATTGCTGCAAATCATAAAAAACTACAGTTCTGCTGTTAATGTCGTTCTAATATTTTTTACCTTCTTTTACAGTTTAGCTAATCTGAGTGTTAAATAATTTATAGTATTATGTTAAATTTGTTAATTGCTTTCATACTTTATGTAATTTTAAAAGCTTTTGCTTAACTTAAGTTGGTTGTTCATTAGTTTATTGGTTTGGGTTAAATATTGTAATCTAATTTTGAACTCTTAAAATAAATTAAAATAATTTTTATTTATGAAATTTATTGAAAAGAATAATATTTAAAAAATCCCATGAATATGTGCATCACAGAAAACTTAAAATTATCATCATATCAAAAGCTTATAATAAACCCGAGATGAGTATAATTAATTTGAAAAGCTTGTCGCAAACTAATGTGAGGATTTTTAAAATGTTATCTTGCAAGGTCTATATGGAGACATTCACTACCCTATATGATGGACAGTGCAGCTACAAATGTTTTTTTATAAAAAGCTCCTTAAAAATTATATAAAAATAATTTGGTATAAGATGTGTAAGTGTAAGTGCAATATTATTATGTTGAAATATGTTAGATATAATAGAAACTGAATCGTTGACAGGAACGTTGGTATCTAGTGATTCTACAATGAAATTGACCAAAAACTCCTGGAAAGTATTTCCAAGGGGTGTGTAAAATATATGTTTTGTGGGGTCTTTTGTACTAACGTTCGGTTGAAGTATTACCTTGTCCTTATGTATTTCGGACCGTAGAAAATCCTGAAGCCGCTTGGGATTAAAGGTTTCTTCTCTGCTGCTGGTACCACAATATCCCGTGAGCTGCAAAATCCCTCAATCTAACCTCCATAGTTTTTTTTCCTACGGAGCTATCTAAAGCAAAATGATGTATATCAGAAACTGATATTTGAAAAATATTATTAGACACTAAATTCAAACCACCATTTAAAGGCCAAAAAAGTCAAAAAAAGGGTGAGACTGGTTTGGATTCCTAGGTACTAGCTATACTCGGAGCCGATATGCCCCCCATAGGACCAAAATAAATTCTAGACGGTTCTCTACGACTAGGAGGCTATCAGACCTTAAGTGGGGAATAGCCAAGTTATGACAAAGGAAGGCAGACTAAGCACTTTCTCGTGGGATCTAATAAACCCAAACTTTGCTTACAAAACGTAGACGGAATATCAGCTCCCTTATAGAGGTAACAACAGGCCACTGTCGTCCGAAGAGACACCTGGCTGTGCATAGAGGAAGATTCGACTTGCACTGCATATGGTGAGGAGATGGAAACTTACATATAAACCTACACTACCTGTGACGATGTAAGGCTAGAATGCGGCAAGACATTTTTGTCTGTGCGGTCTTGCGGAGAAACGAGGTTATGGAAGGATATCCAAAGCGACGTGAAAAGGTCTGGTAGTAGGAAGTCCTAGAAGTCGGATAGTTAGTTGGGGGGAGCTCTAAGGGCAGGATATAATTTTGGATTTCCTTCAGTTACTACTACTACTACCACTTCTCTACAACGCACTATATATATGTTCGTCATTTGTGTCCATATTTCTTCTGGACTACTCTATTATATGAAGAGTCGTGCAAAAATGACAAATATTTGATTAAAACATTTTGTCTTATTATAGTAAAACAGTAATAACATAAGTATCAATGTATTAAAAGTATTTGTAAATTAATCATAGTCGATTAATAACTTCTAACCCTTTACCTTAACTTTTGATCGAGCTTATGATTTTTTTTAAGTGCCGGTCATCTAGTCACTTTGTTGTTCCTCTATGAATACCTAGCTTATTTGGCACCTGGCGGTAATCCATTACTAGAATTTTAGATTGCAAAATTTAAATTAAAATGAGTATAGCGAGGTTCATGATGATATTAAAACTGGTGACAAAACTTTCATCAATCATAATTAAAATATTATCCATTTGTAGATATTGAAATTCAAAATATATATTAAAAACTAGTCTGAAAATCTCCTCTTGATGAAATAAAATATATATGTGCAACACATTTTTGGATTTATATTATCTTTATTCATTTAATTTCACAACGTTTCGAATGGTAACTATCTCAAGTAGTGATCATACATGAAATAAATACTAATTTTAAAGCTACGGTCTTATTTCTACTTATACTATAGTCGTGTAAGATGACGTGTAAAGTGTCTGTTCTCTAGTTATCCGAATCATGAAGTTTAATTTAAGCAAAATGCGCTTTTTATGTATTTAGAATATCTGTGTTATGCTTGAGGTTTTCGTTTTATGAAATATATTTTCACAAACTTTTGTTTTTGTCAGTGCGGCTTTATATACAAAATTTTAGACTCTGACCACTGCATTTGATACACATAATGCTTGACGTTTTCCTCTCTGCCTATTTTTGATGTG
Organism: Kuschelorhynchus macadamiae; assembly: GCA_030620095.1. Lineage (NCBI taxonomy): Eukaryota > Metazoa > Arthropoda > Insecta > Coleoptera > Curculionidae > Kuschelorhynchus > Kuschelorhynchus macadamiae. Next base: position 1,227,069 of record JAUTXW010000285.1, read on the forward strand.
TATCTATTTATTTAATTACGACTAAAAGCCTTCTTGAGGCTGGTGCTAAGAGGGCATTTTCAGTTTGCAATATACATTCACCGTGGTAATCACTTTGTGTCTAATCCTAGTCTTAAAGTCCTTCTTGATTATTAGAAGTTGTTAAAGCACTGTTATGAAGTTTTTTTTTTCGTTTATAGTATTCCAGCCTATTGCCATTTCTGGGTTGCCGAAACTAACTGTAAGTAATCTCGAGGGTCTGTCCGACTTCGTCTCTCAACGGGACATGATGCTACCGTTCGGCGATGGACACATCCAGTGCGCCTTTCTCTTGTTCCTTCCGCGGTTCTCCACGAGGTCTCGTGGAGTAAAGAACCCTGAAGTTGCCTTGTGCAATCGAGGGCGAAACATCGGATAGTAATTCCAATTTGACACGGTGTAATCTCAAGAACCATAATTTCTTAATATATATATACTAAAAATCAAAATTGATTTTTTAAGTTGATCTGGACCTCCTATACGATACCCTCCACTAGATATATGTTAAATGTTTAAACTGCAATACAAATGCGTTATTTATTTATTTAAGTGATTGAAGCTTCCCAGTAAAATTCACTTGTTGGATTTGCATGCCTTGCTCCACTTTACTCAAATAAAGGGATACAAACCCGAAAATGAATTTTACCCCAAAGTGCTCCATGCTCTGATCTATCTATATATATATATATATATATATATATATATATATATATATATATATCTATATCTTCAGACATAAATAAAGCTTGCTGTGATAAATGTGATAAAAAGGTTAATAGTTAATCAATATTTACTTTATGCCTTTGTTCACTTACCTAATATGAAAATTTGGGTTGTTATTAATGTGCGAAATTTTGATACACTCTGTGTATTATTTATTTGGGTGTCAGTTGTCATATATAAATAATTGGCGTGATTTTTTGAATGCAAGCTATTTTAACTACTACGTGTGTATCGTATTCTGCTATCAATTTCTAATATTGCATACCACAAAAAAAAATGTATTATTATCAACGTACCTTCGTCTGCTTAGTGGCCAAGTCCTCTACGGGGTATCTCTACGAGTTAAATCGTTACTCTTGTGTATCATGGGAAAATACTAGTTAAAATTCCCCCATAATTGCCGTTTTAAACACCAGGGGATAATTGCTAGAATACGCTCTTTTTCTTTTAGGCAATAATTTCATAGTTGGAACTATTATTGCTTCTTCTCAAGGCCCATATTTTACTTCTGATGGTAACCATTAGCGTTTAAATCTTTCTACATGACAGCACATATGATTCTCTTCTTTTTTTTTTAACAAAATAACAAGAAAATATTTGTAAATTATTTAAAAGATATTATTAAGGTTCTTCATATTTTGTTACATGTTTCAATGATATTTTTAAATTTATACAGAATGCGCAATTAATTCGTAAATTAGTAATAAGTTCTTAGACATTAAAGGCAAAGCTGCGCCATTACCACATGTCTATCGTGATACAAAATAATATGCTATGACCCAATTTAGTTTAGTAAATAGTTATTTAGGAACACATATACACTGTCTTTTCAAACATTTTTATTCGACACCATTTTTTTCCAACATATTGGATCCCTACCAATATTTTACACTTATGCGACACCTGATTTTTGGGCATAATTTAAAATAAATTTAATAAGAAGTTTTTACAATGAAACACACCGCGATTTTGTTACGTCTTGTTGAATTCCTACCAATCTATCCTTATATCATATTTAATTTTTCATCAAAATGTACAGTCAATTGAATATGATTTTTTTGACGCCATTTTGTGCCGCTCTTGAATTCGTAACACAACTTTACCAGTCTATCTCTATATCACACTTAATGTTTGAATAAAATTTGAAATTAATCCAATAAGTATTTTTTTCAGGCTGATTTTTAAATATTTTATTGGGCCTCCATTTTGTTTTGCTATCTTATATTCATTACCAAAATGTTACCAGTTCATTATTTTGTAACTCTTGATGTTTGTGTAAAATATGAGGTAAACTGGATAATTAGTGTTTAGTAATAATTTTTTTAATGTGTCTTTAGGCCGTCATCTCGTTCCGGTATATTGGATTATTCCCAAGTCATTACCATACGACTCCTAATTTTTTACTAAAAATTGAAGTCAATCTGGTGAGTAGTTTTTAATTTATGCTGCGAACTGACAGACCGATAGATAAACCGACAGACGGACCGACAGAATTGATAAAACATATTTTTTGGCATCTAGGGACGTTAAAACGTGAAGATATATAAAACCTAGGAGGGTGATTTTTTTCAGATTACAAAAATTTTATTTGACCGGCATTTCGTTCCGCCATTTTGAATTAGTACCACACTTTTACTAGTTCATCTCTATTCTACAATTAGTTATGGCACACCATTTGAAAACAGTTTAGTAGTTTTTTAGGCTGAATTTTTAATTTAGAAGTATTTTATTAAACCATCATTTTCTTCCATCCGCTATCTTGGATTCGTACCAAAATGTTACCAGTTCATTTCTAATAATACTTAATTTTTGTGCAAAATTTGTGATACATTGAATAAGTACTTTCTTAGTAATAATTTTCTTAACATTTCACTAGGTCGCTATTTTGTTTTGCCATAATGGATTTTTACTAAAATGTTACCAGGTCATTCCCATATGACCCTTAATTTTGACCAAAATTTGACGACAATCGGGTAAGTAGATTTATTAGCTATGCCACTAACTGGCAGACCGACAGACCGACAGAATCGAGAAAACATGTTTTTCGTCATCTAGGGACACTGAAATTTAAGGATCTGAAAATACTTTCTTTTTACGAGGGAAGTAAAAATCGATAAGTTTGTCGAATATTGTAAAGGTAGAGTAACGCTAGCCCCAACGTCGCGATTTTTTAATTACTGGAACTTTAGTCAATTGTCAAGATTAGAAAATTATACTAACATTTCAGTTTGCTTATTACCTAAAATGCCTTGCTTTAAATTATGTATTAAAATCAATATATTAGTAAAATGGCATTGGTAAACATTCACCTCACAATGTCATATCCATGTTAATTTTTGACTTGTTTTGAAAAAAAATTACAGTTAAAGGTTAACTTTTTGATGCTTATTTGTTGAACATGAAACGGCAGATGTCCAATATTGACAAATTCTTATTTATTTTTTGAAAAGAAATTCGGAAGTCCAAAAGATTTCATTAAATTTAATATTTTTTAGCTAACAAATTAGCCAGGACGGCGAACAGTCTAAATATATTTGGACATACCCTCTTTCCATACATATTTTGAGCTGCAGTCATAGTACTTAATCATTAGAGAAAAATTGAGGGCATGAAACTTATGGCTTCAGAGGACCCCGCAGTGACTTGAAATTGTAATATGATGCTTGTTTTATACCTCTTGAGAAAATCTTATCATTTTTACTACAAAATCCAGATCTAGCAGTTCTTGACCTACAGAGCCCCACAGTTAGGGAAAACCCTTATTTCAGCAATACATTTTAGTAATAAACCCCAATATTTTTATTAAAAATAAAATAAATAGTATATTATTACTATCACGGTTGTAAAGTAAAACATCAAAATATAATTAAATAAAGAAATAGCGAAAATGTCTGAAGATTTCTTATTAAAAGTGGCATCGTAAAAAATATTACTCATGAATTGCTGTGCACAAAAATATCCATAAACATAAACAAACGAGAATCGATTAAAATATTTAACAAATAATTTTGGGCACGACAATTTGTAGTAGTTTGTAATGAAGAATAGTGCATTTTTCCTTACAGCCCAACTAATATTTCGACACAAGAACAGGTCATGTATTTATTCTTTATTAAAAAAAAATTCAAGTAAATATTTTGGCTATTGGCATGCATGACAATAATTACTCTTAATTATATGGCTGATATACTTTACTGTTCCTATTTTTAAAGTTACATATATTAATTTAATTTTATTATTTTCTTTACCGTTGTCAAAATATAAAGGATATGAATTTTTAGTTTCGATTAAAATGGTTCGCGCACAATTTCCAATAAACTTAAGTAAGTAAAACTGGGCTGAATTGATTGGCTATAACCCGCGAATCTGTTAATTACTATCATTAATTTCAAAACATATTAACATAGGATAGTAAATTGTTTTAAGTACCTATCAAGAATATTCTATTTAATCCACGATATATTCAATGCTATATTTGTAAGGAGCTCTCGAATTGTTGTAGTATATCTAGACTTACGGACGGTATTAATGGGAATAGATGAGAAGTTGCTATAAATAGACTAAACTAGAAAAGGGTTATATCTTTCAGCATTACCTTAATTGATAGAAAGATTCAAACTATTGAGAATGATCCTAAGGTTAAATACGTTTACTAGTTTAAGATGTACTTCAAGTAGCTAAAAAGAAGAGATCCATCCATTTTTTATTTTATTACATTTTGATTGCTGCCCATATTATTAAAACATATGTATAATACCTAGGTAAATTAGATCACATTTTTTAGGTTTGTTATATAAGGGTAATCCAGTAAAAATACTCGATCTATTTTATTTTCAAGAATATCTATAGTTTAATCCGAAATGCATTGATAAAATAAGGGGTTTATCATAACTTTGACTCTCTTTACCTCAATCGCTCGAACGATTTAATGGCAACAGTGATAAAATTTTTCTAGGAGGAAAAAGTCTACATTATGTTAAAACTTCAAGTAATTTAACCGAAGCCACTTTTCCATAAGCCCACTGCGGGACCTTTTGCGAGGGAGATCCTCGCGATGTCGAATGGAAATCTGCAATTTGTAGCAGGAATTCTGACTGGCTACTAGAGGACATTTATTTGTAAGTGCGAACAGGAACATCAGACAGTACCACACTTACTTTGTGAGTGTCCTGTTATCTCATCAATCATGGAAATCATTTTAGGAGAGCCTAACATTGCAGAAAATATAGCCTAGTGCTTCAGCTAAATTTTCTGTACTACCACCACCAGCTTAAGAGAAGTATTCCTAGGCTGCATTACATAGTAGAAGGTTTGAAAGTGAAAAAGGATCCTAATGGGCCCTATGTGGATTTTTTATTAAAGCTTGTAGTAACAACTTCTAAAGTTCTTTTATTTTTTATGCTGTGTTTCTTCGTCGAACATTTATTCATTAATTAGTTAGTTTTGCCGCTTTGCCAGAAAAGCAACTTTCTTTAACCAAAATTTTTCAAGTTAATAATTCAATTCAAGTAATAATTTAAATAATTTACACGTGAAAAATTCATAAAATTAAAAACCACGCCTTCATTAAGTGAACTAAAAGGTTAAAACGTTAACGTGGGGTGCCAATAAAGTGAAGTATACAGAAGGGTACTATTACTATTTTTACTCTCTGTGTCCAACATTAAGATGGGCGGCCCACTATTATTTTCATTTAATACATTTATATCACTGTGGAACAATTTTACTGTCATAAATTTATTTACGCTTTTTCAAACTTTTATTTTTTAGTTTTTAGTTCATTTTATAAAACAGTAGATTTTTTTTTGGTTTTTGATATATGTATTTTACACTTTTAATTTAACTGTAAATACTCCTAGATCAATACCTTCTAAACAACACTTAGAAGGTATTACCTAGATACAGTATTGTCTAGATAGTCGAATGTGCACAAATGTTGAAGTCTCCATTTTGAATTTTTAAATGTCAAATTTTTAAATACAACTGTTACAACATTAGTCCGTCTTGTTATCTCTGGCCCTTTGAACTTTTCAGATATTGACTGAAAATTTACCATTTGCATTCTTCAGTAACCCCAGATACCAGATTTTTAATTTAATTTAAGCTCGACGCCGCCCGCTTTGAATATTTTAAATAGGGACCAAAAATTACAAAAGACAAAATTCGTCCTTCATGTTAGTGCCGCCATTCTGAATTTCTAAATGTTTAATAAAATCTTATAATTTTTACTCTTAAAAACTTTAAGATATCGATTTTCCATTAAATATCCACGAGCGAGAAAATTGTCGGACATTGAATTTTTAGATGTTGACTCAAATTCATAATTTGCAGTTTGAAATCCTTCTAGAAAGTTACCGATTCTGTAGTAAAATACAAGTATTTGTCCGCCATGTTGAATGTTTTACATACGAAACTGTCAAATTGTACAGTCATGAAAACTGCGTAGACGTGTCAAATTTAAACTTAATAGATTAGGAAGGGGGTAAAAAATCTATCATAAGATCTGAACCATACAAACAAAACCAACACTCAGACAGGTTAGGTTAGTGCAAAACTTTTAAAAAATTAACTAATTTACATAGACTTAGGAAAATTATTCAAACTATAATGATTGCACAAAGCTAAAAAAATTACCCAGCAATTTGTAGTTTTCGAGCAAAAAGAGTAAGTAGTTAATTTGTATGTATGCAATAATTTAACTATGTTATGTCGATATTCTAGCGACATTACTATATGTATTGTTTTTCAATTTATATTTAAGCAGTAAATACATTACTTATAACTGAAGTTTTTCTTTTTACATCGGTACTTAAGCGAGGCGGTTATTTTTGTAATGAAGACCATACGAAGACGGCAATATTTTATATTATGTATTTTTTTGGGTTTAAAACATATATTTTTTCTTCCCTCGTAAAAGCGAAGTATTGTAATCTTCAAAAAATCACCTTCGAACATTTTTTTTAATCTTTACGTTTTAGGGTCTTTAAATACCCAAAAACATGTTTTCTCAATTCCGTCGTTTTGTCTGTCGGTCTGTCTCGTGGTGTAGCTAAAAATCTACTTCCCAGGTTTACTTCAAATGTTGTTTAAAAATGAAAGATCATATGGGAATGACCTGGTAAGATTTTGGAAAAAATCCATAATGGCGAAATAAAGTGGCGGCCTAATAAATAATTAAAAAAATTATTATTAAAAAAACACTTATCCAACTTACTTCAAATTTTGCGCAAATATCAAATATTATGTAGGAATCAACTGGTAAATCCAAGATGGCGAAACAAAGTGCCTAAAAACTTATTAATGATTGACTTCAAATTTTGTGCAATAATTATGTATAGTATGAAATAGTAAAATTGTGGTAATAATTCAAAATTGTGGTCAAATAAAATGTTAGTAATCGTAAAAAATCACCCTCCCAGGTTTTTTCGTATCTTCACGTTCAACAAAAAAATGTTTTATCAATTCCGTCGGTCTGTCTTTCAGTTCGCGGCATAACTTAAAAATTGTTTACCTGATTCTCAGCAAATTTGGGTCAAAAATTAAAGTTCGTATAGGGACGACCTGGCAATAATTTGCTAAAAATCCAATATAGCAAAAAAAGATGGCTGCCAAGTGAAACGTTAAAAAATTATTACTAAAAAACTAATTTTCCATTTTACCGCAAAATTTGCACCGAAATCAAATGTTACATAGGAATAAACTGGTAATATTTTGGTATATAGGCAAGATAGCAAAACAAAATGGCTTCCTGTTTAGAATATTTTAGAAAATCAGCCTCAAAAAAGTACTTATTAGATCAATTTCAAATTTTGTGCAAGCATTAAGTGTGATATAAAGTAAAGTGATAAAGTTGAGGTATGAACTCAAGATGGCAAAACAAAACGGCGACCGAATAAAATTTTTAAAAAATCAAGGTAAAAAAATAAAAGTAAACTGGTAGAAATTCAACATGACGGAACAAAATGACGGTGTTTGTTAATGTAAAAATTACTTATTCAACTTATTTGAAATTATGCCCAAACATTAAGTGTGGCATAGATAGAAGCTGGTAAAATATTGATAGGAATGCAATATGGTGAAAGAAAATAGCGCCCAATAGAAATGTTTTAAAAGACAGTATACGTTATCCCACTGATAGCGCTAGACTTGAGAAATATTACTATGCTACAGCGGTACACACTGCTGTGCCGTAGTCAACAATGCTCAACTTTTTTAAAGAGTTGTCTGCATTACAGAAACAAGCTCAGCCGTGGGGTGGTAAGAAATATATTTACGCTTCTGGGTGAAAAATGGGTATTATTGGCTCTTTATCAATCTGTTCCAGACATAAAGGTGCACATTAATATTTATGCAAGTACGACACTTGCAGTTCTATTTGTTCTGTTTTTCTCCCACATAAGCATATTTGTTTTTTGTACATTTATAGTACATTTTAAATAATAAAAAATGTAATAAAATTTTGTTTTATATTAAGATATAATCTTACACTACAGATCTAATGTTTTTTTTAATCATTTCTGAATGATGTGGTGAATGCGCTGAATATTCTTATAATTTCACTGGAAACTTATTGCCCTTAACCGAAAAAGAAGAGTAATGTCTGCCGAACCGGCTAGTTATCTACTAAAAGAACGTTATATCTCAGAAATCAATATAGAAATCGACTTGAGGCAAATTACAAATAGTCAAGTGTAACCCAGTTTAGTTCTGCATATAGACATTTAATATACTGTCTTTTTAAACATTTTTATAGCGCGCCATTTTTTTTCTACCTATACCACACTTATTTCTGGGGCATGATTTAAAATAAATTAAAAAGAGTTTTTAAGACCGCCGTTTTGTATCGTCAGTTTGAATTTACTTCCTGTATCACATTCAATTTTAATGCAAGATATTAAGTCAACTAAATAAGAAGATTATTTTTGGCCGTCATTTTTTTTTCTCAGTCTTGAATTTGTACTACAATTTTACCAGTTTATCTCTATATCACACTTAATGAAGTACCAAAATTTAAAATTAATCTAACAAGTAGTTTTTCAGACTGATTTTTTTAAATAAATTATTAGACCGCCATTTTCTTTTGCTTTCTTGGATTCATTGAATTCATACCAAAATATTACAGGTTGATTCTTTGATTTTCTGGCAAAATTTGAGGTAAATTGGTTAATTTGTTTTTTAGTAATATTTTTTGTATTATTTTACTAGGCCGGCATTTTGTTTTGTCATATCGGATTTTTGTCAAAATAATACCAGGTCATCCCTACGTAACCCTTAAATTTGTCAACCGGGTAAGTAGTTTTTAGCTACGCCGCGAACTGAAGGTCAAACAGACCAATGGCATTGAAAAAAAAATTCATTTGGCCTCTATTTTATTATGCCATCTTGAATTCGTACGACAATTTTACCAGTTTATCTCTATACCACAATTAATGCTTGCAGAAAATTTGAAATTAATCTAATAAGTAGTTTTGTCAGGCATTTGACTAGGCCACCATTTTGTTTTGCCATATTGGATTTCTATCAAAATGTTACCAGGTCATTCTCATATGAAATTTAATTTTTGACCAAAATTTGTCATCATCAATCTATGCCGCGCACAGACAGACAGATCGACAGATAGACAGACCAACAGACCGACCGATAGGCAGAACGACAGACCGACGGAATTGAGAAAAGAGGTTTTCTGGCATCTAGGGACCCCGAAGTCTGAAGATCTGAAAAAACACCGGAGGATGATTTTTCTTTCTCCAGTGTTATGTTGAAGATGAATCTTATTAGTTTATCGAGTTATTGAATTCCTCTTTAGCTACATAAAGTTTGCGTCTTAGAATAGTGTCTTAAAACCTATAAAAGTGTGGAAAGTGTCGATGTTGAACTCATTTGGTTCTTGTAGTATTTGCCGTAACACAAAAGATATAATCTGTTGAATGACGTCTAAAACGGCTTTGATATTCCGCATCCAGCTGCTCCGAGTAAGCGTTTAGATGACTTTATAAAACTCCATTTTTTTTATTGTATTACAAGGAGTTATTCATCTATAGTTTTTACACTCCAATTGATCGCTTACCTTTCGAGGCGAAAATAATTTTAGCCTAGATTCAACATTGCAGGATGTGTCACGAACTCATGCATCTTATCTCTAGAGACTAATTCATCAACCGCCGATTAGCTCCACAGAAAACTTCGCGCTAGAAAAACGGATTTACTAAATTAAAATGAGCTCTAAAAATCGACAGTAAATATTAATTCAAATAAATACGCATTGTGTGTTTCATATTCCTTCTTCTACTCCATATCCAGTATAAAGTGCTACGGTGTGTCACTGATTTGGGGAAGATAAGTATATAAAGACGGATGGGATAAAAAAAGATGGGCTCATCAGTGTGTCTTATAAAACGATAAATTAAAAATTAAATGTAATAACTTTAAATAAAATTCAATATTACTAAGCCTGTAGCCACCACTGGTAACAGTTTACTAAACTGCCTTATAATTTTTATGTGACCATCTTGCATGTAATTGGTGTTAACAATTCACTTTCCTTAACCTCAACATTTAGTTCTTTATATAGCATCGTAGGGTGTTTACTAGCTGTAAAACCTTTAGATATTTAAATAGATTTGTTTGCTTCCCTTATATCTTCTAAGCCAAATTAATTTGTGTTAATATATTATACATAACAATCATTAAAAATACAGCCTTAAAAGAAATACATCTGATTTAACTATTAAAAGCTTCGTGTTCTAACTTTCGTAACTTCTGTTAGACATCCACACGTAAACTAATCTTAACTGCAGTTTTACAATTTTCCCTAACAAAAGCTGTCAATAATGGAATACATCACATATGGCAAAAATATTCGAGCAGAAAATCACAATACTTCCTCATAATAGAAGATATGATATTAGAAGAAACACAAAATAAAAATAAAAATTATTCAAGCTTAAAATAATTTAAAAAAAATATTTTTCTTTCAATCCTTCCTCTAATATACATTTTCTTAAGTTATATTGAGTTATGTTTCTTGTTTTTACAAAATTACCTGAATGATTCCAGTATTTTCAGTTTTAAAATATCGTTATAAACTCAATATCTTTACTCTTGAATGATTAAATATTGTATATTTTTATAAATTCTACTTTAAGCCTGCTTTAAAAACATAATGGGGATTTATGTGACAAATTTTAGTTTCATCTCTATCTTTAGTAGTAGGAACTCATCCTGTTGCTAGTTGTTTATAGCCACTTGATTTCAATAAGCCAATCGAAATGCGTATTCTTAATAATGGTAATACTAAATGTTGCTACACGAATCAAGCTTAACTTGCTAAAAGACTAATTTTTATTTTACAGATTTTGATAAAGCTGTAAACTTCCTTTCTTTCTAATTCATTGATTGTCGTCGTGAACTGTCATCATTCTAATCCAACGTATTCACTAAAAATATTTAAATTTGGACCAGATCTATTTTGTGATAGACAAGTTTAAAATGAGATATGCAACAAGGAAACAGATAATTTTTCTAAGAATCACAATAACGAAAATATAATTGGAGAACCAAAAGTTTTAAATGTCATTTTAGTGAATTTCGGTGAAAACGTCTTTTTCTAGCTTACTAGTTTGAGCTTCAAATTGAAAGATATTTTAACAAACATGACTGCTCATAAAAATGCTGCCTCTATGATTTGCCGCTGGGCTCCCTCACTCCTTGTATCAAGCCCTGACTAGATTAGATATTTACTTAAGAACAAAATAATTACCTAGCCATATATATTTTTCATTTACGACATAGTCCCCATATTAAACATTAAATACATATCTATAACTTTCTTTCAAATTCCACGCTTCCAAATGAGGAAATGCCTCTTTTCGTATTTAAACAGAAGAAAAATCATAATTAATAAGAAGAATGCATTGAGAGCTTGGCAAACATAACTGAATATGTTTAATTTGACTTTGTATTTTAGTCACATTCTTCAGTAAAACGTATTTTATTTAACCGCAATTAATCAAATCAGTGACACCAATGAAAATGCATAATATTAAAATATTTACATGGCTTGCCCCATCTGATAGTCCAAGGAGGTAATTAAAAAGTTTGAGCTGCCTATAGTGCGTTTATAGATTTTATCTATAAATAATCTTATTAGTAAAATGAGTTTGCATTCTGGATTGAATTGAAAGCGTTGCTCTTCTTATTGGCTATTCTAGTAGCAATCACAGTATCTATGAATTCTACTTAGGATACACAATTGTTCAGTCATGAATTATAATTAATTTTAATTATTTAATTCCGTAAGAATCATTATTAATGTAAAATTATTTTATCGTATTTTACAACTTATTTACAGATTGCTTAATTTCAGTTTCCAAATGAGCTCTTGATATTCATGTATTTCAAAGACTGTCATAAGCTGACTACTAATTAAATAATTTAAGTAATATTTAACATTGTCAATAAGTTAAAAAACCTAAATCTATTATTCGCTAACTAAGATAAACTTTTATGAAGCAGAAAAAATATATATATATATATATATATATATATATATATATATATATATATATTTATATATATATATACATATATATATATATATATATATATATATACATATATATATATATATATATATATATATATATATATATATATATATACATATATATATATATATATATATATATATATATATACATATATATATATATATATATATATATATATATATATATATATATAATTTGTATATATATACAAATATATTAATGTTATGTTAACATTTTTTTCGTTGTCGATTAATAAAACGTTGAAAAGTTGACGCGTTATTCCGATATTGTCTTAAAATAATTTAGAGCTGCCAAAGATATTATTTCAAGGGTTAGCTAGCTTATGGTGATGCCCTATAAAAACACAAAAGCATTGCATGTTATAATCTGGTACTGGTTATATACTAGCCATTTTGCGATCTTATCAACTTATAAAAATGTTCAGTGATTAGATGAACCTACACCTTAATCTTCACTAAACTATATTAAAAGAGTAAATAGCAACAGAACCATTATATATGGTGGTCATAATAAGTCCAATCATCGTCTACGATGATTGATTTCTGTTTACAATCTACAATACAAATTATTTAAATTGCAGCCTGAATACTACCATTGTTGACTTTAGTTCAATCTGAAAATTGATACAAATTCACAACACTGCCGGAATTTTTTTTATTTATTTATTTACACTTATATTTTGCGTAGATTTCAAAAAAAGAAGCTTCTAGGAATATTAATTTCTCAAATTAATCGGTGCCATTTAGAGATGTTAATTTTAAAATACTTTGACAATAAAACTTGATTTACTAAGTTAAATATAAAATAAAATCGGTAGATTTACTTTACCTGGAACTTCCCTCTGTGAATCTTTCCGTTTGTTAGGAGTTGAGAATTGTGACTCAATTTAATTTGGTAAATAGTCATTTAGTAACACACACTTAAGTTTTGGGCATAACTTAAAATAAATTTAGTAGTTTTTACATTGACAACACCGCCATTTTGTTCCGTCATGTTGAATTAGTAGCAGTTTATAGAATTTTTATGTTGATTTTTTTTAACATTTTATTTGGCCTACATTTTCATTTTCATCACGTTTTAGAGTCTCTAGATGCCAAAAAATATCTTTTATCAATTGGGTTGGTCCGTCTGGCGATTTGTCTGTCCGTTTGTCAGTTCACGGCATAGCTTTAAAACTACTTATGAGAGTGACTTCAAATGGTGGTCAAAAATTAAAGGAGATATGGGGACGACTTGGTAAAATTTTGGTAAAATAAAATTTTACAAAAATCAAGTGTTATATAAGAATGAACTGGTAATATTTTGGAATGAATAATATAAGATAAAAAAGCGAAACAAAATGGCGGCCTTTTAAAATATTTAAAAAATCAGCCGGAAAACACTACTTATTAGATTAATTTCAAATTTTGTGCAAGCATTAAGTGCTAAATATAGAGATAAACTGGTAAAGTTTTGGTACGAATCCAAGATAGCGGAATAAAACGGCGGCCTAGTGTAATTTTAAAAAAATCAACGTAAAAATGATCTTATTTTATTGACTTTAAATTTTGCAGAAAAATTAAATGTGATATAGGGATAAACTGGTACGAATTCAACATGACTTAACAAAATGGTGGTGTGTATTAATATAAAAACTACTATGGAATTTATAATAAATCATGCCCAAAAATGAAGTGTAGCATAGTAAGAAACTGGTAAAATATTAGCAGGAAACCAATATGATCTAACAAAATGTTTTAAAAACAGTATGTTTTACTGAATGACTGTGTCCTGAACTGAAGTTGGGTCACACTTAACTATTTCTAACAAAAGGAAAAATTCAAACAAAGGAAGTTCCGGGTAAAGGAAATATACCGATTTGTTGACATTGGGCCGCCATTTTGCTTCGCCATATTGGAATTTTACGAAAATGTTACCAGGTCTAACTATTTGTTTTAAGACATATTTTTTTAAATAATAATAAATATTAAATACTTTTAATTTATTTTAAGATATGATTTAAGACAAGAGATCAAAAGGAAAAATAATTGTTCTTGTTTTAAAAATATATGTTCCAAAATAAGTAATTTTTTTATTCTAGTCCAAAAACATTATTCTTTACTTGATTACTAATATAGCAATTAATTTGGTGCCAAAAACAAAAAAGGCTCAAAAATAGACATATATTTAAAATTTAGATTTTATAGTTTCTAAAATTGGTTTTTCTTGGCGTCTTGATGATAGTATACATTTTTAATAAGTTTTTAATAATACAATTTACTCAGTTAAAACGCTACTTTTTATCAAAATTTGATATCCTCGTTAATTCGCGAGAAATAGACAAAGATAAAGTGAAACATCTCAGTAATCAGTATAGTAACCAAGCTTGTGCAAATAACGAAACGAAAACACTTTTTACCAAATTTTGATATCTAGGTTAGTTATCAAGAAAACAGCGTTTGGAGTTTTAAGTGACACACCCTGTAAATTTAAGATACAATATAAGAGTTCCTATTCCCTGAACTGTTATTATTTGTTTTCCCAGTTATTTTTTATTTACACACACCTTATGGGGCACTTTTTGATTGATTTAATTGTGTCCAGTAATACTAACATGGCTACGTCATGCGTCACGTCAGTGGTGTAGCCAACTTTTCGGGGCAACACAATACAAATCAAAAAAAGTTTAATGTCATCATGTTTAATTTAAAAGTGACTCCGCAATTAAGGTAATAAAAACCTTAGATATGAATGCGCAAATTTTTTTGCCCTAGGTCTAATTGTTTTGATTTTACAGCGTTGCAAAGTTAGAAATTGACAATTTTCAGATGTGGATATTTCTAAAACAATGGCAAGAACTATACCATCCAATTGAAATAAGCGAGAAAATCAGTCTTTTATACTACATCGATGCTCATTTGTTTAGCTAATATTTGCTAAGGTTTCCTTAATACATTGAACATTTTTTGATAAAGAAAGAAGTTAGGAAGGACTGTTCACTTTTATTGGGATATCTCTGTACAGTCTCCTCAATAATCTTCTGTTTATACCCATGCACTGCTGGACAGAGTAAACAAAACAAGATAATTTTTACGTAAAATTTGAATTCGATTGTTTTTGAAACAAGAAAAGTTATTAAGATGCGATTTTCAGCTACGTCTTGTAAATTTTATTGCATATTTCTGATTTTTCAGCGTGAAAATTACTTAAGCTGAAAAGTAATTTATAAAGAATGTTAAACAAGACTCTGCAAATTATCCAATATTTTATTTGATACGAAAATGTACAAAAAGGATTTTTGAGTTCTAATTATGAGATTAGCTTAATGCTTGGTGAAATTAAAGTTTTTCAAAATTTTAAGTATTAATTATTTTTTGAGATATTATTCGTATAAATTTTAAGGAAACCTGAACATTTTCCCCAAACTGCTTTTTACTTTTTCTCTAAGCTTATTATTTTTAAGAATACACGTGTTCGTTTTAGAGTTAGTGTTTAGTGCCAGTTCAGGATAACGCAGTAGACATGTAACAGGCCGCCATTTTTTTAGTTTCAAAAATATTTATTTGAAATTTGAGACATTTTTATACCTCCATAAGTGGCAAAAAAAAACGATTAAAGTTACTTCTGGTTTTACCGAAAGTGAACCCTAGTGTTTTATTTTAAATAGGATCTTGTATAATTATTGTATTCAACCTAAAATTAGCATTTCACCGACATATTACAAGTTAGCTTTCGTTTTCAGAATAGCGACTGGAAAGCGATTTTTTTAAATTGAAATCATTGTTTAGAACGTTTTGATATAAAAATCATTTTGGGTACTAACAGAAGTTTTTAATTTTTTCACTTGTCGTTTATTCGAAAGATCATTTTACTCCCATATTTTTAATCCTACCTTGTATATTTCTTTTTACAGTCATTTTCGCCGTAAAATTACTTTCTTAAAGTTATGTCGTAAGCTAACCTTTGTTTTTAAAATGATATGCCAGTCATTTTTGACAAAATCAGTATAGTTTTTTTAAACTAAATGGCTTTTTTATATAAATAAATCAACATATTTTGTAACAAAAAGAGGCTGTCCTGTCGCCATTTTGAAAACAAAACCAAACTTGTTAAATATCGTTAAAAAGCTAATTTAAGACTGTATACAGTAGGCCATAAAAATATGCAGACTCTACCACTAAAACCGGAACTAACTTTGAATTGTTTTCTCATAGAAAAGTACTTCTTATGCAGTTATAAAAATGTTTTAAATTTTGAATTATATTTTTAAAACTAAAAAAATAGCAGCCTATTACATGGCTTTTGTGTCACCCAGTATTAGCAAATTTGGCTCTAAACTCAACACCTGTATTTTTTAAAATAATAAAGTTTGAGAGAAAATAAAAAACTCGTTTGGAGGAAATGTTCAGTACTTCTAAAAACTTAATTTTAATTAATTTTTATACTACAGGGTGTTGAAATCTACGTGCATGACCTCTAGGAGAGCTAGATTTTTAACTAATCATAACATATTTTTTGCACACCCTGTATACCTTCTGCGTACCTTACAGATTATAAAACAACTCATGACTTAAGAGCTCTCTAACAGAAAAACTTTACATCAAACGACTAATAAAAAGCTACAGCTTATGTAACAACATCTAATTTTTTCAAAAAAAAATTATATCCCAAAGAATACTAAATATTTTCAAAAAAAAGTCTCAAATAGTTTCAATTTTTTTTAAATTTTCGGATCAAATAAACAAATAAAATATTGGAAAATTTGCAGATTTTTGTTTAACACCCTGTATATATAAATTTTTAGCATAGGTAATTATTGTGCTTAAAATCCGTAGTATGAATGATTGAATGAAATTTTACCTAAAAATTCGCTTGTCTCGTTTTCTCTGTCCAGCAGTCTATGTTGCTCCCGTTCTTTTATTAGATAATATTATGTGTTTAAACCAAGAGCACGTTCAACGGTCAAGGATAAAGCTGGTTTTCATGCGTCGCGCGTCGACCCAAATGTATCGCTCCATCTCGTCTCCCAGGAGGTTCTTATAGTCGAGTAATTAAACGTAATTACCACAAGTTACTGAAAGCGCTAAATGTGTCAAACTATGATTTATTACTATCCGAAGATAAACATATACGGTTGTTAGAGAACGATATTTGTTTTTGTCACGTGTATGCGGCGAACGTTTATTTACCGATTCTTTTAGATAAGCGATGAAATCGCTGCTAGTGCTTATTTTTTCTTTCAATAATTTGACTCTCACTTTCGATCTAGAGACATTATTTTTTAGGAGACATGTAGAAGTGCCATAGGATACTTCGCACAAATCAGTTTCTAATTTCATGTAAAACATTGTTTAAAAATCGTTAAATTTCTTTTACCCGGGACTTCCCTCATTATGAATTTTTTTTTCTTAGGAATAGTGAAGGGTGACTCAAGTTAGTGCGGCGTATAGTTATTTAGTAACACATATACATCACATATAATTTTTGTGAAAATTTTGATGCCAGTTTTCACTAGGCCGACATTTTGGATATTTACCATAATCGCCAGATCATCCCCAAAAGTCCTTTAATTTTTGACCAAAATTTGAAGTCAATCGGGTAAGTGGTTCTCAGCTATACCCCAAATTGATAAACAGACAGACCTATAGCCAGACCGATGGAATTACAGAAACGCTAAAACTTGAAGTTATCTAAAACCTTAGAGGGGATTTTTTTCCACGATTACAAACATTTTATTTAGCCGCTATTTTGTTCCGCCATCTTGACTTCGTACCATACTTTTACCAGTTAATTTGTATACCACACTTAATTCTTACATACAATTTGAAATGAACCTAATAAGTAATTTTTATTCATGCTGATTTTTTTTAATTTTATTAAACCGCTATTTTGTTTGGATTGGAACCAAAATTTTACCAATTGATTTCAATGTAATACTTGAGTTTTGTGCAAAATTTCACGTAAAATGGATAAGCCGTTTTTTAGTCATCATTTTTTAATATTTCACCAGACCGCCATTTTGTTCCGCCATATTAGATTGGTACCAAAATATTACCAGATGATTTCAACATAATACTTGATTTTTGTGTAAAATTTCAGATAAACTGGATTAGTACTTTTTTTAGTAACATTTTTTAACATTTCATTAAACTGCCATTTTGTTCCGAGGAATTGAATTTTTTCCAAAATGTAACAGTTTCATTACCTTATGGCCCTTGATTTTTAACTAAAATTGGTCAGTCAATCGGATAAGTAGTTTTTGAGTTATGCCGCGTAGAGACATTTTCTTTGGCATTAGGAGCCCTAAAAAAGATCTATAAAAGCTTCGGAGGGTGATTTTTTCACGATTACAATACTTTCCTTTTATGAGAGAAGTAAAAATGCATGGTACATGGGATCAGATTGGGAATTACTATCTAGGACCGGCGCGGTAATCAGCGTAAGAGCTTCTACATATGTTTTATTCGGTTTTTATGGTTTTTATTAAAACAATTTATAAAGTCTATTTACGAAACTTCAAATATGATTAACCATCGGCTAATTGGTTAATTACTCTAAATTTTTCTAGTTTATAAGTTTAATTTCCCCGTATTTTTTTGGCTTCTTTCTGTTTTTTTTTCTGTGTAGAAATCGATTTTTTTTTCTGGAAAAACGTTTTTTTTTCAGGCACTTAATTTTTCGGGAAATTTCAAACTTCTAGTAATAGAACCTTGGTTTACTTTACAGTTATGGTATGTTCAGTAGTATACTGGGGTTCAGCTTGAGCCGACTAAACAACTTTATTTTATTTTAATACATCGTTCATGTTCCTTAAGTCTAGTGAAAATTGATTTTTTTTTGCAGGAGAAAGGAATTTCTTATACTCACTCTTTACACTCAGGTACAACACCTTTCGGGCATTCGAAGCATTGTATATTTTCCTTATGTGTATTGATGATTTTATGTTTGTATTGCAGTCATCATAGTTTGTCCCTGACGCAATCTATAAAAGGAAGAACAACGCTCTCTAAAGTTGGGTCTTTATCTTTGTACTGTCATGGGGTTGGACGCGTAATATCCTCAGTGTAATTACCGTTTTCTCTTAAGAGCTACAGTCAGCTTCTCTGATCTTGTTCAGAAATCGAAATACCAGTTACTTTTATGTTGGATGGTGGTGGGAATTGAATATAAGGATATTGCCAGGCCAAACAATATAAGTATCTGCCAGGCATTATTAACGCACCTCCTAAAATTATCTGAACAAAAAGTCTAACCTTTTTTTTTCGAGAGTAGCTTCGTTTCTTGAGATACATAAGTGTACCCTTGATTTTTTGCTCAATTTTTTTAGCATAAACTTTGACTTTCTTCCCTACATTTGGCAATGCCCTGTGGAGTAAACGGGGTGCGGCAACAATTTTCAATCAAAACCAAACTGTAGATCTTTTCTAACCCTTTTCTTTTTTTGTTTGTTTCGATATCTTTACTTGTAGACGATCCACGGGGCTTTTTCAAAAAGTGTGCTTTAATAACTTTTGTACATAAGTCTACACGTATCGGTAACTTGAATAAAGTGAATATGAATGATGACCCATGGCTAAACATCCAACGGATCAACTGTAACAATAATTTAATGCACAAAAAATATTTATAAAAACATGTTAAAGTATAAGACCGTGTATTTCGATAAAGTTTGACTTTTAGGTCAATATGCTTTTATTTTTGAAATATTTTCATCACGCTCCCTACACCTCTTTAACTTCTACTTGACATGCGGCGAGTCTGTGGTAAATACTATTAACCGGACTTCGAATACTTTCGTCTGGTAAATTATTATCTTTCATCTTTAGGTCCTCAATGCTGTTTGTTCTATTTTTAAACTCTGTCTACTTAAAATACCCTTATTGAAAATGTAAGATTCAGAGACCTAACGAGGCGGTGAAGTAGTCCAACCGAATATGGAGAACCTGATCCTGGTAGCTGCCGGGCATTCACGCAGCACATGGTTAGCTGTCTGGTCACATGTTTTAGGTAAATCCTTAGCAGTAGTGATTGGAGGGAGGTCTAGAGACCTGGCTCGTAGGCCTATAAGACTCTTTCAGTCTACCCCAGACCCTCTTTCAACCACCACCCGCTACCAGGTTTCCATTCTTAAATAAACCTGTCCTGCCTATATAGGTCCGGATATGTTTTCAGGATAGTTCCTCCTCAATATCTAAAATAGAGAGGTGCCTCCATAATCGACAGTGCCCCGTTACTACTCCTACGATGGAGTTCAGTGGCTTCTTGTCCCGCGTTAACAGCCATTCTGTTCGACCTTTATCGGGCTTCACAATTAAATCTTTAGGTTGCCTACCACCCTCAAACTAGTCGAACTCACGCCGTAGTTTTTGGTGCGCCCATTTGTCAAGTGAAGTGGTTATCTGCTGCCTAGTGATACCTAAAGCCTGTTTGGTCCCACACCACATGTGCTCCGCCTCCGAGTCTAGCAAGCTCATCTGCCTTGTCGTTACCCTCAATCCCACAATGTCCCAGTACCCAAACCAACATCATCCTGTTACTTTGTGCCAACTGCTCCAGCTTCTCACCACATTCCTGAACCAATACTGATTCCAACTTGAGGCAGTCCAGCGCCTTAAGCGCTGCTAGACTATTTCAGCAAATAACAATCTCCTCCTCTATTCCTTCCACGACTTCCCTCATCGTTGTGTCATTAAAAGGGTGTACACTTCAATCTGAAACACCGTGGAAAACTTTCCCAAAGGGAGGATTTGTCCGACCTTTATATATACGCCTACCCGCGAGGATTACAATGATGTCATACGTGAACCATCCGTATAACAAATAAATGCAGTCGTGGTACTCTGTAGATGGATATCGGGATCTCTCTTTTTACAATATGTGAGATCCTTGCATGACCCACAACCTCACCCCTGACATGCCATGCTCCTGCGTCTCTCATTCGCAGGTGAGTTGCCATTCGCAGGTGAGTTGCCATTGCCTCTTTCTTAAAGACGGCAGCCCTATCAAAACATCCAAAGCTGCTGACGGTGTCGTTCTCATTGCTCCGGTTGTCGCTAAGCTGGCCAGACTCTGGAATTTTGCCAGTCTGGAGCGAATGATTTTCTTTTCCACTGAGGGCCGCTATACTATCAAGCCGTATGCAATACTAGGTCTTATTACTGTTTTATACATGACTTTAGGACTAATGAATAAGCCCTCAGCTTATTCATTAGTCTGTTAATATACGCCTTCCAGCTCAACTTTGGATCCACTATGACCCGCAAGTATTTAACCTCTTTTAAATAAAACCATGCCTTAATTAAATCCCTAACTATCTTCAAGTTTGTGAAATATCCTACTCACACTTGACCGAGTAATTCTATTCTCGGGATACTTTTCATTGGACAGCACACAAACTTCATCCTGGCTCCGTACTTTGTCTTCACAACCCAACAATATTAAATTTTCAATACGCTGCACTGTCTTTCTGAGAGCACCATAATTAAAAAATGTCAAAATTCCAGTATACTAACACTTGCTTACAATTCAGTGATCAAACTGAAACATTAACTGAATTTATTATTTTGTGTGTGAAGGTATTTGCCAAATAAACAACGAAATGTAAGAAACACATGTCCTAGCATTTGCCATGTAAAAATTTGTGATATTAGGAAGTTGTTTCTTAACGTATGGGGCAATAATAAATACCATTATCCTTTAATCAATAATCTCAAGATAATTCAATTAATTTTTCCCAAGTCATAGGATAGATTGATGGGGTCTAATAATTAATGGTAACCAAGGTCGTTCCGCATTACACCATAAGGTCTAAATTTTAATTAAATACTTATGTGGATTCGTTTTACCGTAACGAAATGAGCATACCCCTAATTTATGACTAGTACCGGATTTAGTTTTAGAATACCTTCTTATAGAGCCCCACATGACCTAAGTTGTTATCTGAAAAAAGAATTGTGGTGCCTACAAGTTAGCGGGTTGTAGAGAGGGGGCTTAAAATATTACAAAAATATGAGCTTTTGTAAAAAATGGCTCGTACAGAAGATATAAATTTTGTGCGTTTCTTTTGAACAACGATTTTAATATTAATGTTATCTTAGGATAATTAACAAATCTTGTTATATAAAAACCAGTTTACATTTTATTTAGTTTTTTTTTTTACCTTCCTTTAATAATTTGTTTTGTTTATTTATGTCTTTTTTTCATTAATTTTTAAATACAACCCGATCTTTTTTCAAATTACAGCGATAGTTAATATGATTCTTTTATTTTACCTTTGTTTATATAAAGAAGGGAAAGTCATAAACAAGAATACTAGGTCATGAAAAAACGCAGTTTATATTGCTCAAGACAATCGCTTATTTAATATTTGTTATAAAGTTTATTTCATAATAATACAAATAATTCCTAATTTTTCAATAGGAATATGGGTAGCATTAAAATTATATACAAATTATTTTTGTAATTTTAATAGAAAACAATAATTGGTTATATATCTTTGGAAAGAAAAGTATAATTATTATTAATAATTGTATGGTCGTGGTTTTTTTACAAATTATGGAAAATATTACTAGAAATTTAACTTAATTTCCAAATGAATTATTTAAGGACTAGATTGTAAATAGCTGAATAAAATGAAATGAAAGCATAACGTGTATGTAATTTTTTTAAAGAAAGTTAAATAAACAAAAATTTAGGGTTGATCTTATTCTTAAATTCAACGGTGGAACTCATTATTCAAAATTCGTACAAAGCACAATAAAAATGGTAATATTCCGAATGTAGCTTGAACCAATTTGTACCAAACTACAGGTTATTCGGATTTCAGAGGCACGAAGTGACGCTTCAACTCCGGGTTAGCCGGTATTTTTAACACGCAAAGTCACGACCTCGCTCATCATTCAGAAAGTCTGTCCAGCGCTTCATAAATCAAGCAGGCTCTGCGTAGATATGGTAATTGCCAGTATTCGTAGCAAAACCCCTTATTTCTAGTTTTATTTTTGATGCAAACTTGCATGTTTTTGTAAGTGCATAGGTCGACGTTACAATAATATCACCCGATTTATATGCTCGTCATTTCGTATGGTTCTCAAGGAAAGTGGAGGTGCTTATTATAGTTAGATCTTCAGATAGTTCTGATAAAATATTCAGTACGTCTTAGACGGCAATTATTTTCTTTTTATTATTAAAATTATGAGGATTTTTTGTTCTATCATATTTTTGCAAGTAATGGACAGATTATGACGCTCTCCAAATATTAGATTTATTGTATGTATATATATATATATATATATATATATATATATATATATATATATATATATATATATATATATATATGTATATATGTATATATATATATATATATATATATATATATATATATATATATATATAAAGTGTTTTCAGTCCGGGTGTACATCCGTTCACAACTGTCGTTCTTAAAAGATCAGTTTTGCTGACGTTTCGCCAAAATCACATTTGGCATTTTCGAAGCTTTCTTTCTCGCGTCCGAATAGAGACTGGCAGTCTTTTTCGGACGCGAGAAAGAAAGCTTCGAAAATGCCAAATGTGATTTTGGCGAAACGTCAGCAAAACTGTTCTTTTCAGAACGACAGTTGTGAACGGATATACACCCGGAATGAAAACACATTGTATTTTTCTAGCCGTGAAGGAATAAAAATCAACACACATATATATATATATATATATATATATATATATATATATATGTATAAATATATGTATATATATATATAAATATATATATATATATATATATATATATATATATATATATATATATATATATATATATATATATATATATATATATATATATATATATATATATATATATATATATATATATATATATATATATATATATATATATATATATATATATATATATATATATATATATATATATATATATATATATATATATATATATATATATATGTATATATTCAAAGTTCTTTTTACGGGCAGCTCTAATAGCGAACATCTCTTTTAAACGGACGAATGTCTTGGATCGGAATTTAATCATATGGTTTTGTATATAAATCATATCCTAATAAGCGGACGCTTTTAAAACTGAGAGCGGACATATTCGTGTCCGTATGTGAGAGATATTTTATTTTTACCATCTCAGGCGGCCACAGAAGCTTCTCATAAGCGGACGCATAGCTCTTATAACAGGACGTTTATGCAAATAAAATCGGTGATTCCCCGTGTATTACCTCTAAAAATCAGATGTCAGTGAACAAGACGACAAAGAAGAATTGGATGACGAAATGCCTAGTGTTACAAAAGATGACAATGTGGCATGGTAAAATTCTATGAAGAGGCTTTGGAGTTGGTGGACTATTTAAAATAATTTGCAAGAGATAGTACTTAGGCTTTCAACATATAACTTGAAAATACCCGTAAAAGTTATTTTCAAGTCGGTATTTTGACAGGAAAAGGTAAAAATTGCGGCAGTCATCTATCTTAAGTTTTCTTCTGTTTTGTTCCAAATAATTTTACCTACTTAATTCACATTTGTGTATCGTTTTGTTTTATATCTGTGTTACTTCAATGTGTAAAATAAAGTCCACCATATTTTTAATATAACATTTCCTTTTCGCATAGTCAGTCCATGAAGCAATAAACATTATTTTGTGCATTCATACAGTAATGCGTAGATGTATGTAGTTTTTGGATACGTTTGGTTGGTTTTAAACATAATTTCAATAAATATTATATTCGGAAATATAAGGGATCAGTAGATCATTACAGAGATCCAGGATAACGTCTTAGTCATGAGACATTTTAAACAAAATTATAAAAACATGATAACTCCCTTTACCGCATTGTGGTAAGGCAGACAGGACCATGAATTAAGGCACAAATGATGATAAAAATGAGGTTTAATAACATTTTAGTAAAGAATATATACTTAATTAATTTTTGGATTTTAAGTGTCAAATTAATCTAACAAATACTCTATAAAATCAAATTCTCATAATTGTATATAAAATGTAGACTATTCGCTTTTAAAACTAAACATTGTGCATCAAACATTTTATTTAGTTGTGACCCAATAAACTCTAAATCCCTTACTTTTGGATTTCGTTTTCTTTTAAACCAGAGAGACAATTACGATTTGATCAGCTGATACCTACAATACACATTTTAGACATACTAAACTGTTCGGCTGCTGCTTTTCTAATAAATAATCCATCAATACGGATAATTGTTTGTAAGAACTTTGTCAAATAATAAAATAATATAAAATAAAAATAAATGAAATGACAGACTTAAGTTTAACCTTTTAACCTAGGTCCGAATCATCTGAAAAATATAAACATATGCTTTAGAAGTATAAAACGAACAAAACAGTGGGAGGGGCACAGAGGATCACGGTGCTCTATGAACATTATTTATGTGATCCATTACACATCTTATATACGTTAAATCGGGCGTATCAAACCTATAAATTTATATATATATATATATATATATATATATATATATATATATATATATATATATATATATATATATATATATATATATATATATATATATATAGACTGATGATGGTATCACTGTAAGTTCCACATTTATTAGTGAAAATGTGGCGATCCAGTTCACGGATATTAAAACCAAAAACTATAAAGAATACAGATTTAAGTTGAAAGGCATGAATAAATACCGAAAATGTAGAAATATTGAAAACAATAAGTAACTTCAAAGCTGGCTACCCTGAATTTTAAACTTCTTCAAATATTAATAGACGCGATCCGAGGTTAGTGAACATAAACGAGTCTATATAAATACAGATGCACAAAATGGAACACTATAGTATATATCTGATGGTGTTATACAGGGACTTAAATTTATGAAAAATATTTGTCTTATACTTTTTAAATAAGAGATAAAGAGGAAGGTACTTATTGAACAACAAATTACTGAAAACTTTAACCCTATATAATAACGAATACTCTCAAGTTAGCACCAACCATAAAACTTTAAAATGAGGTCTTATGAATACGTTTCTTTGTCGGTTTGGTACGTTTAAAGTACGTTATAAAAGCAACGCGCAATTATTTTTAATGGATACCCAGATTTTTCGCATTATTCGGAATATGATTTTTGCATTTGTTCTATAATATAATTATTGCCGAATGTGTAGACAAGTATATGACTTACATGAAAAAATTGTTCTTCATTTTTGTATACACACTGTTTTTATTTAGCATTATTTATCTCATAAATGCGGCTCATTCTTATTATTTCACGGGTGACAGAATACTATATGTTTTCATTCCGCGTGTAAAAAGTTTTTGTTTCCCGTCCAAATTGAGAATGAAGTGTTAGTTACAGTACTGCGGAGCTTTCTTTTTATACCCCCACCCGTGATGTGATGTTATATCTGACGGGAAGTTCATCATTATTTATATTTTCCGAATGTTGCTGTTGAACTAATTCCGCTGGAATTTTTGTAGTTTTAGGTTTATCTATGACATGTCTTTCATATTATTGGTAGTTTAAATAAATTTTCCCTTTTATTTAAATCGCCTTGTTTTTCTGATGATCAGTTTATGTTTTTCTACTCTTGTTGGTATTCGACTATTAGTTTTGCCCAACATACAACTTTTCAAAGTCGTAGCATGGAATGCCTTCCAATTTTATCTCTGGTGCCTTCTACATGGTAGATTACTTGGTGCCTGACCGGTTCTTAATTTTTGGTATTCGTCGTTTGGGAATCCCGTTTATTAATAGCGATTTGTATATTCATGTTCCCTTAATGAACTGGATATTAAATTAAATTCTTCTTGTTTCGTTTGTATATCACACGGACGCCGAAGCACAAGCTTGAATTTCTATTGGATGGTGGTGGATAAAGTTAAAAAAATTCTGGGAGGCGAGGCATGATAACTATCAAGGAGACATTCAAAGACAAACAGACCGTGTCCATAGGAGAAGAAGTAACAACAACGTTATTCAAACAAAAATATTAGCGAGCAAGTCAATTGAATCAATAAGAAAGGCATCTTTTTTCGTTTTTAATACGGCGTTATTTATTTGCGTCAAATTGCGAAAAAACAATTCAAAATATGCAAGCGTGTTGTTAAAAAAATTGTATAAGATAAGTTTCAGTGCCCACATGAAAATCAGCCATCAGAAGCCAAAGCATAAAATGTAATTAATACTAACCTAGCTTTAAAAATTAATATTTTATTGATTCTGGTGAAATCAGCATTTTTTATTTATGGTAAACCCTTACCCAATCCGGGAACTCCTCAGGAAGTTATTTTAAGCTACGTTGACTTTAATATTTTTAATAGGCATTCTCAAGAAACCAACATATACATAAATATTTAAGAAAGAAAAACACAAAAGTACATAAACACCCAAAATCAAGCATAAACTAACGGAATTCAAGCAAAAACAAAATTGTATTCCTTACATTTTTGGCCTAAAGAGGCATCCATGCTTGGTAATATAAAACTGAGTTTTAGATTTGCGTTTGCAAGTATCAAATATAATAGGATATAGTTGTCTGAAAAACGACAGTGTGGCACAGTCACGCCAAGCGTGGGACCCATCTGCTATGGGGCTATAGGCCCTGGCCTATTGTAAACATCTACCCTAATATAAATAAATTGTTTTGTATTACCCAATAAAACGCAATCCTAAAAACACAATTTCAAATATTTTTTTTAATGGTTAACTCGATCATGTTGGACTCTTTTTTTTAAAATGCAATTTCGTTCAGAACTACATCACTGTTAAAAACTGGCTAAATAATGAAAATACATTTTACTCAATGTATTTCTGGGTTTTTTTGTATTTTTCAATGTAGGAACTACATTATTTATCTACTTTATTTAAACGGTATTTGTTTATACTGTTTGGAAATTGAAATAAAAATTTTACTTTTTATTAGAACAGTGATATATTTAAAAGATATTTTTCTGAACGTTGCTTGAACCTTATTCTGTGGAACTGAGGTATTTTGTTATTCCCGTTTCAATAATCTCGCGTTGGTTTTTCTGAGTGTTGTTTAAATCTAATACTTATGAATTGCAGTGTGTTTTGTTAATGTTGTTTGAAGAATCTAGCGGCAATATGCGACTCATTAGTAAATCGGAAGTATGGATAACGGAAACAATCGGCAAATAAAATTCAATTTTACGCTATTAACAAGTTGTTAGAGGCATATAGAAAGTAAGTTTAGTCAAACGACCCTATGGCTGTTTTTATTAGTATTATTAGCAGTATTAGAATTGTATACAAAATAGATGCGGGTATTATTATTTGTTTTGTATAATGAATAGATATAAACTTAATTTTTAAGAAACTTCAAGAATTTATTGTACCTGTCCATAGGAACGAATTGCAAAATAATTTCCTAGTATATTTTCATTGAGTTTAATATTAATATTTATTTTAAAAATGCTGTAGATAAATCATGAGAACACTTTGAAAAGGAAAACCATGTGGTGGCCCCTGTACTTCCATAAGGAATAATATTCGTTTAGCAAACTATCTGTTATCTTTAACTATGTTGTGATGATAGTAGCTACTAAATATTGAATTATCACCATCCTTTTTTTTTATCTTCCCTGTCTGAGATGTTTGCGTTTTCGGATCCCTGGACCCTGAAAACACGTTCTCTCTTTTCCGTCACTTTGTCGGCCTGTCGTTCTGTCTGTACACGGCATAGCTCAAAAAGTATTTATCCGAATGACTCAAATTGTTTGTCAAAAATCAAGGGTTGTATAGGGAAGAAATTTGGTAAATATTCAATATAGCGGAACTACTTATCGAACGGACTTCAAAACTTGCGCAAAAATAAAGTGTGATATAAAGAAAAACTGGTAAAATATTTGTGTTAATCCATATTCAGTACCAAAAATCTGTTTTTTCAATTGACTTGAAATTTTTCACAAAAATCATGCGTTAAACAAAATGGAGGCCTAATAAATTGTTTAAATGTTCGGTAAAATTCAACTGCCTGGAATAAAGTCTTCTTTTTATGGAGGAAAATAATAAAGGACATCAACTACTTAAATAATCTTATGAAAAACCAATAAAAAGACAGGCAAAGCTACACACCAACAAAAGCCCATACGGCAAAAAAGGAAGAATGAAGACCCGTTTAGCAGACTTAAATCGCGCATTAAGAAGATATTTAAGAAGATAGGTACAAAACCCACCAACACTCAACCAACAACAAAAACTAGATGAGTATCAGGATACACTAAAGCAAAAACTAAAAGCTAAAGCGAAACGTCTGCAGAGATACAAGAAATGGTCAAAGAGTAAGACCGAGTATTGGTCGAACATCTGCGAAAAACTAAAAGAGCATAACCGAAATGCTACATGGATATAATATCAACGTGATCAAATTCAAACACCACAAATGGAACTTGACTGTATCACCAAGAAGGAAGTTATCAGCTTTATTAAGGGAACGAGCAACTGAAAATCGCCAGGAGTTGATCATATTCACAATTTCTGATATAAGAAATTTGAGGTCCTCTATCATGGCCCGTCATTTTACCAAAATAATGCATTATCCGGAGACAACAGTCCCATTTCTCATGCTGGGCACTACAACAATGCTACCCAAAAACAATAGGGCAGAAGACCCGTTCCAGTACAGGCCCATCACCTGTTTGTCCACCATATACAAGATCCTAACAGGATGCATTGCAAACCATATCTATCATCATAATCTATTAACCGAGGAATATAAGGGATGCATTCGAGATCATCAAGCTATCCACTTTGCTCAATAATACAGGGCATACCTTCAACATCAAAGCCAATAGTCCATATTTAATTTAGAATAGAAAAATGTAAAGCCTTAAACGTCGAAAAAGGCAAAGTCTTTAATGGTGGATACCTAGGACTCCAACAAGCTAGACTGCTCCAGCATAGCAATGAAAAGATCAGTACGTTCAAAGAATGTGAGCTCTTCTGTAGACACAACTTGACGTCAGAAATCTCATTACAGCAAATAACACCTATGTTGTGCACATGCTGACCTACAATTTCATAATCTTGAAATGAACTAACATGGAGCTAGAGGGGCTACAATGAACTACTCGCCTAATGATGACCAAGTACAAATCACACCACCCAAGGTCAACAACTCTCCGAATGACCTCACCACGAAGAGAAGGTGGAAGATCTCTTGTTGACTTGACCAATTCGCACTACCGGATAGTTGCAAAAATTGAGAGATTTCTTCACCAACAAGGCACAAACAAGCTTGTCAATAAATACAGGCTCCTAAAAACCTTTGTGCCTTATTATAAATACCAACCAATTTCAGTGCTTGCAAATAATGCCTTCAAACTATACTACGACCGGGCAATTATCACCGACAGACAGGTGACGGGTGAATAAGCCTGATTTGGTACTGTTAAATAAGGAAACAAAGACAGCTTACTTGGTAGATAGCGCTGTACCCAACAATAACAACTAATTTCCTAAAATTTTCTTCCCCATAAATAAGCTAAAATCATGACGATGAGCGTTATCACCTTCCTCGAGCGTGAGTTATTTTCGGTTTAAAAGTTTTAATTTTTTAATTTTTTGCAGCTTTAATTTGCTGATATTGATTTCGCGTTGTCTTGCTCTATGAGAATTTCACACACAGAGGTTAAAACTGTTATCGTCTTTGCATCGTTGTTATAATAAATCTTATATTTTTTAATCACAGGAACCAAATTTCCAGTTCTTAGTAATGTTTTAATTATCCTTTTTTAAACACCATAGTTTAAATTAATGAGCAGTAACTCCAGAGTATGACATACATTTTAATTCTGAACAATGTATCTCAATAACATTTTATTTTAACTCCCAAATTAAAGGTACTTCAATAGTGGTGATTTTTTCCAATTTCATGCAGACGATAATCCCAAAATACTTTTTTAAAATTTAAAAATTGTTGGTCTATTTATCCTGTTTGGCCAAATTGTTACAGATGCTTGTTGTATTCTGAGAAAACACAGACCGCCAATGAACTGGAAGAAAAGAAAAGAAAAGAACAATCAAATAAATTGATACACTTCTTTAGGGTTTTCAGAATATACTTTGTTAAACAAAAGAAGACGCATTTTTAATATCAATTATATTATGTAATATATATTTGTAATATCTACAATTTAGTTTTTTTTCTTATAAATGATTTTAGAGTATAAGTATTTCTAAGTTCATTAGCAGTTATATTGTATAGCTTCGTCCCAAGAAGTAGTAACTTTTTTGAATTATATTTTAGATGTTTTCGGTATCCTAACTTGGTTATCTTTATTTCGGGTAGGCTAATAAATAATAAATAGATTAGAAACCTAAAAAAAAATTGAAATAAATTACAGATTATAGGATTTGTATAAATTTATTGCCAAATAATTATATGCATATATAGACTGTTTATTGTAAGTAGTGGAATTCTGTACGAGTAGGAGTTTGTAGGTAAAGCTGAATTTATCTATAATTTTTTCATTGTCTTCAAACGATTTATTTTTAGTGCGAAACTCAGCATCTTTGATGTAAATATTATCCTAATTTCAAACTATATCTAGGTTAAAAACGAGTATTGCCCTTACTTACAGGTTATATTGACAATGAAGTTGGTTATTTGTACCAACATTACACCTATATGAGATATACACCTTAAATTTTATTCAGTTTTAAGGAAAATACTTATAATAAACTTTCTTGGCGGAAACAATAGCGGTATACGTGCTTTTGTGATGTGTAAGTAAATAACACATAAATAACATTAAACTTGCCATCCTACTTATACCACCCAGCTTACAACCTATAGCT
Organism: Kuschelorhynchus macadamiae; assembly: GCA_030620095.1. Taxonomy (NCBI): domain Eukaryota; kingdom Metazoa; phylum Arthropoda; class Insecta; order Coleoptera; family Curculionidae; genus Kuschelorhynchus; species Kuschelorhynchus macadamiae. The sequence goes on from JAUTXW010000285.1 coordinate 1,259,192, forward strand.
TTGTATTTACTAGCAAAACGTAAACCTGATTTTTGCGCCTGGTAAATATTGCTAGGTGTCTGAAACAATACCGCATTGCACGAGCCAGAGGCGTTATAGCATTTTATTAATAATTATCGATTCAAATGTTGGAGAAAACTTTCCAAACAATAATTTATTCTCAAACAAGGCAAAACTCACACGAACAACAAATAATATTAACAGGAAGCAGACTGGATGTAGGATTTATGAAAATTTCAAAGTTATTCGAGGCAAATCAGGGTCGTATCGTAAACAGAATATTATATGAATTTTCTATTACCAAATGATTTAAATCTTTAGAATAATTAAATTCATATATTGCATATTGTTATTTTCAACGGCTAACACGTAAATATAAATAGGACGCTACAATTTTCTCCAGGATACTTTTAGGCGAGGAAAATAGTACAAAAATCATTTATGACATGTTATCAAAAAATGACTGCAAGTTGTTTAAGCGCTTTTGATTATTGTTAGTTTACAAAAATACGTTAAAAAAATAACTGGAGAAAATATATAAACAATTGCCTTGAGTGCAGAAAATTGATTTTTTTCTTATATATTAAAATGGGTATGACCTATAAAATAAATATATCTTTTTTTTAAATTGTAGATATTTAAAAATTATGTCTTATGGGAGAACATGGCGAAAAAGAGTTGATTAGTTTCCGCGAAAACAAAACTTAAAAATTAATGTAATTTGCAAAATATTAGTCTTGTGATTTCATTTGTCACCGACTTATGACTTTTGTTTATCCCGAAAGACAATAATTCCACTGCAGATGACAGCAGATAGAGCCCTCTATGAGAGTTCATTTATTCATCGTGAGTGACACTTCAGTATACAATTTATTTTTTGTGTGGAAGTTTGCAAAATAAAACGTCAAAAATTACCTCAAAAAACATATTAATTTTTTATAATTTGAACGGCCAATAACTTTTACGCATAAAGATCTATATCGCTTTTATAAACCGCAATGATGCAGTGGCATGTAAAATGAACAAAGCGCTTAAATTCACATAAACGCTTGTTCTAAATAGCTCTGATGCCCTCAAAATTAATTAATATAGTTTTATGGATAATTTAGTGATTTATTTTAATAAAATTATAACACAAAATAGTGATACAAAATATCATTATTCATATATGCACGAATTTAATGTCAAACAAAATAAACTTAACAATATTGATAGCAAAAAGACGTATTGGTTTATTAAACATTATGTAATATTCCGTTGGTTCTCTCTCATTGACAATAGGAGATACATCTAGTCATGATATTATTCCATCCCTCTAAGTTTATGGTATATTTCGGAGCCATGGTATTTCATGTCTTCTTTATTTTGGCTATTAACTTATTTCTGTATAAAATTTGACCACTGTGTTCTTGTGATTTTTAATTTTAACTGTAAAATTTCATTCACATGTGACTGATGTGATCTTTAAACAACGTTTGGGTAATTAGAAGTAAACATTCGCGATCACAGTATGATCTTATACAACTGCATCATTTAAGCTATTAGTCATTGTATCTAGTATAATGGAAAAACAATTTAAACTTGGTAGACCTAATTTTTTTTACTGGACTGAATTGCTTTAACCTACGTGTATTAATATAACACAAGAAACCGTTATGTGTACTAAAATCGGAGGAACTACTTTATATGCCCCCGTATAAAGCAAAATATAAGATTCTAATGTCATGTTTGACATGACTCATTCATTGTTGAATATTAAAATTATGTTTATTTGGTACACAAAATTCGGCATCAAATAACGCTTAGTACTTTACAAGTTCCTATAAATAAATGTTACAATTTGATAAACACCCATTTTTACCGCCCTTCAAAGCATTCGAGGAGTTATTAAATTTGCAATACTCAGAACCCATGTCGGATTAATTCTGTCATATCAAAGTCCATCCATCCTAACGTTAACCAAAGCATCATCTGGCAAGGCCTATTTCGAAAAAGTGATAATTTTATTGAAAAATGAAATAATTGTTATTAACTTTATTCTACGACTTTTTATACAAAGAATCTAACTATTTAGTGGTATATAAATGCAGTCTTAGCACTTAATTTCAATAATTAAAGGGACAGCAAATTAAAAACAAAAAATCTATCCGAGTACCCAATAAATCTATATTTTATTTAATGGGCGATCGATTGGTTAAATATTAAGTCGGGAACATTATAGACGTTTACCTATATTTATAAGTTATTAACCGTTAAAATTATAAACAAATTAATGTGTTGTTAAGGTCATTTTTGACGTGATTGACGTTTTGGCTCTTGTAGAGCTCTCTACTGCTCTCCTTTGCAGCAGAATTATTGGTTAATAATGCCTCCCAGGAAAAAGAAATAGCCATAACTCGTTAACAAATAAAGAGTATATATATATATATATATATATATATATATATTTTATATATATATATATATTATATATATATATATATATATATATATATATATATATAATATATCTATATATATATATATATATTTATATATATATATTATATATATATATATATATATATATATATATACATATATATATATATATATATATATATATATATATATATATATATATATATATATATATATATATATATATATTATATATATATATATATATATATATATATATATATATATATATATATATATATATATATATATATATATATATATATATATATATATATATATATATATATATATATATATATATATATATATATATATATATATATATATATATATATATATATATATATATATATATATATATATATATATATATATATATATATATATATATATATATATATATATATATATATATATATATATATTATGCACCATGCAGGCTATATTTATGCAAAGTTTTAGACCTATATGTTGCAAATTTCATAATTTATTGATATTTGCAAAAAACCCATTTGTTAAGGGTTTTCGCGAATTTCTCGGAAACTAAATAACGCTTTTTGATTGAGCACATTTCAAAAAATAAAGTCTAGAAATATCTACAATTATTATGTAGAAAATCCTGAAAAATATATACTGGGTTTTCACCCGACCCGAAAAAATCAATTTTTTTCGACTTTTTGGAAAACTAGGAGCAGTATAATATTACTTATGTTTTATGTTGGAAATTTAACCGAAATGGCTAATCTCTGGCAGAATGTCAATTTAAAGCTGTTATTTTTAATTTTTAAGATAAGGTGAAAAAATATGTTTTCTTAGAGTATGTTCATTTTAATTTATTGTATTTTAGGATGTCATTTTTTTACTTCAGTATTTAGCTAATTTAACTATGTGTTATTAACAATAACTGAAGAAGATTATTTAACAATATTAAGGCACTTTCTTTTATATCACATTTTTTGGAACAGGGTTCTTTTGCCAAAGTACTAAAAGTATTCCAATTAGTTTTATGATTATTTTCTAGTACATGTTGGCAAATGTTTGATTTTTGAAATTCCCTAATTTTATGTAATTTTGATGTTCTTTAATTCGTTAGGCTAGTGGCCTCGAGGTTAGGTAAAATGTATTGCATTTACATGAAATTTTGTAAATAACATGTTTTCTATTTTCTTGTTCATTGTTAGGTTTTGGTTTTGTAAGTATGCTTCTAAGCGTATTTTGTGTCTTAAAGATTGTTCTTGCGTTAAAACGTTTCCCTATTCGTTTTATTTTATCTGATAAGTTAGGTTTGTAATTGGTCTCGTCTAACGCTTTGTAACACGTTTTTATTAGGTTCACTTGCATGTAACTAATTATTTATGTAAACAAATCTAAGAGGTTGGTTTTAACCTACTTCTAATCGTCATATTAATTTAAACTTTTACAAATATAGGTAATTTTGATCAGTCGATGGTACCAAATGGTACCACTGATAGCAGCTATTAAACCTCTTGAGCTTGGGCTCATTTGATTTGTTTTGACGAGCCTAATATATAATTTGGTATCATTGGGTGGATCTAATATATAGTATACTTGTTGAATTTAAGCTCATTTGGTGTGTTTTGAAGAATCTAATATATTACCAATAATATGTCAAATATATTTTAAAAATATTTTAAAAGTGAAAAATAAATAAAAAAAAGAACCAGAAAACATGCAAAAGGCACCCCACGCTTTTTTTGCGTAGACATTGAACTAACAAAATATTTTAAATAATTTCATTTCATTTATTGATAAAGGTTGATCATATAGTAACATATTTTACTGGAACCTACTGACAGACAATTATAATAATTTTTAGATTATATAAATAAACTGCACAAAAATATAAAATTTCCATTAGAAAATAATAAATTAATTTCTTAGACTTAACTAGTAAAAGTATTAAGAATAACACGAGTTTAGGTTAATAAATAAGATTATTTTGTACTTTTTAGTGCGTTAGTGACAAAAGCGTGTTTTATACATTTTTAACTGCAATTTATTTACCACTTAACTTTCGTCGGTAGTAAGTTTTATCGAAAGTAATATATAGTATCCATTGTACATGTTATATTTAATCGAACACATTTAATAACTTAGGCCTAAATTATAATGCACTTGCTACATTATTATAAACGACTGTAAAATATGAAGGCTTTTGACATTGGGGTGCTAACTTACCCAGTCCAGATTTGATAGATTTTTGGTAACCTTATCTGTTACGTGCTTACGTGGAAACCACAGGAGAGAAATAAAATTTAAAAAACATTTACTGAAAAAAACTGGATTTTCTGCATTGACTTGCTCAAGCGTGGTGATTAGTATGCTCAAGCTTGGTGATGTATAATAAGTATGCAGAAATTTACAATTCACAGCACACAGCTGAGCATGAATGTGGTCTTAAGATTAAAACCTGACAATAGTCTTATTCTTAAATTAATTAGGCTTGGTCCCTCCAACCACTCAAAAAAAACATTTGCGTTTTTTCTTGAAGGACGAGAATTTGTTGTGTCAATTCGGAAAACATAAAGGCAGATAAGTGCGGAGGGCCCCCAAGGATCTTCCTTCTTCTCAATCCTAGTTAACCTTTACAAAGCTGACATGCCTACTTCACAAACCTTTACCTGTTCGCGGATGACACACCCCCTCTTGCGATTAATTATATTTTTTTCAGACTCCAAGAACATGTGAACCAAATAGTAATAAGTGGTTTGAAAATTGAATCAAAATTCTTAAAAAACTCAAGCCGTACACTTTACCAGTTCCCAAATTGCAAACGGCATTAAAACGATTAAAAACTGCGACAGTGATATTAACTAGACAGACCAAGCTAAGTATTCGTAAATAATCTTTGATAAATGACTTACATGGTCCACATAGTAATAGGATCAAAAATTCTCACACGGTACTAGCTAGGTTTTACTCATTATTTAACAAAGAAAGCAAACTCGAAAATAACTTAAAGACCACTCTATAGAAATTTCATATTACATATATGCTTCTCCAACTGGGAGTATACAACATTCAATTCGAAAGGTTACTAACAGGGCTAAATATAATCCTAAGAATTGACGAAAACCCTCATACATAAAACTTATAGACTACCTAAGTAGTATCTGATACTCAGATGCATTTAACGCTGAGATTTGGTTTGCCCTCCTTTTCTATAACAGTCCAATAACCCAGATAAAAAAAAATAAAACTGACAAAAAATAAAAGATAATCTCAAGTTATTAAGTTTACTCTTGGTAACGACTAGATATCCTATAAAGACAACAACATGGTCTATCACCATCTTCTAAGAAACGTTCCTATATAATGTGGATATCTTTTTATTGATGTTGGTGAATGAACCAATTTTATCTTGTCTAAGCCAGTTAAAGATTAGTACTTGCAAAGTTTAAAAAAACTGCCTACAATTCTTAAGCAAACAAAATATTACAATAAAACTTCATATCATACAGCAAATTTGCATGTTCTCTCTTCTAACTGCTTCTACATATATTTTTTACTGATCCAAAGTAACTTTGTCACTCTTTTTTTTGTATTTTTTTACTGTCTAAATTAGGTTTTTATCTACGCTGAACAATATTAACATAATATTCTTATATGTACATCAAGTAAACTCCGCCTCTGAATAGACATAGTTTATTCAGATCTAACTTTATGATATAATTGGCCTAATTTTATGAGCTACCACAAGAAATATTAAATCTCTGAAATAATGGTGCGAATAAACAACTCGATAAATAAGATTTTAAACCTAGTTGTATCTGGAAAATCTTACTTACGAAAACCGCAGAGAAATCGGCTATTCAGTTAAAGATTTTGCTTATTATGTCGGTTAGGAGCCGTTGGTTAGTTACTATATGGTAGATTCAAGGTAATAATGAGTTCTTAGGTTAATCGTATTCTCACTGTCAAATAGATATTGTGGTGTATAATATAAGATGTTTTTAGAGATAGTAAAAAGTAATTTAAACATTGAGTTTAGGTTATTTCTACAACTTATTGAATATTGTTTTTATTTTTGAGAAATAAATGAACGGTAAATAAAAATGTCCATTATAAGGGCAAACAATAAACTTCATCAAAGTATAGTATATATTTATATCTTCTAAGTAAATACAAATATGTATCAATTCAATATTTATAGTCAAATCGTTATTTAATTAAAAAAATATTAATATACAATGAAATCAAAATATATTTTCGACCTACTTAAAAACCCAATGTTCTATATCTACCTGTATTTTGTAGCTACATGGGCGAGTAAAATTATTATATTGTTTATGTAAACTCTCACTAACAACAGTACAATTGCCATCAAGTATAGTACTTGGGCTGACTTGCTTTTCTAAACATGTCGAAAAAACTTGCACAAATCGTTGTTTAACTTCTAACGTAGGTATCTAGAAGTTCTTGCTAAAGCTCATATTTAACATTGAACAACAGAGCGATCATTGTATCCTTGTTAACTTGAAAAATAAATTAATGTGGAACAACTATTAATTATCTTTAATATTAAACATTTGCTGGATTTTCGAATGTTCGTGTCGATTCTAATATTTTTTTAACATATTAGATAAAATATCAAATTTGTTTTGTGATATGCCAAAAAACGAAGTAGTGGTCTTCTTAATACCCATTTCTTTCCAATCTTCACTTTGCACCTTTATTCTTTTTTAGGAATGATATAGAGCACTGAAGACTCAGCATCTAGTGTTTTTTGAAGTAACATTATAACCAGTACTTGCCTCTGAATGTAAAGTAATCCGTTATGAACCTCGTATACAGTTTAATGGAATTGCAATTACTTGCAGTAAGAGTCTAAGAAAAACACATCCTAGAGTAACACCTGAGAGTATTTTATTTTAGTAAATTATTTGCACAGGTTTTTGCGAGTCTAACTCTCATCAATACCTCTCACAATTTTTTTAACTATGTACATGAGAACTTAGCAACCTTAATCTATGTCATGAATCAACCTATTCTCATAAAATAGCTGTTGATGTCTAGACTAAGAAACTTTCAGGATAAATGATAAACAGTAAAACAGTTCACATATTATACAGAGAGGAGTCTCTTACTGCATGTTATAAAATTGCTTCTTTAGTTGAACGAATCTCTGTTATAAAGCAGCCTTCTTTTCCATATTATTACATAGGCTACTAGCCTTTCTTTATTGGGGTATTTTAAAATCTCCCTAGTAAAATGATTGCTATTGAGGTCATTTTACAACTGTTGAAATTATTTGTGGATTTTTTTGTAAATTTTTTGTAATTGCTACGATATCTGCCAATGGCAATAGAAAGTTCAATAATACTTAAACATAGGGCAGCCGAGTACCGATCCTTTACCAAAACCAATAGTTCTCCTTTTTTTCTTTGGTAGACATATGTACATATCTTGTAGCTATTTTATAGCGTCTTAAGGGTAGTAAAAATCTCTCATGAATTTCTAACAATTTTGGGCATCGTCTCAAGTCGTAGTTATATTAGTTCAGCTTGAAGAGTGTTGGCATCTTTGTCCACTGGTTCCTTACAATTGGTGTACATGTGTCGACAGTTTTGTTGTTCAACAGTTTCAATTGGAACATCCCAATTTATAAATTATTGCATTTCCTGATTTTGGTTTTTTGATATGTTATTTATCTATATTTTCTACAGACGATTAGAAAATATGTGTTGCCGAAATCTTTTAAAACCGTAGCAAATAGCAAGATTACATAATATGTATATATATATATATATATATATATATATACCTCTTTAGTTGTCATAAAAGATTATAAGTAAACTAATAATAGGTAGTGTCTAACAAATTTAACAAAAACATGTCTTAAATATGGCAAAATATTATAGTAGTTAAAATGTGTTAAAATCTAGAAGAAACTGACGAACATTACCTGTCTCTTAACAAATAGCGAAAGTAAACGCAACTAGTTTCCAAGCGAAAATATAAGAAATCAGTAATTCTTTTAAAATAAGTAGTTTTTACTTTCCTGTCACCTTTCTTCCAATTTATGATATTACCTATCATAACATCTAACCATTTACATTTTTACCCTGATAATTGAACTGAAGAGCCAGTAAAAACGAAGTAGTAAAATAAACATAATCAAAGTTCATAACGCCATTAACTTCAGAAAATAATTGCTCTTCCTGTCGAATTTTTTTATATAAACATGTTGGTGGGATCACAATGGAAGGGAATCCTGAATTTTTCTATTACACAACGACCAGGCCCTCGTTTTATCTTTTGTAGAAAAATGACGTCTTTGTATGTAATAGAGTGGCTAAAACTGCAAATTTATTGAATCGTCTCTAATTTTTGTACAAATCGGTCAAATTAAATATTTTATTAAAAAAAGGTTTTCTAACCTCATTAAAATCGCACTAAAAAGATTTTTAAAATAATAAATTCTGTTTAATATCATAATATACAAAAAAAAATGTTGGTAATATTTGGTTTTTTTTTGTTTTAAATATGTATTTTATTATTAAATGTAGGGAAAAAAGAGATTCTGTTTAAAAATTAAGTCATATAGTTACAAGAGTTTATTTTTTAATATAAAAAATAATTGTTTTTAAAAAATTAAATTGTATTTCATTTCGAAATAATATTTTTTCAATAAAAATGAATTTAATTTAAAAAAAAGAAAGAAAAATGAATTAGATTGAGAGAATGAATAAATAAAGAAAAAAAATATTTAATTTGGCCGGTTTCCACAAAAACTACAGAAGATTAAATTTTAGATTAAGGCAGCTCGATTAGAATAACTCAAATTTAATTTTTTTTTAGTGATCACTAGAAGTATCACAAAATGTATTAACCACTTTATAAGTTAAATTATAAAGGTAAATCTAAAATTCCTTATATCATATAGTTTCTGTTGTTTTAAAGCTTAAGAAGCATATATAAAGTGTACCTTTATTCAGATCGAACCAATATTTTTATGTCTTAAAAAATATTAAAAATCTACTAACGGAAAAAATATGAGTTTCAATCAATTCAATAATATATATATATATATATTTATATAGGAGAAACAGAAATTTCAATTTCTGTGCGGTTCTTGGTCGTAAAAAGTTATATAAAACGAAACCAGTAACGGTAAGGATTACTCCTTCACCATTTTGTCGAGAATCGACCAAAACATGACGCTATGTTTGTTTCCAGGGCCAAGGTGCCAATCTGCTACCCTGGTATCTGCCCCGGCAAGGCTCATCAGGCAGTTTCCTTGGGGGGTATCGGTATTAAAACCGAAATACCCATTTGTATTTCTGATGAGCCTTGCCGGGGCAGATACCACGGTAGCAGATTGGCACCTTGGCCCTGGAAACAAACATAGCGTCATGTTTTGGTCGATTCTCGACAAAATGGTGAAGGAGTAATCCTTACCGTTACTGGTTTCGTTTTATATATTTTTATATATTTATATATATATATATATATATATATATATATATATACATATATTTTTATATATATATATATATATATATATATATATATATATATATATATATATAAATTAATATATATATATATAAATTAAGCTCTGATTTGATATGTTCTTCAACTTCTGCCTTTAAACACTTATTATTTTCTTGCAAGATAAATTACAATTTTCAGCTGAATCGAAGATACTGGTAAAGTATCAAAGTGTTTTTAATTTTTAATAAAGAGTCCCATCCTTTTAATTTTAACCTCACTCGAGTTAGTGATTTTTTTAACTTTTAAGACGAGACTTGATTGTTAAAAATGTCAAGACTATAGATATAATAATTTAATCTAATTATGCATATTTTTGTTTGCAGGTATGTTGTGTTATCAGAAAATGAACTGGAGTTGAGTAACACTAAAAATGTAGTAGAGGTAGGTATTATCTTTTAAAACATATTATTATGTAAAGTGCTTGCCCAAGCAGCAGTTGCAGAATAAAATTATTACTCTAGCCGAATATGTCTTCATCTCAAAGAAACAAAGCGAAATAAAAATTAATAGTAACAATGAATGTCGTAACTTGGAACATGTTTGGAAACACCATGGCAGTCATTAGGTTCCGATGAGAGTAAGAAATGAATAGAACTATTATATTAGAATATTTCGAAAATAAAGGAATGATCAACTTAAATCTGTGAACAATGATCCAAAGTCTGAAACATTTCAAAGAAATCAATATGTGATTTGATAATTCCATTAAAAGTTACCGATACAGAATATAAATAAAATAAGCCTTAAACATTGGCTGCCTTTGAAACCAGATTTGAACCATTTATGTTAAATTACATTCGTGACATAATTTACAAACTTTATGCTGAAAATTTGTAAGCACAAAATTTGTTAGCACTAGAAATGTCCGGCATCGATTACTACTACAAAAATATATTGAAAAGATAATTTCAAAATAGGGATTCTATGTATTTGTTGCTCTTATAATTGTTGATAAGTTTTTCATTTTCTTGAAAGCGATAGAGACAGAGAATTTCCAAAAATAGGTTTCTAGAGTCGAGTTTCAGTCTTCCTGTCCTGTTCCGTCGATAAGGAATTGGATAGTTCAAAATGGATTGAAATTTAAAAAGGCAAAATAATCAGTATTTTGTATTAAACCAGTTTAACGAGAGACTATTAGAACTGATTAACGGGACCAATGGGGCGGCCAAAAACTAAGGGCGGCGTTAGATTCTTATTTAGTTTTTTTATTATTTTTCATGCGAGATAATACTGCAGGAAAGTTGGTTTTAAAAACTAACCCCGTTCATTTTTAAATATATTTGTTTAGTAACTGTCATTTTGTTCTATTCATTTATTTAAAATTAATCAAAATATCCATCATTTTAAATTTTATTTAGCTCTAATTCCAAAACATTTTTTACTTAAACTCTGGACTCAGGTTGTACGGGAGGCTTTAACCTTCAAAACCTCCTAGCTACGTCTGGATTGTTCGGTATATCTAACTCAAAAAAAATTGACCACATAAGTTAAATATAAATGGAAATCTGATTTGATAATTAACTTACATTTGATAAGCAGATTCTAGATTCGCAATTTTTTAATTCCGAGTTAATATTTATACTATTGTATTCCATCCAAATTTGTCTTTGACAGATCCTACAAATTCACATATGTGGTGGAAATAAGACTCCTTCTGCAGAAACAATATTTCCATATTCACTTAAAAAATTAAGAGTCAGATCAGACGTAATTACAATAATAATAACAAAAATAAAAAAACACAATCATATATGTCATTTTCATATTTTGTAATTGCGAAATTTAGAAAAAATATTTGTTCCATTGTATAAATTATCCTAAACCTATAACTGTGAAAATGTGTACCTTGTTAGTAAAAGCAGCTGTATATTTTAAGAGACATATTAAAATCAAAGAAGCAGTCGGAGACATTTATTCACGATACCAATTCTAGAACATCTAAACTTGGAATAGATTGCCCATGTATAGGGAACAAAATTATCAGATTTTACATAGAGTAGGCAATCTTTATTAATCTTGAAATGTATAAAATAGTCACAAGGTCTGGATGAGATTGGCATGAATCCCAATAGATTTCTTAACCTGTGATTATGCGGCTATCTAGTTAATCAGAGAATTCATTGGAACCAACATTAGCTCAAATCGAGGCTCTAGCGTTAGCCTCAATGTCTAGAGCCGGCAGAATAATGGGGCAGCCTACCATCGCCAGCTTAAGAGCAGTTCCCGTAAACAACAACATCACTTATTTTTTAAAGATATATTTATTGATAGCTTAAGATGAGTGATGTTATGTGATCAGGGAAGATTTACATGAGACGCAATGGGCAATGATGACTAGGCGATGTACCTTTAATAAAAGAAAAAGGCTGGCTCACAAGAGCAACAGGACCTTCTTCTATGCCTTCCCTTGAGATATCGCTGATTCTAACCGATTCTGATTAGGTGATGATGTAGCCTATCGGGATTTCTGTTAAGCCGACTATTATAGACCAGTTTTCTTCTATAATGGATTGTCTAATTAATAAGACAATAGGACAATTATAGACTAAATGCAAACCGTATTATCTTTTCTGCAACTTCCATAAATAAAAGTGTCACAGCTTTATATTATTAAGTTGTTTTCCAAGGGGAGAGTGTTACAGATTTCTTGTTCTAGCAAATTCGTAGCAATTAGCTGTTATATAGTACCATTTTAAAATATATATTAAACTGAAGTATTTTATATTACATTTTAAATGAATTGCACTAAGTAACTGAAAACACTTGTTTAAAATCTTCACTCAAATTATTCTAAAAAATACATATGACAATTGTTTTCATTTACATAGTTAAAATTTGTCTTCATCAAATAAGGATCAACTCTGCTCAATATTTAATGATTTGATCGTTACTGATAGAACAGACTTCCCGGAGAAATTCTGTCCTATCAGAGAATGCTATAAATATTAATTTTACTGCACCAACTGCACTTTGATCCGTATATTATATAAAAAAAAAGAGAAAATTAAATTTAAAACCATAGCCAAAAAACAGAAACAATATTACTGCATAAACATAAAATTTGCAAACTAAACACATCATTGATTACATTAAGTTAAAATTTAGTCCATCATTTTACCCTAAAAACAACTGTGAATAAAAGAAAAAGAAAATTATCTTGTTGACTTGATTAATAATTACAAAAAAAATAAAATTTGCTGTTCCTGATTGTTGTTAAAAAATGTCTCTGTTTGCTCTCAAAAATAAAATCTTTGAGGTTAACAACTTCTTACTGAAGTTCAGAGTAGAGTAAGGGTAATCACGGGGGATAGAGGTTTAAGAAAGGGGAGACCTTTTACTTATTTCACGCCAAGCTCCAAGCTGTTCCGATGATAGAAAACACAAAATATTATTTTACATATAAGTTTGAAAAAATAAATCGACTGTAAAATATGCTTACCCAGAATAGTGTCTGACTATGCTCCCAACTCAACATGCTTCTCCTGATTCATTTGTAAAATCAAACAAGGACTTTGATATTCATATACCAAACAGTTTAATTAATTCAATTTTTAATATCAGAAAAACATAAGGATCATAAAAAAATAACGAAATACAAATGAGTAAGCGAGAATAAGAGAATTATGAGCAATGCGATAAATAAGCACAACATATATTCTGGCTGGTTTGCTTGGAATGTGAGCGTTATTTTTCACAATACATAGAGGTTGAAATTGTTTTCAATTAGGTTTACGTACAGAGTCGTACACATTTTTAATGGAATAAAATATTTAAAAAAAATAGAATCGACTTCAATCAAAAATCGCTAAAAAGTTAAAAATAATATTTTATGTTTACGTCCAAAGCAGCCTCACCCAGCCATTACAAAATATAGTTGATGTATTTCATATTACATTATATATTAACAAAATATATAGCTAGTTTTATATCTTTTAAAACTGATGCCAGAATCACTTGTTCTCAGGATTCTTTAATAATACGTGTAGGTATATTTTTTTGATATATATTATTACAGATTAGTCATTATTTGGGCGTCGACTCCAAAATGTCTATATTTATAGATTAAACAAAATATCATTTTTCCCTTTTTTTTAAGTCGGTTCTGTTTTTTTGAATATTTTATTTGTTAGTGTCTTTTACAAGTCACGTTTTTAAATAGATTTTATAATAGACACTTATGAAAAATAAATTATTTTTGATAGCTACGTTTTTTGAGTTAAAGATATTTAAAACTTTGGGGATATTTTAGTTTTCATTAACTATTACGATAATAATAATAATATATATATATACCTAAACCTAATTTAACTCGTACTCTCCAAATACTAATTTATTAATTTAAAAATTTAAACTCAAATTAATAAAATTATATAACGAGACACACCTGTCTGCTCACACAATTATATAAATCGCTGCCGTTATCGCCCTTATACCTGTGGTTTTTTATATATTATTACAAAAAATCAGATTTCAAATCAAAATACTGACTCATCAAGCCAAGTCGTTTACACAATATGCGCGAACATAAAAATAAAAACATACAGGTCGAATTGCGAACTTCCTCCTTCTTTGAAGGAGGTTAGAAAATGAGGCGCATTTTATTCTCTGTTTGGGGAAGAGGGTTTCCCGAACAGATCCAAAAAGATTTGGACTAGGGGCCGCCTCATATTTTCATACGGCTGTATTACGTATATATTCCAACTGAGAATTAGCCACAAAAATTATCTTATATGATTTTTGAATACCACGTTCTCTTGTACGTCAACCGTTATAGGAGATTTTTTTAACAGTCAAAAAGGGTTCAGAAAGTTCTTTCTCAGAACACAATGCAAAATGACAATAAAGAAAGTTAGTCACCCGATTTATTTTACATGTTAAATTTGACTTTTAAAAATAAAATAGCAAAAACACTATCTTTCTTTCTCAAATTTTTAAAAAATGATTAAAGAAAATATAATTTTTATATTGTGCCTATTTACCAAATTTTAACTATAAAGATTGAGATTAAAATTTTCACTTTTTCTTAACTTTGTGTGCTTTTTCACTTAACTGAACGTATGAATTGAATTGTTACTGTTTTTCTATACAATTAAATATAATTGTTGAATGAAAAATTTAGTCAATTGCGACCATAAACCACTTTTTATTTTAGACTTTATTTGGTTATTCAACACTTCAATAATATATTCCATTTAGTTTAGAAACAGAAAACAAGGGCTTCCCAGTTTTGTTTTTGTGTAAAAGTTAATAAATACCAATTAACTTAAATAATTTAATTAAAAAATATCGCATTTTTTGTTGACAGTTAAAATAAAAAATAAAAAAAAAAAATTCTGCAACTTTTATTAAGGGCAATAATTACTAAACATATAATGCTCACTTTACTGGTCACACTGTATAGTATACCTGCAAATGTATCAAATCTAGCAACAATCTTAATTTATTATGGTACCATAATATTGGATGTTGCATAAAAATCCAATTTAGTCGATGTTAAAACCCATTTTATCACTCCGACAACTTTCTTTTCGCTTAATTACTATTTTAAGCCTCCTCAACCTGTCGTATATAAATCACAAAGATTCACAGTACCAAACGTCGATATTTTTTCGAGTGTGACAGTACATTCGAGTTCAATTTCTTGTTTCGATAAACACATTGTAAAAGAACAAAATTGGAACGGTACTTCTTATACAGGATTGGCATTTTTTAATCAGATGAACTCAACATAGCTCTTATATATAAGCAAGGGATAAATGCCAAACACTAAAAAATGCAATTTTGTGCATCCTTTATTTTAACGCAAAACTAGTATTATTAATATGTATCATATAATTTGATATACAAAAAATAACTGAAATGTCTTTGTTATTTTTGGAAACGATGAGAAAGAATTGACGGTCATTGGTTTAGACCTTGTTAAAATGGAATTACTTTTTGACGTTTCGTCTGGCATTTTCAGGGATCTACACTGCACCAGATCGAAAGATTGAAGGAGCTCTTATAACCATAGTTCAGGAATAACCTAACGTTTAAGGGTTTTGAAAATAAATAAATTACAGGCCTGATTTTTTGCATACAGGTCGATTTTAGTAGGTAGAATGAAAAAATAAAACTCTTCCATCCAAAGCGTTCCGAAAAAATCTGTAAATTTCCTTTACCCGGAACTTTCTTCGTTATGAATCTTTAATTTTATTTGGAATAGTGAAATGTGACCCAATTTAGATCATTTACTAACACATATATACCGTCTTTTCAAGCATTTTTATTGGGCGTCATTTTATTCCATCGTATTTCCTAACAATATTTTATCAGTTTCTACCTATGGCACATTTGATTTTTTAGGCATAATTTAAAATAAATTTCACACGTAGTTTTTACATTGACACATTATCATGTTGAATCCGTACCGGTGTATCCCTATATCACATTTATTTGTCTTCAAAATTTAAAGCCAGTTGAACAAGATTTTTTTGACGTTGATTTTTTAAAAGTTTTATTTGGCCTCCATTTTGTTTTGCTGTCTTGAATTCGCACGACAACATTACACTCTATATCACAGTTAATGCTTGCATAAAATTTGAAATTAATCTAATAAGTAGTTTTTTCAGACCGATTTTTTAAATATTTTATTAGGCCCCCATTTTGTTTTGTTATATAGGATTCATGCCAAAATATTCACTCCTATGCAACGGTTAATTTTTGTACAAAATTTGAGGTAAAGTAGATTTTTTTTAACGTTTCACTAGTTTTGAAAAATTTGAAGTCTGTCAGGTAAGTAGTTTTTTAGTTATGCCGTGAACAGACAGACAGACAGACCGAAGAAATAGAGAATACATGTTTTTCGGCATAGGAACCCTGAATTTTTTTACGAGTACAATATTTCCCTTTTACGAAGGACGTAAAAACATAAAAAAGAGGTTGCCCCCCGAATCATAGATGGTTAAGTTATAATAAGTTTACCAAAATGGAACGTAGTATATTTTGGAAGATTGCAGTGTCAAGGCCATTGAATCAATTTTCAACTTTAATTATAGATTTTATCTTGGTATTAAGTAAGAAAAAATAGACATGCGTGCGTGGTGACACAGAAAATTAACAAAATTTCCCCTGGGTTTATTCGTTCACAAGGAAAACCTTTAGAGCTTGTTTGAAGTTGATTTGGTTTAGAATAACATTAATTATCTAAAGTAAAAAGAGTTGAAAATCGGGAAATACCGGACATACTTTATATAAAAAACTGGAGCTTCAAAACAGCCGAAAATATATTAAGAATAATATATACAGGTATTGGTCCTGAAAAAAATAACTGGGGAAGACTTTTATGTATTATAAAAAGAATTTAAATTCCCAAATTTTGATTTTTGTAAATAACTAATGGTTTCTATTTGAATCTCTAATAACTTAAGTTTAAAACAATATTTCCGGAAAACTTAGCCCCACTTCTCCCAGTTTTTGATTACTTCTTGATATTAGTATTATCGTATTCTATACATAAAAAAGATACCCTCTGCCAAAAATCAACTTTTAATTAAGTTTTTGTAGTCTTGATGCAAATCGTAGAATTTATTGAACTGTGCTCACTGATGCATAGTCCACTGTAATGAATAGTTTCGATGCATTATATAGTATCTTTTACGAACTCAAACATGGCCCAATCTTTTTATACCTATAAAACATTGAGTGAATGTTAGACCTCTGCAGAATTCTTGCAATATAACTTGTAATAAAATAGAAGGTAAAACTGCATACTACTTTGATTCATTATTCGATACTGGATGTAGGAGGTCTAGAATTAGTAGTGTCTCATCGAACGCATAACATCTTCACCGTAATATCCACTTGATTTTAATTTTAAAGATCGAGTTTCTTTATTTTCAAGAAAAGTGATTTTGCATCACATTGAAGACTGGATACATTTTCAAACCTATAATGGAACTAAAACTCTGAAATAATATAGGACACAGACCTTGTATAGGGTTGAGCCAGATATCTTTAAACAAGCCTTAAATCTCCTTTAGGCGTAGAGATACGAAGAAATCTTATTAAAAAACAACCGTCTATCGAAAAAAACACAGAATTAAAAATTATCGTAATGTATTTTATTACATTTTTGAAATTGTTTTCCGAGATATTCACATTTGAAAATTGACGATATCAATCTTTGGTAGGCGGTAAAATCTAAACAATTTGATCTAGGGCAAAAGGAATTACACACCGGATTTTAGTTTATTATGATATGATTTCATATCAAATAAATTCAATATGACGTTACTTGTTCCGATTTTTTTTGTAAAATGCAGAAAACAATTATTGTGATGAGATTAGAAGTAAATGTCATAAAAAGACAAAAAACTAAGACAGAAGTGTGCAATTCGAATTGCCGTAGGTGTAACTGTTTAGATTTTCCAGAATCTTGAAGTTCGAAATTTTCAATTATTTAGCGATTGGAGCGACCCTTCCAGATGATTTACACTTTATTCCAGTTTGGAAACGTTAACATTGGGATATCCGGAATGGCTCGTTATGTAGGAGGTTCTCCCAATGATGATTCCATAACGGTCGTTGGACTGCCTCCAGAAGTTCCGCGAAAAACTACACTTCTTTCCTTCCGTCAGAGATCCTTACTGGGCACGTGTGTTTACCTCGGTGATCCGAGCGGAAGTGTATTTATATGTAAATATCTCGAAAACAATTCAAAATATGCATGAGGTATGTTATACCAAGTTGGCTTAGAATTCTGCATATAATTCAAAAATGTAATAAAATACTAGGTACTTAGGTACTTTTTTTATTTCGATAGATTGTTTTTTAATAAAATATTTATAAACATCACAAAAATCTACACAAGCTTCATATTCAAATTGTTTTTCATATACTTTTATGAATAATGGAGATATAAGGCCGGTCCAAAGATATCTTTATCACCCTGTACATATAGCTGAAATTACTTTTTATGGGACAACATTCATGAAACATTTGAAAAATACCGAATGTGTTTTGTACTATTTTTGGCCTAGCGCCAAGATTTGCAAGTTTGTTCAGAAAGAAGTGGGGTCTCTGGAACATCAAAATGTAATCCGGAAAATTCCATTTTGTTAGCAATTTGAATAATTTCATGAATGTGTCAGTATAATGCAATAATATGTTTTTTCTTATACTACCAGATGAAGATTTTCCAAATTTAATGTGTGAAGTATTGTTATACTTCTTATATGTTATTTACTTTAATATTTATATATGTGCTGAAGTCCACACTGTATAAACGGATATTAGCAGACAAGCATACCGAGAATCGAAGAAGTGAGTTCGAAGTTGTCCATGAGTCTTGTACTACTCTAAAATATCGCAGTGTTGTGGCGTATCTTGTCGCATAAAATATCGCTGAGAGATGGTGTAAGTAATCCATTAAATAAATAAATAAAGCACCACGTGGTAAATGAGAAATTACGAAACCATGGTTACTTTCGACTTTTTTCTTGCGATTTTCCTTTTTTTAATCTGTTTTATTCCTTTGAGGAATTTTAATGAAGCTAAAGTGCATCGCAGGGAAATATCCTCGTACAAAAATACTCGTAAAGTTTTGATTTTTTTATGGAGAGCAGTGGCGTTCTGTATGTTCTATTATTAAATACCTGGAATATAAAGACGGATTGTAGATTCATAAATGGGAATTGTTTATTATTTATAATTAATTCCATACACTTTATGAAAAAATATATAAAAAGTTTTTTGATATGCAGAATAATTGCTGGCATTGTAGGTTTGAATAAAAATTCATTGCAAATATTGATAATAATTTGATCCGATTCTTTGGTCCTTATGCAACAACATGAACCTTTTGCTGCACTTTATGTATAATTATCGAAAAAATAAATATAAGAGCCATTTTTAACCGACTTCAAAAAAGAAGGTTCCATTTTCGACCTATATTTATGTACACGATTTTCTCTGCAACAACATAAGGATTTGAATGTGGTTTTCACCATGTTTTAAAGCAAAATACCAGGCCAAAAACCATTCTCTAAGTTATTAGGAACCTGCACCGTAATAGAAATGTGTGAAAAAACGAGAAATTAAAAATAAAATAAAAGTAACCATAAAAAAATGAAATTAAACACAAGTTTAAAATCTAAAATAAAAATATAAAGTGTGAAAACAATAGAAATAAAAACTAGAAATAACAAAAAGAAATATTTCCGAAAGTATTTGAACATATTATGTGTCTAAAAAGTGTGAATTGTAAAGGAAAGCAACTAATATGAAAAACATGGCTTCTCTTAGTACCTAGCAGTTTGACACTGACTTTTATGGTTTTTTAAAATGTCATTTTTTACCTTTTAGCGCTTTTTTAAAATGTTACGTTTTATTTTTGTTTTTTAGTTTTTTGTTTTTATCATATTTACATTTTTTTATGAAATGTGCGTACACTTAGCTTAAGTTAAATCCATAAAACAATAAATAACACGCATGCCTGTAAATTTTATATATATTTTTTCGGCACTAATATGATAGAAAGTAGCTAAAAAATATAACGAAGCTCTACGAAAAAAACATAAATAAAAAATAAATGCAAAATACATCCCATTATATAAAAAAATTGGTTTTGTAGCTAAAACAGTAACCTCTAAATTTGATGTGCTTTTTCACTTACTTAATTATTCATTTAGAACAGAGAATCGATATACTACATTATCAATCTTCTGCTGATTTACAACTTTACATATGGTTTAAATTTTGTTTCTTCTTATGATGCCTAACCCTTCGGATGTTGGCGATCATCATGGCAATTTTAATTTTGTTAACTGCGGCTCGGAAAAGAACCACCGTTGCTGCTTTATACCCTACTCGAAGATTCTTGAAGTAAGATGTTCGTCTTCTTCCAAATTCTCTCCTGACGTTAATTTTTCCCTGTATTATCAGTTGTAACAAATCGTATCGAATTTCTCGTGATATCTTCTAAGTACCCCATCTAAAATAATCGGGGAACACTTAACATGTGAGAAGTCTGATCTTCATTGACATGTTAAGTTGAGATATCTAAATATTTTTCCAATTTCGAAAAAACAACCTTGGCTTTTTCTATCCGCATTTTACCTCCGGAGAAATATCCCAACACCCCAAGTTACTGCTTTTTTCTAAATAATTATGTGTGAACTTTTTCATTCTGCTGGCTGTTTATTATAACCTGACAGAACTGATGCCTTCGATATTCCTATGAACTTGGTTTTCTTTGTAATAACAGTTCATATCTTTCATTAGTATCTACCACCCTGGACATTATTTCCTGAAGTTCTTCCAGGTCACTAGCAAATACCATCAAGTCATTAGCATACCTTAAATTATTGATGCATTCTCCAATTATTTTTATACCTAGGTTAACCCCGTCCAAAGTTTTTTGTTCTGAGTAAATGTTAAAGAGTAATAGAGACAACACACAACCCTGCTAAATACTTCGTCTTATTTTGAGCTCTTCAGAATCTTTTCCTACGATCCGTATAAATCTTTCAGATACATTTTATTGCAATACCTACGCACTGGATCAGTCTTGATGGTATGCTCTATAATTTTACAATGGGCATATAAAACCCTAGAAATTTTAATTCGAAATATTGTATTCACTCTGGCTTATTAAAGGTGAGCTGCGTGATATTGCCAATAATAAGGCGACAACCAACAAAATATTATCTAATATAAAGAGAATGGATATTAAAATTTCCTTTATGAGACCAAAACTTCTTTAATTACATTGTTTTACGTCTATGATACGTTTAGTTCGTTATCAGTTACATTAACATAGCAATAACCCATAAGGTGAAAATTAACACAGTCTTGTGTTCAACTTACATTATCCAATAGTTCTTAAAAGCCAATAAATTAAACAGACCGTAATTACAGTCTCACACAGCTATGTGCAAAAACGAAAGATTTTCTAAGTAACTCTGACTTTAAACTTAAAACAATACAAAAATTAAAACAATTTAAACTTTCTCTCATCCATAAAAATGTCAAAATTTGTACTCTAACACAACAACAAGTACTAATATTGCAGTGGAAATATCATTTGCATTCAAAGTAATTACAATTAACACAACTTTAATCTGTAGATGTTAAAATATTAACCATTTTATTATTATTATTTAAATTTTTAACGATTTTTACTACCGAATTACCAATCTAATGAGCCATACCTTGAAAATGTTTTCTAAAAAAGCACACAATAGAATATACCTCAAATGCAAAGAGGTCATAAGTAACTGTCAGTTTTTTTAAAAACAGTTTTGGCACACGCGAATCATTATTCAGCATGCAGGTGCTGGTACAGATATGTCGAGATGTAAATGATGTAGTTGTGTTTGCCTGTTTCCTTGATTAAAAAGAAGCTTTGATACCATCCAAGACAATAAATCAACTGACATCCTTCTAAGTCTAGGATTGGATGGGCACGATATCAAAATAATCGCCAACCTATACTGGAACCAGATGGCTTCTGTGCGAGGCGATGACGAGATGACCGAAGAAGTGCGTATTTGGCAGGTTTGTGTACTCTTACTCTTTAACTTACATTCAGAGAAAATTTTCATCTAGGCTCTCGAAAGAAAATAACAAGGGTTAGTTCTCAACGGGATTGTTATAAATAACTTGAGATTTGCTTATGACGCAGTTTTGTTAGTCATCAACTTGATGATCTTCAAAAACTGTTACTGCAGAATAACAGAATGTGTCTAAAGACGAACATCATGAAAACGAAATAGCAAGTAGTTAGTAAAAATAGAGCTACTGCCGGAGGCATTTTCATGGATGAACATCAGACAATTAGAAAATTTGCTTCCTAGAATTATCTGGGCTAATTTAGGGATAACTTCCAAGATTTTCGCAGTAGGATCGAAAGTTTATTCCAGAAAGTGAGAAAAATCCTAACCAGTCGAGACTTAAAAATCACCTTATTATATTTTCAGTGTTCTTGTGTATGGAGTTGAGGTGTGAACTTTGACAGAAGTAATGATTAAGAGCTCGGAAAGCATTGAATTTTGACAATACCATGGACGGCGAGAGTAACAAGCTTAGAAATGCCACAACGCCTCCACAAAAATACAAAATAACTAACAACCTAACGACAACGAAATCGTCATATCTTAGAAACGTCATGAGAAATGGCAATAACTTCTGCAGACGCTAATCCAAGCCAAGTAAGGGGGCCAACCCGACGTAAAATATCCTGGTTAAAGAATCTTCGCCAATGATACGGTCAAAGCACAAGATCTCTTTCCAAGGCATTTGAAAAAGAATATATGATTTTTCCCTGTTTCTTTATGAATTATATTGATCATATTTTTCCTGAATTTGTTTTGTTTTTCGTGAATTGTTTTCTTCTTTTTGTAACTGATCTAAATTGGGCATATATAATAATTTGGGATCCATAATTCAGGGTGTTATTCTATGTTATTCCATTTTAATGTTTCACAACTTCAGGATGTTGTTTTTTCACATCAGAAACAAAATGGCATATTTTCGTCTAGGGCAATTTTGTTACCTAGTTTTAAATAAAATACGTACTGCACTGGATCGATCACGATGGTATGTCCAATAGTTTTACAGCGGGTATATAAAACCCTAGACATTTTAATTCGAAATATGGCATTCGCTCTGGCTTATTAAACGTGAGCTGCATGATGTTGCCAATAATAGAGCGACAGACAAACGCATCACATATTATAGAAATCATTCTGAGAAATTTATTATTACAGAACAAAGCACATTTTATTTAAATGTTTTATTTCTATTAATATTACAAGATATTGTCTAATATAAAGGAGATGATATTAAAACATTTTATATGTGGTGAACAGCCATTGTAATAACAACGCTTTAATTTTATTTTACAGTTGACTACATTTTTCTTTCATTCATTCTCTATTGTTTTGCGGCTATCTACTAAAATATGTTTAGTATTATATCAATTGCATTAATATAAAAACAATATCTAATAGTTCTAAAAACCCAATAAATCAAACAAAATCGTAACTAGATTTTCAGCTATGATGTAAAAGCAAAATATTTAATAAGTGACTTCGACACTAACACGGATCTAAAACACGGATCAACAAACAAATCAACAGAAACGTAAACGTAATATAAAACATTAAAAAATGAATAAAATTTAGCATTATGTCAATGACAAAATATAATTTTAGAATTATTTTTTCGACTAACAAAACAATAAAGATTACGGACTAACATGTTAAAAGAAACGCAAACATAACATAAAACAACATTAAAAAATGAATTAAATTATATCAATGACAATAATTTTAGAATTATTTTTTCGACTAACAAAACAATAAAGAATAGCTAAAGGGCATTTTGTTATAGATCCAAACATTAAATATTTGACTCAGTGTCAAATATTTATAAGTAAGGGTAAGTTTTTATTCTGCTATTGTTTCGTTTTTTTTTTGTGTATTAAGTTAACAAGTTAAAGGCCTACACATTATACTCGTATTGTAAGTCAACAATAAGAACTAGTGCCGCAATGTAAATATCATACATGCACGGAGTCCGCTAATTAATGGTACACAGCAAAACCACAGACCTACATGAAAATATTAGGGATTTAACAAAATTTGTATTTAGTTGATAATATTCAAAATGTACGTATATGCGCATATAAATCGAAACCTTTTTAAAAGGTTTAAGAATTTTTACTACAGTTTGGAGGAGACTTGTTCCTTTCATCCAAAATGAGATTATTCAGGCCGCCTGAAGATTAGAAAAAGACAGCAAAAAAATATCGCTTAGCTGAAAGCCTTGAAGAAAGTATAAGATGCATTGCTTTAGAAAGGGGAGTAAGTCATCCGTTTGTTGTAATTTTCTCTACAAAGAGGGTCTGTATTCTTATCGCTTGTACAGAATCTGTTAGAAAGTGATTTTCCGATCCAGTCTGGAATTTGCAGTTTTTGCGGTAACCAAAAAAACAAATTACTGTTTACAGACAAAGCGACGCTTAAACATAGTGGTTTTCAACTTTAGAAATAAACATGAATGGGATTCAGAATATCCACATTTCCCATGTGAATGTCATTTTCAACACGAATTTAAAATTAATGTATGTTGTGGTCTTATTGGTAATTGTTTATTTGATCCATTAGAACTACCACCTAATTTTCTACAAACTCAGTTACCCGATTACTTAGACGACCTTCTTCTACATCTACGACAAAATATGTTGTTTGTGCAGGTTGGAGCACCGGCACACTTCTCTAAACCTATCAGAGATTACCTGAATGCCCGTTTTTCCGATCGTTGGATAGATCGTGGAAGCCATACGCTTAGGCCGGCTCGAATCCGCGATTTCAATCCATTTGATCAATCGGGTAAGTAGTTTTTTAGCTAGGTTTATGAACAGGCAGACAGATAAACAGACCGACAGACAGATTGTTAGACTTTCTGAGGGAGGAGGGTCAACTCATGGAATTTCTATCAAATTACTTTCTTCCCACTTGGAAGAAAACCGTACTGCTGCGTCAGAAATCGGTACACAGCTGATATAACTGTATGTCTCGCAAATTTTGTACGTTTTATTGATATCTTGCCCGTTGAATTTCTGGATTTTTTCATAATAATTTTATTTTCTGCTTAGTAAAGGTGTACGTATATACAATTATCAATGTCTTCTTTCTTATTTTTCCTCATGTTCACGATCCTTCGGTAAGCATTTTTTAAATTAATATGAAGTGAGATCTTTTTAACTACGTTTTAGTACATTTTCTTGTGATTTGCAAAGTCGTTTGCGGTAACACAACAGCTACTGTTCACGCATCCCCACTATCACGCATATTCAAAGCAATATCACATATTCATTCAACACCTGACTGTTGCATGCTGTGCGTTTAGGGGTTATCCAATTGCTAATCATATTAAATTTATGTTTAGATTAATAAATACCTAAGACCTTAAATTTATCACCAAAGTAATTTGCAGATATCTAGAGTACAATTTCACTTGTTAGATATCTATTGTATTTAAATTAAAACAATTTTAATTAACTGGATTCGAAACCGTTAGGGGTTGAGTATGAATAACTACGCTAGACTTCGCCTGTATTCGATTGTAACGAGTTCAGTACATCTTTTACTTATTTAAATTTATTTTGAATATTGTCAAATATTTGTATTTATGTTCAGAGAGGGAATATGAACTGTTATTTATTTATTTATTTAATTTATATTAGGATTTATTTAATTTATATTAGGAGAAAGCGTGCTTGAATATTTACATCCACCGATTTTTGACTTTTTATGAGATATCGTTTTACAAAAATTTACTGATATAGGGCTTGTTACTTTGTTTTATAAGGCCTCCTTTTCCTATCCATCTGTTTTAAAAAACGATTTTTAAAGAAAAAAATTAAACACTACTCATATGAAAAAAGACACCGAATCTAGATAGTGACATTTGTTAATTGCTAAATTTCGTATTTACTTTCACAGAACCTATACTTAGGTCATACACAACTTTTATAAACTGCAATGTATTCAATTGGTTAATTATTCAAATTATTATTTTAAACGTATTTCTTTGTTAGGGGGGGGAGGAGAAAAAGCCAAGTGGCTACTAAATAAAAAGGTTATAATTTTTGTATTACAGGAATTTCGGTATAAAATTTACTATCTTTTCCCAAATTAGGGAAGCTAATATCCCACCTTGACAAATTATGGGGGGGTACATGGAGACAGTTTTTGGCAAGATAATGTAATCAACATATTTGTCTCTAAAAAAAAATAGTTAGGATAAAGCTGATAACTGTTATTTAGGAAAAATAATGATTCTAATAGGAAACAAAAGAAGATATTTCATTTAGACGCAAAACGTGTACATGCACCTTACAAGATATCTGAAGTAACAATTTAATGTTTTCACATATTTTACAAGCCATCACAGAGCCATTGGAAATGGACATGATTTACTTGAAATAAATTAATATAGATAACTTAACATAATATAACCCTAAATGTTAATAATAAAACATGCATGAATGTACTTCTTAAATGATGCAGTCTTACAAATTATGAAAGAGATCTTAAAAGTGTACATTGCAAGGAATTCTCAACGCAATTATTCTTTTTACATGTATGTAATTATTTTATTATTTTTTTATAAGCTACTTAATCAGAGCAACAATGGGTCGTCGGATACACCTAAAGAGAAAATTTTAATAATTAGCCACTTTAAATCGATATAGCTAAAAATATAACCACAATGGCAAACAAATGTTCATCTACAGTTCAACGTATAACTGAACGATGCAATAATGAAAATAAATCGAGATTGGCTCGATTTTCACGATAGTAGTTTCCACGAAGGTCCTTAAAGCGTCAGCCGATTTTAACGTAAGTGAAATATACAGTCACAGTGACGTAGCTACACCCCGCCAGTCCCCTGGAAACGTGATGCTAGGGAGCCCGTAAATAATGTGTAGTGGACCCCATACAGCACTATGGAAACCTTTTTTTTTGTTTAGCCTTCAGTTGTATTCCCGTTCCCTAGCTGCATTTGTTTATAAGGGGTTTATGCAATTATGCAAAACTATGAATGGCTTATTTTTGTCATTCGTTATTTCCTGTGGGTTAGTGTATATAGGGGGCCCTTTGTTGACCAAGTGTGGGGGGACAAAATTTGTAGCTACACCACTGATGAGGCATGAAATATGACTACTGCGAAATGTACCAAAAACTTACTGGAATTAATAACAACGATCTAATAAATAATAAATAATTTTTTATTGAACCATACGTGTTCTTAGGTATCGATATTGTTAAATTTCATTGTAAATTCATAAATATTACTGTTGCTACTATTAAATATTCTGTTTTTGTTAGAATAAATCAGTAAATTATCAAAAGGACCTAGTCCTTTTGATAATTTACTGTTTTATTTTGAGTACATCAGAGCTATCTCAGATACTATGTATTTTTATCCACTTGGGCACTTTATTATTATTAGATACAACTGCACCATTTAAGCATTATATTAAATCACACTTCTCCCAATTTAAAATAAGCAACAGTTCAGCAAAAAGTAAATAACTTAATTAAACCAAATGTATAACCCCAAGACTCGCTGTTTTCATTCAAGACTATTATTCTAAAGCGCAGATATGTTTTTGTGCTGCCAAGATGGCGCTAGGTTGTACGTACGTAACGAGATAATTGACATAACGAGCATCCGCATAAATTGGCGTCCAGAGTCTCGAACTTATTAATGTCACAATAAATTTACACTAATATCTATTATTAACTATAAATTATAGTTTAAACATTATTACATCTCTATTGCTTCAGAAATGGGTATAATGTAAGTTATTTTATTTACATTTTATGAATGTATTGCAAAAAGTAGATAAACCCAGAAGGACGCCAATAAAAGAGAATAAAATTATGCTGTATTAAACTATCTAGACGTTTCATCGATTTTCTTCATCTACCATTTGTTCGAAATGCCATAAAAGCAAACCTTTAATAGTTTAGAATGGGGTTTACATATAAATAAACAGAGGATTGACATTATATGAAATAATTAACGACGACGTATAGTTGTTATTCATTAGTTTAACAGTAAGATGAAAATGTGAAAACAAGTAAAAAAGTAAAAAATAAGCTCGAACCCCGAAAAAAATCAAGTTTTGAACACGAAATTAATAAGCCAAATTATTTGTATAGTACTATTTAGGAAGGGTTTATTTTAATTTCCAGAAACTTTTAATAAGCGAAATAATAAATATATTTTTAACTGTTAGTAATATTTCCATTATGAACTTCAAATGGTATTTTTAACTTATCTCTTTTTCACAAGTAGTGAGAAAGTAAATTCCAACATACTCAAAGATTCACCATCAGGTACTCACTTAATCACCTGTAGTATGGGATATATTTATGGAATATTTGTGTGAATCTGCTCAAACTCTGTTCTATTTGTGTATGTGGTATATGCTTAGAAAGGTACCATTTCTGAGGTATGTAGCGCCCTGGTTCAATTCAATTCAAAATTCAATTAGGCCCCTCATGCAAGGGCCCTTCATTTATTCCTACCGACAAGCCAGAGGAGTTGTGGTGAAATTGACGAATACGTTCACGCCAGTACACTTTTGTTCATTATGAGTACACTTCTATTCATTATGAGAAGCAGTATGTATTTTATAATTTTCATTTACTCATTATTCTAAGAAAATTCATAGAACACACTACAATACAATTAAGAATAATTGTACTATCGCCAAAAATAATTAATTACCAAACTCTTTTATAAAATAAGCAATAATTTATATGGAAACATAAATATGAAGATTCTCTCTCCATCTCCCTCTTCCTCCTTAAAATTACTCCACGAATTTAGTGTAAGACTTTTTATCGTATCCATTCTAGATTTTTTCTACGGGGCTATTTGCAAAATAAGGGTTATAGTACTCCTCATCGGAAAATAGATAAAGTACGTAATGCCACCAATGCGATATTTCAAAACTTGCAAGCACGTTCCATAATTATTTTAAATTCTTTGAAAAATATATCTACCGTATGTCTACATCGCGTTCAAGAAAATGGCAATCATTTTCACCAATTTTTTTAATTTAAAAATATATTAAGGGGTTAATATGGAGGTTAATATTATGGTACTATTAAGATGAAACCTTACTAGTTTTGTTTTGTTTTATTTTTCCTTAGTGTATAAAATTGTTCATAGCCTACTTAGATTTAGCTTTTTTAAAATTTCTATGTTTGTAATATCTTGATATGACTAAAACAGGATCAGTAATACTAATACTATAAAATACACACATAATATTCGAAAGAGAGCAACAGGATCGATGTTTTTGTTAAACTTATACAATTTTCAATCATACAAAAGACAAATATAAAGGGTGTCCAGTAAAAACATATAAGTTTGAATTATAGCTTAAAATTGACAGCTCACAGCCACTGGATTCTACGTAAAAAACCGTATAAGAGCCACTTTTTAGTTTTGCAATATGTTAAAGGATGACCGAGATACGAGGAGGATCTCAAAATGCAATATTTTTAATTTCACCCTGTGTTTCAGAAACAAAGCGGGTCATGACAATTTTGTTTATATCATCTTTTATATCACAAAAAAGTAGCAAAATATTGTCGAACATGTGACACTACGTACTCGCAACTGCAATACCCTGTATATTTTGGATGGGACGTCTATACCAATCTGTTAGGGCATCTTACCCGGTGTGCCGGTAAAGGTGGCTAAAAATAAATATTAAACATTATTGTTATCTTTCAGAACCTCTTTTTTTATACTTGTGTTGGGTATATTTAACTATTACCTGAATAATAGCAAAACAATTATTGAAAAAAAATTCTAGTTTTATTTTTTGGAAGTTTTTTTTAAGTGGTGCAACACGGGGATTTACCTTATATTCTATTATTAATACACTACATGGCCATTGGGGGTTAATGACACCCATAAATCTCGTAAAACAGAGATGAGCTTCGAAAATAAAATGGTCAAGATCATAATCATAATGGTCGAAGTTAAAGTTTTCATATGGAATTTAATCAGCGTCCAAAAATACTCCGATACTTATTATTTTTTATGGCATAAAAATATTGCCACCTATACTTAGCATCTTTCGATTCTCGTCGACCGTCAGATTTGTTTTATACTTTAAGATAAATTAACTAAATCATATTAAATTTTCAAACTTACAGCGACAAGTTTTTTAATTTTTTTTTCACATTTTGAAAAATATAAGGGATGATGACGTGCTGGGCTGATGCCCGCCAGGTCATGGTTATCGTACTTAACGTGCCATGACTCA
Organism: Kuschelorhynchus macadamiae; assembly: GCA_030620095.1. Taxonomy (NCBI): domain Eukaryota; kingdom Metazoa; phylum Arthropoda; class Insecta; order Coleoptera; family Curculionidae; genus Kuschelorhynchus; species Kuschelorhynchus macadamiae. The sequence goes on from JAUTXW010000285.1 coordinate 1,290,018, forward strand.
TCATTATGAAAACTTTTAGTTTTACAGAAAGAACGTTGCCTAGAGGGTTCACGAGCTCTCCAGCTATTATGGAGTATAGGGTTTTCATATATATTTTGACAATCACCTAAAGCTTTATCTATGAAACTCTAAATATTTTCTTGTATCGACCTTAAAGTATATCAAAAATAAAAAATCGAAATATAAAAAGTAAATAAAACACGCTATATTCTTATTTTTCTTGTTAATTTAATTTAATATAAATGAAGAATACATATACCCATGAAGAGAATACCACAGAAAGTAAATCTTACCTAATATATCATTTCATAAATCGGACGCTGGCTCTATAATGTGTATTCCTTTGTTCTACTGGCATTCCTAACACCATCTATCAGTTAGTGGCGCTTAAAGATAAAACTAGCAGATTGCACTTTATCTTCATTATGATAAAAAATCTCAAGACGTGTAAAATATGACCTCATATAAGTAGTGGCGGTGTTTGTGCTATGTAATTTTAACGACCGTCTCATATAGACTGATGATTATATTCTTATAACTCTCATGAGCTACGAGCCAGGAAATTTTATTGCGGTCGTAATACTCTTTATCGGAGTGATGGCATTGCCTTTTTTTACACGGTAAAGAGAATTAGCTAACATAAAAGTGAATACATCTAGTAATGTGCTAAGACAGAAGAGAAATGTTTTTTTGATGCAAATTAAACTGTTAAGTTTGAGAGTTTCGAAGCCCAATTATTTTTATACTTTTCGAAGTAAAGTGAAGACCTCCAATAGGACCCGATATAACGGCTAAAGCAAGAGACTTGTCCCTTTAGCAAACTTGGTGCAAAGCAAAAATTAGAAAATTATAAGGCATTAAAATATGGAAAAATTAAATTGACCACACTGGTGCTGTACCTTTAAATTCGCAGAAAGAGTAGCTCTATAAATATTTTTTTTAAAGGGATGTCTTGTACATTTTACTTTCAATAGATATCTTTCTCCTGATTCTAAACATATAAGTTTGGTGTCTTTATCTAACACAAAAACCGGAAATTAAATATATGTTGCCGATAAGACCAAAGTGTGATAAAGATTCTCTCCCTCTTTTCTACATTTTCTTAGTGTATTCAAAAGAGTGGGCTAGTTTCTGATAGTTCTATGGGTTGTCCTGTAAGAATTTTCTCACTGTTTGGCAAGAACTGAGCAGGACTGCCTTCTGGATGTGGATGAAGGTGTAAGTACGCAGTTCTATGATTTTCAGGTTCTGTTCTAATGTTTTTGGAACTAGTCCAGTTGATGATACGATGATCGGGATCACATGAACCTTATTCAGTCGCCACATCTGCTGTGACTCGACGGCCAGCTTGATTTTTATCCAACACGTTGTTATTGTTGGGTAAAGCGACATCTACCAAATAAGCTGTCTTTGTTTCCTTATTTAACAGTACCACATCAGGTCGATTATTTGTCACCCGTCTATCGGTGATAATTGATCGGTGGAAGTACAGTTTGAAAGCATTATTTTCAAGCACTGAACTTGATTGGTATTGATAATAGGGCACGAAGGTGTTCAGGAGCCCATGTTTATTTGCAACCTCCTGGTGTATGATGTTACACACCTGGTTATGTCGTTGAAGGTGGTCCATGTTTGCTAAGTAAGTGCAGCCAGATGTTATATCCTGTATAGTCTACGATCTCTCGCTACATTTTCGACACTTATTGGATTCAACAGACCGTTCTTTATTGACGAATTTCGTGTGTTAATAATTTGATCCTGGATTATTTTCACAAATCCTTCTATCTCTGGGAATAGTGGTTCATCCTACAGCCAACTGTTAGATGCTTCCTTATCTATATGTGGCTGGTTCAAGTCATTGTGATGTCGGCCGTGTAGTGTCATTTGGACTCACTGTTCTTGTTTTTGGGGTCTGAAAGTAACTTTAGTGTTAGTCCATTTTATTATTCCGAAACTGTCTCCCCTTGGTTCATCGCTAGAACTATTTTTCCATTGGGTACGGCTATACCACCATTAATGACTTAGTCTTTTTCGATGTGTAAGGCTTTTTATTTTTTCATTTCAAATTCCGTATAAATGTCTTTCTAGAAGTTATGAGGTACGTCCGAGCAATAATAGACACTGACCTTCACAAACGAATTATGTTTTTGGATTAGACTTGCTTTTGATTGCGCAACGCTTCTTGGAAGGATATACTTTCCATGATATTACAGAACTACTCTTATCAGTTTTACAAACCTTTGTTCTATAACTCTATTTAATCGTGCTCTATCCTCCTAATATTTTTGTATTATGCAATCATACATTACATACATCGTATTTTCAATTGCTCAAAGCAGAGTCTTATTGTTGGAGTATTATTAAGTTATGGCCACCTATGATTTGAAGCTGTCAAAATTGAAAAACAAAAGTGGTGCCTTTGTAATTAAATATATTCAAAGGTAAGTATTTTTCTTACAAATAATACTTTTTTTAAATATAATGCACACAGAAGAAAAAATAATAGAGAATACTCGTTTCATAAGGCATTTAATCACACCCATCCTTTATAAAACTCGCCTGTGTATATATACCAAACTTAACAAAACAAACTAGTCCAGAGACTCCTATAAGAGCAAAACCAACATTTATGGTTAGCAAGAAAATATCCGAAATCTTTGCAGGCCTTGATGTATTGTGGCAATAATCATAACACAAGAGCAATAAATTGAATGTAGGAAAAAATTAACAAGAACTACAATATAATAAACAAAGTAATTTTTTTGGGATGACCACTAAAGCGCAATGAAATCTGGCCAACCGTAGATACGTTTTTCTGACTTAAGGTCTTCATCAGTACATAGTTGAGTTGACAACAGTCAACTAGTTGAAGGACGACTACAATTACATCTACTACATCCCATCAGAGCAAAGTAATTTTTTGAAATGACCGCTAAGTCACAATGAAATTTGGCCAACTGTAGACACGTGTTTCTGACCTAAGATTTTCACCAGTACAGTTAACTAGCGCTATGCTTAACACAAAAAAAAACAGGAGCAAAACTGATATTTATGATTACCAAGATAACATTCAGAGTCTTTGCCCGACTTGATACTCAATTACCATGGAGCAAGATAAAGTCACAGATATACCTAACCTAATGCGAAATATAAAATTCCTTCGTGCATTATTAGGAAATATTTCAACTGCAAAAAAGTCATCTGAAAGATTCAATTAATTTAATTAGTTGTTAGTTTTTTTGTGCGCTTACTCATCCTGACTAAAACACTATTATTAGTATAGTAAACTAAGAGGGTTACACATATCTAACAATAGGCTTAAAAATTCTCTATTGTGAATATAAGAATGAGAGATAATTTAGCATTTCCAAGCAATGCTACGCGCCCGATATATGAACTTTTCTGTCATTATTTTTTTATAGTAATTTTCATTTATAAAGAAAATAAAAATTCTTATACATTAAACATATCTAATTAAACAATCAAAATTAGCTAAATCTACAACAAGTAGAGAAAGTAAGTTTAGCAAAGGCTTAAGTTTGTAAGGTTTAGCTACACAGAACAAGTAAAAAAATATTCATCAGTTTGAGCATTTGTTATAGGCACCAGGTGAAACTTTCTAGCAGCATTTAAAGCTGTCCATTGCTACCGGGAAAGGCCAAATTAGAGGTGTATTCTAACCAATGCGGAACATCGGGAACTGGAGGGATTGCAGTGCGGGAACTGATTCTACTAATAATAAAAGTACTTCGTCCTCATCTAATGAAGATGAATGGCATTTAAACATGATATGAATACACATTTGACATAAATATGCAGCTGGCACTTAAAGGTCAGTAACTACAGAACAACTTGTGATTCCCGCACTAGAACCGCTTCCGCCATCCTAGGTTGGTTTGAATAGACCTTTACGGTTTAAATAAAAAAATGTTTAGTTTAGTAACTTAGGCTCGTCTAGTTTCAAAACAGTATATTAAATATAATTTTTTTAATTACAAAATACGTTTGTGAAGGTCAATGTCTATTATTGCTAACTACTATAAAATTATTTTGTTGAGTGATTCATTGTGTAGCTAGGGGCTTCTAAGTATTCACTATAGCAGAAACCAATTAGGATCGCATTGAGGATACGCTATGTCGGACGTACCTCATAACATAATTTTCATTTGCTACGGTAATAAAATGCAAAACGTAAGAACGTTTAGAAAATCGTTGACATATAACTGTTACTTGGTTAAGTGCTTAAAAGGGATTATATACGCGCATCTATACAATATTCTTTTTAAGTTCTCACCTTGCGAATAGGAAATATTCTTTAAATTAGTTTTGTGGTTAAATGTCTTTTAAGTAATAACTGATGTTATAGTTATTTTATTAAGAGAAACAAACTAACAAAGAAATACTTTATTCTCACAGAAAAAAAAACAGTTAACAAAATCATACGTGCACTAAATAAATCATTAAAATGACTACACTTATGTAAAATATTTTGTTGATAAATTATTAGTTTTATTTGTAATACCTATATTAAAACAAAAAAAAAACAAGTTAAATAAAATATATTGGCGAGCAAACAAAATATAAATAAATTGATAGTAATAAAATTTTTTTATATTACTACGTTATCCAGTATACTTCTACCTCGAATAAATGACATATTGCTAATTACTATTTAAAATATTTTAATTGTTATTGCAGACAATATGAACAATTAGTTGTAATTTCCTAGAAGGAGGAGCAAATATCCTTCTTTGATCTATATATATATATATATATATATATATATATATATATATATATATATATATATATATATATATATATATCTCATTCTAATCAGTAATAATATAAAATACATTATAAAGGGTTAAAATATCATGATCTAGTATTTAAAATATGTACATGTGCTGTTTTTATTTGATCTTGCTCAAACAGTATGATGCCTAATAATATTGTGATATTTTGGATTTCTAAAACTAAACCTAACTACGTTCTTAATGTATAATTGCCGCATATTCCTGTAAATGTAGTTGGGTACATCCTCTTGATATAACATTGTTTTTATAATATAATTTTGTGTAGCAAATAGGGGAGAAAGCGAAGTATTACTTACGACATACAAGCTGTAATACCATATGTTAAAATAGACTCTACAAGAGCTTGATAAAATGTTTTTAGCAGATCATAGGAAACAACTTGTCTTGGCTAATAAAATTTGTATAGTAGGCATCTTATTTTTTGTTTATGGTTTTGCCAAGACATAACTTGATTCAAAAAATATACCCAAATACTTAATAACTGTCTTTTCTTTTAATTTCCTGGGTACAATGTCAGGAAATATCTCTTTTACAATAATATGTATGAAGGGCAAGCTTGTCTCTATCTGGTAAGTTTCTAGATGACATTCCAAAGGTAATAAATTCGTTTTATCTGTTTTAAGAGTCAGAAGATTAGAGCCAAGCCAGCCAATGTTTAATTTTTGCCATTGCCTAATTGATTAAAAGAACAGTATCATCTACAAAACAAATGATTTTGCCGTTTGTTGTGGCATCCCTTAATGTGTCTACAAGTTTTATTTTAAGAGACAGAAAAAAATGCTAAATACAGAAATTTTATAATTTTATTTCAACCGCCAGGATCTGCTAAAAACAAACAAAGAAGTGACTATTAAAAAGTAAGTGCTTACTGATCTTAAATACACTAGGTTTGATATTTTTGTCTTTCAAAATAAGCGAGAAAATTGAAAAAACCCTACGATAAGAGGCGGTGTATTCCTATTGGATTTAAATTTGTGTGTTAGAAATTAAAATGTTCTGTCTTCTTTAGACACACACACACACCTTGTCCCGTTTGACAAGATTTTGTCAATTTTATCTGTTGTTGTTGTTAAGATAAAGGTATGATAAATTGATTCCTTAACTTGGTATATTTATAATCAGCAAGAAAAGACGAGTTTAATGAAATCATATTCTAGAGGGAGTTTCATTAAAAATAGCAAAGTCAATGGATGGTTAAGTTCTTGCAGCTCAAATAAAAACATAATTTTTTTATAATATGAACAGGAAATATCCCAATCACCATCCAGAACAAAAGAAATCGATTATTAACTCAGTTGTATTTAGAGTAATTTCCATTTCTGATCAAGATACAAACCTAAGCTTTGAGAGACAATGGTTATTGTACTTAAGATATTACGCGTTCAATTAAAAGATATAGAAATTCAACTCCGCGAAAGGAGAATGATAAACAGCCACTTTAGGTAGTGTTGTTCTTCCTTATGTATATGGCAGAATAGAGAAAATAGGACGATTACTTCGGCGGTACAACATACGTACAATCTTCAATACACATAAGAAGATTGTAACTTTTCAAACAGAAGGAGTATATAAAATTCCTTGCTCCTGTAGAGAAGTGTGTGTGAAAGCAACATGAAGCTCAATATTGACTAGACTTAAGGAAAATCAACGATGTATTAAAAATAAACAAACCGTACAATCTGCTGTATCTGAACATCAGCATACCAACTGGACATATTATAAATGTAAAAGGAGCCAAGGTTCTAGTGTCGATTCCAGGATTTCATAAACGAAAAAACAGAGAATCTATTAAAATTTTCAAACATAGAAAAAACTTCAATAGATAATGGGATTACGGTCTACATAACCCGTGGAAACCTGGTTCGACGAGCACAAGTCGGGTGTAAAAGTCTGCCTGAATCTCTTCAGTATTCAGATTTCGTCGAGTAAAGATACCTGAAGATGCCTCGTGCAATCGAAGGTGAAATGTCGAATAGTAATTCCAATTTGACATGGTCTAATTCCAAGAACCATAATTTCTTAATTGACCGAAGCCGTGAAAGCTTCAGTTTTATTACAATATATCAAAAAATTACGAAAATTAACCGGAAACCAAATTTCTGTATAATGGTGTGCCTAGTCTTTTAGTTAAAACTTATCATTGTAACTTTTTTTAATGCTGTTAGTTGAAACTTATTTTTTATTCTGCCCAAAATATTTCTTTAGTGATAGGTAAAGGTTTTGCTTAATTTTTAGTCGCACTAGCTATTGTATCAATGTTGATTTCTTAAAAATTATTTTGTATCATATAGGGTTGTCAAACATTGTCGAGAGAAATTATTATATTTTTGTTATTAAATCACCCCATTAAAATTTAATCGCATCTGTGTGAGATATTACGTAAGCTAGTTGATGAGCATATTAACTAAATTGATTCCTTAAGTCCCTGTAAGCTTGTCAGTATTCTAAACACTTAACACGTATTAACTGCAAACTGATCAACGTTCTTTTAACATTTACGTGCATAAAAGGGAGAGTCAAGACCACTTTCTTTAAACTACTACTTGCATATTAAACAAATGACTCGATTTTTTCACACAACTACTATGACTTATAGCATACATTGAAAAACTAGCTTCTAGATTTGAATCGTAATTACCATTTCTGATAAATCTATTGCCATTGTTAGGAGTATAAGTATAATTAAAGAGAGACACTTGGTTTGATACAAAAATGTGTTTTCCTAGAGATAACCGTATTTTAGAAAGTTTAATAAATTACAAGGAGACGCCTCAGGGCAGTTGTTATTTTGGCATACTCCCTTATTTTCCTTGTTATATAAACTGCAATTTGCATCAAAAATACATTGTGTAACATTTTGTTTTAAAACCGTCATTCGACTTTCAAATGTTGGAAGATGTTTTCAAGCATCTGATATAATAATATATTATAATATATAAAAAATCTTAATTTATCAAATAAAGTTTATTTAACCGATATAAAAGGAATAGCACTACATTATTGCATAAAACCACTTAAAGTGTAAAATAACACATTATTTGCACGTAAATATGTTATTAAATACATTTGGGTGAAATACTTAAAAGTTCTCAATAAAGTCTCGGAATAATTTATTAAGATAATAGTTAATAGGATATCAATATCAAAACATTAAAACAAATATTTTGAAGCTTGACAGTTTCGCTCTTGTAAGGCTCTTAAGCATACTTCCTTTCATATTTTTTATAAAACACTTACCTTAAAGTATATTTTTGAAATTTTTATACAAAGTATGCCGCCTAGAAGGTTTATTATTTTACTTATATTCTTATAGACTAATGAAACTTCAAAACAAGCAGTTTTTTAATTCTAAATTATACTAGGCATTAGTTGTTATGAACTCCGTTTAGATCATGTCAGAAAAGTTCAGTTTTAGTCCGGTAAAATTATAAATAATTATTTTCCAGTATTTAAAATATTTTTGTTGACACTAGAACTTCCAGTCATCTTTTAATAAATTAATAGATAAATCTTAACAAAAGGAAGAGTTTACATAGTTATTAGTGAATATCATAAATTCTTCCAGCTACATCAACCCTGGATTTAGTAGTCTGTCATTATTTTGTAAGTGAGTAGATTTAGGTATCTACTCGGGAAAAATACCGTTGGGGTAAAAATTGGTACAGATGTTCTATGAAGTACGCTTAAGAATATATCAAAAGTCCCTTAACCTTACATGTGCGCGTCACAGTAGCTGCTCGTGGATTTAAGAAGGGTCAAGCGCAGCGTAGCTAGGTGCACAGCGCCGCAGACGAAAATATTTCGGGGTGCTAGGCCCAAAATGGCTAATTTTTTTACATTTTTATGATTTCAATTATCCATAGCTTTGGAGCGTTTTTTAATACTTAGAGGAAATAATATAAATTTATAAGAATTTAAATATATTTTTTTTGTTTTTAAAAAACTGTTATGTATCTATATCTTAAAGCTAATTTCGATTCGATTCGATCGATGCAAAATTGCTTCCGCCTCCTCCCATCTCTATTTGGCTTACGGATATCCATCATTGCGTTGCCATAACAACTGCCGTAAACAAATCTAAGCAGGCCGGCGTGAGGGGGGAGTCTGAAGCGGAATTTGTTACTGCTGATTGCGATTCCTCAACAGGTCGCTCTTATGAAAAGGTGTTCAGCGCGCTACATTATTAAGTCATTATTATTTTTTGAGTATATAACGCACTAGTTTTGATAGAAAATAATGGTATAATTAAGTAAATAATGGGAATTTATATAAAACATACTACATTTTTATAATAGGTAATGTAGATTATAAAATGCTTAATGTTTTAAAAATATTTTTATTTTTAAGTAACTTAACTAGAAAATATAGGTGAAGCGGCGCTTCACCCGCGTACCTTGGCGAACCGCCACTGGCGCGTCATTGTTTCTTTTCTCCTGTTAGTCCAGAACCTATTTCAAGACTCAAAAAGTCACATTCTATAGAAGATTCGGCACTTGTTATCCTTCTAGAGAACTAGAGCGGGGTGAAAGGTGGCGTTCTCGATTGCGCTTACTATTTGCATTCGGTTTCAACTCTGTGCAATATCGCTTAAGAGAGAAATGACGATATTTGTAGAGGGGAGTTGATTATATTTTGAATTGGGTCTACATGATTTCTTTTAAATATCAAAATATGTTAAATATAAAAATTTTAAAATATTATCTGAACTTGCAGATTCATTACCAGAAAAAAAAATTAATATCGGAAATTGACTAAATGAGCATCAACTTTGTTCTTTTAAATGGAAAACCCTGTACAATAAATGTCCGCAAATGGATTTCGACATGCTAATTATCAATATACTAAGTTTAATATCTTTATCTCTAAAGGCACCTGAGAAATTTAAGAAAAACCTTACCATAGAGGCAGTCAGGTAGCCAGGGGAGTCTTGGGATCTGAACTCCCTCCCCTCCGAAATATTGCAAATGTTGGTATAGGTATGCTTCTTGCTAATTGTCCTGTGGTTTGTCCGTTTGGACCCCCCAACTGGTTTTGGTTTGGACCCCACCCCCCGAACTACATTTCTGGTTCTTACCTGCGTTTTTTTTTTCAAATTTATAGGGTATCTTTAGAGATAAAGGTATCAAACCTAGTATTTTTATAATCAGCAAGAAAAGACCCATTTGACGGACATATATTATACAGGGTGTTTCATTTAAAATAAGAAAATGGATGTTCATTTTGTTTATTTCCGGTCTTCATTTGTTTTATCTAGTAAGAGATCCTGGTGGCTCAGATAAAACACTAAAACTTCTATATTTAACATGTTTCGATATCTTAGAAAATAAACATTCTTCAAAAGATAGCCGAATACCACAATTTCTTTCCTCAGCGATGTTGCACAGAGCCGAAAATAGTAAGCGCAATCGAGAATGTCACAGTTCACATCGTTCCTGGTCCCCTAAAAGGACAGCAAGTGCCCAATCTTTCACAATACGTGATTTTTTTAGTCTTAAAATAGCTTCTAGAAGAACAGAATCAAAAAATCCTGAGGCGCACTGGCCTATTACACACAAATTACCAAAATTAAAACAGCGACTGCAAAATATGGTTAAAAACTGAAGAAATGTGTATAAGAAAAACATAACTAACTTTTTAAATACAATGAAAAGAGCTATACTGTAATAACATGGCCTGTAAAAAAAATTATTCAGAAGTCTTGGTTATTAAGTTGGTTTTTTATTGCAATAAAACAGGATATAATCTAATAAATACATTTTAGAACCGCTGCTTTAACACTCTAGTTACTGTATTCTGCTTAGGGGATACGCGGTTTATACATTTAGTCTACTTCATCATTAAATGATCACTAAAAAAGCTTAATATGGACATCAAATTATTTATTGAGGACAAATGCATCAGATGTCTGTAGCTAAAATGAGCACCAGAAACTAGACGTTAACAGCGGAAGGAATGGCAGACAGCCATTAAAATAATCATGGGCTTAAGGCAAGAATATAGTTATTTGTGATGTTAATAATATAGACGATAATTACATAAGAGTTTTAGTTTAGTACTTAGGTTAAATATTACACAAAGGTGGAATTTTAAATGGAAACGTGCTATTTTTTACACATTTTTTTATAAAAAATAAAACTGACTTATAAAACACTAAAAAGTAAAAAATAAGATGTTCGAACTAAAAATTTTGGCTTTGTACCGTTGCTGTCAAACTAATTCTTAATTACTTATTCAAAAAAAGACATTTATGTATTGAGTGTCTTGAATCTGATACCACGAGAATAATTTATTAGATTGACGTCGACTTTATAAAGTCAAATTTTTAAGATGAAATATTGTTTTTTAATTATTACTGCTCTTTTTTTGAAGTCGGTTTGTACTTTTTGGTAACAGTTGTTATTTCATCCTTTTTGCTGATATTTTTACAAAATTTTATTGTAAAGGTTATCTTTAAAATTTTGAAGGCATAAAACCTAGGTTCAAATTTTGAATGTCCCATTAAAATATATAAGCAGCTACTGGATCCATTGCATATCTGTAGCCAGAAATTAAATGATTAGTAAAATTGAAGTTCATGCTATTCGAAACCACGAATACCAAATGAAACAGATACTTTTATAATATCCCCCTTTTTCCCTTACTCCGTCCTTGCAGGCTATACACTTCATTTATTCATAAATTGGATTTTTACCAAAATGTTACCATTTCATCTCTATATGATATTTGATTTTTAGTCAAAATAAAAAAAGGTCAGTCGGATAAGTAATTTTTGAGTTTTGCCTCATAGAAACAATTTTTGAGGTTTGCTATGTAGAAACAAATGAAGAGAAGGGTTGACCGACAGACCAGTGGAAATGCGAGAAGCTGGGGGAACCCTTAAACTCGTAAGAGGGAAGTAAAAATAAATGGGAGGTTTTTTTTTATGTAAAAAATAAACACCTGTAGCGTTATTTGTGTATCAGAAAATATTACTGGATACCAACATTTTGGTAAAAATCAAATATGGACAGAAAAAATGCGGCCCAGCTAAATGTTAAAAAATTATTACTAAAAAATCTAATATACCTAATTACCTTAATACCTATTTCAAGTGTTATATTAAGTGATGATACTGATGAAATTTGATACAAATTCAAGTTGGTTGAACAAAATGGGGACCAAATAAATTCTTTTTGATCGTGAAATATATCACCTTCCTAGGTTTTTACAGATCTTTACGTTTTTAGCACCTTAGATACAAAAATCTTGTTTTCAAAATTCCGTCGGTTTATCCGTCAGCCACATAGCTAAAAAAACTACGTATGCTATTGACTTCAAAATTTGAGCAAAAATTATTGGTCCTACGGGATGACCTGATAACATTTTGATACAAATTCAAAATGGCGGTCTAGTGAAATGGTAAAAATGTATTACTAAAGAACTAATCCAATTTATCTCAAATTTTGCACAAAAATCAAGTGTTATATAGGAATGATCTGGTAATATTTTGGTATGAATCCAAAATGATAAAACAAAATGGCTACCTAATAAAATTTTTAAAAAATCAGCCTGAAAAAACTACTTAGATTAATTTTAAAATTTTGTGCAAGAATTAAGTATGATATAGAAATAAACTGGTAAAATTTTGGTACGAATTCAACATGACGGAACAAAATGGTGGTCTAATAGTTATTTTAAATTAGTGTACTTACTCGTTTCACTTTTAATTATATCCAAAAATCAAGGGAGGCATAGGTAGAAGCTAGTAAAGTATTGGTACGAATGTAATATGATTTAACAAAATGGCGCCCAATAAAAATGTTTGAACAGACAGTATTTGTTATTAAATAACTATGTGCGGAACTAAATTGGGTCACTCTTCAGTATTCCTAATAAATGGAAAGATTCATAACGAGGGAAGTTCCGGGTTGAAGAAATTTACCGATTTTTTTATGTATATACACGTATTACTCCGAGTGTGTGACCAATTTGGATGACATTTTTACGAAGTTTTTTAGGATAGTGCAGCAATGGTCCCATATAAAGCATATTAAAAAAACTCGCGATATTTTAAATATATTTCTGCCTAAGAGTTTCGGGGATGCATTTGAAATGCTTTAATACTTTGCTTTAAAATTTGGGGGTATGAAATTAAATTATCCAAAAACTTCGCCGCACATCGAGATATATACCATCCCAATGAGGAAATCTATTTTTGCATCAGGTTATTTCGGTTATTATAAATTTTAATGAATGTCAAAAATATCAAATATCTTTGTATGAATAAGTGAAGTGTATAGTCCGCGAGAACGGAGTAAGGGAAAAAGGGGGATATTATAAAAGTATCTATTTCATTTGTTATTCTGGGTTTCCAATAGCACGAACTTCAATTTTAGTAATCATTTAATTTCTAGCTACGGATATTGTTTATTTTCTATAAATATGTACAGATAGCGCTTTTTGTGTAATATTAGTTCGGCGATTCTGGCAAAATTTTATATGCAATGGACCCAGTAGCTGCTTGTATATTTTGTTGAAAGATTCAAAATTTGAACCTAGGTTTTAGGCCTTCAAAATTTTAAAGATAATATTATCAATAAAATTTTATAAAAATGTCAGCAAAAGGGATGAAATAACAACTTTTACTAAAAACTACAAATCGACTTCAAAAAAAGAGCACTAAAAATTAAACAACAATATTTCATCCTAAAAATTTGACGTTATGAAGTCGGCGCCAAACTAATGAATTATTCTCGTGGTACCAGATTCAAATGTCTTTTTTTGAATAAGTAATTAATAATTAGTTTGACAACAACGGTAAACCTAAAAAACAAATTTCGAGAATGTCCCATTTAATATAATAAAATGTATAACAACCGAAATAACCTGATGCAAAAATAGATTTCCCCATTGGGGTGCTATGTAACTCGAGGTGCGGCGAAGTTTTTGGATAATTTCGTTTCATGTACCTGCCAAATTTTAAAGCAATGTATTAAAGCATTTCAAATGTATCCCCGAAACTCCTAGGTAGAAAAAGATTCAAAATATCGCTATTCCTACGATATTTGAATTTTTTTAATATGCTTTATATGGGACCACTGCACTGCTGCACTATCCTAAAAAAAAATCGTAAAAATGTCATCCAAATTGGTCACACCACTCGGAGTAATAAGTATATACATAAAAAATTCTGTAAATTTCTTTAACCCGGAACTTCCCTCATTATGAATCTTTCCTTTTATTAGGAATACTGAGGAGTGGCCCAATTTAGTTCCGCACATAGTTATTTAATAACAAATACTATCTGTTCAAACATTTTTATTGGGCGCCATTTTGTTAAATCATATTATATTTGTACCAATACTTTACTAGCGTCTACCTATGCCTCACTTGATTTTTGGATATAATTTAAAGAGAAACGAGTAAGTACACTGAATTAAAACAACTATTAGACCACCATTTTGTTCCGTCATGTTGAATTCGTACCAAAATTTTACCAGTTTATTTCTATATCATACTTAATTCTTGCATAAAATTTGAAATCGATCTATTAAGTAGTTTTTTCAGGCTTATTTTTAAAATTTTTATTAGGTAGCCATTTTGTTTTACCATTTTCGATTCATACCAAAATATTACCAGTTCATTCCTATATAACACTTGATGTTTGTGCAAAATTTGAGATAAATTGGATAATTAGTTATTTAGTAACACATTTTTAACATTTCACTAGGCCCCATTTTCAATTTTTATCGAAATGTTATCAGTTCATAAACCAATAATTTTTGCTCATATTTTGAAGTCAATAGCATACGTAGTTTTTTTAACTATGCCGCTGACAGACAAACCGACGGAATTTTGAAAACATAATTTTTGTATCTAAGGCGCTAAAACGTGAAGATCTGTAAAAACCTGGGAAGGTGATTTTTTTCACGATTAAAAAGAATTTATTTGGTCCCCATTTTGTTGAATTCGTATCACAATTTCATCAGTTTATCTTAATATAACCCTTAAACAAAGTTTAAAATCATCTATAAGTACTTTTTCAGGATGATTCGTACCATAATTTGGCCAGTTTATGCCTATGTTGGATTTTTGTGCAAAATGTGAGGTAAATTAGATAAGCAGTTTTTTAGTAATAATTTTTTAACATTTGGCTGAGCCGCATTTTTTTCTCGCCGTATTTGTTTTTGACCAAAATGTTGGTCTCCAGCAATATTTTCTGATACACAAAAAACAACAAGGGTTCCCACAGCTTCTCGCATTTCCGCTGGTCTCTCGGTCTACTCTTCTATCATTTGTTTCTATATGGCAAACCCCAAAAATTGTTTCTATGAGGCAAAACTCAAAAATTACTTATCCGACTGACCTTTTTTTATTTTGATTAAAAATCAATTATCATATGGAGATGAAATGGTAAAAATCCAATGTGTCGGAACAGAATGGAGGCCTCATAAAATTTGAAAACTTACCCAATAATAAAGTGTGATATAGGGATAAACTAGTTTTTGTGTCAAGCCATTATGGAGGAACCAAATACCCTAATGAAATGTATTTAAATTATGGCCAGGGACGAATATATAAGAGCAGTTGGGGGAACTTTTCCTTACGAAATATTTTATTATATTTGCAAAACATTATCGTATTGTATTATTGTAAGTAAGGTTGTAAGTAATATACACTGTTTATTTTAACTGTTTTCTTTGCTTTGAGTCCTGAGCGGGGACTTTTGTTTTAGAAATCGGTTTTTATAATCATCGAATATTCTTGTCATTAAATAAATATTGTGTTCCCAACATTGAAAAATCATCTGTTGGCGAAAATGTGTTACTTCCCTCCATCCCCAATATTTTCCCGCCGTCCTTGATTTTACTGACAATCCTATATTGCAAAATAAAATGGCGGCCTTATAAAAGTATTGAATTTCCTGGAATGAAACCTAGAAGAAAAATAATAAATGAGCCCATTTATTTTTTATAGACTGAAAATAAAGTTGCGAAAAATACATAATAATAGTAAATGAATAAAAAAAATTAAAATAAAATAGAATTTATAATATTATTAGGATCTGCATAAAGTGAAAAATTACATGCATATATAGACCGTGATATGTACGTAGTGAAATATGTACTAGAGAAGTTACAGATAAAGTCGATGATTTTAATTTGGTAAACGTTTTTGTCTGCCTGTTCGCGGCATAGCTAAACCCTTACCTGGTTAATTACTTATCTTGTAAGAGGCAAGTATTGTAAAAGTGACAAAAATCATCTTCCAGATTTTTACATATCCTCACGTTTTAGGGTCCCTAGATGCCGAAAAACATGTTTTTTCATTTTCTTCGGTCTACCTGTCTATTTGCGGCATAGTTAAAAAGAACTAACCCGATTAACTTCAAATTTTGGTCATAAATTAATTGTCATATGGGAATAGAACCCTAATATTTTGGTAAAAATCCAATATGGAGGAACAAAATGGTGGTCTAATTAAATATTTAAAAAATCATTGTGAGAAATTACTTATTCAATTTATCTTAAATTTTGCACAAAAATCAGTTGTGATATAAGAAAACGCTGATAAAATTTTGTTACGACCTCCAAGATGGCGGAACAAAATGTTTGAAAAATCAGTCTGAAAAACTACCTATTCGACTGATTTCAAATTTTAAACAAAAATTAAGTCTGATTCAAGGATGAACTGGTAAAATTTTTGTACGAATCCTAACGAACAAAATAACAACTTAGTAAAATGCTTAAAAATAAATCTGAAAAAATAACTGGAAGTTGATTTCAAAAATAGAACCTAAATCAACTGCGACATATGGATGAACTGGTAAAACTGGCACGATCGCAATATGGCGGGACAAAATGGCTGCCTAATAAAATGATTGAAGATCATTTGGAAAGTCTGTTTATTCAATTGATTTGAAATGTTGTACAAAAATCAGGTGTGATGTAGGGATCGATTTTGTAAAGTTTTGGATAATGATCTCATAAGGGTTTAATAGAGTAAAAATTAAATATCGATTTATTTAGAATAGAAAGTTCCTGTCTATTGTGATCTTCAAGTTTCAGAGTCTTTAGATCCCGAAAAACGTGTTTTTCCATTTTACCGGTCTAACTAAATGTTCGCGGCATTGCTGAGAAACTACTTATCCAATTTACTTCAAATTTTTCATACAAATCAAGTGCCATATAAGGCTGAATTGGTAAGATTTTAGTGAGAATATTATGGTGAAACAAATTAGTGGCTTAAACACTATCTTATTTTAAATTAAATCAAATACCGTTAATTGCGGACGTAATAATTTTTAAATCTGGTCATTCACAGAGCGCAGCGGTATGAAAGTGCCATAAAGAGACACGAGCCATTAAAATCGTGAGTATTAATACCAGAAAATACTGCAATGTTACAAATCGGTTTCTTTATTTGCGCTGATTGTTGTACAAGGGCAATGGACACTTTAAACCCAACAGTACCAAATCGTCAAATAAATTTTGTTAATACCGCTGATGGCCGTAACATTTAATTTTATTAAGGTCATTAATTTCTTTACCCCTGTAGCAAAGCGTAATTTGGACAGATACAATTGTGGTGCACGAAAATGCTCTTCGCCTAAATTATAAACTGACATTTTTCTGTTGTAAGGTTTTTTATGCTCTTCGTGTAACCAATCTTACACTGAAATTTATTTCGAGTAGAAAAACATGAAGTTTTCTTTTATTGCTTCGCAACATGGTTTATTATCGATTATCATATATTTGGCTTCGTACAGATGCACTTAAAATATGCACAAGGAAAAAGGCATTTTTAGTTGTTGCTGGCTTTGTAAAAGGCTTTTAGTTTTTTTAGTGTAGTAGTAAATCATTCTATATAAAAAAGAGACATAAGATAGAAGGTTCAGAGTTATAGTAAATAAGATTTGAATTATATTAGGTCAATTATAAATTTCAATTTTTCTAAATAAATTAATAAGAAAATATTGATATAATAAATACTGAGAAACAAAGGCGTCTAAATAAACCAGTCAAGTCAAACAAAATACTCAATATAATTTGAAAAGTGCTAACTTCATTTTTCATGATCTACGGAATATCATAAAGCTATTATAAACTTTGTGACCTTTAAAATGGAGTCTAATTTTCTCTTATCCAAAAGGTTTCTTTTGTTCAACCTACATACTATAAAATAGTGGCGTATATAGATTGCTTTAGAGGGGAGGGGGTTGAGATGATGAACATTTTTAACAACCAAAAAAAGTCTTCAGTTTTGTTTTCTACCTAATTGAGCGTAAATAATATGAATAAGTAGAAAAAAAGTCATTACTTTATTTTAACTGTAGATAAAACTGGCGGCATCGGCACTGGGGGTGATTTTCCGCGCCAATTCCGAAAAAAAAGGTCCTTATTTATAGTTTTAACTTAACACTTAAATAAAAGTGGCTCCGGGGGGTTTAATCCCTCCCCCCGTATATACGCCACTGCTAGAAATTAATATAGTTAATTTTTCAACTTTTTGATGTCGAACGTTGTTATATTATTTGAGGGAATTTAATTAAATATTAATTATGAATGACCTGAAAATGCAAAAGGATACCTTTTTAGAAAAAGTATGACTGAAAAGGTACTAATATGATATGTGACATTAAAAATGCAACACCTTCATTTTTCCCATAAGTTGCAATACAAACATAATATGTTATGGACCAAGCATCTTCGTAAAGGGAGAAATGAGTGTGATTAACAAATAAAGTATCAACAAACAATGTGGTTACAAGTGTGCTCCAACTCGAATACGACATTGTAAAGTCCAACGCACGGATCTTGAGCTGCGACGTCTCTAGGGACCGGGCATGGTTTTCAGTGATATTTCGAAGTTGCAATATCATATTCCAGTTCTAGACCCATGTTTTCTTGATATTCTGTTTTTTCAATCACTATAATTTATCAATATGTAAAGAAGATAGCACATTGGAAAACCACCGTAGGCAGATTAATCTACATGTTTTTATATGTAATTGCCTTAAATATTTTTCAGTCAAGGTATAGTCGGTGTTTTTGTTGAACTGCGAAAACGCCGAAAAGTTTATACAAAATTCTAAACGTTACATCTAATCTGAATACGTAAAAATATAAATATATATATGGTATTTCAAAAAATGTAGATCATCGCCTAATGAGAGTTTTCTAAACATAAAATAAGACAAAAATATTATATTTATATATAACAAAAATAGGAAAATATCAACGCGAAAAAAAATTTAGAAAAGTAGAAAAAGAAATTTTTTGGGAGGAACGCTAAAGCATAATGAAATTTGGCTAACAATAGACACCTATTTCTGACTTAAGGTCTTCATCAGAGTACTAGTTTCTCAATTAGTTTACTGCACTGATGAACATCTTATATCAGAAACGTATCTACGGTTAACCAAACTTCATTGTGTTTTAGCGGTTGTTCCAAAAAAAATTATTTTTCTACTGTTATAGTTTTTGACGTTTTAATATTTTCCTACTTTTGATTTAGTTACTCTTGGCTTTTGAGTTTGTTGTTTTCCTTTAATTCCAAAGTAAATTGTTTTCTGCATGGATTGAATTTACGTGAGCCAGAAAATGTTCGTGCTCTTTGCCATATAATGAATATGTCAGCCAGAGGCTCGAATCTCTAATGTAGGTTTCAAATTTGCAGTCTCAAGAGTTTCTTTCTCGAAGTATGTTATAAATAGATTTGCTACTACTGGTGATACTGAGGGTCCCAATGCAGCACCTTCTATTTGTTTTTACATTTGCCCGTTAAATGAAAAATAAGTATTTTTAAGACAATGCTTCGAGTGTTCTTTTAGATGTACTGGGAAATTCACGTTCATAGCAACCCGTTTAATGCTTCGTCGATGAAAATATTAGGGTATAACGACTTGACATCTAGGCTCGTTCGAATATCGACTTTTTCAAGAAGGAGTTTTTTAAATATGAATCAGCGTTTTCTATAGTCGGTAACCTAATCTTTTTAAGATATTTTTCCAGTTTTTGCAACAGCGAATTAACAGCCCTAACGATGAGTTAATGGCTGCCCCTAGTTTGTGTATTTTTGGTAAACGGTAGAGTTTAGAGCATCTACTTTCTTTTCCCATGGTATGATTCTTATATTTCTATGTCTATTGATGAACTTTCTATTTTATTTTTGCTGGTTTTTTCTCTTTTGTAAAATATATTATCTAGTCTCTTGGAATTGAAATCAAACGCAGCAGGGTCCGATACTATTACCCTTAGCATGTTAAAATTGTGTTGTCCAGTAATCATTAATTTTATGTGTCACATATTTAATGAATGTATCTGTAATGGTATTTTCCTATCTCAATGGAAACTTGCGCTAGTTAGGCCGCTTCCTAAGGGACCTAAACTTTGTGTGGTTTCTGATTTGAGGTCAATTATCTTGCTGCCAGTTGTATCGAAGCTCTTCGAAAAAATAGTACAACAGCCGTTGACAGCTTGCGTGAGTCATCACTAGTAGTTAATTTTTGTAGTTAACTGGTATTTGTAAATTCGTTTACGGCGTGTTTTTGGCATTCGTTTTAACAAATAAATTAGAACATTAGTAATTTTTAACTAATTTTATACATATTTGTGTTAGTGCTATTAGTTTTGAGATTAGTGCTTTAAAACTTTTGTCAAAATAGAAGTTTGTGGTAGTGAGGATAACACTTGAATTATAACAACAATGGGATTTTCAAAGAAATATTTTAATAACATTTAGAACAATGCAATTTATTTGTTGGGTACCTAATAGTAGTGGAACCTATCCGAAAGGACCTAAAGTTAATTTTTTGGATTTCCAAAGGACGAAGTCGAAAGAAGTGGCTTCATGCATTAAAAAGAGAAGATTTTACTGCAACAAAAGCATTAATAGCATAACATAACTGTTTGCTTTACCGCCCTAACCTCTTCAGGAACCCAACCATTCATATTAAATTTATGTGGCCCCAGTTATTATTTAATTTTAGTAGGAAGCACAGGTCGTAAAAGTATGATGTTTATCTTTATTATATATACATTTATACATCTGCACCCCATTTATTTCAAAATTAATAAAGATATTGTCTAAACGATTCACTTTTCACGAGTTGGGCTATGTATGAGTTAGGTCAAATCAAAAGAAAAAAATAGTCGAGTTAACATCTCAGTTTTACTATAACTATCATCTCCTTTATTAAAATCTCCCAGAACTAAAATTCTCACTTTGACATTGCAACTTTCTGCCAAATTTAATACATGATACATTAACACAATTCTCGATTTTTTCAGATTCTGATAGCAAGAATAGATTCAATCTAAATTTATGTAACATTGTATATTTTATATAATTATTATTCTTCTATTATGATAAAATCGTATTAGCTTTTTAATATTATATTAGTCTTTTTTTCTGTAGTTTAAGTTGTACGTATGTATGTATGTATATATTTAGGTATCTGTTAATTAGTCTGTGAATAAAAGTGTGATAAAAATGTAGATATTGTTTCATTTTGTTAAAGATATTTGGTATGTCAGTTTATCATAATAAATAATAGAATATTACTTCAGATTAAGAAAATCTTCGCACAGGAAAGAAAAAAGGTTTTACAAAACTAGAAAATTCATTGGAAAACTGGTTGTTTCTCTTTTCAACTAATTTTACAAAAGCAGGTTTTGTTGCGTTAAGATTTCCTACAAATTGGACTTGAAGTAAATTTGTTAGACAAAATTTTTTGTCATGAAGCTACCTATGAAACTGGCAAAAAAGCACTGTTTACGCCCGAAAGTGCTTTATATCACACCTGTGTTAAAAAAGATGGTAAGTAAAAAAAATAGGTTAGTATTTTCCCTATGACCTACCTTGTTTGAAGTGCTTGAATTTGCTACCTCTAAGAACACAGATTTAGCACGGCCTATATTATTGTTAAATAACTGACTAAAAGTACTTTTTTATAATTAGAGACAAGATAAAGATATTTTATTATATATAATTTGTTGTCGGGACTATGATAAAAAAAACATATTTTACAATTTTTTATTTCCACTTAAAAATGGTAAATATCTACTTAAAATAAAATGTATCATCTTCTCCCTTAGGCCATCAGTACTCCCTCCAATAAATCCACGCTTATCAAGCCACATCACAAGAATAAGTAATAATTGTTACTTATTCTTGTGCCACAATACTATGGTAGTAGCGGTAGCATTTCGATTTTTTTCAAATACTTATTCCCATTAGTTTTGTGTTCTTGCCCCCATTGTATGGTTTTTATGCCATCTAAAGTATTTCTTACTGAAAAGAATAAAAAAAACGCTAAAGGTAGCAGAGAAATATTCATTAGTCTGCAAATGTTAGATCGGAAATAACCAGTGACAATATTCAGATATTGCCATAGGCAGTAATTAATAATTGTCCTATATTTGTCAAAAAATATTCACAAGTTTTTATACAATAAAACGAGTTTAAATTTATAAATCACCCTTTTAATATTTATCAGTTAATAAACCATACAATTTTCAGTTCGACTACGGAAATGACTAATTCCGATCCAGCTTTTACTTTTAGTGGGTTATAAAAATATTTCTATGACCTAGCTCAAATTAACTGCTAAGGGCGTCCGCAGGGGGGATAAGAACATTCAGACACAGGAGCGGAGTTTGCCTGTAATAAGTTCAGCGATTAGCGGACATTTTCGAAAATACAGGGAGAGGGCAAGCCCCCCCACTTATGGACGCCCTTGGTAGCTGCATTCAATAGAATAGCAGTGACATTACTGATAAGCAATTTATTTAAATGACGTGTATAATCTATGAATACCACAACCACCCAACATTATATTTTGTGATAAATAACTTTTTCATATGTTATTTAGATATATCAGAATTAGTAGCTGAAACACAATACACTTTTTAAAGCTCAATAAAACTCATTACAAATGAATGAATAATTATTAAAAATATATATTACCTGTGAGTTGTTTATATAATGAAGGTGGGAATCTTTTATTTATCATACAAGAGAGAGCCAAAATTCCTGAAAGACAAACGGTTCTTCCTTGCGACTAACCAGGTTTCATTCGGCAATTGGTCTACTGGGGTTTTCTGGCATATTTCAGAAAGTTTTTCTTCTGTGTTCCATTTTCTGCTAAACAATCGTCTATAGTTTTGACCCCATCTGTTACGGATATATTTCCTCAATTTCATTCATCAAGTTTAATATGCAAGTAACACATTCAAAAATATATTATTGAGAAAGTATATTAAAATCAGTAACAATGTTTTCAAAATTAAATACTGTTTTAACACATTAAATATTTTTTACAATATGAATACTAATCTAAAATATATAACGGGCGTCTACATTAATCTTCTAAACACGATCTCTCTTATACTTGTAAAAGCATTCTCTTTGATTATAGGAAGTTCCCCATCAAAACCATGTACTTCACACGGTTTGAATCTACCGCGTTTTCCTCTTTGCAAAAGTTTGAATTATTGAGAATTGAGAATCTGATAACTGATTTCGTTGCTATAATAATCTAAAAAGTAAGCAAGGAATTATAAGCAAAATGCACATATAACTATTATGATTATTTAAGTAAAAAATCAAGCTTTATTTATTAGAAATCGATAATATACACTTATAGTTATTCGTAAGTATACTTAACACAAAAACTAAAAATTCACTTGAAAAACCAGAAAAAAAGAACTTATTTTACGAATAATCAATGTAAACAAACTTAGAAAAGTGAACATTGATATGACAGTACCTACAATATGGCGGCCGTGACGTCTCAACTCCAGCTGTTCATTGCGGGAATAACTACTTATGATGACTCATCGATGCCCGCTTCCAGGCTTTCTAGTAGAATCGGTGTTGCTTTAGGCCGCCTCCTTATGCTACATAGTGGTCTTGACTTACTTCAGGAACACTAACAAAAATGGGCTAAAACTTTATCCTACAAAGACTACTGTTATGTTCTTTCTAAATACCGGTGGTTAAAGAGTATAAATATCTGGGAATTTTGATGGATATATATGTATATATATATATATATATATATATATATATATATATATATATATATATATATATATACATATATACATATATATATATATATATATATATATATATATATATATATATATATATATATATATATATATATATATATATATATATATATATTTAGAATTTTAAATTGAATAAGTAAAAATAATCATTTTCACATAGACTAGGCCACCAATTTGAAATCAATCAGGTAAGTAGTTTTTTTAGCTATGCCGTAAACATGCAGACCGACGGAATTGAGTGATTTTTGGCATCTAGGAACCCTGAAACATGAAAATCTTAAAAAATCTCGGAGGGTGCATATATTTTTAAAATTAGAGAAACGAATTGTAGCGATTTGTAAACTTACAGGTCCACCTGCAAATACCCCCCTAAAAATACTTGGCGAGTTTAAAAAAAAATCAAGTTTTCCCCCATATTTTTTTTAAATTGACGTTTTGTTTTCGAGATGTGATGTTTTTTCGTTAATTTTTATTCTCGTTAAATGACAAAAGAGTTAAAAGAAATGAAACTCCCTGCACATACCTAATGTTACACTGATATCCTATATTTCATTTATAGACGTTTAAGAAAATTGTAGGAGAGGCCGAACAAATCCTTGTTTGCGATAAGCAACGAGCCCGCGTAATTTTACGCACTCTTACAACTTTTACACTATAAGATAACTCAGATAGTTCCAGATACTGTCTGTAAGACATAGCAGTATAAAGATTTATAGCTTCTAGACGTGTATCTTAGTTATTAAATTTATAGTATTCGTGTATCATTGTTACCACCTTGAGTGCTAAAGTCATTTAAACGTATATCGACGTAACAGGTGTACTAATATGAGAAAAGTTATTGCAAATGCATTTGTACTTCTCTTTTTTTTTGTGCTGCAATTTACAGTCTTGCTGTCTGTTAATGTTTGGTGCCGAAGTCTAATATGGCGTTGGAGTTTATTATGTGCGATGTTATCGATTTCTGATTGTACCTAGTACATGGCGTTAAAGTTTTTTATCTACGCCCGTTAAATGCAATTTATTTTTTTCACTAACAAATAAAGAACCATCCGTTTACATCCAAGGAGCAACTTACGTCATTAAAAAAGGTGTCTGTTTCTGTTATTTGTCTAAAAGTAATTTATTTACAGGGTGTATTTGTACCCAGTGAGCAAATGTATGTCAAAATAATGTCACAGTTGCTTCAAACGTCAACCTAATTGACATGAAAGCATGATATCAAGCGACCTTCTTTTTGACCCACAATCCTATGTCTTCATCACTTTATTTAGATTGAGCAATGAAAAAGAATAAAGCTAACAAGGTACGGTATTCTTACACTATTACTAAATTATTCTACTAATAATTATAGAAGTCGGGAATCCGCATGAAAGCAAAAATATTACGGTAGGTACTGCCACGACCGTTATTGTATCACTACAACAACTATGACTCTTCACTGGTCACTCCTCCAAGTACTATCCGCGCTCGACGATACTTCACATTGATTGCTTTTAACACACAATTATCTAATGAACCGCTCTATTCATAGCAAAAATTATTACATTTCCAGGACGTAAACAATTTACATACTAGAAACCTTTATACGTTGGTTGTTGCAAGATATAAATCTGCACTTTTCGAAAGTTCCTTTTCTTTTCAAGCATGTACATTATGCAACACATTATCTAGTGAATTTTACAAGTTTAACTTAAATCAATTTTAAAAAGAAATTAAAACTTTATCTATATTCAAAATGTTGGCACAGACCTACTTGATAAGATGTTTAGCTGTCTCTTCTTATGCTTTTTGGCAGATTTATAGTTTCAATCTAATTTTTAAATGGTATAAAAAATCTATTTTGGGTTTTAGATGATAGATAGGATCTTTGAAGTTGTCGATAACAATATTTGACAATTGTCAAAGGTGATTTTTTAGTATATTTAAACGGTAGCTATTTAGTATTTTGTGTACTACATAGTATTTTCGATATACATGATGTTTCTTTAGTACGTGTAGAAGATTCAAAGGCGAGTTGCTGACGTCAAAACAACAAGAAAAATTTCTCTCGTGCGGACAAATGATAAACATTTGTCCGCACGAGAGAAACTTTTCTTTTTGTTTTGACGTCAGTTTTGTTTTTGACATACAGCGTGTTAAAATTTTAAATATGTTTCAGTTTTTTTCTTCTTTCACATTATACTGTGAGCAATGTGTAGGAGATAGCTATAATACATTTTAGAAAAATCTACAGGGTGGTACTTTTTCCCACGTCCGAACTGTTTTACCTCCACCGAAATTTCTACTGCGACGCCACTGGTCATTTTTACAAGTTTAAATTCTTTGTTCTGTTCTGTTTTAATAATGTTCAGTAATGCCTACCTAATTTCAAGGTTATGATTCATTAACACACATTAACATCTAGATTCAACACCTTAATTTGTACAAAAAATGATTCTTGTAGTTTTTTGCAATTTTCGATTTAAATTAAAAAAGGAATCGGGTTGCCTAGAATTTAATATTAATAATAATACCCATTTAGTACAAATAATAAAACCAATTTAATACTAGTAATAAACTACAGTTAGTTAAACTAATTGTTGAAAATGGCCACCTTCGACCATTATGCATGCGTCAGTTCCTCGTCTCATGGACCTACGTCACGTTCCAATATACCTGGTGTATTTCGGATAGCATCACATCCAGTAAAGATACTTTCCCGAAGTTGTTCCTGGGTTTGTATTGACTCTTTATAAACAAGATCCTTTAAGTGACCCTACAAAAAAATCGATAGAATTTAGGTTCGGGGACCTCGGAGATCAGAATTGATTTGGGACGCGACCATTTGTTCCTGAACCGCTCATTTAAAAATGCACGAGCTCTTAAACTAAAGTGCGCTGGGGCACCATCATTCACAAACCATAATCTTTGCCTCAGTAAAAGTGGGATTTTTTCAAGTAATTCAGGTAAAATATTTTCTAGGAGGTTTTGATACGAATCTGTAGCATCAGTCGGTAAAAAGTGGGATCCAATCAAATAATCTCCAATAACACCAATCCACACACTAAATGACAATTGGTTTTGAAACCTAGGCCCAACTGTTACCTGAGGATTTTCATAACACCAAACCTGGTTAATGTGGAAGTTCATTATACCTTTTTTCGAAAAATTAGCCTCGCCAGTAAGCAGCACCTCGGCAATAAATTGAGGGTTTTGAGCAATTCTTTGCATTCTTTGCAAAATGTTAAACGTGGAATCCGTTAATCCGAGATCGGATTAATGCAAGTCATCGACGTACTGTAATAATAACTTTAACATACGTCATGGTACGACATACAAGCAAACGGATACTTACGTCATTCAATAACTTAAATGTATATTATAGTTACGACGATTGCCCACTGGGTAGTTGTTTCAAGATTTAAGGAGAAGGATCTTTGATCCATTATGAAACCGCTCCGTTTCGGAGTACAAAATTAAATTGTTATGAAAAGCAAAAAGATCAAATAAACTATTCTAAAAAATAATTAATATTCAGTATCAGTTTTATTACCATAAATAAATAAGTCTCTAACCCTACTACATAAATTTAAGACCCTATAGGTATACTTAATTCCCAGAAAAGTTTACTGGAAGTTTAGTTTTTGTTTTTTGTAGATGCACTCTTCGAAGACTTTCTCTATTTTGAATTTATTTGAATGTAATCATTACCCGCTAATGACCAGTTTCCCCTGTGCACTCCTTTGATTAAGGCAATAGTTTACAAAATATAGTGATACGTGTGTTATTAATGCCTACTAAGTTTCTATAAAATGTTTAATGTAAACCTGTTCTTAAAACCAAATGAAACAATCTTTTACGATAATACCAACGACCCTAGGGCGATTGGTAATTTAAAACAAAAACAAAACTTATTTTGCTTTATTAAGACATAAATATCTAATAATAGGTAATCAAAGCTCTGTTAAGATCAATAAATCAATTGTATTGTTATTGAAATGTATAAGAAAATATAAAAATAATAGTCTGCACTTTAATATATGTTTTTTCTTTTAGCTGAATAGGCAATAAACTTTAGAATAATTAGCTTACATTACTTTAACTTATTATTCATTTACATACTGAGTCAAATATATATCATTTATCCCATAATAATTAGCGGACGTTGGGACTCATAACACGGTGATTCTCGGTTTAATATCAGGAATTTTATTGCCGATATTTTAATAAGTAATAAAGCGCATTATAACCAGGTTAATAAAATTATTTAGTTTCTTATCTACATAAATAATTGTTCGCAGACAGGAAATGTAACAAGAACTAATAAATACGTGGAGACATTGTCGTAAATTTCTTATTTTGCAAGGTGTATAACATTCTGATCAATTTTGTTACAAGCCATCTAAACAATTTACCAGTATATATTAATAATAATTAATATATATAATATTAATTATTACTTATTACACATAAAACTTAAAAAGGAAAAAACATTTTTGACAGAAATAATAGAAAAATATAATGAATATAAGAAAAAATTGGAAGAGTCTGTATTATATAAGTAACTAAGAGAAATCTGAACCATTAAAAACAGTTCCTATACAAAAAAATCAAACACAATGTAGAAGATGCTGATGTTCAGGATCAGGAAAACATATTTGTTAGTGTCACACTTAATTAACCTTATTAGCCTTTATTGGTAATACTTCTCTTAATTACGTAGGGAACTGACGCATATTTTTTATTGCATAATAGTGTATAGTTACGTATAGAAATAAGATTTCCAAAATACAACACCTAAAAAAATAAATAATAAATTTATAACGAATGTTCAAAGTTTCACGAGCTTCCCAACGAACTCATGGGCTAGTTGGTATCTACTGTGGGCTTCGACCCGGTTTATTCATTTTGCGTTTGGATTATATTATTTGATTTATTAATGTATCAAAATGATTTTTTATTGACGAAGTACTGGCAAATTTCGTATTTGTTTATTATGAAAAACAACAGCCCTATTCAAGTATTGCCTAATATCACTTGGTGTGAAAATACCACTATAATAAAATATTTTATTAGATTACCAGACGAACTCAAGCTTTTCATATGTGTGAAGATCATTTCATTGTAAGTATTGGACCATCGAGAGTATTTCGTACATAAAATTAAAACTTTTTATAATAAGAATTTGTATTCTTATAATTTATATTCTCACTGTTTACTAGTTCACTATACTGATTGCAAACCTTAAGTCAGAAACACGTGTCTATAGTTAGACAAATCCATTGCTTTAGCGGTTATCCCAAAAAATCTATTTTCTACTATATACTAGTTCTTGCCGCGTTAATATTTTCAGACTTTTTTACTCTTGGGTTGAGTTTCGCTACCAGGGTGTTATAGGCTGCTCCGTGGTAAATAGAATATCAAGTCCGGCGAAGATTAGGGATGTTCTCTTGGTAATCACAAATGTCGGTTTTGCTCCTGTTGGTGACATTGGTGTTGTTTTGTGCATTCATTTTGATACTAATTGTACTCGTCTTTCAACTAGTTGACTGTACTAATGAAGACCTTAAGTCAGAAACACGTGTCTACAAGTGCTACTTTTCCGCACGCAATTGGTTCGACCATCAATCGCGTGCGGAAAATGCACTTTACGCACGTGTAAGGTACACTATTTTTTCTACAAGCGTGCGGAAAAACCCAAAAGTTAAAAAGAATCGATTATTTATATCAAATACATATTCACAAATTAATTATTATGAACAACATGAATAGTAAACGTGCAGTTTGTAAATTAATTGCAGACGCCAGATTTTTTTTCCAAGGAACTCGGGGACTTTTAGGTTCAGTTTGGATTTTTCAGTTCTCTTTCACAAGTACTTATTGTTGTAACCGTCGCCGAGGGGGTAACTTTTTAGTTGGAGATGTCGATTTGGTAGACTGCACTGGTGAAAGTTGGTGACTAGTGGAAGGAATGGCATCGAAGTTCAATAATTTATTGGATAGATTCTTTTAAAGACTTGTTGAGTTTTCTAAATAACTTTCTGCCACGGTTGAAACGTCCGAGGCGTTTGATATTTGTTATTTCTTATCCGGAATCTGCAAGCATTGTGGCGGCTGAACATCGGAAAC